>JAWNKX010000884.1:0-1290483 GCA_035041755.1 Cacoxenus indagator
GTATTAGGAGTCCTTTGCGGATTTTTCTGAGTTGACAGCACCAGTTCCGTTTTATATTATTGGGAACATTGATGTGTGCTGCCCCACGTTGGGGGCCAATTAACAATTTCAGTGTTAAGGAATTATTTTTAAAAAAAGATAATTTTTTTATGAACAGCTGTATATCAGTAATTAATTTAATTTATTTTTGTTATTAGCCTTTGAGGCTTTTTTATTAAAGACTGTGTGTCTTCTTATGATTAACTTTTAAGAGTGCTCATTGATGTGAAACTTACGACTATTTATAGTGCCAGAAGCAAAGATTGGCTTACTGCATTGCGATGCGTTATTGTGAAATTATAAATGTTTGTTTACATTAAAAGAAGTTTCTTTGCATTAATGCTTACGAATTGCTATTGGTCTCTGTTAATTTTATGGCTTTGTTTATGTTATGAACCACAGTGTTTTTACGCATTGGTTTTGTTTATGGTCTGAGCCACGCTCAATGACAAGAATGTTTACATTAACGTCAAGGCCAGAGAATGTTTATGTTGAAATCTGAGAAGCTTTGACCAAAGATTGTTTATGTTATTGGAATTAATCATTAAGAGAAAACTTAAAAATGTTTATATTTTGCGCAAAAAAGCTGTGGAGGCAATACTGTTAACTTGCATATATTTTATTCTCAATATTTATTCCGTTTTTGCTTTTTATGCATATATTTTCTTACACAATATTTATTCACAATTACTCACTCCAATATATATATTTATAATACAGTATAAAATTTTTTGCTTGAAAATTTGTAAAATTTGGTTAAAATTCTCTGCTTTTACTTGTTCACACAATGTATGCTGGCAAAGAATTACCCTTTTTCGCGCTAAAAATATGGAAGTGGAAGGCGGATATCACAAGAACAAAAGTCATGTTCCTTATACCAAGTCTGCCTCCCTTTCGCCAATATATTAATAAATTCTGCGGCCTCGTCGCTAACATCTGCGCTTACTTGCGCCGAGGCCCTGTAATTTTCTAAAATGCGATTATTCAGCATTTTCCCGTTTAGAAAGTATTGCATCTGCAACGGAAAACACCATTTTGGTCTCTGGCAAATAACCACCAAGTGAATATAAAAATATTCGCTTGGCAACTCTTTTAATGGGTCTTATAGCTTCCAGTTGCATCAAACCGTAATGTGCCCTTAATTTTACTGTGGATACAATCTTCATGGAGGAAAAGTATGCTAAGTTGGTCATAGCTCCACAAAAAAAACTTCCAATTCGGTGGATAATTTTTGAATTTAATGGCTATAATTGGATATATACATTTTATATACGTCTATGCATCCAACATTTTATAAAGCAGGCCATCAGTGTAGACTGAGTCAAATGCTTTACTTACGTCGATGGCTACCGCTATTACTGCTTTCCGGTTATTTAGTGCTTTGGTTACATTGTCCGTGAAGTACATCAGAGGCTGCACAGTACCGAATAACTGTCGGAATCCCATTTGGTGATCCTCCAGCACTCCGCAGCGCTATGATTCCTCACTCAACATTTCTAGTATGCATTTCTCGAATAGCTTAGCAATGAAACAGGTCTGTAGTTTTCTGGATTTGTTCTTGTTTTATTTGGTTTAGGGAGGCGTTTGATGTTGGCAATTTTCCAAACTTTTGGGTAATATCCAATACATAAGCATTGATTGAATAGTATAAGCAGGAACTGCTTGAAGTATCTATTATTTTCCAATGTACTTTTAGACTGTTCAAAGACCACAGCATATCTATGGGTGCTCCATACCAACAAAGATTCCATCACGTTGGTTTGCTTGGGTTTGCATAAACAAATTGGGCGGGAGTATGATATTCAAAGAAAATAAATACACAAGAAAGACATAATAAAAACAAAAATCAGAGACACTTTCTTCTTTCTTTGATTTTTTCGTTCAATGCTTTTTATTTGCAAGGTTCAAGAATATTAAGCAAATTGTGTGGAGTTTTCTTTAATTTATGAATTATGAAATTTAACAAACGAAATCGAGCCATAGCTGCCTTGTATTTTGTCTATATTCATTTATATGAACGAAATTAAAATACCAAGCGGCCAGCAAAAAAATAAGACATGAAAACCAATCTTATACACGCATCACCAATCTCACCTTCAATGGGATAGTTCCAATCCAAACTGAAGGTCCTCGTCGTTCTCGCAATTCGTGCTCCGCAAATATGGTTGTGTCAATATTTTCATCGACATCAGTCGGGCAGTCAAATACTGTATTTCCCTGACTGATGGATGATGGATTCGTGTTATTTCCTTGCTTCGATCTCAAAGTTCCAAAGAAGTTTTCGAGGCAATCCTGGTTTAACCAGCGGAGTGAGATGTATGTGACTCCATTCAGTTTTAACATATCTTTGCACAAATTGATCATGTTATTAATAGTGAAAATCAATGAATTTCCGGCTCTGACTTTATTTCCCAAGTGAACTTTTTCGAAATATTTCACTATTTCATTTAATTCCTCTTCTTTTTTGTTGGCCGCGCTATACGGTTGTCTCTTTTTATTGGGGTCCTTAAACGACGTATTATTCAGCGAATCAAAGGCATCATTGCAATGTTTAAGGAACTTTGCAGTTGCTAATCCTTTGCTTTGGTTTTCTCCAGAAAACTCATTCGCCTCGTATAGCACTTGTAGCATTTGCAACTGTGGCACTTAGTATTTGTGTGGCATACGAAACACGCATTTGCTGCATAACCACTCGGATATATGTGATTAGCAGTTAGTTTTGGGGCCAATCTTACCGGGTTTTCACAATCCTTGATGTGCATTTCATTTATTACACTCCACGAAGCTTCTACATCGGGTGTAATAACGGAGGTCTGGCGTAGTGCATTCCTTATACATTTGAACACATGCAAATTAACAATTTCAGTGTTAAGGAAGTGTTTTTAAAAAAAAGGATAATTTATTTATGAACAGCTTTTTATCAGTAATTATATTATTAAGATTACAGACTATGTGTCTTCTTATGATTAACTTTTAAGAGTGCCATCATTGATGTGAAACTTACGACTATTTATAGTGCCAGAAGCAAAGATTGGCTTACTGCATTGCGATGCGTTATTGTGAAATTATAAATGTTTGTTTACATTAAAAGAAGTTTCTTTGCATTAATGCTTACGAATTGCTATTGGTCTCTGTTAATTTTGTAGCTTTGTTCATGTTATGAACCACAGTGTTTTTACGCATTGGTTTTGTTTATGGTCTGAGCCACGCTCAATGACAAGAATGTTTATATTAAAGTCAAGGCCAAAGAATGTTTATGTTGAAATCTGAGAAGATTTGACCAAAGATTTATTATGTTATTTGAATTAATCATTAAAAGAAAACTTAAGAAATTTTAAAAAATGTTTACATTTGGCGTAAAAAAGCTGTGGAGGCAATACTGTTAACTTGCATACACAACAAAAGTGTTCGTATTAAGACGAATACTTTTTGTATTAAGATCGCATTCATTACCACAGAGAGAACCAATCGAATAATTCTTCGCGAAGAAATCCGTATTGCTAAAAGAAGTGCTGTTCCTATGGAAGAGTCGACAAAGTCCTTTTTGTAATGTGAAATGGGAGGCTCGAATACTGATGTATAGCCCTCAACCATGTTTTCTTTACAATATGAAATGGGAGGGTCGATTACTTCGCTGGATCCCATCTTAATACAACCTTCAATTCCATCTATTGCAGCTACTCCAAAAACCTGCACTGCCTGCTCCTCAAATCTCCATAGTTTTGTAGTTTGCGGTCCTCCACCAGTCACCATCGCTGCACACCTGAGTTACTGTCACTGCAAATTTCAGTGCAAACATTTAGATTGACGACTTCGTCATCAAATTCGTTTGTATCATCATAAAATTTGTCGTTGTAGTTAGTCTTCTTCCAATATTCTAGTAATATCCTGTATGTTCATATTGATTAAAATGCAAATTTATTGATTAATAAGCCAATTTTATATACACTGATACGGCGTGAGAGGACTGAGAGGACACTTCGGTGAGTAGGTGACGAAGTTCTTAGCTATTAACAATTCTATGCCGCCACCAACATTTTGTTTCGCTGGTGTTAGTAAAGCTAAATTAAGAACTTCATATGAAGTTGTTCATTTCCATCATCGTCTTAGACACGAACAATTGGTGTTCTGTCTGCACACCAAGTTCCAATTCCGACTACTCGGTGAGCGTTTAGACACTTAGACACCGCTCTGAGTGGCGCTGCTACTAAAATCGACCAAGGATTGTGTAGTCGGCATTCGATTATTCAAGAGTGGACTGTTTAATGTTGAGAAATCAATAACGCTACCAAGTGTACCACATGCCGTAGTGGGCGTTGTTTATGTATCGCCAAGTACCGCCGATTTGTAGCTGCTTAGGCAGGCGTCGACACGCCACCACTAAGAGAGAGTGTTAGACTGCTTTTGAGCATATGCGTATGAGGACTATTTGGGCAAAAGTTCATGAGTCACATAGTCCTTGACCATATGTAGTTCCCTTTGTTCCGATTTTAGACCGAACACTAGCGAAGTGGGCGTTTCTAAGAATATACGATTAAATGCCTTAGCTAGTTAGTAGATACAATAGATGCTAGACTCAACTCACCTGTTACCAGTGTCTCTTCGGTGGGAGTCCGAGTCTGCGTGCTGTAGGTGTTAAAAGCAGTCCAACTCTATATCCACGAGGGCTGCCAGTTGGTCTTCCGGAGTAGAGTAATACAGTGTTACGCGTTGGAGATTGGCACTCACCCGCATCTAACCATCTTATCTCGCTTACTCCCAATATGTCCAGTTTATATCGCATAAACTCATGCTCTAATTGAAGGAATCTGGCATTCTGAGGTCCTTCACTCTGAGAGTCAAGGAGCGTCTTCACATTCCAGAAACCAATCTTAGTCCGGGTACTATAGCCAAAGGTCGTCAACGTGTTATTATCTGTCCTTATCCGAGGCATTTTGTCGGTTTCCGTAGCGGTTGGTTTCGGTAACACGGGTTTGCTGGCCCATGTTACCTAGTTACCTAGTCTAGGCATGAGACCCTAGACAATCTCACACTTGCAATTTTGGCCTACATGTATAAGGATTTATACACGGAGTTGCCCGGGGACCACTACGAGGAGGTAAAGCAAGCACTACATTACGAACTTGATTGTTGCGCTACTGGTCCAATCCATATTTTAAACAGTCGGTAGTTTCCCGATTAATCGCTATGCAAGTCTCCAGGTGTTGTTGGCAAATAAATTTCTTTAAGTTCAGTTTTGTTGGCGACTCTTAGCTGAGAATTTAAATTCTGCTTGTTTCCCAGAATTTGGAGTTGGTATGTGACATTTTCTATATAATTACAATAATTTGGTGGCAGGCAGTGCATCTTTCTCTGTGTAATTGTCAGTGACTCGACGCATTTCATCAATCTGGAATGGTAGCCCGTTACATTTTGCTAGTACGAGTTGCGTACATTTGTTGTGGGTTCCGCGTCCCGTGTTTTTAAGTTATCGACCCAATCCGATTCGCCATGATCATGATCTATCAGTTTGAGTGATGGAATTGTTTGAAAAGAGGTCGAGGGGATTTTGGATATATTTTTCAATTTCAGACCGCTCAAACTTGTTGTATAACGTTCACTGCGTTCGAACGTATTGAACGTTCGTTTGAAAATTTTCAAATCGCATTGCAACAGTTATCAAAGAAAAGTTACGACAATTGTTAGCTTTATTGTAACGCTGAAGATTGTAAAGCAGATGAATACTTGACCAGAATAATTTGATGTTGTTACTTGTATCAAGTTTCTCAGCGTTGCAATACAAATGTTTTCGTAACCTTTCAAGAAGTAAGGCATCAGGTTTTGTCGTTTATTTCAAATATGTATCCAAGTGTTTGATAAACCTTTTTCTTATCAGTCTCAAACTTGATGAATGCCGTAATTGACTGTTTGCGTGCATCCAAATGTTGTTGTGGAATAATCTCAAGTATTTGTTGGCATTATCCACAAGCAAATTTGATCGATGTGCACCTGCGCCAATTGTATAATAGCATATCCGTTATACGTCAAACCTCTTGATCGATATTGTACTTGAATTGTTCCTTGTCATCAGATGGAAATATGTCCAAGAAATATACTACCTTGAAATTAATATCATCCAGCGTTACATGAGCGTGTAGAGTGTATCCGCTCAACAATTTTATCATTAAAAGTTATCGCAACCTCCTTTAAACCACTGAACGAACGCCATTTTTATAATATATGACGAAGTTATTAGCTTTCCTTGAATTAATTTAAACTATAAGTTTAAAATTTGTTAATTATACTCACGTCATTAGTCTTATTTTATTTTTCATATAATATATATTGTATTTAAAATAATTATTAATTAGTCTTTTAATCAAACAATTGTTAATATCTAAGTATCATTAAAAAAAAGAATTTGTTAATAATAAATTATAATAAAACAAATTGTTAATAAATTCACAAAATAATTTTTAATAAAACTAAAATATTGTTAATAAAATAAAAAATAAGTTGTTTATGTGAATAAGTGGACTTTTATTTGACAACACTAATTTGATAACACTAAAAGCGAAATTCCGCACAGTGCCCGAGAAACATCGTTGTTTGGCCCACATCGATTTTTCGATGTTTTTGGAGACGGAACCGATGTTATCGATGCATCGGCAAATTTTCTAAAAGTTTGTAAGTACAACATAAACTAAATGCTGTTCCACGCACTGTCAATGCCAATATCCTCCACCTCAGCATTTTTATCAGAGTTTTTTCAATGCCCAAGTTCAACTGAAAGAAAAATAAAATGCGTGAAAAAGAAAAACGACGGCCGTGGTGGATTGCTGCGTAGAGATAAGCGATATTGCGATTTTTCGATATCACTGATTTTTTCAGAGATTGCGATTTTTAAATCTCTCAAGAAGCAGAGCTTGCTAATTGTATCAACCGACTTATTTATTGCGCTGACAAATTTATAGTACATATTTTGAGTCTGACTGCTAGACTTAATGAAGGAATGAGGCGGAGAGTGAGATAGGATAGTGACCGGAAAAGGTGAGCTGAGTGTGTGAGTGAAAATGATAATGAAGCCGCCAAATTTACATAATATAAATTGCTTTTTACTAGTTCCATAGAGCCTGGCTACAACAGTGACAAAGATGCAAAGTTGTTAACTGTAATTGGCCTTTCACTAATTCTAATACCAATAAGTAATAATAAATAACGATTTTTTTTGCTTTATTGACCCCCCTCTGCCACCGTTAACCACCTCCGCAGAGGTGAAGCACTCAACCTCCGGCTTCCGTTACAACCCTGGTTTTTTCTTTTGCCTTATTCCCGGCGGGTATAAATATGATAACTGAGTGGTGCAGTTACCTGTGTAAAAAATTGTGCATGACGCGAACAACACATAAAGACAATCGAGCAGATATTTGTTTTTTCTACTTCGAACCTAAATGAACCCCGAAACCCAACTTACGTAGTTGTAAAAATAGTCGCCTACCGTACAAATCACACAAAAGCATACGTAAAAAAAACGGCGCAAATCATAATTTAAAGGAAAAGAAAATATTCGAGTGCGAGGATATGGTGCGTTCTTAAAATATTTCTACGCGCACAAATTTTTACGCTGGCTCTACTCAAAGAGTAGTAAAATGAGTAATGAATGGCAAGACCGACAAGTATTGCCTCCATCCCATGTTTAATCAAATTTCGGCTGCAAACCACACTGAGTTTCAAGCTTCTCGGAGAATTATTATTTCTATAATTGGATGGATTTCTTGCAAAGTGAAACAAGTCCGACTTTTAGACTTTCTACTATCGGGGCCTAGCTGTAAGATTAGTGCTTCGATAGGCCAATTTTTTGAATTTTCTTCCGAAGTTAATGCTGCCATACGACTTATTTTTAGCTAAACGCAAACTAAACTTAAAGCTTCAGTCTATTTGACTGATACAAGATGCTCTGTCAAGATAGGAACTGATATGTCAACACCCTTCGCAACCATACGGGGCTTCATACAAGGTGACTGTCATCACCTTGATTGAAAACAAAATTAAAGCTTGCTACGATCGGCATCGAAAATTATATAAAATCATCTTTCAAATACATATTTGACAGTACGATACGCGCACCACCATCGGTTAGTTAATTATACTCTCGAAAAAAATTTAAGTTGAATAAAAAATATCTAATTAAATCAAAAGCTACTATTTCTTTTTCTCAATCATCTGGCAACACTTAAAATTTATGTTATTTTTCCCAGTCTAGTTTGAATTTCGTTTTACGTAAATCTAAAACATAAGAAATTCCACATAATGAACACAAATCGTTGGCGAAATATTAGAACACTATCCCAGTTTATTTGGAAACCACAAATTTACGAGCTATCACAATCGCAATTCACAACCCGTAAAATTTCGTCGGCCATATTTCGCACACAGTTGCCAGGTGTTCGTGCTGCCAAAAGCCAAACGTTGACGTCGGCAACCATTGAAGCGGTGACCGGCAAAACAGCAAATTATACTACGCAATTTATTTTTTCGAAGCAATTTGGACGTAATTATTCTTCATCGTTTGGCAAAACCATGGAGGAACACTGTGTTGTGCCCGATGTGATTTCATGCACGCCTGAGAACATACTTTGTGTGGAATATGAAGGAGGTAGGTAATTAAATAATTTTTGTAGCCAAAGAAAGTACGAGAAAAGTGCAATAAATCGCAACGTGTTCGTAGGTAAAATAGTTGTCAATCCCGGTATGGTCTTAACACCCACCCAGGTGCAAAATCCACCGACCGTGAAATGGGAAGCCGATCCGAAAGCTTTCTATACACTCTGCATGACCGATCCAGATGCGCCAAGCCGCAAAGAACCGAAATTCCGTGAATGGCATCACTGGCTTGTTGGTAACATACCCGGCAACAAGGTATCCGAGGGTTGCGTGCTTTCCGCTTATATTGGCTCTGGTCCACCAAAGGGCACCGGTTTGCATCGCTACGTCTTTTTAGTATACAAGCAGCCAGGAAAATTGGAATTCGACGAGAAGAAATTGCCCGACAATAGTGGTGATGGACGTGGGGGCTTTAAAATTGCGCGTTTCGCTGAGAAATACAAGTTGGGCAATCCAATTGCTGGAAATTTCTATCAGGCGGAATATGATGACTACGTCGATTGCCTCTACAAGAAATTGGGAGCAGCTTAGGTGTCCCACCTGCTGTCCCATAGATTTTGATACGCAGTTAAGTAATGGGTATTTTAGTCTTTGCTTTAATCAACTACGGTAATCTACACTACAGCCCGTATACACATACGTAAATAGATGCACGATTGCATAGAAATAAATCGATTTAAAGAAAATTTGGTTTTTTGCTGTTTTTTCTTCGAATAGTAGAAACTACCTTGAACATTCGTCTTAAAAATAATGATATAGGTCGAAGAAGTGTCTGTCAATAGAACTAAACTTTATGCATTTTAAAAGATTTCGCGGGTTTTAGAATTTCCGACGTTCGGATTCCAAGTTAGGTGTGTGCGATGTGGGTACAACTAAACTTGATACCGTTGCTTCTGTCATGCCTTACGGAATACATCGTTTGAACCATATGAGTATTTGCGTTCCTTGAGATTTTCGCCAACAAGCACTTCTTCATCGAATTGTGCAATGCGCTGCATCTTCGGACGCATTATCGTGCGTACATCGCTCAGCGATATATCCAGGTCTTTGAACGCATTGAGCATAAATACGGCCGTAATCACGACGAGAAAACCGCATATATCACCGAGTATATCGTCAAAACGCATATGCGTGAACTCCTTGAAGAGGATGGCGGAGGCTGCAATGACGAGCGTCGTGAACATAACATAATAAACGGGCGTAACAATGCTCGTGTTGAATATATCCAAAGCTTTGTTCAAATAGTTCATTTGTATAGCTATAAAGGTGACAGTGACCACAATTAGGAACCATGGCATCCAAGTGGAGAAGACATTATTGCCATCCGTAATTGTACTGCGTATCGCGAGGCCCAACGCTTTGCAAGACATAACGGTCAATGAACCAATGCCCGAGCAGAGGAAAATATAGATCACAACATTTGTGTGTCCTTGCCGTGGTGCCACAAAGCAAGCAACAAAAGCGCTAGTGCCAAATATACAGATCACATAAAGTATGAAGCCAGGGTCTTGTAGTTTATCGAAGAGCTCTTGTAAATCTTCTACTTCCTTCTCTTTGGGGGAGTGTATAACGATTATCGTCGAGCCAATTATACAAAGACAGCAACCTATTTTCCCAAGTAAATTCAGTTTTTCTTTGAGAAATTTCGAAGCCATTACCGCGGAGACAATCACACTCAAAGCGCCCAATGGTGTGACCAGGGATGCGGGTGCAAACGCGTATGCCGCGAAGTTAGCTGCTTCGCCAATACCCACTAAAAACCGAAAATCATTGATTTAATTTAAATTGTTTGTTTTATTTGAATTGTTTAGTCATACTCACTTGTCAGAAGACCTGCCCACCAAATCCACTCCCTCAGATAGCCGAAACCACCTGCGGCAGCGCGGACTTCACCATTCCTATTTAAACGCAACAATGCCTTCTTCTTAATTATGAAACTGGAACCAATGAAGAAACATGACGAAATAGCCAATCCAACCCCAATGTAGAAGTCTGTCTTCGAGTACAACTCTGCAAGGGAGGGCATTCCCATATTGTGTTCATTATTGTAAACCGCACTGTTGCTCTGCGAGGCGTCTTCGGTTAGCAGCGATGAGGCTTCACTTGTCATTTGCTTTGCGCTTTTCTTCTTAATTCACCACCACTCCAAATTATTAAAACGAGAAGGCGTGTGTACGTCAGAAACCAAATCGTCACAATGATAAAGAAAAACTGGGCGGTTTATTTCAAGGCGAAAGCAATGTAGATAAGTAAAGGAGTAACGAAACAAATCAGTAATCAGCGAAATAAAAGTGAGTCATTGTCTTCCTTATTAAGCATGCTCGTCACGCTTATAAATGGCTTTGTTATTATTAACAAATCATCTGTCATCAACACTCACTGTTCTGTAGTTCTCACTATATGTATGAATATTGCAATATTTTTATAAAATAGTGCTATTGTTTACAGGGAAAAACAAACACAACCATCTCGTTTTCAGACTATTACGCCGATTAAAAAAACGGCGTTGAATAAAAAAAGTGAGACTTGTTTTTTGGCTATCTCTTTCGCACACCATTTGGTGTCTAAATTAATAGTGGTTGCAAAAATTAGCTATAAATTCATTGCGGTCCACGAAAGTTGCATCGGTGGCGCTGGCGTCGTTCATTTCCACTACGACCGCACCTGGGTAACTGAGACGTACTTCACTAACTGGGTTGGTGTAGCTTAAAATATGACCTTTCTCTGGTTCAACGGTTGTTACATATGTAACGGAAACGCGTGGGATAGTGCTAACAATATCCCGATTGGTTAAACGGCGTGGCCTAAATATTACACCATTTATTAAAACGTTATTTTATGCGTTAAAGACAGCTTTCTCATGACAGTAGCAGATTAGTATTATTAGCAAGTAAAATGACTGACAATCTATGTATATCTACATATTCAGAAAAGGATGTTTGTTTGTTTGTCTGCCTGTTTGTTTCTTTCATCCCTATGGAATCCGACACCGTCTGAGCACCATGAAAATTTGAACATAGATGGATGCCATCATAGAGCATGTTTGTGGCTAAGTTTGGTGAGTCGAATTCGCTAAATATTAAGACCAACTCAGTTTTCAGATGCTTCTCAAACTGTACAGATACAAATACAACACAAAAAGAATAGCTCTGATAATTGAGTTTGCTGGCAGTGACGCTCAAACTGTTCAAATCCGAAATGTTCAAATATTCCAATGACAAAAAGAAAACATCAAAAAAGTGAAGAATACGAAATGCCACCCAAAAAGTCAAACACCGCAAGATCAATCGATTTTGGTGAAATTTTTAGGGGAACTCTAGCATAGACTGTCGAGTAATCCTGAGAAAATATAAATAAATAGGATTATTTGTATTATTTTTTGCTTCATCAGTTTGCCTTTGAAAAGTATGTCAAATTCGAGATGAAGTCTGTCAAAGAAAAAAATAAAAATAAAACTACCTCAAATCGAATTTTTTTTTCTTCAATGCAACGCACCGGTTCATGCGACGATACTCAAAGGTAAATTCAAAGGTAGCAAAGTTCTCATTCTCATAGCTTCAATAAAGCAAATAGATTTTGTGCTTACACACAATTGAAATACTTGATTTTTGAAGTTTTATTATCTTTGCTAATACCGGAAAGGGCAGAACAACGTCGGGTGGGCTACCTTAATACACTATGAAATCGTAAAAATATGTTTTTCTTTGTACTCATCCAAGATAACAATAAGAGCTATAAAAAAACAATAAGTACAGCATCAAATATAACTATTGAAAATTGACTAAGAACTCAACTACCCTCTTTCTTCACTTTTAAGAAGTTTCCGATAAATAATAGGTGCAACGACTACAACAAAGAAAACTACAGATAGGCCAAAGAAATAGGAACCATAGGCTTTGTACTGGCGGCGAGGTCCCCAACCCAAACCCGAGTCAGTGACCACGACTACGGTCAGTATCGTTTGCAAAACGACCGCCAAAAGCGTATTTATGCCGAAGACCAAACCGAAACTGTCCTCGACCAGATTCTCGGCTATAATGGCACCAGCAATCGTGATTATAAAAAAGTGTATCGCGCAAAATACGATATAGTTCATGTAAGATACAAAGAGAAGAGTGGTGGAGCTTGCAATGTACATCATCGCGCCTAGAACCCATGTGCAAGCACAGACCATTAGCATTGTAGTGGTGCGCCGATTGTTGCTATGAAGGATTCCAGCCAGAAGTGCTCCCAACGCACCAAGAATCGTGGCCAAAGCCTCAACGGCGCCATTATAAAGGCTAACATTTTCGGGTGCCGTTTCCCTCCATAGGAATTGTATGTAGGTAATGACTTGTATTTGACCACATGTTGCTAACGACCACCAAATGCTCCACTGCAAGACAACGGGATTGGTGTATGCCGCCTTGGCATGATTCCATATCAGACGGCAGGCATTCCTAAAAGAGAACGTAGGCATCTGATCTAAACAAAAGAGACACTAAAATTGTGTGACTACGTAGAGACTTTAGAACAACACATGTACGCACCGCTGCTCGGGCTTGTTTTCAGGTCAGTGTGCCCGGCTATGTGCTCCTGTTGCATATCTGGTTTCGCATAGAAGTACAAACTCTTAGGCACCGAGGGTAACGCCAAAGCGACAAAGAATGATATTATTTGTGTGCCAAACGATATGAAGTGCAAGTCTCGAAAACTCATCAATTCGGTGGAGACTAGAATCTGAGCCAGTACACCGCCTAAAAATTTGCCACTTAAAATTGCGGCACGTGTGTGTCCCGTTACGATCTGATAGCGTTCACGTTCCACTTTGGCGTAGATGTACGTATAATAGGCCACTTCAGCGGCCGTGAAGGTGCCAAAGAACACTTGTCCGATGCACAGCTCAAATAAGGTTTTCGTCCACAAGAGTATCGCAAAAAGCGTAATGCCCGCCAAGGCCGAAATGACTATGATCGGCTTATAGCGCAGCACGTCCGTAATGAGGAATGCAATCACTAATTGCGTGACTATAGAATATGTGCCAAGAGGATAGACATCCTTGTTAATCTGTTCCGTGGTTAGATTTCGCCAAGGTCCGGCTAGAAATTCCGTTACGTACGGCTCCGATGGACGCATCTCGCGAAAAAAACCAAACGTACACAGCAACAATGAGATCTGCAGCCATTTTTGCATTTTTCTTATAACGATGACGACGGTAACAAGCACAATTTGCGGCTTTTGCGGTTGGCTGTAATTACAACTATTTAACTTGGCGTTAGTAAATCTATTTATCAGTGCACGTTTTACTAATCTTTCGTAACCAAAATGCGCGCTATCAATTCGGTTCCGACGTATTGCGCTCGCAATCAGGTTCAACTGATTGCACCTTCTCCCAACTGGCGTCGTCGATGTACTGAACGCCGATCTCGCTCTCGTTTTCCTCTCTTCGCACGTTTTGTCGTTTCACATTTTTTGTTAATCGCGCCTCTTTTTTTATTCTGTTTTTAAATTCTTGCGCGCTCTCACACGGTCTCGCTCACTGAGACGACATTAATAGAGAAACAAGTTTGTTGTTGCTTGTTTTTGTTTATTTAATTTTTTTGTTGTCTTTTCAAAACAAATTTATACAATATTCAATCCCTGTCTAATGACCTTTTTATATCTATATATTCGAATTAGACGCCACTATCACCGGATTGGTGATCAAATATTCATGAATTATAGCAATTGTATTCAACAAACTTTTGAAAATAACTAACTGCACTCCGAAGCTTGGTTTAAATCTGGCTAATGTAGTCCGCTAAACTTCTTAAGAGACACCTTTGGCAGGTGCCCGATGAATAACTACCTACGATTCTCGAAGTGACGTAAGTGACCCACTTGGAAATGTGAAATTGGATTCCATTGGACCGCCAACATTCTCTGTGAAGAAAATACGGGCGTACATATTTAAGGTAAGCCTGTTCTTCATATTACGCATACATTTTTGTAATAGTTTTTCCTTTGCATAAAAAAAAATATATAAAAGATTCGTGTGTCTGCTACAGAATTACGGCAAGACTGAAAAACTTGCACCCTCCCTTTTCATTGCTTATAATGCGGGCTTCCTCAAATGCAAGATCATATGAGGTTTTAATCAAGTGAACAATTTTCTGAAGATAGATAGACCCACTTGGCCCGGCATGTCTACAATGGTCCCTTATTCACAACTTGCCCCTATGAGACCAGTCACTACAGTGACGGTGGCACCACAGCAAGGCAAAATTTCGTCTGATTGTGGACTCACATTCGACAGTACGGCGAACCATAGCTTTTTGCATTCATTTACAAATGTCAGTTAACAAATGTTATTATTTATTACTTTTCTTTGATTAAAGGATTTTGTTTTCCCATTTTAGTTTCGCCCAACCAAACTAGGATTGCGTCTTAATGCCCACTGCATTATGAATGATATGAGGTTGATGAAGATCACCATTATGATCAACATCACAGGTCTCGTATAATAAATAAAGACCCAGTTCAAATCATTTAATAAATCACTTTTTTGCGTACCCCAGATTGCCTGTATATTTGCATTTATTTTCTTGAATTTGATATAACTAACTTCGTTTGAGGTACTCCTCGTAGATGTTCAGTAGCTCGGGGCTCGTGCGCGGCAATACCACGGTCAGTGCGTACTCAAATTGCTGCCAAGCCACGTGTGTTGCATCGAAACTTTCCTCCAAAGTTTTCAGTGCAGCCTCATGGCAAACAGCTTGAATTTCAGCGCCCGAATATCCAGCAGTACGCGCAACCAAAACTTCTACATCGACATCCTCCGCCAAAGGCATGGGGCGCAATTTGATTTTTAGAATCTCACGACGTGCTTCCTCATTTGGGAGACCCACATAGATGATGCGATCTATGCGCCCGGGACGTAGTAGAGCCTTGTCGATCATATCTGGTCGGTTAGTAGCCGCAACAATTGTAACATTATTTAGTGCCACCACGCCATCCAATTCCGTGAGTAGTTGCGTCAGCACACGTTCCTTAACAGAAGCACCCGAACCACCACCATTTCCGCCTTCGGAGCGTTCACTGCCAATTGCATCGATCTCATCGAAGAACACGATCGCTGGCGCTACTTGACGCGCTTTGCGGAAGACTTCACGCACAGCGCGCTCCGATTCACCAACCCACATAGAGAATAGTTCCGGTCCCTTGATCGAAATGAAGTTCACCTTACTCTCGGTGGCCAAAGCTTTGGCAATCAGTGTTTTCGAACAACCTGGCGGTCCAAACATAAGTATGCCACGCGGTGGTTTAATGCCTAAACGCTTAAACTTCTCCGGATACAAAAGCGGCCACTCAATGGCTTGCTGTAGCTTGAGCTTTAGCTCAGATTGGCCGCCAATGTCAGACCAAAGCACGTTTGGATTCTCGATTAGCACTTCACGCATAGCTGATGGTTTTACCTGGGTAAGTGCTGCATTAAAATCGTTTAAGTTTGGTTTTCTATCGCTCGTCTTCATTGCGGCCAATGAAGCACTGTAGACGAGATTGGCCAAGTCGGAACCTACAAAGCCATGTGTGATCTGTGCAATTTGACTGACATCGTCCGGTGTGAGCTCGTGTGGCACTTTTCTCAGCAGGCAATTGAGTATGTCCACACGTCCTTGTGGGGTCGGTGCGCTCACCTCGACTTCGTAATCTAAACGTCCACAGCGTCTAGCACTCGGATTAAGTAAATCGATTTGGGAGGTCGTTGCCAGCAGAAAAAAGTGTTGCCCTTCACGCTTCGTGCTCAGTTCATCTAACATGCCCAGAAAGGCAACAGAGACGCGTTTAACGATTTCGCTTGTCTCATTCTTGGGGCACAGATTATGAACATCCTCCAATAGCATTAGTGTTGGTTCTGGATAGTGAGCATAGACTTTGTCAAAATATGCCGCCAAATTCTTCTCAGTTTCACCAAGGAATTTGCTGAACAATTCGCTGCTGTTTATTTTAAGGATTTGTGTCTCTCGATTTGGATGGTCCGCTACTTGGGCGCACATTGCTTCACAAAGCATGGACTTCCCACAACCAGTCGCACCATGGAGCAGCAAGCCGCGTGAGATTTTTACACCTGGGGGAGAGAAGTAGAACGCTAAAATAATTATTGAAGTGCTCGTTTGTGTGAGTGGTATTCTGCCAAGTTATCCATATCTTTATGTGAAAATCAACGTATAGTTGTCTCCTGTGTAGGCAGACGAATATGCAACGCTTGAATGCGTTTATGGGGATGTCTACTTTATGCTGTTTTTGTTGTAGGAGAAAAAAAATTCCCGACCGTTCTTGAATGCTTAGTTTAGTAGGGGATCATGCCATAGACTTACCGTTAGGTATTTTCCTATAGCCCAAAGCATATTCCATGCTTTTCTCAATCAGTTCAATTTGCTCGTCCAAGCCACCAATGCAGGATTTTGTCACCAGATATTTAGGTTGCTCACTCTGATTTGTAGCTTCTTCGTTATGTTGAATATCAATTTTAGTTGCATTGCAAATCTTGAAAAACGCTCGCTGCTTACGCAAACTCAACTTTTCGAATTCTTCTACTAAGGATTCATCTTCGTCAAGTGAGTGCCTCTCGAAACCAGACCACGACAATACACTAAGCTTGAGGGTCTTATTAAAGAAATTTAAATGCAACAAGCTTTCTTTGCAGTAGATTAAATTCTTTATTTCCTGCTTCAACACACTTGCCACATCTTTTAGTTGCGCTGATTCCAACCTATTGTCTTCATCTTTTATTAACTGCATACGGACTGATTTGGCAATGCCAAACGCGTTGTCACTCAGCGCAGTTATTGAAATAATTTTTCCTTTAAATGATGACCAGTATAGCTGAAGATCTGCAGTGCATTTTTTGAACGCATGTATTTTGTAAATTTACTTTATTACTTACCTGTTTCTGTTACAAACACAGTTGTCAGAAAGTTTTCCGGCGTTGGCCATACGGTGCGTACCAGTTTTTCGGACACGCCCATTGCTTCAATCACCACTTGTTGCCCAATATGCAGTTGTGCCAAACGAATGGCGCCTTCCGAAAGAAACAGTAAATTGTTCACATATTTTTGTGGCAATTCCTTTAGTTCATCTATATTTAACGAGTATCGTTCGACACTCGCCGTATAGAGTCTACCATTGCGTATATACTCCACCGGTTTGTTTGTTTCGACTTCTTCGACGCCGATAGGACAGACTTGCTCGTGTGTATCGCGTGCTTTGCTTGTTATGTGCGCCTCGCATGCTTCACAATGATACCATGTGGCGGCGGCACTGGATTTCTTATTGGATGATTTTGGTGGCATTAAGTTTTACAAATAACTAATAAATAAAACAAGCTTGGCTGTTGTCGAATATTTCCTTGATGTGCACGTTTTGTTTACAATAAACGCGCGCCGGCCATGTGCTGCATCAGCTGTTGTACGATATCCATTGTGAATGGCAACAAGTGCGCAGGTCGAATAATGCAATTGGAACGCAAATTCAAAGCTTCAAAATTTCGTTATATGCGTTATTTATTTTCTAAAATATACCGTTAATGCTGAAAATAAGTAAATACATTGAACTATATATACATCCATTTACATTTAAGCATAATTTATTGACTTATTGCAATAATAAATCGGTTTCTTGTGCATTGGCAGACATTAGATCACGTTCGAATTGTGTCGTTGTTGTTGACTGATTCAGGAACAGATCGAAATCATAAGCACCATTTTGCGCTGATATTGAGTCCTTTTGATTGCTAATTGTTTGTGGATTCGATAGCAAGTCTACGTCGAAGAGACCCAACTCTTTGAGTAAATTCTCGTTGTTACTATCACCAGCACAAGTTGTAGCATTCTCTACTGATTCATTGGCTTTAACATCTATCGTTATTATTGCTGCTGGTTCCTCTTCGACGGCTTCCTTGCCATAGACAACCTTTGAACCGCGCACATTCGTATTAGTGGGCACTTCATCCTCCTCATCCAACTCTTGGGGCTTCAATGTGCTCGTTTTGTATTGGAAGTCGGTTTCTTTAAAATCAACTTCAATCGGAAATAGGGGCGGTAGACTATTCAAGCGCTCCACCAGAGATCTGTGCAATTCTGCCAGACTGTCGAGCAATGAGCGCAGTTGTTTATTTAGATCCATGGCATGTTTGCATTCAAGCAATTCCATTTTCTCGAGCACATCTGTGCGCAGTTTGGCAAATTTACTTCGCGCATCCTGACGACAACGCAATATTAGGCGATATTCGTAGTTGCCCGTTTCGACGCGATAAAGTGACTCCTGCAGCGCTGCAAAGCCGTGCTCCTCATCATCCATTTCCTTGACCTTCAGACAATACGACAGGTATGTGAATTTGGCATCCGCATAGCGCCGCACCGTCAATTTTGTGTCAGGTATGGCCTTGTTCAAATAGGTTCCCAAATCCGATAGTACAGGTTTTATCTGCTTAATTATGTTCAAGCCATCTTTCTCCAAGTTACGATGAAACTCGCCAAAAGTGCGAAAAGCTTCTGAGGCGCGTTGTTGCGGTTCACGTGCTGAGATTTGTGTGAAACAATCGCCGAAGGATTTATACGTCTGCAGTAGATCATAATAGGCTTTCAGCATTCTACGCGCATGTTCCACTAAACCTTTATACATTAGTTCAGTGCCTTCCAGCTCCTCCAGGCGCTTCACCAGCGAATCATTACAGAGTATGGCACGGGACAGGCCCAATGTATCTGCCGTATTGCTTGACATCGAGTCCACAATGCGATGCTTTAACTTCTTCAATATGATGTCTAATGTTTTTCCTTGTTCTGGATCGGCATGTAATTTATTATAATGTATAGTTACATCACTCGTTGCTGCCTGAATCATCTTGGCGACTTCGACTTTTGTTTTTCCCTTAACGGAAACCGAGTTGACAGCCAAAAGTTCATCCCCCGACTGCAAAGAACCTTCAAGCGCCGCCGGTGTTCCATCGAAAATCTGAAAATTTTCGACACAAAGTAGTCTCAATTAAAAATAATTCTTTCATTCTCTTATTAAAAAAAAAAAAAAAAAAAATATTTCATAATTAAATTTCCGAATTTCTTTAGATTGGCTTTTTGCACGGCGAATATACACGAGAATATTGATTACTATGTCTTCACCATATTGTTCGAAGGACCACAATATTAGCCATGCCAGACTCAGTGCTTTCAATTTCTGTGTTGCCGCTAAAGAGAGCAAAGACTTGCAGCGTACCAAGGCAAGCCCACGTTCAAAGGGCGGACAGAAGCCGCTTGATTCGCACTGCAACCAGGTCAAAACGAAACTAAAAAAAGTTTTGAAAGAACAGAAAAATGCCAATCGGAAGAAACGAAACCTAAAAAATCGACCACCTTATACAAAGAATCTTAATAACAGCAGATCAAGCTCCAAACGTACATCTAAGCGCTCACTGTTGCCAGACGAAACAAGGCCACCAAAAGTATACCAATTCAAAAAGATATACGATCGACATCGCGAGGAGCTCTGCCGCAAACGCGAGGAAGAAAGCAAAAAATACCTCACGTTTCACAGTCGTCCCATGCCCAACTTCATTCGCTTTCACAAACGCAACGAAAGTCACAGTACTGTGCACTCCGTGACGGTACCAATAACACCAAACACGTTGAGCAAGTCGATTAAGGCCAAGCAGAAATGGGAGCGGGTGCGCGAAGAAGAATTACGTTCCCGTTTGCAAAAACCCCGCTTTGACTTCCACTCGACGGCCTATATGAATAGACCACCATTTATGCCGAAGCACACAGAGACCATCATCGATCAAAGACCGTTTCACCTTCGATGTGTCGAGCGTGCCGAAGCACGCAAGAAGTTTAATGCGGCTATCAGGCGTGCGGCGGCGCAGCGTTCGTGGGAGCAATACATGGATCGCATGCAGAGCGAGCACGCGGAATACCAACAGATGCGCAAGATGACCTTCTTCAAGGCAACACCGAATCCATGGAAACGTTTAAAATAGCCTTGCTGTATGACTAAAAAAGAATAAGTCGCTTGTCATGATGAAACCCCTTTATGTTAGAGCAACGGTAATTTTCTAAATTTTCGGAATAAAATTGATTATTGCAATGGTAATTTGATTACACAATTTACCTGTACGATGTAGAGACAAGGACATATGGGAGCGCCGCCACCGATGCTGATACCAATGAGATTGCTTTCATCCTTAGTAATTACAACGGAGCTGGTGCTTACGGTCATGCCCCTGCGTATTAGAAATCATGATTAGTTGCATCGGCATAGACAAGAATTAATACACTACAAATAAAGCAAAGAATTTTCTAAGCATTTCAAAGTGACAGCGTAAAGTAAATGGAAAGCGTGCAGAAGCTAACGAATGAATGCCCGTAGTCACTTACTTATTTTGAGTGTGCGTTACGAATGGACTGACTAAGTAATCTAGCAAGTACATTATTTAACAAAATTGTAATAACTGCTTGATTTCACATTACATAAGTGTTGTTCAAAAAGGCATTTAAGGCACAGATTGCCTGAGCAAACTATAAAACTAATGGGAATTGTTAATCTTTGTAATGTAGAATTGCGTACGGTTTGAGTGGTTCGTCTGAAACGAGTTGATGGAAAAGAGGATGAGGGTGGAATAGCGGTAGAGACAGTGAAAGCTTCTCAAAAGAAGATACTGCAACGACAATGGTAGGTATTGAGCCTCAGGTAGGAGATCATCTCTGTAGTGCGTCTCCACAGTTGGAAGGGATTCCGTAGCATCGAAAGAACTAGGCACTTGTTGATGCTGAAGGGCTATTTATATGAGGAGCACCGTTCAGACAGTTAGAAATTAATGGTCAAAAAATATTTCTTTGGACAATGCCTGAACGCGAACCCGATTGCTGTGGTAACCGACCAACCAAACAATTATTGTTATTGTAATAGTTTATGATTCAACTGTCAACTATAGAAAGTGAGCGACCACCGTCATACCTAGCAGCTGATCCCTTTTCGAACTGTTGAGACAACGTTCCACAGAGCTAGTTTCCATTAGAGGAACTATATCCTCATGGCATGAGGTTAAAGCGACTTCTAGGTATATTTTTTTTTTCACAAAATATATAAAAACCAATAGCACCACATTTTGTATAATCTATGATTACTGATATTATTACCGATTGACTATATCTACGGAATGCGTTTAACTCGCCTTGGAGTACTTGGCTAGTGTATTCTTATTTTCTTAACATTTTCACTTACAAACGCTCTATTTCATATTTCTGTCTAATTGGATCGCCAAACTTATCAAAAAAATCGCCAATTGCAGTACAGGCAAACGTAGTATCGGTATCCCTACAATTAAAAAAATGTCGGCTTGGTGAATCGCTCAACTCGGCATCCGTCAGTGCAGCAGTTATCTCCGAGAGTTCCTGCCCGGCCGGTACAACGGTCGTTGTTCGAGTTGTCATCAAGGCTGAATTTGGTGTCTCTCTCTTTGCACTTTGGATTATTAACAATAACTCATTTAAAATTGCAATTACACTGCATTCCGCCCAAGTTGTACCCTAACTGACGCTATTTGATACTTACTTGCCACCATCGTCACCGCCATCACCAACACCACCTGGTATTGGTTTAATCGGTATGAGGAGCAGTGGCTCAGTTTCATCGTGCGGAACACTTTAATATCATAAAATGTAGTTGGCATTTGCAATCAAATAAAGTAGAAAGTTGAAGGCACGCAAAGCAATAATTACAATTGATGAGTTAATAGTCGTATAGAAATTCACTTAATAAAATAATTAGGTGTTAGAGGAAGCAGGAGTTATCGATTTTTTAAAAACCACATTCAAAAAGTAAAACATATGGCAAAATAATCTTCAAGAAATGCTAAAATCCAGATTTTGCATACTTACATTTTATCTTCCTCGAAGAAGAAATCATCATCGGTATCGGTAAGCATTTTTATGTTTTTTAAATGGACAAAACTCAATAATTTTATTATCAATTTCACAGTCCGCTGCCGTTTAGATTTTACAGTGTTGTATAACCCATTCACTTTTTACACGAGCCTAACAACACTAGTCTTCATTGTGAACGACGCCACTTGTTGCCAAGCAACGGTGGTCGTTGTAAACAAAAAAAGCACTAATAAGTGAAAATCGGCCTATTTTTGAATTTAGTATTTTATACAAAATGGATTGGGCTGAAGAGCTTAAGATGTCTATAAGAAAGGTAAAAGGATATGTTTTCAATTATGTACGACTAATTTAGTTTTTTTTTTAATTCCAAAGAAAACAGCACGCAAAGGTCGCCGCTCCAAGAGTCGAGATTTGCTCAAAGAAGATTCGGGACAAAGCACATCGAATGCCAATTTGACTGTTGCAAATCACAATGAAGTGCCCAATAAAGATATATCAATCGATATTACATTGGATTTGAATAATAGCAGCACGACAACGAGTGGTCTTGATTTCGAAAACGCTGGTAAACGACCGCCCGTACGCCGCATCTCTGGCGGTTGGGCAGACTCGGGATTTAAGGGCTTAAAGTAAGTTCGCTAATTAGTCATAATAAACTAATCAATATATAATAAAGTAATTTACAGATCCAAGAAGAATTCCTTTAATGAGTAAGTTTTTAGTGCAACAGAATTCACAAGTTCTCTACTTTTTACATTGCTCTTCCAGTGAGCGTTTTCAGTACACCAGACCGTTGACCAGTTCCGTGCCAATTGATGATATACCCGTTATACCCGATTCAGATGACGTTAAAGATGATATAATGTTAAATGAAATACCAGAGCCGCCATTGTAAGTGATTTAAATGAACACATGAAAAAAAAGTATTCTTCAGTAATTCCCTGGCTGCTCCTAGACGCACAATATTTTACTCAATATATTGTGGAATATTTTTTCATCATTTTTCTTCGCCAACACAAACGGTACAATATTTTTGTTCGCAATATTAGTTCGCTAATAATACTTCTGCTGGCAGCTTTCAATATGACATACAGACTCGTAATATCAATTATAGCGCAATAGAAATGTAACTATATAAACATAAGGTAAACAAGTTGTAATAAGAATTTATGGATTAATAATAATATAATAATATTGTATATTGAGTAAAATATTGTGCTTCTAGGGGCAGCTTTAGACTTATAAAAAAACCTACAGAAATTTGTTATGAGAATTTGTTTAAGAATTTTAAAAACAAAAATTATTTATTTTTACAACTGCAATTAATAAGTCGATATCTGTGAAATAACGTCTGTGCACATTTCAGCTCGAAACGTCAAATTTTTCTAATAACTTCAAGTTGACACATGCATTATTATTATGATTTATATATGTATGGTATGAACATCAACTTCCCATGACTTTGTATAGTCCATTCCGACAAGTCTCAGGTCTTTTACCTAAATACGGACTGCCCGTAGAAATGTATGCATAAAAATATAAACATTACGGGGTCTACATTATGCTACAAACTTTTTGACAAAATTTTATTACTTGAAAACTATATGACTAAATGTCTTTCTTTAATCTTGTCATTCCCATAGCGTCAGCGAGAGGCGCAAGGCAACACTTAAGGAACTCAATTCGGATCTGCTGTCGCAGATCGCTTTCTCCGCGATAGAAGACGTGGATCTCTCAATTCTAACACGCTATCTGCTCCCACAGGACACACTTGATGAGGCCGATGAAGTATGGGAATGGGAAAAACTATTCACCGAGGTGACAGCAGAAATCAATGCCGAAAACCATCATCACGATAGCATTTCACCAAAAATTAAAATTGGCCCCGATGTAGTACCACCAATTATACAGCATTCTTGAATAATAAGGATTAGCAATTTACAAATAAATCTTATACGATAATTAAGAACTTTTATTTCGTACAAATTTAGGACCGGATATGATCCTTCTCAGTAGTTACGCTGCTGCCTTTCTCCGGTTTATTTTTAATTGCTAAGGCATTTAGCAGTTTATCAGTATCTACCAACCCATCATTATCGATGAAATCCAAAAGTTCGCAAAACATGGGCGATTCAACACCCAAGAGATATTGACAAGTTGTAGGCTCCATTAGATACATCAGAATATCTGTTTTGCCCTTCTTCATTTCTGATTCGGTTTCGCTGGTTTTTGAGGATTCTGTTTTGCTTTTTTGTGCGTGATTCTTTGATTCCGGTGCCTCTTCATCAGTATCCATGGCCGATGATGCATGGATTTCCGTCACCAATGTTGCTCCGCTGTTCACCATCAATGCTGCTTGGATTTCTTCAGACGATTTGCAAATCAATTTTACATTCACCTCTCGTCTGATTTTTGTGTTGTCACAGTTCGAACCCTTCTCGTAGTGGTACCAAAGCGTGGGGTGAATGTGACTGCGACTGCGCTCGGCAGCTTTATCCGGATTCGCATGATACCAATTGCGATGAATGGGTTCGTTAAAGTAGCCAAGAAAAAGTTGAACTTCTGTGTTTTTGTCTTTGTGGAATTGACGTACATAGCGGCCGTAACATAATTCGAATTTCCACCAGCCGCCGCCCTATTAAAAAAAAGATACACTAAAATGAAATCATTTTAATCACTCCAATTATGCTTACGCCAATTAAACATTTTTTGCCCAATATGAACTCTTCAAGAGGTGACGTTTCCTCCACGGGCGAGGCGGCCGCCTTTGCAATCAGCTCATTTATAGCTGTAATCTGTGGTCCGTGCCCTGTCTCCACGTCAATACCACTGTTGGCCATTAGATCCAATACCAATTTCTCAACATCGCCATCGAATTTATAGGTCACAGTCTCACTGGCCACATCTGGTTTAGGCCAAAGCGCCGCAGCTGTTCTTGCCTCCTTCGAGACTGGTATGTCATCTTCAGATATCTGTAATTCATTTAGTTCTTGGCGTAGCATGCTCAATGGTTTGTGTGCCTCAGTTGGTGCGTTGAAGCACTTAATCGAGACTTCTTTGGTTTCTTCCGGATGAAAGGCGGGCGCCGTGCACAGCACCGACGTCAGTATAACAGCTTCATAGTTGCACGACGAAGTTTCCTTAAATGAGTAAATTTCATTTTTTCCATGCGGAAAGCACACGTAGCGCACAATGGTCGTGCGTGGCGCATTTATTATGTCGCATGATGTACCATCGCTGTACTCCATCTCGTAGTACGGATATTTGATGTTGTCAATTTTGGTCGTTTTATACTTCGGTCTCGTATTGTCGTCCTTGCGCTGTTCTTCCCAATCGATAAGCACCTTTTCAGTTTTCTCTGCATTCCATTTACCAAGATAGTATTCCTGGAACTTCACATTCTTTCCCTCACGTTCCTCGTGGTATTGACGAACATGATGACCGTGGCAGATTTCGTAGGACCAATAGGCCTCAATGCGATACGAGCAGCTACGGGTTGCGAATATCGGTTTTATTAGTGCAACCGGCGCTGAAAGAGAAGGCACAATTTAAAAACTATCCTATATATCCTGAAGTTATACATACATAGTTCTGGTTCGTTTGTTGTCACCTCCTCCTTACGCTCCTCAAGCGATGGTATCACACAATTGTACTCCTCCTTTTCGTGCGTGTAGAACTTACGCAGGCGACTCTGTGTGACCTGAATCATCCACAAACTATTTAGTTTCTTCGCTAAATTACTTTTAAACTCTATTTACCGGGTCATCGAGCAATTCTGGCACTTCAAAATCTATTTTATATAGAATGGTATCATCGAAATCTTTGGCTTCGTGCGCCGCTGTTATTGCCGACGTAGACACAAGCAGCAAAACGATTAGCAACGAATATGTTGAAAAAGCAACTTCACTTTCCTCGTTTACAGGCATTTCAAAACTAAATATTTGTACTTTTTGTACGTACGTCCATAAAAATTTCAGCTACGTGTTTTTGTTAAAAGTCAAATCAGCTGTTGTTCGTTCATATTAGAGATGAATCGATCTATTGTATAGTAGGGGGTGGTTTAAACGCTTATACATAGAATGTATTACATACGTGTGTAATTGTTATGTTTTCACGTAGTAATCTAAACACAAACCATTGGCATATATTACATTTATTATTATTATATTATATTTATTTATTATTGGCTAGTTAAATAATAAGCTTCGTCACGAAAACGTGTGAATGCTTTGTATATCTCGTAAACCGTGTAAGCTTATCACGTTTGCACCATTGTGAATTTATTTTGATTGGAAACTCAACCCAATCAAATGGTAAGTGAAAAAAGTGGCAGAGGTAGTGCAATGTGGTTTTAGGAAATTGATATAAATAATAATTTATTTACAGCAAAAAGAAGTACTAAAAATTAAGCGCAAGCGTCTTATCGTCCCATCGTTTGGATGGGGTGAAGGATTTGCATGGCATTTTATCGTCAAGGTTGTTGAGAGTTTGATGGATTCACCGACTGCGCAGGGACTTTACGAGAGTTTGGTGGACGTCAATGGGAACAGTGTTAGTAAGTAATCAAAAGGCAAAACTGCAATTAGAAATTCGGCGAAATTCGAATGGCAAAACTGCAAAGAAATACGATAGTTGAAGAACTAACTCAAATTGAAGGAAATGGAAGTTGAACTGCAGAATAACGTTTTATATTTAGAATAGCATTAAGTAAATAAATGTGAATTAAAAAAAAAAATATTTAAATGCATGAAGTACAAATAAAAGTGAAGCCTGAGAGACTTCGTTGCTCTTGCTAAAAAAGATTTGTTATTTACTATTAATTCTAAGCTATCATAATATAAATAATCTACATATATATATAAATCAAACTCGTTGGGCGTTTGTTTGTTTGAAACGGTCTCAAATTTTCACCATGCGTTCTGTTCGAGCTTTTATCGGTTTTTTTCTTATTTTGGTGTGTGTAGGTGACCTTAAGGTGGAGTTACATATTTCTATTATTCAGGCTCACGTATATGTATATATAAAGCTCACTGATACGTACACAGAGTAGGCACATAGTTGTTTATATTATAGAATCTTACTTTATCTTTATTTTATAGAATCTTTTGAAAGCTATCTGTTCTGTTTTGTGATGCATATTGTAACTTATGCCCTTTCTGTTTACAGTATATCACGCTTTGTCATCCCGATTTTATATATAGATTGTACGTAAAATAAAAATGTATGAAGACTTCAAATAACATACAACTGCTTCATTAATTTGTTACCTATCAATACTAACAAATGTACAAACGTTCTTTGAGGGCAAAACAACGTTTGCCAGGTCTAGCTAGTAAATAAACAATAATGAATTAGAAAACAGAAGAAATATGTATTTCGCTGTTTTGCTTCGCCATAACGAAAATGGCAAGTAATAGTGCAGCCACTATAATTCTTTTGTCCATCTATATGGTCAGTTCGTAGTTTTAGTTTCGTTCAGAGTTACATATATGTAGAAAGTCACGCCTATTGAAAGTAAGTCGCAAAATAAAGCCCCACAATATGGCAGATAAGAAAAAGCAACAGCGTCAAGTGATAAATAAATAACAATGAGTAACAAAGATAGGAAAAATAAGAGAGAAAACACGAAAAAAAAACTAGACACCGGCTCAGGGCATTTTAAAAAAGGTAAACAAAACACGGTAAAAGTAACAAATTTAAAATGCTGAACACGCATAACGTCAAAACAATGGTGGTTCAACACAAACCTGTTGCGGCTGTGAGAGGCAAAGGACTCAAAAGCACATGTTCAATGAACCTGAGAGATGGAAAAATAAGTAATCGGTGAAATAAACCGAAGAGAAAGAAATAGTTTAAAGAAATGTTAATTTATTTCTTTACTTTTACCTACATACATACATAGGTATAGTTAAATTGTACATATTGTAAAACTTGTGCAAACATTGAAATTTTATTGGAGTTTCCAGAAAATTCCATACTCTTGAATTTCGATGTTTTTTGGTTGATTCAGAACACAGTCGCATTTATTGTTGCATTTGCATATTTGTGGAACGGTTTCCTTGATACCCGTGAATTTTGCGATTATTGGATTGTTAAGTAGAAATTTAATACTCGAAGTATTTTATATTGCGCATTGAAATATAGCAAAAAAGTGATGACGAATTTTTTCAAACAGTTGAAAGTAAGAAAATCTTACGTACATATGACATACATACATGCATAAAAATGTTGAAACAGATATGAGAAGACCAGAGATAATAGATGAAATGAAATGATAGATAAATTAAATTTTTGCTTTTTGATTAGGCAAAAAAAAAAACAATCAACCACATTAAAAAGAGGAGTTTTATTTTTTATTATATTAGTAGATTTTTTTAACAAATAGTTTTCATGGGTAAACTCGCAAATAAGTTTGATATTGAGAAATATATCTATTATTTTTTGTTATATTTTTCAGTATAATTTCGTAGAATACTTTAAAAGCTTCTACAATCAGTTATCCATCCACCATATTAATGTCTCATAAGCATATTAATGTCTCTCTAGGAAGAGAATTAGTCCCTGCGAATTGCTGGAAAATTCCATATGGGTGAATTTGTGTGATTGGTATTTCGATGGAACTACCTTATCCGGTGGCTAGCAATAGTTGATCAGGACATACATATATTTTGTTGTTCCGGCAATTAAAATAAAATAACCACATATTATCTATTATTTGAGCTATACTGTACAATATAACAAATATAATTTTTCAAATCGATAAGAAAATGTAATGGAATATTTTGATTTTTTAATGGCTTTTTTTTTTTGTACAAATTGAAAATTTTCGATACCGTCGAAATGCTGAGTATACAGGTATGAAAAGTCTGAACCAAAATTGTAGCTTCCGGAATGTATGCGCAAAACCCAAA
Organism: Cacoxenus indagator; assembly: GCA_035041755.1. Taxonomy (NCBI): domain Eukaryota; kingdom Metazoa; phylum Arthropoda; class Insecta; order Diptera; family Drosophilidae; genus Cacoxenus; species Cacoxenus indagator. The sequence goes on from JAWNKX010000884.1 coordinate 29,489, forward strand.
AGAAATAAGCTTTCCGATTTGCAAGAGTGCCAAAATGTAATCAAGAAGAAAAATTGCGATTCGAAAGTTTTACAATTCAGAATCAACTGAGAACAATTGCTAAGAGGGCGGCGTAGCGAAGGTGAACAACAAATTGTCCGACAACGACCGCGATCATGGTCAAGAGGGTGAGAGGGGCAAAAGCGGGTAATAGAAAGATTAATGTAAATAAATAAAACATACATATGTATGTAAACAATCGGTTTGCTGCATGTATTTATATGTGTGAAATGTTAAAACATAAGAAGGAAAACAGTTTATGGCATCGACTGCGACGAACGACGTTCGTTCGAGTCCAACTAGAAACAAGGCTACCGTGCTTTATGCACGCGAGCGAATGTGACAACGATAGACAATGTAGCGGATGCAAAAATTGGTGAAATTGAAAGAGGTCAGTTCTTGTTTTCGTATTTTATTTGTTAATGAAAGTTCAATAAACAATTCCTTACACATTCTTCAATATGCTAAAAGCGTACTCTAAATATATTGATCATTGAATTGGAAAATCAAATCAAATTAGGAAAAAAAACGTCTCGAAGGTGGCGATTTTTTCCTTTGTTAGATAAAATGCATTAAAATTGTTTTAAACCAAAATATTTCAAACTCGCTATTACTAATAGCATTATAATAATTTATATAATCTAAATACGCCGTATCCCTCCCCTCCCTCCACATAAACTGACAAGTTGCACAAACACACTGCACTGCAGTTTCCGCAAACTTTACATAAATGTTGGAACCACCGGTGGCGGCGGGTGGAGGAGACGACGACGTCGTCTGCTGCAGTTCTGCTATTATTCGATGTTGCTCTATTCTCCTCGTCGCTTCTCAAATGTTTCCTTACGTACTACCTTTCCTTATATTATGTAAATTCAAAGACGTATCGAACTGTTTTTTTTTTCTAATCCTCTTCTTGTTTCGTTTTTTTTTTCCGTTTTCTCCGTTCTTCTAAATATATAGTTTTTTCCTGTTACTTTGACTTTCTACCGCTCAATTTTTGCAAGCTTTTTTATTATTGTTGTTGGTGTTCATCAATTTGGTTAAAATCTTTCTGGAATGGCCGGAGGGGTCAAAGTGATTGGTGTGCTCGCTGGCCTCCTTCTTAGTGCGTTGCTTGCCGCTGTGACCAGAGAAGATATGCTTGTCATGGTCAAAGTTGTAGTGCTCGTATTCATCGAAGTAAGCCTCAGACATGGTTGCTTTTTTTCTTATTTCCGAATTTACTTCTAGTTGAGATCTGGTTTCGCTTCACTTTGTCGTTTGGTCGAATGAATATCACTTTAACTTTTGGTGTCTTTTTTTCTTCCTTTGCTTTTGGCGTTTGCTTCTTAATGTTTGTTGCGTAAGAACACAAAACTCCGAACAGATCGAAATTTAATTTCAAACTAAACTCTGTGCCTTCTGTGCGACTGTTTTTATATGTCAGCAATTGAACAAGTGTGTGGTGACGGTTAATGCATAGATTGCTTATTTTGTTTTTCTCTCAGTAGTTTGTCTTTCAGAGTTGCCAGATTTAAGTACATTGCTTCTCTATATTCAGTTTTATGGCATAATGATTACGAATTGTATTAGTGGGGTGTAGAGTGTTATATTAATAAAGTCATCTGATTTTTATATGGCATCTGCTTAATTGAAAGCAAAGTAATCTTCATTCTTTAGAGCACTCTAAAAACACTTCAAATTACCCTCGGGGGAATTTGTAGTTCCTCTATTAATCAAGGAAAACGAAAACAATATGGCAACACCGATGGCTTCCATCGTTGTCAACAAAGAGCATTAAACATGAATGCGTTCTCTCTGATTCTACATCGCCGCGTTCTGAAAACAAAATATTTACTGCGCAATTTCATGTAGGTTGTTTAAACAAAACGAAAATATAACAAAATTTTAATACAATTGGCATTGTTGTGCACGTGACTTTTCAAACATATTCAAACATAAATTTGAATTCTTTTGTTTAAAAAAAAATTCCAGGAAAATTGGTTCTTTGATTTTGGATATTTTTAATATAAAAACATACTGGCTGACGTGACCCTTGTTGCGTACCCTTGCATGTTGTCACCTCTTCATTTCCCACCCACATTCCAGAAAGTGCTATATCAATAAGTTGACCCACCTACACACGTACGTTTAGTTTGTATATATGTATGTATTATTGTAAATACATATGTTGTTTTGATCGTCAAAAACAAGAGAATAAGTTCCTCTCTGGTCAAAAACATAAAAAGCTTTTGATTTGTCGTGGAAGGAAAGTCGATGACATGAATTGATGTGCCAGAACTTTCGATATTTTTGGTTCGCTTAGGAAAGCTGTGTCCATTTTCATCATTACGGTTTCCAACAGGGTGCCTAAGCCGCTCAGAAACGTACATTTGTATTTCACATACTTCTGTTACGGGTATTTTTAATCAACCGCACTTTTTGGTAGTAACGTTCTGAAGTGCTTTGTCTTATTGACTTCGGATGTTTGCACATTCTTTCTTTCTGTCTTATCCTTTGTCGGCTGAGCTGCCGCCATCACCGCTTCTGGAACGTCTAAACACAAACCATTGTCGGAATCTCTTCGATTCATGTTATTAAACAACGGAAGCACAAAGTCATCACCGACTTTATTCTCAAATGAACACTCCACAACCTCCGGCAATTCCAATTGGATGGCCTTTTCCGTGTGCACGCGTTGCATATGTTCTTTGATCTTATCCGACCGGTGATTGCAGTAGCCACACAATTCGCATTTGAAGCGTTTAACGCCGTGCTCAGTGTGCTTTAATGCATGCCGTTTGAGATTTTTGCTCTGTGAGAATTTAAAGCCACAGATTTCACAAATGAAACCGCGCTCCTGCTTGTGTGTCTCGATGTGCAGCTTCATGTTCTCTTTGCGATTAGCGCGGTGGTTGCAACCCGGCCATGTGCACTTGAAATATTCACCATTGTGCTGCAATTTGTGCGATTTAAGCGCCTTCATGTGAGTGGTGCTGTAGCCGCAGACATCGCAGAGCATTTGCTTCTCTGTATTATGCACAAGAAGATGATTCTTTAGGCCCTGTTTCCACTTAAATCCTTTTCCACAGTGTTCACACACATGAGGTGTTTCTGTCGTGTGCTTCGGTTGATGTATAAGCAGCGCTCCGCGCGTGTGGAAACGTGCATCGCATTCGAGGCAGAAGAACGGTTTGCGTAGGTCACTAGAATGTTTACGGAGGTGTGCATCGTACTCTCGCCAACCAAGAAAACCAACCTCGCACAGAGAGCACGTTAGATGTGATGGCTCACAGGAGCTCATGTGGGCGATCATCTTCTGCACGGGATAGCATTTGAAGTCGCAAGCAATGCAGTAGTTAATTTTACTGCTAGTTTTAGTGGCGCGAGGATTTTTCAACTGAAAATGGATCAGCACAATATACATAGTAAACGAGAATTAGATACCACAACTCACCTTAAAATAATTGGGTTGATTTACAAATATATCCTCGACTTTTGATTCCACGGCAGCCGGCAGAGCAACAGTGCCGCTGCTTTCCTCTTCCGTTGTAGTACACTCAACTTCTGTTTCTGGTGTGATTTGGTAGAGGTTTAATAACTCTGTAACTGCCAGCATTTTTGCTAACTTCATAAAATGCTGTTCGTGATCTTTTGTTATGGAGACAATGTCCTCGTAGAAGAAATCAACAATTGTACGTAAGCACGGTACACAGCCAAAGTCTCTGATAGTCACTTTCAAAGGATTGCCTATAGAAAACTGTAGCTGGTTGGGTTTCTGTATAAAATGTGTGCCTCCAATGAAACCACTCTGTGCCGCAACCACACAGAAATGAACGCTCAACGAAGCGTCTTCTGAGTTCTCCAATTCGAGTATTAGATCACAGAATTGGCCAGTGCGCCGTTGGTTGTTCAAATAGTTAGAAACTTTCGAATGCAAGGGTTGATGTAAAGTAGGCGTTGTTTGATTTAATGTTGGAATTGTTTCACTCATTTTACTGTTCAATAGGTTGGCGCAAATAAACCAATGAAAAACAAAACATAATAATGCCCATTCACAATAGGTTGCTGCGGTTTAACAGCTGTTTTTGTCGGACATATTCACATTGTACTATCAAAATGCCATTCCCAATAGGTTTTTTTAAGTGCTTATTTAGCCGTTATTTTTTTTGCTCCAATTTTTGTTTATTCCAATTGATTCAAAGTTCGACAAGTTACAGAAATGGATTAATATAATCCGTCACTCTACAGTAATAGCCAAAATTGATCAAAAATCACACACCAAGCATTTGGCGTTAATTTGGCCACATTCCAACCCCGTTGTGAAACCTGTAAAAACTCACGTCTCTTAATACTCAACCACATCACCACCATTATCTAACAAAAGAAAATTGCTTGAAGCTGAAGACGACAATTTCATTTGCCGCCAATACAAAATCTAGTTTTTTCGAACACTTTGCTTAGTGGCCTCGGCCTTGTGATGCCGCGATTCAGAAATAACTTCTCTAACAAATGGCTCAAGTCTAAGTAACGTACGCCATGATTCAGTTGGTCAAGCCCGTATTCGTTCTGTGTGAATATACAAATATGTCGCAGTGAGTTATATGCAAGTTATACATGATGCTTGCATTAAGTCCAGCTATTACATCATTGTTAGCACCATCGCAAAGCAGCAGTAGTTTCTGAATGACGTTAATGCGTTACTATTGACTTTTGCAGCATCTGCCTAAATTGTTACGCCTAAGTGCGTTATCCTACCATAACTATACTAAACACATAGTTGGCAATCACTAAAGATGAGTTTACTTGACAAATAATATACACATACACAAAATTAATTTAACTACAAATTCGTTGGAACATACTAATTAAACACAACTTTCCGCTTATTCAAATCAATGGCAAGATCTATTAGCGTCGTACCGCGTATAAAGTCTACCGCGACAATGTTTGAATTAACGCCTAATTCGTCACGATAGAGCTGCGAGAGACGCCAGTTGACATTATCTGCCATTTTGCGAAGACCGCCATATTTGTCGAGTATGACTCCCCAAGTATCGGGCGTTAGTTCGGCCATGTCGACAACAGGACGACTTGAAAGGCGGCTAAATGGAAGAAAAAATTTTATAAAAATAAATCGTTTTATGTAATCAAGGATAAAAGTAAAAGTACTTACGATATGTCAAAGCTATTGACTTTTTTCAAGTGTTGCTCTAAACGTGGCCAAGTCTGCACATTACCCCAGCGCTGATCCACCGGCCCGAATAGTAATTGTGGAAACTCTTGAACAATGCTGGGTTGATCATACGCCAAGATGACATTCTGATGAAGCGACCAAATGTCACGCAATGAGGAGCTCCAAGTAGCTGAAGGATGCACAATCAAATCATCGAAGTGTTCGCGTAGAAAGTTAACCAGCAAGCGATGGACACCCAGATCACGACCAAATCCTGAAGAATTAGAAATTTTGAACCATTAAAACAACAGTTAATTCCACATCGCTTACCAATAGGGAATTCCTTCACACCAAAAATCACAATCTCATTTGTCTCAAGCACAAAATCACGTACTTGTTCGATCACCTCTTGCAAGGGCCGCTGCTTTGTGATGCCGTGATTAATGAAGAACTTTTCCGGAAAAGCACGATAGTAGCCAACTCTTATATCCAAATAACGCACGCCATGCAGCAATTGGCTGTGTATATCGTCGTCCTGTGTGAGCGCGTACTTTGTGACGAGCGTCTCCCTTAACAGTGGATCGAAATTCGGTCGATACGAGCCGGAATCATGTGTGCCTGGTACGAAGAGATCACGGAAACGCAGGCTACCTACAGTCGAACGCAGTTCGTTCATCCAGCGTGGATAGGCGCGTATACAAGTGCTCGCCAGTATGACTCCACTAGCATTGATATAGCTCGCCCAGTAGCCATAACAGCCCGTGTGTGTGGTCACATTACGCGACAGTTCAAAGTCGAAAGGCACACCCGTCGTGAACCACTGAGTGGTGACGCTAGGCTTAATTGCGGCCACGATGTTGTTGCCATTCTCTGATACCCAAAACTGACGTGGTTGTCGTGACACAGGGCCACTTTCATCAACGCTACCACCACCTGATCCGCCATTCTCATTTAGATCGTATGTGGCACGCAAGCCCATTTTCGTTGTCGTACTCGTAAACCCACTGAATGGCACATAGCCACTACTTTCCGCATTGTCGAACCCAGCGAGTGGCGTGCCTGCGGGGAACTCACGCTTCTCAAAGTGATGCGGCTCCTGTACCGTTAACAACACATTATCATCTTCGTGCGCCGGCGCGTTGATCCACGAGACTTCTAAGAAACGCTTGCGTGCGCTTATTGTTAGCCACAGCTTCAGTCGATTCGCATTCTCGTCGGCATGCACAGCGCCCTGCTCCCAACCTACGTTCCGATCTGCAATGCTGCAACTGATCGCCGCGAACAGCAACATCAAAGCTCTCAGCACGCCAATACGCATTTTGTTTTTGATTCGTTGAAGATTCGTTGCGAGCTCTTTCGTTAATTAAATGAACACTTGAATCAACACTTGAATTTTATGCAGGGGCACAACGCAACTCAACACTTTTACGGAGCTGCGGCTTCTCGGACCGCTTGCGTTGAGCACTCACAACTGTCTGATTTTTGAGCTTCACAACTCCGCCATTCGAAGTCGGACTGTCTCAATCTTCAGTTCTTTTTGCTTCGTTATGTTCTGCTGTTCGTTAGGTTGTTGCACAACAAGCTCCATAAAAAGTAGGCAGGTATTCGCGTTGCTATTTCCTCTTCCTAAAAGTTTTTCCAACACATTCGTCATTGTTAACACAAAAGAGGATAGTGACAAATCAAATTACAACGAAAATTTGGAGGTTCGTCAATAGTTTTTCTTATCTTCAGTGAGTTAAATTTCAATAAATGTCTAAACCTTTGCAAATTATTACGATAAACCTAATAAACCTACGTTAAACCTAAAAAGTGGATTTAGGGATAAGAGATCATAGGGTAAGCTATGAACATTTTGAAGTATAAATATGAACGAAGTACTGTATATTTAGCTAAATGGAGACTACATTAAAAAGTCTTTATTACGAAGTTCTCTTTTGAGCTTATTTACCTGCACTGCTTACAATAATCACTGCTAGAAATATCCAGCATAAATGCGTTGCTCCGTGAGAACCGATACGAGAAACCCGGACATAATCTACATTTAATTATGGGGCGGCTCCACTGCCAACGTCGATTCCATTTCCTAACCTTGCATTGTATGAAACTAACTTAAAAATGGAAAATTGATGCATCCAGATGAATGCAATTAAACAAAGCACGGTATCATGTCCGCATATCACAACAATTATTTTAACAGATACGAAATTCATTTATTTAGAATGCGTTCTACTTTGCAAAATAATTGTTTAGAATGCCACCAAACAAGCACACTTCAAAAGCTTTACATCTGTCGTATACTAATTAAGAATGAAGAATCATTGTACGCACTTGACACATTTTATTCGCATATAATTTTCGCAAAATTACGCTTCTCCCGCTGAGCTGAGCTTTCTAAACGTCACTAAATCCCAAAATACTTGATCTACCTTTTTTCATTAAATATCAATTCGTGTATTACGGCGCGTCAAGTGTAACACGTATTTCCGTGCTTTCCACAAAACGAACGAAAAGCGTGCGATTCTCTTAGCACGATCGCCGGACTCCAACTGCGGATGCGTCTCACGTGCCATGAGCAGTTTCAGAGTGTCAGTTTTATTTTTGCTATAGCGTCGAGAGCGAGCGCCTTTTTCAGTGTGATTAAATTTGTTTGTACACTCAATACTGTGATACTCTTCCAGTACATATCGGATTCTCTTTTTGTAGTAAATGTGATGCGTGTGTTTTTATTGAGTCGGCTAAAAGTTGTACTTAAACAAATTGACTTGAGTTATAAAATTTTGCTGGGTTATTCCAAAGTTAAGCGCTTGTGTGATATGTTTTCTATATTAGTTTAAATGAGTTTAATGAAATTTCTAAATCCTACAATTACTTGACCGAATAGTCTACAGACGTTGGGTCATATAAAATTCACATTTATAACAAAAAAATTAATTTTTCTATAACGAGCTGAAATTTAACATAATGGATTTCGGGATCATCATCATTATGATCATCTTGAACGTAATAAATGCTTTTTCTTTTACTATTCCAACCGCAGGTACCCGTACCCACAACGTAACCGGCAACAGCCATTAACGCTACTCCATCGATTCTCAGATGGTAGCAATTAAAATCGTACGCAATTCTGGTTTTTAAGAGATTGGGATTATGAAGCTGTAATACTTTAAATGTAACTTCTTTGTTCCCATGAGAAATAACGTCTGTCTGTTAGATTAGAAAAAGCTTATTCAAAATTCTATAGTCTACAGAGCCACTCAAATGAAGCACACAATTCATTTATTATGTTTTAAATATTTTATTCGCATTACACAACATATGTATAAGGTATATGGTATTCCCTAAAATGTCACAAATCTATGGTATTTTATAAATGTTTTCTTGAGTAAATGTGGAACAAATGAAATGTAACAATTATGAAAATATACAAAAAGCGGAGTAGCCAACTACAATAAAAGAACTAAAATACAAATATTGTATTTAAAGCTTTGATTATTAGTGTGTTACTCGCAATGAGGAATGCGCACATTTAGTTACAATCGTGTATTCGTATATATAAATAGTGGTCCCAAAAGCGAAAAAGCGCTACCGAATATTGTACAAGAAAAAAACTTACAATGAAAGATACAACTTTAAATAGTTAAGCTTATATAGCGTAGAGCTTAGATCGACGCCATTTGGGTGTAATATCTTTTTTAGGAAATATCTAACGAGATTTTTCGTAACTTTTCACTTGTCGATGTCCTCGTTGGCCTCAATAATTGTTGTGTTGAATAACGCACGACAGACCTCGACCAGAGCATTGGAAATGCGTCCATAGAAGCGTGGCTTCTCGCGCCAAGCGATGCACACATAATAGAAGGGCACGCCGGCCAGGGTGATTGCAATGCCGATAATAAGATTCAGCGGTTCGCTAAAATTGGGCAGCAACACAAGCGTAATACAGCAGACAATGAAGATGATGGGCAGAGCAAGATGAACCCGTATAGGGCGTGGTATATCGGGCCTGTAAATAGACTTGAATAGTGTTTTATGAATAAACCATCTATAAGGACAACTTACTTCTTATGTCGCAACCATAACATGCCAGCAATACTGGCGACCACTGAGAGCCAAAGTATCGAACTAAAATAGTTAATCAATAGGTAAACATCGGCAGTGAGCAGCATAATCAACGACATAAGACACTATAAAGAAACAAAACCCTAATTAGTGATATTATAACTTGAGCATTATTACTTTTCTTTGCTCACAGAGAATATCAGCGATGGTATTGGCGTCTGTTGTTTCACATGGAACAGTTGAAAGAACCTTGGTAGATGTCCCTCTTGTGCTCCAGTCGCAAAGAGTCGTGCTGAGGTGAACAGCACACCATTGACGCCGCCGAATGTGCTCAACGCCACAAAAATAGGCACCATAAAGGCGAGTGGCCCAAAGACGCGATTACCAAATGTCACGGCCACAGCGAGGGAGCTAAGCATTTCGGTTTTGGAGACGACAGCGAAATAGGCGAGATTGACAAGTACATAAATGCCAGTGACCAGAGGCATGGCTATCCAAATGGCTCGTGGCAGGTTTCTGGTGAGTAAAAGTAACGTTAATTAATGTAGCCTTTTAAAAGGGGTTAAACGCGTAGAAATATTGGCAAATCTTATTTACATGTTGTACATTGGAGACGCTGTACATACTTTCGTTTGAACCGAGGGTAGAATGGAAAGGGAGTGTTATTTTAAGTCGTAAAAAGTTAAGTGACTCATTATTAGCATATATATCAAGTTTTATCATATTCGGGTCATTAGGCTTTGAAAGAAAAAGACTGACGTCTTCTTGTTATACGAAAATTCCACAAGAGTCGTGTTTTCTTAACAATCCACACTAAGGTGGGCTTCGGTATTTTATCCCCCCATTGGGCAGCGTTTAAGCGAATATTGTCTGTTCTGAAAGATGAAAAGGAATCTCGTAAGACATGGCTAAGATTCCACTTCGGAAACTCTTAAAGCACTCTTTTTTGAAGATGCACATAAGCTATGTGCCAATGTGACGTACGCCTTACGGCCGGATCTATGTCCTGGAGTTTTCATTGGAAACCAGCTGCTGGAACACCATTCAAGTTACAAATACCTGGGTGTGTATTTGGATAGGCGGCTAAATCCTTAAGACCGAGGATTGGTAAATTGCATTGCCTTTTGAATAGCAGGAATAAATTGTCTTTGGGAAATAAGGTGAACATTTACAAAGCAATAATTGCTCCTGCTTAGCGATACGGTTTGCAGGTGTATGGAATAACAGCGAGGTCAAACATCACGAAGGTGAGAGTACTGCAGGCCAAGACCTTGCGTATGCTTACTGGTGCCCGTTGGTTCATGCGAACGGCGGACCTTGAAAACGACTTAAAAATACCGAAAATTGGCGATGTGATAAATCGTCAGGCCAAAAAATATATGGAGAGGTTGAAAAATCATCCAAATAAACTAGAAAGGCGCCTTCTAAAACGACGCAGAATGGGAAGAGTTAGGGTGGCGAGACGGCACAGAGAAGATCGCCCCCTGCCAACCTCCGTAATAGATACTTTTAATATTATATCCACACTATAGTATATCCCCACTTATTATTTAAGTCGTTTTGTTAATTTTTGTATATACAGTTTAATTGAAGTTGTTCTAATAATAACAGAAAAATTAAATATAAAGGAAATAAAAAATTAAAAAAAGCACACAAGCTACACGTAATTGACAGATGATACAAGTAAAGTATTCGTGATACAGTTGAATCTATTGAACAAGAAAAATAAATTGTTTTTTTATTTCGCTCCTTTCACCAATTCCACGAACTTAAAAATGCTCCCAGTACTTTCTCTTACAGTTTCCTTTTTAGCTTTCTACTCACAATATTGATTTTTATCGCTTCTCTTGTCTTAAGCATTCCAATTGAATTTTGCTTGAGTGGTTGACTGAGCACTTAAATTTATTAAATCCACCCAGAGACTCAAATTGACTAGTTTTTCTTGGTAGCTATATATCTATGTCATTTGCTTGACGCATAAATTGAATTCATTAGAAAAGAAAAATGTTCTCAGAGCGTTTTGTTCGCTTTTGTTCGCCCACAAGGCACAACTCACAATGGGTGTGCGCAACAAGTGGGAAGACTCTTCAACTGGTGGTTGACGCCTTTGCTGAAGGCAAGACTTGAAATGTTTCTGTAAAAGTCCTTGGAGTGCGTCAAATAGCAAAGTTCTCATTAAACGAAATGAAGTGTATTGCGTGGGAGATTGTGCTTATTGGCAAAGAGAATGTCCTAAATGACAAAATTCCTGCCCATTCCGATTGCTCACGACTTACTTGTAAGGATCCTGCAGTTCCTCGGTGACGAAATTTAAATAATTCCAACCACCAAATGCAAAAAGTCCTGAGTAAAATGCATAGCCAATATTACGTGCCGTGTAGACGCCATCCCAGGCATCTTCGAAGTTACTTAATCTGCCAATCGCCATGTAATAAATGCCCGCGAGTATGATCATGACCAGGGCCAGTAGTTTGCCAGCCGTGAAGATGTCTTGCACTTTCATCGATACCTTGACCGAAAGGCAATTTATAGCCGTGAGGAAACCTAAAAAACAAAACAAAAATCGTGTAGATATTACTTTTTCAGAGGTTGGAAACTTACATAAACAAACCGCGGCCAAAAGTTTTACTGCCGAATCTGGTGGCGTACAATCTTCGAAAAATGGTTTGGCTGCGTATTGAGCGAACGTCAGCGCAACTATGGTCTGGAAGATTGTGAACGAATTTTATATGTTAGAGCGGGCATGGGAGACGCTGTTTAAAGCTGGACATACACAACGAACATATTCATGTAATTCGCTCGATCTGATCAACAAAATCTAAAATTATACACGAACATCGGCTCGTCAATAGCGCCACATGAGCATGTTCATTTTGTATGGCCAGCTTAAATGAATATAAATCTAGTACGATTAAAAATATACATCTAGAATAATATCTATATATATATATATAATGAATTCTCTTTATGGAACTTTGGCATATGTTTTTTATTTTATTTTATTTTTTCAGTTTTAATTAAAAGAATGACTGCCGGGGACATGAACTTTGTGTAGAGAAGAAAACACAAGAATGAAAGCATACAACACACAATTTTACATTTGAAAGTACACATAAGGAAATAATGAATTATTTTTTTTAGAAATTAGGTGAATTGTCGCATTTCTCTCGGCGAGCTATCTAACTCATTTAGAATCCGTGACGCAGACATTATTAGTAAGGTGCCTACTGCCGATGATTTATAAAACCAGGCCAAATTGGTCGGATTGACGACGTGCCATCTCCTTCTGTTTGAATTGCATAACAGCTAGACTAATCTGACTAAAATGGGACAGAGGTCGTTACCACTTTAATAGATCAATCTTATCTAAGACAATAATTATTATCACAATGCTTAATATGTGCCTAGCACTGCGAATGCCAACAAATGACTACTGCATAATCTGTAGAGATGTAAGAGGAGTTGAAAATTATTATTTACCTACTTGAGGTAGAGGGGTAGATTTCAGCACTTTGCATTAACTTAGCTTGTATCTTGTCCGACTTCGCAAGTGCGTCTACAAGTAGGTCGATGAAGTTTGTGGATGTGGTAAAACGGGGGAAGAAAGCAAAAAAACTTTTTTTTTTTTTTTTAAAATTAAATTATAACATTAAACGCAGTAAACTGCATAAAACATTTGTCGGATTTAAAAAATAATGACGTGACAATAAAAATAAAAAATTAGACTTATACTAACTTAATTAATTATAGCAAAAAAAAAACTACCCGCAAAACGTTGGTGAATATCGTTACCTGGCTTAGTTCTTTGGAAATGCTAAATGACACTCCCATCACCAAGTACTGGTAGTGCCATCTAATCATCACCCTATCAGACAGCACTACTCGATTTATGAAACCACCACAAGTCTTGGATATTAAAATTGAAGAGACTTATAAGAGAACCTATTCTCGCTAGTGGAGTGAACAACGAGATAAAAAAATTGAACTGAAGCTCAGACCAAAATATTTATTTTAAAATTATCCAAATCTTTGGATTCCAGAATAGGTCAAGCTTAAGGTGTTTTGATACACTCTGAAAAAATAGATTATTAAATGCTGACCATCGCTGTAATGGACAAGGAAAGATAATAACAATTCAGTCACCTTTTAATCAATTACATTTTTTTTTATTCACTTAAATTTTTCATCTCTCCTACAAATCATTTTATTAAGCCTAGCAAAAATGCATTCTCATACATGTGCCCGAATATAGTAAACACATTATATTATTTGTATTGAACAATATAAAAAAATATTTATAGCCTTCAGTTGAACCAGGTTTTTGGCATCCTTTAGATGCTACGATACCCTCCGTGAACGAAACACTGACAGGCTCGAACAATTGAGCAAATATTATTTCAAATTTGCGAGGTTTGAGCAGTCCCATTATAAATATAATCTGAGAAAATACTATAGCTTTAAAAACGAGCTACAAAATTATCAAAAACCTGGAGATAAGACAATTTATTCTGGTCCCTTTTATTACTTAAATTTCAATGTACTTTCACGTGTAGAATATTAAAATCGTTGAACTCGACTCTGACCGAAGGTTATTTATTTATTGCTTAATAGATTTATATATCAAGAAATGCAATAAAATACAATTAAATCCATCGGAGCTTTAAAGTGGTGGGAAACAAAAATAATAATAATTCAATTAAGCAACAATAAATATTATTTGTTAGACTGACGGTGAGTCAAGTCAATCCAAGAACGGCTGTGGGCTTTCGCCTCTTCGTTTTACATAAAAAGCTTTTATTTTATTGATAACTTCATTCGGTCTGAGTACTCACTCACCTGTGTTGTGGGTCTGATAATGAGCAATGCAATCCAGAGACGTAGAAAGCCCACAAGCGGTCCGAAAGCGACCAGCAAATAAGCATAATCGCCACCAGATCGTGTGATGCTCGTTCCTAGTTCAGCGTAGCATAAAGCGCCAATTGTCGAGAGAATTCCGCATGCTGCCCAAATCAAGAGCGAACTTCCGACGGATCTGTTTGCCGGGCACATAAAAATAAATAACAAAAGACACACAATAAGACAAAATAATGACTCAAAATTGATCCAATTGTATCAAAATGGTTATTGTGTGACATATCGCTTCTCAAGAAATTGCACTGCCCGGTAATTACCTAAACAAAAATTATGGAAAACCGCCTTCCATCTTTAATTGGCACGGTTTCTACTTTGTCGCAATCACCAGTCGGCGTTGCTATAATTGTTGGTTTGTCCATTTATGCTTAGGAATTCGTGAAATGAAAATATTTTCAAACTGATGCAATATTTACTCGAAATTTGCGTAGAGTTTCCCCTAACTGATAGTTTACGACATTGATAAAATTTTCGAGCATGTTTGTTTATAGATTTGCAGAAAGTATAAAATTACCGGAGACACTTCTGAAAATATGATGATGTTTTACTATGTATTATCAACTTTATATTCTGACATTGAACTTGAAAATAGCAGTGGAAATATTATATAAAAGAATCGGATGACCACTTTAGTTTATGTAATAATTCATAACTCTATACATATATATCATTGTGGCGAACATTTGTTATTGGTCTGCTAATGACCAATTTTCTAAGGAGGAACAACGGGAATTGGATAAGCCTGATAGTTATTTTGGATTAACCTTGATCTAAAACTATACTGACTTACTAAATACAATAAAACATGCAAAAATTATTTAATCATCAAAGTTTATTCTTCTGTATTATAGCACTTCTTCTAATGCACGAAAAATTTTACATAAAATAAATTCATTGTGATATTTTATCATATTCTATGAAGCCATAAAATAAAACCGCAATGTACTATAAAGTCAAGGTAGATTTGGTAGCAAAAAAAAATCTAATTAAAACTCGGAATAACGTACGCAGGTTTTTTTTAAATGATGAACTTTCCTACATTCATTCAGAACACAATTGGATCAGGGAAGGGCAATTTAACAGCTATGGTTAGAATGCCAAGGTAGGGCATTTTAAAGGAGCCTTTCTACAGTATAGAATAGAAAGTTAGGTCAATGAAAACTTGATTTCTTGCTATCAACCGGATGATTCAGCCAAGTTTTCTGAAAAAAAAAACCAAAGTTCTGACCTTGCAAGTTGGTTATTGCGTACACAAACACAAACTGTGAAATTTCCATATAAACCCTTGGTGCAAAGTCGAAGATTTCGAATGTATAGAAAATTATATATAATTATATAGTTAATATTCTTTATTAACAATTAAATTTTGACCTAATTATAAACCTTATCATTTTGACTTGTCTTATTACCTAAACAGTTTTACGGGATGTATCCAAATTGCTTTAGATTGGTCTAAATTGGTCATCATGCTAAAATTCTGTTTGTGGGAGTTATTCCACTTGCAGTGGCAGAATCAATGAGAAGAGTTTTCAAACTAGAGCAGATTGAATCAGTGCCGCACCGCCTATGCGTCAATACAAATGACATCAAAAAGCCTAGCCTAGTTTATTGCTGTTCTACAAGAACAAGTTTATTTATTATTTATTTTGTTTTTCGTATGTCAATTTCAATTGAAAACAAGCACAATAAAAAAAACATTTCGAATTCCAACAGGTGGGCATGCGATGCCGCCAATCAATTCGTTGGAGGTCAGCATCTGTTTGATTGTTTTTGTTTTTTTCTAATACAAAGGTGAATGCCAAATCGCAAATAATATTGATATAAATAAAATTGATACTCACTCGGTATAGTAGAACACTCCAGTGGGAGCTATGAAAATTCCCGAACCGATAATCGTTCCGACAATGATGGCCACACCATTCATCAACGTCAACTTTCGCTTTAAGACGATTTTTCCCGTCGTCGAATCGACGCCATCGTCATCTTTATCACTAACCGAACCGCCTCCAACGCCATTTCCATTGATGCCAACCGCTGGGGAAGCCACCAAACTGGTGGTGACCCCATTCGCGTAACGCTCACCGTTCATTTCGCTACGTCTTTACCTTTTCCTCGCACTTCTCTGGGTTGACAACTCTTTCACTTAAATGCAACAACTTATATTACTTATTTTTTGCTTACTACGTTAATATACTTTTTAGTTGTGGTTTATTTGTCTTGAGCACATTGTCTCGTAATAGTAAATTATATCGTTTATACATATACAATATTCAGATCGACTCTTTTAAAGACCGCGAGCGTTTTCCCCAACGCAACGAACCACTCAATAGTGAAGTCTGTAAAGCACTGAAAACGAAAACTGTGAGAAAACGAATTTGATGTCAACCGCTGGTGGCGAATGGTTTTTGTTTTTGCCGACCTTCTTGTTTGGTGTGAGTTACGTACGGTTTTTTGTTTTTGCGAATTCTCGTTGTGGAGGGATAACGAAAACGAATGAAGAAACACGTGCGTTGCCTGATTAATTGTCATTGTTGTTGTTATTGTCACAGTTGTGCTCTTGTTGCCTCTTTATGAGAAATTATGCTCATCGGCCGATCGTTCTCCCAATTTCCCTCATCCACCCACCACATTGCCAGAGCAATTTTCTTTAAACAGGCTTACTTACGCGAGAGCATAAGCATAAAGCATAAAATGATCATCTCCTTGATCTGCAGTGCTACGCAGTGTAGTGTGTATGAATGAGAAGGCGTTTTCTGGCCACAGAAGTCCAACCCTCGGACAAGGTACTCTGCTACTACAATAATAAATATCTACATTTTCTAATCTAGCAAGATCAAAGGACTGGTAGAAACAAAAAAAATAAATCAATTCCTGAATGTACCTGAATGAATGGAAGAATACTAATATTTTTGAACAAAAAAAATTATTTTTACTTAAATTTGTTTAAGTCGAGATATTACAGTATTTATTTCGTACAAGGTTACCAATGACAGTTTGCCATTAACCAGAAATTTATGTTCACTCACTTTATATCCATGTTTTTAATTGTTTGTACTTATATGCGTGTAATATAACAACCAGATATCACACACATCTGAGGGTGCTTTTGAAAAAGTTAACTTAGGTTAGTTTAAAAGAAGTGTAGAGCACAAAACAAAAAATAAAATAAAAACAAATTTGGCCACCTTAATTTACTCAACGGCGCGTGGTAAAGAGGTTGGCACGATTCACTTGTTGGTGGTTTTTTGTCTTATTCGACTTCTTACACGATTTCGTCATCAAATTTGCACACACTTACATACAGTGCTGGGGTCGGCGGCACCCAGTAATTATAATTAAAAAGTTCGATAACTCCTGTAACAGGTTTTTATCCAAAAATTTCACGGACACAAATTATTTTAGTTTATTGCAAGCCTTTTAAATTAATTTTTTCATATACACCGCACATCATCCAAACGAAACGCATTCGAACATCTGTGGTCAACGCAACCGGCAATCGTTTCGGTTTCGTATAAAAATATATAAACGTGGAACCAAAGGCGGCAATGAGAATCAAACAACCCTTCGAATAGTATAAAATGAGAGTACGACAAAAATTTTAGAGAGAAAAAAAATGAATGAAAATAGGTTCTTTAATGAATTTGTTATCGGTGGGCGAGAGAGAAATTAGCTGTTGTGTTTGTTGGGTTAATTGGTTTATTTATATTTGTATAGCATTATAACTTTTTCATAAAGCTTGTAACACAGTGCATGACACTTTTTAGACACCATAAATTATTGATCAGCTGACCTGATGAGTTGATTTAGCATATCCCTTTATACTTACACATATTATAAAACTTTGCACGAATTTTTCATTTTACCACACACTGTACAGTTTTCGGAATCGAATAGATGCGACAGACAGGCATTTTCCTGAGTTTGAAGAATATAGCTCAAAAGGATAATGTTTTAAATTAGAAATTGTTATTTATTTGATTTTATGAGGCTTTTTAAACGCTAACCATAAATCAGACCAATAATCTTCTATCGATAACCGTTGACGCGTCGAACAGTGCGAGTTGGCAGGCCTTGCAGCTGTTCAGTTTCCTTTTGTTTTTATACTGTGCAACACGTGTTGGGGTTGCTTCTTCTCATTTTCGAGAAATATATTAATAACGATAAAACAATGTCCGACAAGTGAGTTAATAAATTGTATTATTTTTGTTTTTTATTTATTATATATAATCTCTCCTTTCTAGATATGCGGTACCCAACAAGTTGCCCGGTAAAACGGTTTCGGTGCTCAAACATCGTAAGCGACGCATTCAACAAGACAAAGCGACGCTCGAACAGAAGCGAAATGACAAGATCAAACGTATTAAGAAAGCGCGATCACATCATCGTTTTCAACGTGCTGAATCCTTTGTAATGGCTTATCTCAAAGCCGAACGGACATCGAAACGCATTAGGCAAACGATATTGCGCACTAACTTTGTTAAACAGAGCGCCAAAGCTGCCGGGGATACGAACCACAATCTGTTGTTAGTAATGAGACATGCGGGGTAAGTTGGGAGTCGACTTTAATTCTATGCAAGTCGAGGTAGCGCCGTGCGCCCAATTAGACTAGACAAAACCAGGAATATTGCTTCCGCCACACCACATAGACAATGTAGAATTTTACTTGGAATTTAAATGGTCAGAGAGGTAGCGGGGTAGCGAAATAAAAGCATATTAAGAGGATAGATTTAAGAAAATCGTACTGTAAATAAGTTGAAAGACTGAAATAAGTTATTTAAATTTTAGTTATTGATAAATTAACTATAATTGTTTTTTACTCGTATAGAAAAAAGATATTCGACAAGACCACAAATGAGGTATTCAAAACGCTTCGCATGCCAATTCGCCATAATGCAGTCTTTCTCGAGAACAACAAGGAGAATCAGATTTTGTTGCGATTAATTGAGCCATTTGTTGTGTACGGCTATCCTACGCTTAGCACTATACGTGAATTGCTTTTCAAAAAGGGCTTTGCGCGCATCAATGGCAAGAAAACTGCCATACAGTCAAACACAATGATAGAAGAGCAGCTTAGCGATAAAGGCATCATTTGTCTAGAGGATATCATACATGAAATCTACACAGTTGGTCCAAATTTCGCAGCAGTTAATGAATTCTTATGCGCTTTTCTGGTGAGTAATCAAATTGTTAACCAGATCCCTATTATTAACTGTGTAATTTACTTACAGCTTTCAAGTCCACGCGATGGATGGAAAAAGAAAGTGTCGGTGCCCTTCAAGCGTGGCGGGGAATATGGCGATCGCGCAAATGGCATAAACGAATTGATTGCGCGTTGTATTTAAATTCTTTACTCTTGTTTTGATATAGTAGGCCTTTACGTGTATTTTCAATAATACAAAAATTCTCCTAAATCAAACTAAGCATTTCATTAGAATAATTTCACTCTATATCTGCTTGTATATATTAGTTATTTATTTAATTTTGTGTGAAACATAAGCAAAAATGTCGCAATATTTGGCTGCTAGTCAAAACTCGAATAATGATGTCGAGTATCAAACCATATCATCTACGGCAACTATCACTGAAGAAGAACATTCAGAATATCTACATGATCGTCTCTCGCCGGAGCAAATTGAGCGCCTATGGGAGGCATTTTATCGTTATCCTAACGCTAAACTTGGTTTCAATGATTTGCGGGAGCTGCTCGAAGAAGTCGACATACAGTTTTCTGATTTTATGTTCACACGCCTTTTTCTCAAAATCAACCAAAGTCACAACTTTCGTATTGATTGGAATGAATTTGTGTCTTATTTGATTTATGGCTTTCAAGAAGATGACCCAAACAGTCAGAAGGAGTCACTTATACTGCCTATATCTACACATCCCATTATACGCAAAACAGAGCATCGATCAGCGGTTTCTTGTATTGCTCTGTTGAAGGCAAAGTCGGATCAATCACCACCAGAAGAAGATTCTGTTGAGATGGGTAATGTGACTTATGGTAATGAAGACACGGCAGAAGCATCAGGCATGTGGGTAACCGCTAGCCATGAAGGGCAAATACGTTTCTGGACATCACAATTGGATCCCATACGGTCGGGCTTCTCTGAGAGCAGTAAGTGAGTCGGGCCACATAATCACTATTCATTTTCTAACTCTCTGTATGCTTCATAAAGTCCATTTGAAAATGACCACGTGGATATTGGCCGTACAGGCGCTGTCCGACGTCAGCATTATTTGCACATCGTCCACCGAGCGTGAGTTGCGTTTCCATGAGACCATTGCCTCGACATTCTCCTTACGTATTGTGATCAGAAGTATGCCGTATGCGGTTTATTGTATGAGCTATGGTTTCTATTCGAACGGCAAGGTTGAATCCAGACTTGCGTTGGGCGATTTTGCGGGCAATGTGCGTGTTTTGTCCTTTTCACCGTATTTGCGTGGCCCATTTCAGAGTAAACCCGGTGCAGCACTCATTGAAGTTGTCTGGAATGACGTGTTAAAGGTATTTATTTTATTTTTATTTTTTAAATCATTTTCAACTGTGTCGTTCTTAATGTGATATCACCCAAACAAGGGGAAAATACCGCAATTCAAACCAAGAGAATACATTAATCTACACAGCGAGATGATATCTTGTGTGCATTATTCTCTGCATATGAACTGCCTTTTTGCCTCGGCTGAGTATCGTAATACGAAAAAATATCGCGGGCGTTGTCCAGGTTTAATTGTGGCTTATGGTGAGGAGAAGACGTTGTTTCGAATTCCTTTGGTATGTTAGTCGAATAAGATTTTCATTCGGTTAGAACTTCCATTCTCCTTCTTTTAATCTTCTTCAAGGGCGTCACAACTTTTTGCTTTGATGAGAAACATAATGTTGTTATTACGGGTGGACCCGATACTTTTGTACGCATTTGGGATGTCTACGTATCAACGGAGCCATCGGGTATACTAACGGGCCACAATGGTGGTATTGTCACGGTCTTCGTACAGCCAGAGGAGAGTAAACTGTATAGCGTTGACTATCATAAGATCATCAAGGTTTGGGATCTTAACGAGCACACACTTCTGCAGACCTATGGCGATTTGGTGCGCCTAATACATCCTAGCGAAACAGACTTAGCTTACATGTATCACTCGAGTCTACGTGAACTGCTCGTCGGTGGTCGTAAACTCATCGTAGTCAAGTGTTGTCCTCGCGTGCGTGTCGATTTAACCGATGGCAATACACATGCGGCGCCCGTTTCCGTTGTGCTATACAATCGTTTGTTTCGTAATGTAGTCACCTGTGGCTTGGACAGTTACATAATCGTCTGGGATCCATTTAGCGGCAAGCGAAAGCTCATCATGAAGAGTTGCCACACGAAAATGGTGTATGGCGAGATCATTGATATTGAGATAACAGCGGCCACATTTGATCCATTAGAGCAGTTCCTATTGACAGGCGCACGTGACGGCTCACTTAAGATATGGAATTATAATAATGCGGTATGTGTGCGTAATATGAGCATTTTGCCCGAACATGAGGTAACCGCAGTAATTTGGGTCATAGAACGGTGGGTGGTGGTGTACACGATCAAAAATATGTGGCTAAGTTTGTCTCTGTTCCAGGATACTTGCCATGGGTTGGGATCGTCAGGTCACCGAATTCAATGATATTGAGGGCCGTGAGTACAGCGATCCCAAAAAGTGGGCAAAATTCCATTCGGACGACATTACGTGTGCAGATGTTAAGTTGGGAGAAGGCGTCGTTACCGCAACATATTCCGGTGAGATAATTTTTTGGAAATTGGAAACTGGTCAACCATATCGGCGTTACAGTGTCATGGATCCAACCCGCTTTATCGAGGTGTGCCTGTATTGAGTGGCTTAGTTTTTGTGTGCTCTTCCTAACATTGATTACTTTGACTTAGCTAAAATTGAGCTATGAGGAGGAACAACGCATGAAACGTAAAAAACGCCCGACAACAATCCGACTATCCGCGCTCTTGGTGGGAAAGGATATTCCGCGTTCAAGTAAACCGCCCAGGGAGAGGACAGATATGTTAGATGATAAGCCAGACGATCATCCACTACCGATCTCGGTGCAGGCTGTATTGTTCCTACAGAATCGGCCAATGACCGTAGAGCATGGCAGCGTATTTGTATCGCTCGATACCGGTTTTATACAAGTCTACTCCCATCATCAACGCGGTGGTTTTCTTAAGAAATTCAATGCAGTTCACAAGTCCGGCGACTGTGTGCTGACCATGTGCACGGATCGCAAGAATCGTTTTCTATTTACGGGTACTGCTTTCGGATATATTAAAGTCTGGTATATCATAAATTTTTGGTAAGTAATACGAGGAGAACGGAGGGATTAGGTATGTAATTGGGTATGATATATTATAATCCCTCCTGCTCCGCTGTATCGTCCTGGTGTTTCTTTATTACCTTTTAGGGCTCTGCAGTGCATACGTATATAACTTACCCATTCTTACCATAAACACAATTTCATGTAGACTAATAGTAATCAGCTTAGTATTGGAATGGACTATGGTTTATTGGGCAGTGGTTGTGTGGATCGAGTAAATCCACGTATTGTGCGGTTTCAAGTCTTGATTTCCATTGCTCGTCTGCTTCGGCGCTGTGCTTTAAGCGACGTGTCTTGCTTGGCGTATAGCAGAATTATACTGAGCTGATTTTGATGATGTAGAGGGTCGACGTAAAAGAGAGACACCCACTAAACGCGTTTTGAAGATAAAATCATTTTCAATACGATTCAACACTTCCAAAACAAGCGTCAGTGTGTCACCCCGTGGGAATTCCCATAAGAATACACGTGCAGCGGTTCGTCAAATCAAGCCCAGCGCCGATTACAAGATTCACTCTGACATCAGCCTCAGACGAACAGGCTTGATCAGCTTCTTTTACTAGCGGCTCCGGCGAACGTTATTTGCCGCTTTCCTGTATGTGTACATTCCCATATTTGGCATAAGCCAAAAAAATGTTTTTGAATGCTTATGATTTTCTTTTCGCCTATTACTTGCCGTGCCGTAATTATCTACAATTAAAAAATAAAATCAACAAAATGTTTTGAAAATTATGGCCAGCAGAGGGAATCATCACGCTCGAGTCAGCAAAATGTCTATTTTGTCCGGTACTGGGGCTTGAGCATAACCGTTTTTATATATCATATCACTCAACTGTCATTTAGGAACTCAACTGCTGCTCGTACCTTATTCAAACGATTGATATGGCGAGAGTCCTTAGTTCAGCAGGGGTTTGGGTTTTTTTCTAGTTATTGCTTATTAGATTGAATTTAGTATGTCGTATGTCGTGTAAAACCAACAAGAAAATTAGGTTAAAAAATAAATCTGTTGTATCTACAAAACTTTGACATGTCATTAATGTCCTGGCACGGTACCGGCGAAACCAACCACAACAACGAAAATTTCTTTGACAAATTCCTTGGGTTTGCGTGACGAAGTTGTTGATAGTCGGCAAAATGACTTTGTCTAAGAAAGAATGAATTGCTTCTTTGGCTGTTAATGCTTTTTTTGGCGTGGGTGTCGTTACTTGTTGCTTATTAACTCTCACACATATACTACACAAACCAGTGAGTCCTGCCCCTCATGCGCCTAACTCAC
Organism: Cacoxenus indagator; assembly: GCA_035041755.1. NCBI lineage: Eukaryota > Metazoa > Arthropoda > Insecta > Diptera > Drosophilidae > Cacoxenus > Cacoxenus indagator. The sequence continues at coordinate 53,285 of JAWNKX010000884.1, forward strand.
TCTGTGTATTTGTCTGTCTGTTCTAGCGTGCCCCAGAAGGAGAAGCAGCACGTGTGCATGCCACTGCTTCGTCTGCAGTTTATATTTCTGCGCAAGGAACGTTTTTTGACTCGCGCCAAGCGTGTAGTACGCAATCAGCCGGAGCCGATGCTGGTTAGTTCGCTGCGTGGTCATGTGAAGGCGATCAACTCCATTGCTTATATTAATCTACCCAAGTTTATTTTGACGTAAGTTTGAACATTATTTTCAAACGATTTGTCTCTGGTACTAATCTCTTCATTATAATCGAACCAAAGTGGCAGTCACGATTATTCGTGTCGCCTGTGGACCTTGGGTGGCCGATATTTGGGCACTTTGGGCACCGTGCTGCCTTGGAGTCGGCTCTCACCCTTCGAAGCGATTGGCAATGAAAATCGCGCTTATCGCCTGCCACCAGACATTAAGAAAGTGGCCAGTTCGACCTCCTTGAAGGTAATTTTCGTATGTAATTTACCTTGACTCATTTCTTACTTGATCATCGTTAGGTCATTTCGGGCATACAAAGCGATAGAGTCAAAGTCATTGATCCAAGCGCAATGGCTGCTAACGATGAAGATAAAGAAGAAGGTCTTGGTGGCGAGGAAGGCGCTCTTATGGATAAGCCACTACGCGAACCCATACTTGGCAAGCACTTCCGTCTGCCAGGACGTAGTGCTATGGAGCAATATGTGGAACTGGATACATCACAATCCTACATACCAGTGTATTCACACCTGAAAGTGCACGCCGCGAAGGAACTTGAGCACCCGCCAACGCCTCGCGTGATCAATCGTCTACAGGCGGAGAACTATCTGAGTCATTATTTGCCCGTAAGTGGCACACCCGTCGATCCAAGCTCATCAGCTGTCAATATTAGACAGAGACCTAGGCGTAGATCCATACGTCTTTCAGAACCAAAAACTGCAGGGGTGAAAATAGACAAAAAAGTAGCCAAGAAGTAATTAAAATTCCGGACTTTTAGAGGATTTGTAAATATATATTTCTTTTATCAATCACAAGTGCAAGAACATATAGTTTTAAAAACATTTGACGCTATCTTGAAATATTTGAAAACCAAAGTTGTTACATATAATAAAAAACAAAATTCAAGTCCTGGTCCCGATTGAACCGTACCTGTAATGTCACTGCTGCAGCATACGGCAGGCGTCGTACATTTGTCCCGCAATATGCAGTTGCCTTGACTCGCGACTATGCAAGCATTTGAATACAAACGCCACGAGCTTGGTCAACGCATCGAGATCTATTTCATCCGGTGTGTTTGCCGCGATCTGCACCGATTGCTCGGGTGGTGTTGATTTCTGTGAGGACATCAATAAATTTATAGTGTTTGTTGAGTGATGAAAAAACTATTTTCAATCGCTTCACTTACTAAGTAATCTAAATATTGTAAAATTCGACTGCCCACAGAGGCCACCAGTAGAAATCTATCTCGCTCGCCTTCGGTAAATAGAAGCAGACGTCGTCCTGCTACTTCAAGCAGAGCGCGTCCAAGTTCTTCGTCCTCGTTTAGATTTCGCAACAGCAATTGAGCTTCAACATCGTAGCCAAAGGAGTACAATTCGACAACCTAAACGAAGAGAACACTTTCAGGAAAACTGAATCAATAACCATCGCCAAACATGCTCACCTGCCGCCTCATTAACGGCAACTTATCTAATTTCCAGCTGTCGGCCAAAGTGCAAATCTTACCCATATAGTATACATGATCTATTATATATAACTGCTCCAAATCTTCTCGTATCAGATCCATTGTGCTGGCTATCACATTACACAGGAAGTTAGTGCGTTGTTGCTGGAGCACCAAATCAGGCACAGGCAAGACGAAGCTCAGCTCCTTGTTGATATCGGCAAAGAATGCTTTATTGGCCATCGCATCGAATAGCGTAGTCACCGGCTTTGGCAACTTTAGCTGGAAGTGTGCAATGAAATGCAAAACCGTACAGAGTTCGTAGTGGAGCTGGAGCAGCTCCTTTATTGCGTGATGTTGCTGTAGCGCAAGATATTGCAGCGGCAGTGGTCCTTCGGTTAGGATTTCTTCAAATTTCAGTTCGCGTTTGTCATGCTCCAGCGAAGTAGCGAACTCATCGATAAATGTGAGCGCAAGTTCAAGGAATTCCGGCACCGAACCAGAGGACATATCAATATCCTGTTGACACATGCGTTCTACTGGCAAGCGACCAACTTTCTGCATTAGTTTCATCGTCGCTTGAAGTGGGAATTTCAGTGTGGCATTCCACAGCATGCAACACATGCCGTGCTTTATCGCAAAATCGGTCTCTTTGAAGGTTGACAGGCAAGTGATGGCTGCACGCATGTGCTCCAAAGACGACAGATGCTTGCTCCAGTATACCATATAATGCCAAGACATAAGACTAAGCAGAACACCGGACTCCAAACTGAAGGGAAAGTGTGCGCGCAGAAGCGCAAGTTTCTCTAACAGTGGTTCCGGCTTAGGCTCAGACTTAATCCCACTGGTTGCATCAGGTAAAATGTTATCGCCTTCAAGCGACTCGCTGTCCTTTGATTTGTTTTTCGGCTTTGCTGTTGGCTTGTCGTGTGTGCTGGTTTCTGGTGTTGGCGGTGGTGAGAGTTCAATGAGTTTCGATGGATCTATGCGCGAACTAACCAACCATTTGGCAGTTAAATCGGTGATTATACCTTTGCCACCGCTAACAATGGACTTGAGACTGCAGTCGGGTATTTCGTAGGGCATTTCCGGCCCGGCCGGTTCCACGCAAGTTATGGGCCGCCTAGATAGCGCATATTATAATAAAAATTATTAGGAACCGTTCTTTGATACATCCTTTAAATACGCACTCCAAAATAGCGCCCAAAACAGCGATATCCTCTAGTTTGCCTATTAAAAGTGACCACTCCGCTTCATCGTGACTGATTCGCTCCCAGTGCTCGTCGTCGCCATTTTGTGAACTCTCATCGCAGGAACCCTTTTTTTTTTGGAAAGACCATTAAACTAAGCTTATTCAAAAGTGTTCAGCAAAAGTAGCACCTCATGATTACTACGCCATAATTCGACGGCAACTGTTTTGCATACGATGGCCACCAGTAAACCAGAGGAGCGAGGGCTTTCCAATAGCAACTCCCGCACCTGTTGCCACCACGGCGATATGACATTGTAGGCGTAATTGTTAACATCCTCGCCCTCCAGTTCGCAAATCGTGCGGACCATTACTGCCAAACGGGACATGTTCTCAATGACATCATCACTGTAATGGAACGATTTTTGTTTTAGTGCTAATTATAATGCTAGTGTTGTAGGAGAATAAGAAATACCGATGGAGGAAATGTATGTAATTAGTATTAAGGCGAGAACACCGTATCAGAAGACCCGCGACAAAGACTCGAACAGTGAAACAGCTCATTATAATGTAACGCCTTTTGACTTTCGTACAGAAAATGCCTATATGAATGGCACTTTGGCCGACAGAGACCCGCGTAAATCTGTTACAAAGTTACTACCACACTTAAGAGCTGAGGTAATTATAGTAATAATGACTGACGGCAGATCTTACCAATTTTTGTAGTCAAAAGGTTTATGCAACCAAAAATGCAATGCCAGCACCAAAAGGTCATCACATGGGATACCCGACTTCAAAGCATCCTTTTTCAACTGTGCAAAACATAATCCTTGCCTAAAGAAGTGGCTGAATAATTGGTTGCTGACTTGACCAAAAGATTTCGCCTGTTCACGCCTCAACCTCAGACAGTTTGGCCTGTCGACATCAAATACGCTGAGATAATCTAAGAAAACATCGATTTCCTGGCACTCCACCGCAAAGGTGACTTCTTTCGTTGACCCATGAGCCGCTTGCTGATCACCGTTAAGCAACAGTACCAGTTGGGTTATGGTTACTAAATCGCAGTCACTAAGCTCTAGATCACTGACGAAATCAGAATCCTGTTTATTGGGTGAGCGCAGTGCAATGTAAAAGTCGACAAGGCGTTTGTAATTTTTGATTTGATCCAGAAAATGCACATGCTCCTCGGTAGGTTCTTCTTCCAAAGCCAGATGCTTTTCAAAGGCATCGATAATGCACTGGAAAATCAGCGGTTTTAACTTCTTATGCTTCAGCAGCATTTCCAGGCACTGTTGACGCACTTCAATGGTCTGGAAATCAACAGCAAGTTCAGTAATTGAATCAAGATTCGGCGTGGAATCAATCATTGCCGTACGTAAAACATTCCGCAGACGACGCAGTATGTGTATATCGCGTGAAGTTTTCGAATTCATCTCACTCAGAACATAGTGGAATGGTATCTGTACTTCTTTGATGCTCGCATCGCTTGGATCCAGAAAGAGGCAGTAGTTCGTATGCGATTTATTGGGTCTAGAGCCACCAGTTTGTACACTCAGCAAGCCGTGTGTATTGTAGGTTAGTTGACCACTCTTGCAGACATTGAATGCGGCCACTTTGGGCCCATTTTGTAGTGCCCAAATGTCCAGGCAGCCCAAACGTGGTGCGTAAATAACCAGAAAGAGACCCTTTCGCCGATGAGTTTTTATACCTTTCATGGACTTCTCCTTTACCGGAACAAATGCGCACTGAGCATCACGGTAACCCTTCCATACACGTAGAATTACGGTTCGCTTTGTATCCACAAGCATTACTCGATCCAAATTATCTGTTACTGCCGCTAGATGACCATTGGGTGAAAGCGCAATGGTGTAGCCATCCCGTTTGCCATCGTACAAGCGAGATCGTGTGCGCATTTGTGCCTCCTTTGTGGGCGTAGGTAGTACATCATCTTCTGGCGCAGGCAAGGGCTCTGATGGTCGCCGAAAAAGATTTCCCAATATACTCTTATAAGCCATACCAAACACATCTTTCGCCACCTCGCCAATGGTTGACAATTTGTAACCTTCCTCCGCATAATAGAAACCCATAAAAGGCTCAGCACCCACACTCATCACTTCGGAACTCTTAGGTGGTATAGCGGTGACTTTAGCAAAATAACCAAAACCAATGCTTTGCGCAACGATGTGGTCATAGGTACGCGAGCGATTTGCCGAAGTTACGACTGCGTCATTAATGATTGTCTCACGTTCACGAGTGAATTTATATTTGTGAAAAGGTATCACGTCCGCCGTAGGTACAGGTAAGCTGCTGCTGTGGCGCTCCAATGTGCGGCTTAGATTGTGCCGCAGATTAGTCATCATTGGCAAAACATCGCTGCACTTAATGAGACACAAGCACTGATCGTAAATGATATAAAGCAATGCCTCTGCTTCCGAGTAATGCAGCGGCGAGTGCACTTTGATCGACAACACGGCATTTTCTTGGCAACTGCAAGTGGAATTTAAATTTAAGGATATTCCTATTCTAGTAAAACCCTCATTTACCATTGTGAGAACAACTTTATGCCAGTGTCTGTGTAGAACACAACCATGCCAGAACTCAGGCCCAGCACTACACAAGTCCAGTCTGCGGCGTTGTGGCTGTTGCGCACCTGCATAGGCAAGCATACCAAACTTGTAATTATCTGATTAGGATCATCTAATTCCGTGGTCCAACTAAGCGCGTAAGTATTGCCGAAACTTGCATCCCAACATGGCGAGAGAAATGCCAACTTCTCGCCCTGCGCCATGGCAATTAACTCGGTCGTTGGCGAGAGGGCGTAGTTTATCGAATTAAACCAATTCTCATCTAATTAAAGTTAATATAATTATTTTAATCGCCACGATCTTACTTAACCAAACATACCATGCCCAAGTCCAAAATACTCTTGAACTTTTTTAAAATCACGAATTTGCCCAAAAGTTTTCACTTCGCAAGCCATCTCTCGTCATAAAGTAATCGTAAACAAAGTAGAAAAAAAAAGAATCGTACAAAAAAACCAATTGTGCTGACGTTTATATACCCTATACAAAAGTAAATCGCCAACAAGTGAAGCTTTCGCTGAACAGTCAATGAATTTCGGCAAAGAAAGATATTGCTGCTCAGCCGAATATACAGGAAAAATGGTTGGACAGTTGGTCAACAAATAATGTATGTATGTACATATGCTCGACTCAAACGAGAAGCACCCTGAATAAGAAAGCAGCTGTTTAAGCGCTGCTAACTTTGTAAAATAATTTCATTTTTAGGTCATTTATTATTAACATTATTAACGGATTTTTATATATGTTGTTTTTATTATAAACCCAAAAGAAACATTTTAAATAAACAAGTTTCAATTTTAAAGTTTATTTTAACCCATAATTATTATTTACAGGTAAAATATTTTATAAGTAGGTAGAAGAAAATATAAAAATTCGTTTGGTGCTTATGCAGGTGATAAAGTACAAATAGGCCAACAACAAATTCAAACACAAGCAAAATCGTAAGGAAACCACATAAAATTATGCCAATCAAATCAGATCCGATTCAACGCCACTGTCAATGTAATCTTTCAGCAGAAGACCACAATTGACAGGCAGCAATCTTGTCCAGTTGTTGATATGCATCAAACTTGAGGGAATTGTCGTTTCCAGTAAGTTTGAGCGGTGTGCCTCAACAATGCGCCTTGCCACCTCCTTGGGGTCTAATAGTCCCAATATAGAAGGAAACTTAACTTTGGGATGTTTACAGAGACCCGTGTTCGTCATATAAGGGTAAATAATAGTGACGTTGATCTTTAAAAAATTGAAGTTTGATAATATTCTTCACAAATATTTTTGAACAAAATCTTACTAGATCCCTGTACGGTCCCTCACGCAGTTCCTCGTGTAATGCCTCCATCATGCCGCGCACGGCAAATTTTGTTGCACAGTAGGGAACAAGATTTGCCAGCCCTACCATGCCGGCAATGGACGACAAGCAAATTATGTGACCACGTGCGTTCTCCTTCATTTGAGGTAAAAAAGCTTCAATTGTCCAGAATTGTGAATAGACATTGACATCGAAAACTCGCCGTATTTCCTCCTCGGTGTGCTGTCCCAGTGGATGTGTTGGCATAATACCGACATTGTTGACCAACACTGATATTGGACCGACCGTATATTTGACCCTCTCAGCCAATTTTAAAACTTCAACACGTTTGGTAACATCACAACTGTTTGAGGGGGGGTATTACTATTTAAATATTAATGTAATTTTTTTCGAATTTACGTGAAGGCATGCACTTTGCCAGGATTTAGACGTTCTGCCTTCTTTACCGTCTCTATATTATTCTGTTCATTTATATCAACGCAGACCACTGTCCCACCAAAGGCGGAGTAGTGAAGAGCTAGTTCGCGCCCAATGCCGTGACCTGTGCCGGTGATCTTAGACGTTAAAAGAAACGTTAATTTGTATTTTTGATATGTAAGAACGACGAAAGCTCACCAATACAATTTCATCACTGATGTCCTTCAGCCTTTTAGGTAACACTTTTTCGACGACATTTGTAATAAGCTCCAAAATGATGCGCACAAATAACACCATGAATTCTAAAAAGTCCTGTATAACATTAAATATGCGCTTTGAGGCAGTGTTTGTGCTGGAAAAATGGAATATTGATTAGGATATACTTTATTAGCAAAACTACTTTGAAATGTTATACAGCCCAGCCTAATTGAAGTTAACCGTCCGTTTCATATTAGTTGCAATACTATCAGTAATTGTCAGCCCTGTTGAGAATCGTTGGCGAATCCATTTACCGCATTCTACAACCACCCACAACCCCTGAATGACGTTACTTTTCCTTGGTTGTTGTAGAAAGAGATACGAATCACCGTCGAATCACCGGCGAATCACCAGTAATTCAAATCCTTGCCCACTGTGAACAGGGCATTAAATTCAAGCCCTTAGTAAACCAAGTATGGTTTGGAGAGAAAAGATATCTGCTCTAATTAACCGCTAAGAAAAACATATCTACATTGCGAATTACATTATAAAATGAACATTTATATTATTCATTATTATAACCCGAGGTTTTAAGCAAATGAATGCAGCTAAAAGTCAACTAAAGTGCATTAATTAAACGTAAACTTACAACATGCAATGCAAACTCACCATGTTCAGTCATCTAATTTCGATTGCAACTTGTGAATTATGAAAATTTAATCTATCGATTTGTATGCATTTTTCGAAACTGTCAGTTTTGGAGTATTTTTTATTTGTTTTGTTATATTGTGTGTGTGTGTGTTTTTTAAAATTTTTTACTTTTATGTTGCATTTGCAATTATTGAAGTGGGTTAAGTGCTATTTGAACTGTAAACATTTTGTTTAAAACAATTGAAATATCAAAGAACTATTGAGCTGTGTCGTGAAGGTCGTAATTGTTTATTTTGCAATTTGTTATTTTCGGATGTTGTTCCCCTACCAGTAATAGATGACAAAGGCGAAATTATCGAATTTTTTCGATTGTTTGAGGTAAGTGGAAGTATAAATGGTTTTATTATCCTATTATTGTTTTTTTGGGATTAGGCGCTACAAATTTTAGTAATATGATATGTAGCAACGGCTTTGCTATGGACCCAAATCGGTTCATACGTTGCCCCCTCAACATATTACCTGACTCAGGCCGAAATTATAATGCTTGTCTTATATTACTCTATTTTGGCCTAATTTTTGTTGATTATTTTACTTACTGTATGATTTCACGTTCAATCATTATGTCAGCCTATATTCTTTTGTGTCTGTCCGCCAAATGCAAGTTGAGTAACACGTTCTTCTCCTTTTTTAAATATGTTTTAAAAAGAAAATTGTTTTTTGAACTTTGTCGTTTTCTTCCGTGTTTTCCGCCGACAACGAGTTTTGCTTGTAGTCGACGTAACTTTGAGCGACCGAGAAATTTTGTTTCGCTTCCACTTACACTTTCGTTTGCAACTGAAAAATGAACAAGAAAAATACAGTATTATTGAGTACGACGTTTGTTGCACAAAAGCGCCCAAAGTGCAGTAAATAGCAACAACAATTTACAACAACGGAGACGAAAAAAACATGTTGCAACAAAAACGTGTTGACTGCATTTTTAGACGACTTTTATGCTCTAACACTCGCTAACACACAGGCACATACAAAATATACGTTCGCCGGTCGCTAACGACAAGTAGTTCCGTCGCTGCTCTGTCTCATAGTCCGTCTGTCTGCCAATCACTATTTCTTCCACTTTGCCTATTTAGCATTTGTAGCCAACTAAATTGCATGAAGCATGTTGCAAGCGCCATTTGCTGCAGCCAAGACTGGCCATTTAAAACAAAAATTGCTTTCAATTTCTGTACGCTACGCTTTATTCTCACGTCTAATTAGTTGTGCGTTCTATATTCGATAAACTTATTATTCTAGTAGTAGTAGTTGAACTTCGGGTAAAGGCAATTCTCCTTATATAAAAAAAGTTTAGAAAGGAGACAAAATGGCAGCTAATGGGCAGCTATTTGTGGTTTTACAATGTTTCATAGACATAACTGGTGCTTGACGCAGTGCACCTCAGTGTACCTAAAATGAAGGTATACCAAATAAATTCACCTGATTTGAAATTTGTGGTGCCTTAGGCAAACAGTGGTTGGTTTTTTAAACTGAAATAACAAATATTTTTTTTTATATTTTCTTTGATGCTATGATTCAAATCGCACCGAGCTGACAATGGCTCAACAACTTTGATATTCTTTTGTGTTACAACACAGTAAGCTAATAACCAACAATGTTGCTACAATTAGCCACAACTCTTTTTTGACACACGTTGCAATAGGACGCTCTCTTTCTCTCATTTTCTCTTTTACTACTTGTTCACTGAGTATCAGTTGCAACGTGTTGTGTCGCTTGGCCTAAGTGACGTATACGTATTTAAAACAATGTTCTGATATGAAAAATCAATTAATTAAGATTTTCTTTTCTAGAAAAGCAAGAAATTTAGTAATGTAAATTGCAGTCCAAATGTTCAAAGTTAAACGCTTGTGCAACGATCTACTTGCTGTTGGTTGTTGTTATTCAAAGTAGAATCGATTTGAATAATTTTTCTTTTTTGTATTTTGAATTACATATTTAATTTTTCCGAACCGAGCCAGGGACAAATTCTGCGAAGAAAAGTGCAACCGACGCAAAGCGCAGTTTAACGATGACTGACAGTGCTTGGGTCTTCGCGTGCCACTGTTAAGCTTCGCTTTGCCGCTAAGTGTAAGCCAAATGGCCAATCGTCACTGATCCTGTACGAAGAGTATTGTATTCTGCGTATACGCTTTCGTCGCGCTCTCTCAACTAAACAAACAGCTTCTCGTTACTCTTTGCACTTGTCGGTTTTACGCGTGAGAGCGTGCAGAGCATTTAACTGCGCTCAATTGATTTATTATTTGGGCACATTTAGCGTCGTTTATTAAGCAGATCTTCGTTTGTCTGTTTGTACCCGCAATTGAAATGGAAATTAATCATGACGCGACAGAAGTGAATACAAATCGAGTTCGTATGTGTATGAAGGACGGCAGATTTTAAGCGAAGTCAAAAACGTTGACAAACAATACTTGTAGAAGACAATAATAAGCAAAGAAAATAAAGACACTGAACAGGTGTAAATGAAAAAATCTCACACCCACCCACAACGTACGCATGCTCAGTTGCTGATCTGCTGCATGATAATTCTGACTTTGAGTGCTTTGTGCGCTGCCGATGAGACGATTAACAACTAAAGCTGAAGTTCAAGATCAGCAAAAATGACTTTTGTTTAATAATTGTTTAAACAAAGAAATATCTGCATTTTAAATGTCGTTAGCCTTTATGATAACATGTAGTCACGCAGCTACTGCTTATTGCAATTCTCACTTCCTGTCTTTCTGCCTCTTTGTCTGCCTGATTGTGTCGTAAAACATAAACAGACAGGCCTCACCCACATTTGCCTTTGCATGCATTCAAAGCGCTTATCGAAATATTCTGCGGCTGTTTTGATGATTTTCAACCAAATAAAATGCAAGATTATTTTACATTCGCCGTTTTCTTGTCGCTCGCTCACCACGAGTCTTAAAACGATTCTCTGCATTTGACCTTGCAACGCTTTTTGAACTTTAATTGGTACTCAGTATAGTCGCGCAGCTGTCACATTCGCTGGGTTTTGAGGTTTGTTGCCGAAAACCGCATAAAACAAGTTTTTGCCAAAGTTTCTGAACATAAACACTTCTCATTTCTTATCGCCATCGATTTGGGTAAGGTCAGTAAAGGGTCTGAAATGGTCTGACGTTGTTGTTCTTCTTCTTCTTATATTACTCGATTTGGTCTCATAATTGGTGTCAATTTAACAAATTAGTGGAGAAGTTTTTCTACACTCTCTTGTTGCCCGGAAGCTCTTTTGTGCTGGAAATGGGTCAAAAGATCAAAGTTCAAAAGTGTTATCAAATCTGAATTCAAATACATGTATACATGTATGTATATATATATTTTTTAATTTAAAGAATAACATTCATCGCAGTAAACTTTGTAGAATTGTAAATAATGACGATTATGGTGATGACTATGATGCTAGTGAATCGAAGTTACGCCCTGTAAGGCCATGACTTAGATGGAAGAATGGCTATTAGTTCTAACCTTCTTAGGGGGACATTGTGGCGGTGTAGCCTTTTCAGTCTACGTCTTGTTGTGGTATGGGTGAGGGAGGACGCTAGCGGATTGGGATGCATCACAAGTCTTGTGTTATAGCGGCTGCGGTGAGAGTTAATTACATCCATAACCATATGCTCAGAGGGGTCCCTGTGTAGCGTGGTGTTGCGGACCTACCAAGAGGCGCTCGTGAGTCTTCTGAGTGCCTTATTCTGGCACGCCTGCAACCAACTGCAGATAGATAAGTCTCTTATTACCTACGGATAGCTTGCACGAAAGGCGGAGGAGCCACTCTACATTCTTGAGCGCTGTAACAACCTTTGTGTGTGCACGCTATTTAAGATGTTTGTCCAGGATCAGTGTTCAAATGTAGACTCCTACAATAATATTATTTAAATAGATGTAAGTTTGTTTGTATATAAAATTTTTGGCGAACGCTCCGGAAATCATACGAATTAAAATAATTTTAACCCATAAATGTGAACGCGAACCGCCCGAACTAAGACTCCGTTTGAATACAGATTCTTATGAATGTACTTTTTTGTAGTATTAAAAATAACTTTTGAAACAGACAAAACGCTCACTTTTTGATGTTAGCCATGACCAAAATAATTTGTTGTTCCCTTATGAGACTAGCGGATGTTGGTCATGCTGTTTCATAGTTTTTCATGTGCCCTCGCAGTTTATTGGGTTTGAATTATATACAGTTGCTGCCTGTATTGAGTACCCTACATTTGCATATGCAGTTAGTCTCCTGCTATTCCTTCCAAAAATATTTAATTACTTCTTAATTAATTTTCTTTCAGTAAAATAAAAACTTTTATTACCACAAATGAAGACACCCTTTGTTGCTGAATGTCTTTACGCATACCCACTTATATATTTATTTTTTTTTCAATAAGTGGCCAAACTTCCTTAATATTGTGCACGCTTTCCGCACCTTTCTGTGGCGCAAAACCCCTTAAGTCCATAATTGAGTTCCAAGAAATCAGTTACTCCTTCAGCACATGCTACGTCACTATTCAGTTGCCAGGATAGCTGTTTATGAACAAATAACGTTTCCTTTTCAGTCAGTTGCGTTTAGTAAGCCAAACAAGCAGGACAACAATAAATACCAAAAATTTGTTTGTTGCCCAGACGCCCATAAACTTTGACTCCATTAAAGTGTTTTTTTTTTATCACACACACGTGCATAGCAATAAATTTAATTGTGTGTTGAAGTGATTTGTGTATTTGGCTTTGTGTTAGTAAATTGTTTACGAGTAAAAATAATAACAAAAAATAAATAAAAAAATAATTGTATATCCTGCACCAAATTGTTGCTGCTTAGCTGGCTGACATTGATGACGTGCCGTATGGCGTACTTGAACGTGCCGTTATAATAATGCAACAACAGCAAAAATGCCTTTATTTCGATTATGTTTGGCAAGTGCAACAGTAAGAAAAGTACTAGCTGCAGCGCCAGTGCAACCAGCAGTGGCAAGAACGATAGACGAAAACGGACATTGAATCGGGTGTCGTTGTAGCCAAAACGGCAATAAATTTCAATTGCAAAGATATAAATATATAGCAGGAAAAGTTGGCAACTCAAACATCGGAATCTTTGAATTTTTCGAAATGTTTTCAATTAGTTTTTCATCGAATTTAATTTCGAATTTGTCGCATCGTTCAATATAATTTTGTCATAGCAACAAACACTACAAAATATTAGTATTACCTCCTAGTGGAGACTATGACCAAAAATTTACTGCAGCCTTTTTATCGCGCGCAGTGCCTGCGGGCTTACACGGTCGGCTCCGTTCTGTTCGCAAAGTACTACGCGGGTTGGCTGTTCAAGGACTCGCGATATCTCTTCCAAACGCCCGTGTGGTCTGTGCCATGTGTTGTGGCAGCGGCTTACGGAACGCAATCGCCACCGTTATACACATATATTGGCCAAAGGACACCAACGCGTCCAAGGTGCTTCACCTACGGACGCTCAAAGCTTACGGATGGCTTTGAAATCTTTCAGAATGTTGAATCCGAACCAGTTTTTGGCAAAAAAACCGAAAATTTGTGCTCGACATTGTCCGATATTCGTCTGTTGACGTATCCAATTATTTTCGTAAGGATGCCATCCAAAATTGCTTTGCAGACAAGAGCAGACGTATCAGATGTTTGCCTAGAGCAGTGTCCCTCCGGCCAACCTAACGGAAACAACAATACCAGCTTCATAGACAAGTTGCCACGATGTTTTAAATGTGGTCGCAGCACTCGGGTTTCACCAATAATCGAGGAACTTGAACAGCAACAGGCTACGCGCGACCCACGCGGCTGGCTTACACAAGATGACGAGGTCGAGGTATTCGAGTCACGGACACGTATAATGCGGCGTGCTCCCGTCCAAGTTAAACCAGCGGCCACGAAGCGTATTGGTAGATGTGCATTGGCCGCGACCCATTCACAGCAAAATTTACCGGTGAATTTGGTTCAAAAGGCTGTTCAAATAGACTTAAGCGATCAATTGGCTACATTGAATCAAGACGCCAGCTCACAGGCCATGCTCTTGGATAAAACTATCTCATCAAGCGCAAAAATCGGCATAGGAGGGGGCGGTAGTACTGGAATCACTGGTGACAGAAATGTTGGCGTTAGTGCCGCAGATGGTGTTGGTTGTGTCAGTGACACTCAGAGCCTCGGCACCAGTGGTTTAAGTCTGTCCGCCTTTCAACAATGGCTGAAGCGTACATTCTGGCGTAAAAATACCAATGATGCTCAAAATGGTAATGGAATTAAGCCTATGAATCCGTTCTCCAAGCCGAAAAACAATATTCGTGTCGCTGTGCATAAAACTTATTTTGTGCGCTGGACCAAACCGCCGCAACCGCATTGTAACGGATTTGGTGTACGGCGTCTTTGCAAGGACTATGCGAATACGTCTTCATTGCGACGCTGTCGTTCCGCCATTTATTAGCTTCAGGCGGCAACCGAGAATGCATTAGAGCATGATGAATTTCTATTTTATATTTATATCTTTTAACTTAAGAATTAAGAAATAAAATTTAAATTATGCGCAGTTGAAATCCTTGTGAAGAGCGGGTGCACTGTACCCGAGAATTTACTGTTTTTGGGGAAGATAATGTCTACCTGAACTGGGATCCGGAACGAATAAAAAATTGTTTGTGATTATTGCTTGACGTTCTGCTCGAAGGATAGCCAGCGTTTAGTCTAGTTTTGATGTCATATGTGTCTGTTTTAAGTTCAAGTATCGGTTAGGGGCTCAGTTGCGATATATCGTTAACATTGCTTTCTAATATCGAAGCCCTAATTACCACATTAAAAATATTAAAGTACTTCAAATGCATTTGCGCCCATGAAGTCTACTAAGTGAGCTGAGCACTAATACAAATGCCCAGGAATTCTAATTAATGAAAGCAGCGACACCTGAAAGAAGGAATTTTATTCATATATGGGCCCAATGATCATATGCTCACTCATACACTGATAGACTATAGGCAAACAGAGAGATATACAGACAGTCGGCCTAGAAGAGCTCGTCGGCTTTAACAGTTTGGTTTTCGATAATTTATTGTTATCAAAAGAGAGAGAGAGAGAGAGAAAAAAAAAGAAAACAAGTAAGACAATGCAAAAGCGGCTGCCGCAAGTTATTGGAGTTTTATGACGACGACCATGATGACTGACCGAGACCGATCGACCGAACAACCGACCTCCTGCCACAATCAATATAATGTAATAAACACATACGCTTGCTTCCCTTTGGCAGCGGAACCACATACAAATTCAACATGAAAGTGTGAGCGCGACTCGACTCCTTTGGGTTGGCCGTTCTTTGGCGTTGCCGTTGGCACTGTATGCTTGACTGACTAACTGACAGGCGAAAAGAATGACGCTTAGCGTGACGGTTTCAATTGTTTTTATTATCGGTGGCGCTCAACGTTTACGGTGGCACTTTGTCTGAACGGAATGCGCTGAAAACTAGGCGAGCGTTGAACAAGTCGGCGATATGACAATCACGTATGAACGACCAATATAGTCAAGAACGTCTAGGCCTACTCCATTGCCGTGTTCAACTGCAACTACATTTTCATACACTCTCCTATCACCAGCACTGGCCTTTACATTGTTGTTTTTTGTTGTTTTTGCTGCGTCGCTTGTAATTAGCAAAACCGTCTCACTTCGCGCAGGAGTAACGAACGACATTGCCCGACTTTGTGCGACATTCCCCGTAATTATAACGTCTGAGTTTGTGCACCAATATCTGTGTATGTAATCGACATATGAAAATATGTGCCGCTAATGAAGCAGCAGTGTGAGGACGGGGTACTGCCAGCTACTGTATAAACTTTAACTTGTCCGTCGTCGTTTGCAGTTGCAAGAGCGTAGAAATTCCGTTGAAAAAGGAGTTCACCACTCATTATCTGCATTTTGTTGCAGTGTTTATTTGATTTTATTGTTGTTTGTTTTGTTTAAATGCGAATAAATTAAGTGATTGACATCGGCTTCAACGAACTACCGGAATGCAGGATTCATATGCAAAAACGTTATTTACGGCAAAGGTCAGATTAAAGGTTATTTCGGTTTTTTATTGTTTCTTTATTTTACAATCTGTCCTTTTGAGGACACTAAGTAAGTTTTGAAGGAAAACATAATCGATCGTTTTGGATTGTCCTAAACGTGGTCAGAAACCATTGGCGTAGATGGCTAGAAACCTCTACAATTTTAAGTAAAAGGTGAAGCTGGGGGTTGCCTAGCAGAGCTGTTCGAGGCATTTTTCGAAGCAGACTTAGGGTGTAACTGTTCAAATTGCTGGATATTATATGTAGTATGTACGGAATTAAAGAAAACAAAGTGCGAACCACCTTTGAAGGTTCGGAAAAACCTGGAGGGGCAACCAAATGGCAGAATTTAAGAAATTGTGTAAAAATTTGTTAGTTATATGATATAAATATTATAAGATTATGTCTTAAAACAAAATTTGTTATTGATTTATCTCATATATCGCTCGTTTACTACCTATAATCGCGACAAAACCATTCAGCGACCCAAAATCTTTACTTGCGCGAACTCCTGGAAAGTAGGAGTAGACTTTAGAAGAAGAAGACGCCTACTTGATTAGCATTCAATTAAACTATTAATTCTAGACTAAGATTAAATTATAATAAGTCAGACAAAAGTAGGTGAAATAATACAATAAATACTGTTTGTAACAGTTGCAAAAATTTGATCAAAAATTACATAGAAGTAAAGCACATTATGGGGTACATGAAAAATATTTTTGTTCTAACGTCACTAACTCATCACCTAATCAAATATTATAGCAATAGTCACTACAGTTATAGATATCATACAGAATTGATTGTATCATATGTATAAAAGTAGATTAAACACTCTTATAAAAAATTTAGTTTTTTAAACATGCCATAATTTCGTGTAAAGGGGTCGATATATTAGATATCGAGTAGTTCCACTGAATTTCCGGTCACTCTATATGGGTTTTGTCAAAGTGGAGCTCTGATAGTCTTGCTAGTACCATGCCATTTATCTGTCCGACCATTTGGTTTTTGCGTTTGACTACGGTAACTTCGTTGTCCTTCCATTTCCTAAAACAATTCTATATAGAAAAGTATTTCTAATTTCTTGAATAATATTACACTGCAGAACTAAAATAGCGCCCAAATTCGTGTAACTCAGGGGGCAACCAGACACAAATTGATTAAACAACCGTAGCCGTTACAAGTTTAATTTCGACAGTAGAAACTAACTGCGAAACTCTGACAGCGAAAGTAACTGCCAACAAGCCAAAAGGAAGCTAACAGGTCGCCCAAACATATATCCCGAAATGCAAGACAAAAGCAAAGAAATCCATTAAAGAGAAGCAGAAGTTAAAACCACGGAGATTCGAAGTCTGAGAGTCCCACCAAGCATTTAAAATCGATTACGACAGTTGCCGAAATCAAAGGAGAAGTGCAAACGTGACAAGCACATTGGCAAAACGTTCATTAATGCTAAATTGGCCAAGAACAACAGTCCAGAACGATAAATGATGATGAACAGAGACACCGAGAGGGAGAGAGAGAGCGAGCGAGCAAGCCATAGCGCGCTGAAAGATAGAACAGTTGGTGGTGCAACGTGTTGATAATACGAATTTCGTTGGCACACAGTATGCAACGACCTTCGACGAGGTTACTGCAATCATAGTTAATGAACACAATGTCCTTGCGCGTATCCACAGGCCACATTTGACATGTCAATCATAATATAGATGTGTGTGCTAGGATAGAATAAGTGTTGATGGTACAGTGAGTACCAAACCGAAATGTTTTGCAACAGTTGTTGACACTGTTTTGACATATTCTGGCGTGTGAAGCATTGATATGTACGTTGAATAAAAATATTGAACAGCGTGTATTTCGGTACATTAACAGGGTTGATGGTACATCCAATGCAGGGGCTCGACTTATTTGCCCGAAACTACAATCTGAAGCTCTGACTATCAAAAATTATATAAGCACATATATGAGAATAATCGTACAAAGCATTTTCATTAAATTTTTAAGTTATGAGATGTTCAGATGGCTTAGAAAGTATGACGCAGAGTTCTTTGGTCAGAGGGCGAAAAGACAGACATTTTTCGACATCTCCACATAAAATTCCGCTCTAATATTATAAGGACTTCATGCACCTGGCATAAAACAACAACATTTACATAGCTCGGTTTCTACGATACACTCGGCTTAGACTAAGTTGACCAAAGTTTTGAAATCGTCTTATTGTTAACCGGATCACTATTCTACGAGTATATGAGGTACGTTTCTCCTAACTTTTCTTATTCCTTCTCTACACCCATTTGCACACATAACCTTGACTTCTAGACTTGCTTACACACACCACTCACTGTCTATTTGTCTCGCAAAATGGCCACCCATTAACCGGGATAATCTGCCAGATTTGCAAAGTTACCCCGTCTGACCGACTGTCCGTCCGCCAATCTGTCTGCTCAAACAAGCACAAGAGTCGCAGAACTCTTCTCTATTATTTATCAGCAAGTATCGTAAACCAATTTTGTTGTTCCTTTATGTTGACAATGACCGAACGTGTGGTGCTACCTGCTGACCTACTGACTTCCCTTGTCTTGCCTTGACGACAAGCTAAGCCTTTCTCTCAACTCTCTCTTTTTGTCTGTGATTTTACTCTTTCAAATTGAATGTAGGTAGGAGTGACTAAGAATGCATTGCAATTTATGGCCCTCGATCGTAAAAGTCGTATCGGTTCGTTGGCTCGTTCTTTCCTTAGTTCGTTTGACGGTGAAAGGAGTTGATGGCTTTCGAGTTTCTCAACTTTTATTACAACCACTCTTTCGCACAGCAAAGGATTATTTCGGAATTCCTTAATCCTGTGCATTCTTGCTTCATTTATTTGTTTTACTTCTTGTCTATTTATATGACTATTTGACAGTCCGTCCATCGACTGTTGTGCTTAAATGCTTAAAGGACAGCAAATCCTTTCGCAACCTTTTGCGTTTGACGCACTAATTGACCTTATTTCAGTGAACAATGTCCTTTGGTGAATTTCTGCAAGGTTTGCAAATATGCCAATGCCAACGAGAAACGTTGTGGCGTGTGGATTTAGTCGGCGTCAGCAAGTCAATGTCTGCTTTATTTTGTCCTTTCTGTTTTCATGTTCAGGTAAAAATTCTATGTTGATGAGTTTTGTGAATGAGAAAGTTCATGTTCCTTTTCGCGATTCTCATGGTTTCACGCTTCTTACGGTCTGACTTCGAAAATGTTTATAAATATTTGTGGGCTTTGCACTGCTTATCATAGGTGTTACGCCTTGATAAGCCGGGTTTATTGGTTCATTATAGATCACTTATCTGAACGCTATCCACAAATTATCCGCTTCTAATTGAAATTGTAATTTCTAGATTTCTATGTAAGATATTCTCATAGGACCTGTCTTTGGATACGACGACTTTGTGTTCATCAAATCATCAAAATAATCAGCTTCAAAATAGACAATAGGGTTATTGAATAAACGTAAATGTAAAAACCTTAGGGAGAGTCGGGTTATGGTACATTTATTAATTTGCTATTGTCGAAGTTTTAGGTACGTGGTTCATTTTTTATAGCCTATTTTGATTTTTTATTTCAATAACATGGAACACTAGGACTTTTGTGCCATAAACACCATATACCCATTCACACCTCTCCTTCACACCTTTGGGGTATTGTTGGAATATTCATTATATTAATGAAATACGGAAATGATACTCAAGTGTGTGGCCGGTTTAAATAACACAAGGATAAATTTAAAAATTGTCTCTCACACATAAAATATGGATTCTTCATATCCTATGGGCAAGACGCGCAAGGGTGTCTGCAAACTTCCTCCACTTAGGTGTCTGACGAGTACAGCTTAGCTTGTTTATTACCGAAATGGGCAAATTGTATTTTCCCTAAGCAATTGACCTCTGCTGGCCGAATTATGGAGCGCGTAGTACATTTGTAGTACTGACAAATATCGATATCAGCCATAAACCTATGAATAAATTTCAATGTCTTCTCAAGTATTTTTAATATGCGATTTCTATATTACCAATTGAAAATATCTTTATAACGCTTATAACATCAGCACAATTTTTTGATTTTATATCGCCAGACATTCTACTGCCACAAAAAAAAAAACACACCCGTCAATCTTCAATTTTATATAACAACAAAAAATTAAATTAAAATTGTGGTTCATCTAATAATAAGTAAGTAACAGATTTGTTGTAAATTACTGTTTTGCCTCCTTTGATGTTCAACACATTGTCAGATCATTAATCAAACAGACAAACTTATCTGTGCCGACTCTCCCTCAGGTGCGATCACACATCTGCATTTGAATTGCGTTCACTGCCAAAGGAAAATGTTTCATCCCAAGAAGTTGAGGTACCAATAAATCAGAAAAAAAGAAGCAGTTTCATTAATTTAAAGCGCACCACTCAAAATTGCTCAATCGTCTGCCCGACAGTCCATAGAGTTTAACAGGTTTTTGAGTAAGTTTGAAAGAAAGTGCGTATCTGCGCTGAGCTAATCTCTGTTGGACTAAGCAGAGAGATCCATTAAGCATGCTAAGTTTGCCGCATTTTCACAAAAGCTCTCGAATCAAGTTTTGCCGTAATTTTTGAACGCTACTGAAAATTAATCCGTTTGAATTTCGATTTTCACTATTTATATTCGCTGACCGAGTGCTTGGCATCGCGTAATGGGTCAAAACGCGCGCTGCCATCGGCTACTGTGTGTGTACTGTAGGCTGCTGATGTTGTAGGCTTTTATCGCAGTGGGTGACGAATCGACAACGGTTTTCGATTATTAACTGTGCTGGGTATGGTGTCGGTATTTTCGGATAAAAAGTACTACTTAATTGCTCTTTGCGAATGCCGCACAATTCAAATGTAAAATACGGCGCTGTTGCATCTTATAAAGCCGCTACAAATGATTATTTTAGCTGAACTACGCTTTGAAAACAATATAAGGGGGAGATATTCTTCACGCAGTATGGTAAACTAAATGAAGTGGTCTAATAACATTGTATTTTATTTTATTTTTATGGGTTATTGCAACAAACACAGAGCCTAAGCCGTCGGCCGTACTACCGATAAGTAAGTGTTAATAACCAAGGGACGAAATTTCTTACAAAAATTTAAATTTCTGCTTATAGTAATTTTGAAATAATGGTAACTGTGAAAACAGTACACTATAAGGCACATACCGCTGACCAAACCCTATTCGAAATTTAATGATCGTAACTAGTAGAAGACGAGAAATCAGGCCATTCTTTCGAATAGATAAGAAGCTCACAAGCAACTGAAGCTTAAAAGCAATTTTAACGCGGAATCCGGCCAAAAGATATCTTACTCTAACATTGTCCTTTTTTTATTATACCATATGAAACCTTGTTTCACTGTTGTATGTATATATGTCCGAAACTCTGTTATTCATCGAGAGTTGAAGTTTCCAACAATCAAAAAAGACAAGGTCAAGCACAGCAAGGCCATGTCAACCACCTAGCAATCAACTTGCTGGACAATACACCCCTAGATCTCCCGTTCCGCATCACGGCATTTAACCCGTTATTTTGAACTGATTAAGACATCTATGTTTATATCATAAACTGAAGTTTCTCTTCATCATATTTGTGAGAGTGATAGCTTTCTAATTCATTTACACCCTTTTGGTTCTATTCTTGTTTTACTCTACTTTTTACGATTGATTTGACTTACGTCCATTCATTTCTATGGCTATTCAACTTTTCTATGCTTTGCATTGTTCTTTTTTGAATTTCATATTCGTGCAAGAGCTTTGGCCAACACCTTCTACCACTACTTAAGCGCATACAATTTTAGATTTCATAGTTTGCACTAGTTTCCTCAGGAGTATCTCACGAGTAACTTAGAGAAATCTTTTCAAATTACTAAGAAATGTTTTACTCGTTTAAAGTGCCTACATTTCGAAAAGCATTTAATACTTTTCCTGTCTGCAACAACATGCCGCCATAATTGTCTAATACAATCACCTACAGCGTATGAATTCAGGCTGAGTCTCTTAAGGACCTAAACCGTAATTTGTAGTAAGTCAGTTTTTACTCACTTCTACGTAATAAAAACATAAAATATTACAGTTTAAAAATTTAGATCATATCAGTCCAGCAGTGCAAAATTTTGTTTGCTAATTTCGCCTTTTCACTACCTGAAATGCCATTCGTCCTAAGTCGATTTTAAAGTCAATATTTACTTTTTCGACGGCTTTGTTGCTCAAACATTTCTGCGATTCTTCTTTCTTTAGAGAGAAAACTGGATTAACAAAATAATAATACGTCTGAGATGGCAGACATCTTAGGCTGGACCTGCCTACTTAAATAGGCGTCCTTAACTTCATTAACTACCACTTCGAAATATCAGACACGTGAAAAGGACCAACTGATGATTTGACGAGCTCATTCGCTGAGCCCAAACTGATGCCAGATAAAAAAGAGTATCGAAGAGGTGTGAATTTGAGGTATGTCATTATACATCATGGACTTGTCAAAGGCACAATTATTGGTAGTCAACACTTAATGCACCATTAACACCTTGGTTGGAGTTCTACACCGATCTCTCGAATGGCCTTTATTGTAAGTTGGCGACGGCTTTCCGAAATTCCACAACACTCAACTTCCGTGTGAGTCTGTGAGATGAGGCTGATCAATTCAGTTTCCTGGTACGCAGCGTGTATTGAATCATTTTCGTCCATACAACTGTGCCCCGTTGAGTCTGTTGAAATGTCATGCTAAGTCGGGCGATAGCTGCTACTTAGAGGTGTTTATGTTAGTGCTATTTTAATAGAGTTACCAAGCTGTGCTATTTTAATCAAATGAGTAATTTCCTTAAAAAGGCAACAACGATATCGAAGATTTTTGTCCTGCCGTTTTCAGAAGCGTGTCAAGGTCTATTCGATCGTAAAGATCATCAATGGGGGGTAGCGTTAACGTGTGATGATGGTAGACAGACGATTCGCAAAACATTCTTCAATGAAGTTAGTTTGGTTGCTGGAACATTTATTTTTGAGCCTAATCTAGAATTGTTTATAAGAGTTTCATAGTGAAACCTTCTTTCTAACACTTTCTCCTCAACATCGTAATGTAACTTCATTCCATTCCTCCAATTAAGGTTTACTGCATTTGATACAAAACACATTTAAATCTTTAAAGTCTCTTTATTGCTTTTAAAAATGTGTTAATATACAATAAATTTACCTAATAAATAGATCATTTAAAATGCAAGTCATTATGCGTTTATGCTTAAAAAAAGAAATAAAGGAAAAAGCTAATGGAAGCCTCCAGTTAACAAAAGTAGATAGATGCATATTTAATTCTATTTAAAATAGATACGCCTTATGTACATTAATATTCTAAATACATATTGAACCTGAACTGCTCTGATTTGAAAATTCGTCCCTCTGAAAGTTGAAGCCAGCTTCACACTTCCTCCCCACTTCCTCCCCACATCCTCACGATGTCTCCTGAATCTATATAATTCATAGTTAGTACCATGTGTGATAGAACGGCTGTGGCGCAATTGTGCCGTAATTGACCTTCGAGGGTGACCCACTGAAGGCGGCTGCAGCGGCGGCTGCATTGAAGTTCTGCTGCATGAAGTGCGCCGAGGATGCGGATGTATAATGATGAGGGGCGGATGTGTATTGCGAGGCATGTGGAAGAGGATGGTGCGAATGATGTGGTGGTGGCGGTGGTGGCGGTGCATGTGGGTGTGTATGATGCGCGTGCGTGCTGTGATATGGAGCATATTGCGATGTGTGCTGATACGGATGAAACATTTGCGCAGAGCTGCTTGTGACATTCACAGAGGGCTCTAAGGTATTCGAGGTCGTGGAATTCAATGAGTCCTCTGGTGATAGGGGCGCTGAAGGGCGCATTGTAGCAGCAGTAGCAGCAGTGGCGGTGGTGGAGTGTATAGAGTTCCAGGCGTTATAGTTGAGCTGATGCTGGACGGCAAGCATGGATGGCGATTCCGTCTTTAGTGCAACAGGCATATTGTCTTCATTGGCACTGACGCTATTCCCGATGATTCCCGCTGACTGTGACTCAGTACTACCGATCACAGCCGATAGACTGTTGGGAGTGGGTGGCAATTGGATGGCAGTGGCACCATACGCTGAGGAAACTGATTCATTTGGACTTTCGTTACTTGGCTGGTTAGGATCGTTTTCGGTGGTATATGTGACGTTCAGTTGGTTCTCGTAGTTCGAGGCGGTGACGGCTGCGGTGTTGGTGTGATGACTGCTGATACTTGGTTCAAGAAGTGTGGCACTCAGATTGTGGTGATGGTGTAGCGAATAACCCGGAGTAATGTGGTTGAAGAGTTGATGTTGTGGGCTATTGGAGTTACCAGATGAGCCTGTAGTGCTTGGTGAAAGATTAGTGCTGCCAGCAGCGGTGGCAACATTAGGAGCTGTACTGGTGGTGTAAAAATCGTACATATGCTGTTGATAGACTGCAGCGGCATCACTTGCAACAGAGGGCATCATGGCAGCCGCAGCTGCTGCAGCGGCATAATTATTGGCACCAACTGGTGCTAACTGATTGTGACTACCGTAGGGACCCATTGAACCACTGATGCTGGAGACTGATGTGACCACACCGCCGTTCAGAGCCGATGAACCAGAGGTGTGTTGTTTACGCAAACGTGCCCGTCGATTGCTGAACCAGACCTGAATACGTGCCTCGGTCAGATTCGTGCGCTGGGCGAGTTCCTCGCGTGTGTAAATGTCCGGATATTGGGTGCGTTCGAAAGCACGTTCCAACTCCTCTAGTTGCGAAGCGGAAAAGGTTGTACGACAACGGCGCTGCTTACGCTTCAAAGCTATGCCCGGTTCGCTGTCACAATCGGATATATCCTCATCAGAGGGCTTATGCGAAATCTCCGATCCAGATGAGACTTGCTTCTGTGCATCCTCAGCGCTCGGTGCGTCACGGCCTCGCACCAGACGCGAGATGGCCGATACCGATGGTGCTGTGCTGCGATCGCAGATGCCCTGGCGTATCAACTTGTCGCGTATCTCCCACGAAAAAATACTTGGATTGTCGCGCTTGTACTCCTCAATGCGGTTCTCGATTTCGGGCGTGGCAATGCGTGGCTTCGATCCACCAATCACACCCGGTCGTATGGATCCTGTTTCCTGGTAACGGTTCAATATTTTCGAGACACAACCGTGCGAGACGCGTAACTGACGCGAGATCACGCACGGACGAATGCCCTCGGCTGCCATTTCGACAATTTTCAAACGTAGAGTATTCGGCAAAGGACGACCGTTGATGAAGACACCACCAAGTTGATTCACTCGTCCTTGGCCAGCATTCATATCTGTTAGAGTCAAAGCGACAGGGAACAAGATGAGAGCATTTTAGTAGTAAATGTAAAATGTGTGCGTTAAAAAGAACAATTTTTACGTGGGTTTTTCTGATCTTTCCCTAGTCTTCGTCGCTTAACAATAAAATGCAATTCCTCAATTGCGCGAAACTGCTCAGCGGGAGCCGTACGTTGGAGAAACTTGGACTGAACCTTGACAGGTATCTCGAGTAAGCTGTAAAGATGCGTTCGCGTGCTGCTTCCCGACAGGGTGTGAATTCCGAAAGGACGACTGCGAACGAACGTTGCCTATATCGCTTGTGCCATTTGATTTACGATCTCGCTTAGTGCGGAACAATTGACTTCCTAGGAAGTAATCTTAGTGTTTGCCTCGACAAGGTCATGCGACCTAAACTGACGGACTGACTTAATGGACGCAATTAAAGAAGCCTTAAGTGAAGTTAGTTTTGAAGTGAAGCAACAGAAAGGCCCGTGGAAATATGTTTGGTAAGCAAAACGTAATTGGCTTTGAGTTGTGGGAGTTGTTCTACACATTAAGTTGACTCAATTGTCCTCCTCAAACTATCGTTGAATAATTAAAATTCTGCTTCGGAAAAAGATTAAAGGGTTTCATTTTGGAATTTTACCTTAATTTTGGAAAAAAAAAAGTTTGTCAGGTTTGGTAGCCGACGACAAAAATTGGCGTATTAGGAATAGCTATGTATGTGCTCAACCAATTATACGAAAACGCCAACAACTTCGGCATCATTAAGTATTAGCGCTACGATAATTGTGGCCTTTGTTCTCCCAATAAACAACTGCAAGAAGAAAGCGACAGATATTGAACTTTTAAGCATCTCCTGTGTTATCAATCAGACCCGTTCGGACTTGTTCTTCCAATGGAAACCAACATGTTGGGTAAAGTTTACTATGTAAAGAATAAAGGAATTTTAAAGATGGGATTGTAGGTTTTGAAAACAATTCTTTACAGATAAATAAATTTTCTGATTTTATAGGAAAAAGCTTTTATGCTGGAGGGCTTAGTGACAAGCTTATGGCAAGGAATAAAGAAATCTTTTTAAGTCTTCAATTCAGAAATAATGCTCCGAAATCTCTTTGAGTTCCATATATATATATTGAAACTATGGAATTTCTCAAGAACTTTGTAGAATTCTGTAATTCCGAAACTTTAATGACCCTTTTGGACCAGATTCAAATTTAGATTGTTTGTTGCTTTAGTCGTTTCTTCTCACCTTGCATTGTTGGATATCCATTGAAGAAGGGTCTGTGCATTGCGGCGGCAAATGCTGTAACAGTCATAATTATATACACTATATGAAACTAGCTTTATGAAATAACTTCATTCACAACTTTTTTATGCTTTTCTGTGTAAACTTTCGGTTTTTTATGTATATTCGAATCTGGTAACAAGTTTTCCACTATTTTGTGTTGGTAAATTTTTTTATTTAGTTTTATTCTTTTTGCACTTTGGCGTTGCGAATCGATATATCAAATCATAAATGAGCGTTTATAATATTATTAACCAATTGGTGTACATTTGTTGTGTGAAGTTCCGAAACAAACCCGATTAGTTGCGTTGCATTGATGCTGCCGTTGACGGAAATTATCGCTCTGCCGCTTATTGCTTATTGTATCTGCAACTAACTCTCTGTATCCGTGCCAGAACGTCTTGTTCGTTTCTTACTCTGTTTCTAACTGACTTCAGTTTGTGAGTCGAGACCAAGATCGTTGATTTTCTGTAAAGACCGAACAACAGAGGAGATGTCAGCCATCGCTGCTGCCGCATACTGTTAACTCACTCATTCAAGCCCCTTTTTAGCCAATCGCGTGCGTTGTTTGCTGTGTTTCTTTGTCACACTCATTGCAGCCGTTGGTACTGTTGATCATGAGTTGGCAGTTTCTGAAGATTTTTATATAGCTAGGGGCGTACCCAACTCATATATTTTAACACATTTTTTTCGCTGCCTAAATTTTCAGCAGGCTTCGTACTTGCTTTGGGTCATATTAGCTCAGCCAATTGTGTTGCAGCAATTTGACTAAACCTTGACACTTGTTCGCCCTTTAACTAAGTCAAATCCTTTTGACCCAATTACGCCCACAGTTTTATTGTCCATTGAAAGTGTATTATGCAATCACGAAAATAATGCTCTACGTTATATGGTAATAAAATTCTCGGTCTGTATTAACAATCAACATTAAATTCAATTATTGCCTAATTCATTAGAAATCGTTACGTATACCAATCTACTTTGCTCTTATTATGGCCCATATAAAAATTGAGAACTTCGTTCAGATGCAGGAACTAATGGAATTTTCTTGCTATATGCTTTAAAACTTTTTGGAGCGCTTAAATTCGGCCTGTAGTACCTCCTTTATTACCACTTAATTTAGACGGTAATGCGATTTTCAGTGTTTGCTTGACTACTGCGAGTAATCAAAGTTTAGTTGGTGAAATTCTCGAAGTTTAAACAGTGTCAATTGCGCAGTGAGATTGTGAAGTGATGCACAAGTGCACAAGATCGGTCGATCGTGAAACAGGAATGCCCTAGAAGGATACAAGGAATATTATTAATTAATGCGTAATACATTGTTCTTAATGGAATGACTGTTGCCTCTCTGAAAATAACTTAAAATCCTGCAATACACACAAAGTTTAACTATTTCTTTACTATCGTCATATGGTACTGCCGTCACACGATATCCAGCGAACAGTGAATTTAAGATTTTTTTTTATAACCATTTTATAGGTAATAGTGATGACTGCTATAATTTTATTGGTGTTTATAAGTGTACGACCGATACTCGGCAAGCCAAGTTTTTCTCCGATGGCCGAGCGCCAGAAAAGAAATAACCATAGTATCTCGGGGTTTATTACTGGACACTGTTACGGCTAAGATGTATCTCACATATAATGGGTGAGACGCATTTGGTCGCCTTTGGTGTCTTTTTAGGAAAGTTATATTTTCGACAAAAAAAAAATATAATAAATAGGAAGCTATCTGTTTCAGTTATCAGAGCCAGCCAACAAATGCACTGAAAATGCAATATGTCGTCCTCTAACTATAAAACTGGGGAATTCTTTTTCATACATACATTAAGACAGAATAGGAGACAGAAATTGCTAAATTAAGTTGTCCCTTGAAGATGATCAAGAATATTGTATACTTTCCGGTTCAGAACTCCGATGTCTGCTTCGTTGTGTTACAAACTTTGAGATGTTATAATAAAAAAGTGCTATCCAAAGTATAAAAATAGAGAAATGTAGCAACGACTATTAATTATTATCTGAAGATGTTGGTACACGTGTGATCCGTTCTAAGGGTCTCATACTAAAAGCTTTCTACTTCTGTTTCTAATAAGAAACTGAGTTACTTTTGATGGGTGTTGTCGCTGATTAAAATGTTTAATTTTCGCTTTGTAGTTCACCAAAATCAAGGGAATGAAGGGAAGAGTGTAAACCCCTTTGTGTACATACAATATAACTTGAAAGTGAACCAATAAGCCAAGCTATATACTTATGGCAGGACATGATGAAATTTAAAATAGTTACATCCAGAGAAATTTGAAATTTCAATGTACAAAAATAAGCTGAATAAAATGTACCAGAAAAGAACTGAAATTTCTGCAATACCCTTATAGTGTGCATACTTAATAGACAGCAAGAAGCAGGAAGACCAGTTTTATATTTTACATGTTATATCAATTCCCCAAGGTTTCTCTCATTATTTTACAAACTTAATATGTTAAAATACTCGGCAAAATGTTAAGACTTTAAAATAAGTACTCTATCTACCTGCTATATAAGAAACATCCCCGAATTGTTTGAGTTAACCATTCCTATTTTTATTTATATTTTTTTTTGTTATTATCGCGTCCTTATCCTTATATCCACAATACTTCGACAAAAAAGTACATAGAAGCAAACATTTAAATAACAACCACATTTCAAAAAAACACGCTTAAAATTAACATTCATTAGCGGACGCGCATATCGCGACCATATCCTTTTCACGCTCAGCCCCTCTTATCGTGCAACTCGGTTAGAAGAAAAGCAAAATTGCCGTTTGACTGAACTCGTACGCGAGCAAGTTTGATTAATTGTGAAATTTCACGCAACACATGCGACCAGACCTGAGCTGAGATGACGTTGAAAAAGAAAGCGCTGCCGACGCAACGAGGGGCAAGTTATTGGTCAAAGATGGTTCAAAACTAGGTGGCATCGGGCAACCCACTGAGCTTCGAAGCGTCAAAGGCGCAAAACTGTTATAATTAATTATCGGCAATTCGATTAGCGTAAACGCCAGCGCGGAATTTTCTATAGGTTTTGTGTATTGTAACAATTGAGCAATGCCTATGTGTTGTATTGGCCATCAAGAAGCCATCAAATCGTCATCAAAAGGCCTTGCACCTTGCAACGACGGTACCCTCACAGAAGTGTAATCAGTCGGCCAAATAAGACTACCGTCCATTTGATCTTGTTCCGCATTCACTCCAAACATTAAATTTTTGTCTTGAATCGAACCAGTCCTAGCCATAGAATACTCAACAAAGTTCGACTCCAGCCGTCAAAGATTGTTAACAGAAACCAAACTGAAGCTACCCAAAAATCGACGGGGCACATCGCAGCGTTATCCAGCGGGCAAACATGTTGGCCTGGCAGGGCGTAAGAGCGGACAATGACCTTCAGCCATCGTTACAACGTAGTTCGTATTCACTCAAAGATGCTGAGATGTTTGATTTAAACCTACATTTTGCAAATATTTTGACAAGTATTTCTGGCAAAAAAACTCGAATGATTTGTGAGCCTTTTCTGAGCATTAGAGTAGACTTAAAGAATTATGATATTAACATATTCCATATATATTTTTGAACGATTTACATCCGCTTGCAGCCTACATACACACTTTACTATTACTTTTTATCAAGAAATAATATCTAAAGTTTCCCTAAAGCCGGCCATACATTACGAACATATATCGCTTATGCTTGAGGGCATGTTCGTCGTGTATGCCGATGTTAACTGAGTTTGTTTTTGGAGATACATCTTGGATTATCAGGTGCACCCCTTTTCAAAAGTGATACCCTTATAAACCTAAATCTGAACCTTAAAACAGTTGTAACCTTAGAACAGTTGTAATAATTCGTACCCAAGAAGTAGTAGCCCTTCAAGTCACTTGAAAAGGGAAATTTGTTACTGAACCTAATACATGGTTCCCTTGGATATTCTGCCCATTATGTGATTTTGATTTTCTTCTCCCAATTAAGCCGTGAAATTAACCTCGTTCCAAGGGGATTATGAACGATATCACTAATTGTACTAAACTATTGACTCGGAGCCAGTATCGATTCGCAAAACATGTTATTCAAAATTTTGTAAATACGTATATTTTGTAGATAAACATAAGTATATTTAGAGACAAATAGATTTCCCTTTCACAGGTAACATAAATTCCTAGTTCAAGTCGCATAATAAATAACTACTAGTCAGTTGAAGAATAATGCTTGCTTACTTAACAATTCATTACGCTGACAATACTTCTTCAATGAAGCGGTGCTATAAAATGCTGATTTCAAGCTATCATGCAAAGAAAGATTTTCCACAAAACTTTTTAAATTTTATAGTCAAAGAAGTGACAAGAATCGCCCAGTTGGTGGCAACGAAAACTGAAACTCTCCTCAGTTTTTCCACGAAAATTTTCGTTGCGCCGATGTCATCCCATTGAATGACACTGCCTAAACATATATACGAGTACTAAGCGCATCTTTATGAGACCGCCTACGGAGCTGTGAATGAAGCTATTTAGCTGGGATTTCACAGGATAGCTTCACGTACCTGCGAGCGTTTGGAATCATAATCTAAGTCGCACTTACACGCAACTGCATTTCACAAGAGATATATATTAATTATTTTAATATATTAATGATTGAAAAAATGATTGAAAAAAAGCAAAATTCTGGCAATTTACTCGTAATTCTGCATTGAAGAGTACGGTACTTCCACCAATCACGTAATGAAGTTGTTTATATTTGTGTTCTGGGTTTTTTTGCTTAGCATTCCTTTCATGGTTATGCATATTAACCATTTGCAAAGAAAAGTAACACTCCCAATTTAGAATCAATTCGTTTTGGCCGGAACAAACGTTTAACTTCTACGCTTGGTTAGTGGCTCAAGATGTCCTTGATCGCCAGGGATTCTTCGTTGTTTAATGTCAGAGCTGCATGTGTTCAACCAATGATTCTTGTCATGGTACGAATTTTTGTTGGCCACAAATTTAACAAACCAACATGTTTTCAAATAGATGTTTTTTTTTAATTTTTTCTACACAATGCGGGTTCTATTGCAGTTATTGATATAGATCAGAAAATATGGTTGAGTATCAAAAAAAAGTTTTTTACATAGTCGCGATTTATGGGGCTCGGCAAATAAAGCATTTGAAATATTTGAAACAAAGAATGCCTTCTAATATATTATTATATATAATATATATATATATATATATATAGTAAGGTATTGTTAAGAAATGTCGGTGACAATTTGATGTGTCATCTTGGAGGCAATTAAATGGTTTTTGTAGACTAAAAAATAGTTTAAATGTATTGTGTTAAATAATGCAAATTTTGGAAACAGTTGAACAGTTTGGAAACGTCCACGAATTGGGCTACCTCTATAGAAACTAATATTTATTATTAGCATAATTTAGTTCTTGTTAAGACACATACAAATCCGTAGATCTCAGTGTTGAACTGCACGTAAAAGGTATAGCCGTTACGCTCTACATGACTTAACCACTGGAATCGTATGTGTTCAACTAGATTGACGGAAGCATACAGACCATATAGTTCCTAGATGAATTCTACTTTGCAACACTCCCCTATTTGCGTTATATGATGTTGTTAGCGTCTATTTTTCGATACCAGAGGTAAAAACAGGCAGTGACAGAGCCTGCTCATATACTGAACACACAAGTATTTATTTAAGAAGGTTGGATGCGCTTGGATTCTGATTAATGCCGGAGTTTCCGCTGTTGGTACCGTTTAAATAATACTGTATAAAATTGAGTTAATTTTTTGTGTGCTTCAACTTTGCGAAAGATTATAAATGCACTTCTGCGTGGTTTCTGATTCAGTTTGATTTGACACTCAGAAGTGATCAACAAATCAAAAACGACAAAAACAACCGGAGACATTACAAAATATAATATTCACATATTTAAAAATTTGACTTTTTGACTACATATAAATCCCTGGAGACAAACAAACATTGGACACTGCCCACGGTTGCAGCCCAGTAAGGACTCCGCCTTAGAACAAACAAGAGGCAACACAAGCAGCGTGGGATCATTTAGAAGTCCCCGTTAACCCACACAAACAAATCCTTTAAAATATATAAACAACACCAACAAAACTCAGAAGTACATACGAAAGGTCTACAGAATCGTAGAGACCATTTGACTTTTTCAAATATTTTGCAAAGATGTTGAAGTTTTAAGTAGTTTATCCGGCATGATTAAATCCATTACAACGGTTAATCGTATTACGCAGGCCGTTCGAAGTCACCATTTTATTGATAAACATTTGTAAACGGGTTACGCCGAAGACGAGGAAAACCAGACTGACCGTTTGAGGGTCGATCGGTGGGTGAGTGTGCGTGCTCAGGTAGAGCCACGCAATAACTGCGGCTTAACACAGCAAACGCCCATCTTTAACTGCCTTTAACGCAGTGATGGGCAAATATTCGCTGATCAGCAGCGAATCGAATGTGATTAACCCCTGCCCGAGAGTAAGTCTAAAAGAGAGTTAGTCAGATAGCGTGGCCTGTGGGTTCAACTTCTGGGTACAGCTAATTGAAGGCATTATTTGTCGGTGGCTGT
Source organism: Cacoxenus indagator (assembly GCA_035041755.1). Classification (NCBI taxonomy): domain Eukaryota; kingdom Metazoa; phylum Arthropoda; class Insecta; order Diptera; family Drosophilidae; genus Cacoxenus; species Cacoxenus indagator. The sequence goes on from JAWNKX010000884.1 coordinate 86,608, forward strand.
CTCACAAAGAAGTGTGTATTTTTGGGTTGCTTTCCGGAAAAACCTTAGTGCCCAAATTAGCATATTTTACCAAAGATTAAAGTGAAATGCGGGGCAAGCAATGTATTCAATTGAACTGTCGAATTTTGTCACTGACTTCACCTTTTTTGGGTAGGCGTTCGGTCGTTCTAGCAGTTCGGAATGGGCTGACCCAGTCTGCCCACAAAACAATGGCAATTCATAATCCCATGGTTGGCCGCAAAATGCCATTTCAACATTCATTATTTTCTATGGTTTTTGCATGCTTCTTCAATGATGCTACTCTTTATGACTAACGTTCCCGTCCGCACCGACTTTGACGACTTTGGCGAAATCGACGACTTCGCGTCTGGCGATACTTGTTGCCAACTGTGTTTCCCAAATCCTTGTTCGAAGATAGCCACCCTACAGAAAGTCATTAAGCTCCAAAAGAAAGACTGTTAGTGTGACTGTTAAACGTTGGCGGCAGAGATCAGAGAAGTTGGTGGAAACACCAAACAACAAATTGATCATTAAACAGAAGGCCCAACTTTGGGCGCTACACACACGCGTAGGCAATACCGGCGAAGAGCCCGATAATTGAACAGACACACTAACTGACTGACTGACAGAGTAGCACCCCGAGCCAATCGAAATCAAACATCTGGTGGGTGAACAACACACATTCAGACGTCGTGTCGGGGAATGCATCTTCGAAAAATAAGTGAAACAAAAGAGCGAACCGTAGTCGTCATCAGTGGAACAAAGATTAATTTGTCTTAGCAACTTTTGACGCTTGACGTTCGAGTGTGTTTTTTGAACGGTGCTGGACTGCCTCACATCATCAGTAAACAACCTGTTGGTGCTTATGCTGCTGTTGCCGCGGAACCCCTCATCACCGGTGGCTCACCATTGGGCAAAGCCGGCCTTTCCTCATTATAGGTGTATCAAAATCAGCATTCGATTTACATTGCAGCCATTCGACTTTTTCAATATGTAGTAGGTGAAGTCGATGTTGATGACTTCTCACAGAGATTGAAATGGATTCACCTGCACCTCAGTGAGTCGATATGAGTTGATCATCTTCGCTGGCGTTTAGCGATTAGTGCTGCTTTGCAACGGATATATGCGAATTTATATGAAATTTTTCATGTTAATCATTAATCAAAAAACGATCTTGTATTGATTTGCTTTTGATTCCATATTAAAATTAAATCGGAACCCAAAATCAGTCAAAAAATAGTGCTAGTCACCGAGAAAAGTCGGAAATAAAAACATGTTCGTCAAGGATTTTAAAGAACAATGTCGTAAGGTTACGTTGGCTTTCATAGGGGATTACCCTTTGTATTACTAAATACTTTTTAAAATTAAACGAAATCCACAAAACAATTAGATTCAATTTTATAGCAAGATTAAACCCCCACGGGTTGAATTGTAACATCTCCTAATGATTTTACAATTAAAGCAATTTTTTGCCAGACCACGTTTGGCTGATCGGAGCCCTTTCTTATTTCTTGCACAATTGGTTGGATTTTGTCAATGCCCTATAAACTGGGAGATCTATGCATATTTTATGCTTCTAGTCTCGAAGAGCATAAAATATTTGAATGACTGTGTTCTTGTTCGTTCTTCTAAGGCTGAGTTAGCTCCTGCTACTTATCAGACAATATTTTTTGCGCCCTCTTGGATGACACTTGTAACTTCCAGGGTAGAGTGGATAGTATATGTAATACGGGAAAGTTTAATCCCATCTTCGAAATCTTTCTATGTTAATATTATATTATGTTCCAATTTCAATTAGAGTGTTGAGGGATATACGACTAGGAAACCTTCGTAGAGAAGCTCTATACTTGTGAGCACAATGCTCTCTGCACTAGGGATCATGATCACCTCCACAAGCCTGTTCCATTTTTTTTTAAATCTAAGACATGAGTTGGTTATGTTAATATAATGTTTTCCTCTGGTAGAATGGGTGATTAGCCTTTCGATATCAGTCCTTGGTAATGGAAGTGCCATTTGACGCCACCAATGAAGAGCGCCAACACCGGAAGTTGGAGGCATTGACCGTAAGCTTCTTTTTCGAACTCTTAGTGGGTAAAATGTAGACTCGATAGACTCTTAATCCATCAACCCAACGGTCAAGGATAAGAGCCGCAGTTATGTAAAGTTGTATATTCTTAAAACTACGCTGTTATTCCCTGGAATTCGTCGGCACAAACTTTTCTTCTTACTCCTATTCAAACTTTGAAGTGGTTCATCTGCTGATATTACAAAACTCTAGCAAACTAAAAAAAAAATTAACCATAGCAAATTGGGAGGTTGCAACCGAACTCACACTTAATTTCCACTTAATCACACCAAAAAGAAAAAGACACACACCCATAAAAATGTTTCAAAAAATGGGGCACCCTCAGCGAAGTCGATTTCAACGACATCGGGGTTCATTTGCATGTCAGTTGGGCGTTAAACGCTTTGATGCAAGAATGGAAAATGCAAACAGCTCAGGCCGGTGATGCCAGCGACAAGTCTTCGCCCTCAATGCAGGAATGGCATACCCGAATGATCCGGCCGACAGTCTGGCATGATGGCTCATTTGTAAATCAAACAGAAAAACGCAACACCAACAGCTTTCCACACAATTACATAGCGTGTGTTTCATCATTTTGCAGCGTATGGAAAACACGTTGTGTGCGTGAACTTTCCAGGAAATTACGGGAGCGCGTTAATCGCGATTGGTTCAGCATGGCAAATCAAAAGAAGATCACTTGAGCAGCTAAAAAGAGGCTGCAGTAAACACTTATACCCATTGCAAACGACAAAGGAACAATCAATGGTAACGCGGCCGGTTTGCAACAATTCAAATTCGCGACCGCACGAGCGCGTGTAGAAGAAGCCATTGCAGCAGTAAAGCAGGGTAAACAATACGCGAAGTGTTTGTTCGCGCATACGCACTCATAAAACCGTACAATCGCGCAAAGTACGCAAACCGATGAAAGGAAAAGGTCGATAGGTGATAATGAAAGGTGAGACAATAGAAACAAAGACAGTTAGCAAAGGTCGCAAAGTGACTTTAAATGAAGAGGTGCACAAGCGCAGAAAGATGGAGCGTGAGTAAGAGAAAGAGAGAGGGACACACAACTATTTAAGAAAAGTAATTTTTCAATTAAAACTAATTTTAGTTATAGCTGTAGTATGCAAAAGAAAAAAGTTTTCTTCTTTTTGGATTGATTTTTTTATATTTTGCTACAACTTTTCCATTTTCACCACGCACTCCGGAGAGTAAACAACTAACAAGACCTAAGTCGTTTGTTTGAACGATCAGTGACCGTGAAATCACAACATTTACAGCATCATGATATATTGACGGTCATTTATACACGAATATCTTTTCGACAAGCAACAACAAGAACAACGACAGGAAGTTAGGATTTCTCGAGACACACTGATTTTATGAGGGTTCGTTTGGTTCGTTTGCAGTTCCTAAGAATCCCCGGGCGTGTGTTTTCGCCTGCGCCCTGGTAACTTTTAGACGTCTTTCGTGCTTTCGAATTCGACGTGGAACATATTCTATGCTCGGAAATGACTGCAGACCCGGCTTAGTCGATTATGAACAAATAAAACGTTTATTGCACCAAATTGTTGCCGCAGTTTCATTTTATTTGTTTTATTTTATTTTCTGTTCTCCTTTTTGGCTCTGTTCTTTTTTACTTGAAACTGTCTCAACACGAAGAAAGAAATGCTACACTTTTCAAATTTCGTTTTATTAACTGGTGCAAGGATAATGTCCATTCATTCAAAGGTCAACTTAACCCTTCTGGTTTTTTTACACGGTTCCTTTTTGTTTTTCATGATTTTCGACTTTTGTTTTGACTTTTTGACTTGAATGGGTCAAAGTTCATAGTAAAACAACGAATTCTGCTTAAATACGTTTCTTTTAGTTTCAATTAGTAAACAGATTAGAACAAAGCAAATTCGAAAAACGTTCTGAGCATATGGCTTTCAGTTGCATTTTTTTGTTCTGGCCACCTTTACATCTGACGTTGTTATGGATATCAATATCTCAATTGGGTTTTTCTGTTTCAGATTCAAAACCTATTGCATTCGAAATCTTAATTAACCCAATTAAAAAATATTAATAAAAATATTAAACAATTTCCTTATGCAAATTAAACATAAAAAAATATTAATTTCACATTTTCACAGCGTTGTTAGACTCCATGATTGGCTGGCGGCAGAGCATTGGTGGAATGAAGAGAGGTATAATCAGTGGTGGCCTAAATGTGTCGCCCTCTCTAGACTTCTACTCGATCTTAACGAATCTATTAGAATTCTCCTCATAGATTTAGCATTCTGCTCTACCCAATTTAGGCCCATTAATGTCACTTGTGCATTATTATATTTATCTCAATTGGGAACTTAGCTGTGATAACGAAGCCGAATCGTATAAAATGTTTCATAGTCTAACTTGGGCAATGTTGATATAATGCAATACAGTAATTTGGTGGTTTAAGGGTTTCTATTTGCTATGGAAATAACGGAAGTGGTGCCCTGAACCTGTTTAACGAGAGGCCAAGCTATCCTCCTTTCAACATGTTAGTCGTCGGTAAGCAAAGTGAATTTTAAGAAATTTTTTTTTTTTATTGATTGTAATAAAATAATAAAAACTATTGTAATAATGTAATAAAAACTAAAATAAAATAAAATGAAATAGATTAAATAGTCGTACCCATAATCCTCAACCAACTACTCCTTCCGGTCGTTGCGTTGCTCAGCATTAACTTATAATCAAATTAGATTTGCTCCTATCCAAAAACAAAAGATCCTAAAATAACGAAAACATGCAACCACACAAACCAATGCGAACCAAACTCAATTGAATGAGGAAAACGTCCAGAATTTGATGCCACAGGGCATCACACCAATTGACCTTCAAATACGCCTCCAACAGAGAACAAAACCAAAGCGATGCAAATAGACGTAGACATATAACGCACCCCCGTGGGTCTTGGTTGGCGTATTTGCCAGTTGACTAGTTGGTTTCATGCCTCGGTTTCACATTGCAATGGCCACGAAGAAAATCGTCAGTGCGGTTAAAATTTCTGGTCGCAGTTTGGCCGCCGATTTTCATGCATCTCGCAGCGAGGCGTCATTGCCACAGGAGGCTGACTCTGTCACTGAATTCGCCTTTCGTAGAAGTTTTGCGGAGCGTAAATATTTTGAGTGATAATTGTGTGTTAATCGCTCATCAGCGGCCTTGAATTCGTCGCTCTTGAACGAATTGAAAATTTACTTCGATTTTTCGTACAGTTGGATTCACAGATTTTTTGTCATGCTTGAATTTGGCGCACTGCAGGAGGACATTAGAGCCTGTTAGTAGTTACTCAGCAAATACTGCTGAATGTACCAGTCTATGTTTCGATCTTGTCATAAAATAAAATACAAGTTAAATGAAACTTCTTAACTATAAAAAGCAATAAATTAACTTCGGCTTGAAAGGCTTCTAGAGGAGTTTAAGACTATACAGAAAATCGATTACGAAAAGTGTCTATATAGTACATATATTGCTACTACAATTTTCTTATTAATATTATTGTTAATTTATTTATTTATTTTTCCCAGACTTGTGGTGGTTGCATATATAAGGTGGTTATGAGATAAGGTAGATGATTAGCCTGTCACTATGAATCCTTGGGGATGAGAGTGCTATATGGTGTCGCCAAGGAACAACAACACCACCTACCGGAGGTATTTAGACCATGACCCATGAACATAAATCCTGCCTCCATTTGAGATCGAATCCCGAACTTTGCGGACAGCAGCCATAGTGCACTTGCACTAGGCTACGTTGCAAACATAGCCCATCTATAAACTTTTTTATTGTCTGACTTATGGAGCTATAGTTTGTAAAAGTTTTAAATCGGACCTAAAAGAACTGAATTTGAACTGAATAGATTAGGCGATTCAAAGCGTAGAGATTCACCTTTGGAAGACAACTCTGCCCTTGCCGGTACCAATTCGAATGGAAAATGAGTAGGGATTTTAAAATGGCATTTGTATGTAACCACCACTATTATCTAGCACTACAAAAATTTGATATCTACATTTTTACGAACCTATTTTTTATAGGAGGAGAACCTGAGGACTACCCCTCTGCAATTGTAAACCATTTATGGATTAAACAAACCCCAACAATTCTCACAACCTTTTTATAAGTATGTAGCTGAAATCAATATTTGAAGATCGCTTCGCCCGAACATGTCAAATGAATTCAATTCAGCTCAGCTTTGAGCAATTTTTTAATACGGCAAAATCTTATGAGTTCGCGTCACTGACATGCTGTTGTGTATTTCATTTGTGTTCATTCACTCGCCTGCTTTATGTTCTGTGGTTACTTTTATATATATAAATGAAAATACATACAAACTTTACTACTCCTTTTCTTGTGTCAATGTTACCCCTCCTCTCGTCCTCTTATTCGCTGACTGACTAAGCTTTTCCTCAGTCTCATTGACTCTAAGATCGTGTTATTGCCTTTGCTTTCGAGAGTGAGACACTGGCATTTTTCCCACACCAAAGTTAAAACACATTAAATGAATTAAACTTTTTTTTATTATTTTCCTTTGACAGACTTTTAATTTCGAATTTGACAACCTTTTCAACGGCAAACTGATGAAGGAATATTGATTTCATACAAAAAAATTTAATGGGTTAAATTTAATGTCCCAATTTTCATAGTGTTCGGTCAAACGGTGTCTGAGTCTATAGATATAGATAGTTTAAATGACAGAAATAAATTTAACTTTTCATATTTACACATTAAAATATGAGCTTTAAAAGTACATTTAATAGCAACGAAAAGACTGAAAATATAATTTTTTTTTATTTCTCGAATGTCGAGTACTTAATCTTTAATTATAAAGACTATTATTACATTGTTTTAATGATGTCTTATAGTTGTGACTAACTTGTATAAACAGATTCTAAAAGTTCTTATTTTTGTAAAGATGTAGGGGGAATTTTAAGTTAACGCAATGCCGCATAAAATGTCGTTCGACAGCGACATGCACAACAAAAAAGCAGAGAAAAAATGTGTGATCATACAAAATGATAGAAATTGCGTTTCTCAGCGTCAATCAACACATACACTTGATTGATGAGCGATAATGTAGCCTCAGTGTTAGTTACCAGTTAACTGTAGCATTACACTGTACGGTATAGTGTGTAACCAACACTCTTTCTTAACAAGGCGGCAGCTATTTCAACGAGTTGGCACTGTGCTACTGCAGGTGCACAGATTTACATACGTATTTTTATGGTATTTTGTTCGGAAAAGACGTAGAATAATAAGAGTGAAAAATACACACAGAATGTCCGAACAGAAACCAGATGAAAATGATCTCAACGACTTGCTAGACAGTAAGTAAATTCTGAGATTTAGAAAGTTAAAATGTATATCCATAACTTATATAATTAATATGGATAACGCGTGACCCCTCAGATGCACTAAAAGATTTCGATAAAAATGCTACGAAAAATGTTAAAAAGGAGGACAATAAGAATTCAGCTAGTGGGAGCGAAGCAAACGGCGAGACAGCAAATGGCGTCGAAAGTGATGATCCCGATGCATTTTTTGTGTAAGTCTTTCGGAAAAATGAGTTTGTTAGATAAGACTGTCTCAACCCCACCTTTGCACATTGACCCAATGCAGTGAACAATCGAAACAATTGGCTGAGCGTATGAACACACTTTTCGGCGGATCGCAAACACCGAGCGGTGATATACCACCACTACCTCAAGACCCAGATCAGATAATGGCTGGTTTCAAGAAGATGGCCGAAGCTGCTGCGATGACGCTCAGCGGCGAAAATCCATCGAATGACGACGAAGTGGCCAAGTATTCGGATAGCATTGCACAAGCGTTGAGAGTTAGTAGAGGGGCAGGCATGATCAAGCCTAAGTTAAACTATGTGTGTTTTCCATTTAGGGCCTGCAAGAGGGCACTGATAACTTAAACGCACCCGCTTCGGAGAATGACGTTGCTAATATGTTTAGCTCATTAAACTTGGACGCTGTAAGGTGGAACGTTACGTGTGAGCTTCTGTTAATAATTCATGCGATTTTACTCTTAGGGCGCGGAAGCTGACGGCAATGCCTTCATGCCCTTTATGGAAGGCATGATGCAAAGTTTACTCTCAGCTGAAATTCTGTTGCCCAGCATAAAGGAATTACTTGAGAAATATCCGAAATATTTGCAAGAAAATGCTGACAAATTAGTTGGAGAGGACAAAGAAAGGTATGCCGAAATGTTTAAGTAATGTGAAATATTAACTAACACAATTTAACGACTTCGTAGATACGAAAAACAACTCGAATTATACAAACTGATAGAAGGTCACTTGGAAACTGAAAGCGCTAACGATTCCGCTTCTGAGAAGCGTCGAAAATTCCATCTGGTACTCTCCGACATGCGTAAACTTCAAGACTATGGTCAACCACCAGCGGAGATACTCTCCGAAACGACTGGAGATTTGCCTTTTGGCGAGGCAACCGCAGCTGCAGGTTCTAGCGCCAGTCCACAATGTCCTACGATGTAGTCTGTGCTGACATCACGATAAGACAATGGTTAATGCTACGTTCCCGATGTATAGTGCATGTCAACAGTATATGTTAGGTTAATATGCCTATCATGTTATTATATTTTGAATTGCCTTCCGGCTGGTTTTATCTACCCATTTAATGATATTTATAATTTCATATTTTTGTTTCAACAACTTTAATTTTTCCTATGCTAACACATAGAAACTATTTCAATTAAAAAAAAAGCAATTATTTTACGAAAATTTTAGTTGTTTATTATAATATTCTACTTTCGATATATAGCGTTAGATTAAAGGAAGAAGCGACGTCTCGACTCCATGGCATGACGCTTGTTAGATATGATCCAAGTGTAGTCACCGGTTTTACTATCAAACGTGCCTTCTTGTAGCGAACGCAGTTTAAGAGTGAATCGCGGTCCCAGCTCGCGTAGCTTGACACGCTCTCCTTTTTTGTTGAATTCATAACGATGATGACGGAAAAATATATAATCGCGTTGATTGTGAAACGTAACTGCACGACGGCCTCGGAATTCGGGGTCGTGATGGAATAACGCGCCAAGCATTCGACCCACAGTCAGACCTAAGCGTGTTGTAAAGTTATTGAGTATGACCTCTGGCCTGTGTTTAGTTATTTCCTTGTGACTGCGTTTAATGTCGGAGGTGAGCTTAACATTAGACAGCTTAAAATGAGCCGTTGGTCCATTAGGCAGATGAATCACCAGCAGCCCATTGGGCTTGCGACGATCTTCGTTTACGATCACCACGTCAGTGTACTCTTCACGTATGGCGCTTTTGCATATATTTTTCACGGACGATTTGTTGCGTATTTTTACAAGAGCATTAGGAAATATACGAGACAACTCCAGGCCAAATTTGCGAGTCTTCGTTACTGGATTATCGGCGAAAGTGATTAAAACCTTTGGCTCATAGCTGGCCTGGAAATATGCACTAAAATCATCTATTTCTAGCTCTTTGCGCAACTCTTCATTGTCAGAGTCCTCTAAGTTGGTCACGGTAGTTTGATCTTGCTCACGAAGGCTTTCAATGGTATGACCCGGATTGGCGGGCACACCAGCCTTACGTCTAGCTCTTCGTTCTGCCATCTTTTTCTTGTGCTTCTCCTTTTTCATTTTGCGATAAAGAGCCATGCGTTGTTCCTTGTTGCGCATCAGACTCAGTGGATTAAGCACCGGCAATCGCGCCTCTGGTACATCTTCATCATCATCGACGCTCTCATCGCCATTTTCTAGCTCATTTTCATCATCCGAATTATCGTTGTTCTCGGCTTCACCATCGTCCTCTTCTGGCATCTGCTCAATACCTTTGACGCTTGTTGGTTCCTCTGCTTCGGCATCATTAGTATCGCTATTTCCAGAATCAGCCATTTCTTCATCGTTTTCTTCTGCAAAACTTGAGTCGCTATCAGAATCTGGCTCGACTACAGGTTGACGCTTTTTTTGCTTCATTACTTTCATTATTTAATTATTCATAAATACTTTCGCAAAAACCAACCACACGTGTTATTATTTTTCTTCTTCTTTTACAACTGATTGACATTCACGTGAGTTGCCATATTCAATTTCTGTTTATTCGCTGAGTTAATCTGGCAACCTGCAATCGAATAACAAATAAGAAGAAGAATTATATGCTGCCGCTGAAGTGTATAATAATAAGTTATTTACTTAATTTACCAATTTTATTTATTTACTTTACTGATTACGTACAAACACAAATTGTTTTATGCAATAAAAATGATACCTAAAAAGACTCCAGTTAAGGATTCGCATATTGTGAAAATCGCTGTGGAGCATGAGAATCACATCGCACAACTAATTAATTTGGACCAAAGACATCCTTTAGCAAGTAAGGGGTAAAACATTTATATTATACATGTTAAAGAGTATATATCCACACATTTTGGGTAAGTACTTTGATCGCAACAGAGTAACAAAATGTTGAATCAGACCAACGCCCTTTTTTGCATCAAAGCTGAAGCTAAAGCAGCCGCACAGCTGAGCTGAGCTAATTAATATGCACAACACAAAGTGGTGTCACTGATAACAGGAAGTAATTCTCTTTGCACTGACATTTTCGCAAGTACTCTCCGTTTTTAACGCGGAAATGGTGTTGTCGGTGACCGTTCACATCAATTTATCCCACCCTGAGCGTGGCATCCGAGAACAGATATGTACGTGCCACTCTGACTCACTAAAAACGTCCTATGAACCTTCGTTTTGATCTCTTACACAATTCATACACTTCACTATTAGTTTGACTAATGTCTCTAATTCTACCTTCTTTTTTGGACTTTTCTCCGAAAACCCTTATGTTGTGGTAACTCCACAATACTGTATATCAACATGAGACACGACCATACTTATCCAACTTCGCCTGACTATTACAGATAAAATACAGGATATTTGCAGCCATTGGGCTATTACAGACCATCAGAATTATGCGCTACAGTTCTGCGAACCAAACAATCAGAAATATGTCACAGAGAAAAATCGCAACGAAATTAAGAATGGCTCCGTGCTTCGGCTGCAATACTCACCCTCCAAGACTGCTAATGATGCGCTTGAAACGCTGCGGAATGGTTCCACATTAGAGAAGATTAAATGTCTTAAGGATCTCTCGTCGTTAAGCATGGATCTCACATTCGCTTTGGAGTTCATCAAGGAGCAGGGTCTAGGCATCATAATCAATATGATAGAGGATCCTACGCAAAAAGATGATGAAATACTCAAATTTAGCTTGGCTAGCTTCGTTGAATTAATGGAGCATGGCACTGTATCATGGGAGATACTGCAGAGTTCATTCGTCTCACGCAATATTGATATTGTGCAGAATTTCCAAAAGTATCCCGTCGAATGCGGCGAGAGCGCTTTGTCAAATTTGGAGAATATCGTACAGAGCAGCAGCAAATATGTGCTTGTGGCTGAAGATGTAAAGTTACAGGACCTTCTTCGTATATTGCAGGATGTGAATTCATCGGTGATGAAGCAGAATACAATCGCATTGATCAATGCACTCTTCATGAAGGCCGATGAGGGTAGAAAGCGGTCTATTGCGCATACGATAAGCGCCAAGCAATATCGTCTCGCACTCATTGGCAATGGCCTCACCACCGAGATGACACATCAGTTGTACGTGCTGCAAACTTTAACGCTAGGTCTGCTTGAGAAGCGTATGCGCATGAAGATGAACGCTCAAGATCAGGATGCTCATGAGAAAATTAAAGAGCTTCGGCGCATTGCATTCGACGATTACAGCGGAACTATGAGCATACATGAGGAGCAAATAAGACGAGGTGGCAGCGGCAGTGGCAATGTAAACTTTTCGCAGTTCTACAAAAAGTTGGGCTTCAAATGTGACATTAATCCGGCTCAGGATTTTATTGAAACTCCACCAGGTGAGTAATGCGATTGGCATAAAATTAGAAGAGAGCTTAACTTCTTGTTACTAGGCATACTCGCTCTGGATTGTATGGTCTATTTTGCACGAAACTATACACAACAATACACAAAAATTGTGCATGAGAACTCCTGTCGTTCTGACGAGCACGAGTGTCCCTATGGTCGCACTTCGATAGAATTGGTGAAAGTGCTCTGCGATATATTGCGTATAGGCGAACAGCCATCGGAACAATCGGTCGACTTCCAGCCAATGTTCTTCACACACGATCATCCATTCGAGGAGTTCTTCTGCATTTGTGTGATTACCCTAAATCGCACGTGGAAAGATATGCGTGCTACAGCAGAGGATTTTCAAAAAGTTTTCAGTGTTGTACGTGAGCAAATAACACGTACACTCAAAGCACGCCCCGACAACTTGGAAGATTTCCGCAGCAAAATCGCTTTGCTAACATACCAGCAAATCACAACACTTCGTCAGCAGGAGCGCACATCGAAAGAGGAATGCGATTCAACAGCGTCAGCCATTGTAAAACTAAAAGAAAAAATATCACCCCACATTTTGGATCTGATCAAGCAGCAACGACTTTCATACTTAGTGGAAGGTGAGATTGTTTTTTTAATACAAATAATTTCGAAAATAGCCGGCATCGTTTATCGCAGGTACACGTTTCTCAAAATACTCACGTGGTGCTAGATCCAAAGACAAGTTTTGGTATGCTCGCCTCTCGCCCAATCATAAGGTGATACACTATGGCGATTGCGATGAGAAGAATATACCAACCCTAGAGGAGCTACCGAATAAAGTACTCGTCATCGACATTAAGCAGCTGCTCGAAGGTAAAGAGTGCCCACACATGAAAGAAATGCGCACTCGTAAATCGGCCGTGAATTTGGCATTCTCCATAACATTTGATAGTATGGATCACTCAACATTGGATTTCGTTGCGCCCGATGAGACAATCTTCAATTACTGGACTGATGGCATTAACGCATTGCTGGGTCAAATAATGACCAGCAAACAGAAAAAAGAAGACTTTGATACTTTACTTTCTATGGAAATAAAGCTGAGATTGCTTGACACCGAGGGCGTGGACATTAGCAAAGATCCTCCACCAATACCAGAAGATCCGGAGAACTACGATTTCTGTTTCGAAAGTTAGGACTCGTCTAGCTCCTCCTTCACTAAACGTATGCCAAAGCAATTGTGTAATCTGTAGCTTTTGTATATAGACTATACGCACATTCATTTGAGGTCCTAGTATTCGTGCAATTTTATACACATCGATTGATCTGAACAAATGTGGAATGTTTCCACTTTCATGTATTTATGTATTTTTCTAATTTTCTCAATTTTTAGTTAGCAATCAACGTAATATTATATCTTAATTAATAAAGATATTTTACCCTTATTCAATAATCAATAATAAAGCAGGTGATCTTTTGAGCTTGCAACAGAAGTCAATTTTCGTTTACATTACAAGTTAGTACTACATTTTCTCATATTAATGAACATCCATTGATATCCTTAAAGGTATATTTTACGTTATGTTTTTATACGACACATTTCATCTAAATTATGACAAAATTTTCGATTTAAACAATTTGGAAGCTAGATACTTTCAATGAAACGGCTGGACGTCTACACTTTTGTCGTTGATTTTGTTTGTTTTGATTCAAGATCATTCTAATTTGTTTTACTGAGAAGTTTCTAGATCTATTATCCTTTTAAAACGTTTTTTTTTGTTTTTGTTTGTTGTTAAAGTTAAGCTTGCAGCGATTTGATATTCCAGCGTGTGCACGCATACAAGTCGACAAACTTTCGAAGCAATTAAGCCATAAATTATCATATTTTATAAAAGGGGCAAAAAACAACAAAGCCTAAACCAATTCAATTCAGTGTGAAAAGCACTAACGGTTTGCTTTAGTGCCGTCAGAATTATCCACGACTAGCACCTTGCGACGACGTGCATGAACGCGCTCCTAGATTCTCAATCAAATGTTATCCTCTAAAAGGAGATCGTTGTCATCGCTACGGTCTGGCAGGCAGACAAAGAACTCGAGCAAATTCAGAATAGGACCACGTGAGAATGGATTCTGATAGCGACCACGTTTGTCGCGCAGGTAAGGATATCGTTTGTAATTGAACATCTCGTTCGTAGTGAGATTCATGCAAGCGTGTAGGATCTGCAAAGAATTCGGGAAGTTAGGGAACTCACATTAAAATAACATTTGAATTTACTTACAGAAGTACAAGTGAGTATCCAACCGAGACCACAGAAGACCAGCGCTTCAACCAAACCGAGCACGTAAAGCAACGTGAAGCCTTCGATCATGACACAGTAAATGGCAAAGTAGATCGTGAATGAGCAGTTCACCGCTACTGAGAGCACAAAGAGGAAGAACCACATACGGTTGCGTAACCCGACGCAGTTGTATATGAAGGGGCAATGATGGTCGAAGTAGGAGACGCAACGATTGCAAACGCGACAATGTTTGGCGCGCAGTGGACGCAAGCAACGACAGCTATGACATAGGCGCGTTAAGATGACGTTACGCTTCTTCAGCTTGTCAAAGTAGGGAATCTGCTTTATAGCGCGGTAATATGCATCGGAACTGAGCGGTATATATCCGGGGTCACGTCTATTTGCAATAATCCAGCTAATCCACATGACGGCATTCCAATAGATAAAGCAGTAATGCGAACGCCTCAATATGTTCCAAGTAATGGGTATCGCCTGCGAAAGAAGCAAACTTCAAATTAAAATCTTATATCCGAAAATGTATGTCACTCACGCGTATCATGTACATTGGATAGCCCCATAGCAGCACCGAGAACAAGAATAGAAAGAGCGGGCCTTTGGAATCACCAGCGCCGCCGAATAACCAACCCCAAATCTCCGAGACCGACGGTATCCAGCGTGATTTTTTCTTCACTTCAGTGTACAAGAGACGCACCACGTCCTGGTGCTGATGGGCTTGAGCGAGCATAATTGGCGTCTTACCGTTTTTGTCACGAGGTTCAAGATCCATGTTTGACTTCTCGCAAAGCAAACGCACACAAGTCATATTGCCGGAGAGGCAGGCTAAGTGCAACGGTGTTGAGCCGAAGTTATCCGTCTTTTGTAACTCCACACCGGAATACATTAGCAAACGCATCAAATCGGCGTGTCCTTTGTACGCGGCCCAATGCAAAGCAGTGTCGCCATTAATATCGGTTAAGCTATTTAGAGCACCCATGCCTAGTAAATAGGCAGCCGTAGCCGTGCGTCCGTACATGCAAGCCAACATTAAAGGCGTCAAACCTTTGAAATCTGCTGCATTAACAGCGACTCCCGCTTGGAGTAGAACCTGCACAACAGCTGCGTGTCCTTTACGGCACGCCCAATGAATCGGTCGTGGCCCTTGTGTACCCAAACACGGTAGATCGATAGGCGCTGTACGTTCGATTAAGTAGCGCATCATTTCGACATTCCCGTTTAGAGCAACCCAGTGAGCCGGAGTGTAGCCATGGCGATCGCGTGCTGACAGACATTCCATGCCAAGCTTTTCAACCAAATTCTCCACTTCGACAACCTCACCGTTTTTAATGATATCGAAAATGTCATCTAAATTAGCCATAGCTCCATCTAAGCCTTCGAAGAGCAACATGTTGCTATTATGCTCATCATTACCAGCGCCCACGCCATCTATTGGATTGCCCCGGCCACCCGTTAATGGCGGAGGCGGCGAGTGTGGACGATGGTCAACCTCATCAGTATGCGCGCCACCATCCTCTTCAGCTACCATATTACAGTTTAGGGGTAACGCCCATACGCTACGGGCGGCCCCTGGGCTGGGGTGCACCTTCACTTTGCTGGATGTCACGTTATGGAATTCAATACGTTCCACTACTCCACCTGACAGCAGTGGTGGCTGCTGGTGCAGTGGGTTCTCGAGTAGGTGTGCAATTTTGTTGCTTTGTGCTTACGCGCGTTTCACGAACGAATTCACTTTGGTTGAAAATTGTGTGATTGCGTAAAGAGGGTGAAACTTTGATTGCTATTTAAATTCACATTCGATGAACTTTTCAAATAGCTTTTATATTTTCACGAACAACACAACGCAATTCATGAAATGCTGTAAAAATCGATAGAGAGTGCGAAATTGTATGACGAAACGTTATTTTTTTATCGAAATGGGTGTCAACTCTGCGCTGTGCACTGAGAAGGGTAGGAAACCAAAGGAAGACCGTTATAACGACAGCCCAGGAGTCAAACGTTTTAAAATACTCTCAACCATGCAGCAGTTACATAGAAAAAACACATATGGAAACCATACATAAGTTTTGTGTAAGTTTTCATACCACGAACGTTGTGTCATGTAAACAAACGCCTGCTTTTTTTTCCCAAATTTAATAGATAATTTTACATCATTAAAATGTCATTTATATTACATTATGTAAGGAGCATACAAAGGACTTCTGGAGTTCCCGTGAATTTTATTGTAATATCCTTCCGAGTCAGTTGAAAGCTCTGGTACTGGAGTTACCAGCCACGTTTTTCTTTAGTACAACCACATACATGTTGATGTAGTCCCCGCATAAATTGTTTATGTATGCCAAACACACTACAAAATCTGCAAAACATATTCATAAAAAAATAATAAAAATATAAATGCTTCATGTAAATGTAATTACCTTAGTTTTATCCGAGTTTACCGACTGTCTATAAAGTTATAGAGCTATAAGATTAGGGCAGGGTTGCATCCTTAATACTTTTAAAGATGAAAATCTATTCACGCACCTGCAAGCTTTTTTAAAGCCTAGCAAAAGTTTGCAGTATTGAGGGTATTTTTTGGTATGTTTTGTAACGAGTTCCCGGGTTGATCATTTCGGTTACACTGTTTGCTAAAAATGGTTGACAACGTGGTGCCGGAGTTAAATAATTTGGATTTGAATAAGGAAAAGGCATGTTAAAATCCTTAACTACCATATTTAAGTTTAGTGAACGTACTTGGTAAACGTCTGTAGTTATGCAAAAAGTGTTGCGCGTATTGTACGTAAAAAATAATTATAACGTCAACTTATCTTGTCTGCGTACTCTGGTGGTGCCGCACATACAAACAAGAACAACAACAACAGCTGTTAAAGTGCCACAGCCAAGACTACAAAAACATTATAAGGTGCGCCTAAAATAAAATATCTATCGGCATCTTTTTGCCTGCAGCTTTGAATTAGGAAAGTGATGCAATGTCGAAAAGGGAAATCGCTAAGAGAAGATCGAGACGTGAAAACAACGTGCACAATTTCTGAAAGAATGTAGTTCTCACTGCCGATTTGTTCTTGGCCTTTTTCTCATGTCATTGGTTATTGGAATAATGGTAACTACCATTTTCTGGCTTGTTTGAGTGAGTTAGAAACTCTAAACGTAGATACTCCATCTGCATATGCTTTAAGTTGCGTTGTTGTTATTGTTTGTATGTGCCACTGTGAATGTATTGTTGTTGTTGTTTATGTGTGGTTGCGAGAGGTTGTACGACCAATGAATCATGGCATGGTTATGAAATTTTAGCCGAAAATCCCCCAGACAGACACGGCGGCGACATCATAGATACATCTGACGAAGTGTCAATTTCGAATTGCATCACTTTTGCCATCAAACTGTCGAAAGAGTCAGACTATAATACAGTTTAGTCGAACAGCGCAAGTAAAACACCCTGTCTCATTAAAGAAAATAATCTGGGGCAAGCAAAAACAATTGTTCAAACAAATGTCTTGGAACATTCGACATTCGAAAGACATGAAAAACGCTTTTAATAATTGTCGGAAGCATGTCTTATCAACTTTGTACTATTTTCTGCCACTTAAGATGCTTAACATAATTATACGACATTTTCTAACATTTACTTTTCACCCTCACCAAACTAAAAAGTGTATATACATCGACTTGAACCAAGGTATAAATTGATAATGTAAAAGGTAATGGCAAAAGCTGCATTCTACTTTTAAGCATTACTGTAAATATACCGTTAGTTTTTGTTGTCTGATAATTTTTCTACCTACTTGCAACTTTAAAATATGCTTGGACTCGGTAAAGATTAATTACCATACATATAAATAATGTCGCCCCTATGCATAGCGTATTGTCTTATTGTAAGGTGCTTAACATAATTATACGACAATTTAAAAAATTACCCTTTTACATTCACCAAATCAAATGTGTTCACATAGCAACTTGCCCTTAACATGAATATGAATGATAGTACAAAATAAGGTGTAATAGAGAACAGTTACATTCTATTTTTAAACATTACTATAAATGTACCGTTAGTTTTGTGATCAGCGTTTCTCGGCTTTCTTGTAAACTTAACATAATTATATGACACATATATAAAATGCGTTGAAAACGTGTAAATTTCAATAAAAATGCAATGTGTTAAACTTGTATACGATGAAAAAGGCAACATTATTGCTTATATCGCTGTGGTGGCATTAAAATGAAGTATCGTATTATTATGTTAGGCACCATTAATTAATATTAATTCCCTGAAAAAATTTATTGATTTTTTCTATTTTTCAGAAAATGAAGAAGGAGAAGCAGAAAAACGCGGCCGCAGCGATTGCGCCAACAAGAAAGGGTAGGGAAACATATTCCGAATTTTATAAATGTTGAATTAATATGATTGTCTTCTTTAGAATTGACTCCGCCGCCGGCGTACATTGAGGAAAGAAATAAACTTTGGGAGAAATGCAAGGCCGAATATGAAGCTGAATTGGCGGCCAAGCCGCGTACACCGATCAAAGTGACTCTGCCCGATGGAAAGCAAGTGGATGCAACATCGTGGGAGACTACACCCTATGAAATTGCAAAGACTATTAGTCAGGGCTTGGCCGATAACACTGTAATCTCTAAAGTAAATGGCGTTGTTTGGGATCTGGATCGTGTTCTCGAAGGTGATTGCAAACTGCAATTACTCAAATTTGACGATCCGGAGGCACAAGCCGTATTCTGGCATAGCTCAGCACATATTATGGGTGAAGCTTTGGAACGTATATACGGTGGTCATCTTTGTTATGGCCCACCAATAGAAAGTGGTTTTTACTATGACATGTACTTAGATGGCGAAGGCGTAAGTAGTCCAAAATTCCAAAGCATTTCACCAATAAAGTCTTAATTATAATCCTACATAGATCTCAACCAATGACTATGGGACCATGGAATCGCTAGTGAAGCAAATCGTTAAGGAAAAGCAAACCTTCGAGCGTCTTGAAATGAAGAAATCCGATCTGTTGGAAATGTTTAAGTACAATGAATTCAAAGTTCGCATACTCAATGAGAAGATCGATAGTGATCGCACTACGGTCTACAAATGTGGTTCGCTAATTGATTTATGTCGTGGTCCACATGTGCGTCACACTGGTAAAGTGAAGGCTCTGAAAATTACAAAGAGCTCCTCGTCCTACTGGGAGGGTAAAGCTGATGCAGAGCAACTGCAGCGAGTGTACGGCATTTCTTTTCCCGACGCCAAACAGCTTAAAGAATGGGAGAAGTTGCAGGAAGAGGCCGCTAAGCGCGATCATCGTAAGATCGGTCGTGAACAAGAGCTATTCTTTTTCCACGAACTCTCACCCGGTTCGTGCTTTTTCCAACCACGCGGCGCTCATATCTACAATACTCTCATAAATTTCATTAAGGGAGAGTATAGAAAACGTGGTTTCCAAGAGGTTATTTCACCAAATATCTATAATTCAAAATTGTGGATGACTTCTGGCCATTGGCAGCATTATTCAGAAAACATGTTTTCCTTTGAGGTGGAGAAGGAAACTTTTGCTTTGAAGCCCATGAATTGTCCTGGTCATTGGTAAGCCAAATCAAATGACGCCTACGAATTATATAGAAACTAGTAATTTTCTTTGCACATAGTTTGATCTTCGATAATCGCAATCGTTCGTGGCGTGAACTACCGCTGCGCATGGCTGACTTTGGTGTGTTACACCGCAATGAGCTTTCGGGCGCTTTGACTGGACTCACACGTGTACGTCGATTCCAGCAGGACGATGCACACATTTTCTGCGCACCGGAACAAATTAAGAACGAGATTAGTGGCTGTTTGGATTTCCTGCGTCATGTATACACAGTCTTTGGTTTCTCATTCAACCTGGTGTTGTCCACACGCCCAGACAAATTTCTGGGCGAAATCGAGCAATGGGACGCCGCTGAGAAAGCGCTTGCCGATTCGCTGGATGAGTTCGGTTTGCCCTGGAAAGAGAATCCTGGCGATGGTGCTTTCTATGGACCCAAAATCGATATTACCATTTTGGACGCATTAAAACGAGCGCATCAGTGCGCTACTATACAACTGGATTTCCAATTGCCCATACGCTTCAATCTAAACTATGTGGCTGACAATGGTGAAAAGAAACGCCCCGTAATCATACATCGCGCTATACTTGGATCTGTAGAGCGTATGATTGCAATACTCACAGAGAGCTATGCTGGCAAGTGGCCATTTTGGCTGTCTCCACGCCAAGTCATGGTCGTGCCAGTGGGTCCGGCGTACGACGAATACGCACAATCGGTGTGCCAACAACTGCACGCAGCCGGGTTTATGTCCGAAGCGGATTGCGATGATGGCGATACGATGAACAAGAAAATTCGTAATGCGCAACTGGCACAGTTCAACTTTATACTTGTGGTCGGTGAGAAGGAACGCTCCTCGGGGACTGTGAACGTGCGCACACGCGATAACAAAGTGCACGGTGAAGTGTCCATTGCCGATTTAATTACCAAGTTGCAAAGAGTACGCGATGAATACATTTCAAATGAGGACAATTTCTAAGGACCACTACGATTAACATTTAAATCGAATTAATTTATCTTTGCTATAGTAGAAGGAATGAAACATGAAATAAGCATTTTCTCTGTATTTACGCTTAATAAAAAAAAGCGTTTCACAAAACCAAAATCGAAAAGCCAAGACGTTAGTTCCTTAAAAGTTGTGCTCGGCCCTTCATACTGGAACTACATGACCATCCGTCGGCCGAAGTTTACACATTCACCTCTGTACGTAAGTCAAAAGGCTATGCTCAACGCCGGCTTGAAGGTAAATAAAATTCTAACTTGGATGCCGATTCTTCTGTTGTGTGTGGACATAGAATATCTCTTGAGTGAGTGAGTGGAATGATTGAGAACCTTTCACGGCAATTGGGTCTTTGTGCCAGAACTAACCCAGAGAACATTGTCTGACCAAGAACTGTTAATCCTTGGTTACTTTGCTCTCGCTCAAATATCGGTATGGTGCATGAAATTAGATAGTTCCGCAACTTATAAAGTGCTGTGCTTGCTACCTCCGTACGGCGATAAGATAACGACTATAATGGGCACGGCTTCGTTTGATTTAGATAGTTCGATTGAGTATTGAAAAAAACGAGAATTTTTCAGTTTAGAATTTATTGCTAATATTTTTTTTTATAAATTTAAAAATTGCATTCAATTTAAGCTGTCTGTCTGCCTGACTGTACTCTCTCCAAGCAAAAATTCTTAGTTTTTTAATTAGGTTGCGTTTGCTCACAAACTTTTGCCATAAAAATATGCGTTTTAAAAATTCATTTTTAGTCATAAGACGTTGCAAAATATCTTAACAAAAAATCAATTATTGAGTTATGTGTGTTGGGTGTGTTTGAACACAAGACTGTTGGTGGTCTTAGCTGGGCAGCCTGGAACAGGGACTCAAAGCCAAGGAATGTTGAAATTAACATTTTTTAAATGATTGTAAGTACAAAAATGTAGAAATATTAAGGAATGCCTTAACGGCAACGCCAAACAAGCCAACGTTATCCCCAGTGCCTGCAGTTGTGTGTTAGTTGGTGTTCAATGGTTAATAATTTAAAAAATATTCTCTCTTCTCTTAGCTCGTACGTTGTTATCAACACTACTGTAAATTGCTAATAATAATTAAGTTACTTCTTATCCAGTTGCCATTTGCTCACCGCTTGCGGCTTGGTGGCCAACTCCTCTTCGTTGATTTTTGTAAGGTTTTCACATCTTTTGTTTCTTCGTAATTCTCGTTTCGGTTTAGTCGTCTGGTTTGCTATTAATTTTTTGTTTGTTTATTATTTAATTTATAAATAAACTTAAAAATAAAATTGTGTATCTCCCTTCGTGACCGCAATACCGCCGCAATTACCAGCCACGTATATCGGTTGGGTTTTTCTAGTTGTCGCTACGCTTAAGCTGCCGCCATTGCCATCGCCGCCACTCCAGCTCTTGCTCGAGTATCGCGTGATTTGGTGGCCGTGACTTTGTGTTGCGTCGGCCAAATTGATCGACTTTTGGGTTCTTCAGCATGCACAGCCTCCTTCGGGATCTTTTGTCTCATTGGGTGAATCCTTCAGCACAACCTCTTGCATGTCCTCTGAGGGTTTATTTTCAGTAGAATCCATGCCCGGCAACGCCGCCGCCACGCGCCGGAACAATTGTTTCACATTGTAGCCGGCTTTGGCGCTCGTCTCGATGAACATCACGTTCAGTTCTTTTGCTTTGCGCTCGCCCTCCTCAGTCGATACTTGTCGTTTGTCGGAAAGATCCGTTTTGTTGCCAACGAGCATAATGATGACGTCACTGCCGCGTTCCGTACGAACGTCATCAATCCACTTTGAGGTCTGATGGAATGAGTTTGTGTTGGTGATGTCGTAGACGACAACCGCAACCGTCGAATCGCGTATGTAGGATGGTATCAACGAACGAAAGCGCTCCTGGCCCGCCGTATCCCACAGTTGCAGACGTACCGTACGATCTTCGAGGTACATGGTCTTTGAGAGAAAATCAATACCGATGGTCGCTTGGTAGGTGTTGTCGAAGCTGTCGTACATGAAGCGCGTAATCAGTGATGTTTTACCTACGCTTTGTTCGCCAAGGAAAACCAGCTTAAATTTGCGTAGGGGATTGCCGAAATCACCGGATGACATGGTGTGAGTGAAGTGCGTGAGTGACTAAGTGCTTGTGTTGTTGTTCTGATTGCCGCTGTTGAGTGTAGTCGTTGGCGTATTTTTTGTTGAATTTGATATTATTTTCCTTTATTTTTAATTTTCTACCTTCTTATCGTGTTTCTTCGTTGCTTCTTTCTTCTACGTGTCTACTTTTTCTTAATTGCTGACTGCTCTTGCTCTTGATAGTTCACTCGACCGCACACTCTCCTTCTTCACTTGCTGATTTATTGGGCTGGGCCAAAGGCTTGTTTTACTGGATTTATTACACTCGAAGCACTATATATATTTATATATACATTTGTTGTTGTTACTGTAAACTCTCAACGTTGTATTGGTAATTGATCGAACGCGATTTAATTAATTAAAACTTGTAAATTTCGCCGTGAAAAATTACGGCCAACTCACTTTGCTTCTTCTTCTAAACTTCTGAGTCAGTTCATCGATTGTGTTATCGATATGCAGTGTTGCATTTGTCTCAGGCAGTTGCGCAAATAAAAAGCGCCATGACCAATTTAAAACTGAAAATTATAAATGTCGAGAGGTACAGAGACAAAAAATTGCTTTTGAAGTGTTCGTCCAGAATTCGTTATGTTGCTCAAAGAAATTATAGACAAATTATAAAGAGATCTCTTTTCGCACAATCTAACCTTTTTGAATACATTAACATAGAAATAATAACTTTTTGTTTATGGATTTTAAATGCAAAAAGCAACATTTTTTGCCTTTGAAGGAATGACCGACCAGTGTCGGAGAGTTAAGCAGTGGAATAATACCGGGAATCGTTTTTAAGCACTTTTATTATTAATATAATAATGTTTAACAGAAATTAATAACTCATTATTCATTTGTATTATGGAACTACTTGGTTCGTCGAAATCCAAGTTATAAGTGATGACACCTGCACAAACACCGAAGGTGAGTTAGCCTGACCACATGGAATCTTACCCCACGATACAATGCCAATTAGTGTGTTTCCTTGTACCAATGGGCCACCGGAATCTGATGTGCAAATGCTAACGCCACCAGTTAGTGGTCCTGTGCAAACATTTGTAGAGTGCACATCGCTTCCCTTAGTGCCTAAGGCGTTTTCACATGACGTTAAAGAAATTATCGGTACACTGGCCACTTGAAGCACGCTCGGATATGAAGCCACGTTGGTCATGGAAATGCTACCCCAGCCATATAAATTGGCATTGCCAGTTGGAATCACACCACTTTTTGGCAGAGTTGCCGGTGCAACGGCGGCGGACCATGTAAAAGCTGTTTTCGTATACACCAGTCCGATGTCATACGGTGCAGTGCCTCCGGTGTAAAGATCATTTATGACAAAGTAGTTGATCGAACGCTTTTGGGTGGTGCTAGCGGTGCCCTCAACGTAGATGCTACCAGCGATCAATGTACTGCCCAAGACTTGTGCACGGTTCGTCAGGCAGTGAGCGGCCGTCAGTACCCAATTGGCGTTTATCAAACTGCCCGCACAGTAGTGAACGCCACTACTTTGAATGGACACAATATAAGGGGCGCTGTTCACAGCGGCATTTCTACCACCCGCAATTCGACCGTTGGGTGTTGGTTGTTCAGCCACTGCGAACGTTGTGAGTGCCAGGGGATTCCATGTGAATCCAAACAGTAGCAGAAATAAAAATTGAAGCCTTAACTTTATTGGCGCTGCCGATTTTCGACCAAAACGCGGCATGGTTTCTCGAAAGACTGTTTACGTCCATATTGAAGACTTATTAAAATCGAGACGTGAGTAGCGTTAATAAGATAAGCAATATTAATTTGTACCTCTCGATAAGGTACATATATATATATATGTATGTAATAATTTGAAATGGCCATCTTATATTTGTGCTCTTGCCAGGGCGGTAAGGAGCGTGGGCACTGTTTTGATTACCTGTGTTTAGCATTTTTTTTTTCCTTGGTTTAGAGAGCGGTCGTTTCAATATTGTGATGGGGTATATTATTATACAATCATTTTGCACTAAACAGATATTCGCGCTATCTACAAAGTTATTTCTTCTTATCTAAAAGGCTCACTCTGAATTCTGTAGAATTTTAGCTGATTATGAGAAAAAAATAACAAAAACTATCCAAAGAACCAAAAATAATTCCAAAATTACAAGTTAGCCGTTCTTTAGAAATCGTATTTTTAATTGTTCAAGTGCAATGCAATTCAATTCAACAAAATAAATGATAAAGCAAAGAATAAATTGTTCACAAAGAATACGTTTTGTAATTACCTATTGCTTAGGGAAAATCAGGTGTAAAAATTTTGGTTGGTTTGGTTATCTCTTTTATCACACCAGTCAAATGAAAAATAAATATTTCTTTCCAGTGCTCCAATTTGGATTCGACTTCATTCTAAATGCTTTCATCCTTTCATTTCAATGCAATTTATTAATTACCATATATTTGTTTTTGTCAACACAACTTTCATATATTATTTTCAAATTGTAAAAAAAATTAAAATTGAAAATAGAAACAATTACTATCGATTAATTTATCGAGAGAAGAATATTTGATTTTTAACAATAGACCGATATATTAACCTTGGAATCGGTTAGTCGCCCAAAATTGAAAGAGGAAGATATTCTTCGTTCGTGTGGGGAAAAAAGAACAACAAAACTGCCGAATTTACTTGATTAATTTTTAAACTAAACCAACAAGTACAACACTAGCAAAGAGAGCTGTACAGCAATAACAGCAATATGGCCGATGTGGAAATTGCGGATAATCAAAGGGAATTTGCTGACGTGGACATAAATAACGGTACCTTATCCGGCGCTGCATCCGAAGACGAAGAAGAACAAGTTCCAGCGCCGGGAAGCGTTTCAATTGAAAATGATTTATTCGTTTCAGCAATGACGCCAACAAGCGATATAAACGTAAGTACGTAAAATAAAGGACATATTGTTCTGCAACGTTCACGTGTTGAAAATTCAATTTGTTATTTGAGAGTTCGATCGTTGGCAAAATGGGGCGGTGTCAAACGTTTTGTTGTACTCCAAAGCTCAATTATCTTTTGGTGTGCCACTGCACCCCTGCACTAACTACGCCCCGTGCCAATATCGTTGTCGTCTGTGGTGACAAAAAGAGTTCTTATCAGTAAAGAGTGCGCTAACGTCCAACTTTTGTGTCCATAAGTGCATTGGCATTTACGCGTTTCCACGTCAATCGGATACTCGTACACAGAATCATTCAATGACCAAGAATTGCTAACCTTTGGACACTAGAATACCCACCAATTTCTCCCAGCGAGGAATATTTATTAGTACATAAATTAATATATATAAATTAAAAATTTCAGCGTCGCATCTCATCCATCAATCTGGAGGACGTACTAACCGAGAATGGAGATTATTTCATTGAGGTTATTGTTTCGGATCCACAAAAAGTGGGCGACGGCATGAGTTCATATTTGGCGTACAAGTGAGTCAGCAATCAGTTGCTTTTTTCCGTCATATGATATTTATTGAATATACACCCATTTTTGTTTATTTTCGCGGCATAGAGTGACAACAAAAACAAACATTCCCAAATTCAAACGGTCGGAATTCAGCACATTACGTCGATTCAGCGATTTTCTGGGCATACACGATTTATTGGTCGGCAAATATATGCGATTAGGCAAAATCATACCACCAGCGCCTTCAAAGAACATCCTCGGTAGTACAAAAGTGAAAATCAGTCCGCAGCAGAGCGAACCGGGTACGCCGCTCAATCAGGAATGGATCGAAATACGTCGCGCGGCCCTCGAGCGCTATGTGAATCGCACAGCGCAGCATCCTACGCTGCGTGTCGATTCGGATTTTATTAATTTCTTAGAGAGCGATCAGGAATTGCCACGAGCGGTGAATACGTCCACGTTGAGTGGCGCTGGCGTCATGCGATTGTTCAACAAAGTGGGCGAGACTGTGAATAAAATAACTTACAAAATGGATGAGAGTGATCCGGTAATTAGGCGAATGCTATTTCGATGTATTAATATCTATTGATATTCATTACCCACTTGTCTAATTTAGTGGTTCGACGAAAAGATAACTGAGGTGGAAAATTTGGATACGCACTTGCAAAAACTGCACTCCGCTCTAAAGTCATTGGTGGCAACACGGAAAGAGTCATCTACGATGACTGGCCTGGTGGCGAAATCGGCAGCGATGCTGAGTACGTGCGAAGAACATCCGGGTCTCTCACGTGCGCTCTCCAATCTCGCCGATGTGGAGGAGAAAATCGAATTGCTACGTTCGGAGCAAGCGAACTCAGATTTTTTCATACTCGCCGAATTCGTTAAGGATTATTTGGGGCTATTTGGCGCCGTTAAGTGCATTTTCCATGAGCGTGTTAAAGCTTTTCAGAACTGGCAATACGCACAATTGCAGCTGTCGAAGCGACGTGAGAATCGCGGTCGCTTTGAGTTGGCCAATCGCGCTGACAAACTCGATCAAGCGCAACAAGAGGTTGAGGAGGTGAGTGTTTCAATGCTTGAATTTCATTTATTTTATTTTTATAACTTTCGCGAAGTGTATAAGTATTATAATTTAGCCTTGAACGTTGGAAAACAGGCTCGATACTTATTTAAGGGTTTCCCGGCAAGAATTTACCAGTCTTTCGGTCCTACGACTTTAATTATGGTTAATTAAATTTTTGTTCGATGCTGTAGAGACGGAAGCTAACTGTTCTGTCACTGCTGCCACTAGACACGATTATAACATGTTGCCTAGATGTTGCATAACAGTAAGATTAAGAAGCATACATTTAAAATTGTACACCTAAATGTGAATTGGGACAACAAGTAAACATAATTATATAGATTGATTAGTCTGATTAGGTCCATACGTATAGACCCTAAAAATTGCAAAGACTACATCGTATAGCACTGCTTGAGTTTCAGTGTTAAACTACTGTATGTATAGTGATCATTTCTCAAACATAAGCTAAATCCCTTCTGAATTTTGGCATAACCGACTATTATTTCCTGTATGCATTTGACTACAACAAGGTCTAATTTCAGTGGCAAGGAAAAGTGCAACGCTGCCAGCAACAGTTTGACGACATATCCGCGGAAATCAAGCGTGAAATGGATCGCTTCGAGATGAACAGAGTTAAAGACTTTAAAGCGAATATAATTAAATATATTGAAGATCAGATGGCACACCAGCAACAGGTGAGTCAATTTTATTTTACGCTGCAGGCAACTTTCTAAGTTTCAAGTTACTTTCAGATCGCCAGCTACTGGGAGGCATTTGCACCATTTGCGCGCGAAATCGTTTAAAATTCAATGAGACCTTCATGCAGAAGATGATGCAGCTTAGCGCGACAACGTTTTCGTTCTTACTCTCCCTCTTTCTCTCTTTGACTTTTGCTAGGTGAATAATACGGCGGGACCAAAGCGTGTGTCGAACAGTGCACTTATTTTAACGGATTGCTTCTTATTACACCATAAATCAAATATACCATCTATTCAACATTCAGTCATCCATTACACTCATACAGTTTGTATGCCAAATGCCAGTCAAATCGCTGTGAGCAAATCTGCGCCGCAAGCAAATTTTCTATTTTTTGCATTTAATTTTTCCAGAAGAAATACGAAAATGTTCCACGTTGTGTGAAAGCGCTGCGTACGCATAAAAGTTTAACTTTTATGTGAGCAGCAAGAGAATCATTATCAATATTATTATTATACTATTATTACAACATTATTATCTCGCAATTATTGCCACTATTTTTGTAAATGTGTACAATTTCCATTGTTTATCGTTTGTTAGTTAAAGAAAGTAAAATAGTAAAAAGGAAACTCTCTCAGTCCGTAAACTGTTTTCGATCGGTATTATACACAATTAAAATGTGAAGTGTAATTAAAGAACAAACATTTATTATTATTACATTGAAAATACATTAATAATTTTCTTTATTAACAAGCTTAGATTGTATCTATGATTAACTATACTCGTAATATAGTCTCTCAGTGAAATGACTTAGTATGTCCAATCCTAATCTAACAAATGTTGAGCAAACCCGAGGTAGTGCAACGCATGTTTTAAAAGGTATTGATTTACCAGTTTACCAGTGTTCATATGATCGCAATTGAATGAGTTTCTTATTTCGATTTTTAGTGCCAAACAGCAGTAGTCATTTTGTGATTGGGTTTATTGTGTATCATAATGTGTTTTTTTATATAAATACATATTGTTTATAATATAGTAATGTTTCTTAAAGAAATAATTACGTGGGCGGCTAAGAGCTAAAATAATAGTATAATGTACAATAAGATTAAGGATAACATTAAGCTTGTCACATCAGCCAGTAGTTGACATTTACGCGTCTTTCGGAACATTTTGCTCACAAGGAAGAGAGTGAGTGGATTTGGATGAGACTGCACTCTGTCGTTATAATGCCTAATGTGTTAAAGGGCAACGTTGCGGACATACTGATTAGCACCAGTAACACGTCGCAAAGCCGAGACGAGTTGCCTCAAATCGAAACAGTCTCCATTTTATATATATATATCCATATGCTGTATATTTGTCATAACCGGCCGGATCCAATCACTAGGTAGGGTAAATTCTATTCAAACAGATCCAAGTTCTTAAGGCAACAGCTTGTTTTGTTTGTGTACCTATTGCGCAGTACTGAAGATATTTCAAGTCCAACACCCACCCTGGTTTACTGCATTCTGTAGCGCCTATACGAGGTGTTTTCGAAAGTTTCAGTAAGTTCTTTTATCAACAAAGTAGGCTTACTTTGATGACACCCATACATATAAAGCTCTTTGAGACATTTTTTCTCCTTGGATTCGGATTCGAAGATCCGAATTTTAAAAGCATTCATGGTAATCGAATCCGAAGTATGCCCCGACCTGAGTACGAATCCTATTCGAAGCCTACGAAACCCAGTACGTATGAGAAACCGTAGAATACTTTTAAGAGTTGGTTAAGTATGCAAAACATTTTTGTTGTTGTTGCTTTTTTGTGGTTTCTTTACAAGTTTTTGTTACTAAAAATTTGTCGAATGGTCGATTCTAGACACCAGGCGAACAGAAATGCCAGATAGATAAGCCACAACAAAACCAAAGCAAATGAAAGGAGGCGATAACAAAACCAAAACGCATAAGTGCCTGCAGTTGTATGCGTGCGAGCGTAACATCGATAGTAAAGCCATTTGTGTTTGCGCCTTTAACTTATCTAATTTTGAAATACTGCAAGACATAAGATAATTGCATGTTGAATAGCCAATCGCTAAGGTTTCATAAAATGTTTGCTGAGAGGATTGTAAAACTTTTCTCGTGGCTATCAGCAAAAAAGAAATGCATGAACAGTGGCTTGAAAAAAATATTTTCATGGGAGCGGGCATATATCAGGTATTTTTAAATGTGGATCATATGGATATATGCACATATAAGCAAATTTAAAAATATATTTTTGTGTTGGTATTTGAAAGCGTTGTTAATTAGTCGAAACCTTTTGGGTTCGGATTGGAGAGATTAGGATCCAAAAAAAAATTTTATATTCGTGTTTCGCTTATTTATTATTACTATTATTATTATTATTTTTTTTGTATTCAGTGGTTTCTTCCGTACTCTTGAAGGGGTAACAGAATATCGGGTAGGACGGCCTGAGTATCAGATATTACCTGAGAAATAAAACAAGTGCTAGTTAATAGGGTCTTGAGACTCTTTTATTTGCGAGTTTTCTGTATAAATTTCTACACATTTTATGTAAATAAATGTTTCTACTGGGAACGAATTTTTTTTGAGAGTTTTAGCTTCAATTTTGGGCGAGTGATTGACACTGCACTCCACTCAGACATATAAAAAACAATAAAATATCACATAGACGAGGCACTTCAGTCAACAATTATTGTAGTAAACACTCAGATAAAACACAATTTTTGGCACCCGCGCTTCGCTTAGTTCTCCTTCAGTTTACGGCCCGTGGGTACAGCGCCACGCTTGCCGCACAAGCGGCGTAAGATGAACAGCCAGCTACTTATCGAGATGGCGAGCACAGCGATCAGGAACACGTAGACGTCCAATGAATAATAAACGAAACGTGACATGTGCACCGCGCTGGATTTTAGCAGAGGCGCACCCTCAGTGTGGGCCACATATTCGACCCACCAGAGAGCACTTTGTAGCGCGGTTTGTGGCCGGTGGTTGTAGGAATACGATACAGCTTTGGCGGCATCGGCATATCTGTAAATGATGAACGAAGTTGAATGATTAAAATGAATGGATCACCTTTTTTACAGGATGCACTTACTTCTTGTCCAGGGCCTTCTTGACAGCACGTAACACCGTTTTCTCCTCGATGTCCTCATAGTGTAGTACAACAGCCATGCCACGATGCTCCAGGGCGGCAGCATTAAGAAATTGATCACCATACATGGGCGTGGCTACGACAGGCACGCCACAGTAGGCTGCCTCCGAGCTGCCCATCAGGCCGCCGTGCGACATGAAAACCTTAACATTCGGATGGCAGAGAATATCACGCTGGGGCAGCCATTTGCTGATGTACATGTTGTCTGGCTTGTTCGGCAGCGTGTCGTTCTCCCACTTCCAGATGACCTTCTGTTTTAGACGCGCCGCCGCGCGCAGAATGCCATCACGCTTCTCCGGAGAAAGTGTTTCAGCGCGTATCATCGATCCCCAGCTGATAAGAATCGCGCCATGCTCGGCATTGTCCAGCAGTCGTTGCAGGTCAGTGGGCAACGGTTTCGCTCGCTGAATGTGCACGCCACCCAGTTCAATAATATTCGGTGGCAGCGGCTTCGGGCCGCTCAGCGAGTAATGTTGGTTGACAAAGAACAGCGAGGTCTCCTTCACCAGTTCACTAACCGAGGGTAGTTCGTGGCCAAACTTATACTGTACCAGTGCATCGTCAGAGGGCACACTGAAGATCCTGTGACGAGGTCCGGAGAAAGGTTGCGGTGAACTCTCGTATAATTCGACTTATTAAAATCAACAGTTCACTCACTTGTATAGCAAGTTGAGGCCATGAAAAGATATCCAGTTGCCTACACGTCCGGCAAAATTCATGCCCTCCGACTGGCCCATGAATAGCGCTGGGATCTGACTGGGTACAATGGGTGCGCCCATCCGTTCATAGTGCCAGGGCATCAAGGCACAGCTGCTCAAA
This sequence comes from Cacoxenus indagator, assembly GCA_035041755.1. NCBI lineage: Eukaryota > Metazoa > Arthropoda > Insecta > Diptera > Drosophilidae > Cacoxenus > Cacoxenus indagator. Next base: position 118,721 of record JAWNKX010000884.1, read on the forward strand.
GCAATAACCGGTGCCTGCAGTTGATGTGCCACGGCCATCATGCAGTCTGAGTTGAAAGCTTCAAGAAGTATGATGTCATAGTAGCCGGGCTTGTGGCGCAACACCTGAGCGAGGGCATCGGAACGCAGCGTGTGGTTGCAGCTTTGTGTGCCCCATTCGTGCAATAGGAAGAACTCGAGGAAGTGGTTGTAGAAGTGGCGTCTTTCAAACATCTAAAATGGGCAGATCAGTGGTTGCAACCTGTGCAAATGTAAAATGCAGACTCACCTTGAGGTCTATGCTGTTGGTGAGTGTGTTCTTGCCCGACAATGGATAGTCCTTGTAACGCACGGGTGGACTTTTATCGGGAAAGTGACTAACGACGCTGACATCATGTCCTGCTTCCGCTAGTCCACGCATAATTGGATGGAAGAAATGAAAGTGACTGACGCCGGGATGCGGAAACAGGCCGAGTATCTTCAATGGGCGGCCGGCATCGACCACATTGGTCAAGGCTAGCAGTGCAAGTAGCACCACGGGGCCCAACAACTTCTGCAGCATTTTCTTTATTTTCTAATTAAAAATATATCATGACGATCAAGGATGTTTCATGATTCAAGGATGTATAAAGTGCGCGACACTTATGGTATATGGAATACGGATTAGATAACAAAAGTGATTAGTCATCACGCCAAACAAATAATAATTAGACAATTTTTGAGTATGTGATTAAATCATGCAGTGATAACTGTTGATGAGGGTTTTATATAGACCAAATGCTTTGTGCAAATGTCTCTTAGTCGGTGATGCCCGGTTAAGTAGCTAACTAGCAGCCTTCAATTCGACGTGCTGTGAGTCACATTTGTGCGGTTTATGTTGGGGCAGACAAGTTATTTCATTTGTCGAGGTCTTTGTCGAGAGCTAATTTTATTAAGAGATGTGTCTGGCATGACTAATAGAACCTGGAATGATAGCCAAATACGTTGGTCAAGTTCCGATCTAGAGTAAAATTCCCTTGTGAACTATTGAACTACCACCAAGTAAAGCAAGTCGGAACTACACACAGGTTGTCATCATTGTTTTAATATAATATAGGAGAACGTAATATTTAATTGTAGACATTATATTATTACACATGGCACTCGTTTATTACAATAAAAAACGAGGTATTCTCATTATCAGAAAATGTTTGTCCACACAAGAGGGGTGTACGTTTAAGAGAGGTTTACGTTCAAAAGTGGTGTCTTGTTAAACAATCAATGTTAGAAATACATTTAAAGATTTCTTTAATCACTATTCATTTAGCTACCCAAAACATTAAAAATTATGTGGCTTCATGAAACAAAATATTATGAGGAGTTCTCAGTTTTATTCATTTTGTTGATAAGGCAGATTTTACAAAAGAAACTAACAAAATGTTTATACAGCTAAGAGAGGGCACTTTCTATAGTTGCAAGCGAATTACACTGCTCTGGTTTGGTAAAGCGCGAATGGCCTACATTTGTGTAAATATATAAGAGTTTACTACAGTCAATTTAGAGAAAGGTTATAAAGGTTATAAACTGCGTCATTTGAACCTGTAAATTTTCATGGAATTCTATTCTACACATGATACATAGGAAAAATTAGTCAATGAGTGTCAAATGGTGCAGCAGAATAATTAGTAATAAAAGTGAGCAAGACAAAAAAGTAAAAAAACAATAAACTATTTTAATTGACTCATTAAATTCATAGACGAAAAAAAAAAAAATACAGAGCAGAGCAAAAATATTCCACTTTCTTTTTAAGTAAATTTTCTTTCAAATTTTGTTGATGTCGTAATTTATTTTCGACGCTTTAATTTTTTTTTCTCTTGCCATTTCTATTTTAGCAAACACGAAAAATTATGTAAACTTGCGAAAAATAAATTAGCACAAAAATAAACCGCAAAAGTAGAAGTAAGAGAAAAAAATAAAAGCAAAACAAATCAAGTGCACGGTCAGCGGGCTATTAGGCCAGTACGGTTTGAGTTTATTGCAACACTTTGGCTTTCATTTTGACTTTGCGCTTTGCTTTTACATGTGCGTTTTGGCTTGTTTGTCTGGCTTTGCGAGTGCAATGAACTTTAAACTTCAAACCAGAATTATTCAAAAGCTAAACAATTTTTCTTCACATTATAATGCACAAATTTATTAGTAGTACTTTTTACGCGTGGCTTTTGTTATGATTGTAATTCCGTCGCACAAAAATAGAAAGACTTTTTTTTTTAATTTCCCGTTCACTTCTTTTTACACTCGCATATTTACGAACTTACTTGTTGGACTTTCGGCAGCAGACTGAGTGATTACATTTCGGAAAACACTTGTCGAGTCTTGACTAGCCGAAAGTGCACGCACGAACAAATCGCGACTATCGAGAGCGAGAGAAAGTTTAATGAGCGTATTTTTGACGCTGCGAAAAAGGCAATCGAAACGTTGAGTGAGCCAAACGCCACATTTTGGAAATATAAAGCAGATAGCCGAATTGACACGAAGTTACAAAAATAAATGCCCTGTCATTGTAAGCTCGCTGAGATAAGCCGGCAACACGTGTGTTTAAATCTATATTTTATTATCTCTCTGCTCTGCGTACTCGTTGAGTTTCAATGTAGGCTTCTAATGTTGTGTGCTTATGTTAGAGAGAGATCGATAAAATACAGACAATGACACCTAAAGTGTAATAACAAGTGGCAGTGAAGTACACACGACCACACACAACATACACAGAAGATGATTGTTGATCGCAATTTATTGTCATTGACCGGTGCATTGCTAATGTTGCTCTCACTTTTGTCGATTTTAAATTTAGTATTCGAGTTTTTGCTGTCTCATAATGACAAACAACTAATAAGACACGAATGCGCAACGTGTGATTCCCAAATTTTGACTAATTGGTTAAGTGAACTCCACGAGTTACGAGTTTATATCTGTCAGAATTATATTTTGGTTGAAATAAATTTGCATCTCTGTCATCTGTTGTGTAAGGTCTAAAGATTTGTTATATGATAGTATGTTAATGAGTAAGAATGAGTGACAAATGGAAAATATGGGTATTTTTTCGATATACAGATATTCTTCTTTAACGCTAAAAGTATTTCTGTACATTGCTATTTGTCAAGATATTCAATGCTTATTGTTGCAGTGATTCAACATTGGTCACCATATAAAATTTGTTTATATGTATATACGAGGGTGGGGTAAATTGTTTGCAGTCAGAGACGCGTGTAGAATTACTTTGAAGTTGATTGCTCTGTTGGTATGTTCGACAGCCTAGTTTACTTACGTAAAAATTTTTGTTTAAAATATTTAAGACCACTTCAAATCAACTAAGAAATGCATTCTGTTCAAACATAAACACGAGTCGCTTAACTAATATTTACACAGAGAAACAAAGATAAACTACACTATTTTAAATTTCTTTATCGGCTGGAGGGATGCTTTTATTTGTACTCTATACAAGCAATTATACACCACATGGATGGGTAACATATTAGATAGCGATCGTTAGCCTTTCGAAGGATATAAAAATTCCATATTATCTTGAGTGAGTTATTAATTGTTATATTGATTGAAATTGTTTCAATTACTGTTCAATTCACTCTCGCAATCAATTTGATTTATGTGGTTTTCATTACCAGTCGGGTTTATTTTCAATAAAATCATAACAAAGATTGGAGGAACAGGTTTTCAACAAGCGTGCAAAAACGTGCCGATCTGAAAAAGGAGAAGATTTCAGTTTATTCGCACAGTTCATTGAGTGACTTTACTAGACGGAGGTAGGAATTGATGCATTTCTTCAGCATGGTCCATTAGCCTACTTTTGTTTTTTGCATTATGCACCACAAATCTCTATTAAGTACATCTATGTTATACTATACTATCATCATTCTGATGGCAACTTAAGTGTTTCCATTTTAGAATTGAACCACTTAATTTTTTGTAACTAAATATATTATCGCTAAATGGGAGTATGCTTAGATTAGCGTCAATTTTGGACGATAATTAATACTTGGGACTCATACAGCGTAGTAAAATATCACATAGACAAGGCACTTCAGTAAACACTCCAAATTTTTGTATGGGCAATATATTCGAAACAACATAGAGAACTTTGGAGAACGGTGGCTGTTGGAATTCCATAAGGTTTTGAGGGATTGGGAAATCTGTAAACAATTCAGATTAAAATGAAAGGATAAACATTTATTTTTAATATAAGACAAACTTACTTTTCCCGAAGAGACTCATGGAGACCCATGTTTAGGTGTCGTCATAGAAAAGACTTCCTAAAGGATTTGACACAATATAGTATGGTCTGCAAGCTGGGGGGGCCGCTGTGTGAGTGTTACTCTAAGCATATGTAATTCTTTAGATTAGATTGGATTAGAATAGCTGGTCGCTTATCTGGGCAAGCATAATTAGATCGTTCTTGACAATATCGGGAAGATGGAAACTATAAGAAGAGGAAGTCCATCTTTCAGAGCTGACAATATTAGTTTCGCTCTATTTAGTGCGGAGCAAGTGTAGATTAGCTATTCGAGCACTTCTATAGCAGTTGATTCCGTGCGTTTTCTACATACCATATTATATGTAATTAGTGGAAATGTTTAGTATATTGGCGTTAATGGCATGAACGGATCGCAAATTCTCCTTTTATATTGCTTGTCACGATTTAAGATTGCACTAGATTTCTATCTGAAATAGATTTGAAAATATCCATACTAGCTGATTTCAGGTTATTTTGCGACGACGCAATAAAAAAAAAAACTAAAAAAAAAATTAAAACGAGCCTAAAATATTCAACTTTAGGAAAGTAATCACCTGTGAGCGTTGACTCTAGTGCTATCTGCAAATTCCACATTACACGATACAATATGTCAATATGAACCACCCAAAAATATTTCTTTGTCTGCTACTTTGAGGATATCACTGTAAAAGTCTACCTGTATATAGTATCAATGTTCTTACCCATTGAGTAATCTACACAATTGAATTTGCTTTCTCTTTCAGCCCAAGGCTACAATCACAGTGCACGCGGAGACGAAGCTTTTTACGATTAACGTTTTCTTCTGCAGTTTATTACAAACAATTTTACTAAAAACTGTAAGTCTGAAAACTTCTTAAAGCTCTCATTGGCAACAATTTCGACATTCGAAAATCGCAACTGTCAGTTGGCTTCACGATTAACCAATTTGCCAGCGATTCGCTTAAACGTTGACAAGTGAATTGGTATACAATTATGGAGAAAAATAACTCGTTGATGAGTTTATTGAATGCGCTAGCTTCTTCGGAAGCAGTGCATAACAATTCACTTCATGACTGCAAAGAAACAATAAGAATGTGAAGCAAAACATTGTTTAAATTTGTCAGAATTACAGTAGAGTATTTCATAAGAATTTTTCTCTGTCATTATAAAACTAAATAAAGTTAAAAAAAAAAAAAAACTGTACACAGACGCCACCACTCAGATTTCACTTAAAGCTTTATTATCTTAGCAATACTACTTTATTTTGTTTTTGGTTTTAGTTACGCATCTATTCAGTTGCGCTCATTAGACCACATGCCTTATCAAATGTAATCAGTCAGTCAGTCGCCTATTGAAAGTATAGTATAGTATAGATATATATGTGTAAAAAGTAAATCAAAAGTTATTTACGTAATTTTGTAATCAACCAGAATTTGAGTACAATACAATATATTTTAGAATTATTTGAAGGGAGAGCAGAAAATGACTGCTGATCGAAATTGCTTTTCGTTTTCCACCTGTACTGTCATTGAGAGCGTTCATTCTCTCAAAAATCTATTTTGGATTTAAAAACATTTTTTTTATATTTTTTTTATTTTGTTATTCAAATACTCTTCATTGCACTCTTTACATGAAACCCTTACTGCCGTTTGAGTTTATTTGAGTTTGCAATCTTTTGTGTTCTACGTGCACAGCAAATATAACAAATGAATCTAGCGATGGTAATCACGATCCCAATGATTAGGAAAATGATCACACAGAAGAACAGATAAATATCCAATGAGTTGTATATAAACCAATTGATATGCTTTGACGCACTCTGCGCCAGAGGTGCACCACGCGTTTCGATAACATGATCGATCCACCAGAGAGCCAATTCCAGTGGTCCAAGCGGCCGCTTACGGAAGGCCTCAGATGAGAGTTTCACATTGGCAGCGAACCTAGAATGTGAACATTTAATATTCTTAATCGATTGCTATATTTAAGTACTACAAAGCTTCAGTCAACACATATCAAGTGTACTCTGTCTAGAAGTAGGGCATCGTATTGTTTGTTCTAAAAAGTAATTTCATACGGGAACATAGTCCAGATTTACACAGTGTTTGTCCCAATTTAGTGTCAGTCTAAAATGTGTCTTTGGTTATCTCTCTCTCTCTCACTATTTATTTAAGAATTTTCAGATAACAGAAAAATCCCAACTCACCTGGGGGAAAGTATTTCACCAAGTGCATTGAGCAGTTGATCCGCTTTGAAGTCCTTAAATTTGACCAGGACACCGAACTTCCGCTTCTCTATAGCCATTGCGTTGAGAAATTGGTCACCGTAGAACGGCGTTACCAACAAGGGTACACCACAGTGCACTGCCTCCGTGGTGCCTAGTAGGCCACCATGTGCCATGAAGGCTTTAACGCTTGGATGACAGAGTAGATCACGCTGGGGCAACCACTCGAAAGTGTGCAAATTTGCCGGTTTGTCTGGCAAAGTTTCATTAGACCAACGCATGAGGAATGTGTACGTTGGCAATCGCCGTATGCACTCAAAAAGTTCATGCCGCTTGGATGGCGGCAAAGTATTAGGCTTAATCATCGAGCCCCAGCTGATGTAAATTACGCCTGACTGAGCACTGTTCAGTAGAGTTTCCAGATGCTGCGGCAAAGGTTTCGCCTCACCGATCTGCAGGCCACCAACTTCAACGATATTCGGCGTATAGGGATGTGCGCCGGTCAAAGCCGTATGCTGATTGATTAGCATTAGACTGGTGTGTTTCACAAGTTCCCGCATCGGTGGTATATCGTCGTCAAAGCGTTTACGGACAAGCGCATCCGTCGCGGGTTGAGTGATGAGACTGAGATATAGTAGGGAGTCAGAGTATTACGAACGTTGAAGATCTGCTAAACTCACTTGTAAAGCAAGTTGACGACATTGAAATGCACAAAGTTATTGACGCGTGCCACAAAGTCCATATCACTCGAGTAGGGCAGGAAATTCATTGGCATGTAGGAGGCCAGGAAGGGACTGCCCATGCGTCCGTAGTGCCAGGGCATTATGGCGCAACTGCTGAGTGCTACAACTGGCGCCTGGAGCAGATGCGCCACGGCAAGCATACAGTCGTTGTTGAACTGTTCCAAAATAACGAGGTCATACTTCATGGGCATTGCCAGTAGGCGTGCGATGTGCGGTGAGTCCAGCGCTGTTGCACATGCGCGTACACCCCAATCGTGCAACATAAAGAATGTCGGTATTTTGTAGGGTATACGACGTTCAGCATCCTCGTCACTGGTGAACAACTATTCGGAGATTTGCTAGTCTTTATTCGTTGTCTTTAGAGTGCAGTTCCTACTCACATTCAGATCGACCATGTCCGCCATTATTGGCATGCCCTCGAACACAAAATCTGTGTAGTTTGCCACGGCTACCTTGTTCGGAAAGTAGCTGTACATGCTTACATTGTGTCCTTGCCTGGCAAGCCCAAGAAATAAGGGCCGGAAAAAGTCAAAGTGAGATTTGCCCGGATGAGCGAAAAGACCGAGTATTTGCGCCGATTGCACGGAATGCGGCGTCTGTAGAGCGATATAGTTCAGCAGCAGAATACACTTTGAAAGCACATTCAAAGCCATATTTAAGCTAATAGATGGTTCAAGTAAAATAGCTTTGTATCTGAGCTAAATTAAAAAAATTTATGCATTTCAACCAAAAAAAAAAAAAAATTGGAAAAGTGAAAAAAGAGGGTGAGAGAGAGGAGGGAAAACAAAAATTTTCAGCTCTTAAAACTGCACAATGCAAAAAATTTTCATGTGAACAGTTCTACTTGTTGCCATTTAACACTCATCACTTGTCAGATGAACGACGACAGATACTCGTACTAAAAAGCGCAACTGTGCGGCACGATGAATGGAGACAGATGAAGCCATACAAAAGTTCAGACACAAATTGGAGCGAAAAATGACTCAAAACTGCAAAATGCAATTGCCTTACATTGTGAATTGAGTCGAGTTGAGTCGACTCTAGTCTAAACAAGTCGAGTCTTTGACTTTCGAGCACGACATTTGCACTTCGCAGTTACATTTTCGTTATTTAGTTGGGCAACAATAGCTTAAAGCTTTAATAAAGGAGCACAAAACTTCGCTGCAACAATGTTGCAGTGAAATATAACACACACAAAAAAAAAAAACCACAACAAAAAAACAAAAAATAAAAATTAAATAAATACAAAATATTTTAAAAAAATATTAAAATAAGAAAAAACTTTACTTCAGCTATGCCGCAGTTGTAATACTCTTCACACCAAAAAGAGTCTTGCCAAATAGTAAGAAGAGAATGTGAAATGGGGTAGAACTACGTCTTTTCTGTGTATATTATACTTCTATATTCTACAACTTCATATCAATAATAATCGTTATAATCCGTATCAAAATAGTACATCACAAGTAATGGTAAATCAAGGAAGTAAATCCTTTTCGAGTGTCTAATGTCTCTATCTTTGACCAGCTAATACATAGTCATGAGAAATGTCTGTTGCTAAACAAAATTATGGTTGGCATACGCAGCTCTCGATACAACTCTGTAGCCGTTTGGACTGGGTCTATTTTCTATTCTATTCAAAATTCGGCTTAAAAGACAAAACAAACTTTGCAAAAATTTTCCCTATAATCCCTACATGAATACGTTAAGAAAGTTTTTGAAATCTAGCTAACGCTAGATCTGAAATCTAGCGAAAGCTATAATGGTGTAAATGTGCACAAAATAGTTTAATTGTTAAAAAGTTGTGTCTAAAGACGTTAAAAAGACTTGTAGAAAGAAGTGAAATTGCAACAATAAAACAAATGCACGGGCAATATAGCTGTGTGAGTGGGCAAGAGAGAGTGTGAGTAAGGGTGCGTGAGTGAGCGTGATGCAGAGTGTAAGTAAAGGAGATCCAGTGTGATGGAGAATATGAGTAAAGGTGAGCGAACATGATGGAGTATGAGTATGAGTAAAGGTGAGTGGGCGTAACAGAGATGCGCTCTGTGTGAAACATTCTTTTCTGATGACAATTTCAAAGTATTTCAAAAAAGAAAAATTTCATAACAAAACAATTAGGGTCTATTAGACTGGGTCGTGTTGGCTGACAGCAGACTTAGCTATCGAGGCTGGCCTAACAACAACTTCAATTTTGATCAGACGTTTTTATGAGAGGTACGTACACTTCTTAGTATTCGAATACGGTCAGTGCCGGAAATATACTGAATCGGATAAAATCAACTGAGGCACTCGCTTTGTTGAGCTCATATATAATTTATGGAGTTCCCGCGCTTTCTTTCCTTGTGTTACAAACTCAATGATAAAGCTATAATACTATAATAATTCTCAGAATGTGCAGAGTGTAAAAAGGAAAATAAAATTTGAACAATAAATTTACGAAAAAATCGTGAGCTAACACCATAGCTAATCAGCAGACTTGATTGTGCATTAAACGTCGTCGTTAGTGTGCACCTATTGTATTCGCATATACGAGTATACCTAGATCGATATTTAGATACTGTGTATCTGAGATTTTGAGATGCAATGTAGCAACAATGCAAACGCTCGCTTAGTTCGAGGCGACGTTGTATTTGCATCTTAGTCAAGTCAAGTCAAGACAAGACAAATCACGGCTATCTAAGTCACGTCGAGTCGAGTTGAGTCGAGCCAACTAACCCCATGACGCCGTTAGTTTGTTGCAATAGCCACAGCAATTGCTGCGCAGCGTTTAATTGCACTTTAAGGTAAAACAATCAACTTAAAATTATGAGAAACATTTAACGAAATAGACCATTTCTGCGCGAAATAATGGCCTTAGCTGCGACTACGTCCATTTTATCCGACCGACATTGCTCATGTAAAATTGTCTTTATTAGAACATAAATTTGCCGCATGTCAATTGCCATTTTGACTGGTTTCAGGCGCCGTCAGCCTTGAGCCTGCTGCATTTGTGCACAACGGGCAACGGGCAACGGGCAACGGGCAACGCGAGATGGCCAGCGGACGAGTTGCCACTCTGGCCAATTATTTCAATGAGGCGTTCGGCAAATTGAATTCGACGCGCACAATTTCATTTTAAATGGCAGAATTCCCCACCGAAGCCACAAACTCATGACTTTTTAAATGGCTTCCAATCACTTTGGTCTTAAGCTGTCAGCGCAGGTTTGTCATACGACGATTTCACAAGCTTTTAGAAAAAAATACGCTGAAGGAGGGGCTCATAACTGAAATAGCCTATCACGTTTAACTTATCTCATACAATGTTGCTTCGCTCTATGAATTAAAAATCAAGTTCTTCGAATGCAGTATCTATTAATGTCAGCATAATATCTGATATCTGATGGTTTCTTATTTGCGGAATAACTTTCAACTCTTTGTGGGTTGAGGGGGGGGGGGGGGGGTGATTGCTTAGCCGTTGTCGTGTGTCGAAAATGTCTAAAGTTGTAATTAGAAATAAAACATTACAAATAAATAATAACTAAGCAAGTGCGTTACTAATAATAATTAAAAGATATTCAATATAAGTATCCAAGACTTTGAAATATTCACACTTTATGTCTGCAGCGACTTCTGCTGAAGTTTCAGTTCAATAGAATAAGTTAAAGAGAGCAAAAAAGGGTACCATATAGGAAATGTCATCCTAGGGTCTTGCACCTTTTAGGCCTTATTTTATGGAAGCAAATGCACAACGTACAGGGCATAGCATATCGGGCCGACGAACATGGCTAAGCAAAGTAGTCTCTTCGAGCTGATTAAGAAAATATTCATTTTGTGTGGTCCCTTACTTCTTCGAAAATTTATAATTTATTATACTCACTAAGGCCATTTTAGAAAATCTTGCGGGTTCTAATTATATTCTATTTCTTAATAAGCGTACCCGGCTACGCGTTGCAGTGGCTCAATATAGTGCACAATATTTCATGCTGTTGTGTTTGCATCCATGCGAAAAATTTTGAAACTCTTAGTCAACGGAATTCTCCAATTCTAAAATTCTTGTTCTCGTATTCGAATAGAAACGTTCTGTAAAAATTTGAATGCAATGGTTGAAGAATATTCGGAGATCCTAGTGCACAAACATTTAGCATTTACATTTTTATTAATATATATATATATATATATATATTGATGTAGATAGATTGATAGATATTATATACTATGAAAAACTGAGCACACAGATACACAAGTACACTTGCTTTGTAAGCTCACTCTATTATTTCAGGTGGTCATTTGCATTTTCTCGTAAGCTTCTTAAATACTCCACTCTGTTAAATGAAGTATGGATGAGTCAGTTGTTGAACTCCGTATTCACTATAAACTTATACACAAATATTTTCTGCGACCTGTACAATATTTATTTTCTTAGGGATGTGGCACTCTTCCTCTACTTTCGAGATGGATTTTCATGTACCATACTCGTACACAAGCACATTAAAAATTGTTGGCACATCGCATTGTAATCAAGGGAATTGCACATTTATATATATAATTATTTTAAGCTGAAAATTCGCGCTGCTTCGTGTGCATGGATCGCCGTTTATCTGACATTTTCTGTGTGCGGATTTCAGCATTTCATCTTTCAGTTATACTCGATTTTTCGTTTGTTCACTTTAGAAACAAAGCACCAGCGAAGTACGCCTTTAATTAGACTTTGAAAGATAAATCACAAAGGTGCAACCTGGCACCGACACGACTTGCGCTAAACTGAGCGAGCGCCACCAACAATGCAGCAGCAACAGCAGCAGCAAAGTCGCAACAGGCACAGCAATGCCACTCTGTCAGATACTTTTGTATCTGAGCGCTCGAGGAAATGCAAACGTATGCAAACGTCACTGCTTGAAGGTGGGAAAGAAGCTGCTTGGTCGCGAACGATGAATCTCGGGCAACGTTGATGATACGCACGCAGATCGATCGTTGAATTGAGGGGCCTACGAATAATTGGACCATTATTTATATATTAACTTCAACACATGTTCAATGGTGGTGAAACATTGAATTATATTTTTATTGATGGCCTGCGGCTGTTATTTGAGAAAATTGCACTTAATTGCAGCGGAAATGGATTCATCATTTGCACAGTGGTTCCAAACGATGGTAAACGATTATTAATAATAAAAAAGAAAGTTCGCTTGGAAGTTGCCAAAGTTGTAAGGGTTTATGTAAAAGCTATAGGATCTAGTAATATGAGGATCTAGCACTTATTACCGCTTATATCCATGGTCATGTAATAAATTAAATCATGTTTAAATTAAAGATTGAAGTACCCGGGTAGCCTAGTGGAAGTACACTATGGCCGCTGGTCACAGAAGTCAGTGCCTGAATTTATGGTCATGGTCAATACCACCGGTAGATGGCGTTAGTGCTCCAGATGTGATACTCCTATGACTAACGACTGGTAGCGGCAGGCTAATCACCAGGCAACCTATCATACAAAATCCTTTCGATCAATGTAACCACCACAAGGCTTGGTTATTACAAAAAAAAAAAAATCCCTAGAGAGGCGAAAAAGTTTAAAAAAAAGAAGAGATTAATACGGAAAGAAAAAATGTGTTGTTGATAAATCATGAATTTTAGACCATATGCCATGTCTAAGTGGGGGTACAATATCAACTACATAAATCAAATGGGTCATAGGTTTGTATGCAAATTAGCCTTCCTGGTGATTGTATACGTCCAGCTACGATATTAAGACAAATATAGAGATGAAAAGACGAATTCGTAGGTTTGAGCATGAATATACTTTGTAGGATGTTCGATGTCACCTTCATGACATGGGATTTGATGGAATACAAAGAGAGATGAAAAGCAATTTGGAAACAAACCGAATTGGCACATGTACTTCCTAGGTATATGTAAGTTTATGAAATAAATTTCTGCGCAAATTATGTCTTAACAGCTACTCAAGCTATAAGTACGTTAAAAGCATATTTTCCGTTAAAAGGATAATATTAACGTAACTAAAGCATATCCGGTTGCCGTGAATATACATTGATCATGTGCAGTCAGAATTGTTATAATAGGAAGCTGAAGAGATGAAAGGTCAGCCTAAAAATGTCAAACAACTTGACAGAGCATTTTCCGTTTCTGGCTACATGAATCGTATTTAAGGCATATCCGGTAACCGTGACTGTATTATGGTCATGTGAAGTCAGAATTGTTATATACTATAGGAAGCTGAAAGGATAAAAGGTCAGCCTAAAAATGTTAAACAACTTGAAAATTTACATGACATAGAGCATTTTCCGTTTCTGGGTTCATGAATCGCATCTAAGGCATATTCAGGTACCTTTTAAGTATTATGGTCATGTGAAGACAGCGTTGTAACAAAATACAGACAAAATCAAAGGTCATCTGGTAAATTCAAGTGAAACAGAACATATTCTGTTTTCGTTTCCATGAATGTCATGTACTTAAACTTAATTAAAATGTCGCGCTGAAAATTATACTATAGCTAAGCATATGATTTATGACTTTCGTTAAGTTTATTAGAAATGCACCAATGAGCTAAATTATTGTAGAACTGGTTATCACTAAGCTAGTATAACAACCATCAAAAGTACAAGTATTCTCCTCTTTTGGCTCTAAATTTCCCTGTCGCAAATCTAAGCCTCTTCTCACTTATTGAAGGCACTTTACACTTTAATGCTTTCTTTTTTGTTTCAGCCACCACCACGCCTACCTGCACACTGAATTGCTGTTGCCGCTGACGATAGCCTCATAAATTCAACACGAAATGACAAAAGTTCGAGCATGAAAATTATAAAAATAATTTTCTAATTAAAATGGGAATTTTTGTTCGCATTTCCTGCTGCCCCATCTATTGAGATACTAATTTCAAAATGTTGCCACATCTTCACGGCTGCACTCAATTGACGATTCGACCTCTACACGACGCAACTGGCGAAGAATATGCGTGGGCCATTAAAATCATTTTAAGAAAATAATAATCAGCAAAAATTTTCACGTTTCACTTAATTAGGCGAACAGCGTGGAGCTTGAGTTGGGCGCAGAAATTGCGACGGCTTTGCTGGACTTGACTCGACTCGATCTGGTTATGGGGGGGGGTTGAGTTCAATTGGGCTGCGTGTATTGGCTTGACTTTGCTTTTGTTTGGGTTGCGTTGCTTTGAGGGAAGCGATACAGGCGGATTTTCGTATGCGCGGCGCTTGTTGTCGTCATTAAATTTTCTTTAATTGTTTAGAGAGTCGAAATTGTCGAATCTGTGACAAGTGAAAAGCATTCAGAGTGAGAAATTTATGTTCTTCCCTAATTGAGTGCGAAGAAGAGTGTGTGACATAATTTAATGACCCAAAAATTGAAGACGAAGGAAACTGAAGTTATAAGGAAGGGAAGTTAATAAGGAAAATATGCTTTATATAAGCTTCACCTGTATATTTGTAATTTAATTTCTAACAAAATCTTTCAACGAGATTTTCACCCCAAAAACCTCAGATTAAACTGAAACTTTGCACACCTATCAAGGACCAATGACAATACAATAATTTGACAAATTTGTTCTTATGACCGACCGACCTAACCAGTATAACCAGGATTAAATAAGAATACTTATTGGCCACATTATGCCTCTCTAGCATTTTCGTGATAACTAATTTATTTTTTAGTTCGGTTTGCTATCAAAGCGTGTGTTTGTGTTGTTTTTGTAAACTATGTATTTTATGAGTTATACGTGGACAATACAAATTTTTGAAAAAGGAGCGCCTAATACAATATGGAGGAAGTATTACCAAAGCATTGTGAATAACTGCCACATGAGGCGTTACCAGCCACTAACACTTTGAATGTGATTTAGAAAGGGTTTGACTGGTGTCACGACCTGCACCGAAAGTCGAACTCACAGCTTACAGGAGAGAGACTACTTGGTTACGCTAGGAGTTTGCCTCTGGCAGCGGTTCATGTCACCTTTGCAACCGCATGACAACAAAGGTCGCGGTTTCGAGCACCAGTAATTCTAAGTTTCAGATTCCTAATACTACGCTGATTCCTTTCTACATCGGTTGTCTATAGCCGCCTTCGTGAAGTGGCACTTAATGTCGTTACAGCGGGGAACTCGAGGTAATAGTTTGTTGCCTTGAAAGACTTTCACTTGGGTTAAATGTAGTTTAATTTCTAACCCAATTCTAGAATTAATTCCATATCGATACAGCCTTGTTGTGTATGCAGTGGCTGCAGCAGACCTGCTACTGTGTTAGAACTTGTACAGAAATCTCCCTGTGGTGCATTTTAATATTTAAATAAAGGTTTCAGCGGCACAGCATACTCATTTCAGACATCATATGACAACACTACAATAAACTGTTTTTGACGTTGTGAACTTTTGATCAATCGTATGCCTGAGATTCAGCAAATTTTCCGCTTCCTTTAAAGTATTGCAAGAACGCATAGAAGCACTCTTAAATTATCTGTGTGTGTGTTTGTTTGTGACAACAAAAGCTTCGCTATTCAATGAAAGCCAATGAATCCATGAAGTTCTTTACGCTGCCAATCGATAAGCATCGCGAGGCGCGCAACTCTTTTGCTGGCTGCTTTTGACACTTGGCATTGCCAAAGTATTGAATGAGCAAAGAAATGAAAAAAAAAAAATAAATGATTATGTAACAATTTATTTTAACGGCGCTCGCCTTTTCTTTAAGCAAAGAATAGAATAAAAAATCAGCGCACATTTAACGTTTTCCATTCATTGCGATTCAAAACGAATCGAACGGCGTTGAATCGGAGCGCACGGAGTCACAATCGCAGCCTTTTTCTATTTGTTGATCATTCTGCAGTCGTCGATAGCAATAAAATGGAATTTGGAGCGATAAAAATCAATTTTAAAGTCGAACACGGCATGCAATGGTTGTGGGTTGCCCTATTGATGGTTCTGACCAAAAAGGGTTCCACTTCTGCCAATCGGCGAATTTTGGCGCGTTTTCAATTTAATAGCCTCGCAGCGCTATAATATTGCTATTGAAATTGAAACGTGTGCTGTAGATAAGCACATGTGGGCATGTAGACAAGCGCACACACACACGCACACACGTATTAGAAGTGAAGTTTTTGATAAACACTTTTCGCACGGAAGTGCAATTTTGATGCGATAGACAAATGCGGAAATTATGCAGCAAAGTTTGTCCATAATGCCTTCGGTAATTTTACGAAAATGCAACCATCAAATGTAAAAAGAAAAAACTAAAAGAAAAATAAGGGATAAGTGTTGTTTTGGTCGCACCGACATACAGCAATGTCTCACATCAGATTTGAGGAAGTGTGTCTACTCGTATATACAAAGAGAAATGTCTGTATAATCGGTGCTCTATTTATCAGTCAATGATGTAAAATTATTAAATGCATTTGCATTTTTCGGATTTGTCCATCCAAATTTCAATTTCAAGGAATACTAGCGTCACCTAATATGTTCAAAACTATGCTTTTATGGCATGGAGACCCAATCATATGTATGCCCGAAATTACACTGAAATCGGTTGGCTATATATTTTGAGCCAAATAGAAAAAATTGTAAAAAAAAAGTGGTAAAAAGAACTACTTGTATCTCGTCAACCACGCTACCCTCCGGAACCAAACGTAAATCTAAACCAGCTAGGGTTCCGCCCAAATACACACAACAAATTTGATCAAAATCGGTCCAGCCGTATAGGCGGAGTATAATCACAAAGGAGCTGTACATCGGATTTTTATATATAAAGATAAACGGCTTATTGTCCATAGCGTTTACAGAAACTGTCTCAAAAATTGATATTGTGTACTTATCATTAAATAGGTCCAACTTTGATGATGAAAAAAAAATTGTTTTTTTTAACTTTTTGAATACAGCACGTATGGGTGCTTTACGATACAGTAGTCCTGGTGCAACAAATTAACAGCACTTAACCCAGTGGACCTGAAAAAAGTCTGTCCCAATTTTAAATAAATAGGGGCAAAAAAAAAGAGTTTTTCTAGTAAGAACTTGAATTTGATGGCTTCGACAAATTTATTACGTGCAAAAATTTAAATCTTCAACTCAAAAACTACGAATCTGTCTAGTTTGCATACACAGATACGGCCACATGTGCTTGACTAAAGCAATCTGTCTTAAGTACTTCAAGAAAGGACGCTAATGTCTCCTGCACTTCGAAAAAAATTAACAAAATTTGAAATTTTGTACGAACATCGCCAAACACTAGCGAGTCTTACGAGCATGTTCACCGTGTATAGCTAGCTTAAGCTATAATACAGAATTTGTGTAGTTTATGGGAGCTCCGATGTCTCTTTCACTGTGTAACAAACGTCATTGTTAAGCTGTAATTGTATTAGACAGTAAAAGTTTCCCCCGTCCAAACCGGCTACACTAGATATTAGCATTTAAGTTGTCAAATATTTGCAGGTGTCGTCGTTGCACGCAGCCGAGCTTTGGTATTATATATGTATTACAACCACTCATGTCACGTGATCTATTTGCCTTCTCGTACTTCTACTTGTACTTCTACTACTGCTTCAGCTCCTGTTTCGACTCACACTGCTGCAGCTGAGCTGTCTTTGACTTTGACTTGACTAAGTCGGAATTAGTCCAAAATCCAAAAAATTGAACAAAGTTGGGCGGGCGTAGAAGCAAAGCAATTCGATTAAGAAATAAACTTTTCTCTTCTATTTTTTCTCTTGTTTGATGCTTTGTTGTAATTGCGGTTGTTGTTGCTGCTATTGTTGTTGCTGTTGTTGTTGTTGCTTTGGCTGTTATAGCGATTTCCGTGACAGTAATCAATTTATTTTTGGCAGTACACAGTGAGCAAAGGTGGGCTGCGTTCGACTTGAAGCTCTACGGCGCAGACAAGGCATTGTTTATGGCAAAAGTTTTTTTACACGGCGCATTTCATTTGAGCTTCTGGCATTGATTTCCGTTGCAGCAAGTGAAAATGTCGATAAATCATTTCGATTCTTGTACAGTTTCCGACATTGAGAGACAGCGAAGATAGCACGACAGCCAAGACTGTCGTGGGGGGGGTGTGTGTCTAGATGAGTTGAAAGAGTATGTGTGGATTGGATTGCTGTGTGAAGGCGTGGCCTGAAAGGCTTACAGCGGAGTTTCAATCAATCTTCTTGTAGACAATTAATTAATTTGATACGTGCCGCTACGACACGTGACCAAATTTTGGCAAAAGGCTTAAGCGACACATTCACAGACAATTTGGACAGTTGGGCAGCATCAATATGTCGTGTCATCACGCGTGCATGCTGTCTACCTTGCTTGCAATATCTTCTCACGCAATCCTAGCGCTTCATAAAAACGGCACCAACATTTCGAGAAATCAGGTCTGCACTGTGCCAATGCGGCCAATAAAAATGTTTTTCAATTGCGTTCATCAGCGTTGTGTTGGACAATGAGAACAATGATGTAATGACAAGTCTGTCTCTATGTCCGTTACACAGCTTACCCATCAATGCGTTGCTATAAACGCCAAAGTCGTCATCCTTGTAGTCATCGTCGTCGTCGTCGTCGTCGTTGTCTGCGGGGTACTCGCCCGCCCAGCAGCAAGTTCACGCTTCGGGTCAAGTGTTGCACTCTACTTGCTGGATTTGATGTTTCGTTTATGATTTATCGTCACTTGACTTTCGTTGAGCTGAGCAACTTTATTGCAAGTCACTGTGCCCAACTATTACCACTCGCCGACAGACGCTTGCCGCCACCCTCAGCATGCTGGGCAAGGTTAAAACAAAAACTAAATTAGACGTAATGGTCGTGGAGAGTGTAAAGGCTCACGGTAGCTGAGATTGTGCGAATGATTCGCCTTTCATCGTCCTGCTGTCATAATCATCATTCTTATTGCCTTCGTCATCTCCATCGTTATTATCCGGCTACAGCATAACATCATCGTTTATCGTCAAATGGCATCTCTCTGAGCAGACTCAGTCCTGAGCCCAACCCGTGCCCTGCTATCTGATTTTGCAACGCCCACATAAGTTTGTCTGCGTTGTTGTTTTTGTTGTTGTTGTTGTTGTTGTCGTTCAATGATGTAATAACCTTGTTTGCCAGCTTGTAATGCGGCAAGCCAAACCCAGTCAAGCTAAACGTAGCAACCCCGCCGTGTCGAAAACACCATGACTTTGGGGTTGCTTTTGCAGCATTTGCCGTTGCTCGCCGCGCCGCACTTTTCAATTGTTTTTGAAGCTAAATGTGTGATAATTTAATGACTGACGACGTCTGGCTTCACTCGCTGTTAAACAATCTATTACAACATCTTCTTGCACTTATCACTCTCACCCTCACCCTCACCCTCACCATCACCATCAACCTTAACCTCAGGCCCCACACCACCGCACACCATTCGCTCTGATATTTCTGCGTTGATATTTAATTTAGTGGAATAATAAAAATGTGCGCCACTCGGCGGTTGGCGATGATTTGTGCACTTTTGATGTAACAGATTGTCTTTTAATGGCTGAATTCATCTGAGAACTCGGCTGCCGAACATGAGTGGTTCAGATTTTCTTTGATTTGTAATTGAAGCGTGTGTTTTTCTTTCTCGGTTATTAGATTCATAATTGCGGAGCGTGTGCCAACTGAATGGGACAGCGTGTGTGGGGTCTCGCAAGCTTAGCCAGAGTCTGCTTCGAGTGTAGTGGAAACTTGGGTAAGTGAATAAAATAGTAAAATATCCGCGAAAAGGTATCCTTTTTGAGTTCACTGAAGTTTCAAGTTTTGAAGATTTGGCTTAAATATTACAAATCAAAATCTTCTATCGTCATGCCATTCTTATCATTTATTTATTTATTATTTTATTTAATGTTTGATGTAACTTTTCACTGCATTTGGTCGTGGTTATGGTTTTGGCTTTGCTAATCATTATAACAACTTTTGAGCTTCAAGTTATAAGAGCTGACAGATAGCTCAGCGAACTCACTCTAGGCATCTAATTCTCATAAACAACGAAAACAGACATGCATGGCTATCTATACCATTTTCGGAATCAATTATGCATAACTGATTCAAAATATACAATCTATATTCTACATCTAGTATCAATAGGATAAACCGTGCATTTTTGATATAAAATATCTTTGGTTTCAGTAGTGTAAAATTTTGCATAGCGTAACGCCCGCATATAATCAAACATATTAACGCTCATATACAATAATAACAATAATAAAAACATCCTAACGCTCGCATACAATTAAACAATCGGCTCGCACACGAAGACATTCGTAGTCTTTCGAGTCCCCAGCAGTAACTTTTGGAAGTACTCCTCCATAAGATTGATGCTTTCCTACTGCTTTTCGCAAAAAAAGTAGTGTCTTGCCCTGTTCAATATGCAAAAACTCCTACTATCAGTGCTAAAATGGAATTGGTTCTTTTTTCCTCACTTCGTCAGGCTAAGTTGTAGCTATTTTTCTTTCTACCCTTCTACAATCCTACTTCATTCATACTGCTATTTGTAATACATTTGAAGCACACTTTACGAAGGCATCTCAACTGTTGCTAATTTAGCTGCTATAGTAAGTACTTCTGAAGTACTACTTTCGTCATCATACATAGCAGTAGTGCTAATACCTTGCTAAAATCTTCTAAAAACAGCAAAATAGAAATAGTAAAAAAGCAGCTACCCCACGAAAAAATGAAAGGAAGACGTTTTATGTTGTAAGTACTTTTATCTCATCAATTATATGCAAGGTCCTTTTCCTACTTCCAGTTTTTGCTGGGTCGCCTCCCACATGTGCTGCGATTCGGAAGCCTAATGGAAGTGTACTGCGGTTGCCGTTCCAGAGCTCAAAGTTCAAACCCCACATTCACATATATATACAGTCCCATATATATATTATTTACAATGCTCTAGCTACAACTGGACTGTCTACGTGAGATAAGAGGTAAGAGTATAGGAGGCATTTCTTTCGTCACTTTGATAGTTGGGGATGGATACACTCAAAAATCAAATAACCTGGTAGTTCAATTATCCAGACTTTCTTTAAAATGTTTTAGCTATTACAGGAAAATTTAAGGCTTGGTCTTGATTTAACACCGATCGGCAGATAAATATATATTTCAATAATATTATGGAAAGCACTTGCCTATCCTGAAAAAATCGTACGAAGAGAGTCTCAATAACTGGGGAGGGCATTAGCATATAGGCGTACTTTCATACGGAGTCTACTTTGCTGATTACAAAATATATGTGCCCAAAAAATTTTGAAAACACTTAAACAATATGATCCAGTAATACTAGGGTCTTGGAATTTTCGGGGTTTTTGTGAGTGTTGCTTTAAATACTTCAGCCAAGTAGGTTCACAAAGAAAAACATTTTCCTATTAAGAACCAAAATTGGTTGAATACGACTTTGTATAACAAAATTCGTAGAAATTTCAGCTTTCTAGCACAACAACTCTCCTTTGCTGTGTTACGAACTCCATGACAAACTTATAGTATTGCTTACAGAACATGAAGCGTATAGATGTGGTATGAGTAATTTTATGATGTATTCAACTAAATTATTATAAAATCAGCTGTTTGCGATTGAAATTGAAATTTTTATGTCGCAGAGTTGAAACTAGTTTTACAGTAATCAGAATTGATTGACAATAAAAATAAAAAAATAAAAATATAAACCATCAAAAGAAGAATTTAAAGAGGCAGACTTCTATATACGTTCTATGGAAGCGTTGAACCAGTTTGATTTATTCCAAACTTATTCGCATACCCGTTTTGTAAATGTGGATTTTTCCAGTATTTGTAAAATAAAGTAAACAATCAAGATCGTCTGAAAATACAAACTATTATATTACAATATTGTTACCAAGGGACGGTTCTTTCCTGATACTTGATATTCATCGAGTAAACTGCTTACGTACGAGTAAATGCTAGCATGTCACTATTTAGCATTTTACAAAGTAACTAACGGATTGCTTGTTTGATTTGATAAGTTGCCACGCATTTATTATAATATAAGCGCTTATACAAAATACACGTAACACGTAAAGGTGAATATGATTAATTGACAAGCACAATCTCAACTTGGTCAATTGGAATGGCTTCTGTCCGATTGAGTTGATTCTACCAAAATTACTAGACCACAAATTGGTATTAAGCTGTCTGCCTTTTTCGCTACTCTTGGGAAAATAGTGCCTTCACAAGGCTCTCCCATCTTGGAAAATTTTGAACGATGCGTTGGGTGAGCCGTCTACCCATACCAGCTTTTGGTGATGGGAGTATCAACTGATGTCGCCAGGGAAGAGCATCAACACAGGATGTTGGAGGATTGTGTGGGAATTTTTTATTATTATTACTTTTTTATTTATTTATTTTTTTTTTTAGAAATAAAAGAGGCACGAACACACGAGCCTGGGCTACCGAGACACTCTTGGGATTAAGTAGTAGCACAAATTCGTTTGATTCGCAGTTGAGACCGCGGGACTCTAAAGTAACATTGTATATAGATACTAGCTGAACCCGGCAATCATTGTTTTGTCGTCAAAGTTGGATTTTTTAATATTTATAGGAAATAAAGTAATTAAACATGAATTCAATTTCAGTAGAAGATAAATGGGCCGTATTTGAAATTATTATTCTATATGTTTCTGCATTGTATTTTTTGTACTCTGTACCTACGACTTCATTGATTACTAATTCAAGTTTGTCCAGTGATAAAACGGGGCTGCAACATTATTACTTTTGGATTAATACTAATAATTTGAATATATTTAATCTTGCTTGACTTTACTTTGAAATTTTTAAGAAGTATATAAAACTTGGACCAAAACTTGTTACCTACTTTGTGTATGCATCAATAAACTCTTTGTATATATGTAAAACTGAATAATCGAAAAAACCACCCCAAGAGCAGCTGACTGGTCCAAATAAAAGAAAACCGCACAAGAGCTAGAACCGAACCGAAGGTAAAAATCTTAGCCCGATAGTCCAAGGAGAACATGCGTTTCTAACAAATGCACAAACGATTTTATATATATAGATAAGACGGATATATTAGTATAGATTGACGATCGCATAATAATACAGGTTACTCTTTATACTAAGGCAAAAGAGTTCTGACTTCTGGGATATCTAAGCAAACACGTAGAAAAGAGAAAAAAAGATGATCCAGTGTCGTCTTGAGAAAGGTGGCCTTATAAAATATTGATCAATACCCAGGACAAAAGGTTGGGTACCTTTTATGACAGGTACTGCCGCAGTTAATGTGCAAGACGACGAATGGTAAACCGTTAATCGTCGAAATGTCAGTAGCTACAAGGTATGCCAATAATTCTATATTATCTGTATAACACAGTAAAACTAAATTTGCTTACTTTCTTGAGGTTTTATTTATTCAAATACTTTATATATTATTGCTCTGACCGTGAAACGTGACTGATTTATTAAAAATGCTTAAATCCGCATGTAGCAAACGAGCGTAAATATTAATTTAAACCATTAGGTTGGCAAAAATGAGCTTAAAGAATTTACCATTTGCCTAAAATGGCTTAATATGGTAGATGTGTGAATGTGTAAAAAAATATTGTATTGCGTTGGAACGAACTTGACAGCGAAGAACGATGACGGTCGCCACTAACGATGAAAAATGTTTGATTTTCAGTTTTGCACAGCGTTTAAGCTTGTAGAGCAAGGGCGGAAAGCGTTGTCGAACGGCGGCGCACGCTAATAATTTAATTTGGCCGAAGTGCAATAAATAATAAAAAGCCACACAGCGACCAAATGCGAGTAAGCAAACAACAAACCAAGAAAGAGCCGCCGACGCGAAGCGCAGACAATAAAGTATATATATATATATGAATTCATACATACATCTATATTTATCTGGTAATGGAAATTTTCGCAAAAAGCCACATTGAGATTTTCGCAAATGCGCTCGGCACGTGTCACGTGATAGCGATTTAAGCATTGCAGCAGCTGCGCTTCCATTGAACCTGCGCCTGCTTAATTTGTTTATCCGTCACGATGTGCACGAGTATTTGCAAGAAGAAGAGAGCGAGTGTATCCGTTTAAAAGTATTCATTTATTACATAAACATTTATGAAATAACATGATGAATGATGACTGAGGATGGAAACGGCTGCTCAGTTCTAGCAGAAGTTCAGCGCATTGAACTGTTCGCGGTTCTTGTTCACCATATTGTTGTAATAGAAGGCATCCTGGCGTTTACTGTTGGCGCTGAGTGTTGCACTGACTCGTTTGCCGCCCAAGAAACTATCGGCGGGACTGGCGGAGATAGCGACGTGCTTGTTACTCGTATCCATGTGGCGCATAGGACTGACATGCTTGGCGGCGATGATTTTGCTGACTGGACGATTCTGATGGACCATTTTTGGAAATTTCGGCTTTCGTGGTTTGCGCAGCAATTGATTTTAGTTCAGAGTTTAGTGTTGTTCAACGCTGCGTTTCAAGGTACGTTCTGTAGACGTGTGAGCACAGAGAATTCCAGTCGATTACCGCAGTTGCTCGTACGTGAGCCCTTTTTAGATGAAAGATGCTTGGAAAGACTGCAAACGATTGGTAGTTGTTGTTTAGTAAAGGTCCTTGTCGCCACATCCTTAAGCCAGTTGGCATTAGCACTTACCTTATGTTATTTAATAGCTTCGCTTTTGTATCTGGTGTCTTCATTGACACATTTGTTGAAAAACTTTCGGTGACAAAAGTTTTCAAATCAAAGTGGAAAAAAATTGATATTTCAATTGAGTTGTTTTCTAGTCAAAATCACTTTTAACAATGCCTTGGGCCACGTTTCTACAGCGCGTTTTTATACCAGCTCAGTAATCATGCGGCTATCGCGTGCCCTGGCGCAATGCGTTATTTTTTTTCTTTAGCGAAAGACTAAACAAAACTTCGATCGTTCGAAGCCGCAATCTGTGTTAGGCTAAATCGTAGACGCGGTAAAGATCGAACTCGTTTCGAACGAATCAAAATTATGCAAATTTTATGCGCACCAAGTTGGCTTTGCTTGCTTTATCGAATGAGCTAGGAAATTTATAAACCCGCTTCTTCGATTTTATTGTTGTTATTATTATTATTAATTTTTTGTTGTATTTATTTTTGTGATCTTCGTTCGTAACCAATGACACAAAAATCGCGACGTAAACAAACAGTTGAGCAAATTGTATGAGACAACTGAGACGTCAGGAGAATCCATTTGCATCTTTGGTAATAGTAATGATGTCGATCTACAGGGGATTCCCCTTAATTCACTTTCTTTATATCAGCACTTCGCCACACAGTAGTAAGTAACTCTGGAAACAATGGTAGTTAATACTTTGCGACGGTGAGCATTTTGACTACAGTTAAGTCCCTAATGATGGGGTACCCTTCTGGTTAGGCTTAGCCTTTGTCGAAATTTCAGAAAAAAAAATTATTATTTGTTATTAAATAAATTTATAGTGAGCCATTTGAAAAGGCAAGGAATAACATGCACCGGCTTTGGCTGAGCTTTCGGAACAGTCGGAATGACGCTACTATGCATACTCTGTCGCTCTAACATCTCAGCATGCAATAAGTTTAGATAATTATATACATGCCAATGTATTGTATAATAGATAAATTTAAATCATTAAATCACGTTCAAAGTTCAGAGAGATTTTAATAATCTGACAAACAAAAAAAATCCTGTTTTTCCTGTTCCAGCGCTTGACGGTGAAAGGTGTTCGCAGTGTTCACATTAATAAGCCGATGCATTCTGACATTTTGCGGTGTTAATTTCATTGACATTTAAACATTTCTCCGTTAGACCTTTGAACGGCGCATAGGTTTCCCAAGAGTAAACGAGTTATTGGTCTTTAAGAATTTTTAAGTTTAATTATAGTCGAGAAGTTGTCGCTTAAGACAGTCTAAATTTATAGACTTGTCTGGAAGCTAAGTGCGCAAATGGGTTGAAATTTCGTTTAAAGGTTATATTCTTTTTAGTCATTCAATAGACAGGTCTCTCTTATCATCTTTAACGGATGGCCTTGAGATATTTATTGTGGCACGTCATATTTGAAATGAAAGTGGTTTTAATTAAGGCTGCTGAGATGAAATATGTGAACGCATCTTACCTTCTAATAATGAAATAGTACTCGATTAACATAATTAAAACTAAATTAATGTAATCAATGGTCACATCAGTTTGGGAATTTGTATTTGTATAATTCAGTTTGGTCAGGTTTCTTGCATTTCTTTTTGTAGGTATGCTTACCAGAGATCCTACTAGAGGTTCAATCGATAATACTACAATATAACGATAATATTAAAGATCGACTAACTGTTCTCTTTAATTTTTCGTCAAACATACACGTACCACACCATGTGATGATGTATGGCTCCAAGAGGGCTGAAAGAGTCAGTGGTGGCGTCTTTTCTGAGCAAATAGAAGATACTCGGGTGAAGATATATATGAGATTACTAGATATAGCTGCACAACTGGTAAAGATAAATGATGATTCAGTTACCTATATATATATAAATCGATGTTTGTTTGTTTGTCTGTCTGATGCCTATAGGCTCCGACACCATTTGACCGAACACCATGAAAATTGGTTTGGTGCGTCAGTATACGCCGAAAGTCTGGAAATGCCATCCAATTCTTTTGTACAGTAAAATTAGAAAATAAGCGTTATCAATCTGGTAAAATTTTCATTATCGCTTAATATATATACCAACAAATTATACGGTTTCTCAAAAAACTCTTTAAAAAGAAGTTACTTTAGCAAATTTTTTGGAGTTGAGACCAAATTCAAATGTATACGTAAATATAAGATACTATATAGAATACGGGAAGTGATTTTTTTAACAATTGTTTAATAGAATTCAGCCTATTTGTAAGCCTAATTAGTGGTCTAATAATAATTATGGAAAATAACCATTTGCGGGCAGGTGAATGAAATCATATAATACCGTAGGACGTATATATTATAGATAAACCGATAAATATTGCCATAAACAACATGAAAAACAAAACAAAAACGATAAAATTTAAGCAAAAAAGCTGGCTAAAATGGCTGATGCAATGCAAGCCGTGATTTTCAACAGCCAAACCAAAAAAGTAGTCCGACCGAACATATATCGAAACAAATGTGAATTTTGAATGATCATGCGACTTGCTATTTTGCATAAAGCAAGGTAGGCCCACATAGAGCGTATTAGTTTGTCAATGAAGGGAAAACCCATAGAACTGCGCGGTTTTGGATGAGCACTGCAAACGCAGATGATCGATGACTCCTCACCGATGGCTGTAAAAAGAAGACAATTGCCGGCCGGTCGATCTAACGATCAGTGGCTTCAGACTACACAAGCGGTCAGTCAGCGAGACTTGTTTTTGTTTGTACGTGATCCGCGGCAGGTTGTCAGACTGTAACAAAACCAGTTGCCAACTCTAATTTGCATCATAACAGTCTGCGAGACAATCGTTTGAACAGACAGACAGAAATGAAATGGCAATTGAACGGGAGAGAGTTGCGGGTAATTAATACAAAAGCGGAACAGACACGTTTGCTTTCTTTATTGCTCATACAACGCGTTGCCGTGTACGATGACTCGCCTCACTTGGCTAAAAAAATGTATCTGTGTATTTCAGAATTTACGCCTCAACAAGTTTTGAGCTTAGAATTGATGCAAGCTTAATTACCCAGCAGCAGCTGCGGGGGCAGTGACAGTGGCAACGGCAGCAGCAACGACTTCAGTGTCCGTCGTCGTGGCTGCTGGCCGAGTGCACTGCAAGTATTTAAACCAGTTGCAATCGCGACTTGATTCTCAGTAAGTGCGCAAATTTAGGCTTAGAAAGTTCATGTACGCGAACGCGAGGTAAAATTGGCAAATAAATAAGAATATAGAGTAAAATCGTTGATTCAAAGTGTCACTGACTTTAATTCCACTCTGGTTATTCATCGATTTTTCGCTAGTTCGACTTATTATTTTCCCCAACAAATGTGCCAGACAACGTTTTGTGTCAATGCTTAAACAATTCTCGCGGACGGATGCTAAACAAAAATTACTTAAGCAATTAAGGTGAGTTGTGGCTCAAGTCAAAGCAATAGCCATCGATAACCATCAATTAATGCCAATACCCTTCAATGACCTTCAATGTTGTCTTTTGCATCCACAGATTGGGTAAAAATCTCGCATCGAGCAAAGGTTCGCGTACGGGCAACGCCGCCAATAATTTAGAACTAAAAGTACTCACTCATATACAACACGTGCCGTGAGCTTGTGACACTTCGGATTAGAAATTGAGTTTTAACAAAAAACCTTTAAAAAAAAATCAATTGAAAATATTTTTGGCACGAGCGTAAATTTGTTTGGCAAATCACTCAGAGAAGAGTCAGAGCATATATCAAAATGGTGTACACAGAACGTACCGATAAATGCATTTCCTCCGAAGACAAGGACAACAGCAAATACAGCAAGCCCAATAGCTGTGGCAGCAGCACTGGCGGCACCAAGAAATCGCATAACGGCAATGCCGGTGCTTGGAGCAGTCAGGCATCGAACGCTGACAAGTGGAAGTACAACGACATGGTTAAAAGTAATCGTGACAAGTTCAATGGCATGCATCATTGCTGAGGTGGCGGGAGAAGTGGCGAGGGGGATGCCCACCTGTACTGACGTCGGTTTTTTGTGACTGGCAATCAAGTTAAGTGGACCGGCAGTGGGTTAATCGGAACGTGAGCGGTAGTTGATGGTTTGAAATTAGTCGCTTTAAGTGTACATTCTTGTGATAATATTTTTGAAAACAATGAAAACAACAAATTCACTATTTTGGCTACAAAAATAAAGAGACGAAAAGAAAAAGGAATTACTTTTTTAAAGTTATATTTGGAATGCATTTTGTAGTGTTGTAAGATTCCTGCTGAGTGAGACGAAGAAAAAAAATTGAAATAAAAAAATAAATAAATAATATGATGTATGTCTGTCCGCTATAGACGTCGAAATCGCTGGACCGATTTTGATGAAATTTTCAGGGAAACTCTAGAATATTCTGTCGGATAATCCTGTGGTGCGTTAGTATACCGCGAAAGTCGTGGAAAAAAATAAATAAATAAATTGGATTATTTGTATTATTATTTTTGCTTCAAAAGTCTTGTCTTTGAAAAGTATGTCAAATTCAAATTCTCGGATTTCTGTCAAAGAAAAATAATTTAAAAAATTTAACTTACAAACCGTTTAATTTGTTCTTGCGTCTTATCCCATGCAGCAAAATACATAGCTTCAATAAAGCAAATTTTTTGCTGACACGCCAAGTATTAACTTTATTCAAAAATCTTTTATTGAATTATTATTTTCGTCGCTAATGCCGGAAAGAGCAGAAAACTAGTATAATATAATTATTGCAACATATCTGAAAACACAGAAAAAGTAGACGATTTTCAATTAAATTTATATATAGACCAACAGATCAATCAATAAATTCCAAAAATAAATATGCATCCATAAGTGAGAAGTTGTAATAATCAATTTTAAGAAGGAATCAGAAATAGGGTAGTCAATTAAATATCGCTTCTAAAAAGAGATATTCAATTTAATTGTTTAATTATTGTAGTAAACAGGTATTTCTAGCGGAAAAACTCGACCGTTCTCCTTGGCATTTAATGTTATTCTGACTTCTACGCCTCTTATAAGTTTGTCGCTTACAAATATGCTTACTTGCTATCTTTACTATTACACTTACTACTACCTTATTATGGAGGGAGGTTTTAAGGCAAATAGCGATGGCTTCATTTTCAATTTTGAATTAGTTTAGAAAATTAGTTTAGAAAAATAAAATAAAAGAAAAAATGTTCCATTGGCAAGTGTCTGTCAGGAATATATATATATAATAAGTATGCGTATATAGCTTTATACAAGAAAACCATCTATAAACCATTAATCAACGAGTGTAAAGACTTATTGAGGGCATTCATTCAGTACATAATCGGTGACAAATCTAAATCAAATTATAATCAATGAAATCTGACACAGATTTCAACATTTACTGCACACCAAGGTGCAGTTTTTTATATAAAACATCTTAGCAAACAAAGGAATTAGCATTGGGAACTCCTCGCGCAATATCAACTATACATCAATTTTATTCAGTAAGTAAATTTTCATCGATAGTCTGTTTTTAGAACAATAACACAGTAAAAAATAAATAACTTTCATTACTATAATTTATGTTCAATTAGGTTTTAATGAAGACTATTTTCTATCTAAGAAGACTATCTACCATTTGATACGAACATGCAAAGAGTATTAATCCATATAGAGTTCCCATTTCTCTCACGAGCTTTTGGAGCTTTTTCCAAATCTTATGAAGACATTGGCTTATGTTATTTGTCTGCTATTAACATGGAAGTAGCAGCGCAGGTCGCTGTGTAGCAAACTCATGGTGCTAACTACTGAACTGAAGTAATCAGGCAAACAGAAATTTTAGAAGGTGGGTGTCTGTTGTGAAATCGAAGCAAGCGCTATTTCCCCTTCTTGGTGTGTCTTCCTACATTTTGTGTTCTTAGCGCGAATTAGCATGAAAAGGAATTTCTGTATATCACCTTTGTTTTGTTTGTTTTGATTGCCGTCACCCATTTTTATTTTGATTGTATTGATATTGTTGTGGGAATGATATGATAGCAAAAAAGGAACATGTATAGGTTTGACGCGATTTTTTTATGAATGAGGAACATGATTTTTGTTATTGCAATTCCCACTACAATAAATAATTATAATAATAACGGATAAATTATTCGTTCGGGCTGTTAGAAATAAAGAAACAAATGACTCAATAAATAAGTAAAATTGATTTAAAATGCATATTTTGCGTTAGGTATGTCCAAAAATCCAAGTTGAATACAGCTAATTCTACCTTGACTACCAGGCAAACAGCAAAAACAGCAAGCAACTGCAAATGTCTCATGTGAAAACGATATCAAGCCACCTGCGCTACTGCGAATACAGGAAAGAAAGAAATAAATTTTGCCTTCGCCCAACAACAACGTGTGACATTTGTTTTTTCCTTATTTGCCGAATATAAGGGAAGACAAAGAAAAGAGATATTCCTGCGCGAATGAATATGTATACTTTTTGCGTGCACGCAAATTTGAAGTCAACAACGAAACGCGCTCGGGGCCTGACAAGCGAAGGTTGACTTGTTGGCTACGATGTGAAGTGGGGTGCGTGCGGGAATAAAAGTTCCTTCTTTTTGCTACGCTCACGCAACAACAAAGTCTAGACCTTTTGTCTCTTTCTTCATTGACTATCGAGGAAAGAACACAACACAAAGTAAGGGTGACGAACTTTGCTTTGCGCGATTGAGACTCGAACTTCGCCGATTGTGCGTATTTCTCGTACAGTCAACTGCCAAATCTTGAATCACCATAATGAATAACAAAAGTTCAAGTTATGGGGATATTCGAGTTATGGAAGATATATTATATTGATTTTTCACTATAAACGTATTCAATTCGAGTCATGGAGATATTCGACTTATAAAAGTTCGACCTATGGAAATTCGACGATAGTTAAAAATTTCACTTGGGTTTATTTGGCTTTTCAATAAATGCGCATTCACTGTACTTTCTGTTGAAATTGATTTTGATTTCTGCCACAACCGAAAATTGTCATCAAGAAGTTGAAGTCAAAAATCAAAACTTGCCATTGTGTGGGTGACCTTGTTGTGTAGGTGTGGTACGTGTATGGGATTGTGTTGGTTTTTATTGTCTCCCTTGCGTGCGAAATGTGAAAAGTTTGAGTGTGTTGTGTAAGTATAGTGTGTGTATAAGGTTGTGTTGGTCTTCTTTTTCTACCTTGCGTACAAAGTGTGATAATTTTGAGTGTGTTATGTAGGTATAGTGCGTGTATAAGATTGTATTGGTTTCTTATTGTGTGTAGCACTGGGAATATTTTTGTACGATTTTGCTTTGTGATTATGCCTACTTTTTTTGCTGGCCGCCTGGTATTTTCATTTCGTTCATATAAATGAATATAGGCAAAATACAAGGCAGCCATGGCTCGATTTCGTTTGTTAAAGAACGATTTCATAAATTAAAGAAAATTCCACACAATTTGCCTAATATTCTCGAACACCTTGCAAATAAAAAACTTTGAAAAAAAATCAAAGAAAGAAGACAGTGTCTCTGATTTTTGTTTTTATTATGTCTTTCTTGTGTTTTTATAATTTTGTTATCATTCAATGTTTTCCCCTTTTACGGCAGTCCGTCCATTTGCTTGTTTACCTTAAGCAAACCAGCAGAATATTTTACCCCACATGGTTGAACAGACAAGAAATCTGTACAATTGCTTAAAATTTAACATAAGCCAATCGTTTCTTAAAAGTCTCTCCGACCATTTTTTTAAGGGAGAAATGGGAACTCTATATGAATAAGTTCTCTCTGGCACTGAAAGTCAGAAATGTTTGAAGCAACGCGTTCGATGACAGTTCGATGAACACACTCACTTCAAAGCAGCATGTTGTAACGCTTGAGGAGTCTACTGCAGCAAAGAGAAATGATCAAACATGCATGAAGACATGAAGACGGCAATGATTTCTGTTGTTCTTTCTTTTTGTTTCTTTTCCTTGCTTTGCCGGGCTTAACGGCTGTAAAAAATTGTTTGGCACAAAGAAATAATTCTATCGAACAAGCAAATGTATTTCGCATCGTGTGCAACAGGCTTCAAATGTGTTAATACTTGGGCAAATATGATCTGAAGATTTTGTTATGACTGAGCACTGAATAATACGATCAAACTTGTGTGTTTTAAATATATATTATTATATTTCACTTTCGAAGCAACTAATAACTACACTCAAATTATTTTCTTAATAATTGCGTCGTCTTTATTACATTGTTTACAAACGGAAAACATCTGATCGAATTCTGATGACTTGGTTCGCAAAGAATTTTTATGATGAATTTTTAGTCATCGCAATCACTAAATTTTCAACGAAATTGTAAATTAGGCATTCACAGTGAGCGAAAAGCATCAAAAAAGGTTAACAAACACTTCTGCTGAACGCGCCTATTGTTACATTCTTACTTACTTGCTTTTTATGCTATGTCAGTTAGACATTTTGATGCCTTAGAACTGTAGCACCGACTGCCAATGGAAAGGAAATTTGTTTTTCAAATATATTTTCAAGTTGCATACTTCTCAAATGGCTTGGTAGAAGCTGATGAAATCCAGAATCAAAAGTTTACATTTGTGCAATTGAGCTGTCTAAAAAGTGTATGGAACTTTTCAATAATAAACGCTGTGGCTTTATCCAATATTTTCCATGTGCATTCTATAATTACAATATACCCTACTAACCGAAAGGGCTTGTAATGTTAATCTGTATTCCACTTTTTGTATCCATTAACAAAAACAGGTAAAGATGTCAAAAGGTAAATACATTTTTAACACTAATGAGCTACGTTTTTAGCTATAGGATCCCACCAAAAGTCAGTCTAAACTACTAAACTACGATTTTGATTTTTTCCACAAATTGTTAGACACAATTTTTTCCAGAGCACATCTGGTTGCCTTCAACTTGACTTATTAAAATGTCTGTTACCATCGGACAAAGAGAAAAAGCTCATTGAACCTTCTCGATTAGCACAATTTAAGCCCTAAAATGCACTCTAACCGCATTAGCTACGCAATCTTTGCGCTCGAAAGGATACCCATAGATTAATGATATTTCGCACGAGGCCATTAGGGCGAGTATCCTTTGGCGTGTAGCCTTTGAACGTGACGCGTGTCTTTGTCGAAATGAAAACAAGTGTACCAATAGAACGATGGACGGGATGGCAGTCAGTGGAAGTCACGGAAGAGTGGCCAGCAACGGAATTGAATGTAACGAAACGGAACAGAAGAGAATCGAAAAATAAAGTGCGAATTTTTATTCTTCAAATGTAGCGCCTTTGGCAGGAGGACGGCCATGGAGTGTGCAGTGTCCTGGGTGTTGGGGTGGGCGTGATGCGGTCACACAGACGACTGAACTGTAGCTGGACGAGTACGATGGTGCGATGACTATAGTGGCATCGGCACGTGGCGTTGTGTGTATTTTATATGCGCCCTAGAGTTGATGGAGAGACAAGGGTACTGCGCTATTCCGTATTTTAAAATGTTTCAAAAGTGAGAAAATTGACAAAACTCAAATTTTTCGCATTGGTTTGAGAACAGACAAGCTGAGTGGCTCTTTGTTCGTCATGTGGCGTTTATGATGTCTAATTTATAACAAACGTTGTTTTTGTTGTTGCTATAATTGTTATTGTTGTTGTGGTAACTGTCACTGCGACAATTTTCGACATTTCAGTTACGGTATGCCAACACGGCTGCTATTCAACTCGCAGTTCGTCTTGTACGCCGTGCGTTCGACCAAGTATTATGAGATACTTCAGTGATAAATGCATAGAAATATATATATTTTTTGGTATGGCTTCCTATCCGTAATTAATTTTGGCAGGCGTCTTTACAAACAACTACTTTGTTTCATGCACTGCGGGGGTCGCTTTGCTGGCAAAAACGGTTACAAAAATCACGCCAGCGCCAACACTCAACGCTTTCGTTATCATCAACACTACTGAACCTAACATCAAAAATCGTTTCATGCAATTAAAACAACGCGGCAGGTGTCCTTTGAAGTTGTTCGAAATAGACGACGAAAATGTGTCACTTGCAAGGATTCCACAACCGGATGGATGCACAACGTCGAGCATGACGACGTTCAAGTGAAATACATATAAGAAGGTAGAAATCCGGAAGATGAAAAGTTGAAAACCAATTATAGCGTCATTATCAGTGCTGACGTGATAATGTTTTTGATGACGATGTTGTTGTTGGCACGAGGATGCTGCGATTTTTATTAAAAAAAAAAAACAAAACAAATTATTTCCTTTCGGGGTCTCAGATATTTTGGGCGTTTTGTGGCGTAGCCAACTAACTGACAGGCCACGGTCAAGGGTATTTGACTTTAACTGTATGCTTTGCCTGACATTTGTCACCATTCAAGTTGTCTCGTCTCGCAATGCATCATCCTGACTGACTCTGAGTTCCTGACTCCCCCTTTAACGCCTCCCTTGTCGAAAAGTCGGACTCGTGCCAAAAACACAACCGGATATGTCTCGGCACAAAAACATATGCCACCGTGTAAATTAAAGACTTGCGTACGCGGATTTCTGCAACCCTTATTGTGTTTCTGATTACAAACCCAGATAACATCTTTCTCTGTTTGCATCTCGTTGTCACTCTAATGTCACACATTTGCGACAGTCAAGGGAAGTATGGCGTGTGAAATATACGAAGAAATTGCTATGAAATTATGAATAATTTCCGTAACTTGTGTTGTCACCTTGCCTTGCCGTGTAGCAGCTTGCAATGAAAAAGTACTTGCAACGGCAGTCAGCAGCGACGCACGCGAATTGGGTTTATCACAGACGAGGGTTAAGTATCTCAGTGTCTGTTATGTGTACGAGTATGTATCTCAGCTCACCTACAATTTCAATTTATGATATTTTAATTTTTTTCTTTTCTTTTCTTTTTGGCTTCAATTGAAGTGGTGTTGGGCGTTCACGCGCTCAGTCAACTTCCGACAGATGTTTGTTGGCTTGTTTTCTGGCTTGCTCGAGTGCGGGAATGTGCAACATGACATGCGCGTCGTTGCGGGGCACGGAATTAAGCAGCGCCGCTGCTACGCTTTGCCAATTGCCGGAAATCACAGGGCAACGCATGCCAATGCAGACGCCACAATCTAGTCATAAAGCAATTCGAGTAATGCACGTTTATATTCAGCATTCGATTGAGTGCTGTCTGATGACTTGTGTATTGTGGCATCATCGGATCAGCGCCGCGTTATGCGCAAAATATGCGTGTAAAATATTTGCAGATGACATGGATTTTGTTGTTGTTTTACTTTTCATAGAGCTACCGAAATCGATGGGTGACAGTGCAAGGTGTTGCAGCAATATTGTTATCCTGCGCAATTACATTTTAATATTTCGTTACAATAAATCAACTCTTGTAATCGAAGTGTTTTTAAATTTGTACGACTGAATCAAGAGAATAATGTTAAAATTTCTTTTCTATAGCCTTTTAAAGTCGAAATTGCTATAGAAACAATAGCCGCTGACCGTAACGAGCTGTTCATATATGATCAACTTCATATACAAACAACTCTAAACTAAGAGGAGGCTTACTCTCGTTCATACCGCTATCTGAAGTTGGTAACCCAATTCAGAATTCAAGAGGTGAAAGTACGCTTAGCAAATGGCATCATCCGACCATCAACGTCTCCGTATGAGTAGACTTTCGCATACACAATGATCACACAATTGACAAGCAGTATCCCATGCCTTATAAGCGGATCAAATATTAGATACGGAAATACTGAATAAACGAAATAATTTTAATTGGAATTAATTGCCATGCATCTAGAACTCTATTAAGTAATGCACTATCTTGTGCATAATTTTCCATGTCTCCCTCGCGACCAATTCAGTATCATTTGAGCGCTACGAAAACCATCTATTATGAGGCGCCCTTTGGGGAATGATCCTAAAGTGGAATGAAGTAGTGTAATTTCTCATGGGAAACGTTCGTAGAAAACGCTTCGGTAACTTTTAGGTACAAGCGTAGTCTACGCTCACGCTTTATGCGAAGTCAAAAAGAACGGTAAAAAATTGTCGAAAACTTTATGTTTATTTAGATGTTGCCCCTAGTTGTATGTTTTTATATACTAACTCAGTTCTAAGGTTTTTTTTCCCATTTCCCCTTAATATTTTCACATTATATAATATAACACAGCATCACTAACCATAATTAGCATGTATGTAGTATGGACACTTCTTATTATAATTATAATAAAATTTCTGGGTACAAATAAATAAATAAATATAGGATTGGTAAAATGGAAAAATTCAGTGAATGCAAACAAATCCATTGTATCGGTCATACTTGAAACATTGTTCTTGAGAACACCGAAGGCTATTTCTTCTTCTTCTAGTTCTTTAAGTCTTATCAATTTGGATCACATCCTATACTATTCACGAGCACATGAAAACAATTTTCAAACATCAAAGAAAGCGCTCATCCTCTTTAACCTTTCACATTCGAACTGACAATTTTATTCATCACTCAACGCGATTTCGAACGGTTGTTTGCTCTTTAAACGCCGAATGTATGTACTCGTATAATAATTAAAGAAACAACTACAATACTTGAGTGTAATTGTTATGCATTGTCGCATAAATTAAGATAATCGGACCCACAACCACGAAGTGAAGCCACCAATGATTGGACACACAGCTCGAGTGGCAATCAAAGAGTGCGACTGTCAAAAACTAATTGAGGGCGACTGGGTGAGTTCATTGTGCCGCATCAAGTGTGAAATTCAAGTGGCGCTCGTCGGTGTTATGTACATCTGTCCCGTACTGACTCTGAGTTGTGTTTAGAAGCGAAAGAAATTTCAATTTATTGCTTGTTTATGAAATACTTGAGGGTAGACAAATTTTATGCATTTTTTATGATCTTCTTCTTTGCTTTGCGCTCAATTGAAATTAATAATTTTTAAAAATTTCGGTTAATAATCGTAAAAGCAGGGAAGTTATACCATTTGAATTTGATTCCAATCACATAACTAAGAACGCATTCAATTGTGTGCTTTGGTTTTATTACGCGCTGCTCAGTCGTTTATAATTCATATTTACAGAAACAAAATACCCTGCCACTTGTTTACTGCATCCCCTACTCTGTTCTATTTGGCTTTGGTCAGTTGATAGTTTTGGTGTATGTGTGTGTGTGTGTGTGTGTTTTCAAAGGATCTAGACCAAAGCTAAGCACGACAAAAAGACATTAAACACGACAACCTAATAAAAGCAAAAGAGAAACTCGAAAGGAACATTGAATATCCTTATCAGCACTTCCGTTTCGTGACCAATGTCTGCCATTCTATATTTCTACAGCTCAACCTGCTTACCGTTGCCGCAGTGTACCTATCTGCTTTATTTTGTCTCACGCTCACATATGCAATAAGAAATCAGTTTTAGTCATAGAGGTTCGCACGCAAAGGTTGGAAGAACTAGAACTGAACTGAATTGAGTTCGGTTAAACTGACACCCGCCCATCATGCGCCTCAACCTCTTCGTTTAAGCAGATATAATTGCGTTTTTGGTGGTCAGACACGCGTTCTTTATATAAAAAAATACTTGGGCAGTCAAAAGGTCAACCTAGGTTGCTAAATGAGCGAGTGAATTTTGCGCGGTAAAAGGTTTTGTCAGAGCAGTAGTTGCAAAGGATTGATTAAAAACAAAAACAAAAAAAAGTATAAGAAATTATAAAAAATTAATTAAAAATTAAGAAAATATCATAATAGATAAGTAAAAAATTTTCTTACTAAACTCTGTAAATAATAATGTAATATTACCAGTAAATTTTAAGGGGATAAACCATGATTGATTGATTGATATCATAGTTTTTAGGGTTCCGTACGTTTGAGTTAAACCGGTCACTCGTGTGTTTGTCTGTCCCACTTTTACAGCCGATTTGCGTCGAATCTACTGAGCCGATTAGGTTGTGTGATATATCATATAAAAACCTTTATGCAAGGATTTCATTTATTATTTTTTATAATTTAAAAAAATAATTTTATAATAGTTAAAAATTGAACAGAAAAAAAAAAGTCTATGGTCTGAACATAACACGGTAAATCATAATACATTTGTAGTAGTCACTCAGAATAATCATAGAAGTAACTCAAAAAAATAGCAACAACAAAAAAAAGGTAACACATTAAACGCGCGGAACCCTCTCCGTGCGACGTCAACTCGCGCTTGGCTATAAATTTTTATTTTCAACTAACAACTCAATTGGGTTCGTGGGTGCTAAGCATACTCACATAATTTTTTTTGTTTGTTATATGGTTGTTTTTTGTATGGAGGTTATTTTATGTAACACATTATGAGATTGTATTATGTCTAATACTATCGCATTCTACATTAAAATCGACATCTCTGATATCTAGTATATGTACATCCCTGCTGGATAAGTTGCTTATAATTGTGAAGACCTTGGACAAGCGTCGCATCTGGAAACATTACATTAGAAAGAAAATAAGGCAGTCGGAAAACTGCTACGAATAAGGTGTTGAAAGAAAACTTAAACTTAAAACTGTATAAGTTTTTATTGACATACGGTATACAGCTATAAAGCTCATTCCAATCTGGAAATAGCCCCACTATATTTTGCAATTACTACGCCCCTGCGAAAACTATCTGACCCTTGTTTGGGTAGTGGTGGCCACTCTCAGTGGTTACTTGTAGCTTGTCGGATGGCTGGTTTTTCGTTACGTTATCCTTCATTATTCATAAATATGGAAATGAAGTGGCCAGCGAAGAAGTAATAAATTTTAGATTCAGGCACAACCTTGTTCGTGTAGTTTCTCGGACAGGACAGGTGCATGACTTGGTGGACGATGGGACGCAGACGATGGCGCCGCGGTATTTCGTGCGCGGCTCATTAGAAAACTGCTGTTAAATGAAGGCCAAACTGATGACCGTGTGTGTGTGTGAGAGAGAGAGAGAGTGAGTGAGTGAGGAAACAAGACCATGCTGAGTTGAATTTGACTTAATGGCGAAATCAGAAAATCAGCTAAAACAAGACTTTATCACTTCATTTCCGTTTTCTTTGGCGAGCAACATTTCAATTTTTGACGAAGTGGCTAGCCGAATATTACTTGTTCGCCCGACCGCGACCGCGACCGCGACCGCGAGCGCACTTCACTAAGGCTCCTTCATTCGATGGTCGTTGCCTCAGTCGTTCTCATGCATGCCACATTACCTTCGAAGCAAATTGAATGAATTGGTTAAACGAGCGAGCAAGCAGGCGGGCAGACACATATGCTCGCTCGTTAAACGCTCATGTAAGGAAGGGAAGGGGCGATCGACCAAGCTAGTGCTCTCCTGCTAGTACTACTCCATTTTTGTGAAGCGTCAGTGGGCGGTGCTGCACAATTCAATTGTGTGTGTAATCTGTGAAAACCACACCGAAGCATTCTGGCGTGAGTGGCTAGCGAAGTAGTGGAGGAGGGTCGCTCAGTCAATGGAAGGAAGGACCTCGTTTGCAATCTGTTCCTGGGAAATTCGTTTGTTGTTCAGAGTTTATGCTTCGTTTGATTGTCTGGACAGAACGTTTTTATTTAAAATACCATAAATCATAAATTTTCTTCAACCACACACACACACACAACCACAAACATAACAATCAAACATAAACACTCACATGCACTCATAATGCGCGCAATCAAGGCTACAACACGATTTACAAACCGACCTCCAAGCAAGAAGGATACACACATATTTGTGTATCTTGTTGTGCTCTGTTTTCTTATGCTACGGCTGCGCTTTCTTTGTCTGACTATCGTCGGCGTTGTCCTGGTTACATAGCACCGTTCCCGCCTCTACGCCCCATCAGTGCAATGCTTTGCAGGAATCATTTCCAATAAGCACCAACCAACACGGGCGTCTAAATTGAGTTGTAATTTGTTCCTGAAATGTGCTCCTTCTGGTTAGTCTACCTCATTTAATTCGTTTCTGTTCGGCTGGCTGGGCTTCTATCCTGTTCTATGCACTGATGCTTCCTGCCGGAAGTTTGGTAATTTTGTACGATTCGAGTTGACTCTGCAGTGATAAGAATTACTTTTTGGGGGTTGGCAATGCCGGGGGGAAACGAGTGTAGTTTATGTGAGCAAGTCAATTTCAAGGATGTTATGGGTAGAAAATAAATTCCTTTGGTTTGGGTGTTATTGTGATAATCGTTTTATGGCTAAGACATAAATTGATATTGCATATGCATGAAGTGGTATGACGAAAGGATTACTGGAAAGAGTAGCAAGGAAATTAGGGTGCTTGGACAATTGGTTGCTTGTTAAAAGGAGGAGGTAAACAAAAATAGATGTAACGAATGAGTTTTGCTTATATGAAAGGATTTTTATATAATACTCTCTACGTAGTGAGTAGTATTTGTATGAAATCATAACTGAATTAAGAGTACATCGACGGCAAGGAGCAATGTCAATTAACTAAAGTTCTTTAAAGTGTCAAAATTTTTGTAGAATTGTTAACCAATTGTATATATACACATACAACTGTACTAAAATAAAGAACTACTTTTTTTATTTTTTTATTTATTATTTTTTTAAAATTTATATTTTAATGAAAATTATAGGGTTGCATAGGCATTGTCCTCTAGATGTGCGTTATGTAGTTTTATACCAATAGGCTGATGTTACTGCAGGAGAAAGCAATTGCGAAAATTTAATTATATATTATATATTACATTATAGTAGCGTAGCCCGGCAGACATTGTTCATGTATTTGTATTTGCAAAGAAAATAAAAAATCAATAAAAGTACAAAAATCAAGTATTTCAATAGTGTGGCATTTCGTATTCTTCACTTTTTTTGTTTTATGTTTTTCATCCCAATATTTGAACATTTTGACTTTTTACAATAGACT
The DNA here is from genome assembly GCA_035041755.1 of Cacoxenus indagator. Taxonomy (NCBI): domain Eukaryota; kingdom Metazoa; phylum Arthropoda; class Insecta; order Diptera; family Drosophilidae; genus Cacoxenus; species Cacoxenus indagator. The sequence goes on from JAWNKX010000884.1 coordinate 160,379, forward strand.
TTCGACACACTCAATCCTCAAATGCTGCTTCTTTTTTGTGTTTTATTTGTATCTGTACAGTTTGAGAAGCATCTAAAAATTAAGTTTTTCTTAATATTTAGTGAGTTCGACGATTTTTTCACACAGTAACCATCTAAAGGCTATTCTAGAGGTTCCCTGAAAATTTCATCAATATCGGTCCAGCGGTTTCGGCGTTCATATCGGACAAACACACTTTAAAGCTTATATATATAGATTAATACGGAGAAATTATTTTGGTATCGTTTTACTCTTATTAACGTGAATATATTCTCATGAAAATTAAACAAAATAAAGTGTGAGTGTATTCATGCGGGCGGAATTTCTACCGCTGGGCGATACTAGTAATTTATTAATGGCATAACTTTTTTTATATAGGCTTATCGAGCAACGCACGTAGGCAGACATATTTCTAGGATGCATGAGAAACATTATATTGAATTTTTCTACTTGTTTTTGGAGTACTGTATTAATTCATTGAAGTGTTTTTATTCTTGACAGCTCTTTTGTGCAATTGGAGATTTATTTGATATTTGCTGTAAATGTTATATATCATCAAGCTCTATAGAAACATCAAGCTAAATTTCTCTGACTTAAACTGCACATTTGAAATCGTTGACAACGCTTAACTTTCTGACTGACCCTTTTTCAGACATCACTTGATTAATAGTCATTTAGATCTAAAGTTCACTGCTAAGTCTATCTTATGTAAACAATCGCATACACTAGACTCGACACCCACACACCAATTGCACCTGCAATGCTTTTCACACATACTTCACAAAACTGTAACCCTTTTTAGATAGCATCGAAAAATGGTCGTAGCATAAAAACCCTTACACACGTGACCACTGCACATTTTTACATACGTAATTATTTGCTGTGTGTATGTCTGTGTGTGTCGGTGGGTGTGTGGTTGTGTGGTGTTTCATGTCAGCAGTGTATTTCTATGTTTGGACCATTGAATGCCGCATGCCATTTTAAACGTGGCTTTTGTATCTGACTAACCCAAGGCGTATTTAATTTAATTTCAACGCATTTAACCCATAAACCACAACTACAAGAACAACAGCTACAGCGACAGAGTATCAGCCAATGCGTTGTGATTGTTTAAAAATTAATGCAATTATGAGGCGCAAATATTATTGCATAAACATAAATACGATTGCCACATTGGTCCATAGGCGCGTGTATCTCTATGCGTGCTGTGGGTGCGCGAGATGTACATAGCTACAAACGGTGAGTTGCCACGCCCTAAAGCCAATACAAGCGCCGCGTGTCATATCCGCCGTCCTTAAAAACACATTTCACCCAGTTGAGACCAACAGCAAAATTAAATCTCGGTAAACATAAATTTTGTGCTGCATACTTTTCAGTGCCGACGGCAAAAACTTTTTCTTCGGCGTAAGCTTGAGCTTGAACTTCAGCTTCTTCGCCTTCGGGGTGTACTAGCAAAGCAAGCGGGTTGAGCAAGCGGGGCTGTTGCTAGGGCACTTGTTTCCAAATGTTCGACAACTTCCGGCGAAAGCTGTAAACTAAACTAGGCAAAGGAAAACTTTCGACAAAAAGTGAACGCGTCAAATTCTTCGACTGAGGTTTGCTGTATGGGTAGTGGAGTACGGGGTGCGTTAAATCGTTGCGTTGGTTGGTGTTAGGTAAAGTGTGTAACGGCAACATATTGATAGACAATAATTTGTCTTAATGAAATTTCCGTATTATTTATGAGATTGCCAAAACGTGGGAAGTGTTCATGGTTCATGAGCGAGTAATGGGGATGAAGGTATGTGGTGGTGAAGAGCGGGGGCAAATGGGTGCTGCCAGAATAACGGCAATGGAACATGAAACTTAGAACAAAGACTCGCTGGCAATTAGCTCAAGAAGTTTGTCCTCTAAGCTATGGCGTGGGCGTGGGCTTATGCGTGGTCTTTCCTTTGTCGAGTGTGAGCGGGGTTAAGCCCTTGTGTTGGGTGTGATTTGGGAGAGATGGGTTGGGTTGAACTTTGACACCGATTGTTGTGATTGTACTTGTTGTCGGTTAACTTGCTCTTGTTTTTGTTTTTGGGGCATGTCGTTCTGCATAATTTATTATCTTCCAGCCTCCCTCATTCAGCGATGAATTGTCTACCCCGTAAGCATCGCAGCCGTACTTTACTCTTGATTTTTCGACAATTTCAATTATCACAGTTGTTGTTGTTTGCCTGTCGTAGCTTTTATATTAGTCATAATTACTTTTTCTTTGTGTTGTCCAAGGTAACCACAGAGAAGTATTTTCGAAAACTTTGTCACTCAGCAAACGGACGACGACGAGAGGACTACTTTACTTGGATGCCCCCCTGTCGTTTGTTCTATTGTGCCTTTGAGTTGAGTCTGTTACAATTTGGAATTCTCAAATATTGAAAATTGAAAAGTAAATTGAAATGGGCGTGACTTGAGGTTAGCTACTTTCTAGGTGTTTCCTCATACTTTTGTGTTTGTGACAAGAAAGAAGCCAGTAAAGAAAATCTATTTGAGTATTGACAATGACAATTGTATTACCGCAGTAATTTCTTAGGTAAAAGCATGTTTTTTTATATGGCTAAATTAGTTTGTTTGGAAATAGTATAATTCTACATAGTTACCTCTATAGGACTCTGAGACGTGCTTAAGAAATATGTAACATCGAAATAATATTTTTATGGAAGAATTAGCACTCCCGAGCTTCAGATGTGAGACACGCTTCTTTTTTTTGTCCCTCCCAAGTGGTCATTAAACCACGAACTCTGGGACGGCTACCGTAGTACACTTGCACTAGGCTACCGAATCTACGCACACATTCAGGCAGACAATTAATTTAACTGTATGTGGTAAGCGACCCGAACGACTTCGTATGCCATCGTGCACGAGCCGATGACGATGTTTGATTGTATGCGAGCGTTACGCTGTGCAAAATTTTACCCTTCTGAAACCAAAAATGTTTCACTTAGAAAATCATGTCTTAAGCCATGCCGGAAGATGTTTCTTAGATGTTGTGTTTACCTTGTATAGACCCAGAGGATTCTGCTGCTTGATTTTTGAATCCAACCCATAAGCATATGGGTCACTAGATGTGAATGCGAGTTACTTCTTATTTGGTGTTAAGCAAAACAAGCATTTATATATTCAGTGATATATTATATAAGTCTATATATAAGTCTAAAAGTTAAATATATCTTTCCTCTAGCCAGTTACACAAGATCAGATTATTAACCGCAACTTATTCACTTTTCACTGCATTGATGTGCTTCAATAGGCGCATATACACAATCTAACCCAGCTCTGATTCTCAAACGCCTCTTGCCAATCGAGGATTCAGAAACAAAAGCAAAAGTGGGATAGTCAATGAACGAAACTGAACACATCGGAGGGCAACAAAACTTATTGATGTGGCTTTTGTTTGTGCGACAATCCAATCGAATCTTCGGCAGCAGTTTGTATCTATGAGTATTGTTGAGCGCGAATGTGCGCGTTTTTGTTGAGTAGTCTGTCAAAGTGATTTGAAGTAACTCAACACAACGCAGGGCAGTGCAACGTAAATGCACAATTTACACATAAAAGCCAACAGACAGACATAAAATAAAAGAGAGGGAGAGAGGCATGCATATTCAATGCGCTTCCGGTGACAGGAACGCAACGGAAAGGGAAACCAAACCGTCCAAATGGGCGAACTGAATGAGTGTACGTGTGAGTGGTTAACGAACGAAAAAAATAAAGAATAATCCAAAGCGATGAACAGAATTTCAAGGCTCGTTTTATGTGTAAGAGGAGAACTCCGCTCATCGACATGCTGTGGTATCAGGATAATACATACTTAATTGCTTAAACTGCGGCGACCGAGCAAAACACGCATACACACATATACATACATATTATGTTGAGCAACAAGAGTCATGCATTTAACCTTAAAGCGACATAACCACCCGTTATGCCAAAACAACAACAGCAACATCTCTATAGAACAATCAACAAATGAAGCTAAACTCGGGACAGCTTTCGTTGAATAAAGCGCGAACTCCTGTGCACATATTGCGGTACATTTACACACACACACTCATTCTATTTACACGTCACCCCAACGAATCCAGCTGTAAGTAGTGTAGAATCTGTGTACGCGCGTGTGTGTGTGCAAGAGTGTGTGCACATTTATTTAACCCACAACAAAAGATACTCAAAACATATCATTGGCGCTTTGAACGAACGTCAGTTGAATCGTCGTAATTGCATTTTAGACTTTCAAATGCAAACACAAAATGCTTTTTATGATTATGCGGCACCACTCAACTGAGGAATGGAATTTGTGTACTGCGGTTTTAACAGTATTCGAATACCCTGTACATTTTTATAATGAAGGTCGTTTGAAACTTTCATACAATTGAAGCAGCAAATATTTTAAGGAACAGTAATTCGAAATACAAAAAAAATAAAAATTAATTTAAAACAAAAATTAATAAATAAATTAATCTTCTGTATATATAAAACTAGCAGGGCCCCGGTGCGTTGCTGCCTTTTGCGCTCTGTCTACTGCTGCGATTTTCTCGTTGTTCTTCCAGTGTTTGACTTTTTCGGTGGCATTTTTTATTTTCATTCGAATATTTGGACATTTCGACTTTATACAGTTTGAGCAGCTCTGTCGGCAAACTCAATTCTCAGAGTATACTTTGTTTTTGTGTTTTATTAGTATGCATACAGTTTGAGAAGCATCTGGAAATTGAGTTGGTCTTAATATTTATTCCGAATTCGACTATTTTTTCTCACCAAACTTAGCCATAGTCAATTTTCATGGTGTAACGGTAAAACGGTGTCGGATTCCATGGGGATCAAACAAACAAACATCCTTTTTTATGTGTATAGATAGATTCAGCTGTACAGATGCTTTGTGACTATACTCATCCCAAACGGCTGGACCAATTTCGATTAAATTTGTTGTGTGTATTTGTGTGGGTCCCTGGCTGGTTTAGATTAACGTTTGGATCCGGTAGGTAGCGTGGTGGTCAAGATACATGCAGTTTCTTTATCACTTTTTTTTAAAAATATTTAATTTGCTTCTTAATATATCCAACTGATTTCAATGAAATTTCAGGAACATATACGAGTTGGTCCTCATTCCATAAGAGCCTAATTTTAAACATTAGAGGGGGCACTGTTGTTGCGACCTAGACATGTTTTTATTTTGCGAATCGACTTTAAGGTTTTTTTTTTTGTCTTTAAGAGTACCCCACGGGATTCTAATAAATGTGACAATATATTTTTATTTTGTTATTTGTCTATCCTTATTTGACAAAAAAACACCGCGAATCTCACACGGACAACTTTACTTTCTGTGGGACTGCTAGTAAATAAATAAAACTTCATAGCCGAAGACTTTTATTAATCTTCACATAAAGAAGCGGTTCGATTGAGAGGAGTGTTAGCAAATGTGTGTATCATCAAATGAGACTTACGTTGATGATGGCAAATAAATTTTTCTATAACTTATTAATTTTTTTTACCACCGTATTGAGTTACATTTTTAATCCAGAGAGCTTCGAAGAAATACACCAGAATCGAAGAATTTAAGGTGTGACACTCGGTAAAAAGTCATTGCGACGATTTCCTGAGACTGCTATCTGAAAGTATTTGTATCCAAATCAATAGATTCACATAACTGTAATTTGCAGCTGTGTTACGGAGGTACGGTAAATTTCCGTAAGTGTACTTTCTGGTGTAAAATACTTCGTGCCAAATTTCAGAGTTGTTTACACCTCTATCGAACTAAAATATTAAACTCCTTTATTGCGGCGTAGGGCATCTAATTTAACTGAAAACTCCGCCAGTCACTTTGTAGCCTTAAGGTCGCGGAAGGCTAACTTTAATGCTGTTTTCAAAGCATTGTTTTTGTGTATCGCTTTGCTTAAAATTGTCCTTGTGCTTATTCATAACGCAAGCCTACACATACACATATATATATGTACCTAAATTTCGCGCTTTTGTTTTAATATTTACTTGTTTTTTTTATTGTTCAGAATTTTGTTTTTTTCAGTTTCGATGACCCCACGTCGAATTGCGCAGGCACTTGAGGCTTGTAACCATTTATTGGATTGGTTTGCATCTGAGAGCACGGGGCTAAATTCGCGGTTACATTTATAAATTTTCTGTGGCAATTCATATATTATTCATAAACAGCGACACAATTGAATTGTCATTTCTGACAGCTGTCGATCAGCGAAAAATGGCGTCTGAGAGCCAAGCGATTTTGATTGAACAACGTGCAACAAGACGCAACAAAGAACGACGATTGAGTTGCGTACTGATTTTTCAGGGAGTTGTTGTCGGTGGTGGGTTCGAAGAGACAAAAGTCTGTCGATTTGATATGCGCGCATTGAAGATTGGATAATAATTTGTAATTGCGACTCTTTGTTGTTGTAAGTATTAAATATGCACAAGGTTTATTTGCTGTGTTTTGATGTTTACATAATTTTGTTGTAGATACTCGTACTTACATAGATATTTTCAGTGAGCTTGGTATAGTTGCTGCAAAACGAGCGAACCACGATTGAGGTGAGAAAAAATTCTATTGTAAATTGTATAAATAAATGTAATTAATTTAATATAAATAAATATTTAAAAAAAAAATTGTTATTCCAGTAACAATGCATTTTAATTAAGCCAATTTGTAGACCATGAACGGGGCAGCATGAGCATGGCGACAATGCTAGGAAACACTCAAACCAGTGAACGAAGTGGCAGCGACGAACTCATGTCGTGTAATCGACCAAAGGTGGCCACTATCAACCCACAAATAGAGCAGTCGATGAGTTAGTGCAGCCAACAACACCCAACCAACAGATGAAACAATCTGCTAGAGCCCAACGAGCTAGCGAGCCACTTACTGAGCCAACAGAGTTGAAAAAAAAAAAGAAATGTGGCCATGTTCTACGTAATGCGTAGCAATGTTCAGTAAATTTTATATATACGGCAGTAGATGTTGTTGTTTGATATACTTATACATATATAAATATATAGTGTAGATGTGTTTTTTTTAAATTTTTTTTTTCAAAATGGCCGTTTACGCTCGCTTGACGTATTGTGCGAATATTTTTTGCATCGAGTAGCATACTCAAGAATGTCTTTACATCTCTTCACGCTTGGAATTATTTCAAAGTATGTCGTCATCGTCATCATCGTCGTCGAGTCGTTGTGGCACGTCTGTGCTCAGATTGCCAAAGCACAAACCACTTGAAATATTAAAATGTGAAGCACAAAAAGTAAGAGAACAACAGAAAAAAAAACCACAACTGAAAAAAAAATGTTAAAGGTAGCAAATGGCAGCAGTCAACAGAAGCGTAGCATCACTGGCAGTTGTTACTAGCGCGCTGCCACTCAATCACTCACTCCACCGTCGGCTTGGATCTGTATGTGGTTGTGGCAAATGTGCTTCAGATGTGATTTTTGCGCTTCAGTTCACTTTCTACGGTAAGCAAATTACAAGTTAACTGTAATCTATAAAAGTTTCTGTGAGAATGAGTTTCGTTGGTTTGAGTTGTTAACTTAAACCGACAGCAAGGCATTCAAACCCTTAAATCACAAAGAATATTGTATGGGAATAGGTTAGGAGCAGTGTCAGAAAGTTGTACGAAACTAGTGCCAAGCATTCGTAATGAGCTTATGATGTATGTCCCTCGATCTATAAATTTTATAGAGTAGAATTATTTAGTTAAGCTATGGTACAACGATCTGTATAAAAATTTTAAAAGTGGGATTGGATTATATGTTTCACTTAATTATTTGAAGTTCTTTATAACAAGTCTTAGAGATAATATAACTTCCATCTCATTCAATTGCCCGGACAGTGCGTTGCATGCATGAAGTGGGCAGCACCGTGGCTCAAAGAATACTTCATAAGAAATTCAAATAAGAGGTGGTAACAGAGTAGTACCTGTATCAGTAAATTCAAGAACTTATATTACTAAGAAAGAAGGGGCTATCCGAGGCAACGAAAGTACAAATAGAATACATTTTAATAGAGGAGCATGCGAAGCGACGGAGGGTTCTCTATTAGAACTTCTAAAGAAGTTAGCAAAAGGTATGATGTGCTGCAGACGGCATCAGTGATACGCGTACCATCCCACGCGTATCCTGGACACGGATTTCAAGCCTATCAAGTGGCAAAAATTTCGGTTCTGAGCTGGTTTTATTATTATTGCACATTATTACTATTATGACTAGTTCAGTCAAAAAATTGTCAGCACGAATAATTTTAAGCCCTCTGGTATGTTATTTCTTGATTTTTCCATATATTCATACACACCTGCATTAAAGGAAATGCATTCATCGTCTGATTTTCTGCCGAAAATCGTTAAACTTAAACAACTTTATAGACTAAATCGATCTATACAGTACGGAATATTACTTTGAAATTTAAAGTTTGAATTATCAAAAGGATTATGACGACCTCGTTGACCATTTTGACAATATTTTGACAAATTACAAATTCTAATAAAAAGACCTACAAAAATCGTGGTTTTCAATACCAGGTTAATTCCACTTGGTATTCCACGCTGTATATACAGTCTAACTTCCCTATAATGAACTACTATATAGCGAAGCTCTGTCTATTACGAATTTATTTCAAGTACATAGCTTTTTCGGTATAACGAATTTTCTATAAAACGAAGTGATTTTTTGTTCGCGTGTGGATTCAATATAGGGAAGTGTGACTTGTTATGGTTGCCTACAATGTGTAGCTTGTGTGTTTGATTAGAAGCCAAAAAGTGCAAGCTGACTTTTCACAATCTGAGATAACCTTTAAAAATTTATTATATAAGTCTAATAGTAGATCGCCATAACAAATGGTGAGATAGGCTAAAGGTACCAATACTCTAACAGAGGCGGATTTGCAATGTTGGCCGTCCTAGGCCGTGTAGTGCCAGCCGCCCTTCTCTCAGCTCCCAACATATAGCTACTAAAATATGAGTTTACTTTCTGGCCAAGTTTTGTCGAAATAGATTAAGAAATTGAGTTATATCGTGATAATTTTGTTGGTTTATACATTGTCTGTGTACAACAGACGGCAGCATCATGAATGCATCAAAGTCTATATATAAATAGGCAAGACATTTTCTTTATCACCTTTTACGCCTAAACCACACAACCGATTTTGATCAAAAATTTACCATTCGACAGGTTTAAACTTGCAGATTGTTACAATATACTTTTTAATAAACTTAGTTAGGTATTGTAAGCGTAAAAATGGTTGAAAGCTGTCACACACACAACTACAATAAAGTCTCACACGTACGCTTCACGTTACTCACTTCACGCTTGCATTTTGTTAAATTGCCTTAAGACATGTAGTTACTAAGTGACATAGCACAATTCAATATTTTTACAATTGTGGTTGAATTTCAATCGCTGGGCGAACACTACATGTGATTCATTCCCATTCTCAACGCAGCCCAGTATACTTAAGGGTTTGTCGTATCTTGCTTCTATCAGTGTCTAACAGCCAAAGGATTATATACTCTATAAAGCCCCCATCAGAATGAGTACAAACAAGTTCCATACAGTTGTTGTCTTAGTAATTTTATCTTTAGAAAATTAGCCTCATACTGCTGAGGCAGCGAATTGATAATTCGCTTGTAACTGCAGCCTTGACTACATTGTAACATTATCGAGTCTCGTGCCTACAACCAACGTACATACTGTCTTCGTCTTCGACTTCCTACAATGGCTTATGTGATTATTGTTTTGTCTGGTGCAATGTATCTGTATCTGTATCTGCATATTATATCTACTGCTGACAACAGACCGTTGGATATGTGTGCCCGCATGAGATAAATTCTGAAAAGTGATCGTGGAACGATTTTCTCGTTTTTGAGACTTTAAGTATTCGTTCTTGATCTTTCTGCGTCTGTAATTGCTGTGGCAAAAGCAAACACAGCAAAAGTCACGTTTTGCGTAATAGTGACCGGCAGACAGATTTTCTATGGACAATGTGTAAATGATGATTATGAGTAGCAACATAAAGCCTTAAGTACGCACTTAAAAGAAACAGATACAAAAAATAAATAAATAAATAAAAAAGAGGAAGGCAAAGAGCAAATTCATGAATAATACGAGCTACAATTTGCCAAATTAATGTGCACGTGGCATTGATCAGATCGCAGTGATGGTGGTGGTCGTGTGCAGTTGGAACTTTCAGCCTTTTCCAGTTTGAATGTGGGTCTTGTGGGTGCTGAACGGAAGAGCTATCATAAAAAAAATAGAAAAAAGAATAAATAAAAAAATGTCTATCAAGACCAAGTCAAGTTGGGTAATTAAAGTGTCAGAAATGCCGTGGACATGCGATATTTCATGCCGTGGATACTCGAAACAGCGAAAGAATGAAATACTGAACAAAGATTATGAATATGTATGCAAATCAGTGGCGAGTAGGCAGCAAAAACTAGACTACCACCGCAATTCACCTGTCTTTGGTGAAGTCGCATTAGTGTTCGTCGTCATCATCAACTTAGTCAACGCCCTACCACCAGCAACACCACCCATTGCCATTGGACATTAGCCGTTTTAGAGCGTGACAATCATTAAAAGTCACTGAAATGGACATAGAACTATAACGTCGACGTCCGTGATGAGGACGATGGCAATGACGATGGCGTTGACGATGACGAGAACAACGTCGTCGTTGTTACAGACCACTGACGAACGTCGTCGCTCATATATAAGCAATCACTAAAAATGACTAACGGTAACCACGATAGCCCACATCCGGTATGGCGTCGGGTAGTTGGTTGTCCCCGTGTACGGGCTGGTGGTATGACGCCAACAAACTACTGTCCAACAAACTGCTGGAATTGAGGTAAACGTTGAAAGAAAATTACGCTCTTATCGCGCTTCCTGTCGTGACACAATTTTCTATCATAGCCAACACACACACACACACACACACACACACACGCACAAAGACGACAAACCACATCAACTTCAGCTAAGCTTGGTTATGATTTGTTTCAACAATATTAAGGCCAAGAAGTACGTACAGATTGCCCACTTCTTTTTGAGCTTTGGTTAGGCAAAGACATAAAGTTATTATTGCTTCTTCGTCTTTCCTTCTACGGGTAGGTTGACGGAATTGCTTTCAGTACTACTACTTTTTTTTTGGTTTTGTTTGTTTTGTATGCCATGAAATGATAAATGTTTAGTGGACACGTTCCTTGGCTATGTACAATATATATTCTCGTATATAAGTAAATCCACCTTGGCGTTACATCATATCTTGGCCTAGAAATGATGGAGACACGAATTATTCCACAGAAATGCTGCATAATTAGATATGCCAGCGACATGCAAAGCTCTGATTAGGAAAGCAGCAAAGGTGAGGACAAGCACTACCAAAAAAATTACATTGATTGTAATTCAAATGAACAACAACACAAATTGGTGGCCACACAACAACCCAAAACAAAAGATAAAAAAATATCATAATTTCGTATGTCTTGGCAATAGTTCAAGAGGCTCCAGTTTAGTCATATTTAGTTATCTCAGCTTGGCGTTCGATGTACCCAAACATTTCTTATAACGTGAAATCTTTCGAACGTGACAAATTGAAAAAAGCGCATCAGTGAAGCGTAGTTAACGAATGTGCAAGTGTAGCGACCATAGCGACGACCATATTAACGACAGACAGACAGGCAGTGGGGCAGAGAGACAGAAAGCCATACCGACAGATGAGCGAGACTTTGATGACTTTTATGGCAAAGCGACGACAACGACGACAACGGTAACGTCAACCAGTGCACCAGTGTACCACTTGCTATTCCATTGCCTCTGTTTCTGTCTGTCTGTCTGTCTGTCTGTGTCTCCAGTTCTATCAGTTGCTGCAAATACAGCCATAGGCTCGGTGAAGATCTGCTTACGTGAAATGATTTATGGCTGCAACGTGCTTCAGGTATTGCACACTGACACAAATTGGCACGAATATGCAGACGATCTTTTAATATTAGTTAGACGGATTGTCTTATCCAATAACTTAAAAACAACATCAAACCAAGCGACTCATCCAGCATTCTAGATAATTTGTTATATATTCAAAACTCGTTCTGCTGTCAAACTAAGTGTTATCTATATACATATAAAAATCGATGTTTGTCTGTTGCCTATAGACTCCGACAACGTTTGACCGAACAACATGAAAATTGGTACATATATGGGTTTTCTCATGGAGCATGTTTGTGGCTAAGTTTGGTGCATTAGTGTATACCGCGAAAGTTAGTATATATATACATATATATATTACATACTTTATCCTTTAATTTTGCTGTTATTGTAGAACAACTTCAATTACATTTAAAGGAAAATGACAAATACAACTTAGTGAAGAGTGAACTTAATAGTTGGCTTTAAATTAATTGAGATTGCATCCAACTTTTTTGTATGAAATTATTATTGCTTCATCAGTTTGCCGTTGATAGGTATGTCAAATTCGAAATCGAAAGTCTGTCAAAGAAAATTAATAATCAAAGTTTAATTAAAATTGAGAAAATCAATTTAGTGTATTCCAAGTTTGGTGTGGGAAAAATGCCAGTAAAGCGTCGAAAACAAAATATTGGCAATAACATGATCGCAGAGTCAATGAGACTAAGGAACAGTGCAGTCACCATTTGGTGGCAAATCGAATAAGAATTGACGAGAGAAAAAGTCAAATTACCACAGGAAAAGGCGTATATATTTATTTATATATATAAAAGTAACCACAGAATACGCAGAAGGCGAACGAATGAACACAAGAAATAAAAAAGATCATGTCGGTGACGGGAAGTCATAAGATTTTTCCCTACCTAAAATCATCTAAGGCGGCGAAAGATTTTTTCACTTCCCGTTTACATCTTCATTCTATACACATCGCGAGCTACGCCGGGGACCCTGGTAGTATTCGATATAAACTTCATTCTTTGAGGCTGATTCAGAGATTGCCCGTGCATTGAGAACAACGAAGACATTTTTTCAAAGATTAAGAGAGCAAAACGCTTTTTGGATGGTTGAGGAAGTTGGCAAAAGTATGTACTGACTATCGACTATGGTTTGCCAAATGATTTCTCTTATTTCAGCGAAAGTTTTCTTGCCACTTGTATGATGCACGTATCATCACAAAGTCCCTAACCACTAAGTCATAGGGCCGCTAATATTGTGTGCCTGAGCACACTATAATGCAAAACCAGTTCGGTTCAGGCAGTGAATACTATTATATTTTCCATATATATTTCCGTATATTTCTCTGTGGCAAAATATTACGACTTTCAGCTACCTATGCTTTTCGGGTGTTCTTTATAGCTCACTCTAAACATACCCATGAAAATTTCGTTTCAAGCATAGTTACTTAACTTCAGAACCACCGTGAATATCACCTTGAAACACATACGGGCAGTACCCATGAACACTACGACGCTGATTTCCATGACGAAGATCATAATTATTTCCATATTTTTCTTGACTTGTTTTTCTTTCTTTCTTTTTTTTTTTTTTTTTTTGTCACAAAGTTGGTTTGCTCCTTGCTGACGTTGTTATTCTTCTGTTTGTTGTTGTTTTTTCTGCTTATTGTGTTTGTTGTGTTTGTTCTGGTTGCGGTGATTTTTCCGCGCTCTTTTGTATTGTCACCAGTTTCAATTATCGTACAGATGCCTTCATTATATTATTTATTGTTATCGTTGCTGTTGTATGCTACTCTCGTGATGGTGTGTGTGTGTGTGAGCATGTTTGCTTGTGTATGTTTGGGCAATAACTTTTTCAGTTAATGAAGACATAAAACTCAGCATATAACTCGTATCCTAACTGCCACTGTTGCTGTTAGCGCTAAAGTTGCGTGAGTGTAGGCGTTGCGCTACGTTTTCGAGAACAGAGACATGCAGACCATTAAAAGCAGCAAAAGATGTGTGTTTCTGGTTTAGCTTTTGTTTGGGTCCACATTCATTTATTGTTTATTATTATTGTTTTATTTTTGTTTGTTTTTGCTTGGCTTGGTTTGAGCAATTTTTGGCATATGAAATTGACATCTCTGTTGTAGATACACTATTATTGCGCAACGGAGATACATATGTTTATTATTTATTTATTTTTTGTACATAAGTTATTCTACTTGTATATAAATTGCGCATGTATAAAAATCAACAAACCCATTAAATATAAAGCTACAAAAGTGTTCGCTTGTCGGTAGAAACTTTTGTATCTGTATATGTACGACGTGTATATGGAGGCCCTACAAACGCCCATACACATACCACCCACACACCACCCAAACGGTATGGACCAACGAAAGGCGTTATCTCTCGCATTATTTGTCACTGTCCGTTCAGATAGAGAAAGAACGAGCATTGGCAAGTGTGCGTGTGTTTGAGTAAGTGAAAGAGAGAGTCAGAGAAAATGAACAAATGCGCGCTACGATGAGAGAGCACGCAATAGCAACGACGACAGCGACAACGAAAATGACAAACCGTATAAACTTAACTCAGATACATAGATACATGAAATTCGTGCGCTACCCGTATGTGCTTTGCTAGTCAGTCAGCTAGATATGATAACGTGTTGCGGTGGCGTTTTGTTGCTGTCCTCTGCTTTGCTTTGCGTTGCACTGTTTATGCCACGCCCACAATTGCCTGTCACTTGACTCGTCTCGCCGCATCTTGGTGGGTTCCACGATGTGAGTATCTGCGGCCTGCTGATAATGAGCTGCAGTAGGGATGCAAACGCCGACGGTAGTTGTGCAATTCAATAAGATACTTTTGGTCGAAACACACATGTAGACACACAAACACACCCAGCTGTCGGTAATACCCATGCACAAATCTATATGTATGTTTGTGCGTGTGTGTGGGTGCGAATAATTTCCGCAAAGTTTTGACTGCCTTTGGCTGACATTGTGTTTAACCTCTTTCAAGGACCTGTTTTACCTTTCTAGCCTATATGCATGCACGTGTGTATGTGTGTATGTCCTTGGAATTTTTTTAGTGTTGGCGACGGCGTCTGTGTGGTTTACAGTTGCGAGGTGGTCGTCGTCATCATTGCCGCGTTTGCATTTGCTTGCCCTCTTAACACACTTCATTAATCAAATGCCTCGACGCGAGTTCAACAACAATGCAAAAACAAAAACAAAACAAAGGAGTATAAGAAAAAAACATCAACAAATACATACGTGCAGACTGATTTTTTAATAGTAGCAAGTTTCCCTTTCGCCGTGGAAAAGATACATCAAATTCGCCGCGCACATTTTTACGGCGAATTTCATAAAATGAGCGAGAGAGTGTGTGAGCAAAGCTCCACCTACTCAAGCAAGGCGCAGTCGCACGCAAGGCACACATTTATACGCTCACTCACACATAGGCGCATCCAAATGTTTACGATGAGCTCCACTCAGTGGACAGTGATAGTGGCAGCAACAGCAGCCGAAGCAGCGTACTTCGCTCAGTCAGTCTCGTTTATACTCACGCGGGATGACAAACGAATGACAGACACGACGCGCTCGCTCAACTGAGCGATAGATAATGTAGAGATAAGAGACAACGACGAACGAGTATCACAGCGACGTCTACGCTAACGTCGCTGCTGTCAACGTCGTGTTACTCCATGCCCGCCAGTTAGAAACGTTCGCTTTCTCGCTCACTCCTGCATTCACAAGCGTTAGTTTGTACGATTGCTTATACATAAGCAACAGCTGTGGGTTGCAAATGCTTGTGAATGGTTGGGCGTGCGGTGTAAGCGTTGTTAGTAATGATGGCGCTGTTGGCATTTGGGATTGGGTGTCGTCTGTTGGCAGGTTGATTGCTGCTTCTGCCGCTGTAACTGTTTATCTTCTTTTTTTTCTGCCAAAGAAAAATCTCTGCAATCTCTAATTACCTCAGCGAATGCGAGTTACAACTTTTACCAATAGAAGCGCACAATATTAATTTGTGTGTGTGTGTGTGTTGTACACTTGTAATGGATTTAATAATTTCCAGATATGTAATTAAATTTGCACGAAAATAGTTGTTCATATATTTACTCTTTGACGACTCTACACACATGCACACAAATTTTTTCACATACCAATCATTGCGCACTTGCAGTTACACTTCTGTGTGGTCTTGTGTGTGAAAAATTAATGAGTGCAAATAATGTTTTAAAAAATCCTCTAAGCCTTCCGTTCCAGAATTTTTGCTTTCGTCATTTTATTGGCAAAAAGTTTCTATTTTATGTCCTTAATAAAGAAATGTCGCGTCAATTGAGGTCAAAATGGTTTTCTGCGTTGGCCGTAATTTCGAATGAAAGTCAAGCAGCTGAAATGCTGTGCTCATTAAACGAATTAAGTAAAATTTATTGACATTAATTTTGTTTGTGTCCAATACTGGAAAGTCAGTGAAACTTTATTAAAAAATTTTATAATTGATGAGATAAGATAGTACCCCCTCTAAATTTAAAGGAATGTTTCAGAGAAGTTAAGACTCCCCTAGAGAACTTCTACGCCAAGCAAAACAAAAACAAACAAATGCAGTTGACGTTTCATTTGAAATATAAGAAAACTACACAATAGGACTTTTCCCGAGGAAACCACGATTCAATGATAATCTTTATTTCTTCGCAAACAAATTAATTTTTGAAGCACTTAAGAATGAGCGAATGAAATGGAACTCTTCTCTTTAGGTAGGAATTTAATAGTCTCCCGTACTTAGTAAATATAAGTGCGATTTCCGAGAACTTCACTGAATTGTGAACTAAGGAGAATATTGATATGAACTTGGAAAAATATTACCAGTAACATATTACACGTATCGAGAGGCCTTGTCATATCCACTTGCAACGAAGAGAACTTATCATATCATTCAGCTATACGAATTGGTATAATATATTATTTAAAGAGCTCTGAGAGTTCTATTTCAGCAAATTAACATATATTGAGGGAAATATAAAAATGTTCCACATCGCTTTGCTTTTCGTTGGAACAAAGATAATTTTTGTTTTTACTCTATTAACATCTAACATGAATAAATCTGGCAAAGAAATTTGCATAATAAAATTTTCGTAATAATCTAATTGCAAGCAACCTTCACGATTATTGACGCAATTTCGAGTGCACTCAACTGCTCGTTGTGGTGCTGGAAATAGCAAACTATCTCAATAAGTACGAGATCGCCAGTGATTTGCAAACAAGATCAAGGCCGATATAGAAGCCCATAAAGTCGACACACATCGCTGCATTTCAGTGAATGCGAACGCGACTGCCAAATAAAATATTAATTACCGTGACTATATTTAACTACTTAAATTGAGTCTATTTTCAAAGCAACGCAAACAACAAAATATATTCACGCCGCGCCGAGTCGCTACCAATTGTGAAATAGAAAAGGAAATTCGTTGAAATACGAACATGAGAATTGATTTGGTCAGATTTCGATTCCCGCATCGATAGCGCGTACGAGGCATGAAGTAAGTGAGGTAATTTTGCATACGGTTTTCAGTGGCATCCAATCGGGAAAATTGCAATGTAATGGAAATGTATGGCGATCACGAAATGCGGGTGGGCCAAAGTCATTGGCAAAAGGCGTGAATATCATGTTCTGAATTCATTAATTCCCAAAATACAACTAACGCGAAAAAGATGCAGGAAGAGATATACATAAATTACAAAAAATTACATAAATATGTAAATTTTTGAGCGCCTTTTCACGGCATTACAATTCAAGTTGGCACATTGTCTTCGGCGTATCTGACAAATCACTGACATATTGGCGTACAGGTAACTGCGCACATGACAAGAGTGCTTTCATGTGGTCAAGTCGACTGTTTTACCACTTTTGCACCCAGCCCGTGATGAGTATTCCGTCATCGGTCATTGGTCAGCGATTCGCTGGTTAGGTTGTATGTGTGTGGTACTTATTTTGATTAGATTTATTAGATACTTTAGTACCCTCCTTGTAGTACAAACGAGTCATTTATAACATAATCATTTGAAATATGATTCGAGATCTGTGACAAATGAAAGTGTCTCAAATATATTAGCCCATTGCGATCAATAGGTACAAAATCTGATTAAATTTGTGCATCCTACAGAACTAATTAGTATGCAAGTTACTTTACGAATTTTCCTTTCTGCATAATTCTACCCAAAACATTTATATCAAATTGAGCCAAACATGTCTAAACAAGCATACATCCGTGTAATAAAAATTTGCCACAAAACAAATCCCAACCAAATTGCTCGACCATTTCCTATGCGAAGGCCATCGAAACTTCGATTTGAGCCACAACACTACAAACTTCAAGTCACCACACAAGCGCCACAACGACAAAGTTTATGACAAACTTCAACTTCGTTGATGTCGACGTCGACGTCGACGTCGCGCTCAACATCTTAGGTGCACCGTGCTCATTGTTTCGCCCCTGAGCAAAAGTCAATATGCAACAGTTCGTTGTTGGGTGTTTGAAGGATGTTTTTGTTTTTGTTTTTGTTTTTCGACTAATTGTGCAACAACAAAAGCGCTGACTGCAACCACCACACTATCAACGCCAACACCAACACTCGCACCAATTGACGAACAAGCGTGCGGCGCAGCGCTGTTAGCCAGATTCGAAGAAAGTGTCTATATGAAATAGTTGCGTGACTTCATTTGCATGAGTTGTGCGACTTTTGTAATGACCCTACTCCTTCTCTTCAAACACATACATATGCACGACACACACACACACACACTCACAACGAAATAAACATATGCAGCCATATAATGTCTTTTTTACACGTGCCACGTCGAGCGACACAGCGACACAGCGAAACAGCGTACAGAAAGAACACTGCCTCGATTTTAGTGTCCTTTGGCGCATTTTTAGTGTTCGAGTTAAGTAATAAAAAAATAAAAATATAAAAAAAGAAAATAAGGCACCGCCAGCAGCAACTTGGAGTTGGCACTCAATTCGCGGGCGTTGATTATTTTTTGCTGATGCCGCTGCCGCCAATTCTGCTGCTGCCGTTGGTCGTGTTCTTTGGTGCTCGTGCGTTCGTCCGGCTGGGGTCTGTCGTGCGGTGTTGGTAGGCCTCGTTTTTCCTTCTTGTTATAGTTTTTCTTGAGTAGTTTCATTTCATATTTACATAGTAGTGCTTGCTGCCTAGCACCACAAACAAAAACTAAACGAAAAAGTCGCGTCAGTCGTCAGTCGCGTCTGAGGTGCTTCAATGGCAGGTAGCACTAGCAATAGCACCAGCAGCAGAAGCCACAGAAGCCGCAGCAGCAGCAGCAGGTGTTCCAAACAACTAAAAACTGATTCATTCGCTCGCTCGTTCGTTCGTTCGTTCCTTCGTTCATTCACGAGTTCTTTAGTTCGCGCGTTTTCTGCCTACGCCATTTAGTGTTATTGTTTGTGCCTTAAACCGTATTTTCGGCGTCTACCAGAGTTTTAAACTTGGTTTGTTTGTTTAGTTGGTCGTTTATTCGTACGCCGGCTCCGTGCTCCATGGTCGGCGTACGCCGTGTTCAAGTGTAAAAAAGTTTTATGTACAACGTTGAAGAAAAGGGGCTTTGATTTGCGTTGTGCTGCATTGTAGTTCGTTTAAACATCTCGACATAAACAACGGCAACAGCAACAATAAATATCGAAATCGTTGTATTTTTGTTTCGCGTTTAAATTTCGAACACTTTTTGTCGTCTTCATCGTCGTCGTCGTCGTGGTCGTTGTCGCCGCCACCGTCACCGTCACTACTCACATAAAAACAATTTCTCTGACATATATGTACACATACTCAAAATTGACTTCCTTTTCGAATCCGATTTCGATCAAAGTCTGCACTCACCATCCATCACCAACGCTCCCCACAAAATATGGTAGTAACATTTAATATGGAAATTTTATTGGCGACAACGCGTTGCTTTGCATGCATTTTAAAGTGATTTTTAGTGCTTGTTAATCGATTTAAGCGATCTCTTAGTTATGACTGTTTTGTGTTTGAACCTATCAACCGGTAGCAGTGTATGTACATTTGTGTTAATTAGCTAAACAACCTTTGGAGTTATTCATTACACAAATGATTATATGATTAATCAAATGGATTTGTACAAGGCAGCTTTCTTATGACGTCCCTGTTGGAGATTATCATGCGATCGAAAGCGCTCGCTCGCAAATTGAATCAAGGTAAGTCGAATATAAGCGACCAGTTTTAAATAAAATTTAAAATAAAAAAAATAAGAAGAAAGTGTGACTGAACTAATTATAACTATCGCCAAAACATACGGGACCGCTTATAAATTATATTCTGATTTAGTTGTTAGTTTTGGGAAGTTCTATTTGGTAGTTCTATTGTACCGGTAATAATACGTTCGTTCCAGTGTTTTTATTTGACGCATCTAATAGAGAAAATCGCTAATCGTCAAGAAAAAGCGTTCCCTTCGAGCTAAATAACTTGTGGTCTCCAAGCAAAAATGACCAAAAGTAGATCACCATATGCTGAAAGTTGATTTTTCCAATTAAACATTCTGGCATCATCTACTTTTTTAAATTAAACTAGCTTTACCCGCAAATGTTGTTTTGTCATCAAACCTTTGTGTATTTGTTAAAATTAATAAAATTTTTATTTTACTTACAATCTACATACAAAATCGCAATGCATTTAAAACTGTGTTAGTGAACTTTAAAACAGTTCAAAAGATTCTACAAAACTTGAATGTCTATTTTTGTGTCTACTCGTTGTACGTATCAGTGAGCTTAATATATATTCGTAAGCCTGAATAATAGAAATAACTACACGTCAGGTCACGTACCGGCTCCAAATTAAGAAGAAGAAAAACTAATAGAAGCTCGAACAGAACCTATGGTAAAAATTTGAGCTCGATAGCCCTTATGCTGAAAACACCCGTTTCTAACAAACAAACGCCCAACGAGTTTGATTTTTAGATACATTTTACAAGTGGTTTTATATTTTTATTTTATTTTTTTTTTTAGGAGAAAGTTTTTATTTTAGTTTCGATGACAGTCACATTTATAAAAAAAGAGGGCAGTTAATACGGAATTTCAGCGACTGCCAGGATGTAACTCTTAGATTTACCTTAGGCTTTGCAAGCATTTGCACTAACAAAAGCAAAGATTATTGCTTCCTGCCTAACACATATAGGCATACCAATTACTTTATGCAAATTTTTAAGACAAATTTAAAAGACTACGAAGATCATCTTATCCTATTATTTGTGCTCGTATGGTACGATTTCTGAATAGACTGCAGGTCTAGTGGATATGCGAAATCTTAGAATCACATCTCACACTCCAACAAATTTAATAAACTACTACAGCTTAAACATATTATGGAATAATTATGAAAATAAAAAAATAATGCAAAGATCTCTTTACCCTATTCTCACAAGCACAAAAATATATGGTACAATTTCTGAATAGAACACAGGTCAAATAGATGTGCGAAACCTTAGATCCACATGCCACATTCTACTATAGCATCAAATTAGTACAGAAAAATTATGAAAAAAAAAAATTAGTACAAAATAAGAGAACGCATTTTAATCAGCGCTTATTTCCGAAATATCCATATCGAAATAAATGCAGCGCTACTCGTTGACATTGAAGCCCCTTGGAAACTTCCTTTTCGATCAACGCTGTCATTTCAAGTTGCGCTTCCAACCAGACTTGGCATGGGATAATTTTTTGCTGTACTCGCATGTATTTGAAAAAATTTGTTCCCTTGAGATATATCAAATATAATTACGAATTCAAAGAGAAAAGATATAAATAGCCATGACACAATCAGCCAGCGTGAAGCGTATCGGACCCACTTTGTTCAAGAGCGTAGCACGTTGAAACGCTGGTCACTCTTATCAGTTGAAATAAATAAATTCGCTTCTTCCTTTGTACAACAAGACGATTACATTTTTCTGAAAAGAGCCCATCAAAAACACTTTAGTGAGGATGTGATGATGATGCACGGAGCAAGTATCGGCATATGTCAAGTAGGGTGTACGCCTGCTATATCAGAGGTTTGTTGCTTTGTTCAAGAAAATTCGCTCTGATGCAAAGTAGTCGCTCGCTTGACCAAATTTCGTGTAGACCTGCTTTACGTGTTCTATCTTTATATAATATATATACTGCGTCAGTGGTGACTTAGTCGTGACTCAAAACACGTGCACAATGATTAAACTGACTTTATCTAAGTTCTAGCTTTATGGGTATAATACAATAAGACCTCATAAAATGCTTATTGCCAGAGCATCGATCGATTAAATTGGGCACCAATAAATTCTTGGATTCCTATACTTTTCCGAGTGTTTATCATATCACCAGGAATTAGTTAAAAAAACAAAAACAAAATATATATTAGATTTTAAGGAATTACTTATACACTTTTTACTTTTAGATACATACATTGTTACAATTGCAAAAAAAAAAAAAAATAAAAGAATAAAATAAAATTGAATAACTCTAGTTTGGGTCTTCGAAGCAGAAAAAAAACTGTGTGTGTTCATTAAAGTGAGGTTAAAATATACTTGCCACAAACACTACGTTATAAAAAGTCTATTCAACAGGGTAAATTTTTGAAGTTTTTTTTGTTGCTGAATATTGGGTTTGAGATAGCTATTGAGAGTCCACTATTGAGAAGGTGTACACTTAAGTCGTTCTATCCAGTGAATAATCTATTATTGGTCTATTATAGAGTGGAATCACTATTGGGATTCCATGAATGAAAATTATTATATTATCGTCATAGCCTAAGGTAGCGTTATTTTTTGTATATATATATATTAGTAATCAATTCATGCCATGTCAATATGATAGCTTCAACGAAATTTCTTCTTTTTTTTCAGCGACTAATCTATCTGAGTCAAAACTGATATAAGATTCGACAACACTCATCTTCGTAGTGCATTAAAAACATGATCATAAAAATTGAGTTGATAATGACTCCTCCAAAAATTTGATAGCACCCGGTCTCTTTCTAGGTTCGGTTACCACCACCTTCTTTTAGGCTATTTTCAAACGTGCAAGCAATAAATACATCAAAATAAAACTGTCGCAGACGCAGCTCTATTTGTACTGACTATTTACGACTTTCCTTCAGATAATGGGAGATACGAGTATATTCGCACCATTGCCAGAGTACTTGTTATAGGCGCGAAACGGCTTTCTTCTAAGTGTTCAATAAAATTTGTCTTATTACTGGGCAATTATAAAATGCAAAAAGCTAACTAATGTCGTGGGTTATATAGGTGACAATGAAACCATTGTTTCCATTATTGTTTTCATGATATAACTTAAAACTGTGCGGCCGCGGCAGTTCCCGAAATTCAATCGGCGCAACAATAATGAGAAGAAGAAGCAGAAGCAGAATGGGGCCTTCCGAAGCGTCTGATAAAATCAGATCAAGATAAGCTGACCAGACCGACCAGTTGTTCATTTAGTTATCTTTGTGATAAGAAGGCAAGAAGTAAGGTTGTAAAATTTATTGTCATCAAAAGCACAAAATAGGTTTTCGGATGCTCTACGCATGATTGGATAATTTAATTTATGAAGTGTTGGCAGCAGTGAGCCACTTGACTTTTGCTCATTTAAGTGGTCATTAGCCCGTTCCCGGCCTGCGTCTATCTACTATCATAATTGGGTTATAACCAAAGCCTATAGGAACAGCTATGATTCTTATGTGGCAACCAAAGTTAAGTCTGTCCTCATGATATCATCTATCAAAACAAATTGTTTATTTCGTTAATTTTCTGCCCGTTATTTCTTTATATTTTCTTTTTATGGTTTTATGACATCTAAATGATTCTTCCAATACTCGTCAATTTATAACCGTTAAAAAATCGATCGTTCATAAGGCTCGCAGATAGACCTTTAAGTTTTGTGGAAAATGATAGCTTCACTGATAGCTAGGTTCACTTCGGTCATGCTTTTTTATGATTGTCATAAAATAAAAGTTTATCAATGGTGATGATGATAGGATGATTTTGCTGCGCAGCGAACATTGTCAAAATTAAATGACAAATTATATTGTATGGTTGGCTTTTCACAACTTCCTCAGACAATCAAGTAATATACGAGCGAACATCGTTCAAAGTCCTCTAATAAAGTTACACATTATATTAGATACGTCGAAATAAAGACGCGGTTAAATCGCAAGTTCCATTTGACGACTTGTTCATGTCTCGAATGTCGGCGTTTATCTTTGGTCATTGTTTATAAAATATAGTAAATAAACAAAAATATGTGGGCGCAAAGTGGGAAGCCCCATTTGATAAACACTAAAACTAGTTGAAGATCCATTGCTTGTGAATAAAATAGAATAGGAAAGAACTGAAAAAGGCTGATAATAAGTCGTGCTCGTTATGCAACTTTCGCTAGGAAACAAATATGTAGGTCATATAACAAGTTCCAGATGCATAAAAAATGCTAAGTATTTTATCTAAGTATGTCGGGAGAGCAAGCGTTATGGAATAAATTGGAAAAACGGAAAACTTAGTCTACGTTTTAATACAAAATATCACGAAGATGATCACGAAGAGTGATGACTAGAATATCAACTTGATTTGAAAGCTGTCGCTAGATATGAGTAAGACCAAAAATCTGTGTATACTGTGGGAGCATAAGATAATTAAGTGCACTTGTCTTTAATTAAACTAGTGCAATAACGAATTGTAGTATGTCATTCTAGACTTTGTAACCATAATTGTTACATGTATGCAAGCGTGTGTCAGTTTTTTGTGTTGTGTGTGTTTTTTCCATCTATGTGTGTGATAACTTTTAACTGTTTTTACGCCCGCAATGTCAAATTTATTTTATTATAAAGCATATGGTTCACTTCTGCAAATGAATACCCGTCGAATGGTATATTTTTTGCCAAAATCGGTTATATAGTTTTGGCGTAAAGTGTCGTCAAAGAGAATGTTTTGGCCTATTTATATATATATATAACTCTAAGAATATTTTGACATAACATACCCTTATCAGTTTAATGATTGTCAGTTGAAAATATTCTAGCTTATATAAAATTCTGTATTGGACCCAATTTATTTTTACAATATGTATTTTATGTATTTGTTTACACACCAACATCTGATTTGATTATAATTTAATTTTACATTTGTATAGAGTATTTACTACACTATATTCACTACTAAGATATATAATTCTTATGGTTAAGGTTATCCAGATGACTTTTACAATATTATCGTATATGAAAAGTGTCAAATATTCTAAAATGATATGTAATCAAAATTCAGTTTTTAACATTTTTGAACGCTCTATATGTTAACCCCAACTGAATTACGTTCTCAATACAAGAGGCTATCAAAGTTAGTCAAGAGTTAATAAGAGAAAAGAGAAATGGAGGAGCTAATTTATCCATTCATATTTCAAGAATAAGTATATTCCAAAATGACTTTAATTAAAGGGATACAACAATTTTTGTTTATTATAAATTTTGTTGTTCGCACTTTTAACTGTAGAACTGAACGTTGATATGATATGATATGATATTATATGACAACAATAAATAATATAACAAATGACATATGAAACCATATAAAAGTTCACAACAAATTTTTCACAGTGTAGTCTGAAACGACTGACTTCGTATTTTATTAGAACGCTCACACTAGCACTAAACACAACAAAAGTAACAATAACAAATAAATAGATAGTGGCTGCTCCAGATAGCAACGTCCCTCACAACGTCCGTCCGTGCAACAATCGTCAACGTCGATTAACGGTCTAGAGATCCGACCGATGTTTGTACGTGCGAACCGAGCGCCACTCAAATGATCAAGAGCCAAACCAGCCAACCAACCAACCAAACGTCGTTTGTGTAAGAGTGGGAGAGTGGCTAAGTAAGCGCTTGGACACATACGCTGCTGCTGATTCTGTGTGGGAGCCTCAAAGCCTTACTTCTCGATAACACAACAATTCAAAATTTTGTCGTTGTTGTTGTGTATAAATTTATATTACCACAATTACAAATGAAAAATAATAATAATAGTAATACACATAATTAAAAAGAGACAAGTTTTGCTCTCGACAAGTCTCGTCTAGTTCCGTCTCTCACAGCGATCATCGCCGCTTTTTTTCGGTGGAACATCGTTTTTGCCGCTCAAATTGGGTTGACCGCTCGTGCTGTCCGCTCATGTCATTCGCGACATCAACGACAACGGTACAGCGTTAAACGAGACACACTAACGCCGCGTCGAAATAAGCGACGAACCTTTGAGATAGTCAAGTGCTCAGGCACATTGAATTGGATTAGAGATGTGCTTGAAAAGGATGCGAGTTAAAATCATATTGATCGAATCAAAGATTTTATAGATAAAGAAATGTTTTTTTGAGAAAAAAAGCAAAAAATTAAAAAAAAAGGTGAAAAAAGAAAGTAACATTTTTGCGGCTTTTTTCTCTAACCGCAACGAGGAAGACGATAAATATTTCTCACGGTAATTAAAAATTGTGAATTATTGCAAAGAAAAAAATAAAATAAAATGCGAATTTCGGACAGTACCTGAACCAAGAGACGATTATAGCACGGCCGAAAGGGTTGCCAATTCGAGTGAGTGAAACAATGAATGAAAGACATTTAATTATAAAGCAATCAAATCAAGAAGTGCTTCTTTTTGAGATACATTTGGAAAGACTGAAAATTCTATTATTTTCGCATACTTTTTTTTTTAAATTTTAAGCCCTTTTTCTGTGTGGTTTGTGTATCTCTACACGAATGCGCTCAAACCAAACTAAGCAAAAAAAAAATACTATGCGAGCAGATGATTGTAGTGATGCTCGTTGTGATGTCAAAAGTGTTTGAGTGCAAAGGTGCAAGGCGCAAATGGATGGGGTCGAATAAACCACACGCGTCTGTACGTTTGGCATTTCCGGTGCATATTGCACAAATATAATCGAAATATGAGAGAGAGAGAGAGAGAGGCAGATAGAGTGAGAGTGTTTTCTGTGTTATGCACAGACACACGTACTACTTTTGCCATTGCAGCTTACACATGGCACATGGCAAGGAAGCCAAGAAAGACAAAGAGTGGTTGCGCCTACAAGTTGAACGCCCCGACGACGAACTGAGAGTTTCTTGATTGCCAGTTTGTACGTCTGTCTGACTATGATGCACGCGTGTAATTTAATACACCAGAGAATGCAAGCAGCAGCAGCAAACGCCTTCAAAAAAAGAATTGCATAGATACGTACCGATCCATAAGAGATTTGCCTTACAGATATGCAACGTAGCTAGATACGATTTTAACGGTATTTGTACGTTGCTTTAGCATTTGACCTCGATAATTATACGTTGTATTGCTTGCTGTATGACCCTCCAAGCAGACGTTTCGTTGTACCTCAACTGCAGACAGTCAGCAAACGAGATCATTTGTATGACTGCTGACGTGAAAACTTCAAATTCTCTCAACTTTTCGTTGTTTTTTGGTGGGGGGTTTCAACTACCTCAAAGAACTGAAAGGACGATGATGACGACGACGACGACGACTACTTCCGTTTGCATGTCGTAAACGAACAATAGCAATAAGACGAGGCATTTTGTATGAATGACTTTCAAGTTGACTTGCGAGGGCAAAATTCTCGCCGAATTCACATGCCTTCAATCAAAATCGAAATCTTTACAAGATCACCAGATACACAGGACTGACTCATTTGAAAGATGTCGAAGACGAGGCAAAGTCGAAGGAATCTAAATAAAATAAAATAAAACAAAATCTTTAGTTGGATTTCTGCTGCGCTCTTCAATTGCACAAACAAAAGTGTACCGGCCGAGGCTTTTTCCCTACCACACTTCGGCTGCACAAAAAGTCTTGGGCAAAAGTCAGTTTTTGCGCTCACATTAAACAAAGGACATCGTCATCATCGTCTGCTCTTCGGCTATACTACTATTGTCCTTGTGCAAGAACTTTTTGAGCTGGCTTTCCTTCTAATACTACAATACTTCTGCGACATGACTTCTTGTCTGGTTCGAATCAAAGATCAGCATCCAGCAGAGTTAATTATAGACTTCCTCTCAAGTCAGACAAAAACCGTTTGAGTGGCAGGATATACGCGCATTCAGTTTCTTCGACTTTTATTCCAAGTTTGTCCAACTGCAAGTATTTCAAGTTTGTATCTGTGCGTTCGCCTTGTGTTCGTTTGACTCTGCTTGCTGTGCAATTGTGTCCTTGCCTGCGGCTGTATTAGGAACATGGCGCGAAATTTTTTATTCTGTCGGATGGGCGCAGGATCACAAGGTTATAGCGTTATGTTTGTTTGTAATGTCAGTTGGAATTTTTATTTTCAAAAAATGACTAATTGGTGTGTGGAACAAAACGCTTGAAATATAGATTTAATTGTTGGATTTTTATTGTTCAATCTGCGACAACAACGGGGTCTAGGAGTATAATACTTTAGACTAAAAAACTAGGATTTCAAAAGACCGTTGTCTTCTTATTGACTATACTTTAAAAAGAATTTTATGATATTGATATTCACATATATGTAAGTCGAGGATATAAGCTGTAAAAAAGGGGGTGTGGCTGTGTTTGGAACACGTCCGCTTTACGTGAATACGTCTACATAGCGGGTAACATTTTCTGTGAGCATATTATACATACATAGGTTCACATGTCATAAACGTTTTGATCAGACACGAAGTATACGCGCCGTATTTTGCAAAGTTCAGAAATAATAAGCAACAACAATGGCATGCAACATAGAAAACAACAACAACTAGGGCAGCGACTTAGAAAAGAACAACAACAACAGCAATTTTCGCATTGAAATTTATTGAAAAAAAAAAATCAAAATAGCGTCGCTTCCCTCTCCGCCACTGCAAATGCGACAAAGTATGCACTAAAGCTAATAAATTCTTTCATCTTTTAGCTATCGAATGCTGCAATAAAATTTTGGGTGTACACGATAGATGTGTAACACTAACAACAAACTGTAAACCCATTTTTATCATTACTTTTTTGAACATGTACCCCATACAACTATCCCACTATGGCTCTGAAATATGGACCCTGATGAGTGCTGAGGAAGAGTCACTACGGATCTTTGAGCGGTAGATTTTGCGAAAAATATTTTGGCCAAGACTTACAACAGAAGGATAATATGCGATTAGAAATAACGCAGAACTAATACAGCTAATGCAAGGCGAAGACATAGTCAAGTACGTAAAAGCACAGCGCCTCAGATGGATTGGCAATGTTTTAAGAATGAACAACACGAGGGCACAGGATCTCCTTTCTCTTTCACTTTTTACACTATTTTATTTGAGCTGTATATATAATAGATACATAAAACTCTTATTAACAATAGCGCAACCCACAAATCAAATAAATTTAAATATTATTTGAACTACATAAACTGTGTCAAAGGACAAAAGCGTGCGCAAATCGACTGCCACAGACAACGTGCTACAATTTAACGGCAATAAGTTTTAAATTGATTTGCATGAGGATCGCGCACCCTAGTGTTAAATTGACAAAAAGCAAGTCATAAAATATGAATATCGCTGGAAAAAAGTGTCATCTCTGTTTTTCGATTGTCAAACAAGAAATGCAATTAATGCAACGCGGTCCAAAGGACACCGTGTGCAGTGCAGGCGCAGCAGTTATAACGTCATCGATTGCGAGGACGACTCAATTCATAGGGGTTGCAGCTGATGATAATGACGACGATGATAGCTGCTATCTGCACAAAATATCGTTTAGACGGGGTGCATTACATTTGAAAAGGGTGTCTGTCAGCTAATAGCATTAAATTGAAAACAACATAATCGAATGAAAATGTGCCTCATACTCCTGTCACATAACTCATCAATGTGCCGAGTATAGGCTTTCCCAAACGAGAGGAGTCGATCTTGAAAGAGTTGCAAAATCTGCAGCTATTTGCATGCATCCTTTGTGTGCATGCATAACATTCAATCATAATTCATAAGCCTTGCAACGCCTCGAAAGTCAAAGTGCAATGTGGCTCTTTGACATTTTAGATCCTTTTGGCTTATCTCAAGCGCTGCCGAGGAGGTCACGCCTCATATTCTTTTTATATTTGAAGGCGCAATAAATTTTCAAATCTTTTTTTGTTGCTTTTTTGTTACTGCTTTATAAAAAGTAACGTGGCTGGTATTTCCTACTGACTTCATTTCGCGCTAAGATGCTGTTTTTTTCTTCCTATGACAATTTTTTCCATAAATTTTAATATTGGCGCTTTTTAGTCTGCCTGAATAGAAATTCATATGCCGAAGAATTTATTTATTTTATTAATTTATAACGTCAAATTTTCAGCGAATAACCACAGCTTATCTTTTCTGAAAAAAGCCCACATTTTATACAGCGAGACATATGTCTCATATCTAAAGTGCGGCCACGTTATACCAGCGTTAGCAGACGTGCATCTGAAACGACGCGTATCTCGGTGAATTCAGTCAATTTAGATAAGGAACAAAAACAGAAAATCATGCAATAAGAATTATATACAGCAAAACGGAGCAGAATTTATGTCGCCCTGAATCCGGAAGCTCAGTTCCTCTTTCATTTTTACGAGTATTACGAAATTCTAAAGCATTTTCTTAGAAGTCCGGATATTTGCGAATCGGAGATAGCATCAAATGTCAAAACAGCTCAATGCTCTACAATGTTACGTAATCAAAATTTACTCAATAAAAGTAAAACCGTTCAAAATTGTTGTTACTTAGGGATCTAATAACTGTTTTTATTAGGAGCAAATGGGCGATCAAATAATAACTTTTCTTCAATTTGTTTGGATGGATGATGTCAAATGCGAGAATCCTCTATACTCATTTAGTACGGCACAGAAAGACTAAGTGAGACTAGTCTTTCTGTGTGTCACAACAATCATGAACACGCAATCTTGACAAGCAGAACCAGCATTTGTATTGCAATTGGGTCAAATAGAGATCAGCAATTGCAAGTTCTCGTACAAAGGTCTAAGATGTGCGAACATCAATCCATCTCTATATAGTGAGAAACTCTCTCTCTAAAGTGAGAAACAGATAGCTCAGCACTGGTAGTAGGTGGTTATATTAGAAAGGTAAATTTATTGTGTATATCATTGTTTTTCGTAACCTTTCTGAGGTTCTGACAAATACGTATTAGAACTCTGGATGGTCATCTCACATTCTACATTTTATGATATACTCGTACAGACTTATTGTACATGTATACTACTCAAGGCGTAATTGTCACTGAAATTTGGTCTGCGGTCATTAGTATATGATGTGTTCAGGCTTTTTAATATCTAATCGGAAGAATCTGCAAGGTTTGGAGCTGATAGGTCCAACTTTTTTAACATGTTATCTGAAGCTGCAGTTCCCCCTTTTAGGGAATTGATTTATTTAATTGCATAATTTTTAATATGAAAGCATTTTTCAATAACAGAATATTGCAATTTTCAAAGCCTTCCCTTTTCACCAAAATTCTTACAACATTTCGAATTAAATCTACACAGCACTAAACCAATAAGGAATGCACAAAAGAAAATTCCCCAGCAGCACACCGCCCGCACAAGGCGATGGTCCTAAAATAATGCGATGCAAAAAAAAAAAAGAAAACAAGAGAATTTTAGCGACAGATACAAAGTTTGGCCCGCAACGCCAACAGCACCAAAAAAGGCCAACCTGATATCAAAAGGAGCAGAATGAGGGAACAGGTGTGTGCACAAAATGAGCAAAAGTATGCACAACGTGCAAACGTAAAAATGCCTACGTCGCGTAAATCGTGCCATCGTCGGCAGTGTCGGCGGCGGTTTAAATTATTTGCGCGTTTTGTGGCTGCAAACACACACACACCCACAAGCGGGAGAATAAAAGAGAGCCAGCGCAAGAGTGCGGGAGAGAGCGCATCAGAGCCATTAGCTTAATGTGTGCGTTGTTCATTGCGCAAGCTTTGATACAGGAAGAGGGCGATTGAGCTTACATACATTGAAACAAACATACGACAAAATAAAATGGATAACAAAAACAAAAACAAAAAAAAAAGCAATAGAAAAGTAACCAACGACGGCGCCGCTGCTCACGTCACAGCCGCCATCGTCAACGCCAGCAATGCACACAAACCATACCCAACAACAAGTTGGGGTTGTGGGTTGCATAGGTGGGCACCACACACACACGCACGCACACACAACTCGAACTGTCTGTCGACCGCAGTTATATCTGTAAGCATATTTGGTCAGACAACGCTTTAGGGTGGGTTTGACTCGTGTGTTTGTGGCGAATATTTTGTTGTTTGTTGTTTTTTGTTGGCGACGTCATCATCATTATCATCATCATCATAATCGTCATGAACGCAATGGTTTTTGTTGTAACCGCAATATCGTCGCCACCACATCGCCAACCGACAGCCAACAAAAGCAAACATACGAAAGCAAACAGCACGCGCGCCAACGAGTGCGAGTGTGAGGTCCGACAAAAACAGAAAACAAGCGCAGCTAAACTATTCTCGCATCTGTAAATAAGATACTAGATATATAAAGAGCTACGTATGGCAGAATCCATGGGACATAACGTCATCGTAGTTTGCTGTTGTTGCTTTTTTTTTGTGTTGTATGAGAGTATCTCTCGTTTTGTATAATGGTGCGCATTGCTGTGTGTGGCTCTCTATGCATGTGTTTGTGTCTATGGTTATATAGCTGTGTCTGTTCTGTGCATCTGTGTATGAGTGTGCATAATGAATGCGAAGATGTACCCGCCCTATTATCCTGTATACATTTTATTTTGCTCCTCCCAATTCCGATTGGTAGCGATTACTTTGCTGTCTCATCATCATCGCTCATTGCTCATCAACTCAAAATCACTCAACGCAGCGAATTCAACAAAAATGTCGCCTGTGTATCTCAGAGATACGATGGCATGTGTAGATTTAGGGTACATCTAAATATATATCTGTATATCTGTTTTTCTGTGCATCTGTGTATCTGTATTTACGTGTATATGGGTATCTTTAATTTACGGCACTCAGTTGCACAATGCATTGTTAGCTCTTACATATAATGTTGTTTTACGCCATTCGTTGTTATTAGTATTGTAAATAGATACACATTTATCTGCACATATTGAATGATAGTCTTTTTAGACTTACAGTTTCCTGTATATTTATATGCTTCATCAAGTTAATCAATGCCTAACTTCTTCTAATGTAATGATGTACTTTGTGTCGTTTTTATGTCAGCTCCCTTTCTACCGACCCTTTTCCATTCCACTCTAGCATTCAATGAGCTCGCTACATATTTATATAGTGTACATATTTATATAGTGTTTCTGTAGTAGTTTTGTGCTGTGGTTTTATATGCATTCTATTTTACATTCATATTATGTATTTGCCAGACAATAATCCTTATGGTCCTTTGGCAACTGACACAGATTCATGCTCAACTCAAACTACAAAAAAAAGAAGCTTGCCAGCCAGTCAGCCAACAATAAAACAACACACACAGCTAAAGTACATAGCTGCGGGGCGCTTTCACAAACACACACACACACACTCACACACATATCCATCCTGCGATAGTATTGCATCTCATATCCTTGAAATATTCAGACTCGTCTATTTACCACAGCATTCATTCACGTGGTAAATATATATATGGCACGTCTGTCCATTCGTTCATACGTTCCGTTGAGTTGCCCACTCGTCCTGTTTGCTTTGTGTATCTGTATCTGTGCGTATCTTTTCCAAACTTGTGTTTGCGTGATTTTCATCCCCTGCTGTTCAAGTGCGTGTTCATTTGTGTTTGTGTATGTTTGAGTGTGTATGTGTGGCTGTGGCGAGTTGCAGATAGTCGTCATCATCATCATCATCATCTATCGAGCAGAACACAGCACACCACAGCAGCACAATCAGATACTTTGGATGCTACCACCATAAGCAGCGCAGCCAACCATTTGAAAGCGATGCTCTTCTCACATCCCATCCACATCTGAGACGCTCATTCCTCGCACGTTCACTCGCTCGCTCGGTTGCTCATACTTTCGTTCTTTCGTTCGTTCGCTCGTTCATTCATTTTGTTAGTTCGTCAGTAGGTTCGTTCACAAGCTCGTCAGTCAGTTCAGGTTCGCCATCGCTTTACCATTACAATCGTATTTGTTGGCGTAGTCGCCGTTGCTGTCGTCGACGTTGTCGTTGCCGTTGCCGTTGCCGTTTCGCACTCTGCCGTTGCTGTCGACAAACATGAATCCGTACATTTCAGTCTTGTGAAGACACCCGGCAGATAGACACAACAAACAATCCGCTTGCCGTTGTCATTGCTCAATTCCGGAATACGACACGCGACACAAAGGACAATTAAAAAAGGATACGCGTTCGTGGCTTTGATTTTGCGCCGGCATAAAAACATAAAGGCATAAAGGCGCGGAAAGCAACAAATTCAAATTTGCATAAGTGAAGAGCTCAAGTGAAGTGTTGGATAGTGTGCAACAAAATTATTGACAAACGGGACGAATTCCATGTGAATCCCCATTTTTAATAACCAATAACAATTTTGCAACTGCAGTTGAATCAAAACGAAAGCATTCATGTTATTTCAAAAACAACTTCAGTTATTGTGATATCGCCACCCGATCGCTAGTCGATCCCTCAAAACCAGCCAAAGACCCTACCCTACCCCTTTACATAAAACATGATTTTCGATCGATATGCAATATCAGGTTTGTGTGCTGTTTATTCTTCTTGCTTTTGTGTGAAAGTCTATGAAATTTAATAAGTTATGTAATCATATTAACCTCGAACAAACATGATAAAGATATTTTGAATTTTATACCACAGCAACTTTTAAAAGACCTAAATAAATTACTGACGCCTTCCTGAAGTTTAAATGGAACGTTACAGTGAAAGCATTCGAGATTTCATTATAATTTTCTTCTTTTTTTTTCCTAATAAAACTGCATTATTGTCAAATTATTGGCTTGATCTTATCTGGATATATAATACTAACAAGTCTAATATATGACTTTATTACATTGTGCTACAAGTCTATCTTATCCAATAAATATAGTTGTTGAGATATATATATTATACGCGTTTGTGTAATTGCGCATAGTATAAACTCTGAAACTGCCATAAAAAGCTCTGGGTCTTCCAACTTTACTATCATAACTATGGAACCAATCTAACAATTTAAAAAAATATTAGCTTATAAAAAACATATGAATGAGTGTTCTTAACCTTGTTAGAATCACTAATAAGCAATCACATTATATAGTGTTTATATAATTCATTTTACACGGATCAAATGAATAAATTTAAATACAAAAAACCAAAGATCCTATGCGACTACTACATAGCCTGACGCACTGCAGTGCTTACTTAGTGTATTGGGTTATAAGCCGACGATCCTAAGTTGTAGCCCGACGGCTTTCAGTTTATGTGGAGCATTACTTTGACTACTCAGAGACTAACTCTTTAATAAGAAATGGTCATTTGTATAATTGACATTAAGCTGTTATCATTTGAGTAGTGAAAGACAGATGTGATGCTTCCACACTGAATTGGTCTTAATGAACAACACAAATAATGCAACAAAAGAAAGATCTAAAAATTGTCAGTTTCTATCTGAAGTATTTTTTGAAAATCTTTTGTTTTTTATTTTTATTTTTCCTTAAAATTTAATTTCTCTGTTAAGAACAACCTAAATTAAACTGTGTATACATAAATTATCAAAACAACTTAAATTAGTAAGTGGGGATATGATTTAATAAAAATATTAAAAGGATCTATTATGGAGGTCGATCTTCTCAACTGTCTCGACACCCTAACTCCTCCCATTCTGAGATGTTTTAGTAGGCGCCTTGCTAGTTTATTTGTATGCTTTTTCAACCGCTCCATATATTTTTTATCCTGTATTCAATTTAAGACTTAAATGGGAAAATAAGTATATATTTAATAGCAATTATTTGAATTATCACAGTTATTGCCGTGAAAAAGCAGGGGTAACATTTAATTCTTAAAGGTGTAAAAACCTATGTCATTTTTAGATAAAAATGAAATCTGTGAGCAGATTGTTACTACTGTAGTATCTTCTATCAATCAATACTTATAAAATTCGATGTATGGCTGTATATCTGTCTGTATGTCCGTTATAGACGCCGAAACCGCTGCACGGATTTTGATTAAATTTTTAGGGAAACTCAAGAATAGCCTGTCGGGTAATCCTCTAATGTTTGGTGCGTTAGTATACCGCGAAAGTCAAAATAATAATTAATAATTTGATGATAATTTGAACACGTAACAAAGAAGACGTATTAATCGTTGATTTTTAAATTAAAAAAGAAAAACTGCGAAATAATGCCACCAAAGAAAGCATCAATTGGAAAGAGACAAACATCCGAAGCAGAGCGAAAAAGTAAAAATAGAGCACTTGAAACAGAAGAATAACGAGAATTTCGGCATGGACAACAGCATGCCAACAGGCAGCAATGCGTCAGGTATCTGCTAGTACAATATAAAAAAGAGTAATAATAATATTATTATGAACGTTATTTACGTTATGAATGTTTATTGAGTATCGGGTATTGGATTTATTCGAATCGAATTGGAGGAGCAGATATCATATTTATGATACTGCAAGCCAGTAATTTGCAGTCCAAAGAATGCTTGAAATTGATGCAAATAGGAACGCAAGTTCGCGCGCCTCAATGTGTAGAAAAATAACGAAAAATTACCCTTTTATAGTTTATTATATTTTACCTGTAGATAAAGAGGTATTAAGAGATTGATGACCAATGATATGCTTGAAATGGAATTTTGTTATGAAGTGAGTAATAACATAATGAGGAAGTCATCGGATATTATGTAAAGTGTGAACAACTGGACCAAGACAAGTTAAGACTCTCTGTCGGAGATAAAAATTTTGCAAAAAAATACTTCTTTTCTCCATGTAAATAGTTGTTGGAATAAATGGCCCCGTCCACTAGCAGGTGTTAGCCTATATAAATCAATTGTTAATATTGTCTTACCTATTTTCTTTAAAGCTGGTCATACACGACGAACATGTTCTTGTGATTCGCTGTTGTGTGTTTGAAAGCATGTTTGCCGGTCATGGAGGTGTTTACAAGCCAATGTTCGTGTAAAATTTTAAATTTTATTGATTTGCTCCAACTACTGAAACAAGCATGTTGGTCGTGTATGGCCAGCTTAAGGTATCGAATTGAACTTTGGAGTCAATGTTGCAATATCGTTAATAATAATTTAATTTTGGCTATCCTATTGTCCTAAAAGGATCTATTACGGAGGTCGGCAGGGTGCGATCTTCTCAGCCGTCTCGCCACCCTAACTCCTCCCATTCTGCGTC
Organism: Cacoxenus indagator; assembly: GCA_035041755.1. Lineage (NCBI taxonomy): Eukaryota > Metazoa > Arthropoda > Insecta > Diptera > Drosophilidae > Cacoxenus > Cacoxenus indagator. The sequence continues at coordinate 197,672 of JAWNKX010000884.1, forward strand.
GTTTTAGAAAATCCTATATGGATTTAATTATATTTTGGTTTGTAAATCTTCTTGTTCTAATACGTGTATTATGAACAAGTAATTAAATTAACGTCTTTGTTGAGCTTATCTTTGGTTAAGGCTAGCTAGCAACGCAACAGACTGGACAAATATCAATTGCTTTGTCTTAGCGATCAAATAAAGACCGAGCACGTGTGCACATACATCCGCACATACATATAACAAAAGAATTATTGAGCCAAATTTCGACAGAAAATCCAAAAATAACAACATTCTTATCTCGTGACAATTCAGTTAGACGAGCGTTTCTTTGTCACTTGAACATTTTTGACGTTTTACAATGCGCCGCAGACCGCTAACGGTATTTTGAGACAACAGCAACAACACCACCCACCAACATAACCTTCGTTAGCCTCTAGATGTCACAGCCTTCACTGATAACTTGATAACTGAGCGCAAAGTATCGCACTTCATTTCATCCTTGTTAACTTTCGCTGGCCAATGTGAAATTGCCGCTCGATCCTTTTTGTGAGCTGATTTCGTGGAACGCGCCAAAGCGTTCGAACGCCTATGCGCCGACTCTGGTTCACACTAGCAACGTAAACAGCGGTAATATCAAAGGACTCTGGCATACCGCAAAAGGACACAAATTGCTCTGTGTCTTCTTATTTTCTTCCTCTTCTTCTTCTACTTCTTCTTCTTCTTTTTGTGATTGCTATGATTGAGTTTGTTTTGTTGTTGCAACAGAGCGCAGCGTAAAGTGTTTGCTCACCCACTTCAGTGAAGCGTTGAAGTAGTACGAGTATTTTTGGCCTTTAAAATATCTACAATGTTTACTTAGCAGATATGAATCTAAGTCGCATAGACAGACGGACGGACGGACGGACGAACGAACGAGTGGTTCGAATTGTGCGTCGTTTTGTATCGGCCGTACTGGCGCTGCTATCTATCGCTGGGTGGGTTGTAGTCTTGTCTTGTCAAACAAATTTTTGTCAGTTCTAACAGCTCAAATTACGTTTGCGTGTTTATTTGCTAAAGTGGTGTTTTTTTACTGAACGAAATCAAACAAATCAAATCTCAGTTCAGCATGGTTACAGTGCTACAGTGGCTAAGCGGTAGGCATATGCGTTATGTGCGCTTCTTAGAAGCCACAGAAGTAAAGCATTAGCATTTTTGTGCTATATAAATTACTTTCGTATGCACAACACAAAACTAACTCAAGAATTAATTACCAAACTATAGAACTTTTTCAGTAACTCATATGCCACACGCCTAGTCGAGAGTAAAAAGTAATGCAGCAAGTTGTCAAAGACACCGGCCGTACATTGTGATCAACATCATCAATGATAAAAATAAATTGTAAAGATTGCAGTAAATTACCTTAAAGTAGGCACTACGGATCATTTTTATCAGGTCTAACAGATCCTGGTTGGAATGCAAAGTTTCAATTGGTTTTAGAAGGAGTTTTACACCATTTTACGGCAACCCAGAGGGCCTATGGTTGTCTTAAATGAGCGGCAAACTACTGACTTCATTCTTCGCTTGGTAGCACCACAACTATATTTTCCATAAAGTGCAGCTTGACATTTATAAATATTCTCTATAATAACCAAGAGAACGAACTTTTAGTTCAGAGCTAACTGAAATAAAATTTAACTTTAGCCAACCTGAAGACATATAACGAATAACATTTAAAGCAGTAAGCTGCATGACATATTTGTATGATTATAAATAATGACGAGTATATATAGAATTAGAATGGACTATGTTGATTATAACAGATGCGTCGTTAAGGCACATCTGCGAAGGCTGCTACTTCCTTCTTGGGATGAGATTGTGTCGTTGTAGTCTTTGCAGTCTACGACTTGTTATGGTTCGGGTGAGTTCAGTTGCCAGTGGGTGCGTCAGCAGTTTTCTTTGGAAACGAGTGCTGTAGAAGTTAATTATCTCCAGAACCAACGGCATCTTGAAGTCTATGTGCCAAGCGCACCAAAGTCCGTCAAAGCGAACGAACCGAAATTTCAATCAATAAAATATCATTATTTCGACCGATTTCGATTTGTTGATATAAATAAATTACAGTCTCTGTTTAGATTAATTTTTTTCTCCACTGCGGATCGCACTACTCAAGTTAAAAGTGTAGACACATGGACTTTTCATGCAAGTCAGACGTTGCCTGAGTGCCACTGGTTTCGGTGCTTAGTGATGCCGTATTTAGAACTATTGCCATGGCAGGTTTTCAATCTTCTCTATTGATGATATTCTACATTTGTATTACACAGCTATTTGTCAGCCATTTACACTAAAATTTCGAATCTTGACCATTAGATGTCACTGACCAGAATATATGAAAGCTTCTAAAAAAAAAAGTAAGATGTGACGTGGTGAAAGAGATCGAATCTCAGCCACACAGTGGAACACTCAACACCAGGCATGGGCCTGTTAACGCTTGTAGGGTCAGGGGATCCGCAACCAGTTGAGGGGTATTCCTGTCAAAGAAAATGGACACTGTGACCAGAGAAGATCTCTTGAACTCTATACCCTAATTAAGACAACAAAGCCTTTACCTTTTTAATAATAGCTAGGAGGTTCTTTGTCGAAGAGTTCTGATCAGAACAGGTGACACAGAGTCCTGTTTCAGGAAGTTCAGACGAAGTTTGGGCACCGCCAGACGAGTGTCCGCACAGGCGGTGACGACTTGTTTCACCGACTTCTAGGCTGAGCCGACACACCTGGGAGTGTGATGAAAGCTCCTAATATGTAGGAACTCTGAGACCCCTTTCTAAGCTAAATTACATTTTCCAAGCCAAAAATATAGGGTATACAAATATGTGTACTTTTACAACAGTTTCAAACAATGGACTTCGTTATTTATTGTCACTCAGCGATGTTGCGGTGTTAACAGCCAAATTGCTGTCAATCAAACGCAGAGTAAGAAGCACAACCATCGATTACAACTGGATGATACGTTATAGATACTACTAAATACAAATGTACTACTAAATGGTTTTTCAAGTGCAAACAGCAAAGCTAATCACCAAAAATATAACAACAAAGAAATAATAGGAATTATAAAGCGAAAACGTTAACTTCGGCTATGCCGAAATGGCAATACTCTTCGAGCCAAAGTGCGTCACGTTCAATGGCAAGATCGCTACCATATTACATGAAGCCTCTTACGGGGCTATACAAATGAGTAAATCTGGGTTGCGTCGGGTTCGCACAAATACAAACTTCATGGCGCAACGTTATAATACTATTTATTAAATGTGAAGCGCATAGTAAAGACGCCAAGCGTCGAAGTTGATGGCAACTGGCTTTCGAAACGAACACGATGGACAACAGAAGATAATGCCAATTTTATTATTAACTTCTCGTCAGATTGTCATCGTGTTATAGGCACGAAAGCACCGTACAACAGCAACGGTTAAATGTCGTTTACTTTATCTATGAGTATGAGTATATTCTCTGGCAGCGTTGATGATTACTTTATTTTAGGGTGTCGTTACGAACAATTTTCGAGCCCCTCAACCACAATTGTTTTTTTTGGTTAGGCTTCGTTGAGTGTTGCGACGCGTAATTTATTTTTTGGCGTTTGACAGTTTTTGTGTAACTTTTTTTATTTTGCTGCCTGCGAGTACACGTATCTTAACCAAGCAACTTGAACTTCGATAATTAGTACATTTTGTTCTACCTTACAGGCAACAACGGCGACGACTACGAATCGGCCAGTGTACGCCATCTCAATCATCATCATCTGCACCATCCACACCACCTGCCGCACCATCTCAACCAAAGTCACGCCCAACTTGAGCTTGCCACACATTTTGGACAGCTCTCCTCCGGTCAAGCGCCTACAGCTACACACCTTACGGCAACGGCGGCCCTCATATCGCCGCCGCCGCCATCACAACCACCACCACCACCAACACAAACACAAACACAACCGACGACAACGCAGTCAATGGAAACGCTTGAGGATTGTTTGAGTAAACGACGTAAAATTTGCTTGGATGACACGAGGCCGAGATCGCCATCACCAACAACAACAACAACAACAAGGCCGACGAGAACAACGAATCAACAACAACAGCTCAGCGCGCTAACGCAGGCTTACCACCAGCATCAGCAACAGCAACAGCAACAGCAACAGCTCCATCACCAACAACCACCGACGCTGAATCCCCATTCGAGCGTCAATAAAATGGAGCAATTCTTCAATGACAAAGCGCAAGCGGAACGCTTCTTCATGGAGATGGCGCGTCTGCGCGAACCAGTCTGTGATCTCGATATACGTGATAATGGCGTCTATGCGAAGACTCATCTACGCCGGGGCACACGCTACGGCCCGTTTCCGGTGAAATTGTGCCAGGAGCCCACCGAACGTAGTCTCGCTTGGGAGGTGAGTGTTTTGTGATTTTTCCCGAATTTTTTGTTCCCATATCCTCGTTTACTAATCCTTTCACATCTGTGCAATTTGCTCATTCGACTCGAATTACCAATTTGCGCATTGCGCAATTTAATCCCATCAAAGCCGAACCCAAAAACAGAACCGAAAATGGGCAGAAAAAAGCCAAGCGATTTTTGCGCGAAAATTACCCAAAATTGTGGCGGAAAATGAAATTAAAACGATTTGATTCACTAACATGCGTGCTCAACGTTCTTTGCAATTGGTTCGGTGCAATTGACAGATACAGGACAGCAGCGCAATAAAGCTAGAAATGAATAACAGAAACAAAAGATTGAAAATAAAATGAAATTGTGACAAGGACTTTTCCACACTTCCGTTGCCAAGGATAATCCCATTCTATTTCTATTTTATTTTTTATTTTTTTTTGTATATGCTATCATACAGACAGCACACTCGCTACCTTTGCTTTTTGGCACTACCCATCCAAACCAACAACCAGAGCTAATTTGAGGCTCAGCTCAAACATGCGAAAATCCACAAAGTGTACCCTAAATGAGGCTTAAGTTGATGCGGCAACTGCCTGCCAAACACAAACTGGCTGTGTCTCAACTGTCTTGCTCATAATTCCAATTAGGGAACCCTTCGCTTGACTCACACCAATGTTTGACAGCGTATCTGGGACAGGACAGACAATCCAATCAAATTATCGCGCCTAGCTCATATACAATTGACAATTGTCATATTCGTCAGTCAGTCAGTCAGTCGTCAAAATCTCACTTCGCTTTTATCTCTCCCTCCGCACACATCATTCACCAATGTGTGCTATGCTCAGGTAATGCGGCGCTGCACTCATAAGGGACAACAACTGCAACTGCCACTGCCACTGCCACTGTTATCCTTCGCACAATTTGCGAAAAAAAAGAGGAAAAAAATCCACTCGAGCTTCTAAAATGAAAAATTTGTACTCCTCAATGATCCTCAAATCGAGCGTGCACGTTCGGATTTCAGTTTTGACAGACAACAGACGAACTAGCGAGCGAGCTACTTTGCTCTAACGCTGTATCTTTCTATCTTTGAATCTGTGTCTTTGCATCTTTCGTGCAATTTGAAACTGATTGTCTGCGTTGATGATTTCTATATCGGTTTGCTCCGGCATGGCTCAGCAGCTCAGGCTTTGCTTGCAGCGACAGCTCTATAATGTTCTGTATGTTAGCTCTACAATGTGTTAAACAAATATGGGATTATCTACGGCGCGTAAATATTTTTCTTGCCCATTGACTGTGCTGTGTTCCTTTTGATATTTTCACATTGCATTGCAGATTTTTTTTTCCATCTCTTCTCATCTCTTCTCATCTGTCAGCTAATAATAAAGTTATGACAAAAAAAAGATCCCACAAAAATCAACAACAACTTAATTCTTTACTGCCTTTACTGTCAGATACATGAGTGTTGCTAAAAATAACAGAACTTTATGTCGTTGTGCCAGTAGATTATAGCAAGGCAATCATATTTCTAAAGCTGAAAGGCAACTGTATCTGTATAAAGAAACAGGATAAATTCATTTATATATTTTTTTTTTTCTTGTGCCACTGTTAGGTTGTTTGTCTGTTGTCGTTTAGCTTTGATCTCATCTGGTCTCATCTTGTTTGTCGTACATGACAAACACGCTCAACCGCACATACACATCTTCGGCATGTGTGATTTAGCTAATCTCATGTAGTCTGCGCCTTTTTTCAACACCTTCTTGAAAGGCTTTGTTGAGTTTATTTTGATTGTTCGTAAGTTATGAGCCTTGAAATTGTACTTGGCTTTATCGTTAAGGATAATAGACCGTAACATTTTTAGTAGAAGACGAATGAGATTGGTATATTTTCAAAAAGAGTAACTCAACTAGGCAAGAGAAGACAAGGAAACCCTTAAAATTGACCATGTATACAAGACAGTTTTATCATTATTAATTTGCTTACACCACTTTACTTATGGTACATATGCTAAACAAATAATTTATAATGGGCGCTATATCATCCAATAATTTTAATATGCCGAATACTTAACGGTTTATGCCGCTGGTTCTGGAATAATAATATATGAGGATAAGTAAAAAAATTCTGCTGACTCAGTTTCAGAAACTGACGCACTGGTCTGATACAAACATACATAAATGCATACACAAGGGGATTTTCATTAAGCTTTAAACTTTAGAATTGAGTACTACACAAGGTATCACAAATATTTATTTCGCAGTTTAAAGAACAGTTTAAATAATAAAAATGACCTCCATGGCTTCTTTTGCAAGAGTCAAATCGAGTGGTCTAATTGTATAAGTCGGGGCTGAATCTATCCAATAATAATATTTTCGAGTTGTTTAATTTTTACTGGTTTATTGACATAAACTAGCGACTTAACGTAACCCCAGAGAAATAAGTCTAAGGACGTTAGATCGTACGATCTTGGCGGTCGTACACATTGTCTCTGGGTCTGCTGGATATAACTCGTTCTGGAAATGTTTGTTCAATAATTGTACCACAGGTCATCCAGATCTATGCCAGCCAATTGAGACCGTCGAATCTCAGTCTTCATGAACTGATATCGTAGTCCATTAAGAGTTGACGTGTATTGCTCAATGACGTAGCCGGACCAAACAGCCGGCCAAGCAGTAAGTTTTTTAGCATGAAGTAGAGACTCTAGACACTGCTGCGGATTACTTTCTTCCCAAATGCGGCAATTTTGTTTGTTGACAAACCATTGAACCAAAAATGTGCTTCATCACTAAATATGAATAAATATTTCGGAGTTTGCGAAAATTTTGGCGTACAGAACACGAATTTTTATAGTAAGTTTCAACAATTTCGATGCGTTGGGGAATGGTACTAAAATATGGACTATGGTTGTCTCCGATGTGCGACAATTTGATTAGATGTACGACATTCTGGTCTATTTTTTTTATATAATAAAGGGAATTACATGTTTTCTAGCTCCGAAAGTACAGCTGCCTATGTTTAATTTTCTGCACTTCTATCAAACGTATATGGAAGTTGTATTTATGGAAAGTAGAAACCTTTGAAGACGGGAAATATGAATGTGAATTATAATTTTACAGTTCATAGTTTTCTGTAGGTGTTGGGTTATTATAGCCACAATATTGTGATAGTTAGCTTCTTCGCGTGAAATAAGCGTAAATAATCCTACACATATAAAACAAAGTGTTAAAAAGCGTCTGTTTTCCTTTCAACCACGTTAGTTGGATTTTTTTTACATGTAGATAGTTACGGTACGAAGGTAATCTATATAAATCTTATATATCTTTTAAATGAGTACGGTGGAAAGGCGAAAGATATTCGCTGTTTTTCGTATACATAGTAAGGCTTATATATTTTCCAATATCACATTTCGAAACTTTTAGCGCACTTATCCAATTCGAGTTCACAGACGACTTTGCAGACATACAAATTAGGTCAACTCGAAGTTAAAAAAAATACACTACTCAAACACCAACCATGCGAGTTGAAGCACAATAAAATTCTCAAATTGATTCGTTTAGACTCGTGGTCCACGTGCAACACTTCAGAACTTTTTCGAATTTTTATTTTATTTTTAATAATTTTTTTTTACCTATATTTTAATAATAAAAGCAGTTCAGTCAACAAAACCAGCGAGCGGCGCACACCATTTCAACGGGTAAATGACCAAAAATATTTGACGCGTTTGATTGGCCGCTCGTTGATCACTTATTCACTCGTTTAGTAACTCACATACGCATACGTTCATTGTCCTTTTTGCGGTAGACGTTAGACTCAACGCACTGCTATGCCAGCTCACAGTCTTTCCCTTACTCCGCACGCAAACTGTTCTCTTCATCGACCAACAAAAACGACAACAATAACAGCGAACATATGCGCAGCATCATCATCATCATCATCATCACATGTGCGTGGCCTATGTTTTTTAAGCGCTCTTAAACTCATACTCCACTTAAGCTCTCGCACACACACACACACACACACGCATACACAATGAGACGTGATGTATGCAGCGGCAACAGCGACGACAGCCACTTCAAACGTTGTTAACTTAATTTTTGGAGCGTGTGCGCGCACATACGCCGCCACCGCTACTGGCACAACTTCTGTACCACCCTCCGCTCGTATGCTCTCTTGCGATGAGAGCGTCTCTGTGCCACTTAATACGTAGTATAAAAAAGCGCCGTTTTTCCAAATGACTTCATAGACAAGTGGCTAAAAAGTTCTTGTTGTTGTGGCTGCTACTGCTGCTCTTCTTGTTCGAAACTCGACTGGTGCTGCTGTTGCTGCTTCATCTTTTTCAAGTTGATGTTTTTTTTACTCCTGAGCCTTGTTTTTTTATTATTATTTTTGCGCATTTTTCGCCGTCGTTATTGCTGTTGTTCTTATTGCTCAGCTTGCATTCGCTTCATGTTTCTGCTTATTTAACTTGAACAACGCCCGACGACGCACGCAATACGTCGCCGCCGACGACGCCAACGTTGACGTCGATGTCTGCTTATGACTGCGATATTTTGCCTTATTTAGGCTTTCCTTATTTCATTGTTTCTGCTTTGCTGTGCTTGGATTATTTTCTTTGAGTAGATGTGAGTGTATGTATTTTGTACACAAATCTGTCGGCGGTTTAATCAATGACCTTGCACAAATCACAGACTTGCTGACGCCGTCAATTGGATTTTCTCTCCTTCTACTTCTTTTTTTATTTTTAGTTTAGCATATGTGTAATGCGAAATGATTGATTATAGAAGTTGACTTTTAGTTTGCACTTGAAAAGTGCGACAAGAAGGATCGTATTAATCGTATTAATGTATGATCTACATACGAATATTAGACGTTATAGGCTGACCGATGACGGTTGAAGCAGACTTTATTAAAGGAAAGTTATGAATTATAGTTATATTTTGAGCAAGCCCTTAATCTAATTCATCAAACAAACAACCGACTCTTTTTATATGTACATACAATACTTTTAAAAATCGGTGCGAAAAACATTTGAATGGAGAAAGCTCTGTCTGCCTAAGAAAGGTGTACGCTAAAGAGGAAGTGATTGATTAAGTATCAATGCTTAAATGAAACATCCCTTCGGCCCAAATTTCAATAAACTTAAAGTTAAAAAAAAATTATCATTAAAATTCTATGTGGAAATGCTTCATATAGTTTTTATAGAGCACACAAAAAATATATAACGATTTCACCATAACTTGAGAGACGTGTCCATGAGCAATATTATGAAATGTTTTTGAATCGCTAAAAACAACTTCAAACTAAAGAAAAAGAAATGAGATTGTGTCCTGGTAGTAAAGTTACTCACTCACAAACCTTGATATTATAGATACACAGCATACTGATGGTTACTACCAAACCATTAAAATTTTCTATTTTCTATATTTCTACGAAAACTGTGTAGCTTTGAGATCTAAGCATAGATTTGTTCTATTTATGTAGTTAAAGTAAATAATAATTAATTGCTCATTATGTATTAACTTTCAACCTCATCATCAATCAAATTAATTCTCTTATGTGTTAGTGTTTTGCTTGTAAACAAGCATTCATTTTATATGTGAACATTGTGCAACAGCATTTTTTCGAACACTTTGCATTCAATCGCCAGAGGGCGCTACCTGTTATAACAAATTCAAATGGCCACGTTTATGGTCATGTTAATTCACAATTGCAATACTTTTATAACAGTTACGCGTATTAACTACCGCTAGATGACGCCACCTGGTCAACGACAATTTTCAATTTTACAATTTTGTACAAATTGTACAATTTTCTTATTTAAAATCAGAAAGAATTAGAATTAAATTAAATAATTTTTTCGTTTGCACCCTAATTTAAACTCAGGTCATTGCGGGTCCACACTTTCATGGCTGGCTCGAACCTGCACCCGATGTATCAACATGGCTAAAAAAAATACGCTCAGTGAAAACTAATAAAGAAGAGGCTAATCTTAGAAATTTTATCGTTGCGGGTTATGTAAGTACTCTCACACATTCACACAAATATGTACACGTTTTACATGATCCATTTGACTGCCCACAGCTTTGGTACGAGACAAATCGAGACATCAATGCGGGCGATGAGATCACAATCGATGGCCGACCCAAAACACCCTACGAGCTCAATGAGAATTTTCTGAATGGCGTTGGCACGAGTGCCGCCTCGCTGCCTAGCGATGATCGCAGTGACCGAGATAATGGTGAGTTGGAACTAATAACAACTAAAAAAAGGATTCTCAAAAACATCACAATTAAATTGGCAATCGACATTAAAAAAGGACCAAAAATTAGCTGCAATCCAAGTCCGTGACCACACATGTAATTAGAATGGTCGTTCTGTTCTCTCTTTAATACTTTGTATAAATATTAAATATGCTGGTGGGAATATGTAACTCACTAGGCATCTGGTTCGCAGTCAGTGAGTTAGGGGAGACGCTGAGTCCTCCGGGTGGTAGGCAGACAGGCGCGAGCAATTAAACTGACCCAGACGAGCGCGAAAAACACGCGTGTCAAAGTCAACGGCACGAGCGATTGGAATGATCGCTTGCAACATGATCTCTGATTACACAATCAATGCGGCAGCAGGAACCAGGAGCCGCAACCACCACCAACAACAAGCAAAGCAAAAGGATATTATAAATATTGTATGAAGGACAGAGAGAGATAGAGAGAGAGACAGAGCAACAGAAAAACAGTAGTCGTTCATAATGAACGGAATGACAGCTTATGAGGGCACAGCACCCTTTTTGTGTTGTTGCACCGCTCGCATCCTCCGCGGCACGCAGCATGGCAAGGCATGGCAACAGCGAAACAAAGGGTCCTGCTGAGCTGTGCCGCCACTGATTGCTGTCAATTTGTGCGTAGCGCATGCGCCCGTGCAATATGCGGCAACCGCACATGTTTTCATTTGTTATTAAAATGTTTGATAATTTCATTAGATCCATCATCAACACGTCGACTTTTATAGCTGCCAATGTTCACAGTCGCGTCATTGTAAACAAGCCGTATGCACGCTTAATTTAATCCTAATCCGGGTGCACATTTCATCACTTTTATGTGTGTATCTTTTATCTAGATACATTTTATATACATTGCGCATTTGATGATTGCATTATTACTCTCGCTCTCACAGCACACGATATCGCTTCGCATCGACCGACGGGTGACAGGATACACGCGTCCGCTTCTATGTCTGTTCTCCTTCTTGTACTCCACTGCCTGTACGTCGCCGTGGCTAATTACGTACATGTGGGATTTATAGTATGTTCCATTTGGCACTATTTCAATAGGCATTAAATTAATCATGCTTCCGCATTTTAAGCCGACAGCGTTTCATTCCTCAGCGCAATGCATCTAGGAAAACATCGTTTTGCACTTACAAATCTGAATCGTTGATAACAAACAACGATTTAAGATCTAAGCAAAAATACATAATTAAAATAACATTTTTCAATTTAAATTTGAATATTTCGGTTGGCCATAACGCTCAACGCTAAACAATATCTCAAAGCGCACACCTGTGCCTTTTTCTACAGAGGCTCGCTTGCTTTACATTTTCAACGTATTTCGTTGACTTTTCTCTCAAGTCACGGTGCATGACTCGCACGGACACGACACGTTACTAAAGGATATTTACTTGAGGCATAACGCACTTCGCATATGGCGTGGCTAGAGAGCAAGAATCATTGGCCAAGCGCAGCTTGGACTGGGGTAATTTGAATATGAATTTTATGAATATTTTTTTGCTGAGGAAAACCGTTACAAATAATCGAGATACTTTGCGACACGCAGACGAGTTACTTGAAAGAGTCTATGTGAATAACATAGAGCACTAAGATTCAAATCTTCCATGCAGCTGTCAATTCAATGGCATTCTCTTGCTGCAGAACCTATGGTCACATCAAGATGGACTGGATCAAATAGTTGTGGATTGGAGTAGAATTTCAAGGTCAAAGTACGTCAAAAAGTCTGAGAAACTACAATGGTACACTCCACGATCAGACTAAGTATTGCAAATGATTGTGGAATACAAAGTCAGCGCTAGAAATATAGCCCCCATAACTAGTTATGTGTACTAAAACAGCCACAAAAATTACCTCTCTCCCAGTTTAAAGATTAAAATTCTGAAGCTCAACTATTTCAGACAGCTATATAACAAATACTTTGTTATTCGTATGTAGACAAGAACTTGGATATATTTTTTATAGATAAACAAATTAAAATACGTTAAAAAGCATAACAAAATCCACATAACGCCAAGCGACTTGTAACCAATCAACGTTATATGAAGCTCCAAATTTCCTACTTATGACGATACTAGCTTGTGCCGCTTGTACCCGCGACTTCGTCTGCATAGAATTAGTACTTCGAGTAACCAATTTTTTTCTGCCACAAATGTCCATCAGTCTGCATATTATCTCCATACTAATTAAATAAATTAAAAAACTATTAAGTGGTTTTGGCGTATTAAAATTTAAGTAAATAGGCCAGTGAATGAGAGCTAATTACTTAAGACTACAATAATTTAATTTAGCAAATTTTTGTAAACTACGTTTATGGTTTTACATGTCGCATATTTTTAAATATAAAATAACCTATGTTTTTTCGCTACAAAGAGTTATCTATGCCCTTCCCAAGGTCCCATCTCCCTCTATACCTAAATTTATAAAAATTGGTCCAGCTGTTTAGGCGTGAAAAGGTAACAGACAGAGAGACAGACAGAGTTACTATCGCATTTGTAATATTAGTAAGAAAGTAAAAATTAAACACGCAAATTAGATCGTGAAAGTAATAAGTGGCCTTAGATATATCATATCATATCATATACTGTCTTAAACTTGAAATTCTCCAAGCACCAAAGCTCATCAAAAAAAATCCCGAAATAAAAACTAAAATTATTTAATGCTTTAAATCTTTAGTATTTAAAGAAGATAAATTTCCGATTTTCGATTTTGATAATGAGCACCAAAAAAGCACAAAAGGTCAAGGCAACTAATTCAATGCTTATCAGAATTCAGAGCAATATTTACAATTTCGAAAACATAAACAATAAGATCAGTCCTTCACTCAAAAAGAAGGCACTAAAAGCGGTACGCGTACTCACATGAGTAAAACCCATTTATAAAAGAGGCTATTTCTTTTTGTATTATTACAAATTATTGTATTATTATTTGTAGTATTACAAGTCTCTTTATCAGAAATCCCCGTTTCGAAATGTTCTGAAATATTTTTAGTTAATTTAGGTTAATATGACCGCACACTAGTGCAGAATCTAACTCAAATCCATAGTCCATTGCCATACAACTGGTGAGGCCATTTGTCTCCATTCCATATATTGCATGACATCATTATTAAAATCGAAAGGATCACGTGATCACTTGTACAAATTTGCTATTTAGTACTATTATTTAATAATTTTTACGACTTTGGTGTTACAAGTGTAGTGGCTAGTCGGAGAACTAGCTCTAGTCAAGAGCTGAACGAAGAGCTGCATAGGGGAATAGCTATACGTAATAATTTAATTTAAATATAATTATATATTATTATATCAAGAATAATGAGATAAATAGGTGCACCATGGTTGGCACACTATATGTTAAGGATAGGTTTCTTGCATTTATTTATATTCCCATGACATAATTTGAATTAAAAGATATGTTTTGAAATTGGCCAAGGTAACTACGGCAAAGAAGACAATAACTTGATGAACGAATACACAATTTTAATCATGGAGTATATACGAAGGAATAAGTCATATAAATGCAATTTTTCAGTAGCAAAAATTGCTACTAAAATCATTTAAAAAATGTTGGTTTATTTACGGAGATAATTGTCACTTCTCAAATGAATATTGTCTTCTAATTGTATGTATGAGTAAATACGTTGCTAATACTGCCACATAATTAAATAGTTCCCAAACGAACGAACCTCTTTTTACTCATAACACACGTGCCATGCGCAACAACAGTAGCAAAAGCAAATCCAACCAATTCAAATTGTGAACCAACCCAAACCAAACGAAAAGCCAAATCCGAAGATAAAAAATAAATACGCCGACACAATGTCAACCAAGCTAAAACATAATGGCGAATGATTAATGATGAACTGATGCTGCCGGATTTTTTTATTATTTTATTTAAAAAGTCTTCTGCTACAAGCTAAATGATCAGCGCATGTCAATATAGACATCATTACGACTTTTTCATTATTCAATTTGATTCTATTCCATTTAATTGAACAAGTCAAACCAAGCAGCTAACCCTTTTTCGCAAGCGGATCTTGGATTTTTTTTTTTTTTTTGGTTTTTTGTTTGTTTTGCAATGATATTGTTTTTGTAATAGCAGCGTTAATAGCTTGTTGTGGATGTAAAATGTAAGGTGTAAATAATACCATCAATCATTTGTCAACACTTTTTGTCATCGGACTTGGGCTATGGCAAAGTAAATGTAGACGTATTCTATTCGCATTTGTATCCTGATTGCAGTAGCAGGAAAAAAAACCTGGTGAAGACCCACAACGACTGGCGTACGACTGACGACATGAGCCGTATGCAATTGTCAGCGTTAAAGTGTTGAAAATCAATCTGGTAGAGCCTTGACGACAGATCAGCGTGCCCATCAAAAAGCCTCGAACGAATAGGCAGCTGTCGACGGCGTCATCTGTTTTGTTGGTTGGGTGAAAGGCTTGCTTTGCAGGAAAGGATTTTGTTGGTGATTGTAGTTCATTGTAGCATCAATTGAAAGATTAGTGGACTGTAGACTGGGAGCGTGTTTGCTAATGATGTCGTTGGTGTTGGTTTAGAGGAAGGGTGCTAAACGAAAGAACTTGTCAGCTGTTGTGAGACGCCTGCCTTACCCTAAACGAAGCGGCATTTCTTCCCACACTGGCCCAGCCAGCACCAACAGCGTTCATTAAACGAGATCAAGTAGTGTGGCCCAAGTTCAAGTTGAGTACCTTCGCGATTTGAAAGTGGCATAAGTCGTGGGAATTTTTCTACGACTACGCTTACAAGAAAAATTAACTTTTGACCTGAAGTAAGTCGCAACGTTCAAAAGTTATGCGCAGCCAATAAAACATTATTCATTGTCCTCATCATTATGCACGGTTTTTTGGGTGGTTTGTCTACAAGTAGTAGCGTGTAGTAGCGTGTAGCAGCAACCCCGCAGCCAAAGCCTTGAGAGGCAACACCTGTGCCGTATTACCTCGTGCACAATATAGGCAGCACGTAAGGTGCTATATGACTTTTGAATGAAATCAGTCCAATGGAACCACAAAACATATAAACAAAGGACATTTCAACACACGCAAACATCATACACACACACACACACGCAGTAGGCAGTAAAATAAAAACGAGTAAAAGAAGTGACCCCTGGACTCTGGATGTGTTGGTCGATGCATAATCTTCGCGTCATCATCCCTTTTTGAAGCACACAAACCAACACACGCGTACACATTCAAGCCATTTGCCCGAATTGACCAAGTCAAGACACCCTCACCTGTTTGCCTCAAACGGCACCTGGTCAAGATGAGAGGTGGACGACTTTATGCGACGAGTAAGTAGTGTTGCTCTTTGGCGGTTACGGTGCCAATGTCGATGGTGGTGGTGACGGTGACGGTGACTTATTTCAATAGAGTCAACGTCGTAGTACTGCTTATTTCTGATGTGTCTGGATAGCAATTCTTTTCCCCTTGGGATTGTTTTGGTTTTTTCGTTTCGTGTTAGCCAAGTTGCTAGTGGCAAGTGGCCGGGGGTGTGTTTTGTGCTACTGTTGCCACTATTTAGGACAATTATCTATTCAACGTCACTAGAACTGAAGCGTACCGAACCGAGCCGACCCGAACTGAACTGAACTGAGCTGAACTGAATGAACTATATGAGTGCACACGATTTACTTTGACGATGGCTTCAAGTGTATTTGCGTGTTACCATTTACACTTGTGTCACTGTGTGTGTATGTGTGTATCCTGGTGAGTCCTTCCGCAGATTGTTAGCGAGTAAACAAAACATTTCGTAGGCTTTGAGTGTCAGGAAGCGAGAACACTTGTTCTTCAAACGCGCAACTGAGCGGTCGACGCAAAGCTCGTAGATCACTCGAAACAAATTTTAACTAAGAAGTAGCAGAAGCAGTAAGTTAAATTAGATCAACACGAAGTCATCTTTAAATATTTTCTATTGTCTACTTTTCTCTTTGCAGGTTCCCATTATAGCGGGGACGAATTCTCAAAGGATAAAAACGCTCAATTGCAACAAACAAGTAACGTTTGCATTGACGAAGACGGCTATGATATACGCTGTGAAATTTGTGATAAAGAATATCCCGATCTAGAGAGGTGAGTAGCAAGTTACAAGTCCTTGAAACGACTTAAGTGTAGAAAAAATGATTGTTGTTTTGTTCATGTTCTTGTTCATGTTTAACAAATTGTTTGGTAAACATACATTAACAAGAAGAAAAAAATAAAAGCAATAAAAACCTCAATCGAATAACGATACCAAATTAGCTTCCAAATTACACATTTCGTAGTTGTTGTTTTTTTCGGCTGCTACACACAACGATTTATCAACGGGGCTCATCGCATAAACGTGCCAGCGCCGTCATAAGCGCCATAAATTGTCTAGAAATTAATCGTTTAATATTCCCAGTTGCTAAATTTGCGTCTAATACAGCAAAATAAATAAAATTATTGGTTGGAGAAGAACTTAATTAAAAGTCGGTAGCGATAGTGTGGTGGTTAAACAAAATACTTAAAAATGGGGAAAAAAAATTACCATAAAACTGAGAAACTCAGTCGAGCTGGCCATTTTAAAAGTGAGAGTGGTTTTTGATTAAATTGTTTATTTTATTTTATTATTTTATAACGTAACAAAAAGAAAAGAAAACTTTACTTAAAGTGAACACGTTACCCTACGGCACCATCGTTGAGCATCGCTTCATAAAAAGCGCGCCCAGCTCCTTAGCCGGCTGCTGCTAGTTGCCGTCGATCCCTTTCAAAGCATCTCAAGATAGTCTTCACCATCGCTGCGATTCTATTCGAACCCCAATTGTCTGCATATTCAAGCATGTGTTATTGATAGTTGGCATCGAATTGGTACGAATCTCGCACAGACGAACGTGACCTGCTGCACCCTGGTTTAGTGCTGCCGTTCACCCAGAATATGCACAGTGGGCTTGGATTCAATTGTGATTGCCTAGAAATGGTTTCGATTTTTAAAATGAAAATTCAAAAATTTTCAGAACTTGTTTAGGTTAGATTGCTCCCTTCTAATAAAACATGCCTAAGCCCATAGTATTACCATGTGAAAGTGGGCCCGTTACCACACAAAATTTCTATATAAAGTGATCCGAGTTTCAGTAAGAAGTAGCAAATATAATATTTCCGCTCCCTCGATTTGAAGCAACCTAAGTTAATAGATTTTCACAGAGCAATTCCGAATAGCGAAACGAAATAAAGTGTCGCACTGAGTGCTGCAAATTTAAAAACAATTTTGCATGCCTCTCAAAAGTCTTACTTCGAGTAGGTGAAATTGAAAGCATCAAAGGTTTAGCGAACTCCGAGTAATAAATCGTAAATCTCGCACAGAAATGAAGATCGACAAATCATTTTTATTAATGCAATCCAAATTTTTTTTGACTATAGCACAATAAAAAAATACTACACTCGTATCTAAGAAATAAGTTAGAACATTTCTATTCCCCAGCGTCTGTTACAGAACTTTAAGATCTAATTAAAAATGGCGATTTGGAAGACGAATTAAAAATTGGACAGTAGTCAAAGAAATATGGTAGTAGAACGTTCACTAGTTTATCAAGCAAACAAGCCTCAAAGATCCCCGAGCTCATTTCTGATATGCGCACAGTGAATAGTTAAATGTCACTAAGCATCTCAGAGGGATGAAACAATACCCCGAAGTTTAAGAAATGGAAATAGTTACAATTATTCAGCCGTGGAACAGGTCAAGCACAACCGTCTATTCAAATAGATAGAATACAATATTACACGAAATTATAGAAGGAGGAAGAAAATAAATAAAACAGTTAAGGTATATGGCCTTGATAAAGTCGACTGAATTGTTGGTCGATCTTAACTTAACAAGTGGACGATCTTTTTTAATTATATGTGTTGGATTGGAACATTTTAATAATATACAGTGCGTATACATATATAAACAGACAGTTAATTTTAACATAATAAAAGAAGAACAAGACTTGAAATATACAGTATTAGAAATTACTGGAAATTAATAATATAGACCAACTAATGGTCAGTAATAAGGTTGCACATCCGAATTTCAATTTTTTTTTTGGATCAAGACTCTACAATAAAGAGAGAATAAATTGCTTACTCAATTACTTTTACGAATTATGCTACATTCACTCAGATTGCCAACTAAGAAATCCCAAATCAATTAGCGCATAGAGCCATCACACCGATGCGAGTAACCTACGACTGATATCTGATAACCCATATACGTTGTCCATGTTCGAACAAAAATAGCACTACGGCGGTCCTTGCAGAAGGCGCAACATGCTTTTACAGATATCCAACAGATTAGATGCATACGAAATCCGAGTGCTACTCCAACAGACAACATCAAAACTTCGTGTGAAAGTCCTTCAATATCGGTTAATGCAAAAGTTTTGTACCTCGCCGCACGGCACGGCACAGCACGGCACGGTGAACACGCGTATGATATTTACAAATGTTTAATACATTCGAACAAATGAATGAGCAAACAGAAGCACCGAGAGACACGCAAATTGCACTTTAACTCTGATTTGTGTTGGTAAACATTGTTAGAGGATGTGGTCGCGGGAGTTGGTCAGAAGTCACACTCGCCTGTTGATAATTGCAGGCACTCAAAGCGTTGACAAAGTGTGAGAAGAGAGACTGTCCAAGTGGGTGTTGAAGAGACAAGCATTGAAATGTTGTCAGTGGGTGGCAGCCAGACGCCCCTTGACTCTGTCACTCATACATCGTGATTGAGCTTATCAAAGCTCGCCCGCTGTTGCTTCCTCCTTAGTCTATGGTATTTGTGTGATTTATTGAATTTTATATTTTCCATGCGTTGTGTTCGAGTATGTGCGGAGGATATTTTATCTGATTTTGAACATGCATATTCAGTCGTCGTTCGTCATCGTCATCGTCATTGTTGTTCTTGTTGTTGTTGTTGTTGCTTTTGTTGTCGTCGTTGTCGCTATCCACTTTGTCGTCCCAGAACGCCCACAAGCGCAACGCAACTCCGACATACGATGTCAGTTGATGTCCACCAAAGGGAACAACAACAACAACAATAAGAACAAAAACAACAACAACAACAACAAGAAAAACAACTGCAACGCCTTCGTCAGCGTTTATTCGATGATAAATATCGCAAACTTTTTCCTCATTTTTTCAAACATTTCTTTTTTTATATTTTCTATTTTATTTATTTATTTATTTATTCTTTGTCGACTGACCACACGTTCTGCCATGCACATCAAGGACAAAAAGTCTGACCGACCGATGATCACTATCGCGCTTATATTAAATATTGAACATCATTTGACTAATTGACCGAACACACGTTGCAACCGAACGGACCCAACTACGAGTAACTCAACTAATCTAAGCCAATCTAAGCATGTGAAGCGCAACACTTGGCTTTGATTACAACATCAGTTCGGTGTTGGGGTTAGCACTGCAACCACTTCATCATCTTCATTAAGTCATTTATTATGTTTATTTATTTATTTATTTTCAAAATATTTAATAAACTTCCTTTTTTCATGTTTTATAGCCTCGACGATCATCTTGTGGGAGCGCATCATTATAGAAGCGAGGAGTTCCCCTGTGACATTTGCTCGCTACGCTTCAGCCATCGGCCTTTGGTATTGAAACATCGCGGCCTCGTGCACAACGACGTCAAGAAATATCCCTGTGAGAACTGTCCAAAGGTGAGTGTGTAATGGACTCTTTTATTCTAAATCGATTTTATACAACTTATTGACTTTAATATGAACTGCATGAATGAACAAGAGAATTGTTACAAGAGATAATTTTTATGAATTAATTTTGATTAAAATTCTGGTGTGCGAATGATTTGTGACAATACTCCTCCTATACGGCTGAACAGATTTTGATCAAATTTTCTGTGTGTATTTGGGTGGGTCCATAGCTGGCTATGATTCACGTTTGGATCCGGTAGATAGCGTGGTTGTTTAGATATATGCAGTTTGGCTCAAAATATAACCAACCGATGTCAATGAAATTTGTTGCATCTATATGATTTGCCCCATTTCATAAGAGAATAGTTTGGAACATAATAGGTGACACCTAGATGTCCCGATCTAGACATGTTTTTATTTTGCGAACCGTTTTAAAGGTTTTTTTTTTGTATAATAGTAACCTGTGTTTTTTTAATCAAAGTGCCTATTCATTTTAATTTTGTGCATATTTCTATTTAATTGTGCTGTGTAAAACTCTAATTAAAATGCCGCGAAGAAGAAAAATTTCACAGAGACTTTACGTTCTGTGGGACTGCTAGTTTTTTTTTATATATATTTTTTTATAAAAAGGGTATTCTGAAAGTAATTCTGCATTAATTCTGGTCAGTGATACCAATTTTTATCAATAAATGCCTTTTTGCACTAAAAAATGACCAGAATTAATGCAAACTTCTAATATAAGAAATGTTATAGGGATGATATAAAATTTTGTATCGAAGGCTTTAGTTTAGTTCACTGCATTTCTTTAAAATTATATCTGTAAATTCTATTTTTAGAATCCTTAACCTATTTTTCTATAATTTCAATAAAAATCGTTTTATATAAACCTATATAAAATCTGTCTAGAATGCGATAGAAGTTAAGCTTATAGGGTTTATATGCTTCTATAAAATATCAGTTACAAAATTGCATGGCACGTTTCTTTTCATAGAAATATAAATTCAGAGACGTAAGTAGTGTGGGGCACTAGCTTATCAAAGGTTTATATTTGATCGATTAGTCAGTTTCCTTGCCCATTTGTGATCGCAAAAAAAACAACCTTACTACGAACCATTTCCAACTGGCGTACTTTGTCACGCTACCTGATGTTTAAGTGTGAAGATCAACAGAGAAAAAAATGGAGATAAAAAATCCTATGCTGCTTAAATTCAAATTTAAAAAAAAAAGCAAAAAAAATCTAACTGAAGTGGCCAAAAAATAACTACAACAATAAAGAAAAAAGCTTCAAACTACAAAGTCATTAATTATTGGAATCAAATCAAAGAAAAGACGTTAAAAACGAAGCGCAGCTCAGAGTAGGAGGGGCACATAAAATAAAGACTTTTGATTTCTAGCAGATCAATAGCCCGCGGGGCAACCACAGCTAGAGTCACACTCACAGCCACTTTTGATGATTTGCTTTTAAATTATTTAAAAGTCTTTGATGTACTTGTCCAGCCAGGCAGCCTCGATCAGCAATAGATTGGCAACAGTTGAAGTGCGACTTCAGTTGCTTCGCTGAGTTTATCCCCAAGCCAAAGCGCTGCGCGCGTGCGCATTTGCACGTTGTATGTGTTGCTACGCTCAATAAAAATCAGGGCGTGTCTACTCATCCAAAACACTTAAAAAATCTCGTAATGAAGAAATTTTTCTGGCATTGCATTTGAATGCCAAATCGAGTTGAGTCGAAAACTAAGCCAACAGTAAAAATAACAACAACAATAACGGCAACAACAAAATGTTCAGCAGACAAATAAAAAGAAGGGCTTAATGTCAAATGCGGCATCGCTCATACTTCGTCATCATCACCGTCATCATAGTCATAGTCTTGTAGTCATCCACATTCTCAAATCATCCATTGATCCATACATCCAACCATCTACCTACCTATCTATCTATTCAGCCAGACGAGGCGAGCATCCAATGATCCATCCATAAACCAACTGATCGATTTCTTGTCTATCGAGTCGACATCTTCACGTAAGTTGTTTTAATGGCATCTTGATTACAATCTTGTGGTTGCCAGCCAACCAGCCAGTCAGCCATCCAAGGTGTTTCAATCAAACTTTTTTTCTTCGCCGCTTCATTTTCACCCCTTTTTGTGCGCTTTTCCACTTTTCAAACGGTAATTTTGTGTAACTTTGTTTGCGTCACGGTTACAGTTAGTTTACTTAGCGCACTCAGTAATTGTTTTTGACTGTCTTAGCTTCAACAAAAAATTAAAAAAAAAAAATTTTTTTTAAATAAAAATAAATTCAAATGAGAAAAGTACCTAAAAAAATTGTTAAGAAGCGTTACCGTTATGCGTCGTTGTGGTTGTCGCCCTTGCCTTTGCTTTTGGGTTTTTCGGGCGCGGCAGTAGCCAAACACAGCAGCCGAGCCAGTGGAGCTAAACAAATGATGATCGATCTGAATCGTATTGGAATGAGCGCAACACTTTCAATTAACTCACTGAGCATAGTTGTTGGCATTGTTGTTGTTGTTGTTGTTGTTGTTGGGTACTGCTACTGTCGCTATAATTGTGTTGTCGTTGCTTACAGCTTAGTTCCGATTTGCCACGCCAAAAGGGTCGGCATTTGAAATGTCCAAAAATGATGTAGCTGGTTACTCTCCATGAAGGCAACAGTGTCATGTGCAATGACGTAGATATGGAAAATTTTTGACCAAAATGCAAAGTTACACTGCACAAATTTTTTTCAAATTTAAGTACAAAAAATTGAGCCAGAGTTCCCTGTTATACACATTAAAAACTGATATGATGACCTGCGATCTAAAGCAAGACAATGCAGAAACTCTCAAAGAATCGCCTGCATTTAGACGCAGTTAAATAAATAAATTCTGACCAAATAGACTCTTTCCAAGTTCTCTTAAAATAAATTTAGAGACAGAACAGAACGAAATGATTTCGAGAAACATTAAAATAATGAAAACCATTTAATATAGACAATAGAAATCATAGAGATCAAAATGTAAAACAAAATGTCCTTCGCCGGATTCGTTTTCCTCAACAGCAGACAAAATATAAGAATGCAGACATAAAAGGATCAAAGCGTTGGCCCAAGCTTATTAATATAAGGACTCCTAGCCTAAAAATAGAATTATTTTTCCATGAAAGGCGCGTTGTTCATCCACACATCCACAATTACGCGCCGTGTAAAAGGAGCGTGAATTGCTGTAACACATCAAAAGCCGTCAACAGGCAAAACGCTTGATTTCAAACAATCACATTCCATGGCTGCCCACCAGTGTGATCCGTTTGCGTTGCTATGCTGAATGGCGCAACACAGCGACGCAGTGACTTCGTAGCGCGACGCTCAACGCTGGCATGCCAAAAAAACACCTACACAGAAAGCATGAATTATCCAACTTCAACTACAATAACAACAATAATAACAACAACAACAATACCAACGACAATAACGACGACGATGATGATGACGGTGACGACTTCGACTTTGACTTCATTTGAATGTGCCTTTATAGCACGAGCTATTCTGCGCTGTCCGTCCAACTTGTCTGTTGCCTATAGAAAAAGGCAGCGTTTGGCAGAGCAGCAAAGCAGAGCAGTGTAAGAGCGAAGGCTTCAACAACAACAACAACAACAACTACAACAACGACAACGACAATGACAAAAAAAAGTATCTGCTGTGATCATCGTTTGATATGAATTTGAGGCGCATTATGACAGCATGATTAGGCATAACAGTTACACAAAAGTCGCGCGAGCAGAACCAGCGCAGCCAGCGCAAAATTGCTGCGCTGAGCTGAGCACCAATGAAAGAGCAAGCGAAGCCAAAGCCAAAGCCAAAGCAAGTTTGAAGTGCGCCAGCAAACAAGTCAAGTCATATGCTCGTAGCTCCTACCTATACCTAGCTCAGCTTATTGTAGATCAGCTCGGTTTGGTCTGACTCGACTGGATGGATGTTGTTTGGATTGGATGCTTTGCTAGATGAATGGATGTTTTCGGTATTATAGCCGACTGGCGATCTGTCATTGTGACTGTCGTATTATATTATGGGCAGTGGCAGTAAGCTGAAACGCTTTTGGAATAGCTGATTGAACGGACATAACGAACGAAACGAAAAGGAAAGGAACGAAACGGAACGGGCGTCGACAATTGTAGCAATTGATGGCAATAATTGACGAAGGTGCTATGCGTCGGTGGAGTTGCTTGAGATTTGCGTAATCTTTTTTATTATTATTATAGGTTTTGTTTTCTATGTGTTTGTGCACATGGTATGCAAAGAAAAGATATAGAAACAGAAACAAAAATCAAACAAAACAAAAAATTATTCAAATCGAATTACGCTTCTTGTAAGGCAGTTAGATCCGTTTAGGGTATAGCCACGTAGCGTAGATACACAGATACACGCCGATACATAGATACAAAAGAGGCCTCAGCTAAGTAAAGCTTTTATAGTATTTGAATTCGGTTTTTGTCTTCTATGCGCTCCAAATGATTGATTAATTTCATTTTCGTTTCATTTGAATCGGTTCGGTGGTAGGGCTAGTAATTGCCGCCGCTAACTGCCGCCACTGCAGACTTTTACTCTTACGGTGGTAGCAGCACAGCAGCACAGCAGCTGCAACAACAACAAACTACTCTACCTCACAACACTCCACTCCAGTCTACTCTACACCATACACCACGACAGTAGTACCAATTTGAATAGACAAGGCGGAGCGCGCTAGTGGTAAACGATTACGGTTTTATCTTTTTTTTAATGCTTTTTTACATGTCATACTCGCCACTCGCTGCTCACTGATCAGTGCGCACTTCTCAGTAGCACTAGCGGCAAGGCCTGTACTCAAAGGCCTGCGTCTCAGTCTTTTGTAACCAAATCTGTTGTTGTTGTTGTTTTTTTTTTTTTTGATAATTCTTTTTTCTAACGCACTTTATTTAATGTGTTTTTCTCAACAATTCTTTCTTCTCGAATCTTTTACAGGTCTTCTGTGACACTTCGAATCTACAGCGTCATATTCGTGTCACGCACAACGGTGCTAGATGTCACGCTTGCCCGGAGTGCGGCAAAACGTTTGCGACCTCATCGGGCCTCAAGCAGCATATGCACATACATTCCTCGGTTAAGCCGTTCCAGTGTGAAGTCTGCTTTAAGGCGTACACACAATTCTCGAATCTGTGCCGGCACAAACGCATGCACGCGGACTGCCGCATGCAGATCAAGTGCGCCAAGTGTGGCCAGAGTTTTAGTACGGTAACGTCTTTAACCAAGCATAAACGGTTTTGTGACACGGCCAGCGTAGGCGTTGGAGCAGTGCATCCACATACGCATCGTAGTAGCGGCAGCAACAGTGGTTTATCGCATCATCATCATCATCATCATCATCACAATAGTCATCGGCATCATAGCAACAGTCATATCAACAACAACAGCAACAACGAGCTGGACGCCAATCATCAGCAATCACCACCAACCGGAGTTGCCGCTGCAGCTGCCAGTGCCATGGCAACGCCACCGCACCCGCTGTTCATGTTTCGCACAGGGCCGCCATTCTTTCCAGGCTTTCCGGCAGCTGCGGCTGCTGCCTACGGTCTGCAAGGCATGTTTCCACCGAGTCCACTGCAGGCCGCCAACTTTCCAATGTTCTTTCCGAAAGCGAATCTGGATATAAGAATACCACAGCTGGGTCAGAATTTTACATCGCCCAATTCGCCGTTTCGACCGCAACTCAATTTCGGCATGGATTGCAGTCCACCAATGTTGGGCAAACATCACAAACCGGAGTTGGATGACTACGATACTACGCAGTCGCTAAACAACAGTTACAAGCATGTAAAAAAAGAACATGAGGAGGAGGAGCTAAATAATCAGGCCTCCGACGATGATTCAAAGCACTCGTTGAAAATCGAATTGAAAACGGAGCCGACGGAGGAAGACAGCCATGCCTCGCTCAAAAGTTGCGAACTGAACAATGAAGATGATAGGGTAAGTAAATTTTTGTCTCCAGATCTCTCTGCCTCTCTATCCCCTTACCATTCCGCCAAGTCGCAATAATAAATTCGTCTTACACTCTTCTTTAAACCAACAGAAATCAATCGATATCGTGAGCACGCCACCCGCGGCTTCGGAACAGAGCGCCAAGCAGCACGAACTGCCACTCGATTTGAGCGTCAGCCGCAAGCGTAAAAGCTCCATAAGCAGCAGCAGCTGCAGCAGCAGTCTCGATGCAACGGCCGGCGACTACCAGCCACGAGCACGTTCGAGTGGCGCCACTGCCACCGTAGCCGCTGACACCGTCTCCAGCAACGAAACAACTGCAGAGTCTACTGACAAGCACGATTCTGTGATGTACGCCAAAAGTGAGAAGAACTCCACAGATGAAGCCGACTCCTCTGCGTCACATCAGTCTTTCAAGGGTAGCAGTTCGGCACGCTCTGCTTCACGCTCGCCAGGCCCTACACCCTCACCATCACCACCGACAAGTGCTGGCGAGTTGAGCAGTCTGTCTGACGGTGCCGCCGCTGCTGCTGCTGCTGCTGCCGCCGCTGCTAATGCTATGGCCTGCCCACGTCCAATGCATCCAATACCGCAATACCTGCTGGAGGAACTCTATCGCGCACATCCACTTGGTGCGGCCGCTGCAGCGGCAGCAGGTTTTCCAACACGTCCGTTTCCTTTTTTAGGCCCAATGGGCGGACGGCCGACTTTTGATCAAGCGACGACGGGCAATGGCCCGAATCCGACATTTAATCTGACAGCATCACAACAACAACACCATCAACATCAGCAACATCACCATCAGCATCATCAGCATCATACAAGAAGTCTGCCGTATCCGCCCGAATCAAATTTTCGCGAAGCTCTGCGCGCCGTCAGCCTTTCGAGTAGTGTACTAGCCGCCGCTGCGGCCGGTGCTGGTGGCGCGCCGCACAAAATCAAGGATCGCTACACTTGCAAGTTCTGCGGCAAAGTGTTCCCACGTTCGGCGAACCTGACACGCCATTTGCGCACGCACACCGGCGAGCAGCCGTACACATGCAAATACTGCGATCGCGCCTTCAGCATCTCATCGAATCTGCAGCGTCACGTGCGCAACATCCACAACAAGGAGCGTCCGTTCCGCTGCCACCTCTGCGATCGTTGCTTCGGTCAGCAAACAAATCTCGATCGTCATCTGAAAAAGCATGAAGCGGACACCACTGGCACCTTTGGCTTTGGTGACTCGCCCTCATCCAATGAGGCTGACCGCGAGGAGTCCTACTTCGATGATATTCGCTCGTTCATGAATCGTGTCTATACACCATCGAGCATTGGCGGCGCCGACAATGACACAGAGGAGTATACGGGCAGTGATATCGATAATGAGCTATCCAAACACTCAGCAACAAGGCAATCATCATCGGCTGAGGCTACGCCCACAACGCCAACGGCAACAGTGACCGCAGTCATAAAGGATGAAGTCGTCAACAACAACAATAACAACAACAACAATAACACTGGTGAAACAATTGCGGTTAGCTCCTAATCGATGAGTCCGTTCGAGTTGAGTTCTGTTGAATCCGAATCGAATTGAATCGAATACACAATCAGTTGGTCGGTCGGTCGGTCGGTCGGTCATTCAGTCAGTCAGTCACTCGCTCAATCAGCACTCATTCAGCCAAGTTAATGCGCCTCGATTTGGTTTTAAATGGTTTCGGTTGCTACGTTGATGGTTTGTAAACTAATTTTAAGTAATTTAATTGTAATTGAACAATTGAAGATGATGACGACGAATGTTAAAAACTCTAAGCGGAAGAAGAAGAAATGTTGAAATAGTTATTAAATTGTTTGTTGGCTAAGTGAAATCAATCAAGCTCAACAGCAACAATGGGAAAACCCCAATAAATGAAGGAAAAACCGCGAACAGAAAATTATCCAAAATCCAAAAAAGTAAAAGGAAAAAAAATCAAGAAAAAACTCATTAAATCTTTTTAAGCTTAAGTGTGCCTCATAGAGGGAAAGTACATCTAGTTGATAAAGAAAGCCAGCTGAATGGCCACAATCATGTTTTTAGTTCGTAGCTATTCAATCAACCAATCGTCGTAAAAATGATGTTTCAAAATATATCCAAAACAATGGAAAGCACACACTTTTCTAAAGCTGTTTCAATTAACATTACTTTACACTGGAAAAAATTAATTAGGAATATTTGTAAAATATATTTAGTAAGACTCTAGTTTAGGCTTATGTAAATCAATTGAATGAAAGCTTTTAGTTTTTTGTATATATGATACTTATTAAATGGAATACGTTTAATTATTTTATTTTTAGTGATAATTAATGAAATTCTCAAGATTTTGTAATTCTAAATAATATAAAAATTCGTTATCAAAAATAAATAAAATACTTTGAAAGATACGACACTCACTTTAATGATGAGTTCAATCAGACACCTCAAGGCGGTAGGTAGCCTACTCACCAGCTACCAGCACACTTAGTGTACACCTAACTGCAACTAAAAGGCTGGCGATGATTAGAAAGCAGCTAGAACGAGAGAAAGTGACGATGACAGCCTTCTATATAATGCATTAAGTGCCCCGGCACGGTCATGCATGCATGATCAATCAGTTGTTTACGTGTGCATGAAATTGCATCATGCAAGCACGTCAATCGTTCATTTCTTGTTATCTTTCTTGAAGTGTGTAGACGACAATGTTAATGACGGACGACGCATTAATTGCGGCTGTAGCTGTGTAAAATTGTTGTCAATCACGAAGTTGACGTTGTGCAGCACAAAGCAGAATGATGATTTTTATAGAGAAGCGTCCCGAATGACTTCGAATGCCTTCGGGCGCTAGCCGAAGCCTCTTTCATATGACGAGATAACAAAACGATTCTGATATTGCTTCTGGCAACGTACACAACATGAACCTATACACATTTCACTAACACTATGACAAAGATTGATCAGCATTACATAATATCTTGGGAGTGGCTGTCACAATGCATAGTTTAAGATACTCCCCTCAGCATCTGGAGCTTTTAGCTGTAGGAAGGTAGTTTGTGGAGAAATGGCGTAATATACTTATATGTATTACCGTTTAAGTGGGCACCGCCATTCGAATTGAACATACTCGTATATATTATTGAACTAAAGTTGTGTGATCTATATATAAATTGGCCAAAATTTTTTCTTTACCGACAGTTTATGCTTAAACTATATAACCGATTTTGACAAAAGATATACCATACGACAGGTTTTCTTTTGCAGAAGTGCACAATATACTTCTTAATAAAAATTAGTTAGGTATTTTGAACATAAAAACAGTTAAAATTTGTCACAAACAGAACTATAATAATGATATAATTATGATATAATGATTAAATTTGTCACAAACAGAACTATAATAATGATATAATTTGTAATAAAATTAATTTGGTTGTCACAATGACAACTGCAATAGAATTTTACACACACTATTACCTTAAAGCATGTGGTTACTAAATCTAGAATGACATACTACAATTCAATATTAATGCGGTTGTGCTTGAATTGCCACCACTGGGCGATCACTAGTACATATTATTAGTAAACTAATGTCAGTGAGTCGCTTACGAATTTTACCTACATTTGGACGCTTGGTAGAAGCGACGCCATACAATCTCAGTAATTTTTTTTTAATTTTTATTTATATTTTTCTTTCTGGAAATTCTCGCTTTTCAAGGAATTTACATATTCGCATATATATTACGCAACTTGATTAATACTTTACTGATAGATAAAAATATGTTTACTACAACCTACAATAAACATAATCACCATCGCCATTTTATACCGCTAAGTCAATAAATAAGCATCTACTCGTACATATTCAATAATCCCCAAATGAAAAGGTCAGTATTATCATTGACATATGACGCCTGTTTGCACTTTTGCTTGCAGCAAATTTGGCTGTGAAACAAACACTGGCGCTGCACTTCAGCTCAACAAATAACACGCCACACAACAACGAACGAATTCTAGTAGTTGGTAATTATGAAGTATAAAAATTTGCAAATTATGCCTTCTTCAATTATCGCCGCAAGCAATCGGCATCACAAACGAAACATTTGAGCAGTCCAAGCTGCCATGCCACACTCGCGTAGATGACCAAATACGAGTCGAGTAAGTCGAGTGCGAACTGAAGCAAATGATGGGGCATGTGAGGAAAAAACAAAAAACAAAAAAAAAAAAGATAAAAGTGGACACTAAAATGAAGCCAATTACCAATTATCTACTGTTTCTACACAAATTTAACATAATTTGGTCAGCTTTACGTTCAACTTGAGGCACAATTGTGGAAGTTGGCTGTGGTCAGGGCCGAGAGCAGCTAACGTTGGCTTGGCTTGACTCGATGGTAGTTGGCTTTGTTTCGCGTAATCGAAAGTGACCACAGTTATTTCGCTATCTATAACAATATACAATTTTATTGTTGTAGTTGTTGTTGTTGATTTGTTTGAATTTTTTTTTTTTTGTAATTTTAGGCGTCGTCATCGAGCGTCAATGTGTAACGGTTTACCGGACGTTTGGCGCATAGTTTGCCGTTGCTGCGAAATGTGTAGCAAAAATATGATTGAAAGCCATTAAAAAAGAAGTTTAAATTCAAAAGTTCGAAGTTAATGATTGATGCCAATGAGCCAGCCAGCCAGCCTGCCAGCCAGCCAGCCACAAGACAACAGCAGCCAAAAACAATTCAAACTCGATTGTAGAAAAGCCAAAAAATCAAAATAAATAAAAATGGATCTTTGTCTTTCAAAAGCAAAAGCAACAACATTGGCATAATGAAACATATACGAATTTGAAAATTCATAGCATTTTAACCGCATTTCGCCGAAGGCGTAACACACTCTAAACCGGAAGGGTAATTAGCTCGCTTTGCAGATCGCGATCACGCCTTGCCTTGCTATGCAATGCTACGTCTTTGAACGGCGGCCATAGCAGACCACAGCCCGGCAACACCATCACTTGACTACGGTCATATTAAAAACCAATAAGTTTCATATTTTTATGGTTTTCTGGGTTAAAATATTCGCGTTAATTTCAGGTGATTTTGGTTTTCGCTCCAATAATGATGAATTGGCAAAGGTTAAATGCAAATTTTTTTTTTTTGGCGAAACCAGTAAATTATGTTAAAAGCCTTCCCTAATGGCCAAGCTGAGCAACACTTATAGAGCACGCCCTTCACCTATTTCTAATGGTAATCCAAGCTATTTTACTACAAACTATTGTAACACTAGGTTTTACTCGTGGCTTGCAATAGTGTTTTTATTTGGTATGTATTTGGATTATTATTATTTTTTTCGCCCCAATAAGAGTTACCCAATTTGTTTAAGAAAACAATGCATTACGAAATTTACGTTTATAATTATTCTATATTAGCAATGAGGTCATAGTAATGGGTCACTGTGGGTTTAGATTACATTCATTTAAGAGTGGCAATAATAGGGCCAGAAATATTATTTCGAACATTTCTAAAAGAATAGTCAGCAAGCTAATCGGGTGATAGGTGCACAGCCTGTGTTCAACTTTACCTGGCTTGGCAATCATAATAACATCAGCATACTTCCCCTGAACCGGAAAGTGGCTGAGTCTCAAGATATCATTATATAAGTTTGAATAAAAAGAAATTCATTACCTTTCCAATAAATGGCTTTAGTAATCTATATATTGCATTGTATGTCCGATACAAAAGGTGTTGGTTTTTTACTAGGACAACGCTAGACCACATACGTTATAATGACTCGTCGAAAATTCAGCGAGTTTGGTTGGGGTAATTTTAATGCATCCACCGTATAGTCCGGATCTGGCACGAAGTGACTGTCAACTTCTCCTGTCTATGGCGAATAATTTTGCTGTTGAAAAATTGACTTCAGCAGAAACTTGTAAAAATCGATTTCAGTTTTTTGGTAATAGGTAAGAGGATTTCTATGACAGAGGCTGAGTGGTATTCCCTTCAAAATGGCAACAAGTTATCGAGCAATCGGTGCATATATGATTTAAATTGAACAACGTAATTCTTATTGAATTTTTTAAATTTGAAAATAGGGTAAAATTATGGTTTTCTTTTTACTCAGCCTAATATATAGCCGTTGAATAACGCATGACTTTATTCTATCATAAACTGGAGATTTAGTTTTCTTAGGGAAACTGACCTCTGCAACAACCTCGTACACTCTTATTACTCGAATCGGATTCTAATATATTAAAAAATTATAAAATTGAAAAGAAATTTAAATTTGATCATTTACAACCAGCTACATTTCAAGTGTGACATAACAAATTGTGGTGGGTTCACGAAGACAATATGTAATTAAGATGTAGAGAAAAAGAGGAATTAACATTGTCAACCACCTAGCAATCAACCTGCTGGACAACAGCAGGCCAACGCGACGCCTTAAAAAGTTACAGCGCCTAGATTTTCCATTCCGCATCACAAATGATGCGGATTGCTTTAACACATGATTTTTAATTTTGATATAATACACTGGTTATCGTCAGACAATATAATCAAAAAAAGACGTTAGAGAAAAAAAATTGGAAGCTGATGGAGTTCGCACTGTTCAAGTGTGTTCAGCTGAAAGAGAAGATCAGCGGGAACTAAAACTGTAAACTGCTCCAGGATGCACAGTACTTTCAGTTTGTATAGAATATTGTAATAATGATGGGCTAGTATATAGATGGTAAGTATGTTGTGGATGAACTAAGCTAAGAATTTAACTAGTATTTAACAATTTAGATAAAGTTTACCGCTATTTTTTGCTACATCTAAATCGCTCCATGTTTTGTTTTTTCCTCAATAGTTCACTTTAATGATTTGACTTTCCAAAAAAAAAAAAATATATATATATAAATAAAAATAAAAATAAAATAAAGAAAATCAGAAAAAATGCAAAGTGAACTTCTTTTTGCCCAACTCACTGGCACGAGTGCAACACAAAGCGGATGCATTCAAGCTTAGCTACATCATCAGGCCCACAACATCACAGCTAATGGCACAATTATTGCTCGGCCAAGAAGAAAAAAAACTAGCCAAAAAACGGTGGAAAACTAGCAAAACAGAGAAAAAGAATCTCACATTTACCCGAAGGACATCACGCGTATCCCATTGATCCATGAAGACCTACATTGCTTTGATGGTTTGGCATGTTGCCTTTTCCGCTACTATTTTTTTTTTTGGCTGCTGTCTTTTGGTTTTTGTCGGTTGGTCGAATGCTCGGGCGGTCGTTGTTGGGGTCTTCATGAGCAAACTAACTGTAGTTCATAACTTAGGCGGGTGAATGAGCGTGTAATCGAATCGAAGTTAGGCAGTCAGTCAGTCACTCAGTCAGTCAATCAGCCAGCTCAGTCTAGCACTGTGTTAGCCAGCGGCTAAACAGACAAACAGACAGACGGCTTAACTAACTAACTGACTGACTGTCTACCTCGGTAACAGTTAGCAGATGTTTTCATTTCCTTCTTCAAGTACTACATTTTTCTTCATGCATCTCTTTTATTCTTCGCTTTGCCGTTAACTTTAGTACTAAAATGGTAACGATGTCTACGACGACGTTGGCTTTGGCGACCAACTGAGCCTTTTGCCGACTGGCATACTCGTAGATACACTCAGCACTTGAAGCGCTGTTGATGCGCTATGTGGCTATGGCTGTGCAAATTGCAGTTTGCAGTGGTTTTACGTTTCGATGTTGATGTTTTTTTTTGTTTTTTTGTTTTGTTTTTGGGTTAAATTTGTTTTCATGCGCACGCTGATGGAATCAAATATTGTGCAAACTATCCAACGGGATTGCTTTAAGACACTCTACGGTCGACTGACAGATACCGATACGGTCGCCATGAACACCGGCGCCGCCGCCGCCGCCGCCGCCGTTTCAAAATTAGGCAAACGCGCGCACGTTTGCCACACGAGCCGAGCATGCGCAGCGTGTAACTAAATCACACTAATCAAGCGGCA
Source organism: Cacoxenus indagator (assembly GCA_035041755.1). Taxonomy (NCBI): domain Eukaryota; kingdom Metazoa; phylum Arthropoda; class Insecta; order Diptera; family Drosophilidae; genus Cacoxenus; species Cacoxenus indagator. Next base: position 232,000 of record JAWNKX010000884.1, read on the forward strand.
TGCTGCATGGAGAAGTGTGCAACTAACCATCAACATTTGTGAGTGCTTCTCCTTTCTTTGCACTCAACGACAGCGTCTAGTGGCAAACCCTCCTCGATGCCGCAAATGAGTGCGGTGCGATTTCTTTAAATTGCTTTTCGGAAATTGGCAAGCCAAACCAATAGATACATTAAATTACAATGCACTCGATTTGATTGCGTTTGATTTTTTTTTACTGCTCTTTTACTACTTTTTTTTTTAAAACATGTTTTTTTTATTTTCTTATTATTCTCCTTGCACTCGTTTTACTTCACTACACAACTTAAACTTGCTCGAGTTAGTTATGCATTTTCGTATCTGCGCTGGCAGCTTTTTTGCATCTTCGTTGCTGCTGCTTAGAGGAAATCATCATAATTTCCAGACTGCAGCTGTTTGTAGGATGTAGTGTGGCGTTGTCGTCTCCACACATGGAAATCGCAATGCACACTTTCCACGCATAATGCAAAAATTTATCGCATGTTGAGTGTCATCGTCAAATCGCATTGCATCGCAATGCATCGCATTGCATTGCACATCCTCATATTCATACTCATCTAGGCCCATCACAGAACAGAGCCCATGCAAAACGCCAAGTTAAGCCTACTCGCGGCGCTGAGCACAGCACTCCGTGCAGTTGAATCGCTCTTCAATTGTCGTTGTTGTCGTCATCGTCATCGTCGTCTCTAGTCGCATTCATGCCGCTTGCGTTCGTTCGTGGCTTCGTTTTGGGCGATCAACACCCATTACAACGTTGAATTGTTGCTCTGAAGAGTGATGCCATTGCGTGGGATTAAATTATGTTGGAAATGTCATCGTAAGATTCAACATGACAACAAGGGATGACATAAATTTCCACCAACATGTTGTACACGTTCTCCAACAGCCAACAGTCAGCGGCAACAGATACAGATACAACGGCCAACAAACGTATCAACACAACAGCGCCACACTCTCTGCGGTCGACAGGCGGCAGGCAGTCACTCAGACAGGCTGGCTGCCAGACAGACGGTTAGACAGACAGCCAGGCGAAAAAAAAATTTAGAGTACGAGTTAACTTTAATATGTACGAGTATGCAATATCAGTTGAGATCTCAACAATCGCGTTAAAATAGCGAAGGAGGAGGTAACTCACTCGTACGCTTGCTATGGTACACAAAAAAATCAACAACAACAATAACCAAAATAACAACAATAAACCCAAATTCAAATCTTAGGAGACTTCGCTTATATCTATCAACTAGCGAGGGAAGTTGCTATTGTTTGCATATATAAAATAAGTATTCTTAACTTGGTGGATTTACATCTCTAACATCTCTAATTACATCTTAATGCAAATGAACAGCATAATTGTGATGGTGTTAATGAGATAAAATGCATTGTTTACTTATATCAAGATAGGCCGCACATATTCCTTGGCCTTATACTCCCCCTATTTAGCTGTTCCGGCGTTCCAAGCGACTTACAACAACCGAACTGAAAGCGTGGTATTTTAATTGCTAGCTTCTCAATCGCAAGTAGTTTAGTTAGGAGAAATCTGTTTAATCTGCAAGAATCTAATGTCGAAGCACTTTGTCCAGCCTTATAAATCACACAGTTGCTTGGCTTCTTTCATTGTGATGGGATTTTATTATAAACCAGTCTCAGACAAACATTTAAGTTATCTTAGAATTATTCCTTGACGTTGGTCGGTGGATTGTAAGGCTGAGACTATAATTCTACGCATCCAATTATAAGTATCATGCTAATTTTTTTTATCAAACCTGTTCAAAAAGCTTGACGTTTTTTGCTCGACTTCGCTCCGGAAATTTCAATATCAAAGATGCACCTCGCTCTAGTCGGTCAGTCACTGAAAAAGCCGATGAAATCAAGGAAAAGCGATAGCGGATGCGTATGTACTTATTAATGATATTAATGATATGAATCATGTAAATTTATACACGTTTGAGTATGTAATAAGTTACACATTAATTTAGCGCACCGCGTTGATATTTTCTAGTCTTTCTTGAGAGACTACTCTGAATAATATTATTATTACAATATCTGATATTATGGAACTAAAGCATATGTATTGGATTTCTTCATTGGTAACACAGGCTTTAAAGTCAACCTTATTTTTTCGAATTATAAGTGTTTGTTCCAGATACTATTTCAAATAGTAGTGCTCTGCCAGAAAAGCGATACGAAATTTGTGCTTTGCTCTACACAGCTTAAAAATTTTAACTGGTAAACCTGAGGCTGTGACAATAAGAATATTTAACTTGGTACATTAACAATAAAAATAAAAATAAATAATAACAATCAAAAAATTTAACTACCTGAAGTATATTCAAAAGTTCATCTCCTCCCCCTAAAATACAAAATTTGTTGGGGTATCTGCCATTACATGCTATTTTTATGAGCCATCAAATCAAAACGAAGCACCCTCGCTATTTCGACACCAAACAATATAATTCGCCAACCGATGAGGACGTGTAACAACAATAACAAAGAAAGCAAATCAGTGTAGTGCAACAAAGTTTTGGGATCTCGCAGCGAACCAGTATAAAGTCAAAGCTACAACAGTATCGGAGGAGTCTTTTCGGGCTGTTGAGTTGGCTTCAGCTGTTTTTGCCGCCGCTGACGCCGTTGATATACGAAAAGGTGTTTTTGCAATTTAACTCTGCACTGCACTCTAAGGGGGCATCAACTTCGTTTGGCTTGCTTTCAGTGGAGTTTGGCATCGCTGTGGTTGTAGCGCGGATTTAAGGCTCGCGCTTCACATGCCACCAACTAACTCAGCGCATGGCAGCAATGTAAGTAGGCGCGTGGCATTCGTGTGGTGCTCTCATTGTTATTATTATTGTTGTTGTCATTGTTGTTGTTGTTTGTTGTCGATTGTACTGGTACTGATACTGACAGACATATAACACAACAACAACAACAACAACAACAACAACAATAACAACAGCCACTAAATTGACAATAAAAAGAAAAACATTCACTCGTTTCTGTAACGTAAATCCAAATTGAATGCAAATGAAAGCCACAAACTATGCTAAATTCCTGAAATGCATCCATCGCAAAGCAAAGGCAATTTGCTTTCCTTTTTGTTGCCTCTTATCGTTGTTGTTTTTGTTGTTGTTGCTGTTGAGTGTTCATTTTGGAGCATCGCTAATACCAAAGATACTCGTACCAAGCAACAACAAACAACATTGATCAACCACCTATGCAAAAATGCCTGATTGCACTCATGCAACTCTTTCTCGTACTTGCAACAACAACAGCAACAACAAGGCAAAGTATCCCAACTTCGTCCAATGCCCCAAACCTCAGCAGATACAAGCGTTCTGTTTGGGATAGTTTACCAACAATTGGGTCGCATCGTCATCGAAGGAAGAGCACCACCACTCGAGTTCTTGTTGGCCTTTTACATGTCATTAGAGAAATATCCGCCTAATGAACGTTAAAACTAATACGTGTACAATGAAAACTTGTTCCTATTGTTGTTGTTGTTATTTTTGCTGTTACTAGCCGACAATGTTGACGTCATTCCGTCCATATTTAGAAAAAGAAATATTTGCGCTCTACAAGTAAACTCTTGTTACCAATACTTTATAGGCAGATGAATGAATGCCGGTTTCTTGAAGTGACAGCGTTTCTTGAATATATTGACAACGCGGAATTTTGTATGTCCAACTTTAGAGCGTGATCTCTAAGAGTTCAAATTTGGGCGTCGGACAACGGAAATTAGTTCGAAACGGTGACTAACCAAGAATGTAGTAGTGTCTACTTTATAATAGAAACTACTAAATTCATGCTAGAATCAAGGTAGGAATTGTTACACATGAAGGTCGAAGCACATAAATTTTAACCAAACGGGTACTACCTACGACAGAAGCCTAGGGGTATGCAATTTTCATCGTTCATGTCTATTGACCACGTAGAGAAAAAAAACATACGGAGGAAGTGCGGGAAATCACTTCTGTTACAGTTTCATAGACGAAGAATAACTCACAAAACTAATTTTTATTATATCCCATAAAATAGAGAAGCGATAGATCAGCGTGGGTATGGCCTTTAGAGCTTTAGTGTGTTTAGTCAACCACTATCAATTTAATATATACTAACCTAATCAAAGCATACCGAGAAATGGTAAACAGATTTTGATTTCTTTGATTCAAACAAGGTTTTCAATATAATGAAATATCGTTAGTTATTTAGATTTTAGCAATTATGAGGCCATCATGTTTGTAAGTTTCATATATCAGCTGCGCTTTAATGTATCTCTGTTCGCATTCGTGTCTCATATTAATAGACCGACTATTATTGCCCTTGCATACGTTTGTATGCAATTAATCACAATCTGACTATTAACTATTAAAAACTATTAATACGAAAAATATTGTCATTTCCCAAATAGCTGGTCTTGGCCAGATTATTGGCTACACCTATTAGGCGGCACAGAAGGCTTCACTTCGGCCTTCTACCACGACGAACCAAACACGAAAATTTCATCAAAATCCCTACAGCGGTTTCGGCGCCCATAACGGACAAGCAAACAAACCTACTTAAAATTTTATATATATAGATACGCAATCGACTCCATTACAAAACAAACAAGAACTTCGGGTGTCAGAGAGAAAAAACACATTCCACGCCGTGAAGATCGAATCATAATGCAAAGGCAGGACAACTGCTGAGTAAGTGCTCCGTTCCTCTTCTCCAAACAGATTGGAACCATCACAGTTTTCTATTCAATGGTTCATGTTACTTGTTCCATGGTCAGTCCTTACAGAACGCACCTTTCTGCTGACTTTCATCAGTCAATTCGCTTTATTGGGGTTTGATCGTTTGAACAGGCATATAGTAACCAACTTTCTACAAGATGTGTTGTACTTTCCATGTACTTTTCAGCAAACCTAAAGACGGATTAATTTCCACCAATGAAGTCGTTGAGCCCATATAAATTTTTTTTCTCCTTTTATATTCCTTACATATACATATATCAAACCCATAGCAAAGAAAATACTTCTGAGTGTTGTCACACACAGGTTTTAGCATAATTTATTAAACTTTCAAGAACCCTGAGTGCCGCCTGGATATCACTGTATCTTCTATGTATCCTCCTTTCCACTGTCTGTTTTTATCAAAAATAAATAAGTTTGATCCTAATTGACTCCTATAAGAGTATTAAAGATTACTTTAGTACAGACATTTGGAGACCACCTATTTACCATAACTGTAATTGATATATTTCTTAAAAGCCTTATTTTCAGAACACACCCCACATTATTCAGAGTATGTTAATCACATCCTATCTAATCGAACCACCCACAATAATGCAACAAATATATTTTCTTAATAGACTTGTTACGAAATGAATCACTCGTAGTTAAATAAAGTCTTAATCCACATTTCCTTAATGGCTACATATCTATCAACAATGGGATACTTTAATGATACAATTGCCAAATGGCGGTAATAAATAAATAAATGTGCGTTTGAAAAAAACTATATGTACATTCAAATAGATTTTTCAATTTCAATGTCCAGCGCTTCTAGTCTTAAAAACTCATCACTCACTTTGAGTGTAGCACAGCGTGCAAAGCAGCGCAAATTAACATTACGGATACACTTGTATCTTTGTAACTGTGTGCGAGTGAAGTGAAGTGTATTGAAGTGTAGTGAAGTGAAATAGAGTAGAGCCAAGTGTTTGTACGAGTATCTCGCACCTAATATAGTCAACAAATTTAATTTAAATTACAGGCGTGGTCGCTACCTTTGCCGTTTTCATTGTACGCTGCGCTGCACTGCGCTACGGCCAATGCTAATAAAATATGCAACACACAAAGTTTAGAGGTCGACTTTGACTTTCTAATTTATTTATTTCTGTATCTCATTTAAATCATTTCATGATGCGTTCTATTTTTCACGATACCCCTCACTAGCACAAACCGAAGATTAAAAAATAAGTATTTACAGTAAAAAACGAGAGCAAGAATTATGTGAAATAAAAGTCTTATAGTCTAATAAAAATTAATTTAATTGATTTTATTTTTTTTTTTGGTCTCTTTTTGCGCTTGTTTTTACTGTACCACCAACATTCTGTTTAGCAAAAAAATTGGAAACAACAAAGCGAGCAGCTAATATCAATTAAAATTTGCACACTTGCAGTTAAATGCTTTAAAGCGCTATTAATAATAATTTCAAAGAACAACAGCAAAGAACAGAAAAAAAAGAATATACAAAAAAAATTATCTAGATACTGAGACAGCGCAAGCAGGCAAAGGCAAAGCGACCTGAGCATTGTTGAAAGCGCACAAATGCTGTCGAATAAATGCTCCACCCTGTCGCGACATCTGCGACGACAAACGCTACAAACAACATCAAACATTTACAACAACATGACAAAATTCAGTACAACTTTTGTTGTTGAGATACTTTAGCGAACATGGTCAACGTGAAATAGGCGACTTCTGCGGCCGCGGCGCGTATTTTGTATCTCAGCTTCAACTTATCAGGAAGAATACATTTTGTACGCACGAGGCGAACTGCTCGGCTCAAAACGATTTGATTTTCTCATTGGCGCCTTCATAATTCATATTTAAATTAATTAAATTTTCTGCGAACGAAATGCATTTAAACGGAATCAATGCGAGTATCTTTATATAGCAAAGTTGTAATTATTTGGCGCAAGATTTTGTAATCCGACTGCAATGATGGCGTAGCCTTAAAAATTTTTTTCTTTGTATGTGTGTACTGTCTTTGATTAAAGTGTAACAAGAGCTGCCCACGTTGCAGTGCAATTTATGAACTTATAAAGTTTTAATTTTAATTTATTTATGTTTTTATTTTTTCTTGGTTCAGTGCGGCTTTTATTGTCAAAACCCATTGAGCATTGTATACTTGCGCGTGAGTGGGAGAACTTTGGCGCTGGGTGACTAAATTAAATAGAATAATGGGTTAATAACAAACCACAACAAGTGTTCAAAAGCAAATTAAATTAATGAATTGTGCATAAAGGCTCCCGAAATTTTGCTTAGCAACGTAGAATTCTGTGTTTGATTAGTTTCGCGTTGTAAGATTTCATTAGAGATACGAACTAATTGAACGGAGTGAAACTTCAGACCTTTCCAAATGTTTAAATATTATAAATTTTTTTTGTAATTATTTTTTTAATCAATTGGCAGACAAAAAATAATTGGTATACTCTCGATTATACCCATTCCACTTATTTAACTGCTTCAAATTAAAGATTAATGCACTTCGATCACTTATTGTTAACTTTTGTGAAATTTGAAACATTGAAATAAATTTTCTGAGCCATGGTTCTCGAAAGAAAGCTTAGAATAAAACAATTTCATTTGGCTCAAAACTATATTTAGATGTTTAGTGCCAATGAATTCACGATTAGGTTAAAACTTTAAACCCAGAACACCTCAACCCACGAATCTTATCACTACCAATAAAATCGCTAAGTATGTATTTGGATTGTCGCTCAACATGGTACACATTTATAAGTATGTTTTGACATACGATCCAACTGCTTCCATCGGTACGTTAAGAACACTTTTCTGTACCGTAATCCCATGAAGCTCTTCTTCATTAGTGATGGCCAACTATATTTTGTTTGTTATTTAAAAATGATAATCAAAATAAAAATAACTAAACTTTATCATTCAGTGAAATTCTTAAGGCTTTAAAATTGCATAAAAATAGCTCGTTGTATTAAAACAACTTTTAACTATCAACCTACTCAAAAAAAAAATAAAATGCACTCTCCAGAGGTTACAGTTAAAACAGGCAAACAGTGGGTGCCACCGAACAGCGCACTAGATACAACTACAACAACAACAAAAAGACACGAAAAAAAACAGGCGGTGGCAGCTGGCGTGTAAAACCATTACAAATCATTAATTGTAAACTTTTGCTTTTAATAGCCGAACGAACATGTGCCCGAATCGACAGTTAGTCAGTTATTGCCTGTGTATGTGAGCGGAAGAGCAAAACATTGAGCTGAGAGAGAGCAAGCCAAGAATGAGTAAGTGCAACAAATGTGGATTGCAAAACGAAATCGAATGCATCGCCAATGACGTTAACTACGGCAACGCCATGGACAAGAAAGTCGCCAGAGAGACGAGACGACAAGAGAGCAAACAAAGCAAAGTAAAGCAGAGCAACAGAGCAGCAGTGCAGCAGCGCATAACGCCAAAACGCCCAAGAAAATCGCTCATGCTCGATCGTCGTTCATTCGCTCGGACGTTCAGTCGTTTTTAGCCTGAGCGCTCGCCTAGCATTGCCGAGTGTCGTCGTGGCCAGTTCGGTTCGTCTTGGTTCGGCTCATGTTCTTCGTGTATGGCGCTAACGGTAATTGTAAAACAGCAATGGAAGAGACGCAACGAAGCGCAAAACTACGTTTACGTTTACTAACAGCGCCGTTATATGACAACAGCAGAGACGCTGCAGTCGAGGTTGACTGCAATAGCAACAATTGCAAATGTTCTGCTTTATTGTTGTTGTTAAAATTATTGTTGCTTGTTGTTGTTGTTGTTGTTGCTTTATACGTAGCTGCAGTAGCTGCTTACTGCCGCAATTGGCGCGCTTTATGGGGGCGGCCAACACAACCGTCATGCTTGTCGTCGTTGTCAATTCAAAGGCAAAACGTACGTAGTCTAGTTTGAGGGGGCTGGCAGCAAACATGCTGCCTTAGCACATTTGACCAGCCGTTTGTCTGTCATTTGGTCACATTGTCCAACGAATTGTCGTTTAGTCTTCAGTGGTGTAGCTAGCCAACGCCAAGTCCAAAATGTTGTTTGTTGCTTTTTGTAAAAGCCGGGTGTGCACCACTGTCGTTCACTCGCTCACTCAGCCGGTCGCTTGTTCACGTTTGTTGCTTAAGTCTTGTGTTTTTGTTTTTCGCCTAGCATTGAGCATCGTGACTCGTTTTGGTGTGACTGGCAAAGCAGGCGCGATCAACGATCATCGGCAACGGCAATCGTGCGCTGCCGTCAATGTGTGCACTACGCTCGCTGCGCTGATCTGCTGCCGCCTGTCGACTGCACGAGACATTCGCTTCTACGTATAAACAAAACAGTATAACAATAACAAAAAAGATGCAATTACGACAACTGCGACGCGGACAATAACGGCGACAGCGACGCCACCACACCCTTGACTGGATCGCGGTTTCGCGCGTTTAGTTTTCTTGAATTTTGAATTTTTTTTTTTACTGTTGTTGCTGTTGTTAAAGTCCAGTCAATTGCTGTGTTTTCTTCAGCTGTGCTAATGTTTTTTTTTTTGCTTTACTTTTTTATTTATTTATTTATTAATTTTATTTTCTACCACGCCAGCGTCATATTTGCTTTTAGCCATTTCGCGCTTTATTTCACTGCAAAGCACAGCGGCCGCGCGAGGCCTTTTACTGTTTGTGTATGTGTTTGGAGCACTGCTTTGCTCCTTTTGTGTGTTTCACGTGGTTACGCTGCCACTGCTGCTGACGCTGACGTCGGCGCTGGTGTGGTGACGTTGGTGATGCTGCCAAATGGTGACTCTTTGCTATTTGTAACGCAGCGCAAACGTTGTCGTCGTCCGGTCCGGTTTCGGCGTTGGCTTGGCTTTGCTTTGGGTGATTCAAGCTACACCCGCTTCACTCTGCTTGAATGCTTCACTATGTTGGACTAAGCTTGGCTGGCCTATCGAACGACTGTATGGTCGTCTGTTTGTAGATCCGTCCAGGCGTCCACTGCCGTTGTCTGTCTTACAGTTGGCAGTTGGCAGCTGCAGTGGGGCGTTAATGTGCTTCGCTATTTTATTTATTCATGCCAGTGTCTAAGCTAGTAAATTGTATTTTATTTCTTAGATTTTTTTTTGTCATCTCAGCCGATATTCGCTTTTGCTTTTCTTTAGACAACAACAACCACAACAACATCAACTTCGACGACAACATCGAACGACGTCCAAAGCGACCACGACGACGATGTCAGATTGTCATTCTTGTTGGTTGTTGCATTTTTAGTTTTGCGCTACATTTTCTTTTCGCTTTTTTCTTCTGCATTTTTTTTTTCAACAAAATTTTTGCTTCTTTTTTAATTGAAAGTTTTTTTATTCATTAATTTGTTGCGGCAATATTTTTTAAAAAATTGGTACACTTTTCCTTTTTTATTTTCGAAACGGAGTGGACCAACCACTTCGATTCACTTTTAGCCTCACTTTTATCCTCTGTGTGTGTATGTGTGTGTGCTGCTGGCTTGTGTTATCCTATTTCACATAGAGTATTACACAACATGCATGGCTATGAGTAATTCGTAGGCCTTTGTGTGTGATATATGACATGATATACTTTTGTGCATTGGCGCTCTCACACGTGGCGTATACGCGTTGCATGACGTCGTCGTAACTGCATTTATCACAGATCATTTAGAAGTTGACACGTGTAAGCTCTTTGTCTGACGGTCCATTATTACTGCACACATGAGCACATTATGTAATTACCAACGTTCTCCGCGCATGCTACAACACTGCTCCATTTCTTGCAATTATGTAAGTAGCGTAGTGTTACTTAACGCCCACACGAGATTCATGATTCATTAAAAACAAAAACAAAAACTTGATACGTAGGTGGTTTACTAACGTTTATTAGTAACCAGCATTTATGCAGAATTCGGTAGTCATAAAAGTGGTGGCTGTCCAACTCAACTCAACCGAACTTACTTACGAGTAACTACAACACAACACCACTGAGTTGACCGGGTTGATCCTAAAACGATGATGATGCACGCCTGTAAAACTGTTCACGGCCTGCCTCGGTTTCGTGTAGTATGGTAGTAAAGGCCGACGGGCTTTTTTTATGCCTTTTTCGTTATGTTGCAAGTGTGACTGAATGTACCATTAACCTACAGATCAAATGAAATTTGCTTTGTCTTGTTTTTGCCAAGCTTTAATGAGTAAGGGCGTGCCTGGAGATGACTTAGTAAGAAGCCAAACTGCAATATGACTTCATTTGCAATTTTAAGTTGCTATTAAATCCTAAAACCACAAAAAATTTTAATTTTGTAGAATATTGAATTGACTTATGTTTCAGGAATAATCTCTCAACATATTGCAATTGAACATTACGTAGCAATATAGATCAATTTGATCAAGTAATCAGGTAATATAAATGCCAATAAAAAGTTTTGGTTTACATGAAGAAATAAAAAATTCAAATAGTTTCAGCCACTTTCCCGTTATATAGCGTCTGGCTGTCATGATCATGATCTTCAATGTGATGGTGTTTTGTTATTCATTTTGATTTTGCATCTGAGGTGCAACGATGAATGCAAATTTTATGATTAGTTAGTTAAAGAAAGTAATGTCTATAAGGGATGTCCCCAAAACCCCTTATTATAGGCAAGGCACAAAACCCACGTTTGTTTCGAATAGAAAAAAAGAAAGGAAGAAAGGAAATAGAAGAAAAGAAAAAAAGCACTTTTATTATTAGAAAATGCATCGTGCCAGTCACCTCCACTAGTAAACATAAGTGGACATGTTTACTTTATGTTTTTGCCTGCAAATTGTACGGCGCTGTTACAACCGACGGATCAAAATGCGATGCATATAATTATACTAAATTATCGCAAACGTTTTCTATGCCACATTTTATCTGTCATGGTAAGTGATCTCATAGAATCCATAAAAAGTTTACACTTAGAGACACCACATTCCGTAAAACCCAGCGTATTCTAAAATGTCGGCATAAACTTCTATGCTATGAGGAGTGGGAATCTGAAGATGACTTACCGCTAAGCGACTTAAGCGAAAATTGTACTGTAGCTAATTTGGTCGAATTATTGGTTGATATAGTCCCAGATGTATATGCCACGGGAGATTTGAACGAGTAGATAAGCGATAATGTTGTTGGGGCCAATTAGGAAATCACAGAAAAACACAATGAAAATGAAGGTGCAATTGTGTTAAGCAAAATAATTTTGCAAAGATTTTGAGAACTTCTACTTGACAACAAAAACAATGTAATTAAACAAGTAAGACTTGTAGGTTTGTTTTCATAAGTTGTAGAACAGTCTCGATAAACCGGAAAATTCAATAAACCGGTCAACCCCTTGGCACTTATTGTCCAGATTGTCGAGCCGCTGTACTCTCTCCTTTTGGACTGCTCCCACATATGTACAGCGTATGGTAAACAAGAAGACATCACTCACAATTTCAGGTCTATAGTTTGTTAAAATTTTCGAGCTGAGGCCTTAGTTTGCATTATAAAGACGGATAGAAATATGGCCGAATAGATGGACAGACAGACGTTCGTGACTAAATCAACTCGTCTCGTCGAGCTAACTAATGCTCTTCCAAATTAACAGAACACTTTTCGACAAATTTTGAAGCATCCAACTGGCACATATAGCCCAAAAATCCATATATACCAGTGGTAAACTGCAGTATGCATAGTAACTATTCAGTGGAGACAAATCTTCAACGTTATATTGCTGTGAGCTGGAACACAAGACCGTAAGATGATATTTTTTTTGAGGGCTAATTTTATTTCTTCAATTTAATTTAATTTCAATGTAATTCTATATATTTAAAAAAAAAAAAAACAGGGCTACAGGTATAATGGCTAAGATAGTCCTATGTATAAAATTCCGCTGTACGGTGCTTTAGGACTATACTCCGCCTAAACGGTTGAATCGATTTTGATTAAACTTGTTGTGTGTGTTTGAGTGGGTCCCAAGATTGTTTAGATTCACGTAGATAGCGTGGTTGTTTAGATAAATGCAGTTTTCTTACCACTTATTTAAATTTTTTCATTTGGCACAAAATATACCCAACTGATTTCAATGAAATTTCAGCAATATATAAACCCGTTCTATAACTAGTTTTGAATGTGACAATTTATTTCTATTTTGTTTATTATTTGTTAAGTGATTGATGGAAGCGTTATAAATGACGAAGCACGTATAGTAGTATATATTAATACATCTTTTATTATTTTCCTTTGACATATATCGAATTTGACATACATATCAACGGCAAACTGATGAAGCAATATTGTTTCCATACATATATGTTTTCGCGGTATACAAACGCGACAAACTTAGCCACAAACATTCTATATGATGACATCGATATATGTACCAATTTTCATGGTGTTCGGTCAAACGGTCTTAGAGTCTATAAGCCCCAGACAAACAGACAAAAATCTATATATATATATATATATGAACATTGACATTATGTAAATTTAAACAAATTTAACCGTAACTAAACTGATATTTTTTTGGATTTTATCTTCATTAAATAGCATAAAATGTCAACGTGGTCAACGTTAAAATCGTTCAAACAGTGTCAATCAATATCATCGAACCGTGCACACCCAACTATAAAAGCTCCATTAATGTCGTACCATTTTGCGACAGCTTCTGACGCCGGTGCAGCGCAAATTGGTATACGAGAGCAAACAAAATCCATTGAGAACCCACTCGAGTCGATTGAACAAGCAACGCGTAATAAATAATTTTTGAACCAATGAAGCAATATTTGGGTGTAAAAGAGGGGGAGAGACAGAAGGAGAGATGTAAGCTTATCTTGTTGTTGCCTAACGATAAGAAGTCAGGAAGGCGGCGATTATTCATGAACTAGCTAACTAGCTAACTAACTTGCTAGCATGTTAACTGGCTCAGCGAGTAGCGGACTGAGGGACTTAGTGGATTGACGCACTATTACAGTTCAAGTGAAACGAGTGCACTTAAAAAAGTCGCCTCAACTAAACTAAAATTGACAATTTAATTGCGTCAAACACAACTTTGATTGGCGATAAACCAAAGTGCCAAATATACAGCGAGACAGACTTAGAGACAGACAAGTAGAGCAATCTCCAATCTCCCTCTATTCATTGCTGAGGACGAAGCAACCAACGACTGCTGCTGACGACTGCTGATGAATCGAGCGACCGGCAAATTTTTAAATTTAAAGCTCGAAATTCATAGATGTCACTAAAGTAAGTCGTTGTCGACCACGTTGTTGTCATCATCGTCATCATCGTCATCAGCGTCGGCATGCCAAGTACAACAAGTTCATCGAGTGAGCGCTACTTAATTGGCCAAAGCCAGCGAACGCCTCAGCAGCGTCTGATCGATCATGTTAAAGCGGGAGATGTCTACGCTTTATAGACGAACGACAGATAAATGGGTTGCGTGCTTAAATTATAACGCTTAATGATTTATGCGACATTTGCAATACTATAAAAACAACAACAACAACAATAATAATATAATAAGTTAAAGTGTAAAGTAAAACTTCAAAGCGTGATTATTATTTCAGTGTCGGCTTTGCGCTCAGACCCGTCCGTGCTCGAGCGAGCTCATTTATTTACAACATTTGTAATAACGCACACGCCATTCTCCGCTACTGACCGATCGATCGAGTTAGCGAGCGCAATCGATTGGAATTCTTTGGCCTTCCCTGTCTGCAACATCAACGACAACAACAACGACGGCGACGACGGCGACAACGGTTGCTGTTATTGTTGTTGCTGCTGTTGAAAAGCAAAAATCTTTAGAACATGGCATGTAATACGCGCCGCTGTCAGCCGCAACGATGTCCGTCGCAGTCGTCAACAATCTAAATGCTGACACACCTAGAATTGTTACGATTTAAAGTTGTTGATTCTGTTGTTGTTGTTGTTATTGTTGCTGTTGATATTGCCTCTGCTGTTAACGATATGGCTGAGCAACACCCTATAAATTTTTTTATAAAAAAAAAAAAATCCAAAAAAAAAATTTTATAATCGAGTGACCACCACCATCTCAAGTCACCTCACTTTAAAACTGCAGTGGCAGGCATAGAAGGAAAAAAGAATTGTGAAAGTATCTTTTTGCTTCACTGACACGTAACTGGGTTATATGTACGAGCTGGTATAGTTTGATCGTCATGTCACATTGAAACATGACCAGTAACGATACATGTACATTACGATGGGCTCGCTCAGGCTCTGACCAAGTGTCTAAGCGAACGTTCAACCCAGCGCATACCAACGTTGTTTAATTACAAACATCCCAAAAACGAACTGAGGCGAGGCTCACAACAACAACAACAACAACAAAAGTACTTCGATAGTACTACAAGTCCAGTTTGGTGTTGAGTCCAACGACAGCCCAAGCAGAAAACAATGCCCACTTCTTCTGACGCTTAATTCACAGGCATTGCACTCGAGCTACGTTGGCGAAGTCTATGCTTTTTTCTGGTGACTTTTTTCTTTGCTTTTTTTTTCGAATTCAGTTGCGAATGGCATGCTTTGGAAGATTAGTCGCAGTGGGTACATTTGGTTTCGCAATCGATTGCAAAACATACAGAGATACTACACACACACACACACACATGCAAACATATAGAGTTAGAAAACATCCAGCCAAACAGCGAGCCAAGGCAACGGCCGCCGCCAGGCAACCAACAAATGTGGTCGAAAGCATTCAGCTTCATCATAGGCGACGACTGCGGTGGTTGTGGCTGCTCTAAATCACCAAAACTAGTTTAGGTGGGTCGCCACGCTAGCCAAGACTTGATCGTTTGCTCGCGCAGATGGATATTCTTTTACCGCAGCCAAGAGTTATTGCCACTGCCGCAGCAGCAGCCGCAGTACATTCGAATTCTAATGGCCGCCCAATATGACTAAGCACACTCATCTCGCGCCCAGCCTGCCAGACCAAGTAGTCGAGCACAAAAAAAAAAATAGAAAAACTCACCACATTCAGCTGTGCAGGGTAGCGCAGAGTAGAGCGACATTTAGACAGGCAGACAGGCAGACAGTCAGACCAAGCCAACTCCCTGACGTTGTCGCCTTTGTTGTCATCGTCATCGTCATCGTCATCGATGTTGTTGTTGTTCTTGTTGTTGTTATTCTCATCGTCCCATGTGCCCAGGTATGCAAATCAAATCCTACCAAGACCAAACCAGTTTACTCGTTGTTAGCCAAAAAAACCAAACAGACCAAAAAAAATAATAATAATAAAATTACACACACCAAAAAAAAGAAAAGATAAAAACAATAATAATAATACAAAAAATCTAACGAAAGAAGAAGAAAAAAATATAGAATCAGCAAAATATGGGTCGATCTCGAAATGCAGCTGATCGAATTTTTGCATTAGGCGCAGTTTTTCCATCCGCTCTGTCTGTCCGTTTGCGGCGTTCATGATTATCTTCTTAGGAAAAGCATATAAAAATACCAAGCTACAACGGCGGCAACGTAGTCGATCCGCATCGCGTCGAACTGACTACGCTCGTACGCTCGTATTTCGCTATTAGCCATGAGATACGAGAGTATAACTCGAGCCAAGGGGCCAGGCCAACCACTGATCAGCGGATGAATGGTTGCCGCTGCAGATACAACAACAACAACCAAAACAACAACAACAACAACATTAAAAAAACAAAAACATATAATCAAAGAAGTGAGTCGGTCTCGGTGTCGGTGCCGCTCGTTTGAGGCAGTGGCAGCACTGGCGATAGTGGCAGCTGTTGTAGTTACGTCTGCAACTGCAACCCCAAATTGTTGTTGTTGTTGTTGTTGCTGCTGCCGCCGTTGCTAGCCATGGTGATGGCGATGGCGTTGCCTGCCTGATGAAATGCATTGTAAGCAGCCTCCGCCAAAAGCAATAGCAACAACCATCACAATCATCATCACCACCGCCACCGCCACCACCAATAGCAAAAACAACAACGATCTGCAATACTGTTGAGTGTAGTGTTGCACATGCGCGTACGTGGCGTTGTCTACGGCTATCGCATGGCAACGCTCGCAAAAACGACAGTTGAAAAAAAAAGCATCTACATTTGTCCAAAATACCACAACGTCGTCAGCGTCGTCGCCATCGTCGTCGTCGTCGTCATCATCGTCATCGTCATCATCGACGATGTTGCATAAAAGCTACGCTCCAAATTGCTAACTGAGCGATCCAGTTTAAATTGCAATTGCTCGTTAATGGGCACTAAAAACGTGGCTCAAGTTGTTGCTTTATGCTCGCAAAATATGCACGCAGCACAGTGGTACGAGTGCTACTAAATATCGACTACATGTTGTTGGACATTGGTCTCTTGGTTGAAGCCAATATGCTCTAAGAATGTGTTTCTGTGCTCATCTATCCTTATATAACACATTATCAGAAAAATTTAACATTGGGTCTCTAACATGGCATAGGAACACCAAAAAAAAGAGAAAAACACCGAACTCTGGCCACGGTCCTAACGAATTCACCCACCACCGCCGACGTATAACTATGGTACAACTTTTTTAAATTTCCAACATGGACGATGGTCCAACGATAACTTCGTACCAACTGGTGTAATGAACTGCATCGACCATTATGTGCCATTCACTCATAATGATAGATAAACTGCAGCTGTGTTCCATAGGTACACCAGCCGGAAAAACCGTTAATTCTCTATCGGGCCTTCCTGGAAAAGTTCTCAGCATCCCGCTTGCTCTCAAAATTATTTACCATACATGGAGTATGGCGGATATAACACAAAATAAAGCCTGTTAATTCTAGACCATGCGGGGAGAGTTTAAGAGGGGTTAAAAGTATGATGTCTTAGAGGGGGCGACGCAAACCCACTAACTTGTTAGAAACGCAGAATATGAATTTTTTGTTCTCATTTATATCCTGCCTACTTATTCTTTACATTATTTTTATGCGGCATATAGGAATATGGCTTTGTAGGTAGAGGCCTATATCATCTTGATTAACTCCAAAGTTACATATATTTTTTATTGATGCAAAAAATCTTCAGAAGCCAAATTTTGTATATGTATTGTGGAATTTGGAACACACAAAATTGATTTTATCGGTTAGAATGCACTAAATATATGATCACCAGCAATTTCGATTTGAGTTAAACTTTTTGTATTAATTTTCTTTGTCAGACTTTCGGCTTCAAATTTGACATACATATCAACGGCAAACTGATGAAGCATTATTGTTTTCATACAAAAAATTGAATGGAATTTTGCCACACTCGCGGTACCAAACCTAGCCACAAACAATGTCCATGATGATATCCATATATGTACGAATTTTTTATCAATGTTCGATTAAACGATGTCGAAGTCTATATGCTTCAGATAGATAGAACTAGAGCTTAAAAGCCGCTAGACAAGTGTTCGACAAAGTTAGAAGTAGAGCAATATAATGAAGTGCTTTAAGCTGATTAAATAGCTGTAGAGATATCCCCCATAGTTTATTCGCCATAGTTTATTTTTCTTCTCAAATATGTGTCAAATAATCCATAAACCTTAACACGGTTATTACAGAAGTGTTGCTGCTGTTGGGTGTGTGTAGCTTTAAATTGCAATCATTGATTAAATTTCAGTGGATCACATCCTACTTGTAGGCACTCCAAAAAGAAAATAACTCACGTACAAAAAGATCGTTACTACGAATATCTTTTATTATAGAGTAGCGGGTGTTTGGCAGCTGCCATGTAACAGATACCGCTCCCGACAGTGCAGTAGTCGTTGCCATCAAAAAAACCAGATCAAAAGCCTATAGCAATAATTATGAAAACTTTGGCATTCGTTCGTTGGTTTGGTGGTTCGTTCGTTCAGTGGTTCGGTACATACGCCTAGTTCAGTCAAACTGATTATTTCAGTTAGTTTGCTTTCGTATGCAAGCCTTTAATATCAATGCATATTGAAATTCCTAATATTAAAGTGGTTAAAAAAATATAAAATAAAATTATATTGTAAATATACTATATCTAAAGCAACAACAATAAATGCAACAAGACCAACTACAACAATAATGAGAGGCTATGATCAAAACTCGCTAAAAGCAACGCACGGTGACGGCGTTATTATTGATTTAAACATCAAGATAAATTACTGTGGAGTCAGAGTAGCACAACCGCGCCGACGCAGCTGAACAGCGCAAAAAGCTGCATTAGGCGGAGTAGGCATTAGGCTTTGGCTAGTGTAGCTTGTTGTTGTTTATTTGTTATTGTTGTTAATGGCAATTGTTGTTGTTGTTGTTGTTACTACGAATTGTTGGTCTAAGCGAATCTATCTGTATGCCGGTATATCTGTCCTTTTGTCTCTTTGGCGTTACCAGCGAAAACAAATTTCCTAACGAACCACCTAGACAGACGACAACGGCTGTCTGACTGACTGACTGACTGACTGGCTGGCTGACTAACTAACTGACTTCATAGTGCACATTTGCACTGGAGCACGATCCAAAAGTACAACAACAATAATAACAACAATAAAAAACAGCAATTGCATCTAGAGCCCAACAACAAAGCAATTGTAACATCAACTTTGAGATGTGCTGCAAGGAGCATTTTTTTCACCCTGCCAATTGCTGCTTCTCCTTTAACTGTACACCACACCAAACGGCAACACCGCCAGCAAACAGTCATCGATGTTCCTGTTGCTGTTGCTACTTTGACTTGTCGTACGATTCGACATCGCCTTTCCAGCTATTCAGACGTTCATTTCATGGCACAACGAGTACCTTCAACAATCGTCGTCATTTCGCATTTGTTTGGTTCGACCGACATCGAACGCGTCTAATTTTTGTTTTTGTTTTCTTTCTTCTTCTTCTGCTCTGGTCTGGTCTCCATTCGCAGACGCCACTATTACAGGCATACCAAGCACACCACCGCCAGCGCCAGCGCTACACTGCTGCTGCAATCATGCCCAGCCGTGCTCAGTCGCAGTGAGTCGCGTACATCGCAGCAGCAATGTCGTTTAAATCGTACCACCACAGGCGACATAAAAATAATGAAGTGTGCGGGTGTGGTCGCTCACTCGATCGCTCGTTCGCAATGGTACACGAAAAGACCAGAGCACGTCGTTGCCGCTGCTGTCGAAGTCGATGCCGATGCTGAAGACCTTAACGTCGCACTCATTCTCGTATATAGCCCATTCGCTTTGCTTAACCCAGTAAACACTTGAAGAATTTGGTCTCCGGTTTGGTCCACAGATAAACCGTGGTGATCGTTACGTATTTTCTGTAGTGTTGGTTTTGTTAGAAAGCATATGAGACTAGTGAGTAACCCCCAGCGAAGTTTCAGTGTCACGTTTCATTTTCGTTAGGAAGCTTCGCAGTTATCAGCAGTTTTAGCTGATCAGAGAATAACTATTAAAAGCTACTCTCGAAATAAGTGCTCAGCAATACCTTCGACTTACGAGTATACCAGTCCAATGGGATCCATATACTTTTGGGTTACGATCTATATAAATTAAATGTATTACGGCTGAATTTGTGATCAAGGACCCAGTTTTATATAAAAAGATCGACACCTTTTCTTAATTCCACAAAAACTATTTCATAATTTAGCCTACTTATAGTTAAGAAAATGATTATACCAATTGTTTTAAGATTTTTAAGATCAATAATTTTTTGGGATAATAAAGTATATAAGGCTAGCCTTTGAAGTATAATACGAGTAACAAAAAAATATAAAAGCATTTATTAGCAATTACATCCTGAAAAAAAGCATTAGAAGGAGCCGTAAATACAAGGTTTAAGTGATCGGTAGAAATTCATTATGGTTGTGCCCTAAAGCATTAAGAGTTGCGAGTTTTCCATGGCTGGACCATAATATACAAATGTACATTTTATTAAATATCTTTACTCTAATATAAAATTCCCTTTAATCCTGCAAGGAACATAGGTCCTAGTCTGACACCTGCTTAAGTCTATTTGTTATTTACCCTAACACACAATCTATATATATTTGACGCCGTTTGTGCATTTGTTAGGAATATATGACCTCCAGATTCACAAGAGCTATCCATCAAAGATTTTTACCTTAGTTTCGGTTCGAACTACTCCGGGTTTTTTTTTTAATATTTTGGATTTAAGTTTTAAGTAACTTATATATTTTTTGTTTACCATGTTGAAATCTGTTATTTCTCACTGAGCCTCTTAGTAATAATATTATTTAATGTTTAATTCTCTATTAATATTAATATTAATATTAATATTAATATTAATATTAATATTAATATTAAAAAATGCAGAAACGTTCTTTAAATGCAAATCTTTAACACAATCTATACTATTATATAAAACTTATTATATGA
The DNA here is from genome assembly GCA_035041755.1 of Cacoxenus indagator. Lineage (NCBI taxonomy): Eukaryota > Metazoa > Arthropoda > Insecta > Diptera > Drosophilidae > Cacoxenus > Cacoxenus indagator. The sequence goes on from JAWNKX010000884.1 coordinate 253,076, forward strand.
AATCTCTATGTAACGCTTTGGCGTAAAATATACTGAACCGATTTTAATAATTTCCTTTTTAAAACAACACATTTGCGCTATAGAAGACACTGGCTTACTTGTCTCAAATAAAATGTTCATTGGGTATTGCCCGTTTAACTGCAAAAAGCTAACGGTACCCAAGGTTGTGCTACGCTTAAATGTAATTGTTTAGCTTAAAGAGGCAAAACAAAAATCACCAAACAACAACATCACCAACAACAACAACAACAACAACAACAAATCAAGTTTGCTTCAATTGAACACCGCACATTCGAGCGGCGCTCCGTCACAATGCACCGTGCGCCAAGACACTCCACCCAAGCTCCGATCAACACGAGAGTCTAATCAAATACACACCAAGCACCAAAGCCAAAGCCCAAACGAACATAAGCGCAGGCGAGCTGGCAACTAGCCGTACTGAGTGGCTGACTGGCTAGCAACCCACCTAACAAACACGCGCATAGTTACAGATACATTATTTTCAGCACACTCACTCAGATCGCACGAATTGAGCGCCGCACTCTGCCAAAGAAAACAAGATACGCGTTGCGGGCTTGCTATTATTTTAATATGCTTGAAACTGAGTACTGGCGTACTGACTGGTTGACTAGGCTTTGGTTCGTCTATCAATTTGGTTATGCACATAATTTCTGGCAAATTTTGGAATTTTCACTTGAGGAGAGCAAGCAGACACATACTCGATTCGCATCGACTTGACTCGTCTAGCCAGCCAAAAGGAACAATGAAATTTTGCATCTAAACTGACACAGTCTGAAGCAGTGTCAAAGCGCCTGCGCCTGCGCCAGCCTAGGCGCATTCTGACTTGACTCACAGTCGACTTAGATTTTCAGCACACAGCTGGAAGTATTTCCACTTCTTATTTTTATTAATATTATTTTTATTTTTATTTTTAGTGTCTCCTTTCAACTATTTTGTTGTGGAACGCTTATCTCGGGATAGAGCCAGCGGAGTCAGTCAGTCATTCAGTCACTCAGTCAGGCACTCAGCTCAACTGAGCTCAGCTGCAACCAAGCTAGGCAAAATAGGGAGGGGCGCCTTGCAGATGCAACTACGACTGTGCGACTATGAGTAAAGCAAAAAATAGTAGGAAAAAAATATAATAAATTGTTGCAACATGGTCCCGTGGCCCGAGAGCATGTTGCATGCGCACAAAAATTATGCAATACTCGAACAACGCGCAAAGCGTTTCTTGTAGGACGCTTCACTTCACATCGCTACACTTCAGTTCGGTTATTAGTTCATCGATGTTGATGTTCAAAGTGTTGACAGCATTTAACTCTAATTGAATTGTGTCGTCGACAAATGTCGAAGACAATGTAGGTGTGCGGAGTTAGTGGAGCGCCTGGCTGGCAGAGGTTGAGCCCAATAAAAGTTCATAGTCTCGATTTCTTGAGCAAGAAAACCTTGAAGAACCTTTTGATTTTATATATACTTTTTTTTGGCAATCTTTTTTTGTCAATAGTTTCTTTCAGCTGCTCCTGCTCCTGCTCCTGAACCAACTGCTGCTGTATCTTTTGTCATAAATCAACCACAATTCATAGCCGTAGTGTGTCTACAAGTTCACTGAAAAAATTTTATTTTTATTTATTTAATTTTTTTTAATTTTTTATACTTTTTCTAACGATATCGTCAACTTTATCTAAAGCACAGCATGCGCTCCATGCAAAAGATCATCGGATTGGGTAGTAACTGTGGAAATATTCGCATATTGCACAATATGAAACTATAACGCAAAAAATAGGAATCAACTACCAAACAACAGCAACAAAAATGTATCTCAAATAATATGGCACGACGCAGGCCAAGTGCGCTCCCTCAAGCCCAAATCAAACCATAAGTTGGCGCTTGGCTTCTCAACTCTTCAAAATTTTTTTTTGTCATTTTAGCAATTTATTTATTTATTTTCTATTTTTTAAAATTTTTTTGCACCGGAGTTGAAGACCAGTCGCCTTCACAGTAGTCGCAATCGGGCGTCTGCGGTTCAACGTTCAAGTGGCAGAGTACGCCCTAGAAAATGAATTGAATCGATTGTTTTGCTGGCCTGCTTCTTCTACTTTTTCTTATATTTTTCTGCATCCCATATTTTTTGTATTTTTGTTGTTGGCGTTATTGAATTGGCTGAAGCTACGCCAAAGTTGCGGCAGCTGAAGTCACAGTTGAAACTATTGTTACTCTGATGATACAATCGCGATTTTGACTTTGAAAAGTAGCAATTCAGTCAGTCAGTCAGTCAGTTAGTATTGCCAGCTATTGTTCAATATTGTCGATTGTGATTGTTTATAATCAATGCACTGAAAAATTGCACTTCAAACGATTTTTTTTGTTTTATTGCAAGCATTAAATTGCCTTCGGGGCACACGGTGCGTATACTTAATGTGAATTATAATGACTAAATATAGGTACACTAATAGACGAAAATAATTTAAATTCAATTGGTTAATTGGTGTATGATTATTGAAAGAAATACACATTTTTACAATAAAAATTGACTTCAGCGTGTGTATGAGACACCTCATACCTCACTCACAGAAGAACGGAATCAAATGCTGATTTTCTTCCAATATATATAGCCATTATACTATATATATATATAGTATGGCCATATACTATAGCCATTGTCATAATTATTAAAGAGAAAAAATAATTCAAATATTTATTTCCTTTCCTGGGCCGATACGTTCACACATTCCTCACAAACGGGTTTGGACACTTATGTACATTTTATGCCGCTGTGTTTTTTATTTATTTCTACTGTAATTCATCATAATTATACATCCTACTGTAATTCTACAACTCCACTAAAATTATTAGGATCCCATTACAGTCCACTATTGAAAGGTTTCAATGTAGATACTCAATGAAGTACTCGTGGATGAGAAAATAAATGGAGATTTCCTATAGTTCTGGAGCCGCATTTTTATAATGCAATGTCTTTAAAAACCTGATCCAATGATAAAATAGTTTAAAATATTATTTAATGATTTTATTTATTTTTAATTTATTTATTTTTATTTTTTAGTTATTTATTATTATATTTTCTGGTCTACTCAGTACTTTTTGTCAGTGTATTTTGGCAAACCCTCTTTAGAACTACGCGCACAAAACACCCGGTTAAAAAAATTCAATTCTTGCTTCTAATAAATTTACAAGACCAAGTTACAACCACAACAACAAGTATCTATCAGAGAAATCACAACAAAAACCAAAAAAAACAAAGGAAGAACATCATGTTCCATTGTTCGACATTATTCAATCTCTTAATTAAATGCGAATGCGCTTCAGTCTGTCCAACGATCTGTCAATCTGCTAGTTTTAAATTTTCATCTTGTTTTCGTAGCAGATAATTTTAGCTTCTGCTTCTATTTTAGCTAGTTTAGTGTCGAAATTTTCTTGTAGTTTATGTTTTGTTTTTTTTTTCCTTTGCCTTTGCAGTCTTTGTTAAATAATAACAGCAACCATGGCTAAAACAAAGGCGGCCAACAAAATAGCGAAAAAAAAAACAATATAATACAAAAACAGTCAAGGTTATCAATCTTTATTAATAAGCAACTGTGTAGATTTGTTTTCGATTTTAGGCGCGCACAGTCGGTCAATTATTAAATTTGCAATTTCCGCAGTTGAACTTTTGGGTCAGTAGACTGATTTAAATCAAACTATAATTGTGATTTTGGTATTGGAAATTATTATATTTTTTTTTTCTCCATTACCAGATAAAATTCGACAGTTGTTGTGCATGAACGAATGCCAAAGAATCGACATGATGGCATTGATTGCTGAGTAATTTAGGTGCTATCTGGTTTGGTGTGGCTTGGCGTCATAGTGTAAGGTTGTGATTTTTATTGGGTTGGGCATTCTTAACGGAAATTAGTATCGATTATAGATTTAGATAGAGCTTAGACTATTCCATAAATTCTTTAAAAGAAAACTGATAGACAATGGATTAAGTAGAATAAGGGTCCGTACAATAAGTTGTAGCGAATAGTTTTCTAGTTTAAGGCTTCTTAGACTAAGAATGTATAGATTACACAACTTGGCTTCTCCTTTTTCAGACTGTCCATAACTCAACCAGTTCCTCATAGATAACACTTTCATCAGTAAGTTCGTTTAGAGCAAGGGTTACCAAAAAAAAATCGTTCGTAGATCTATTAAATTATTTGATTGGGTTACAAAGAAATGGTAGCAGGATAAATTAAATCTCTGTAATCTTAAAAGTACATAGAAAAATTTCCAGATGCAAGATTTTGGGAAGTGACGAATCACTTCAATTTCTATTCCACAAGGATCTTGTCCGATTTTTGTAGTAAATTAAAGAAGTTGCGGTGACAATGCAATGATTCACTCTAAAAATATAAAAACTATTTACAGATATATATCCCTACATTTCTTAGACTATGTGACGCCTTCGCGTGCGTCTCGCTCTTCGGATGTTTCAGCAGCTCTGCGCTCTGTCTACTGCTGAGATTTTGACTTTTTGAGTGGAATTTCGTATTCTTCACTTTTTTGACGTTTTTCATTCAAATATTTGGACATTTCGACTTTGATCCATTTTAGCAGCACTGCCGGCACACTCGATCCTAAGATGCTGCGTTGTTTTTGCATTTTAATTGTATCTGTACAGTTTGAGAAGCATTGAGAAAATTGAGTTGCTTTTCATATTTAGCGAATTCTAATTTTTCGCACCAAAATTCACAGACTAACAATCTAAAGGCTATTCTAGAGGTTCCCTGAAAATTTCAACAAAATCGTTCTAGCGGTTTCGGCATCCATAACGGACAAACAAACAAATAAACATAATACAGATTTTATATATGGATAGATTATCATTAACTATTCCTAAGTTATGGTATTTTGAGGACTTTTTAGGTACTATGAAAAGATTTCGCTCACATATTCAACCTTCTAAGTCTCTCCTAAACTCCGACTCACATTCCCTATTATCCACTCTTTTATAAAATAGATTTTTAGATGCCCCAACAACTTTAATAAAATCTTCTACAAGGAGAGATACAAATAAAAAAATCTAATCCACGTAACAGATTTCAACAAAGTCATTGTCAGTTCGTCCAAGACCTGTTTCATTTATATTTCAAAATATCTATCCGAGAGATGTACACACTTTAAGCTTAGCTGACGGATGTTAAGAAACTTATTTCCAAAATCCAAAAACTTGTCATTTCAGTGAGCCTACGTCGAGTGGCCGTGGCCGTAGATGCACGAAGACCAAGTCTCAGAGCAATCAAGACACATCATGTTTCAATATGCGCGTACATGACGTGTCATCAATCGGATTAGGCTCCCACATAAAGATTCACAATGTGCGAGAGAGAATGACAATAATCCGTTACTTTGACACTTGAATATTCCCGCGTTAAGTGATGTGTGTATTTACGCGTATGCTCAGATTCGAATTATTTGTGATTCAGGCGCACTGAAACTAACGCTTCGTATATGGAAATCTAATAAGATTGTCTCTCTTAAGCTTTGACAGAACGTCTATAAAAGCGCTTGTGGAAAAAACGTAGGAGTATAAAATAATAATTAAAAGAGATTTAAATGCGGAAATGTATTTTTTTTCTAATGTGGTCTATGAAAGCAAGTAAAAATATCTGATCATATTTCAATTGATTTTACAGTCGCAACGAATTTGTTGTTGATGGTCGCAGAAATATAAGTGATGATTCAAAGTAATGATAGTCAAAACAGAACGAAAATACAAAATTTGTGGGTTTTTGAAGTATCTAATAAAATTAATTTCGATTTAACATACACACTAAGAGAGAACAACGTTAACCTTGACTGTTTCAAAGTGGTGATACCTCTGAGTTCTCCTCGAAATATTTCTACCAGCAGTCCTGCATTAGCGCTCAACACAGATGAAACACAAAGAATAATGTGAAATAATTTTCCACATATCAGCTAGAAACGTCAAAAAGGCGTACTGAAATTTACATTTTTAAGGCCCTAGGATTAATTTAATGCATCGAATTTAAAGTCTATATATTCTTTTATTATATAAAAACTTTTGAAAATAATTATTTTGTCACCACCAGGTTAAACCTTTGTGAAGCCGTAACTCCTTGATAATGGGAGTTCCAACTCAAGTCTTCAAGGAACAAAGCCACCCCCCTAACGGCGATTGAAGGTAATGAATTACTCAGCCTTAGTACCTTTACATTAGCCTATTAAAGTAATCTTGCAAAGTGTCACCACTAAACTAGGTCTCTTTTGATATGTTAACGCTTTTCTCAATAATCGAGACACTTTGGTAAATCTTGAAATCTTGAAAACCCTATGAATACTGGATTATATATCCCAATATATTGAGCAATAAAATCAATTGTGAAATATTCAAGATTGTGGCATTGCTGAATCGTGTAATTTTAGTACATAATTAGCATTTTTAATTGAGGGCATAGTTTATAGATACTACTAGATATGGAAAATTTTTTTTTCGACTTTCATTTGGATAAAACAAGCAATGGTTTGAACTACTTATTTACAATTATGTAGCTTCAATAAAAGCGCACTCTGCCACCCTGCTAGCTTAAGTGCCAAATGTTTATACAATAATATCTATTGCATACAATAGAATTATAGCGCAGCAGCGCCATAAAGAATTTTTTAGTATCTCTGCGCAATAATTTAACACGCCTGCTTGCCAGCTGAAAGAAAACATATCCAAAGCCGAACAAGCAATGCAACAGCAGAAGGTCAGACCTCGCACGTTTTGCGGCGCATAGCGCACCCAATCTAAGTGTTGTTCTGTTTAAGAAAAAAAAAATAAGAAAAAAGATACAAATACGAATTGTGTATGTGTATCTGTGTATATCGTGAATTGTTATGCTACTAATAAAACTTCAACTTTAGCTACGTAGCCAATGGTAGAATGTTCAGTGCTGTAGATTGTTGTATGCGTGTGTATATAGGTACAATATTTGTGTAGATATGTACATATTTATGACTGTATATAAACAACTTAAATAGCGTACAAACATAAAAACAAAGATCGCACGTTCGAGCGTTGAGCGTTGAGCTCAATGAGCGAATCAAGCCAGCCACTCGTATCGAACGCGCTTCTGTCTGTCCACACTAGTGTCTGTCCATTTTTGTCTACTACTTGTATGTTTGAATTTTTTATAAAACTGTTGGTGGGCTTAAACTATCATATTTGAAACGGAACCGGCGAAAGGAGGGAACGTCTGGCAGACAGACAGACAGGCAGACAGGCAGAGACGAGTTACTGCTCACTCACTCACACTGCTACTCTTCAAAAGCAGATCGCCATGCAAACGCGCTCGTCTCTGATACGTCGTCTCCTCTGTCGTGGTTCGTTTGCTTATGTGTTTACTTTCGATGTATCACATTTTTCTTTCGTTTTCATTCGCTGTGCGATTTGAAAACGTTTAAGCGCAACGGGCGGGTCTTCCGTAAATAAGCCAAGCAAAGCAAAAAGTCAAACTAAAACACAAAGCGACACAAGCAACTAAACAACAACAACAACAACAACAACAACGGTAAGACAACGACTACGACAACACAACGACTACGATTACGACGACTTGGTGATACAAAGACACAACAACAACAACCAAAACAACGTAAGCAACAAACATTGTGTAGCGCGCCCAACGAGCCAAAGCGAATCTTGGGCCAATTATGTGCTGCAACAGACACGTGAGTGAGGGAGTTTGCACGAGCAATTGCGCCAGCAAGCAGTTAGCACTATAATGGTGCGGTGGGCGGCGGCAGTCTTTTTGAGACGAAGACGCGCGCTTAAAAAGCTCCTAAAACGTTGCGTTTACAAGTTGTATGCATAAATTTCGAAAATTTTTGCTGCTTGTTGTTGCTGCTATTGTTATTGTTGTTGTTGTTAATTTAATACCTAATTTTGTTGTAAATTTGTTGTTATTGTCGTTTGATGATTGTTTTTTTTTTATTGGTTTTATAATATCTCTTTTTTAATCCCAACTCAAGCACTGTTGTTGCACACATTTTTTACTTTTTCCTTGTAGAACAACTACAAATGCTTTTTTCATTAGCTTTGTTTGTTAATTACTTAAACATATTAATTTATTAGCTAAGTAAATAGCTCGAATTGCGTTTTATACGCAAAAAGTTTATGTTAATTTTAGTTGAACTATTAAGCGATAAAGTATTTTAGTAACATGGCGAAAAATATGTTGAAAGCCATTAAAAACGGACGATTTTTTATTATTAAAAAAAAAAAAAAAAGAAACAAACAAATTTGCTTTTTAATTACGTTCCAGGAAACGCATTTAAGAGGAAGTAATATATATAACTTATTCTACGTATATATATGATTAGATTGTAATAGTTGCATTCTAATATGACGACCTTCGTTTGAATTCTAGATTTTTTAGCACTGGAGAAGGTCACAAGTGGGATGTTGGCGATATGGTAAGAGTAGAAAACAATTTTCATAAACTAGTTTTCAAAAAAAAAATAATTAATAATAGATAACAAACATCGCTGTAATTACAAAAAACAAAAATAAAATAAAAATCGCTTAGAGTTGAAGATTGCGTAAATTCGTAGATGTATGAGTAAAGTAAATCGGAATTCTATGAATGATGATAGATGGAGGATTATTTCTTTAAAGAAGTGTATCGTAATCTACTTATATACTTCGAATTATTGCCTTCAAGCTATAATTCGAATATAATAATAATAATTATGATGACTTAAGTGCTCTGAATTTATATATAGCAGTGTTTTTTCGCTAGGAGCTGACATACAAACTTAGGATATACAAGTTTTGTAACCCATTCTTTGTTATTCCAAAAGCACAAGAAGCAAGGCTATTTGGAGTAGCTACTTTTTTATCCAAGAAAAAAACTTTTGCCATTTTGTAGCCTAACAAATGCATGATACTGTCTTTTCTACAAGATCAAATCTGTGTATTGTGAACAGAAGCGTTTTGAAGCTAGATAAACAGCTAAACAATGTAGCTTTCCTCTTTTTTATTTAATTTTTTTTTTTTATGTGAAACATAGACATTTCGGTAGAGTAACATGTTCGTCAGGGCGTCATCGCATCATCGCGTCATCTTCGTGTAGCATACGAGCGTTGAGCCGAAGTTGTGAAATGAAAACAAAGTCGTTAGCTGTGAAAACAACAACAAGCACGCAGCATATAAACGAAAACAAAAATGATTCTCTGCCAAAACAAGAAGAACAAGTGCCTGTGTTGTTACTGACAGAGAAGTCGTTTGCGTGAAGCAAAGACAGTTATAAAACCAATAACAACGAAGGCTTGCGTTGATACCGATAGAATAATCGTTTGACCGAAAACAACAGCCAGTGGAAGGTCACGCAATGTAGTTATTGCTTTTTTTATATACATATTTATTCATTCTTATTTATTCATACTGAATGTGTTTCACATCAAAAGATCTTGAGTCCTAAGCACACTCACACATTTAATTTTTCTATTTCAGCAAATTCCAAATATCTACGACTCAAGTTATCGTTTATTACCATTTAAATTAGCAAAATTATTCTTTTTGTTCTACAAGTGCACTTTAACTTCTCATGACAAAGGTAGGCTTAAGAAGTCGTTATATAGTATAATATAGTATTGTAGTTATAGTATTGTAGATTCCTAAGGAATCGCCCTATAATAGATCTTTTTATCTATCCATTTTGGAGCAATCTACACAAAGTTCTATTTGTAAATCTAATATTAATTATTTTGTTAGAAAAAGGGGCCAGAGTCTTACAACAGTTAACGACTCAATAAACAGTACACTAGCTCGTGGTGAAAAATAGTGAATTATTATATGCTCAATCTGTACTGCTATATTAAATAAGAAGCTTCTTAAATGTAGAGCTATGCTAAGCCGCCACAACTGGCTGGAAAGCCAGACTCCCCTTTCTATCTTAAGTGTAATTCTAGGTTTATCTTTGGAGGTGTTGAAAACATTTCACTGCCCTATTTCCATAAACGGACAGCAATGTAAATTTCAGAAGCTCTAAATGCAAATTGGAAAGACGAAAAAATCGGTGCATGAACAAAAGCCGAAAGAAAAGTGGCAAATGCAAAACTTCTGTAGAGCACAGTGTTGAGAGAAAAAGAAAAACAATTGTAAATTTTCAATTGCTTTGACTTTTACTCAAATCGATTTCATTGACTTTTTAAGTGCCGCAGTAGCACATCAGCACAACAACAATGGCAAGCAACACGTGCAACATTGAAAAAGGTGGCTGTCTTGTAATCTGTGCCAAGCTCAAGTGATGATGTACAAGATGATGCAGATGCAGCTTAGCACTAACACCATCACCATCACACAGTCATCAGATTAACGATGGTACAGTCTCAAATAATAACACATACAACAACAATAACAACAAGTGACTTGGTTAAGACGACCAATGTAGACAGGCAGTCAAGTCAAGTCAAGTCAGGTAACCCATTCAAATGACCTGCAATAATGCTCATATCAAACACCGCTAACGGTAAATTGCTAGCAAACAAGCGATGCAACAGAGAATGTGCTTTCATTTTGAGATTTATATAGCGCAAAAAACGAGTCAAAAGCACCAAGAAGAAGAGAAACTGATAGCTACTGTAAGTACCAAAATGTATCCATGCACCCAGCTATCCTCATTTTCGTCTATATGATTGTAGTACTCCTTGTAGATTCTGCTGCCGTTGCTGCTCTAACATGTCCAACAGTTAGTCAGCAGTCAGTCAAGTCAAGTCTGTCCTCTGTTCACCCGAGATCGCCCAAGCGCTCATTTCATCTCATGTCGGTCCATTCCGTTCATTTGGTTCGAGTTCGGAGTCATTTGATTTTGATCGATTTCGTGCAAATTCAACTTCAACAGAAGACTCAAGAGTCAAATCAACAGCCTCTGGGTGCAATGGACGACAAGAACAACAAAAGAAACAAAAACAAAAAATGACTACGAAACATCATCAACATCATCATCTTCTCCATTGTGCTAGTAGCCAAAAGCTCAGCTTATAAGGTGCTACTGCCCAAATGTAGCACGCTCGCTTGGCACGCTCACTGCCAACATCTCAGCGGCAACTTGGCATGACATGCCTTTTGCCACAAGCTGTTTGCCACAAGCACTGCTTCTTCAAAGCGCAAAAGAAAACCTTAAGATACAAAAATAGGACAATGCTCAGTAAGCCAGCCATGCAGTTAGCTTGGACCCTTCCCCATGTCTATTCACCGTTTTGAATCAATTCCGTTTGGTAGTTGGTTTGCTCGTTCGTTCATATGATTACTCTACATGTGAGTTCGTATGTTTATCGCTGCCGCCGACACCAAACATCGAGTGAAAGACGGTAGCAGCCAGCAAATGTACTTTCCACACTTGCAAGCGATCTTAGCCATTCATCTTAGCCATTCGTAGTCCGTTGGTCCATTAGTCTGTAGGCAAAACTCTTCATCAGTTTGTCTGATAAAAAATTTTAAGATTCGGTAATTCTTTTTTTTCTTTATTTAATTATGCTCTTTGTCCATGATCGGTCAACATCAGCAGCTGCAACTGCATTGTGTCGCTTAAAAGATTTCCTTTTAACCGTCTTTAGCGGCGAAGCGCTGCACACGCCCATGTTCTTCGCCACTCTGCAGCTCAATGATGCGCAGACAAGACAAAATGCACTCATAGACCAAAACCAAGATCAAAATCCATGACTCTGTGGATGCTACGCTCACTTTACAAGCTCTCTGCCCTAGCTCAATTCAATGTTAGTGGAGTGTGTGGAAGTTATTTGCTCTGTGTATGCTCTCCTACAAATTGATTGAGCTGCACGCTCTCACTCTATCTCTCTCGCCCAAGGCACGAACATAAAACGAACGAACAAACGATTGAACGAATAAACGTACTTGGGCGGAAGATCTCCACCCAAATTCGGATGCAAAGCGCAAAAGCGGAGCAGCTCTTGGAATGTTGTCGCAGTGACGTCGACTGAGACGCCGTTGTCAGCAGCGGCTGCGCAGCATCTCTCAATGTTGCACGTTCACTGTGCCGACTTCATTCATTCATTGAGTAAAAAAACAGTTACCAAAGCTAACTGTTCAGGATGCGCTGCGGCGCTTACGCTGACTGAGTTGTTAGCACTGTTGGTATTGTTGGTTGCTGCGGCACTCTAAACTGTTATTTTTCTTTTGTTGTGTTTTTAATTTTTGTATGTGTGTTGTTGTACTGTTACAATTTCAGTTGTAGTCATCGTCGTTGTCGACGTCGTCCTCAACTCTGCTACTCTGGTCGTTCGGTTTCTGTGTTTTTATTAGGTTTTGGTCTATGATAGCAGCGCGTGCTATGGCGGCGACCGCTGTCGATCTCGTTTGTCGCTCTTACTGGCTGTCTGTCCTGCCACTTTGTTTTTTTTTCTTCCTTTCATTGGGCTTGTGCCTGGCTTAATTCACTTCTTCGTTTGTGGCTAAGCTGAAGCGTTAAGATCGTTACTAATTCAGTACTTCATCTCGTACCTGTGGCAACTGGTCGCATCGCAACGCAAACGATCGCTCGTTCGCTGGTTCGTTTGTTCGCTCGCTCAGTCGCTTCGGCATTTTTCTTAGCGTTGGGCATAAAGTGGAAACTTGTCTAGTAGCGTACGATGTACACTTCCAACAAACGCGTGTCGTCGTCCCAGTCAACATTGCGGTCGAACGATCGCTCGTTCATTCGTTAGTTCGTTAGTTCGTTCGCTCATTTGTTCGTTTGTTGGTTCGTTTATTTGCTAGCCCGGTTTGCTCTACATTAAGAAAGAAGTGTATTAACTTCGATTTATTGCATCGTTTGAATGCGCTGCTTGCGCTGCTTTGCTGCTGCCACCTCCGTTGCTTTTTCAACTACTTTGGGGCGCAGCTCAGTTTGGCGTTCGTTCGTCGCATATACTTTGAGCGTCTTTACACTTCCTCAATATGTGGAACGTAGTTTGGTCGAAGTCGTCGCTGTGGCCGTCTCCGCTGTTGTCGCTGGCGCATTTAAGCCAGACTCTATCTACGACTCAGAGATGACTCTGAAGCTTTGTGATTATAGCCACTCTTGTTGTTGTAGTCTAGGCTATTGTTGTATTTGTGTATTCATTCAGAGCACTAGCACATGCAAGCTGAATCGCTTCAAAGTTATTGCGTTTATTATTAGGAAATCGAAAACATCTCGCTGTGACTCCGACCACTCCGACTTCGACTGCGGCTGTGACTGCGACAGCGGCTTATTTCGAATCGCTTCGCTTGCGCTTCAGCGTATCATTCAGTCCGCGAGACGGTCTCAAACCTATTGGTCGTGTTTTTTGTCTTCAATGCCGTTGGTCATCACAGACCCAAAGTGGTGCATCGCGAGCAACAACGTGTGATCGCGTATTATAGAAGAGCCTAAACTGTGACGTAAATTAAAGAACAATTTACAAATAAAAAACGAGGCAATAGAACAACACTGCACTCATAAACAAGGATCATTTTTAATTGTGTAGTATACAACAGTTAAGTGATTAAACAAAATCCCAATAAATTAAAGAAAAATATAAGCTTGAAACAATTATTTACCACTTTCGGTCTAATTAATTAAAGAAAAAAAATTAATTTAATTAAAAATATTAAATCTGCCTATAAAAATAAAATAAAAACGCACACATAAACAAACACAAAGTGAAATTTCGAACTAATTGATAGTGTTCTGAACTTATTCGGTATAATAATTTGGCATACTGTAACACAAAATGAACTGTTGTGTAATATTTGCAATTTGTTGATTTTTTTAACGAATGATCTTTAATTAAAACGTTTGTGGTATAATTTGGATTTGTGCGAACTTATTTGGAGTGATTTCGAGCGAATCAAAGTGATTTCGAACGAATCAAAGTGATTCGGACTTTTTCGGAGTAATTCGGAGTGATTTGTTAAGCTTAGAAATTTGTATTTTAAAACTAAACTTGCAAAAATTATTTTATTTTTAATTATTTATACAGTTATTCGAACTCATTCGGAGCTAGTAAAAAGTGATAATAAATTTCAATGTGTTCATCAAATAATAAGACCCAGAGCTTAAGAAAATATGTCAACTAATTGCATATTTATAACTAATTTATTGGTAGAAAATAAATAAATCCAATCAAAGCTTATTAGAAAAATAGTCGAGAAAGAGCCAAGAAATCTAAAAGAATTAGTACAAATCCAATCTATGCAAATAATGGTGCTAAATCAATTATAAATACTTAATTGTTAATTAATGCAAATCAAAAGAAAAACAACAACAAAATCAACAATATTACCAAGTAATGCTTACATGGAGAAAATAGCATTATTAAGTTATTAAAAGAAGTGAACCAGAATATCGTCGCAGAGCCTTTCAAAGAGGGAAACGGATTAAAAGAGTGTGTGATCATTCTTTCATTGATAGTGGTCATTAAGTGATTAAAAATAAATGAAACTACAAAAAAAAAAAATATAACAACAAATATTAAATGTCCCAAGAAAGCACCTTTTAGTAGACAGAGTATGGTCTAAGCGTAAAGCGAGAGTAATTTGAAAGAAAATTAAATTTTAACGGTAACAAGGAAAAACACTTTAAGCCAAATTCGCTTGTGAACTTCCGTTGGTAAATGTGCATCGGATATTGCCCAACGAAGCGGTAGAGTGTGGCCGACAGAGAGCGAAAGAGTTAGATAAAGAGTTAGAGGAAGTCGACCACTACTAGGCTAAGGATGCCAATGCAACCACAAAACTGCTACGATCTTGCAACATAACGTTATCGACTCAATGTTGCCGCCAGTGCAATCAATGCGCGCGAATGTAAATGCTATAGTTACAACTGCGACTACAATGAACTACAACAAAAATCAAAGCAACGACAACATCCGTAACCGTTACACGTTGATTGAATGCTGATTTCTTCCTGTTGTGGATTTTTTTTTTAATATATGTATATGTAACTTGGAAAACGGATATCCGTACAGATTTCAGTCTACAATTAACTTGTTAAAAGATACTTTACAAGGTAGAAGCGAGAAGCAGACGAGTAAGGCGAAGTAGGAGAACGCAAGACAACACATTCGAAAGAAGAGTATAGAAGTGGCGAGGAGTGGATAGGAGAGCGGAGTCTACTATTTAAATAATAACAGCAGCCACAACAGTTGTTGCAACCTATAAGCATGTAAGTCAACCAATACACTTGTATCTGACACCATCTACAATCCACAACAAGCACGTTACAAATACTTACATAGCTTACTGCGCGAAATCCTGGCAAGGCCGAGCATTATGAAATGAATGAAAAAGGAAAAAAAAAATCATATTAATAAAATCAAAGCAAATGTTGCCATTCCAAAGCGTGTGGCACGTTCAAGGCTTTAATTTAAGCATGAATGAAGTCATGACGTAGCAGAAAACACACGATTTGGATTGTGTTGCTTTGATTTACGGAGTATCCGACCGACAAACAGCCGAAGACAATGCGTATAGATCTTTTCCTTTCTTTTTATATTTGTGATGCCTTTTCTCAAATCTTTGCCAATTTCTGCGATTTATTAATAATACGATAATTACATAATTCATGGCTCAGCACATACTTTTCTAAAGCTCAGCGTAGAAAGAGTTGAATACAAAAGTTACACGCCTAAAACGCTTCAAATTGAAAGCGACTTTGCAGAATTTCTTTTGCCTTTTCCTTTAAAAGTAATTAATCGTTTTGACATGCTTCTAATTGTGGTTTTCTACTAATTAAGCGATCAAAATCGAAATTGAAATTGTAAGTCGACTTGAAAAGTGTTTCGAAGTGGTTTTGCAGTAGCTACAACTGTCGCAACATCAACATTATTAGTGACAGCCTTCAATGTAAAAGGTGAAAGGGTAGCCAAATAAACAGAGCCGTCACTACACTAACTCAGGCACAACGGCAGACGCAGACGCAGCCACAGACTCAGTCTTAGCCTAAGTCTCTGTAGCCGCAGTTCGATTTCCGAACATACGAGTACACGAACGCAAAATCAAAATCGTATATGCATTGTGCCTGATGTGTAAAAGGGGAACGAAGAGTTTGCTGCCGATACATTAATGATTAGTAGCGCCTTTCAATTTGCTCGAAATTATTTAACTTGGCGGCTAATTAAACGTTTGATCGGCATAAATGCTTTGGTTGCTGGTGAAAGATGTGTGTTGCTTGTTGTTATTGTTGCCGGTTTGATGATTTTATAAATAAAGTAATGGGTTTTTAGTATGATTTAAAAAAGTTATCTTGGCTTGATGTTAACTAATTTGATGATTTCAAAGTTGATGATGAGTTAATCTTGAGAACTACACATCGGGAAGGCCTTGGGAAAAACTAGCTGAACACCGCAGGGTTTTTAGAATGGTTTGAAATAAGTAAGAGAATTGAGTTCAATTAAGAAGATTTTTCTACTATACACGCTACACAGAAGATTCGAATAGATTAGGGGATATGGAGAAAGAACCAAGTGACTAGGGCGTCTCTCGTGTATTGTAATGGATCACCTTGAATTATAATTCTCTGATGCCGGCAGATAAAAGGTAAAAAAATATTTTTTTTTAAACTAAAAATCGGCTCGGAAAAAAATATATATGAGTCTGCTTAGTACTCACAAGTTTCTGGTGTGAAATGAGCCATCTTTTCCCCGCCCACCGTGGGGATTGGACCTCGACCAGTGGCACGGCAGCCATAGTACACTTTCACTAGGTTACCTAACTGTATGAGGGAAGCGACCCGAACAATGCCGTATGCCTTCGTGCGCGAGCCGATGACGATATTTGATTATATGCGAGCGTTATGATACTTTATTGTATGTGAGCGTTAAGGCTTGAACAGCATAGTGTTACTTGTTGCTCTGACTTGGCCGAAAAAAAGGGAACAGAATGCGTGGTTCAGTAACATTAGAGCTGTCATACCATTAAAAATGACAAAAAATGTGAAAAAATTTAAACATTTGTGAGAAATACCATGAGAGATAGTGAGAGTGACGATTTTTTACCGAGCAAATTCAAATAATATGTCACGGTAACAACAGAGTAACAAGCAGAGTCACAACTTCACATTCTGTTCGTTCACATAAAACAGCTGTATTTGATTTTTCGACAGGTAACAACCAGAGTAAGAAGTAACACCATTCCGTTCGGTCTTTACTGTGTATTATTGTTTTTATTATTATTGTATGTGAGTGGTACGATGTTTGATTGTATACGAGCATTACGCTATGTAAAATTTTACCCTACTGAAAGTAAAAAGTTGTTTCACATCAAAAAATATTTTTCTTGTGTATATTCTGACTGCTAGATGAATAGGGTTTTCGTCTTATAATCCTTCGCTGGTATTTTTTTCATTTAATTTTTATTTAATTTTTTATCAAAGATATCATCAAGCGGGCCCCTGTATCAAAACTTAAATCCACTCGAACTAAATTCATGCACCAGAGTGAACACATACAACTTTTGGAGGTTGGCAACTCTGATTTTATTTATTTCTTGTCGTAAACGAATCTCATGGGTCATAGGTCAATTTCAATGTTTTACTTTTTTATTCCTGATTCTATTATAGAATCTATATAACATCATATGTTTAGTGTTTTACAATGGAGATAGTAAGATCTAATACCCCTAAATGTTGATGGTGCGGCAATTCGTCTAACTTCACTAACCGATCTCTCTAAATAAGTTGTAACACGGGAATATGATATATCTACTTATATGATGTGTCACCGCTACTACTTGAATTAATATCCGGTATGTTTTAGTTAATCCATGAAATTTGCTAAAACACCAAACGAGCCTAACGGTCCTTTTTCTGAAATCAAAATTATATTTTTGTTTCAAATAAAGAAAGAAACCTGAAATATCATTTTAAATATATTTGACATTTCTGACCGACTGGTAAGAAGACATGCCTTTGGAGTACGCTCAAGTCAAGGATGAGACCATGGCATATTTACTCTCTTACTCAGCTTATAGAAAAAAAAAAGTTTTTTTCAATAATATAATGGCAGCAACTTCCTCAATCATCTAAGGTAACAACTCTCAATGTTAAATTATTCTTAGAATATGTCACAATGTACGCTTAAGGCAACGAATGGAATGACAGAGAATAACAATGTATCTTCGTTCGCCTAAGTGGGGAACAAACCTTCTAAATTAGCCTTCGACATAACATACGGTTACGTTACGTAGTCTTACCTCAGCTAACTGAAACCAAGTATAATAGCTATTACTTTATAGAACTCTACGGTTCAGATCTGCCTTGTCTCTACAAAGTAGCCAAATTGTTACTTCGTTATTTCTATTTTAATCCCACAACGACTTAGTTCCTCATAAGCAGTGTTTCTTAGGGATTTGAATGTTTTGACATTTCAGGGTATTTTGATGAGATACCTTGAACAACTCAAATCGTTTTAAATGCCTTTCTACTACTAATCTACCTCACTTGAAAATAAGTAATTTTAAAAAAGTCATAAATATTTATGCTCATCCAGCTTGATCGACTAAGTTTTTTTTTTTAATTGTATGCAAAAGGCGCATATTTCTTCTCTGATCTCTAGCTGCTTAAATATCTTATAATATTCTGTAACTTGTTCTCAGTCTAACCTCAATCTTTGAATCAAGCCCAATTGTTTTGAATCGCCGTGTGAATCTTGCACCTGCAATTTATATTTCTTCCACCAATCAAAATAATTTGTTAATACTCGTGAATATGAAAAATCCTCGACATGACTTTCTAAAGACCGAAACGACAGAGATCGACCGAACAAACGATGAACCAACCGTCGAGAGCAGAGTATTTTTTGCATTACACACTCTCGCTAAACAAATTGTTTCATCAGAGCAAACATTTGTTTACAATTTTAAATCCCAATTACCAACCAGTAAAACTTACCAGTCGACCGAGCGACAAACCGACCGACAAAAAGAGCAACTCTTGAATGAAAAAATTAACGATGACTGAACAGTGGATAATCTGCCAAATGATGACCGTGACTTTAACATAGACCCACTCGCATTCGCAGTGGCACTCGCATTCGAAGGCGATGATGACGACGTTGGCGATGCCAAATGTTGAGTGCTGAAAATGTACAACGGTAAAATATCAAGTGCATCATCGGACACTTTTCCCGTGGTCTCATCTCGTACAATGATAATTTTGCCTTGCTCCAAACAAATAATGATGAAAGCGAAATAAGTTAATTGCGCCCAAAACCGGAAGCGATATTTTTGATTGAAATGAATTTACCATCACTGGCAACAAACGAGTAAACAAGTGACTGAGCTAGTCAGCATCATTAATCGCCAACTTCACTGATTTTCTGAGCGCGTCTATGCGAGCGTTGATTTTTGTTTTTCAATTTAAATGCTGCTTTTACCTTCTATACCACATACACAAATAGGTTTTTTTTTCTCATTTTAGTACTTTTAATGTTTCTAGTGCAATTTACAATAACAACTCCAACGTCGACGTCGATGATGGCGACAATGAAAGCCCATGAAACTATAACAACCGCAATCACTTTGAAATAAAAATCTAAAAAACAAATCACTTTGGGCAATCATCATCAGCAGACCTCAGTCAGCCTTAGACACACCGCTGCGTCTGTAATTTCCGACTACGAGGCCTATATCTCGTCGTTTATGATTTGAATATCGCATCGTACGAGTATCGCAGCATCTGTGTCGCAGTCGCTGTGGCGTAGACTGAATTGCAATGAAAGTTTAATTTGCGGCCGGGGCCGTGGTTGTTTTACTTAACTTTGCCTCAAGTCCACTATCCTACCTCCGTCCGCCGTCAGCGGCCCACTGTTGTCCGTTTTAGGTTACCTCAATTTACTTTCCTGCCTGAATGGCCTGACTGCAATTATCGCTGCCCGAAATACGCAAATCAATTAAATGAAAAGCACTTTTGTGGCACAACGGAAAAGCCCGCAATATCTATATATAATATTTTCGTCTGCCGCTTATATCAAACGTATTTACAATTCCGATTTTTATCACGTTTGCAGATTTTGAAGTTTACATTCGTAGTTTTGCTAAAGGATGCGCAACACAATGACGCAGATTTTTGTATAGAGGTCACCTCGTTGACCTCATTCTGCATATAAAGCATGATAAAGTAGGTCATATACAATATACCACTTTCTTGAAATGAAATTGCGTTGTATTCATAAGCTATATATATTTAGAGTCTTTACTTTTATAGTTATAGAATAAGACTATATTCCTAATAAAATCAGAAACTTCTTTAAATAACTGTAAAAGAAATGGCAACCTTCAGATAAAGATTACTATACGCATAAAACAATATGAGAATTACACACACTTATTAATAGAACGAATACTAACCATTAGTGATCGAGGGATGAAATGGGAGAACAGCAATAAGGATAAAAAACAACCAAGAGTTGGGAACATGAACCTTAATATTACGTAGATTCTATCCCTGAGCCTCTCGTATAATAAGAAACCATGATGCTACCAGGGAGCTTATCGAATTTTTCTAGGAAACTTTCGATTACTGACACAGTTATACTTACTTTATCACCAAGAATCTATCTCACAAACAACAACCTTTAAAGATCCAATAAGATTTATTGCTAGCTGTCATTAAACCAATTCGAGTGATTATTCATGTTACCTAGAGTATCTGCAACTATTGTACCTATCTATATATATAAAGATGGTTGTTTGCCTGTCTGTCTGCCTGAAGCCTATAGACTACGATACCTTTTAACCGAACACCATGAACATTTGTACATATAGGGATATGAGCATGGAGCATGTTTGTATGTGAAGTTAGATACGATAGTCTACGGGAAAGTCGGGAAATTCCACCACATTTTTTTGTATGAAATTATATGAGAGTATGAAAATTTCAATTATGATTCATCAGTTTGCCGTTGATATGTATGTCAAATTTAACATCGAAAATCTGTCAAAGAAACATAATTAAAAAAGTTTAACTCAAATCGTAAGTTTAGAGCGTTATTGGTGGTGATCACATCTGAGGCATTCAAAACTTTAAAATCAAATTAGTGTGTTCCAAATTCAGAACAGCGCAGGGGCCCTTGCTAGTTCTATATATAAAATAAAGGATTTCTAGGATTTCTAGTATTGAAACTTGAGAATCATGTACAGAAATCTCTCTGAACAAAACTAGCGATTTGTGTGAAAAATAAATACAGTTCCTCGGCTTGCAAAGCCGTCCACCATGTCCATGTGATCATCATATCTGCAGTAACCTATCAACACGATTCTATTGTGGATATTCTATTGTGTGGCAAATAGAAACTCTAAGAGTACCCGATTTTAGAGATTCCCCTTAGCTTAAAATTAACTAGAGGTTCCCATGAGAAATTATATCAATGAACTAAAACAAAATATGTAGAGTGTTAGGTCAGTTATCAATACCAGATAATCAAAATCCACTCTGCAACTTATTATTTAAGTTGTTTTGTTAATTTTTGTATATACTGTTTAATTGAAGTTGTTATAATATTAACAGAAAAAATTAAATATAAAGAAAATAAAATTAAAAAAAAAAACCAAAACAAAAACTCTGCAACAAAGACTTTACGCAAACGAGCCATTAATTCGTTACGAACATAGTATATAACATTAATATATATATAATATACAATAAAATATAATATAATATAATATATATATATATATATATATATATAATAATATAAAATAGTAATACGTTTTAAAAATTATAAAAAAAACATGTATGCAAATGTAAGTCAACGGATTGGCACAACCTGACAAAAGTGACCAATAAGCGTTAATTATAAAAACATCAAACCATTTAACTAAGCATCGTAATTACTGACACAAGTAAACACTTCTAATTAGACTTGAAGACCTTCACCAGCCCAGCCCAAATTTAATTAAAAATTAAATTGATTGTTGAAATGAAAGAAAAAAGACTCACCAAATATCACAACGCCACGATAAACAATGATCAGACATCATAGCACACGCACGTACGCTAAACGCTATAAAAAAAATAAGAACACAATTTTTAGAAAAAACAAAGCCAAATTACTAGTTATTAAGGAACAATAGCATTGTGTCAAAAGTCGTACCAATCGAAACTAGATCAATTTCCACGCCATGAAAAAGAAAAACTTTTGGCAAAAACCCCAACTTACTAAATAAATACGAGTAAACGTCGTTTTGCTAAGAGCATAAATCGCACACTTGACAAAGCTGATAGCGGCAATGATGATAATGTTAGTGATGTTAATGATAATGTTGATGATGATAATGACGCTGACAACGACTATAACAATACGAAAAAATGAAAAAAGCCAGAAATGTTCACACATAACACTACAAACAATAAAGGCATCGTTGTCGCTGGCGTCGTCGCATGTGTACTTGAAAATTATGCCCAAAGACATGAGCAGACGACGAACAATCGGTTATATCAAATGTTCCGAGTCTTTTACTTCATTTTCGTTTTCATTTGGCAGCCCCACTTGCCACCACATACTAAACTACGTACTACTTATTTGGGAGCCCTGATGGGTAAACACTGATTACAATAGGAAATAATCCCACAAATTGCTTTAATATTCACTGCAAATCAAATGAAGTAGTTGGCTACCGAAACTTGGTCGTCGTTGTCGTTGTCGTTGTCGTTGTAGTTGTCTGAAGTCAGAGCTTTTAACCTTGGACCATAAACCAGACTATAACAAAATGTAATCACCACATTGAATCTTAAGTGTGTGAAATTGTAGCGATTTTTTTTTTCTTCTTCTATTTTTGACTTCTTCATCGTCATGGTGCCTCATTCAAAAGTTTTGTCTCTCTCGGCTTCTCTTGGCTTAGTGATCTTGTACCACAAAGTAAGCATTCATTCACTGTATGACATATTGTATGAATGACGGCGCTGCCAACTCCCCCCAAAATTGCACGTGCACCTGACAGTCATGATGACTTGAGTTCGAGTCGACTCGAATTGACTTAAAATTTATTGACTCGAATTAGTCGATGACAAAAATGTATCTGTACGATATTACTTAACGCAATATTTCTTTATCCGCTTAATGTGAACGGAAGGCGGCGGTTGTGATGTTTGTGGCGACATACAATGAGTTGTCTGCCGGAAGTGGTTTAACGGTATTTTGAACAAAGTTAATAATGAAAAAATTACCGAAACGGGCAAAGATTTTTGTGCGTATTGTAAAGTAGGCCAAGGCAGCGATACAAATTCGCGAATAAACAACAACTAAAAAACCTCACTTCTGATTGGATAACGCGAATATGCATATGCGAGGTGTATTCAAAAAATTGGCTGCCTTTTTTGTTTTCTCAAAAAGTATTTATTATTCCATTTTTGTCTATACTGTTCCCTTCAAAGTATTGCCTTTCAGATATAATAATCTTACGCCAGCGCTTTTACCAATCCTCAAATCACTTCTGATATGCTCTTTGTGGTATAGCTCCATTGTGGCAAATCTCTGTTCTTTCAAGGTTTACTTTTATTTTCGGAAGAAGAAAATAATATACCCATGTTTCGACACCGTTGCATTACCTAAAACATCCGAAAAAATTGTATGATATGAGCCAATCGATATGCCGACATTAGCAATCTAATAGTAATTCGACGATTCTACATAACCATGTTCTTTACTGCTTCAACGAGAGCTTGTAACACCTATAAATAGCTTGTATCACCTATAAACTTTTTTTTGCTCAAAGTAGACTCGCCAAATGCCAAAGTTAAAATTTTGGGTACCTCGGAGCATATAATTTCCCTTTTCTCACAAAATTTAATATAAATTCTTTGATCCATTTAATTTTGTTTTTTTTTTTGTCAATTTGCAATACATAAAAAAAAATTTTCAATGGCTGACAATGACAATTTATGTTAGGGACATGTGTACCAACACAACAACAAAAAAAATCGAAAATCGATAACACGTAGCCCGAGAAAAATAAAAGGTTGCCTTATTGTTTGAACACACCTCGTAGAAATATGTATAGTTCGGGTTGTATAAGACATCATTTTTTTCAGACATCATTAGCTATTGGCATATTAAAAGTTTATAAAAGTTGTATTAAAGAGATTCCGCGTGCACATTTAACATGAGAAGTAATTTTAAATTGAAATAAAGTATGGATATAAACTTTTATGTAATAGGAACCTATACAGTGTCCACATTTATATCTGTGGAAAATAGGAAATAAACAAACGACGATAATAATGAACTCGAAACTATTGAAGAAAGGCTTTAGTACCTAACATAGAATTTCTTATTATATAGTATTTTCTTTTAAATGGTTAAAGTTTTCCAATTAGGATTAGCCAAAATTTTTTGTTGATAAATATTAGATTCAATGATTCGTGCTTCTTTATATACGTTCCAGGATGGGTTAACCGGGCGAGCCCACTTGAGCGAACTAATAATGACTGCCCAAGATGGGCAGCTTTATGCAGCCCATACGTCAACTTTAACGTCTTTATAAATAACTAGCGTAGTCCACCAGACGTTGTTCTGCCCTTTGCGGTATTAGCAAAGAAAGTAAAAATTTAATAAAAGTACAAAAATCAAACATTTCAAAGGTGTGTTAGCAAGAAATTTGCTTTATTGAAGCTATGAGAATGAGAACTTTGTCACCTTTGAATTTTCATTTGAGTATAGTATAGTCGCATGAACCACATAGATCATTGTTTTCTTATCACCAAACCAGCAAAGCAATATTGATTTCATACAAATATTCCAATTTGTTTATTTATTTTTTCCACCGACTTTCGCGATATACTAACGTACCACACTAGACAGGCTATTCTAGAGTTACTCTGAAAATCTCATCAAAATCGGTACAGCGGTTTCGACGTTTATAGCGGACAAACAGACAGACAAACAGACAAACATCGAATTTTATATTTATAGATAGATGTTTAAATGTTAAATGTTTAAATCGGTTGATCTAGTAATTTTTCTTTTTCAGTATTGATTCGATATACTATAGGGTATATCATCTAAGCTAAAGCTAAAGGTGCGAAAAAAACTACTTTATTCTAAAACGAACCGCATATAAATATATATATATATATATATATATATATATTATAAATGATAAAACCGTTTATCAAGACAAGTTCGGTTAAATAAATTTATTATGACAAAAGCAAAAAAAAATTTTCATCTGTAGAGTAGTATAGCTATACTAACATTGAAGAGTTACTATATATGAGTAAGACAGACAAAATAATATGAGACAACTCGCTTTGTAGGTATTCCTATAGTACTTATTATTTTAATAGTTGATTAATATTATTATCTTCTTATCTCTCGGGAATCTTTAATATGAGAGCGATGGGAGTAAGCCAAGGGCACAGAAAGAATTTTCCATTTTATTTAAGAGGACTTTCGCTGAATGGAACTTCTTTCTTTTCCCGTTTTTTTTTTTGCTAAATTTTAGTAGTACCTAATAATTGAATTATTGAATATTAATTCCTAATAATAACAACGCCAATTTCTTTATTTTTGATTTTACTATATGATATATGATATTTATTTATTTTTAGTTTTTGATAATATAATTGATAATTGCAATTAGGATTATAAATGTATTGGATATCCGCACATCTTGCAGGCAACCGCAAAAACTAAATTGCAAATGAAAAAGCTGAGTGGAGCCACAATTTTTAACGAATCACACTCATAAAATAAAGCATTAATAGGCAAACCAAAACACTAATAATTACACTCTAATAGAGCTCAAAGCCCAGTCAGAGTCATAGAGTCGTAATTATTCTGCAATGCAGGTATGAGTTATTACCGACGCTCTTGTTGTTGTCGTTGTTGTTTACGCTGATATGTTGTTTTTGTTATTGTTTGAGATCACAATTATGGGTGCTGTTATTGAGTTGTGCGGTTGTTGTTGTTCTTGTTGGATTTTGTGTGTGTTTGTTTGTTCGTTTGTTGTTGTTGTTGTATGTTTGGCGTCTCCTAGCAAAATGGTGACTCTGATAGAGTTGAAACAAGCGATTAAAATCTACGAAGCTTAGAGGTTATAAACTCAACAAGTTGCCAGCAGCAACCAAATGAACGGACAATCATTGAATGGTATAGCAATGAACAGGAGGCATGCAACATCGGATGCAACTTGTAAGCCATGGCATCGCATCCGATCACTGGCAATGCATTGCTCGTTCAAGCCGCATGGAACATCCGCGCCTCATGCAACACAATTGGAGCACTTTCACTTTACCAAGAGGAATTTTTCCATGCATCGTTTTATGCATGCATCGCCATTGGCTCAATTTTTTTCTCCGTTCCCCCCCTCTCTCGTCGCATTTCTATAACTTCACTCAACTTAGATTTCATAGTCATAGTCGTCGTACAGCGCAAAGTGCAACACATCAAAATGTTTATTTGGCCAAGCTGTGATGTCCACGTGCAACAGCGAATGTGGCAAGGTAGTATAAGGCAGCTGCCAAACGGTAGCGTACACACATCCGCGAAAGCGATTTTGAATGTGTCAAAAAAAATTGTAGTTTGCCAGGGCAGGCAGCTCGATTTTCCAAATGGCCGGCATAGGACGGCACAGCTGCGCTATATTTTCGAATCTAATTAGATTGAATGGGCTGGGATGAGTTTGGCTACGATGCTTATACCAATGCTGGTGATGGTAATGGTTTTAGCCATCGCCATAATTCATGAGCTTTATGAACGGCCATCGTAACGAATTTCAAATTGTACATGGATCGGACCCATTGTTTCAGCATATGAGTGGTGAACGAATTAAGGAGCAGCATTGAACCGCGAAACTGATCTAAGCTGAATACCAATATATATATATACACACACACACACACACACATGGATTTGTTAGTGCCTTAACGCGTTCAAAATTCAAAAAATGGCCAAGACAACTTTCTTCTTCCTCTCAGGTGCAAACTGGTTTAGTTGTGATGTGAATGTTGATATGGTTTCTATTATATATGGTCGCTTTTTTCTTCTTCAATTTTTTTTTTTATTTAATTTTTTTTTTGTTTAATTTTTTTTTTTACGTATGTTTCTTATACGTACCACACTCTTCAAATACAGTTCAAATACACTCGTGCGCAAACATTCGCAGCTCACTAAATTGGCCACATAAAAAACATTGGCTTCGACGAGCGCGTTGGCCTGATCGCCTTCTGCCGAATTGATTGCCAAACTGTCTGCCTTCTTACCACCTTGTCTTTCTAAGTTGCCTGTCCACTTGACTTGCCTGCTGCCTCACTCGCCTAACTAACTGACTGACTGACTGACTTGACTGACTGGCTGGCTGAGTGTGGATGAATGGCTATCGCTTTCAACTAGAACGAGTATATCTGGCTTTGGTCTAAGTAACTGCGAGTATGCTCTCCTCAAGTGTCTATAATTGTATCATTTCGAGTGTGGTAATAAATCGAAATTAAGTTAGCGCACAGCGAAACCAAAATAAAGATATAAATATTTAATTAATTGCACAAAGTTGTTAGTTTGGTTGTTGAATTTGTTCGCATTTTTTAGCCTCTTTTTTTTTGTCCATTTATTTCCTTTCTTCGAAATCGAGAGTGTTGAAAGAATAATTCATCGAGTGCATCCGCTGAGTTAATTAATCAATTGGTCCGTGTTGTCTGACTTTTATTTAAAAGGACTTTAATTGTAACGTTTAAGCTTAAAAGGGGAACGGGATATTAAAGGTGAAAAGAGGAAAGTGATTGACTGAATTAATCAGAACTTAGCGTCGAAATAGATTAAATTGAATCCATTTGATGCCCTTTTTAGCACGTTAATCACAAGGTCCTTTATCATCCGAGAAAGCCGCTTGGGACGACAAGGGATTTGTAGCGCAGAAATCCCATTAACATGCCTTGATAAATTCACCGGTCAGCGCTGGGCGTATATATACTTAAATGCGAATATGTTTCCGGTTCTTCACACAAATAAATAGTCGTCATGACCAATTTAAGGACTTTCTCTCCTCATTTACTGTTACATTGTCTATATAATAGAGTTGTGTGGCAATCAGGGAGAACACAGCACCCCAAAAAGTAGGTTTATTAAACTCTTCTGGCTTGCCAATAATCTTTTTCATAGGCTTTGTAGCGCCTATATATTGATATATTGTCTAATATTACAAAGAGAAGATACTAGACTCATTGACACCTCAGTCGGCATGTGTATACTATTCATACAATTTAGCAGTCCCTTGAAAGTGCTTGATTCCATTTCCGACAGCAGATACAGTTCCATTTCAAGAAGATGGACATTAGATTTAGAGTTTGCAGAGATCCTGGATTTAGCATATAAGGTTCTGCGAAATATTTAGAAGGACTGATGGTCACAAGATAAAATAACACTCGATAAGATCAGCAGTTTTCGATTTATGTAGAGAGAAATCTAAAAACATGATGTCTCCTTAAAAATCTTAAAAAAGTAATATTTAAGGAAACTATAAGTGTTTCCGTTTTAGCTGTTGGAATCAAATGTCTCGAAGTATCGGAGTATCAGAGCACCGCCAACAAACCTGAGTATACTCGTTGCATGTGGTAAGAAGTTCTACAAATGTTCTATAAATCTAGATGGCGCTAGTGTAATATTTGTCATTACATTATCGTGATGATCCTGGTAAAGTCATTAGGACAAAGTTGGCAAGTTATTGTATTGTCATCAGACACAAATTTTAGATAAACCGGTCAACAGGAAGCAAAACCCAAACAGGCTGAGTTAAATAAAAAATAATATAGTCACTTCATTTTAAAATAACATGAGTATCGTGTTAATGGAGGCCTGTTTGGTTGTGTCAATATTCTTGTATATGTAAAAGAATTTGATTTCCATATGGGACAATTAAAAATAATTGAACTTACAGACCCTGAAAGCAAAGTAATTACAGTAAAACTTGTTAACCTGAACGAGTCCAAGCCATGGTAGTATAGGCTGAGGGTATACAGCCTACTCTTTTTGAATGAAACCATTTATAAATGCAAAGCAAATGCAATTAATTTGATAATCCTATTGCCAATTTCTACGCTCCACGATGGATGACGTTGACCATAACCAAAACGATTTCTACTTCTTTTAGCCCCTTTTTGTTGATTTTCATCGTCTATCGACGACGACGACCACTTTGATATATAGCAGTTATATAAAACGACGGACAACAGAAGAAAGAAACAACAGGATGCACGCCAGCCAATGTATACTAAACAGACGCGACACAAAAGTATCGCAACACCACTGTGTGGATGTGCATGCATTTTGTATCTTTAAGATAGTCAGACACGCAGGCAGGCAATGAGGCAGGCTCGCTGCTCGCTGGCTAGCTGACTGGCTGATAGGAATAGCATCTGTGACAGCAACACATACGATGAAAGCACTTGTTGCTACTCTGGTCACTCATATGCTATGGTTGTAGTTTGGCTTTTCTTTCGTTATTCGTACATAGAAAAATTGCGCTGCGATACAGTTTTCGACATTCATTCATTACGACGGTGACTTAAGTTGGTCGACAACGACAAAGACGACAATGACGATGCTGAAGACGACGATGATGATGATGGCGATTGCGGCATTTATATCGCTTGTTTGTTGAAAATTGAAACAATTTCCGATGTCACTCTCACTTTTTATATACGCTATGGTTGCCGTCGTCATTGTTGTTGTTGTTGTTGTTGTTATTATTGCTGTTGTTCTTGTAGTTGTCGTCTTTGCCAACTAAAGTCACTAACTACCAAGTAAAGATACGATACGAGTGTGTACGAGAGTGTGTAGACAACAGACTTAGAGTAGCCTAAGATGAATGCTTGATGCGGCTTGCTTGCCGCAGCGGTTGCAACTACAAGTGATGATAATAATGATGATGATGATGGAGTTGGAAAATTGTAGCTGCAACTGTTACTGTTGCTCTTACTCTAGTTGCAGTTGTATCGATCTTTGTTGTTGTTGTTGTTGTTGTTACAGTTGCTGCAGCGCAGTTATTGCACTTGTTGTCCACTAGCAAAAGTGGTACACGAACTGAAGAGCGCATCCAGCAGCAGTCAATGCATCAGCATCAGCATCTTAGCAATGGTATCAATAATGCGACGCCAGCTGCTTTTTTCGTCAGCTCTTTTCTTCTACTTTTTTTTTTAACTTATTTATTTATTTTTTTCTTCTGATCGCTTCACTGGTTGGAGGCTTCGCAATTTTTCTATTTGGTTTCAGGTTGCTTGTGTCGCTTGCTCGTTAGTGTTGCAGCAGCGCCAGCCAACTGCGGCAAACGTGCAACAGTTGAGTGTTCATGCCTCTTTGTGATCCTGCCAACGTTTGTCGCGAGTTACTGTTTACAACGGCTGTTTTTGTTGTTGTTGTTGTCGTCTCTGCACTGATGTAACAAGGTTTAATTTTCCATTTCAGTGCACGGCATATTTCTGTGGATTACTCTCGTTTTTCATTGTTGCGGTTGATTATGCTCTGAAGCCAGTGATCGAAACCATCAAAGGCTTTCGCACAGTGGATTGAGAAGCATTTTTTACTTTATGCAAATAAAGGAAAAAATAAAAATTCTAATTTTTATCTCTTTACCTCTAGACTACTGAGCCAATGTTATATTATATAATCCTAACACTTCTTGTTTGTAGACGCTATATAAGATTCGGTAGCTGAAGAAACTTTTCGTTTTTTTTTTATTTCTGCTTTAAGGTTATATATCCTATATCCAAGGAAATCTGAAATTTTGCACGACGATTAAGACCAACCTGTGGACCAAATACAAATTTTAGTAATTTTCAAACTAAGATTTTGCGTGATCTAGTAAAAGAACCATAAACACAAATTGTCAACATTTCAAGAACCTGAATGATTAGATTGCTGCCAAACCAACATCGTTCTTTCGCACAAAGTTGGGGAAAGGTTGTAGAAAATAATGAAAAATATTTCGAATAATACATTTTGCATTAAAAAAATGACCAGAATTAATGCAGGCTCCAAATATTATCTCTCCTAGATTTGTCAAAAGTCAAATTCAAGGTTTTATATAAACGAGATACCTATATCGCAACCGACTGCACTCGACCACTTGAAGATACCGCTCATACAATACATAGATTCAAATTCGAGTTCTCATTAGCTGTAATTTAAACGAACACTATTCCAGGTCTTTTATACATAAACGCTGACATTTTCAAGAGCCTACGTTAATAGGCCCTTATAGGTAGAGTGGAGTTCAAGTGCTTATAAGAAAACTTCGGTGTATATAAAAACATTACATACTACAGATTTGATAGAAACTTTTCAACGTGAATACTTTGGTATAGCATATGTTAGAATATCATAAAAAGGTACTAGTACATCAATATGTTTTTTGGCCAACCTTTTAAAAAGTTCGCAAAGCTATGTTGTTCCAGAATATTTTACTTTATCAATTTTTTTATATTAATTTTTTTTTTGTTAAAGTTTCATCTTTCTTTATCATTCCAATATCGGTTATTTATCAAAAAAATCTCTAGAATACACGGTTTGCTCATACTTGCCATTGATTGTTGTTGTTATTGTGTGTGTTTTTTTTTTTGTTCATTGCACTCGAATTGAATTTCGTACCATGTCCAAAGATTTCAGTCCACCGTGCATTTCATTCAGTTGCATCTGATGCAGTTCAAAACTGTAAAGTGATGAAGTAAAAAAAAAACTTTGTTTGATAATTATATTTCTTAACAATAATAATAATAATAATAATAATAACAAAGCGCAGTGTTTTGCTGTGTCTTGATTATTTTTTTTTTCAAGTTGTTTTTCACTGCTACAAATGAACTTGCTGATAATGATGATGATGATGTTGATGGGTTGCGTTAGTTTGCTCTAAATGAATTAAAATCATTTAAACAAGGCAAAGTTAATTTCATCTCTTTTTTTTCTTACACTCGTCGTCATCATTATCATCATCATTGTGCACATTGTCGCCGCGATTATGTAGCTAGCAAGTCAGCCAGGCCAGGCCAACTTGCAACGCGGCAACTCTTGTTGTCAACATCTTCCAATTGGACATTTTCAAATTGGAGCGCATGCGCAGCGACAAAAACAACAACGACAACGATGATGACGACTTTCTGGCTGCGTTGACTTGATTTGACTTCTTTTTTTTATTATTTCTCGTGCACTTTTTTTTGCGGTTAACTTTGATTTCACTTTTCTTTTCTGCTGTTACTGCGTACCCTTCACAATTTCCAAGTGTATTGCAGAAAGTCATTGCTGGAAACATATGTAAGTGTCTCAAGTCACATGGGCTGGACTTGAGTTATAATCGTATTAATGCATTAATTGTCGCCTAGTTTATATAAAACATGAAAAATTATGATGACTTTAACACATCCGCCGTTGTTGAAAATTGGCAAAGTCACAAACAAAAAAAACAATCAAAAAATCAACAAAACCAAAGCAAAAAAAGAAAAAATTGGCGACTTAAATTAACGCTTAACTAACAAAAGGCAATTTCGACCATTTGCACTCATTCTGACGGACAAGTTTATCTTGTTGCCCCATTGTTAATTGCCATGGTTGCAACATAACTCCAACGTACGCGAATTCTATAATAGCAACGACAATAGCGAACAACAATAACAACAACAATAAGCAAAAAAAAATGAGAATAATGTCAGCAAATATTTCAAATCGCCCACTTTTGTATCACTCGGCACGGTACGCTTGTCGTTTCATTCTTGGTCGTTTTTTATTTTTATTTTATTTTATTTTTATTTTTTCTTATTTTTGAGTTCTTGTTGCCAAATTGTTGCCACTTTGTTTCGCGAGATGTGCTGCTTCACATGACATGCCATCTGCCAACATGTTGCAGCAACTTTGGCTGCATTCTTTGCGTTGCCGCCTCCGCTGAAGCGACTAATGCTTGTTCTACTGCTTCTTCTTCTTCGTCTTCTTCTTTTTCCTCTACTAAGTGGTAGCAGTCGTTATGAGCCCCACGAACGCACATTTGTAGTGCGACCTTAGTACACTTTTTCTTTCATTCGCTTCATTTATTCTTTGTAACTTCACTGTTTGCTTAGATGGTTCAGTTTGTTCTACGTTTGTTTGTCTTACATAATCATCATTCATACAGTGTCTGTCAGGCATGCCGTCACCATGCCTCAAAGTCATTCAGTCACTTAGTCAGCTAAGTCAACTTAGCCAAATCGCTTCTCTGGCTGCCAAGAACAATAGAACAATTGTTTAAACTTTTGCCGGCGTCATTTTTTGACAGCAGAGCAGCAGCACTTCCATTTCCAAGCATACCGAATAAGTGATGATGTTATGGAAATGGGGTTTTTATGGCAGCAATTACATAAATAAATTAGCTATCTGTCTACGTATCTATGTATCTTTTCTTTGACAAATTGTAATATGTATCGAGAAGCTAAGTGTTGACGCCAAGTTGATGCTGCGAGTCACACATTGGTGACGTGTGCGCTGACAGAGAAACGTTTACCGAATATGGCTGATCGAGATGATTATACATGGCTAGCATCTACGTTAATTATGAAATGTAATTCAGTTTGTAAGGATTTAGCATATTAAAAGTGCATTTTTGAAATACTGTGAGGTCATTACTGGCAAACACCTCTAAATAAGGTTAACTTTCGAGCTCGGTTGTCGACGCAATTTATGGCACCATTGAACATATGTTTAAATTTAAATATCTTTAAAAACTTTTTAAAGCAAAGTTTATCTATATGCTTAAACGGCAAACACTTTTTTCTATTACATTTCCTGTTTAAACCACTGAACCGATTTTGATTTAAAAAAAAAGCCAATTGAATTGGGCCAGTGCTTGAAGTTAGAAAAAATGTTAAGAGAATAGAGAGGTTTGCGTGAGTCTCTCTTCTGTACTATCGGCTTTGTGAACCCCTGGTATTGTTGTTGTTCCATTTTCGTTTCATATACAACCTGTGACAGATAAATTTTGTGGTTCTGCGCTCTCTTTGCCTTCATTAATGTCTTAATGTTGGCTTGCTCATAAGTGAGTGAGATCGATTATGTCGATCGTGGGTTCCCCTCGTAAATATTATTAGATGAACAGAACAAGCACAAAAAAAATATCAATTTCAAGCCTAAGCATCTTTGTCTTGATATTTAGCTGATTCTGGTAGTAACTGGTGTCAAGCTGCACATACAATCAAAACAATAAACAAAATACTCACGACCGGGAAAGTTTTGGTCTATAACAGGATTGTGCAATCAATTACCGAGATCAATAAGAGATACAGATTACTAATCTGTATTCACTGTAATAGCTTCAGTTATAATAGCCGACAATCGCTAATGCTGACACCACGACAAAGGGTTTCATACGCGCTAACTGTCATATTAATGTATTACGGTTAATTTAGTATTTGTAGCTTGTCGTATAAAGGCTGCCGCCCAACGGCGCCTAACTATTATTATTCAAGTCCCTATTTACACCAGACATAAAGCTCTACCATTATATCTGTGACTACGCTACAAGTGAAGCACCCCAATACCCAATACCAACTTCCAACAGTATGAGCCTTTGACCATTTCTTAAAGGTTTACTTTCGTTAGTATAATGTTTAGCCTTGGTCATGGTTCGTCTTACACTTTCTATAAATCCCGGTTAACAATTACAGCTTTCAAACGAATTTCTATACTTTTGACATTAGTAGACTGTGAGACTAATGTTAAATTTATTTCTATGTTCCAGGTATATATGTCACCAATACCTTCGATCGCATAAGAATTTCACAAGCACAGAGTCTCTTTACATGCTACGACGACGCCAAGAGAAATAACATCACAGTTATGAGAGAAAAAGACCACTCGCCAAGAAAAATGCTTCCTAGCCCAAAACAGGGTTCTGTGTACCCTGCCTTAGGTTTAACACCTACATCGTATATATCACATGTACCTTATGATCTATCATCGACATCAGCGCTGACGACGGTAGCGCGCCATGGCTCAATGCAGGCACACTCGCAACATGGCCACCGCAGCGGCAGCAGCAACAGCAACAGCAGCGGCAGCAGCAGTAACGGTGGCGCCAGTGGCGACTCATCTACGCAGCAAAATCACAAAAGTGACAAAGCAAAAAGGCACCATAGCAATTCCGATCAACCGCTCGACCTGCGACTGGCGCACAAAAGAAACTGCACGGGTGACAATATGGAAGATGCCTCACCAACGCATCCAATGGAGGACGAGAACAGCAACCTCATATATGGTGCTACCGGTAGCGAACGTTACCATTTGGAGAAGAAAGACAAATTGGAGCTGAACAACAATATTGCCTCGCTGTCGGAACTCGGCTTCGATATGAGCCGAAAAATGTTGCGTGCGCTGCGGGAGGGCACGACGAGCTTGGCAACGACAGCGTTGTCGAAGACAACGTCCAACCAACTGAATGCCATTAGTGAAGTCGGTGTTATGACGCTATCCACGCCACATCCTGCGCTACATCCGACCCTACTGGAAGCCATGTCCAAAACGCTACCACTACAGTATCGCAATGTCTTTGGTCTGGGCAAAATGACATCGCACGATTTTCCTTTTCGCCATCCGACGCTCAAAAAAGATGGCGCCGGTGCGGTATCCTCACAACCACCGCCACTGCCCCCACCACCACTGTACATGCCGACAACATCAGAAAAATCAGCACTTGAAATTCCACCATTTCCTGCGGGTATAAGTACTGGCGCTGGCGCTGGCGATGAACGTCAACTGCCTGCCGGCCTATTAACAACCAATCATCAGACGACAACGTCGACGACGCCAACAACACCAAGAGGAGCGTTACAGTACCAGCGTCAGAATAGTCTGAGCACGACGCGACGTGGCAAAACGCGGTCCGGCGGTGGTGCACCTGGTAGCGGTAGTGGTTCCTGCAACACAACGAACACCAACGCCAGCAATGCTACAGTGGAGTACAAAAACAAAGATCGTTATACGTGCAAATTCTGCGGCAAAGTCTTCCCACGTTCTGCGAACCTAACCCGCCACCTGCGCACGCACACTGGCGAACAGCCTTACAAATGCAAATACTGTGAACGTTCCTTTAGTATATCATCGAACCTTCAGCGCCACGTGCGCAATATCCACAACAAGGAGCGCCCCTTCAAATGCGAGATCTGTGAACGCTGTTTCGGCCAGCAAACGAATCTCGATCGGCACCTAAAGAAGCATGAAAGCGATGCGGCTTCACTGAGCGCCCTGAGTGGTGTCAGTGAGCGTATGCACTGCATACGACACTTTTGTGAGAATCCCGCCGAGGAATCCTACTTCGAGGAGATACGAACCTTTATGGGCAAGGTAACACAGTCACTGCCGTTGCCACAATTGAGTGGAGCCGTACTAGGTGGTAGTGAAGGCAATGGAAGTGGCTGTATTGCAGATGATAATGTCACTAACCTATCAACGGATCGTGCGCTTAAAAAATCACGTTCCGCTGGGTCGGCCACAGCTTCACCCTTCTCGGCTTCATCGCCGGCATCGTCAGTTTCAACGCCAGTTTCTGCTTCATCGCCTTGTCAATCCGAAGCAGAACCTACGGCAGCGGCTATACGTGAACGCCACAAACGAGAACGCGAAAGTGAGTGTAAACCTCCAGAGAGCCACTTGGACCACGAGCACGAGCAGAAAGAGAAACAAGAAGCTAAGGACCAGGCACAGCATAAACTTTCATACGCCACCACAGAACTAAAGAAGACACTGACAGCGAAACTATTCCCATTGGGTGGCGAAGAACTACGCTCGACCTAACCTAAACCTAATCTAATCCTAATGTTATGAACCCTACTATTTTGATCTACGTATTTTACACAAACTCTTTACCGTTGATCCTAGCGTTGTTTACCTAGGTCGATCAATGAGTATCCGCGTTTGAAGACAGGTTTCACAAACGATACCCCATATAAGAAAAAGTGGACGCCACCTATAGTTACCAGACGCCAACTATGACAACCGTGGACCCACATTTCTTCTGATGATGAGTAACGGGTCATCCGTCAGTCGTTCGTTAAAAGGACATCATAGAAAAGGCCCGCTACCGGACTCTCTCTGAATGACATAATAAATGTCGATGATGGACAATAAGCGAAGCCATGTTTGGACCCCTTTAAGAAAAATTCGCGTATCGTATATGCAGAGTCACAACCTTTGAAGAAAAGACGGTCGGATGGGGTAGAAAATTCATGGCCATGATTTCTTGGAATTAAAAAATTAAAATGTAATACTCATAACCTTTTTGCAAGAAAGTACAACAATCTTGGAGCAGTACGACAGTAAATCATTGGACTGATTTGATAAGAAATTAAACGATGCACTGCCCTCGTCAAACAGAACCTTAATTCGAAGCGTTTGACAAATCGCATTGTCTTGGGCATTAAACAAATAACAGAATCATTGGAAATGTTGATTACGCCGGAAAATTGAAGAAATATTTTGGGAAGATTGCGTCTTCATTCCTAACACGGGCACTCATTGATCGACATTCGTATACTGAACAACTAAACAAAAAGCAAACTATGAAAGCAGCGAAGTTCCATATTTCAATTTTTTGCTGTATTCAAAAAAAACGTTCTTTATATATATATGTAAATGTAATTTTCTAGCTGTAAATATTTGTAAAAATAATAATATGCGTTTTACTTTAGCCGTTAAATTGTATATAAAAGAAAATTCGATTGAGCCCACTGTTGAAATAAAATAAAACCGTTATAATGAAAGTTGTCTAATCACGCAGCTTTTTGTCACTCAACGATTGCTTCGTCGACGAATTGCCAACTTGGCACAGAAAAATGCGCGCTTTTAGGCTCACGGGCGATTTCTTAGTGGGGGAGTTTGGGTGGATTGTTAGCCAAAGAAGAAGAAGAAGAAACTACAAAACAGAAAGTGCAAAAATAGAAACAAATCTTTCGTTATTAATTAAAATAAGTCTTTTTCGGTTATGATGTTGCCGGAAACGGCGACTTTCAGCATAACGTTGCTTGTCTACGGCGCCACGCTCTTGCTGCTAATCTACTACGTACGTATTGAGCGGAGCTCCATGGCGAAAATAAACATTTGACTTGGATATGTTTCCTTATGCTTAGGTGTTGACGCTTGCCGATTTGGAATGCGACTACTTGAATGCTCAGGAATGTTGTAGACGTTTAAATTTCTGGGTTATACCGAAATTTGGTACGCACGCATTGCTTTGCGTGCTTTTGCTGCTTGGTGGCCATTGGTTTATGCTGCTGGCCAATCTGCCCATGGTCACTTGGCTTGGCTATGAACTGTGGCGGCAGCCGCGTGACAGTTTAGGTGTCTACGATCCCATTGATATACACAGTCGTGGCCTACTGAAAGTGCATTTGCGTAATTGTATGATATATTTGGGTTATTACTTTGTAATGTTCTTTGTGGCTTTGTATTGGTGAGTGCGTCCTTCCTTTTGTTGGTCATTTTCATAATTAACACTCGACCTCCACAGCATGATTTCTGCGCTAATAAAAGGTGATCCAATTAGACGGCACGAGGACGACGAAATTGTTACAGACTTCTGAAGGCATCCAGGTCCATATTCTACGGTCTTCCAATTGTCAACACTTAAGAAGGACTCAATTCCCTAGTCTAGTCTATTCGACTCGAATCACATAACGCACAAGTTTCACACACATTGCTTTAAATTATTTATTCGTTCATTTTGTTACTATATGCCTCATTTATCGCCCATGTATTTTTATTAATTTATTCGTTTATAGAGAAAGAGAGACCTCAATATATAGGTAACATCACAAATTTAAAGCTGGAATTGTGTTTTACTTGAGAAAATCAACCACTTCCTGTAGTTCACGTTCGCGTGCCTGCTTCTGAGCCCATCGTGATTCGGCTAACTTTACATTGACCACCCAGCGATCGTGTGCTAGGCGTATATTACAGGTGCCATCGGCTTTATCGTTATCCAGTGCTTGCTTAGTATTTCCCGATGGCACTTGCTTTGTACTTCCCCTTGACAACGTAGTACTACAACCCAAATAAGAACGGGCATCGGAACGTGGATGTCGCCGCTTGGCTGGACACAATTTGCCGCCCTTTGGAAATGGCGGCTCTTGTAGATAGCGCTTAAGGCATCCTTGGTGAAAGATATGACCACAATACACACGCTCCACATAACCATCCTTTGAATCATCCAATTCGATGTCTGAGGGATTGGCGGGTAACACAGTATTATCACATATTGGACATACTTCTGTATGAAAATCACGAGTAGCCTCTAGACAAAATTTGAGTGTGCGATACAGACTTGGCGTCGCTTGAAAGTTTGCTTGTTGGTCCTTGTTCAAGCGCAGTGGCGGCTCGGCGCATTGACGCGCTATCTCACGTGATTGGCCATTGAGGTAGCGCAATAGTATTGCTGGCAAATTTGACTCCGGTGTCTGCAAATCTACGCAGTGCAATGGATAATCATCCGGCACGATGGCACGCACAATGTAATAATAAGCGCCACCCTCAGCTGTTACCTGCACCGTTGAGCTGCGTTGCTTTAACTTCAATTGCTCCGGCCGCGCTTGGAGGCCCAAATCTCGACGCAATTGTTGTATTTCATCAACACAAACACACAGAGGATTCTCATGCAGATATTGCTGCACAAATCGGAGCACTGCTAGACCCTGCGGTTTGCCAAGATATTCACGTGCATGTTTCTCGCCCAGAGCTGCGAGACCTTCAAGAAATTTCGGTGCGAGAGTACGACTCTTCAGCTCAACGAGTATAACTGAATTCGGATAGTCGGTTGGAAAACGTAGACACACTGTAAGTTGGCGTTGCACTTGGTTCTCTTGTATATCGACGCGTATCAGCGTGTTGAGGCCGGCAGCGTTGCAGGCAATTATTTTTGAATTGGGCACAACATTTTCGCAAATTTTACGTATTTCATCCACTTCAAAATCAATAATGCTCATAATACACGTAATGAGGGGGTGTGCCGATACAGACAAAACAGTATTTTTGACGTTTTAAGCAAATCGTAAAAACTTGTTGTTTACAGCTTTATTAGGAATTTTGCGTTAACATGTGATTGGTACACAAGGCCGACAACCTAAAGAAGAAGAATGATGAATGCTTAAACAAGTAAGCCACGTTGTGAAACAACTACAAATTGATCGATAAGCGAAATATAAAGCATAAAAATGGTGCTGGATTTGGATTTATTTCGTAGCGATAAAGGCGGCGATCCAAATGTCATACTGGAGAATCAACTAAAGCGTTTTAAGGATATCGGCCTTGTAGAATCGGTGATTAAAGAAGACACGCAGTGGCGACAGCAACGTCACCGTGCCGATAATTTGAATAAAGTGAAAAATGTTTGCAGTAAAGTTATTGGCGATAAAATGAAAAAGAAGGAGTCACTTGGTGATGAGAGTGAGGTTGTGCCGGACTACGTACTTGATGATTTGACGGCACTGACGGCAGATTCACTGCAGCAACTTACGGTGAATCAGATAAAGAAGCTGCGTGTGCATATCGATGATGCATTGACAGAGAACCAGTTACGTCTAGAGGAGGCTGAAAAAAACCGTAACACGGCGTTGCGTGAGGTGGGCAACCATCTGCACGAATCAGTGCCCGTGTCCAATGATGAAGAAGACAATCGTGTAGAGCGCACTGTTGGCGATTGCGAAAAACGTGGAAAGTATTCGCACGTCGATCTGATTGTCATGATTGACGGTATGAATGGCGAGAAGGGTGCTGTAGTGTCCGGTGGACGTGGTTATTTTCTCACTGGTGCCGCTGTGTTTCTAGAGCAAGCGCTCATTCAACATTCATTGCATTTATTGTATGCTCGCGGTTTTACGCCCCTCTATACTCCGTTCTTCATGCGCAAAGATGTTATGCAGGAGGTCGCTCAACTCTCACAATTCGATGAGGAACTGTATAAGGTAGTTGGCAAGGGAAGCGAACGAGCCGAAGAGGGTGGCGTTGATGAAAAGTACCTTATTGCCACATCGGAACAACCGATTGCAGCGTATCATCGTGACGAATGGCTGCCGGAGTCAGCACTGCCTATTAAATATGCTGGCCTCTCCACATGCTTCCGTCAGGAGGTCGGCTCTCATGGTCGGGATACACGTGGCATTTTTCGAGTGCATCAGTTCGAGAAAGTCGAACAGTTCGTGTTAACTTCGCCACATGACAACAAATCTTGGGAAATGATGGACGAGATGATTTGTAACGCCGAGCTTTTCTACAAATCTTTGGGCATACCATATCGCATTGTGAACATAGTTTCGGGCGCACTCAATCATGCTGCCTCCAAGAAACTCGATCTGGAAGCTTGGTTTTGTGGCAGTGGCGCTTTTAGGGAGCTAGTCTCCTGCTCAAATTGCTTGGATTATCAGGCGCGTCGGCTGCTCGTACGTTATGGCCAAACAAAGAAAATGAATGCGGCCGTCGATTATGTACACATGTTGAATGCTACAATGTGCGCCACAACGCGTGTTATTTGTGCTATTTTGGAGACGCATCAGACAGAGACGGGCGTCAAAGTGCCAGTGCCACTCAAGCCATATATGCCAGAGAAGTTCCGCGATGAGATTCCGTTTGTCAAACCGGCACCTATCGAAGTGGAGGCCGCTGCTGCTGCGGCAAAAAAAGGCGGTAAAGGCAAAAAAGATGTTGCCGGTGCATAAGCAATGGACAATATAGGGAAAACACCTTATATGTGCACTCCCAACACACCTAGACGCTTTACTCCATATTTAACATTTATAAGCTTTTGTATCACGTAATTTATTTAATTAAATTGGATCGAATTAAATTCAAAAAATTTCTCTTTTTCACGTTTAGCGAAGAATTTAATGTTTATTTTAATTATTATTCTTACTATTTTTTTTTTTGTGGATGGGCTAGCAGAGTCAATGTACACTACTGATGCTTGCTAGCCCCAACCCAATAAAACACCTAAAGCCCTGTTAAGTAATAAACTGTAATTTAAAACAGACGAATAAACTCCAAGAAGACCCACCGATAAGACGGGATAGGCAGTAAAGTGGCTAGTTCCTCCCTAACAAGGAAGAGTTGCCCATAGTTATTTCGCTGTACAGCGGTCATAATTATTCCGAGACCTGTCCAGGCAAACAGCCACCTTAAGTCTGTAGACCACTCAGCCTACTTTTAAGTTTTTATAAAATATTCGAAAAAAGCGCACAGAGTGCCATTACGAAGCCTTGGATCGACGGGATTCTTTAATTAAGATTCTTCTGAGAATAGCTGCTTGACAGATGGAGTCTTCGTCATCAGGGTCCGTATTGCCAAATATACAAGCAATGCAAATCAAGACTGGTATGCCTCTTTGCCCGTCCCTATACACAATACACTTTAAATATGCGGTGCCGGACGGCAAGACAACACTCAGCATAAGGAGAACCATTTGAAATGCACTTCCCTGCTGTTCAAGCAAAAGAGTTAGCGAAAACACTCCCCAAATAAACTATGTAGCCTTGACAACATGTTCAAGTTATTTATCGCTTTAGAAAAGATTTCATTCATTCTCAAACGAACAATAATAATCGACGCTATCAAATAATACACAGTGACCAAAAAAATGACACAACCAAAGAAACGTGAGAAGTTTATCCCAAGCAAGGACACACGCTGGGATCGCATACGAAAACGTATACAAAGCGGAAATCAGTTTGCAATCAAATCAGATGCCGTAAGGCATTTAATTGAGCAAGATTACATTGGCAAACACAACGAAAATATGCTCATAAATGGTGATGAGCAGCGCAAGAAGCTAAGTCCTTCGGCCGTCATGGATTTGCGGCATAAAATGGTAAATGACTTGGGATGCGCCCACTCACTTTTTTTTAGGAATCCTTAACTTTAGTTTCCTTTCTTTTAGTTTCAGAAGATACCACACAAATTGCCATTGGCTACCGTAGCCAATCAAAAGAATATAAGGACCTGCATTGTGCACAATCTAGAGGTGGAAGAACGCTTCATTAGCAATCAGTTGAACAAATTCCGTCAGCAGTTGGAACAGAGTCGAAAGCGCAACGAGCTAAGAAGGACGACGCCGGGCAAATTGGATGTCAGATTGGATAACACGCCGCTTGTACAGAGCTTGGCATCGACTTCGAAGCATATTGAGGATTTTTATGCCGCACCAGTGGAAGCTTTTGAGGCGGCGGTTAACATTTACAAAGAAGAATTGAACAAGGAAGACGAGTTAGAGACAGAAGAGTCAGGGGAGGAAAAACCAAATTTGATTAAGCTAAAAGAGGAGGAGGAAACACTTTTTGTAGAATGGTTGCCAGGAGAGGAAGACACGCAGGTACGCTGTCGCACACCAAGTCCACTAACACCCACGGATGAATTCTTCAAGCCAATGCGAGCTGCAGCCGAACGTCAAATGTTGCACTTGCGCAGCGTGCGCTTGGAGGAAGAGAAAACTGCACAAGATGGGCTACAACGCGACTTTTCCAGCTTGTCGAACACAAGCGATGGCATTGACTCAGTGATATCTGATATCGCTGATGAGGCACTTCAAGAACTGGAAATGGAGGCAGAACATGAGGAGGCACAAAAACGTGTTTTCGTTGCGGAGCAGTTGGTCACAAGCATAACTGTGGAAGCTGAAGTACAAGAGTGCCAGGTGCCCGATGAACCACCACTAGACGAAACTAAAGCTGAGGTGATACTAGAGTTGAAGCCAATTGAGAAATTCAAATTAGAAGAAGCAACTGAGTCAGCCTACATTGAACCACTCGTCATAACACGCTTGGAACTGCCAAAACTAGTAGTCAAATCACAGACACCTGCTGCAGAGCAGCCCACAGTCTCGACTGCCAGTGAAGATGAGGACAACTCAAGCAAATCGAACGAGGAACAGAATCGCATCATTGCCCAACTTTTTCAAGGACGCGCATATACCAGCAAATTCTTGCTGCGCAAGTATTTCCGCAAATGGATTCACTATACCACAATTGAACGCTTGGAACGTGAGAATTGCAAGGCACGCAGTGATCGAGTGCAGAAGATCAACGTTTTTCTGGACAATATACGCAGGGAGAAAAGACGCAGCAAAACATTAGAAAAGGAGGGTCAAGTAGATGTAAACAATAGCCAAAAATCAAATGAGCAGCGTGTGGAAGCACTCAAAATGGCCAAGCAGTACAAAAATAAGTGCGTAGAGCTGGAGAAAAAATAATTCGATAGATGGTGAGAAATAATATTATGGCTTTACTTACAGGATCAAAGTGCAACAGGATATAATCGATCTACAGCGTCTCAAGCTGGAACGTCAGGAGCGCATGATCATGGAACTGAAGATGGGCAAGCTAAG
Source organism: Cacoxenus indagator (assembly GCA_035041755.1). Lineage (NCBI taxonomy): Eukaryota > Metazoa > Arthropoda > Insecta > Diptera > Drosophilidae > Cacoxenus > Cacoxenus indagator. The sequence goes on from JAWNKX010000884.1 coordinate 297,384, forward strand.
CGATGAAGCTAAAGAAGCGCGGCAGGAATTAAAGCAAGAACTGAAGGCTTGCATACGTCATGGCGATCCAAAGTCAAAAGCGAAAGCCAAGTGCCTTCAGTTGATTGGCAATCTGCGTGATGCGGACGACGAAGAATTTGCGCGTTTGCAAGGCAAGGCGCTTTTGCAGCCAAAATTTCTGCAAAACATGCAGGAGCGCGCTATCGAGCGTAGCATTCGTCACGAGCAAGCACGCCAGCGCCGGCTGCATGCAGAAGCAGAGCGTGAAGCAGTAAAGATAGCCGTTGAAGAAGCGAAGGTAAGTCGACCAACAGCATTTATCAGTTGATATATACAACAAAGCTTATTTAAATAGCGTCTGGAGGACGAAGAATCCAAACGTTTGCGTATCGAGGTGCTCAAAGAAAAACGCCGCCAAGAGAAAATGGCCAAAATACTCAAGGAACGCGAACGTCAACGCGCTATCGAAAACCAACGCAAGGCAAAGGAGTTCTATCATCGTCTACTCCTACGCCGAGTTGGCATGGAGGGCTTCAAACGTTTGCTACAACGCAAACGCGACAATTTACGCAAATGCACTGAGCTACGTCACAAACTCTATCAGCGCAACTACTTCGTCGCCTGGCATGAATACACTGCACTCCTAATGCTGCAGAAGCAAGTCAAGGCGACGGAGTGCTATGAGAGAGCACAAAAACGCCGAACATTGGAGGCGTGGCTATGCTTTTTGCGTAAAGAGCAGGGCAAATTATACACCGCCATCGATTGGCATAGCCTAAATCTGATGAAGTACTATTTTGAACGCTGGTCACGCTACACACAAAAAGAGAGGACCTTCGAAGAGATCAAATTGCGTCAAGCAGCCTCGCATCACGAGTGGCATTTGAAGTGGAAGGTTCTCGATTGTTGGCAACGACTGCCGCAGATACTGAAATTAGAAAAAGAGACTGAGGAACGACGCCAACGATGGCGCCTGAAAATCTGGGAGTTGTTGCCCGATTACAAACCGAATAGGGAAGACAATTATTGCTAGACTGATTTCTTGTTCAAACTGATTTGTAGGCTTAAGAATTTAATGGACTCACCAAAAGAAAATTATGCATACTTTTCCACATTCCTCTAGTGTTGGACTAACCAGAAAATAAATTAAATAAAGCACACTACAAACAAATACTAATGTATGTACTTTTTAAACATTTCTTACTTGTCATATTATTTTACTACCATTTGTAAAACACTTCACAATTGCACGCATCGCACACAAAGATAAAACAACATTTTTAGTACAAAAACAGTTTTTACAGTTTTTTTTTTTTTTGATTAACTTGGATAGACTTTGATGCATTTACTGTTATGACAAATTAATAGAATAACTGGAAATTGATATTTTAGGTCACTTTAATATTTAATTTAAGCTTAAATAATTTACTATTTAACCAACTAGTTTTTTTTTTTAGCTGTGCGATTTAAAAAGTACCAACTACAATTTTGCTTACCAAATGAATTTTGAATAATACATTTTTGTTTAGTTTTTTCAGTTAATAAAGGACTTCCAATTGGCCAAAGTTGATTTGCGATTGCCGCAATGGCCACGTTGACATTCTTGCATTGTAGATCCACGTGAAATATAATAAACTTGACGCATTAGTGCAATTAAAACAACTGAAGCAATGAGCAAAGCATAACCCGCAATTACGAAGGAAAGCGCTAGTCTGAAAGCAAGAACTTTTAGTTATAACTATTTATACAAGATTATCCAAGATACTCACTCATAGTCATCGAAAACCTCGCTGCAATCATCAGGCAGCATTACGGGTATGCCCAACAAACGTACCACCAAAAATGGATGACATACCGCAGTCAATGTCAAATTGGCACCCAGCAGCAATGCGCACAAACCAAAAATCAAACCAGCCAAATAATAGCGATGATTTTGCTCTCCAATGCAACAGTTGAGCCAGTAACTGTGATGATCTCGGCGTTTTATGCAAACTCCACATACGGCACAATGACCCGTACGCGGTGGCATATACTTTCGACAACTTTCACAAATATTTGGCTGGTGATGCAGTAGATCGACATCATCACCTTCGTTATCCAACAACAATGCGGTCTGCGTGGCTTCTTCTTCCTCCTCGGCGCTAGTCGCCTCAGTTATGCCAGGTAACTCATCTTTGGGGGTGCTCTGAGTGACTTGGTTGTCTAGCGCTAGTTCTCTGGTGCGCCACAAACAAAACACAGACACCGCGCCAAGTACAACTAGTATGAGATTCTCTTCCGGCAACAATTCCAGCAATGGCACTGTTACTTCAAAGATCACAACCATATAGACAATGGAAAAGGAGAGCCACATAAAAAAGAAACGTGTACGACTCTTTGATTGCTTCACCATTTGCAGAGCATAACTAACGAAGCAGATTTTCGATATAAGCATTATAAAGGCCGTATAGCCATTTATAGCTGCCATTGCGAGCACCATCGGTACCGCCACAGCTGGTATGAAGGCTTCCAAAGACACCTGCTTCGCGCCATTATACCAGGGTATGCGCAAGCGATCCTGGAAGGTAAGCAGCATTCCGTCTCTGTGTTGTGGTTCAATTCTACGGCACGTTATGAGACTTTAAATGAAATCAAAGAAAAAGTAAGTTTATTTTATTGCCTCTGCATATGAAAAATCTCACCGGGTGCATACCAAATCAAAGTCCTGACAGTTGCAGCAGCATCCTAATATATGAAAACGTTTATCATCCTTGTCGATATATTCACAACAGCAAAGGCCGCTTCGCGTCTCGAACTCAGCTGCAGCAGTGCACTTCGATTTGTGAAAGACACCGTCAGTGGATGTGCTGGCGACGACGGCGGCGACGGAGTTCTTGTTATTGGCAGCAGAAAGGACATCACGTTTAGCCATTGAAAAAATTAAACAAGTTACCAAGCAGCATGCACAAAAGATTTAATAATTATGGAATTAAAGGTAAGCCTGATGTTAACATATTCATTAAAAAGAAAAAATTAAAACATTAAAAAAGGCAAACTCAAGAACGGGAAAAGTATACTTACAATAAAGGCCGATAATGGAATGATTAACCATTTTTTGCCATTCCCATTTTTGCAGACAGCAATACAAACCGCGGAGCAACCATACCGATAAAATATAGTATTCAATTTGGGGCTGCTGTGAAGTAGTTTTATTTAAATTTATTTATGCGATGTAAATACCCGATATGAACCGGGTAAAAGACTGGTGATTAAATTAAAGGATATTATTTTTGATTAGTAATATGTACAGGAGATCTATAAAATTTGAGTTGATTGTTTTTAATGAAACATCTTTGGGTTCAAAAATGTTTAACCTAATAAATAGTAGCTTAGTCTTCTTAAATTTGATTAGAATGCATATGACAGTTCATAGATTATTGTCTGATTATTGTTGTATTTTTACAAGGTACAGCAATCTTAGAGCATTTACATCTGGCAACGCTAGAAAAACAATGTGAGTGTTGCCAAATTAAAAGAAGGAGCAGAAGTAAGTAGCCAATTCAGTGGAAAAACGCGTTCAAGAATTTCTGATTTGTAAAATTTCATAATAAAAATACACGAAGTAAATGGCGGACCAGTTTCAACCAGACGTAGGTATTACTTATGTTATAAAGAATAACTTAATAAGAATATCGATGTAGGGTGGCGAACCGACGCCGCTGATGTCGATGCGATTTGAGAAGCCGGACGGATTTATTGAGTCTGCCATTGGTGGTGAGGGCAACGGAATCATTGGGAACGAAAATGGCAACGTGGTGGATATCGGTGTCGACAAAAACAAGAAATCCCTAGCTGAGGTTGTTCTACCGAAAGCTTTGGAAGATGTGCTTGCTCTGAAAGATCAACGAGCCGCAGAGTTTCATGTGAACCCCGATGATTTTCAAGGTGGCAGCGGTGGTGTGGCAGCAGTGGATGGTGGCGATTTAGCTGATATAGGTGAGGAGAGTGACGATGATGATGAGGGCACAGTTAATGGTGCTGTTAACCAGAAATCGGCAAAACAAAGTCGTGCCGAAAAGAACAAAAAGAAGAAGAAGCGTAAGAAGCAGAATAAGAAGTTAAGACAGAAGTTGGCTCAGGAAGTGATGGAAGCTCGTGAGGCTGAGGAGAGTGAGGAAGCGATACCTGCTGAAGATGCTGTTCCTGAAAAGCAAACGGAGAATAGCGATGATGAACATGACGGTCAACGCGATAAAAGAAAGGAGAGGAGGAGTAGTAGAAAGAAAAATGTCACTAAACAAAAAGTCGAGGAAAAAGAGAAGTCGAAGAAAGACGACGTTGTCGTGGAGTAAGTGATTAGAGATCTAGAAAGAAAAATTTAATTCACAGTTAAATCCTTTTCTTTTGCAGGTATGTGCCCGAGAAAATTACCATTGCTGATCTGGCTCCGATGTACCGCCAATTTTATCGTGTGTTCGAAATATTCAAGCTGGAAAACAAGCCAAAGGTGGTAGAAAAGGATAAGACCGCTGCTGATGCGGAGGCCGCTAACAAAGAAAAGAAGGTCACTGACAAAATGCAAGATGATGACGACGACGAGGTGGACGACGAAAACAAAGACGACAAGGAGAAGTTATCGAAGCGAAAACTGAAAAAATTGACACGGCTTAGCGTCGCTGAACTCAAGCAATTGGTAGCGCGCCCTGATGTCGTTGAGATGTACGATGTGACCGCACGTGATCCCAAACTGTTAGTCCAGTTGAAAGCATACCGAAACACGGTTCAAGTGCCGCGCCACTGGTGCTTCAAGCGTAAATACTTACAAGGCAAACGTGGCATTGAAAAGCCACCATTCGATTTGCCCGCATTCATTAAAAAGACCGGCATAATGGAAATGCGTGAATCGCTGCAGGAGCGCGAAGATGCCAAGACATTAAAGGCAAAAATGCGCGAACGAGTGCGTCCAAAAATGGGCAAAATCGACATCGATTATCAGAAGCTTCACGATGCTTTCTTCAAGTGGCAGACAAAGCCAAGGATGACTATACACGGCGATCTATATTACGAGGGCAAAGAGTACGAGACACGTTTGAAAGAAAAGAAACCAGGTGATTTGTCTGAGGAACTACGCATGGCGCTGGGTATGCCCGTAGGTCCTAACTCGCACAAAATTCCACCGCCATGGCTGATTGCTCAACAGCGTTACGGACCGCCGCCGTCTTACCCGAATTTAAAGATACCTGGACTCAATGCCCCCATACCCGAGAGTACATCATTTGGCTATCATGCGGGTGGTTGGGGTAAGCCACCGGTGGATGACAATGGTAAACCGTTGTATGGCGATGTGTTTGGTACGAATGTACTCGATATAGATGTAAGTGAGAAGCATTGCGGAGTTAAATTCGTAAAGGATATGAATTATATATTTTTTCCCACTTCCAGAATGGCATTGATGAGGGCGACATCGAACGCAACCAGTGGGGCGAACTCGAATCCGAATCGGAAGAATCGTCTGAAGAGGAGGAAGAAGATGGCGAAGACATGGCTAATCAACCGGATGAAAGTGGCTTGGTTACGCCCGCTGAAGGTCTGGTAACACCCTCAGGTCTGACTAGCGTTCCAGCAGGCATGGAAACGCCAGAAAGTATTGAGCTACGTAAGAAGAAAATCGAAGCCGAAATGGAAGAGTAAGTTTGCCTTGTTAATACTATCAACCCATAAGCTAAATTCTCTGCCTTTCCCTGTACAGCAATGAAACCCCTGTGCTCTATCAAGTGTTACCAGAGAAGCGCACTGATCGCATTGGCGCATCCATGATGGCATCTACACATGTCTATGACATCGGTGGCGTGAATAAACCAACCGCAGTGCGTCCGACGACTGACCGCGAAGGCATCGTCGAATTGGCACTTGATCCGTCCGAATTGGATATGGACAATGAGGCAATGGCACAACGCTACGAACAACAAATGCGAGAACAGCAAACGCATCTGCAAAAGGAGGATCTATCCGATATGTTAGCCGAACATGTAGCACGACAAAAATCGAAACGTAAACGAGCGGCTGAGCCGGCAAAGACTACGAAGAAATACAAGGAATTCAAATTTTAATGTTCGGTTCAGCCGGACTATATATTTTATAACTGGCAAATACGCCTCGATCCAGATCTTGAAAAGTCAACCTTGAAACTGAACTGAGGAAAAAAAGCGTGACAAAATAAAGATTAATCAGTTAGAGTGTAGGATTTTATTTCAACTATCGATAGAGCACGAATGGAGATAATAGAAAAGATTCGATTTTATTAGATGGATTTTGAATTCGATGGGATTAGAACATTTTGAGGAAGAAATGTGGATTAAAAAAATATGAAGATTATTATTGTGGCGGTGCAGTATTTGATGATTGTCAGTATAATTAATCACGCTAATTTTTTATAAAAGCAGCAAGAAAGTCCAATTAATCTGAGAATATTCCTTAATCAATTGCAGCAGATTCAAGGGGGTTTTCCAATACTTGTCCAGTAGGTTTGTTCCTGTTAGGACAAATTTAGACAGGCAAAAGGAAATCAGCATTTTAAAATGCAAATTATTTCTAAAAAAAAAAAAAATGTTTTCTGTATAGAGAAGGAAAAATCATCATTCAGCTCTCTTCTTTATAAGTGAATCTTTAGATAAAGAAAATAGAACAAGAAATCCCCCTATTTTGAGCACAAGAAGGTTTCCGGAGAGAAAGTCCTAAAATTGTCTCAGATTATGTATTAGACACGTACTAAACATTCAAACTAGTTCTCTTCAACAGTGCTTGACATCTGCTCCCTTCAGGACCATTAATCTTCATTTACGATACGGAAAGCCCAGACTCATTCAGTTGAGTTCACATTCATTCTTGTGTTATTTTAATATTTGTTAATTGTAAAGATCTATTTTTTGCGTACACATTAAGAATCTACAATTTAATAATTATATAGACTTACATAGTTCAGTTTTCTTTTTCTTGTTGCGTTGACGAAATATTGAGTTTGTTGACTGTTGGTTGCTGTGGTTAGATGCCAAGCTGACAAGCTTGTTTCTTTGATTGTTGCGCGTCATGCACAAAGACTTGGCAATGCAATTCAAACAAACGGCCCATAGAAAGCTTACAAAAATGGTTACCGATAATACAACTATCGACGAACGGAAAAAAAATGATAATGTCTCGTCTTACTTTAGTTTCTGATATCTGCATTTGTGGGTGTAGCATAGCGTGGCGAATATTGCGGTGTCGTTGGGCCTTTTCTACGCATTTTGCCGGGCCGGCCGTATGTGGTATCAGCAACATCAGCCTTGAACTCATCGTGCTCGTATTGTCATTCCTCCGATTGTTCATTGAGCTGCGCCAACAAAGCGGCACGCTTCGATTCCAGTTCACTTTCGCTTAACGCTTGTTCGTCGTTATTGTTTTGTGAACTGTCGGCAGAACGCGGAGATAAATTATTACTGACACCGTTCGGACTAAGGGGTGTCGTGGACTGAGCATAATGATGGCGACGAACATCCTTCTCCTTTTTGTTACGTTTGTCTTTCTTCCTCTTTTTTGCCGGCGAATGCATCATATCGGAGGCAGGCGACTGAACCAGTTCCGATTCGCAGGACGACTGCAATCAAAGCAAAGGTCAGAAGAGTTAAAGTGTAACCTAATCCTATCAAACTTGGCACTTACAGCACGTGACGATTTCCGATTCTTACGCTTCTTCTTTTTCTTACTAATCTTCTCGCTTTCAATGGTACCTATAGAGCTCAAGGATTGCTGTTTGAAGTGAAGAATTAAAGGAAGTTAATTTTTTAATCCATATTATTTTTTTCGTGTGCAACGTAACTCACCGATCGTGATTTGGATTTCTTCTTCTTAGCTCGCTCGATTTCAGTAATCTCGCTTTCTATATCTGATTTTGAACTGGAACGTGTGCGTTTCTTATGTTTCTTATTCTTCTTTGATTTTCTCGAGCGCGCATGATGATGACTGCAGGCATCCTCGCTTTCCTTAATATAGTCTTCCCATATTTTCTCCACGCCAATTTCCTTTTCATAGATCTCGAACGCTTCCATGTGCTGTACCAACTTTTTGGCCGATTCATAGGATTCTGTAACAGCAACGTTTGCCTCCAGCCATTCATTTTTAATTTCATTCTCCAGCTTTCGTAAGCGTCGCACTTCTTCCTTTAACCTTTCCTTTTCGATTTCCTCAGCCTAAAATAAAATGTTGAAAAGATCCAGTTAGACATATTTAAATAGGGAAAGGAAAAGTCTGTAGGACCCTGCCTAAACTAGTTTTAAATGGGGATTTAGTTGGACGTTTTCAAGTGGAGAAGTCTGAAAAAACCATAGCTTATATGTAGCTGCAAAAGATAATTTTGTTAAATGAAGGACGAAGAGTCCTCCAACTAGTTAATTTCAATATTTAATTGGGTTAACTTCAAATGGAATATCAAAAGACAACAACCTGGCTCCCCCCTTTTTTATCTTTACAGTTGTCCCGACATACCTTTTCCAATAATGCATTGTACGTTAACTTAACGTTGCCCGCATCCAAATTGGCTGATCGCTTATCCTCGCAGACAATAGTCGCAAAGTCGCCGAAGCTCGTATTCGCTTGCACCGCGAAGTCCTTTTCTTTAAGGATTTCGCGTATGATTCTCTTCTCGTCATGGAAGCGAGCCTTTAAGTTCTCCACATAGAATTTGAACAAGTCTAAAGGCGTTGAACCAGGTTGGCCAAGCATGGCTGAAAAACGTAAGTCCGCTGAGATAATTGGATATAACTCTACCCACAGTGACATCGATGTAAGTTTCCCCTCTTCATGTAGCGAATCCAGAAGTGTCAGGAAAGCATCGCGATTTTTTCGTTGTTGGCGCTTCAAGCGTTTCTTTGCACGTTCGCGCTCCTCTTCCTCCTCTTTTTCGAGGGTGCGTATGTGCTCCTCGAAGACGATTAGCGCATCTTCTTTGTCCATGCCCAGCAGGTTTACATCGTTCTTAAAGGCGGCATTGTCGAGCAGCATTACTTGTGCCTCTGACCAGGTTGTTGTGTATGCAATGGCCGTCATTGACTCGAGCAACTCCCCGAGCACCTTCATATTGCGTTTCTTTAGTATGCGCGCCTCCTCCTTCTCGCGTTTGGCCAGATTGAAAATGCAGTCTTCATAAATATCGCGTCGATCTTGTTCTGGCACAACGTTCCATATTTTGTTGTTGGCAAACACCTCTTCACATTTATAGTATTTCATTTGTGAATTCATTTTATCCGAAGACATAAGAAACTGCTCCAGCTCCTCCTTCGCTTTTTTTGCTCGTTGTCGTGACTCCTCGCGCTCATCTTTAAGTTTTTGTGTTTTGTAAGAATTAAAGGTCTGCTTCTTTTCGTTCAACGTTTTGAAAGCGCTGTAACGTGGGTCCTTTGATATAATCTTCACGCACTGGTCCCAATTCGCATTGGAGGGCACATTGCGATCCCGCAACAGCTCTTTGAATGCTTCTATGGCTTCTTTCTTGTCTTTAAACACGATTTTCTCTGGTTCAGGGGAAGGTTCTTTTTTCGCTGCAAAAAGAAGATATTTTTTATGGTACTTTTGTTCATCACACACACGACTTACTGTTGACTTCGGGCACTTCGATGGCAGCCAATGTCGCTGCCATTGCCTGATCCATAGCTGAAGACGAATTCTCATTGCTCCCAGGCGTCAACGGTGAGTGTAATTCGGGTGTATGTATCTTAGGCACTCCTGGCAAAGTAGCAGGTAGTATATTGGCTAACGCTACAGGTGGCAGCGGCATTAGTCCTGCCAGACTTGATGAAGTCATTGCAGCGACAGCTTTAGCTGCTGCGGCAGCTCTGCGTCGGTAAATACAAAAGTTAAGTCAATTGAGGTGAGACATGCATGTAATACATTTTAAACTTACTCTTCGGCTTTTGCTTTCGCCTGCATTTCCAGGTACTCTGGAGGTGGGTCCCAGCGCGATTCTTTTGTCGTCACATTGTGATAATACACTTTTCCCAAATCAGATCGATACTCCTTCCACGGACATTGATTTGTTAAACGTTCGGAAGGCGTCATCAACGCTTCTGGTTTCTCCCAAGAACTTTGCTTTGTTGCGTTGTTGTAATAATATGGCCTTCCGTCAGGTGCTTGATGTTCGGTCCATTCTGTATTGCCGGGCAATCCAACGAATGCGCCCGCCAATTCGGGTGCCGGTGGAGCTCGTCCACCAAAACCCGGCGGTGGTATGTTGAATTGAGGCACGATTGCCGGTGGAAACCCCATGGGCAGACCACCGGTGATTGGCGGCGGCACTGTCGCCGAGCTTCCAGCACTAGGAGGAACATTCATTTCACTATTTTTTCAAACACAGTCGAATGAGTTTGGCTACGAATACCCTGCGCTGATGTGGTTGCCGTGCTGGAGCCAATTTGCGACGTTTGAACAGAATTTTTTTACAAACTTCTGAAATTTGCATGCGTTGAACTACACAAAACGCTGTCCAGTATACGAAAACGCGTAATGCTAGGCATTAATTAGCAAGCTGTGCTCAGACTAAGCGAAAGTGTATACTACTCAACACTTAAAATGAAGATGCGCGAAAACAAAGGCAAATAAAGCGTATGGAATTTTAAATTCCATTTAGTAATTTAATCAGTAATTTAATTGAACTACTCAATTATATTTATGAGACATTTTTAGAGAAAAATATTTTTTCTCGTTTTCACTCTAAAAATTCGATAGACAAACTTTGTTTGTTTTCCCTATCAGTTCACTTTTCTTATTTTTTTATTAATCTCAATTTATTAATCAATTAATCAACTTTAATCAATTATAATGTAGTTGCTCAAAAAAATATATTAATAACTCGACAAGTAGACAAAGTCCGCTCAGAACTGCAGGTGCTTGAAGCCACGCTGCTAACGGTCCCGGAAAGAGTTTTCCCATTATGTCTGCCGATTTCGAAAACGCCTTCTCTGTTGGTGATAGAAACAGTACTACCGCTAACGGAAACCTTCTTCCCACTGCAGACTTCGGTTTCAAAAATGTTAGATCCGCTATTAGGGCCGGAAACTCAGTCCCTCTACGTCCCGATTTCACGGAACAAGGATCCTCGAAAACCGATTCGCTGCCGAAATTCCCAATGACCTTTTGGTATGCATTGCCGAAATACCCGGGCTGGGATTTAAGATGCCGTACGGGATACATGGATCAAATGACTATGCTAAAGTCGTCAGAACTCGTCCGTACCTATGCACGCGAACGGCATCAATTCAAATCAAGAAAACAAAAATCGTATTCACTCTGATGCTCTTTGGCGGCAAGCAAGTAATTTACTAGGTTTTTTTTGTTGACAGCTAAGTGATAAAATATAGACATACACTGTGATTATATAAAAAATAAAATATCACAAAATATGAGACAATTTTTAAATATTAATCTAGTCATATATTAGTCCATTGGAAAAAGTGTTATAAAACAGTGTTATAAGTGCAATAAATTTCTACTTAGAGCACTGCATTATCAATACTGCAGTTTTTCAACGATTACTCTCACTTCTTAATGTACACCTTCTTAATTTACAGTCTCATATACAGCCAATATTCGCCAAATTTACTGCAGTTCAGCTCTTTAGTTCACTTAATCTTAACTGCACATAAAGCAATGGCCACACATTATTCATTGAAACCGTTGATGCGATTGCACAGTTATTTGGACTTTACTAATGCGAGTGATGAATATGAGTCTGATTATTAAACGTTATTGTGTGAGATTCGGACTCGAATTATCTTGGAGCTTCACGTTTTGACTCCACTGATGGACGGCTGTACTTTATATGAATTTAGTTAATTAATTAACAAGTAAGATTTTGGCTTCTATTTCATTGGCCTTCCAATGAACGAGAACTCGTCAACCCTTTAGCTACCAACTGGCTGGATATGCACACGCAACGCTTCAAAAGGTGGCATACTACGGATGTCCCGTTCAGATCACTGCCAATAAATGCACACGAATCAACAAAAATTTCATAGAAGTACTAAGTTCAGCAGCGAGCAGCTGCATTTGTTTTGTATCGGCACATCACTAGTTGAGTAAAAAGTTTTCCTTATTGCATTGTATAAACAAATAAGTTTATCGGATGCGGGTGGGGGCAGAGACAGTAAGCGTTCACTACTTTTGTCAATAAATAAAAACCCAACGAAATGCTTACTCGGCTGTATCATTGAACTTGTTCATTTGCCATAAAACAGAACGCAAAGAGGTAAGCAGAGTAGTTGCATTTTTCAGAGTTACGCTCCCAGACAATCATTTAATATATTTTTTTACAGTTATGTTCCGCTTGCAAAAAGTACTATCGCGGTTGACGAGCAAAGGTCGACTGCGTCTGCTATTTATTGGACTCATTACTCTATGTATATTCGGCTTATTCATTTCATACAGCAAGCCACGGGATGTGCGTTTCTGTTTCATAGATCGAGCTGAACAGCAGGTTGAACGCGGGCTTATTCGAGCGCAGCGTTTGGAAGATGTGTTGCAGTCTGCTGTGAAACCAAAGCCAGGACGTAGCATATTCTTTCACGAGACCAGTTGCCATTATTTGGAAAATCATGGCAAGACCACCAACAGCCCAGATGAGTCGCTTGCCACCTTGAATCTGCTGCAGCTGACGTCACGGCAAGCTTGTGCCATAGAATCGGCGGCACTGCATAATCCGAACTTTGATGTTTTTGTGCTTTTCGCTAGCCCCACATACCTCGATAATACAACTAGTCAACCTTTGCTTGATGCAATACTCATGTATCCCAATGTGCATCTAAGAAATTTGAATCTCTGGACTTATGCGGCGAGTACACCAATTTACGAATGGCTCAAGGATGCCAAAATATTTCGTTCGCAGTGAGTGTTCCAAATTTATATAAGATTATATAAATCTTAACAACTCCCTCATGGCAGCTTCGTGCTATCACATCTCTCTGATTTCCTGCGCTATCTCACTTTATATCGCTACGGTGGTACCTATCTGGATTTGGATATTGTGATGCTGCGCAGTATTGAGCAAGTGCCCCCTAACTATAGCGGCGCTGAATCGAATACGCATCTCGCAGCGGGCGTTATGAATTTCGCGCCGGATGGTTTCGGGCATGAGATTGCGGAACAGTGCCTGCGTGACTTTCAGCATAATTTCGATGGCAGTGATTGGGGCAACAACGGACCTGGCGTAATTACGCGTGTTGCACAAGAAATTTGTGGCACCAATGATATCGCACTCATGACTATGAATGCAAAGCGTTGCATGGGCTTCAAAGTGTTTGCACGAGATGCTTTCTATGCCATACCGTGGGTAGAGTGGACACACTTCTTTAAATCCGAGTATCTCGAAGAAACATTGGCACGTACACGTGATTCGTATGTGGTGCATGTTTGGAATAAACATTCAATGCAACGCAAGCTCAAAGTTGGATCGAGTAGTGCCTATGGTAAAATTGCCGAGCAGCACTGCCCCAAAGTCTACGCAGCAACGGACGAATATTTCTAGTGCAGTTGTTTGAGTGCCATTGGTTGGAAACTCTACTCATTTCAGTTGTTCTTTTTTTTTTTTTTTGTATCCGCAAAATTTGTTGAATTGGCGTTAGTTGCTCTCTCACTATCTCTCTATCTCTCTCTCTTAATCAAAAGAGGCTTTCATCATCAACATACCAAAGAGTTGGGTTCGTTAGGCAGTTCGTTTTAAGACCCTCGAATAGTATCCGTATTGAATCTCCTGTAACACATGCATTCCAGTAGACGAAATCCAACTAAACAAAACCCCCTTGAAGCTGCTTTAATGTTATCACAACATGTATTACACAAAAATTCCGCACAAAACACAAAAAGCCAGAACAGCCAGCACAAATCAAAACTCACACAACATTTTTTAGGATTAGTAAGTCGAATTTCTCACTTAGAAAATACGCAACACAAAAGAATAGGAGCAAAATGTTCGTCGTCTCAAATGTGGTTTTAAACTAATATACTCATATATTTTTTTAGTCTATAAGTTTTATATAAGTTTATATAAGTGTGTCTTATATAAGTTTAACGTGTTATGTTGAAACTATGTAGGCCAACGAAGATATTTTTCAATATATTGTGAACAAAATGTTTGAATTTGCCTGTATTTTATACGTCAAAATCAAAAAAGACCATGTGTATTAAGGCTACATGGCTGTACGGCACCCAATCGCTCCCGAGCTAAGGTTTCAGGACTTGTAGCAAATCACAAATCATCATCAAATGATGTGAGTCTAAAGCTGAATTGAAGAACTTTTTTATTAGCAAAAGGCTGTCGCGACTGCGACTTGATCGACTTGCGAAAGGAGAAATAGAGCTGCTGCTTCGACTTGTGATTCTGACGAAAGTCGAAGTCACGCAAAATTAAATAAAATACATGTTTAGCCTTGGCACTCAGTGACTCCGTAACATTCTAGTTGTGAAAGAATTTAAGATCGGTTAGGTGGATTAGATTTCGAAGATTAGTCATAACATCCAAGCAAACGCTTCTTTATAATATTAGTATAGAAGTATAAACTAGTACAGTTAGTATAGAAGACTTCTTAAATCAATTTATTCACCTATCTAACAATCCATACATTTTTTTGTATATTCAAATTGTGTTCCCAGTTTTTCTTTTGATATTATAAATTATCACTTAAATTATCTTACATACACTGGACTTGGGTGTAGCGCAGACATGCGCCGATATTGTCCTCCGGGCTGCCCTTGCCGGCGCCATCGCCAAAATTTACGCCAATATAGAAGGGCGTAACTGTCGACTCAATACGGCACGGCCAGGCACCGGATGAGCAGAACTGAGCACCACAATGTACGGGCTCACAATCCGGCAACGGGCCGAGGCCGGTGCCAATGAAATCCTCAATAATGCACGGCATGGTAATTCGATCGGTGCACGCGCTATAAAATTGACGCGCTCGGTCATCTGTACTCCGCCGTTGACGACGCAAACGTAAGTCAAAAGCGCTGCGCAGAAATCCGAACAGATCGAAACCACCACTGCCGGCGACATTGATCGGACGTGGACGACGAGATACACCAGCTTGAGCGGGTGTAACTACTTGGCTGCCATCGAAATCATCGCCGGAACCTTCGACATCATCGTTCTGCGTTGACGATGCAGTGTCAGCTGCAGCTGTACTTGCCTCCGTTGGGGCATCGGTGCTGGAACGTTGTGGCTGAGCAGTTGTGGCATTGGTTGTGCTCATTGTAGCAGTTGTTGTTGTGGTACTGGTTGTTGTTGTTGTTGCTGATGATGCTGTTGTCGTGGCTGCCGAGGTTGATGTCGTGGTGGTTGATGTCGTAGGACTTGTAGATGCTGTGGTGCTGGTTATTGTGGTGCTACTATTTATGTTCATTGATGCCATCATTGGTGTTGTTGCATCGTCTGCCATGGCCGAATTGGAGCTTGGAAAAGCTGCTTGATCATTAGTGCCCATACCGCCAACAGTAACACCTGCACCACCAGCGCCAGCTCCACCACCACTATCACCTGTACCAACAGCACCACCGCCAATACGAAATGATTCCTCATCACACGGCTGATACATTATGGAGCACATATCCGCTTCCTGACGCATACAAATCCGATAATGCTGATTCGCCAAATGTCTTCCATTATCGGCAAAATTGAACGTCTGCATGACACCCTCCAGGCCGGTGTGGTACTGCAGGCAACCCGCAGGCGCACGTTGACTGAACGGTATTTGGGCTATGCGTATCTCCCAAAGACGTATGGGCAGAAACCGATTCGTAAAGTTTAGCGATATATCAATAACCGGATCTGCTTCGGTCCCATTTGCACTGCCATTCAGATTCGGATAGAGCTGGGCATAGGTCAAAGGACGTAGACTGCCATAGAGCGGCACCTGTGATTGACGTGGCAAAGCGCGACCACCAATATCGTAATAAACTGGAGCAAGGAATATGAAAGGATATTTCTGGTTGTAAGTCATCATTTTTTTACTCACTGTGCTGACCACTGTTCTGACCACAGAGCGAGAACTTGCCACTCGGGCCACCGTTAATGCTAAACACATCACCATCACAGACGCCCGTGCGCCGATTCGGCTGACCTAACGAGAAGTGATAGAAATCTATGCGCAATTGGCTGATATCCTCGCTCATCAGCTTCACTTTGAGATTACACGAGCTGAGGTTGTTGGGCATGAAACTCGGAAAATTCGGCGATACTAGATAGGTGATGTTATTCGTAATCGTCTCATTGCAATTGGCTACGACTGCAGGAGAATATAATGAATGAGCATGAATCTCCGCAATGCGGGAAAGAGTATCCTACTCACACACACAACAGACACCGAAGCCCATGGCGCATTCGCCCTTAGCCAGGCCGCCTTTCTGACGGCATTCATAAGCATTCAAACAGTTGCCCAAACGTCGGCCATCATCGGATAAACATTCACCATCGACGGGCACAGGAAACAGATGAATCACTGCAATACCCTTGGATTAAGGACAATGTACAATAAGTCCAATTCATACGTTCGCCTACCTTTGCCTTGACGACTACTAAGCGTTTCATTCCTTTGCGCCAATGACTCCCTCTTCAAGTACTCGAAATGATCCTGCAGCTCAATGCCATTCACACTGAAGCTATCAGTGATCAACTGCGCGCCATTCACATCTTCCAACTCCTCCGGCAACTCATTCGCCACTTGTGATTGCGTCTTGAGACTTGCATCGCCATCGGCATCCCAAATATCAAAATGCGGCATAGGTGGCCAAGCGCTTTGCTCTTTGGCCACTCGGCGCTCGCCATCGATTTCGCTTGACGGCGCCGCTGCACACAAACGCAACGTGCTGTGTAGGCAAAGAGATAAAGATAACAACAGAAATGAAAACGGCCAATGACAACAATCACAGCTGCTGGCGATGCTGCTGCTCTGACTGCTTCTGTTGCTGTGACCGTGTTTTTTTCTTCGTCTGGCGTTGTCACCGCCATCGTCTTGTGTTGTTGCAGAGGGGAAATTCACAACTTTCTTTTTCTTAACGCCGCCATGAGTGCTGGCACAACTGCAAAAATCATCGTTCTCATTCGTTGTCGCGTTATGCTGCATTTCACTTGTTCTCCTTCTTTTTTGTTGCATTTTTACCGTTACTAATAAAAATATCACTTTTATTTCAGTTGTGTTGTGTTAAAATTTTTCAAAAATAACAACGAAAAATCGCGATCCCCGTTTCCGTTTCGTGTTTCACGTTGCGTTGCGTTTCGCTTTGCGTGTTTTCCCGCTCGATGCTCGTTGAAAAGTGCGCCGCCAGCTGCGATTTCTTCAACCTGTTGCTTGCAAGATGACTTCGGATGCTGTCGTACGCGACATAGACGTACGTAAATGGGGTCTGAAGTGTTTGATAGTAGAAAATCAGCTGTTTGGCAATGGGATTCAATGCATTTCTGATAAAAACTGACAGTTAACCAAATTCCAATCGGGGTTGTTCTTCCTTAACATAAATCCTCTTGGACTTCCAGTGAAAGTTATTGTATTTCTCTGTCAATATAGAAGAAGACAATATAGACTAGCATAAGAAACACTATGGCAAAATGTTGGTGATCTACTTATTGAACAAACTAGTCGTCAAACTTACCCTAAGATGGTAGGGTAAGCGTATAGTTTAGGCGCCACCTGCTCCAGTGGAGGAGCCTTATATAGTCTTTTCTTTTAAGACGTGTAACACATCGGGTAGTTGCGATATGCAATTTAAAAGGCAGGCAGAAATAATGAATTTAGATGAATTTATGTAATACTAGAGGGTACCCGGCGCGTTGCTCCCTCTTAGCATGCACTAAGAGTGAGGTGTGTTTCACCGTCTTCCCTTCCTCGCTCCCTCTCTCGGATACTAACAGACTACTACAATTTAAGCCATCTACCGGCTAAGAAAAAATGTTATGGCTAAAAGTGTGCTTTATTTTCTATGCTTTACTTTTTTTTTGTATGAAATTACATAAAATTTTCAACATAAAAAACTTGATTTCTATTTAACGGATTTCTATGAAAATTACATAAAAACCTTCGTCAGCCTTGGAAGAATATATATTCTACATTTCACACCGATCAGTTAACTCAGTCTAGCGTGATACTCAAGCATAAGAAAAAAGATTGTACAGAGATCCTCCATTGTGTTATATATGTATAGATTGTTTCGAGGACAACATACAAAGTTCTTGGGAGTCAGACAATTCACCGAGTTCATCTCCCAAACCATTTTAAAATTAAGCGAAATAGAACTATTTGATTTACCCATCATTAAGTCATTTTTGGCTGCCTTTAGTGGAGAGCATACAAACCGGTTTGAGGCGCCAGCTAAGGTCAAGATTGTGGAAAAAAATTTTTTTTCTCCTTAACCCTTCATGAGAATAATATTTTCTTGGCCCTCCTAGTGGCTACATCGATGAGTTTAGATACACGTACCTTTAACATTCAAAACATAATATTACTTACCTATAAAAGAGCCAATTTAATTATTCATTTATTGTTGATCCTGGTACCCCTTCCTGCGCACATGCTTCACGGCCATTTAACGGTGCGCGTTTTGCGACAATATTGAAAAGAACATTATTTTTTGACTTTATTCCACATTTAATGAATACTATAATTTCGATCCAATCTTTTTAGTTGGACACTAATTGTGTGATTTTTATCTTACACATTTTAATAGTTGAATATTAGCAAAGCCACAGCATAAACAATAACAAAAGTGGGTTTCAAAATCAGCAACATCATGGCAAAACGGATGTTAACCATATTTTGACCACTCACATAAACAACAACAAATCAGGTTGAACTACTTTGCTGCAATTTGTGCCGCGCTGCTGACAACGACGATGAAAGTGCGCTGAAACACAGATTTTTTTCTTCTTCTTCAATGTGTCACATGTCGAATTGGCCAACTGCGTTTGGTTTGTTGGAGAAGGATGACGAGACGCGGCAACAATGAAGACCAGTTAAGTCCAATTGAACTCTAAGCGAGCCACAATTTCGCAACAGCTGAGCTCTGCTCTGTTGAGTAGAACAACTCCTTGCTATTCAGCAGACACATATAAAATGGCGACGCTCACGTTTCCGTTTCAAATGAGAAAAAAGTGAATTTTATTTCAAAAATATTCGCTTTTCGTAAAATAAAATCGTTTATAACAGTTATTTCTCTTTGTCGAGCTTATGCTAAGGCGTATTAAATAGCTGAGGGGAGTTCTAAAATAGTGCGACTTTGTACAAATATTAAAAATTAGTGTGCTTCTTAAATAATTCCAAAATCCAATGATCCAATGATGCATTGATCCTGCAGCTTAGACTTAGTGTTAGCCAGCGGTTGGACACAGTAAAATTGTGTAGAAAATCGGATTTGGAGCATGAAATAGATTTATATAAAAAAATGCATAAAATGCTTGGCAAGCTTCAGTAGTTTCCAGTTTAACTCCGTCTGCATTGTCTCACTTTCAGGCGAGTAGCGCAAGACCTCTCTGATTTTTATAGCGGCTCGAGCGTTGCGGGTCCACCATTGCCAGGGCTGCCTTCCAGCTTGCGCCAAACAACATTACACATCTCGCGTACGAGCGCCTTCTCACCGTCGTCCATTTGATCCAAAGCGCTGCCGTTGCCCAGCAAATGGTTAGTGTTGTTGTTGTTGTTGTTGAGATGATGATGCAGATGATGATTGCCCAAACGATCACGCTCCAATTGCTCACGTACCTCGAGCACCTGCAATGCGCGTACGACCGCCTCCGGGCGACCGGCAATCGGTTCAGCGCCCAGCGTGACATCAGTCAAGGTTTGCGGTGTTTGTTGCGCCAATTTGACTTGCAGCGCTGGCGGCGGTGGTGGTGGTGGCTGCTGCGTTTGTTGCTGTTGTTTTTGTAGTTGTTGTTGTTGCTGCTGCTGTTGTTGTTGTTGCTGCTGCTGGTGCTGCTGGTGCTGCTGTTGCAACAACTGCGCTGTCGGCGTTGTCGTGACACGCTCCTCCTCCAGCTGCTGTATGCGTCGCTCCAAAGAACGCACATATTGTAGCGTCTGATCGTTTAGCGTTGCACTACGCAATTGTAGATCCTTGAATGAACGATAAAGAGGTTAAGCTTCGACTTTTAGTGCATTCTTCGTTGATCAACATTACCGGCAGTTGACGTTCGTAGTTGCGCAGCGCTGTCATCGTTTCATCGGCATTGGTACTCGAACTGGAACCATCGCCGTCATCGCGTAGCGCATTACGCGTCGCCGTTCCGCAGGCCGCGCAGAGCGCATTGGCAGCCACGTGCGCACGCTCTTCATCCAGATACAAGCAGAGCTCTTTCAGTTCCAAATTGTCCGTGATGAGTTCCTGTTGTTTGTCGTCCAGCTGGCGAAGTTTGTTCTGAGTGTAAATGAGTTCGAATTAGTTGGGGTTCTCTTTGAGGAGATCGAGTTTTAATTAGCTATAACATTGATTGGTTTGATGAAGTAGACAGAGCCAATATTATAAAATGTAAGTGGTAATTAGAGTGAGTTTTGATTGAGATTACGTCGGGACCTACAAGTAAAATGTTTGTTCTAGGGCAAAGAAGAGCAGACTGATTGATAGCCATGAGAAAAGGCTGTATCACAGGCATCTTTGATGATTAGTTACTCATCTTAGAGGATAGTTTCTCTCAGCCTTTGAGGAATGAAGCCTTCTATATTCCGTTAAAAACATGAAACATTTGATTAGATAATTTTCTAACGGGCGATTTTGGACTGAGTATAGTAGCTAAAGCGCCGAGCTTAGGATTGACTGCATTAACTCGTCTGAGGATTTCATATTCTCACGCAGACGCTTTATTGTGTTTTTTGACGGAACACTTTTAATTTTGATTTTCACAATTGAGAATTTATTTTGAATGTACTGCTATCTAGATAGATTCCACTCATGGGCCAGGCCCTGGAACATAGCATAAACTCTGAGAAATCAGCTAACTGCATCTTCATATTAAGGCAAGGCGTCTGTTCGGTTGTGACTTACAACACAAGCATCATTCCGCAAATGGAGCAAATCCGGTATCTCGATCTGATCCTGGATAAGCGTCTTACCTGGCGTGCACACATTAAGGTAGTTACAGCGCGCTGCTACCAAAAGCTCAAGAAACTGGAGTGGCTCCTCCGCCCATCGAATAAGTTATCTTTAACTAGTAAAAGGCTCATCTATCTGCAAGTAGTGGCACCTGCTTGGCGCTACGCCATACAAATTTGGGGCACTACTGCTGCCTACAACATCAGAAGAGTGCAGGCGTGTCAGAGCAAGGCTCTCAGAAGATTTACGGGCGCCCCTTGGTACACCACGCTGCATAGGGATCTTGCCGTGCCAACTGTTATGGAGGTGATTAATTCTCACAGCTGCCGCTATCACTACAGACTTTTGTCGCACCCAAATCCGCTGGCGTCCTCCCTCACTCGTATCTCAATAAGGCGTAGACTGAAGAGGCTACACCCGCATGATCTCCCCCTAAGAAGGATACAGCCTTCTATAATTAATTAATTTAGTATAAATCAAATGCGACAAATGTGTTATGCAGTTTACTGCGTTAAATGTTATAATTTAATTATATAAAAAAAAAAGAATGTACAGCTGAGCAATTTCAGCGCGTTCGGTTTGTGTGTTCTGCTCCTAAGATTTACGCTTCAAAGACGTACTCTCATTAGTTGATCAAATTTTTTTTCTGTCAAAGTTATAGTGTTGCCAGATGGTTCCACCTAATAGGGCACACCCTGTATTTGGAGGCGATTCACACTTTAGGAATAGCACCATTTAAGAGTTCCTTAATTGTCTTTAATTTGAATGTGAACAACATTTCTCTATGTAGAAGTTTGAGATCACAGGACACAAGGGGTTCTTTGCTTACGTAAAGATTATTCCTCTGCTGGAAAAAAGCTTTCTTTGGTAACCAAATCTATCTTATGGCTACTTGTAAAAGTATTTGAATTGCTCACCTGATAAGCCGCCACCTCCTGCCGCATTACGCTTGCCGTATAGCGTCCGAAACGCTGCCATTCTCTCGCTAGTTTTCTACCCTTCTGACGATCGTCATCGAGAAAACAGCAGAGATCGCGCAGCTCCTGATTGTCGTCCAGTAAACGCTGATTTTGCTCCTTCAGCGCACGGAGTTCGTTGACCAGCGACTGTAAAGAAAGTGGCCAATCATCAGTTTGAAGACAATTTCAAAGCCTCATTTCGAAGAAGACAAACCTGCAACTGTCTATTCTGCTCCGCTGTAAGACGTCCCGAACCGTTGCTGGGGCTACCAACGCCGCCATTAGCACTGCTGACACCATTGACCGTCGGTATGCCCGTTGCGCTCGATGTGACGGAAGCATTTGGTGATGGATGATCTTGTTCCGGTTTACGTACAAACTTTAGCATATCTGATCCTCTACCGCCTTGGCTTTGACGCTGTGCTGGCAAATACCTGTGCTGCTGCTGCGGCTGCTGCGGCTGCTGCTGTTGCTGTGGTTGCTGAGCTTTGACCGAATCCGGTATGTAGACCGCTGATAGCTGTGGTATATCCGGTGGATACTTTAGTGGCAATTGATCGGCGTAGTACGCCGCCGTATGTCGTTTGCTATTCGTCGGCGCCTTCAGTATGCCGCCGCCCTGTGGCTGTGGCGGTGGTTGATAGCGTGGCGGTATCGAATGCGCTGGCGCTTTCAGATTGTGTGCAGAACGCAGCGCTTGCAGTTGATAGAGGCTGCGTCGTGTGTGTGTGCCGTTGACCTGATGTTCAACGTTTGTAGCACCACTGGTGATGCCGTTGCCTGCGATTGTCGGTATCGATGATGATGATGATGAGGATGTTGCTGCCGTCGCCGCTGTGTTGCGTGCTGATGCCGTCGTCGTTTGGTGGTGTTGCTGCTGCTGTTGTGTGTGCTGTTGGTGTATTGTGGCAACTGTTTGTAGTTGATATGACTGTGTGCCACTGAGGCTATTTCCCGTTGCTGCTGCTGTTGCTGCTGTTGTTGTTATTGTTGTTGGTGTTGTTGTTGCTGCGAACCCCGATGTTACGCTTTGTTGCTGCGTTGAGTGATGTTGCTGTGCTGCGTTTGCCGCCGCTGTTGCTGTTGTTGTTGTTGTTAATGGGGCAGGCGGTAACAATGAACGTCTTTGTTGAAATTGTTGCTGGTGTTGCTGTAGCTGTTGTTGTTGTCGCTGTGTTATTTGTAATTTGCTAATTGGATTTGATGATATTTGCTTATGTTGTTGTTGCTGTTGTTGTTGTGTAATTTTGTCACCAATATTATTACTGTTGTTGTTGTTGTTGTTGTTACTATTTATTTTAATTAAGTTGTTGCCACTGCCAGTATTTGTTGTTGTTATTGATTGTTTTTGCTGTTGTTGTTGTGCCACCGTTGCCACTGTGTTCAAATTGCCATTTAATGTTTTATGATTGCTGGACATTTTCTCGCAAATTCCTCTTTTTCACTCTGTTGTCGCATGAAAATTACATTTGTCTTCGCTGGTTTTCCCATAGGAAGTTCACGACCTCAAAGTTGTTGTTGTACTTGTTGTCATTATCATCGCCATTGTTGTTATTGTCGTTGTTGCCATTCCATTCACCATGTCATCAGCAATTGTCAATTGTACACTATAAGAAAGTAGACACAAAATAAATCACGAGTGTCGCAAGTTAAAGCAAGTCCCAATGGAGGCACACAAAACGACAATTTAGGCCCCCCACTCCATCACTATTATCATTTGTCAGTCATCGGTCTTTGGTGTAATTAAACTGCCATTAGTCTTACCAACGCCCCCGCCACCACAGTTGCCGACAGCTCTAACAGCGAAGACAACGTTCATAGAAAGTGAAACGAAGCGAAAGATGTGGCATTACTCAAGTGCTGTCACACACTCCTTAATATATATACACACACACACACACACACATACGTACATTCCTCTATCTATATGTGTGCTTTGTTGATTTCCTCGTAGCTCACTTATTATTGACAAACCCATAAAGTAGTTTACCTGTTGCTGTTGTTGTTGTTGCTTTTTGCTAGCAAAATGCATCGAAGCGTCCTACAACACAAGCAACAAACTCGACTCGATTCGAGCCGTGCCGAACCCGACGACGTCGCGTTGCCGCCAAGGGAACGCTTTCATTACATGTTCGCGCTGAAGCGAAAAATCGTTGTCGCGCTTCTTGTCTTAGTGTTTGGGCGGCGGGTTTCGGTTTCGGGGGCATTCGTGCAAATGGGTCTTCTGATGAAAACGAAAGCCAATATAAGCCGCCGCCCGAGCTCAACGCAACAAACCTTGAAGATTCATGTTTATTTAGAATGCCTTCAGGCGCATGAAAGCAGCATTGTGCAAGAGCTAAACATTACTATTATAGACAATTTATAACGGTTTACTTACTATACTCGTAGATGCAAATGAGTAGTTTCGTTGTCAGTGAGTAAAGCACTTCAAACACATAGAGAAGTTGATCTTGAACTTAAAAAGAGTTCGCTTCAACGAAGTTTTAGAACTCTACGCCGCGGCCTATGGAACTAACTAAACTCGGATGTCAATGTTAGTCATTCTTAGTCGGTAATACTAAAAGTCGCTATAATAAATTAAATTTGTTGTGGCTGAGCTCTGCATGAAGTAAAAATTTTCAATATAACCGCAGTAAGCCTATCTCAAGGCATATAATGGAATAAAGTGTTCCCAAAGCCTTTGTATATTGTATAACAGTAAACGTGGGCCAAGTAATCTTTGGTAAGTCTGCATGCTTACTTCCTTGAAACCAACAGATTAACGTTACCGAAATTAAGCCCTAAAACCCTTATAGACACGCTTAGAAAAGCATAGTAATATGTATTCTATATATATATATATATATATATATATGTATATACAATTGAATGTTCGTCTGTATGTTTGTAGCCTATGCACTCCGATACCGTTAGACCGAATGATTGTGTGTACAATTTGATGCGATAGTCTAGCGCGAAAATCAGGAAATTTCTTCCAACTTTTTTGTATTAAATCAATATTGTTTCATCAGTTTGTTGTTGACATGTATGTCAAATTCAAAACCGAAAATCTGTCCAAGAAAAATCATTTAAAAAAAGTTTTACTCAAATTGAAAGTTTAGTGCAGCATATCACATTGGTAATAAGATTATGAACTGTGATGATTATATGAGTCGTACTCATGATGTTTTAAATATGATCCTGAAACTAACCTAAAAAATTGCGTCTTCAGTAGTCAAGAATCAACAAAAATTTTGTTAGCTTTCTATGATTTTGTATATTGTTCACAAGGAGTTTGTTGTGGAAGTTAAAACTGTCAAAACTATTTACAAGTTTTACAATGTTTGCGCTCGAGAGTTGTTCATGTTAGACCCGAATATCCTGAAGTAAATCACTTGTTTTATTGCCCAATAAGGCACCACTTCACAATCGTGTAACTATTTTCTGTGCCCAAACCTGACACATGTGCTAAGAACATTCCAAAGGCCGAGTATAAATAGTCTATGTATAAATTGGTTGTTCGTTCAAGACGTTATGCTGAGTTAAATGGATCCAACTTTGAATAATTATTAGCTTACATATGCCTCTAACAACTGACGTCAATTTGTACAAATCGATACCATCAGTCTTTCTATTTTCTGCGCAATTTCTCTTTGAGCTGAAGTACTTAACCTTCAATGCCAACATTAAGTGCATCACTACTTACTATAAATAGGCGCTTCCTTCAGAGGGACTGTCAGCAACACATGCTCAACAATCATGTCAGCTGCGATGGATAGCGCGCTTGAAAATTGGCCACTTCACACAAACAATGCGATGGCTATCAAACCGAAAAGCAAAAAAAAAAAAATAAATAAATAAATTAATAAAAATAAAACTAAGGAAGGAAATGAACCCTCCAACTAAAATAGTGCGAATTCGCGCATGAGCCTCTTACCAAATGAAATGAAATGAAAGAGCAGCGCTTTTGTATGGTCAACAGAGAGCAGGTGCTAAATGCAATTAATATTCCCCCCACACACACATACACACACATACACACACAGAACACGTCATCAACAGACAAGACACACAATTGCAGGGCAATGTTATGGTGTAACTCATACCGATTTCCCATACAAATTGAAGCACGTTTTTTCAGAGGAACTCATCTTCGGCGTCGTCATCATCCACAGCAACATCATGATTGGTGTGCGCATTGCCGAGGAGTTAAAAACGGAATCGGACGTCGGCGACGACTTCCCGCCATTTGTTTGGTATGCAAAATTACCCCCAATCTTTGTGCAATAACAAAAGAATTTGCTTTTTTATTTGGTTGAAAAGCTTCTCATTGTTTTTTTTTCTGGTTTCGGTTTATTTTTTTTTCTGAAAAATTGTTTTCTACATTTGGGCTGCCACACAGAATCTTTGTGGCATGACGACGATGACGACGACGACGACAACGACAACATTGCCGATGATGATGATGATGATCTGAGTGAATGCCTCCTCATCGTTCGTCCATTCACATTTGCCTTTGCTTTTGAGTGGGTTTCTGTTTCTCATTGCGAGTAGAGTATCTGTGTGTGTTGCTTTCTGTATTCTTATTTCCTACAATACAACACTGAAGTCTTACAAAATTTGTTGCCAAAGTGTGCAAAAGCAGAAACAGGCAACAGTTGTAAATCATCGAATTACCTCAAAATAATAGCAATCGTACGTTGCCTTGCCTGGCCTGTTTGGGTTGGTTTGGTTTGGTTTGGTTTTGGTTTGGTTTGGCTTGGCTGGGTTAGTTTGGTTTCTTGGTTTTGGGTATCGAGTTTAAATTTGGGTTTGGGTTTGGGTGCTGGGCCGGTCGATCTCTAAACAACGCGCAGCAAACCAAACAAGAAATACGAACGAAAATACGAGACGATTCAAATGAAATGAAATTGCCGAAAGCAAAACAAACGAGGGTTGGACGAAAACAATGCAAAAATTCAACTCGTAAACTAAAATCTTGGCATTCTCGTCAGCGCCGACAACTGTGGCCGTTTTGAGTGGCTCCTCCGGCCGCGCACGTCGAAAACTACATCCTCATTATCATCAGCAACAATCGTCGAAATTACGAAAGACGAAGAAATCCAAAACTTCGTGTGTCAGTTACGCTTAATGAGCACAAATATTGCTCTCATTGCTGCTTGCTTTGGAGTCTGGGGTCTGAGGCTGAGACTTGTTTGAGCCGTCCGTACGTCGCCTGTGATTTTGGCATTCGATATTTACAAAATAAAAAACCAACTCAATACACAAAAACAAAGAAAAGTGAAGCGGAGAAGTAAAACAAAAAACCTCAATCAAATCGGAAATACAACCAAATTCGTCGGCTTACTCTTCGCCTCAGCCGCCGCGCTGTCTTCCTTTACTCAATTTAAATCCCATAAACAACACGACAAATCAAAGGCGCGGCGCGGCGACTCCCAGGCGTGCAGGAAAACATAAAGTATTAATTTTGCGCCCCCTCTAAAGCGTCCCTCTGGCATGCAACTGCAGTACCAGCATATAGCTGGACATATGTATGTACACACAAGTACAACCTGGTAGGTATGAGCATCGCAAAAGATCTCTTACTCATCTCAGCTCTCAATCACTCGGTTGGCTCGCACGCTGTGCCATCGTCATCACCACTTCATGAATGACGATGATGATGACTTCAAGTGGCTGTGGTGGCTGTGGTTCTGGCTATGTTTCGGATGCGAGTAAAAAACTTCGACGTGTAGTTATTCCAAGGAAATAAAAAAGTGTATGAAATAAATAAGAAAAAAGTCGACTAAATTCAACAATCATTTCGAAGGTCTGTTTTATTTTTTGCTGGCGCTTTTTCTCTTGTTGATATTTCTTCTTTCTCAGCGCATATAAATAGCAAATCATCACCCCCAAAATACCACGTAACAAGTACAAGTACCGGGCGACAGAGCCTCTCGACGCACGCGCGACCGCATCAAGTAAATAATAACGCCCCTCAAGCCGAACGCTCGCTCTCACCCACAATCAAACCACCACTTCATGTGAAACTATATTTAAATATGGCCTTCGGGGTCTATACGAATATTGAACGCACTTAAAGTTGTACCTCCTACCTCATGTCACTATACTTTGCGCCGCACCACTCGATTTCATACGGCAGACGGCGGCCGGCTTATGACTTCGGCCTTTTATTTGTTTCACGCTCAAATCAAATTCGAGTTGAGTGTGGCAAGAAATCAAATATCTACTTAACTACCATACATACATACATACATATCTGTACATAGGTAGAAGCAGACACGGAAAAAAAAACAATTAAATAGAGACCCAGAGCCTGGGAATTCGTATCGTTCGAGTTGTGTGGCATCATCAACTACAAAAACGTCGTGCAGGCGTGTCGTCCATCGCTGATTTCTATCTCTTGGCCTGCTAACAATACTAATTATTGCAATTATGTCTGTTTGTAGTAGCTAATCTATTTAGTTATTCACGGCTTCAACCCTGTCCGAGCAGGCTTATTATTATGTAACCGGGTGTTAGTAGTTTGATACGGCGTGGGCGTACAAGCCACGAGGTAGTATTCTAGAACTGATTATAGTTATTTAGTAAGCTTAGCTGTCGAGCGCTTACATTTGGGGTTCATTTGTTGAGCAATCACTTCCAGCTGATTTTGGTTTTTAGAATGTCGAAAGTAGCTTCCTTCTTAAGCTGGGTTGTGTAAAAAATAGTAGCCCAAATTTATACTCGACCATCCACATACAAATTTTATTTTCATTTGTGCTTAGTATGGAAGGCTCTCTCCTTACTGGTCTGAACCGGTAGGTCCCAAGAAATGTAGTGAGTCTGGTAAACAGAAAACTTGGTTCATACAGTTGGGCAGAGGTCTCATTGAGCTGCTCAAAAATATACTCCTATATTTCTTCCCTAAATATATAAAACAAAGAAAAAGCGTTTATTTCACGCTGCTGACCGTAATTTGGTTTATTTTTTTAATGTAGATAATTGCGGTACAAACTGAATAATTAAAAAAAAAATTTTTTTTAAATTTAAAAAAAAATTTAAAAAACATTTTAAATAGGCAAAGAATACGCTCAAACTATTGTATGAGCAAATATTTAGTATTAGGTGTACAAATGAGTTTTGAGGGATTTACAAGAGTTGTCATAACCAAGAGTTGCCACTCCATTCATGTTAAGGTGTCATCCTCTACCGCCAAAAATTCGTATGTGTCATTTTGCTGAACTGTAAACAACAACCTTTTTTTGTGCTCTAAAGATGTCAACAAGTCAATGATGTCAATCGTTACCAGCAACAACTGATGTAATTGAGCCGCACGTTGAAGCTGAAACATCACCAATATGCCAAAAGGCACGACAAAGAGATTTTGCTTTACGACATCGCTCGATCACATGTTGCAAAAGTCGTTAATGAAACTTTAGATGCACTTCAATGGAATATCCTACCCCACCCTTGTTCCGGTCGCTAACTCTTGGCTTGGCCGTGCAGCACTACACTTCTTTCGAAGAAGCCAAAAAAAAAAATCGCTCGAATTTTGGATAGCTTCAAAAGACGAGGCATTTTTCCAAAGCGTAAAATCCGTATGCTGCCTGAAAGGTGGGAAATAGTCATAGCTAACGATGGATAGTATTATGCATAAAATGCATTGCAACAGTTCCTCGGAATAAAGCTTCACAGTCACCAAAAAAACCCTCTAAACTTTGTTGTAAAACTAATAGTACTCGCTTTGAATGTCATTGAAGTAAATTATTGAATTAGTCATTAGTCAAAATATAATTATTTATTTTGAGAATCATGCCAAGAAAATTAAGGCTTAATGAACAATGTATTAATGTAAGGAGGCAAGCTGCTGAAGAAAGTGAAGTACAGCGCACCACAAGACGGTCGAGAAGGCAGATTTTTTTTCTTCATTTTATTCAAGTTGTTGGAAGAAGTTGCGAATGTGCCCGTCACTGTTACAAACTCCATAACAAAGTCACAATAATACTCACAGAATGTGTAGAGTATGAATAGGCCCATTAATTCTTCAAGTGTACGCTGTGGTTTTAACCATATTTGATTGAGCTGCGAATTTTTGTGCGTGTTGTTGAACACTTTTATTGTCTGATGCTTGTCGTCGTGGTTGTTGTTCAACAAACCATGAAACAAGAGATCAGTGAAGGAAATGCGCGCAGCCAAACCAGAAAGTGTAGCTATTTTTTTATGGCTGTACAAATCGAAATGACGAGTCACGAAAAAAGTTTAATAAATTAACAAAAATTATAAAAAGTTTCAAGGTTGAAAGTTTAACCTCAAAATTTAATGGCAGTGCAATTTATTTGTAGGCATTAAGAGACAACAGTGAAACTCGAATGGACCAAAATTAGAAGTAATAATAAAAAAAAAGTAATAAAAATAAACCCAAAAAAAAAAGACATCTGGGTTAAATAGTCACTACGCTTGCTCTCAACGGCAATTGAAACTGGTTGTCGTCGACGTCATGGCTGTCGGCAAAATCATGACGGCGCTCTGCAGCAACTGGTGGGCTTTGATGGTAACACATAACATTTGCGACTGCATAGCGAGAAAGTTAAAAATGTGTGAGCGTCGTCGCCGATATAAAAATTGTCGTGCCGATATAAAAACGAACTTTACGTCTGAAAATAAAAACCACCCACCCACAAGTCGGAAATGCGAGCGCGACATGAAAAACCCGCACAGAAAAAAAAAAGATCAAATAAAATCAAAACTCCTACACGCACACACAGAGAACGCGAGTCGGAGTCAGGCGTTACACACACGAGCCGCGTGATTTGTTGGAGAAATGATTTTAATAGGGCGGATCAATAAATTTATTTATTATTTATCTATCGCATAGAATAATAAGAACTTTCAGCAAGCAACATAGCAACACGTTATTAAGTTAGTAGAGACATGCTGCATCACATTTAATGGTAAACAATTGCTTCACTAAATTGCGTTATGTAGAGCAACGCCAAAAGCTCTAGAAACCCTTTTCAAACGAAAGCAATTGAAATCATCTACTATAAGGTTTTAGGCGATAGAAGATTGAAACTGTGTGGGACAATGTCATAACACATTTGGTTCAGTGTTCGTGTGAGAAATGGGAATTGTTTAAGCTGGTTAACTTGTGGCATATTGCAATTGAAATTCAAATGTGTTTGTCAATAGAATTCTTTTTAGGAACAAAACATGGAACCAACGCGCTAAACTCGAAAATAAGTAGCAGTTGAAATAGTATATTTTTGCAGACGGATCACATAAGTTATCAGGTTAATCTATGACAATATATAATTCCAACTAATTAGTAGGTTTCAGCGACGATTTGAAGGAAAAACGAGCACATTTGGTGCAGAAAAAGTAGCATTTCATTAATCGGAAAATTTTTTGGATATTCAAGAGATTTAATCCTGGTATTCAAACCTAAAAAATTGTCAGCGGAGAGACATCTATAAAATTGATTATATGGGAATTAATGTAAAGTATTGGCGCAAAATATACTGAACCTATTTCAATAATTTTCTTTTAAAACAACACATATGCGCTATAGAATACATTGGCATATTTACGCTTTTGATTTTTTAAGGAAAATATATTTTTTTTTGGATTAAGTTTTTGAAAAAACCCATGCAAGACCAAGCATACTATGATACTATGAGAAAGTGAATGTAGGCCGGGCAATGCCGGGTAAAACAGCTGGTTTGATATAAACGATTAAGTCCAACGGATTAGACATGTTTTGAATTCTGGCAAATGGAAGTGAAATAAGATCAACTTTGGACGCATAATACCGATTATCACTATATAAAAGCTATAGAACACGCCTTCGTAAAATTGTCTTTATTTTAATTTGGTGTTTGTCAATTTTTCTATCAAAGCTTCTTTCACCATTTGAGTGCAAAACTGACTATCATTATATATACCTATATGACTTATAGGTTCGCCCTCGTACATATGAGTACGCACAACAATAATCCAAATGCGTAGGGCTTATGTTAAAAATTGGAGACAAAAGGAGAGTAAAAAAAAATTACTAAAAATTGAACGCTTTTCGAACTGAAAACGAACGCCTTCAGTTCTTGTATCGAATGACAAACGTCATTGTTATAGTGCGCTGACTTAAAGACAGACTGATGATGACAATGACGAAGTTGTAGGAGTACATTGTGAGATACAATGCTGCACTCTGACAAACTCATGAATGAATGAATATCGTGCACAAATTCAAGCAAACAAGGCGCAAGAGCAACGTTAATGTAGTTACAAGAAAGCGGCAACATACGAGCGCATCGCAATGACGACAGCCGGTGAGGTGATGTGAGAGAGAAAGAAGCCTTTTGTGTCAACGCCGACGCAGTCCCAGTCGCAGTCGCAGTCATCATCAAAAGCGACATCGATGGCGTTGTGCACCAGCGAGCAGCGTGAAGTGTTGAAGCTGTGCAGCCATGCGGGGGCGTCAGGTACACACTCATTCATTCATTCATTGAAAGAGATACAAAAATATTAATTTATCATGCGCGAAGCTTAGGCTTGAAGTAAGACGATTTTGTTGGAGATTAAGTTGCACGTGACACCGAAACGAACAACGGTCAAACGAGTACGAGTACGCTCGAAAAAGTATCTTTTGCCGTTGCTCGCTACATTAGTTAAGGTACAAAAGTAAATTCATTTAATTTGTCTGAATGAATGAATCTCTTTTACTTTAGCTGTTATTGATAGTCGTGAGATCCTCATGAAAGTTGGAGCATTAAAAATGCGCCGCTCTTTTCACTTGTTCGAGGGCAAACAGAGAGTGCAGGGAATGAGGGGAAACGCCACTAAGTGTGGTCTTGATTGACGTGCTTGAGAATTTCGCTTGCGTGTTTTGAAAGCATACTAAAAATAGCCGGTTTAAATACTCGAAAGTTGCTTGAAGAACTGTAACTGAAGCAACTTAACTGAGTGGAACTTGTCAACTCGAATGTGCATCAAACTCGTAAGCGGAATACGATGCAAAGCTCTATTTGGGTGGTCTGAAACAACTAACTTCTTAGTATTAAACTTAGCTGAATCCAAGTTTTGAAATATAAAATAAAAATGAAATGGTATTTGGAAAATTAATTTTACTTGTGCTATTGGCATATGCTCACGAATGGTCTTGCGGTGGCAGACTGAAAAATCAGCTTAATTTCAGATAGTAAAGCAGCTGTATTGGTGGTCTCAGACAGAATATACGGTGCTTGAAAGCAAATCATGGAGTCTCAGTTAGTAGCTGAAAAGCTCCAGAATGCTTAGTCTAATGAGTTGACTAAGGGATGATGAAGAAGAAGATGAAAGAAAAATTATTTTTCTTTTTGAAGCAAATAAGATTGCCCTAAACACCTCGAAGATATATAGTAAGCTTTACTTTGAACAGATTATATCTGCAAAGTAATGATGCTGAATGGATATGCAAGGGATATCTTCTGGATATTAAAGAGATTGTACCACATACTGCACGTTTTAGCCTAAGTAGTCACTGTATAGAACAAACTGGCCCCCTAGAAAATATAGCCTACTTGGCTGTTTCGGCCAACGCATAATGTGATGATGACCCAAACACACTACTTACTCATAGATCGATGTTCCGTTGATAAGCAAATGAGTAGAATCAATTTTTTCTATTTGAGTATACTCATATGAGTATATACTAATTATTTTGTGGTTTCGAACATCAGTATTGTTGAATGTAGAAGGAATATATCTGAGCTTGACTAAAGATATTCCAATATCTTAAAAGAATTTGTACATACTTAAATGGGAAAATCGGTTCTACTAATTTGATTACCAACGAAACAGTCCTACTCACAGAAAACACTAATCTACGTTGATAATTAGAGATTTAACCGTTGTCTGCGGCAAAGACTGAAATTGAAATCTTATTTACTGAATCTATTTTTAATGATTCTACTGCATTATACGTGGCACCCAGTTAATGGTACTTGTACAATGCGGCTTGGATTAGGATTAAAATTTTTCGACGCAGTGCAAAGAGTTAAGATGAAAGCGTCTGATTTACGGAATTCAATATTTCCTATGAACACATAAATAATTTTCAGTCGATTGTATCGATGGTATCAAGCAATTACGAGTATGCCAACTTTAATAAGACTTTTCCGCCCTAACGTAAGACATTTAGAATTATCATTGAGTAGCGGAAGTCAATTACATATTTATTTAATCTTGGCTAAAGTGAACTCAAGCACGTCGGCGCAAAACAACATTATGAAAATGGAAGTAAAAAGTAAAAAATCACAAAAGGCGTAATTCAGTAGATAAAACGCCAAACAAAGCGTACAATGCTTCAAGAGCAAAAAAAAAAAACAAGAAATAAATAAATAAAATAAATTGGTATATAGAAAAAATTAATTTAAAAAAGTCGTACCACTTTAAGCCGAACCAGAAGCATAAGTTCGCGCCAAACGTTGGCGCCCAAAGAGCTTGGCTCTTGGGCCCGCAGCTCCGCTCACGTTATACGACATACGCGTGCTTCGACTTAATACACACGCACACTGACAAATAGCCTATTAATCAAGTAATCAAATAGACTCGCATTGAGCCAATCGAATTGGTATAATTTGGAAAAATCGAAAGTTTTAATAAAAACCACAACCTCAACGATAAAGGAAAAGTCCATATAAATTGAGTGTAATGAATCGTTGTCAATAGCTGACGTACGAATATATTTGAATGAAAACGAATACAAAATTGGTTGCTATTAATTTTTTTGAAGTTGTTGTATTGTTGTGGTTTGGGTGAAATTAGCATAAACAAATTTGACCACATTCTCAACTCTTCCAAAAGTTGTCAGCTTTGAAATGTGAAAACATCAACTTCAACTTATGATCATCATGGGCAGCATAATGGACAAGTTAATTATCATAAAAAATTGTTTACAACTTAAGTTAGTTGGTGTAGAATTTGGTTGTTTTTTTTAACATTTTTTTTTTATTAAACAAATTTTGTTTTAGGCTCGAAAGTATTCAATAGTCGTGTCATTGTGTTGTGTTTTCTTTAGTTCATCTGTTCAAATGATAATTAAATATTTGAACTTTACTGGGTTAGGGGGCCACAAGTGTTAGGAAGACAAAATGCCAAGAGTAAGGAAAAAGCGCAACTACGGTATTTTTGGCTTTTCTTCTTCTTCTTCTTCTACTGCGTCATTCAAGCGTCGAGTTAGCTGTTTTGAAGCCGAAGTTGGCTTAATTTAATGTTTTAGACATGAGGCTCCTCCATTCAAATTGTTGCCACAAGTGGAGAATTGTTCAAATTTGCATATTTCAACAATTTATTATGCTGGCGCATTTTTTTTTTCTTCGTTTTTTTTCTTATTGCCGTCGTTCTTGTTGTCGGCGTTGTTATCTAAAAGTGAGTTACAACAAAATTATTCCAGATTAATTTTTGGGAGTGGTGGGGTTATTGTCTTCAAGATTTCTTTCTAGATTAGCTTTTTTTAGCTAAAACTTGTTTTTAAGGGAATACATAATTTTACGAGTTTTTTTTTGCTGTGCTATTTTTTTTTGTTCTTTAAGGGATTTATTTAGATAATGATTGATTACACTATACTACGGTTTAATAACAACAAACAAAATCGAATGTATGGTCGAAGATAAAAGGGTTGGGCTTAGAAAAATCTACTCTTTACATAGTCAATAATAAGCTCAGGCTTCCTTTGCTTAGAGCTGTGGGTTGCTCATATCCAATAATTTTTCCCCTTTAAAGGTAGAAAAATCATTGGGCAAATCTTTCCTTGGTGGCTGAGCGTGGAAGTGTGTGAACAATCATCTTGAGGCTTTCGTTTTAAAGACTTTTTTCTTTAATGTAAAAGACTATCCTTGCTAATTAGAGTTGACTTTAGTAGGTTCCCACATTTTGACAGTTAATCTGCAATACACTCGACCAAGCTTAAGCTGTACACGACGAACATATTCGTGTGATGCGCTCGAGCAAATTAACAAAAATCGGCTGGTCAACGGAGCAATACACGACGGGCATACACTCAAGCACAAGCGTATCACACGTGCGTGTTCGTTGTATATGAACCACTGTAATAAACACTATTTAGTCTCTCTCTAGCATTGTAGTCAAGCATTTGAAAAAAAAAATAATTTGTTTCGAAATATTCGAACAGTTATTTTTCAGGACTTGTTTTCGACACTTAACTCAATAAAGTCAAGAAGTGCTTTGAATAGTGCTACATATTCTTTATTCTTGGCTTTGTTGAGGCGCTCTTCATGACTTCGCGTGTAAATGTGTATCATCTGCTACTTACAGTAATAATCAAAAACATCTATGGTTCTTTGCGGTTTGCTGCAGTACTTCTGGAACGTGTACCACTCTTCATCACCCCGAGATATTTTGGAATATTGAATATTTAGCTGTGTTATATTAATTTTTAAAAAAATGGTTTTTTTTGTACCGATTGCTTGAAAAAATATAATCTCTATAATATAACATCATGTTCAATCTGAAAGCTTTTTTCCAATTTTATCAAAACTCCTAATTATAATTTGATTTTAAATCATGAACAAGTATATAAAAAATTATTAAAAGAGTCAAAGAACTATGTAGATACTTCAACCTTCTTTCGAAGAAGCATGAAATCAGTGCGTGTTCGCTTTGGAAAAAAATGATGCTACGACGTTGCTATCTGATATATACAGCAAATTATGAATATAAATAGCGTTTACCGGAGCAACTCAAGCTGTTTTAATGGCAAAAATTTGCCTAAGAAAGCATAATTGGCGATGGAATTCAAATGGCCAAATTTGAGCACAAAGTGAAAGGAGTCTTGGGCGAGCAAACAATATGAGACGATGAGCTATAAAAAAGCTAAAATTATAATCAAATTATGTAAAATAAACCATTAAAATGCGGCACTATAAATTTTAAAATAGAAAATGTGCTGAGCGTGAAGAATTTGTTTATTTAATGCTGCGTGGCAAGTGTCAGACGATTTGCTTACAAAAAGCATTGGCTAAAGACAATTTATTAAGTATTAATTTGCAGCGGAAATAATTAGAGCTGCTTTAGCAATGACAGTAGAAACACAATCGACACCGTGGAAACAGAAAAAATTATACAATATTGCCGCATTTCCTTCCGTTAATAGCGCAGCGTCGAAGCCAAGATAAAAGAAAAAAAAATCCCATTAAAAACGGTCGTGAAAAGCTGCTTATCACGTAGGTGACCATAGCATGTCTGTGACTGAATGAACTTCCGGCTTTGACATTGGCCCATAAAGCAGTTCAGTGTAGTTCAATTGATTTATGGAATCGGCCAACAGGAAGGAAATTAAAACTAACAACGTTGACGTCGACAATGAGTAAGCCACGCGGCACGCCGCACGACGCCAAAAGGCGCGAACTCGTGATTGGCCTCAGCCTGACTCCTCGTAAATATGAAAAAGAATCCAGTAGGTAAAATAAGAACAACAACAACAATAACTAAAATATGACTACCTACGCTGATTTTGTTTTTGTTGTTTTCATTTTTTTTTTCTTCGGCCTTAATCGAAGCGTGTTACAAATTTATTGGTTAATTAAAAAGTTGAAAATCGAGCTGCTGCTCGATAAAAGTCGTTAAAAAGAACTTTACAAAAACGAAGGCACTAAAAAAACAAAGAGCCAGAAAAAGTTTACATAATGTCGGCGCTGACGAGCATTTGTTACCCTACACGCAGCCCTTTGTAGTGAATGGCTAAGAAAGACCAAACAAAACACGCCATCAAGGAGGCATGTATATATATATTACATACAATTAAGCATGTCTTGAGACGCTCAATAGTCTTGACAATTTTAAGACTCTCATTCTCATATTGGACCTTAAAAGAGCTTGAAGGTTGCTGAATAAACTAAGGAGTTAAGTTGGGATGAATATAAAATTGTTTTTGTGTATCATATCTCATAGTAGTGTAACACTCATAGAAATCTCATTCAATTGAAAAATGTCTCTCTCTTTTTTAAGACTTTTTCAAAAGTTTTTTTTAAATTGTTTTCAAAACCATCAATATGAATTCATGACTTCTTAGGTGCAAATTGAGTAATATTTTTTGAGAAAATGCGTTTTGCTTGAAGTCCACGATTCTTTGAAAATTTTCATATTCTCACCTCTTCTATCAGGCAGGCGAACTACAGAGACTGATCTTAAGCTTGTACTCCTTCTATAATTATTTTTTTCATGTAAGGAATTAACTAAACTCGTTCCTCTCTCTCGTTCGAATTGCATCCATGTACCCTTCTATAAAATATTTCATTAACTACTCGTGCCACTACACAGTGGATATTGTGTTTATTAAATAATATGTTTTAATTTATGGAATTGCGAGAAATCTTGCAAAACCTCTAGGCCCAGTGCTCGATTTTTATTTTCAGAGCACATTGTAGCTAATCAAAACTTTTAACAATAATGGACTCCGCTTTTTGAGAATCGATTTCCCATTTCACGTTATGCACATCAATATTTCTCATACTACTCGTCTATATCTAGAAGATGTCTATCTATAGAATACATTAGAATTTTTTGTTGGCTTAGCATTTGTTCCCCAAGTATTCGTTGGCACACTTCGTCTGCGGCACTGAGAATGTCAGACGCACTTTAAGCAAATGTCCTCGAAAATCCTTTTATTGGTGTTACAAACTTAATTACAATTTTAAAGTGCCTTCAAATAACTGAAGTGTATGAAAGGAAACCTTGGCATGAAATTCAATACCGCCCAGTTCGACTTGGCTTGGTGTTTCTCCGTTGAGTTGTTTGAGTGGAGCGCCTGCTGCATCTTCATCGTTGCAGGTTTCTGCTTTCATTCTGTCTTCATTATTATTATTTTTCAATTTTCAGTTCAGTTTTAACAGCTGCTCTTTTCGATGATTTCTTGTTTGGTTTTTTTTTTCAATCTTAATTTTTGAGCTTTTTTTATGTTTTTAAATTAATTTTGTTGGCGAGTTATAAATCAAGTCATATTAAGAGTAATAAACGCTCGAGCCCTTAAAAGAACTTTGCTCGGCAAGATGCAGCGAGTGGCGTCTTGTAGAGCTGATCAGCGTAAAAATAAGTCATTAAAAGAAGTTTATGGAAACTGTGTAAAAATTAATACATTCAAAAGTTGTGTTATCAGACGAGTGGAGCGCCGTTTGTAGTTTGAGTTCATCGAAGAAAGCTATTGCAAGGAAACGCTTGCAATGGAAAGGCAGTTCAACGAAGCACGTAGGAAAGGAAATACCGCGCCATGGCTACGCTTGAAATAATAATTATTTGGAGCAAATTTTTCTTGAAAAATGTCAAAAATACACGCTTCATTGACGCGCTACTCTAAGCGCAGCAGATGGCACAAAATCGAGTGTAGTGAAATGATGAAAGAAGTGGTTGGCAATCAGGCTGCTAGACCCACAATTTCCGCCATTTATGACAACCGCAAATCGAGTTACTCCACTCGTCGCAGTACTTTCTAATTTCTTCTATGATTTTTTTTCCAAGCACTCTATGAAAACATTTCTTTCTTTAGCTTCTCTTTATACTCTTCCACACACTCTTGCTTCACTTAGTGTCATGTCTCTTGAAACAAGTTTGCGCGCAGTAGTTATTAAAGCGATAGAAATGACTCTCATGTTGCTGACAAATGAATATACCAAAAAAAAAAAAAATATATAAAAAAATATGTCTCGCATGCGAGAGAAATGGCAAAAGAAATTTCAAATTTGCTGCGCAACGCGTCTGCAACAAATTTACTGAGTTGCTAACGTTCATTAAGCACATACAGTCGCAACAACACTGGCTGAGCGACGTGCGGGAAATCAAATACAGTCGCTCTTGGTAGTCCCGGTTGGTAGGGAGGTAGTTTGCAATAACAACTTTTCAAATTATAGTGTTGCTAGACATGCATTTGTAATGCAAATGTCTATTAAATGCACTCGTTTAGAGGTCGCAGAAACCTAAAGCAACAAAATATGTGCTATGCCCACGCTTATCCCCAAAATCGCCACTTAAGTTGTTTTTCTTTTCGCTATAGACGCCACAAGCGGCAGCGTCTGGAACAAAGTTTAGGTGCGCCAGCGCAACAAAACTGTCGCATGTGAGAGCGAAAAAAAAAAAAAAACCAATGATGTTGCCAACGGTAATTGAGGTGCAGCGCAAAGCAACAATGACTGGAAATTGGCGGTGTCGTCGTCGTTGCTAATAAATAAATTGTAAGAAAAAAGAAGCTACAAATCTGGTTCCGCGCGCATGGGTGCTACACATAAGAACGTAAACAGCAGCTTTTATAACAACAAAAATACTGACAGCAAACGCAGCTACACTAGTTTTCTTGTGCACCAAACTAGGACACTTGCCTGGCAACATGTTGCGCATCGCATAGTACAGTGTTGCGGCAACTTGTACCTGCCGCAGGAAAACAGCAGAGGTTGAAAAAAAAGTTGCCAAACTTCCCACGCCGAGTGTGAATGACAAGCAGAAACAGCAGCAGAGTGAAATTGTTTTTTCATTTCTTTTCTTTTTTTAATTTTCGTCTCCTGACACATTCTATTGTCTTTTCTTTTAACTAAAATTGTCTTAATGGACCATGAAGCAGATATGCAATGTCAGATGCATCAACCAAACCAAAAAAAAAAGCGACCAATAACAATGCAAGAATTAACGACAGCCAAGTCAGCGTGATAATGATGCTGCTGATGACACAGAAGAAACCAAGAGCTACGCCGCAGCAGCAGTAAATGGTAGCAGCGAAAAGTAGTAATGATGATGATGATGATGATGATGATGATGAAGCAAACGCACCGTACAGTGAAAGGAACAAGTGTATTTTTGTGTGGGCAGCAACGGTAAAACGTAATAAGTCGAAGAGAGACAAAAAAGAGCGTAAGTCAGCAACGTCGCAGAGTGGCCGAAACGATGCGCATTGTTGCAGCAGCAGCAGCATCAGCAGGAAAAGAAAGTTTCAGCTGCTCTTTCTCTCTCTCTCCATCTCTCTACGCTTGAGCATTTATTTTATTTTATTATTGTTGTTGCAGTTGTTTCATTGACAAAAACCGAAACGCAACGTGCCACCAACAACAGAAACAACAAAAATAACAGCACATGCAACAGCAGCACTGCAACCCATTTTGTTATCGTTATTATTGCCGTGCAACGAACTTTGCATATCGAAATTGCTGCTGACAACAACGGCTTCTACCACTTCTCCTAACAACACAACAAGCAACAGGTTGCAATCTCCTTTCTTTTGTTGCTGCATCAAATTCTGTTGTTGCCGCGCTGCTTCGGTGCTGCTTTGACTGTGTTTCGTTCATTTTCAATCATTCTTATCGCGTTGCTGCTGCGCCTGACGTTGGCAGCGTCGTTCGGCTGCTGTATTGGTTGAATGGTTTACCTGTTGCTTCCAGCAACATTTCGATTGCGGCATCTTTGGTTTGGTTTTGTTTGATCTTTGGTTACTTTACTTTGCTTTGTTGTATCTTCAGCGGTTCATTTGCTGGCAACTATGGATATGTGTGTCTCTTCCTTGACTATATTTTCTTCGGCTTCAGTTGCGTTGTTGTTGTTTGTTGTTGTTGTTGTTGTTGTCGCCCATGTTTCACTGTAAAATTTATTGGCGCATATAAATGCCTTAAAATTGATGTCGCTGTCATTGCTGCTATTTCATTCTTTGTTTTTTTTTTTCAAATTTTATTGTTGCTCTTTATTATATCTATTTTTGTGAGTGGTGTTTTCCTTTTGCCTTCGATTTCTGATTATCCTGTTTTTCTTGGGACCCATTTAAAAAATTGATTTCAATAATGTTCTTTTGTTCCCATTTTTGTTTTATTTTTATTTATTGTTCTATCGGCGTAGGACGTTGTGCTCGGCGTTGATTCAAATTGGGCGTGGGCTAAAAGCATTTTTTATGGCATGGAAAATGTTTCTAACAACTGCCTACAGCTGATAGAGAAAGAGAGAGGGAGATAGATAAGTGAGTCGCTGTTTAGAACGGAGCTAATTTTGATCGTATCGATATTACGGGCACTAAATGGAAATTTCTTCTTTCGTGTGCGCCAAGTACAAATGCAATCGAAAGCGTTTGCAGTCAAACAATTTGAGTAGGTTGGACTTAAAAGTTGAATCGAATCGTTTTTTTACACTTTTGGGTGGGTCGTAGTGCATAAAATATTCTGTAGAGTTATATCGAGGGAGAGGGAAATCATAATTAGTCTACAAAAATGTCTTCATTAAAGTTGAATTCAGTTTAAAGGTATACACATAAGTCTGATATTGAAAGGCCCTGGAACTCTGCAAAAACTATCGAGCTGGAAGAGTAAAACCGACACCACTTTATTGAAAGTAGTTTAGCACTCAAGGATATAATATTGCCTGCAGTATCTTCAAAGTGCCTTGGTGGCCTAGTGTAAGTTCACTAGGATGCCGAACGCAGGGGACTGGATTCAAACCTCACTGGAGGAAAAATTTTATGTCAGGGCTCATTGTATGGTTAGACGTGATTTATGGCCATGGGTCACTTTCTCCAACCGCTGGTAGTTGGCGTTGTTTTCGATGGAGATGCTAGATGCTAGATGGCACTCCCATCGACAAGGACTGGTAGCGCCAGGCTAATCACCACCCAATCAGACAACTCTACTCGATTTATGAAACCGCCACAAGTCTTATATATTCTAATTGAACAGACTTGCTCCCTATGCTCCCTTGTGGAGTGAACAAGAAAATAAAATAAAAATCTTCCTAATGGCTAGAACCTGGCATCTCATCAGACAAGTCGCTTGTTTAGTGCTTGTAGATACAAAGCTGTAGAGTGAGACATCTCGGTGTGCTCTATATTTAATTAGGTACATATGTATGTGTGTCCACAATAAAATTTTTACCAACAACCAACCTAATGGAAGAGCGTCTGTGACACACCCTACTTTTGTTTACAGCAATTTTAGAATGCACGCAATTATTGCAAGGATTATACATCAATTCTTGCAGAACAAACGTTCCTACCGATTGGTCACGTTATTCGGAGGATGAGAAAAAGAACCATAACTTGTTAGAAATCCCAGCACATTAACACAATGGAACGATTTTCAATGGCTTTGAAGAAGGAACACTCACGGCGCACATAAAATGCCACCCATGGCTACATATTTCAATCAGGACATTTTCTATTGAAGCATTGAAATGGGAAAGCAAGACAACCTTTATGAGTACAACGAGAATGGGCTATAAATCAATATTTGAAGGCAAGAGAGAAATTGCATAGATCCTTGAATTTGAGGATAATTCGTTTGATGTACAAAAATATATCGAAATATATTGTTTTACACCAAAGCAACCCCCAAGAAGGTAATTACACCCTTTGATTATACGTACAACAACAAACAGAATAAGCAAAGGCTGCGACTCACTCACCTTTCCTGTAATCCCACGGCTTAAGCTGAACGAGGGTATTGCAACGCCTCACTTGGCTTACTCCTCTTGTTATGCTTTCGGTTTTTTCTTTTGTTTTTTCGTTCGTTGGCGGTAAATACCTTTGAGGCACGACGAAGTCGTTTTGCCAACGACGTGCCTGTCGAACGACGCCGACGTAGCAGCCGCAAAATTGACGACACAAATGACAGAAGTTTTGCTTCTCTTTTTTGAATCTTTTTGTTTTTGTCACTTTTTTTCACGCACGCACACACAAAAAATATCAAATAAAAAACGCTCACATACACGAAATAAGTGCGGCGTACGCAAACATCGAAGACAGACGAGAGAGAAACGCAAATGCGCACGCGCAACGACGCAGTAAACAAATAAAAAGGAAATAAAAATAAGAACTGCCAATTGTTTAAACAAATTTCTGAGCCATACGAAATAATTTCGCTTCTCTTTCGATTTTTTATTACTTTTTTTTATGGATTATTTGTTTCTCGGTTTTTCTATGTTGGCGCGACGCGGCTCAGCGCGGTTGCTCCTGCTCTGTTTGCTGCCTACGACAATCGTCGGATCGACGCAATTATTTTTGCGCTTACCAACTTCGGCTTTTTGCGCAGCACTTCGCTTTTTGTGTGTATCTCTTGCGCGTATTGAAAAGTGCGGCTTGGATTTTTCTGCTTTTGCCCTTTTTGAGCCTGGTTGCCTTGTTTGTTGTTAACTCTTTTTTCCTATATTCACACAAACACGCACAGTCAGTTACGATAAACATATACGGGGGCGCGCGCAACCACACACATGGAGGTACACAAACGACCGCAGGAAGAGAAGCCTGTTGCGCATCTACTTTAGGGCATCTTTTGCTACTTAGAGCAATTTGGCATTTGCACTGATGATGAACACAACGACAGAAATGAACAAGACAAAAGTGAGCTCAGTAAATCGTGCAATTTTTTTAGTTTTTTAATTTATTAAATTAAAACAATTCAAACATTTAGCGGTTTAATTCACTATAAGTTTATGCCAATTGCATTTTTTCTTCTATCGTTCTCGAATTAGCGATGCTGCGACGTTACAAACCGACGAGTTCAAGCGAGAAATTCCGTCTAAACAACCTGCCAAACAGTGTGGCCGTGTGCCAAGCAGAGCAGAGCAAATAGCGAAAATATGTACTAAAAAATACCAAGCATAAAACATAGGTTGTTGTTGTTGGTGCAAATGATTGGT
Organism: Cacoxenus indagator; assembly: GCA_035041755.1. Lineage (NCBI taxonomy): Eukaryota > Metazoa > Arthropoda > Insecta > Diptera > Drosophilidae > Cacoxenus > Cacoxenus indagator. The sequence continues at coordinate 342,026 of JAWNKX010000884.1, forward strand.
AGCCGTTATAATTTATAAGAAATGATTTATTAAAACATAAATTAATTAAATAAAACATAATACAGTTTCATTATTCTACAAACTTCTGTTATGTATAATTTTTATGAGAGTACAACTAATCACTTTCAAGTCCTATCCTTAACTAGGCACAGTTCGTTGTTTCTAATATTTTGTGCTTCTACACAGTTGGAATGTTTTATTGCGTGTGATGATAATTTATAGTTTCAAAAAAATATTCAATTTCTCTGAAATGCAACATACAACATACACACGCATTCAACATATAAAGAAATTGTGTAACGGTGCTTTAAATATGCGTCATTGTTTTGAAAGTACTATTCAAGTCTTTCGTTAGCCCTTACAGTTTAGGTGCCACTGAGCTGCAGTGAAAAACTTTAAGGCGCTCCTCATGGCATTGGTTGACTGCCAAACTTTAACATTAAAATTACGTAATTTAATTTGATTAAAAAACGTCACATAACAAATTAATTTTGTATAATTTTCTTATCAATTTAAAATAAAGTTTCACGGAGAAAAGGCACACAACAATATTATTTTGCTTATCAATATATCCACAAAAGAGCTATTTTGTTAGAAGCGGCAGGTGAGTCTGCAAGAAATGTCTGCATTGCCTTTGTTGCTATCTTTGTATTTGAATTTATTCCACTGTACTCTCCGGAACTTGATCTCAGCGACTACTAAGTATTTTGTTATGTGCTGTATTCTAGGCGCAAAGAAATGGCTACTTTGAGGATAAATCGGACGGCAATTTAGACAATAGTAATTGGCAATTTGATTATTGGATCATACAGTCATCATAAACAACCCATGGTTCAATTCCAGATACTTCAGGATTAAAGATTACTATGCATTCGAACTTTTTCCTTTATTTACATTAGTTTGCTTCTAGATCAGTTCGAATACGTGTGCTAAATAAAAGAGTAATAAGTTAACAAATTTATTGTTTCGTTTTTTTCATTTTATTATTTATTTTTTATCAAACTAATAATTTACAGATAATTCGTTTTCAATATAAATATCAAACATTTACATATAAAAATAGAAAAAGTCAAACTGCATTCGTTTCTCTCATTCAACACAAAAATTAGTTTAAAAATTCTAATTTTTTTCACACCAAAATGAAAATAATCCATTCATTGGTTTTAATTCTCCAAAATAATAATAATAATTTTCAACTGTACTAATACTTTAGATTGTATATAAAAAGATGTATAAAAATGTAAGGCAAAAAGTTGCTCGTTGTACTCCTTTTGTACGAGTCCAAAAATTTGTTTCTTCTTTTGGGTTCAAGCTTTTTAAGGCGTGTTTTTTTTTAAATCTTTTCTTATTATTTTTCGTCCATGTTTCGTAATGGAAGCGATACAAGAATACTGCGATATAAAATATGTGTTTTAAATATTATATAGAATAAAGAAGAAGCATGCTTAAGAAACTAACTTACAAATAATTCGAATTGCATGTTAACGACAAAAGAAAAAATCGATGATGTAGCATATTTCCTGACGGGGAAGTGGTCAAACTAAAGTTTTGTTTGTGTAAGAGTTTTACACATGGAGGCATATCAAAGGTCAAGTATTGTGGTGTCTTTATGTGTACGTGTGTGTTTGTGTGGGCGGGTGTTTACAAACTAAGTAAAACTTATGAGCTAAAAACATTCATGGGTAAATTTAAAATCGCTTGGTTCCGTTGTTTCGAAAATCGTTGATCGATTGATTGATTGGCGAATTATATGATTGTTTGTTTGATTGATTGATATGATGTTTATTTTAGCTTGTATATAGATCGAGTGCCTAAATGTGACTCTCTTCGTGTGTTGTCGTTTTCGTTGTTACGGTCTCAGCTTCACCGTTTGTCTTTTCATGAGAAATGCTCGTGATGACAGACTTGATGACCACAGAACTAGTGCTGCTCTCGGTGGTATTACTGTAGGGAAAACAAAACCAAAAAATGTAATCAATTACAAAAGACACAGAACAGCTATATTAGTCGGTCTCACCTATTCGGCGATAATTCAATAAAGTTGGGCATATGCAAGTCCTTGATATCCTTTAATGGTACGCTGGTCAACATCTGATTGGTCTGTGTGCTAAGCACTGAGAGGCGCCCTAAGGATGCAAGTTTATTTTTTAATAATTAAAATTGCTCAAATACAAAAGAATATGTCGGCCCTTTTCGAAAATGGCATGCAACGCTGTGATGCTGAAACTGTAACTGCGTGGTGCGTTAGGCGATCAATTTAAACTTTAAATTTTTAGTCTTTTATAAATAAGAAAAACATATAAAAAAATGTGTAAAGGTATGTAGTACATGCATACTACTGTTGTTGACCTAGAAATGAAAAAAATAATAAAGAAATTGAGCATTTTTCGTAGTAAAATAAAAACAGAACATGAATGCCGGACACACAGACAGTTTGAGACGCACTGAACGCAAAATACAAATGATGAAAGGCGGCGGCCTTTGAAGCTTTTGAAGCGCTTCTTTTGAAATATTACGATTTTATGTTTTGACGAAGACAAAAAGCGTTGTTTACTCGGTTTACTACTCTTTAATTGGTCTACTGTTCACTTACCAACAGTTTCCTCTGTCGTCGTCGAGCAGAGCGTTGTCGTTGTGGTGTTTAAATGATCGCGCACTGAATCAACGGTAATATCACCAATCGAACTCGTAATTGTTTCATTGGCACGATTTGGTGAGCTACCACCACCGCTGCCGGCGACACCGTTTGCCAGGCCATTGCTGTCAATTGTGACCTCCAATGTTTTTGTGCGTCCCTTTGGCACTGGTGGTTCCGAGATGACCTCTTTGATGCTGTCGGCATCTTCATCTTCAGCTTGCTCTGACGCAGCGGTTTCCTCTTCTGCTTCGAGTTTTTCTACCGCAATATCGCCATTAGGTTGTACCACTTTTGATGTGGCCAAAGAGATGCGTTGCAATTCTGATGAGCTCATCATGTACAGCGCCTCACCAGCGTTTGTAAAGCAAAGCGAAGAGATGCCACTGTTGTGGGGGTAAATAAGAATGCTGGTTATACTTGTACTGACTAAAGTCTTGATGAACACTCACTTGATATCCTCGCGTCGCACGGCAGCTGCATTCAATTGACGTTTCAATTCCGGCACCGATAGCACCATAATGTCACCCATGTTGGTCAAACAAATCAAAGCCATTTCGTGATATGTTCCGCCAGTAGCACCACCGCCAGATGCGATGCTTGCATTGGCATCGCCACCACCATCATGGGAACGCACCGATTTTGACGGAGAGCCACCGTGCGCGTTTTGCAGTTCGTGTGGCACACGACAAGAGAAGGAGGCAAAGTGAATGCGTCGTATACGTGCGCCTTCGTTGGCGGTCAACTTGTACTTATTGATCGGCTTCAGTTGTGGCAATGAGAACACTTTGAATTGTTCCTCGGACGCGATGAGCACACGATGCGGTGGTGTGCCATTGCCGCCGTGTAATTGATCTACAGGGCAGCCAGTCTGATCGAATATCGAGATGCCGACAACGGGTGCGCGATGTTTCAATTGGATCTCCTTCGCCAGCTGAGCAGATATGCGTCGCGGCTGTTGTACTGTTGGTGAGCCACTGGCTGGAGGTCCAGCTGTTGCGGCAGTTTGTGCTGGTGGCAAGTGTAGTAGGAAAACGGAAACTGTGCTGGCATTTGTCGCTGACCACAAAGTGGGCGAAGTGATGTTAACTGGAAGAGCGGAGAAAAGTTATTTAGAAAAGATTTCTTCGCCCATCTCCGAGGAGTGTTTTACCATTTGTTATGTACGTTTTGGCAAAGAGCAAACAACGCACCATAGATCCCATGCCATCGTCGACAGAACGTGCCTCCACCTGACGTTCAATTGGACGTGCTTCTAGCTGCAGTTGAAACGTTAATTAGTCAAATGAAATGAATGAGTGCTCATCAAAGTAATAATTCCTACGCACCGTGGTCGGCACTTGTGTGCTTGGATTGTTGCGCGTTGAACGTCCCTTACGCAATTTACGGAATGATTCACGCAAAGATTTTTTGAAAGATTTACGCCTGGAAAGCTGCTCACCGGCGCCAGTTAAATCTGTAAACAAGCAAAGTCAGTAAATGACGTCATCGTTCTTATTTCACCCACCCACCATTCGGATTCAATGTGCAGCGATGAAAGACCGGCACAAAATTCTTGAAATCGAACAGCACTAAACCGTGTGCTGTGCCACCGGAGAGTACGCCCCAATTAGCTTCGAGTGCCAGACAAGTAATACTGGCTGGTGGCAGCACTTGCAATACGCCCGTCACATGCACACCGGCATCGCCAACTGGTGCGGCATTCTCCTCCAGCAAATTGCCACGCACATTCAATTGATCGTGTCCCTTCCAGACGAAACCATCACGATCGCTGACCAAATTCATTGTGCTGACCTTCAAACCGGCACGTTCCTCTACATCAAGGGCATCAAAATTAGCGATGACAATCTGCCCCGCTGTGCCAGCCACGATTAGTTGACCCGTACGCGAGCAGAGCGCAATTTTCTTTACGGCCAAACGTGGATCATCGGAATACGGATCGAATAGACCCGCTTTACGGAATGGTGGTTCGGAATCGTCCAAAGGCTCACTTGAATCTAACGGAATGTCATCTTGATTTTCATGACCGAAAAGGTTTGCGGTCTTAAAATTGTAAATTGGTTTTAGCACAACACTTGTGCAATCCCAAAATTTGACGGAACCATCCTCGTGTCCCGTCAGCAGTATCTCATATTCCTTTGCCATCTCCGCGCTGCCTTCTGTCGCCACGTCATTTGCAGACTCCTCGATCAGAACGCCACCATTGATGGGCCACTCAATGTTGCTGTAGTCGCTGTCCTGTTCTTCGCCAGCACGCACAATTTTATCGTACACTTCCTGTGAGACTTGTGAGGCCAAATAGTTGCAGGTGACCGCCGAAGCGTGCACGGAATGCAGGTAGGGCGCTTTCAAGGCCGGCACTTTCGGATCGGTTAGATCGTAGGCACACAGTTCCTCTTCGAGGAGTACAACGAGCACTTGTACTTCATCGTTTTGCGTTGGCTTGTAGGTTACAAAGAAGTCAATAACCTTGGAAGTGAAATCCAAGCAAAGCTTATTGCCATCGCTGGCATGCACCGAAACACAATTGTGATCGCCGTAAGCAGAGCGTGGCATGCCACCGGAAAAGATTATGACATCAGCATTGCTAAGTGAGGGCAGAAGTAGAAAGTTTATTAATAACTAAAAGAAACGAAAGAAAGCACGCAACAAAACTCACCCCCTTTTGCCTTTAAAAAGTCTGTTGATACTCTTACACGGATCCGGTCCATAAGCCACGTAATTAACATTCTTCGGTGGGTCTGTGCTCTCCAATTGCCATGTAGCATAAGAGCCATCCGCATGGTACCACGTAAACTCCTTGCCCATTTCACTTACATAGAGACCCACGCTTTGACCATGTCCTGGCGCTACAAATGCGCGTACGACCGACGATGTCTCCAGATCCCAGAGCACAGACAAGCCACGGTTATAGGCAATAAGTAGATGGTTCAAAGCATTTGGCAACTGACGTATCGATTCTATAGCGCCCGGATTCAGTTTATACGTGGGCGGTACTTGCTCCAGCACAACATCATGGTAAATAACCGGTTCGCGGATGGTAAACGATTTCAAGTCGAACTGGTAGATGTTGCCACCCTCGGTGCCAATCCAAACGATGTCTTTGTTCAACGAGGAGCACAGTGATGAAACCTTCTTCAACTTCCCATCGAAGGGCAAACTTTTGATGGCCACGAGTGTTGTGCCCACCGGTTCCCAGAGTATTAGCTGATTTGCGGCGGTCAACGAGAGCACGTGACCAGTGCCATAGACCCATTCCAATAGTTGTACATTTAATTCTGCGGCCGAATTATTGACCATTGTATGCTGGCCGTAGAACTCAACGCCCGGCCGGCCAAACACTTTGATGGCGCCCGTCTGTGTGCCGATGGCCATGAGTTGCGAGACCGGATCATAGGCCAATGCCGAGGGCTTGTGTGGGAAACCATGCTGTGAGGTCTGAAAATGAATGGAGAAGAACAACATTAGATTTGGTGTTATAATAGTTAGAGAGGTTAGAGAGGCTTGGTAGCCAGCAGTGGACAGCAAAAAGTTGCCAGTCGACTGAGTTCATAATTAGTTCAACTATGTTTAACTTGTTTTTCTGCTTCTTCCTATATATATATTTTTTTTTTGAGTGCTTTAATTGCTTCTCTAACAAGAGGAAATCTGTGCTTAACATTGTTGTTCCCATTTCGTGGTTAAGCCAGCTGCTTCTGGCGTCCAATGCTACTTGGATTCGTGTTTTGAAAATTGGCCACTCAAGCTGAAGTTCAACTTGAACGATCAACAAGTCGTGATAGTGCGATCGGTATAGACTGACTGCTTGCTTACGATACACTCCCACACTGTCTCTACTTTGCTGTAGAAGAAAGCCAGTTCAAGTTGAAGATCTCTTGACGTTTCCTTTATGCAATGACAGAAACAATAGAGGAAAAACTGTTTTGTCATGGGGCAGCTCAAGTGTACAGCACTTGAGATCAATTGTAATGATTATGCAAGGATACTAATTTAGTTCAATCTTTAAACCATGCTGTAAATAATGAATGATCAATGAAGGCAGACAAAGGTTGACGTGCTCTGTAAATGAGATGAGAAGATGACCCACAAGACTATAAAAGAATACCATTGAGTATTTGTTAAATTTGTCTTTTAAAAGCTTATATCCGAGCATAATCTATCATATTTTCATGACAAATAATAATAATACAAGCTTTGATGCATTATGTCTAGGCTTTATTGTATTTTAAGCCAACTGAGCTTTGAGTCTATGCAGATTTTATGATATGAAACATCTTTGGTTTCAGTAGGTTAAAATTTTGCATAGCGTAACGCTCGCATACAATCAAAAATCGTGACCGTCTCGCGCACGAATGCATATGAAGTCCTTCGAGTCGCTTCCCATATGAAGTTAAATCATTTGCCTGCTTAAATGTGTATGTCGACTCGTTAGCCTAGGGGAAGTGTACTACGGTTGCCGTCTCAGTTGTCGACGATCAAACCCCACGGTGGACGTATGCGCGTTTCAAATCAGAAGCTTGTGAGTGCTAAGCGTACTCACCTATATTTTTTCCTGTATCTTATGTAAGTGCCTGTTAATATCCCTGAAAGGGTTGTGACCTAGCACAAGTTATCACAGGATTGGGGGGGATGGGTAAAGGACAAATTTGAAAATACAAACTTAGTTTTCAGGCCAGATTCTGTCTAAAATTTAAGAAATATTTTTTCTGCTTATCTCGAGGTAAAACGAAAGTAGGCTCCCGGCGTAATGTGAGGCCTTAAGGGATAAGTGCCTATTATCTGTTGCTTAGAACTGTATCATATCGTCTCGGACTATAAAGGGTTATTTGTTTAACTTTGTAAGTACTCTATATATCCTAAAAAATTCTTTGAAACATCTTAGAGGATATCGGAACTTCTCGATCTCTAGCACCAATTAGAGTTATCTCAGAAAAATATTTGTTTGGCATTTTCCAACACTGCCTTTTAAATCTGATACTCTTCAACGTTCCCGTAAAAACTTCAACTAGTTCAGACGATACCTTCCGAACTCTTTGTTGACCGCTATTGGCATTTTCGCCATTTCTATCCTCACTGCTACCAGTATTACTGGAGCTATCTTCACCACTCACTTTCCTTCGCTGTTGCGAAGACGTTGATGGCAAATGTGTACTTTTGTGAAAACCGTCCGTGTAAAAAAGCATCGCTTAACTGATTCGCATAAAACGCGGCAGACGCTTTCGAACCCACAACGACCAACAAAATGTTCATGCTTCTTAAGCGAAAACTGTTTTTCATGCTTTCTTTTATTATTATTGTTTTCCTAATTTGTTTTTTGTTGTTGATGTTGTTTTGTTCTTTTTTTTAAAGGTTTTTGTTGCTTCACGCTACAGCGACGAAATTTGCCTGAAGCGGGTGTTTGGGGCAAGAGACACAATGACAGCCGTAACACGACAAGATTGGCAACTCCACTCGACTTGCTGAGTTGCTCTCACGCTGGGCAAATAAAATCCCAAACACAAAAGAAATCAAAATAAAGCGGGAGCCAACCAAAAGTCAAGTAACGAACCAGAGAAACCGCAATAAATGCTAAGCAAAGCGTGAAGAACTTTGCTATTTCGACCCAATTGAATCGGCGGCAGCGACTCTGACTTGACTTGACTTGGCTCAGTTAGCTTTCGGATTCAATGCGGTTCAGTGAAGAGAGCTCATTGCAACAATGGGAACAACCTGAAGCCTGAATTAATCGCTGTCTTTGAGCTTTCATTACAGTTAACCGCTCCCCCTTAACCTACATCCTTTAGAGCAGTCACACATTTGCCGGAAATCAGTTGAATGTTGTGTTTTCTCTCTGTTTCAACGACGCTTTGCGGTTTTTCCAATAAGACAAACTCAACTGAGTGGAGTTGACTTGAGTGAATTTTTTAATGCACTCAACTCCAAGTTTGAGTCACATTTTCAAGTCGCGCTTCAATTCGCTCTTTTTTACGCTGTCACTGGAATGGTGATTACCCAAGCCGTTGAGTTTAGCAAATAGTTACTAGCGTGGCTCATTAAACATCTTTATTATTTTATTATTTTTTATTTTTATTTTTAATTTTCTTCTTTGTGTATTCCTATCGCGTTCAATTTGCGCAATTGCTCTCATTGCCTATTAAGTAGATAAATGTGAAGGAATATCAAAAGAAGCTATAATTTTTACAGTTCATTGGTTTTTTCGTAAATTATTTTAATTGAGTTCGTTTTAGGGCTAATTAGTTTAGTACCATTTGACAGATACACTAACAAAATGTAAATTCGAGTAGAAAATTATTACAAGATATCACGGGTTTACTTTATTTACTCAATTAATTTCCAATCTTTACTCACAATTGTAGTGTGAATGCTTATGTGTTCCAAATTAGGTCAAATTTGTTTGACAATTAACACTGACATGGCCAGTTTTTGTGATAAAAATTAATAAATCCTAAGTTGAATTACAGAAATTTATATCGTAGTCCATCTATTAATCGAATAGCCATTGAAGGGCTCACTCGATGCTTATTTCATTTTTAATTCGTTGAATTTTTAATTTATTTTTCGAGAAATTCAATTTAACTTCGGGGAACGATCTACAACTAAACTAAACAAAATTTTCTTTTAAGACCACAAAATCTTAAAAATTAGTGTCTGTCGTCTCTTTATTATATGAAAGGTACATTTTTTGAGTATTCCATATTATTTTTCCATAGTTATTTCGATTCCTTAACGATGAAAAATGATTAAATTTAGATAAAAAAGTGCAAATAGCACCTACTGCTATGATGGACAGACACTTAAATATTCATAGGATTCTACAGGTATTTGATGAATTCAGAAGGTTACTATATAATGAGCGGGAAATTCATTATATATAATTAATGGACCGCTGAATGGAGTTGAAGTAATTTAATTGTAAGTCAATCGTCATTTGCTATCACAATTTTTTTTTGTTTAACAATTGTTTTGACTACAGATCAAGTTCTTAAGTTCTCTGTGAAAAATGATCGAAACTGCACAACAGATTAAAAATAGTTTGAGTAACGATGCATAATTCAGACAGACAATCGGATAGAATGAAAAGTGCTATAATTACGTTTTTCAGTGGGGATCTCGAAAATAAATTGTCCCTAAAAATAGCTTGAACCTATGTTGTCTTATATTAAGTTTTCGATGCCCTAATTAAGCACCACCATATCTGTAGGTACTTCTATAAATTTTTCATAGTGTACTTGCCGCCATTACACTGTACAGCACATTCAATTTATGTAGTATGCCCCAAATACGAAATAAAAATACGGGAAAATAATAAAAACACAATAAATAAATAGATAAATATTACACAAAAGTTGAATTCCGTGGGGAGAGACGTAGAGCCAAGTAAGCGGGACTACAGTCAAAAGCGTAGAAAAGTCATTATGCACTGTTGTTATTACCAACATCATTATCGTAATATAGACGAGGAAAGAGTCAGAAATCGTTATGACTGAAAAAAGGCCGGGCTTTTTTTGCAATGTTTTGTTTTAACTGCACATAAAAATGAATGGGCGAGAGGGTCTATTAAAGTGTTTTGTATTAAGCACTGTGCTCCTCGGGTTATATTTGAAGTATACCATGAAATTGAAGAGATTACGAGCGCACTGAACACTGAGTAAAAAGCATGAAGTACGCTTTTCACTTCTCTATTGTTGTTGTTGTTTTGTTGTTGTTGTTGTGCTTTTTATGCTCTGTGCAACAATTCTATTGTTGCAAGCGTGAACAAGCAAGCTGAAAGCAGCTTATAACATTTTCAGTTTGATTATTGTTAACCATCATCATCATCAACGTCATAATCATCATCATAATTGTGATGTTTTGTGCATTCGTTCATCGCTTCGTTGATTCTTCTCTCTTGATTTGCATGTGATTTGAATTTTGATTAGCAGAGACGCTAACGCACTTTGCTCAGGTTCTATGTACGAGTATATATTTTTGTATCTGTAATACAAACTCGTTTGAACCAATTTTTGCATTTGCATCAAGCCAAACATAGAAACTTTTCCTCTTTGACTAGAAATCCGATGACTCAGTTGAATGCCAAAAAATTACGCGCGAATAGAAGCACAATCGACGCGTACAATCAATCAAAATATCAAATACTCAAGCGTGTGTGTTAACTGTACGACCCAACATTGCCTATGATTGGATGACTCAGACACCCAAGCACACACCCAAGCACCCATGCAGAAAGCCTAAAAATTAGATTGCCTTGGAATTTTGCAGTCCCACGGGGAGAAGGTTTTTAAGGCTTAAAAAACCGCTTATGATTGAGTTGACCCTTAATAGTATCATAAATCTAAAATCAAGCGATAATGTATACTTTTGAGGTGTGCTTACTTTATTTTTTATTTTTTGTTTGTTTTTTGGTTAAATGCGATAAAATACCCGTTAAACCGATTGCGAGATAATATATTTAAAAGTGCTCACATATTAGAGAGGGTGGGGGTGGCCTTCAAAGATTTACAAAACCATAAACTAAAACTATAAACACTTCTTCACATTCTGTCGGTAATATCTATATATGTATATAAAATCGTTTGTGCATTTGTTAGGAACTCGTATTCTTCGCATCCATAAGGGCTATGGAGCTCAAATTTTTACCTTGGGTTCTGTTCGAGCTCTGCTCGGTTTTTTGTGTATTTTGGACCCACTATGTGATCCTGGAGTGGAGTAAATTCGATTATTCAGAGGTACGTATGTTTAAAAAGTTCACTAATACGTACACAATGTATGCAAACAGTTACTCAATTTTTGAGCGAGAAAGCGGATATTCTGCACGAAGCTTTCTGTAAATTTTTCTGATTCGACCATTAGCAGGGGTATCTCTGATACACACCTCTACCGTTTCAATTTCAAATTCTTATTAGAACATTTTTCTTCCCCCATTGGAACACGAAATTTTAGAGCGGCCTTTGTCACTTGAACGTTTTGTGCTAGAAAATAAAGAAACTCTACAGAAAAAAGACCCATTTATCACAAACTAACCCAATTCCACTAAAATTTCAAATTGGATAGTCAACAAATTGGCGTAGATATTGGAAACAAAATTAGTCATATTTCGAACAATAAAAATGATTGTAGTTTTATAGCAAAGCGATTCAATGAACAGATACAATATCAAAGTAACAACAAAGACGGCGACAACGACGAAAGCGACGCCAATCTTAGAACCATAAAAAAACATATACATACATATAGATAGCTACAAAGAAGGAAAAAGCCGGTTAAAATGCTCATAAATAAAAAGTAAACACTTGTTTGGTAGTGTGGCCGACGGCCGACATACAAAAAATAAGCGACCCATTTACAGGTGCAGCGTTTCTCAGGCACTGGAAGCTTATCAATAAATACGCGCCTTTGCTTATCACAAGAAAACGATAACAACATTAACAACACTGCGCAATCATAATGTGTGTAATGTTGGTAGAGCGAAAAAAAGCGAGAGTAAAGGGCACTGTGTTGACAGTGCACAACAAAGAGTATTTATAACCTCTATATGAATAAGTTCTCTCTGGTGCACAACATCAAATACAATAAAGCCCGAACATTGATAGGTCGAGCTTTTGGGCTCAAATCAAACTCTCACTTGAATGCGCGTGGGTGTGTGTTTGTAAATGCAACTACTGAGCGTGCGCAATCTTATCAGAAAGCAATGCAGAACTGAAAGCAGAACTCTTATCAACGTTGCTTTACATGTGTGTGCGTGTAAGTTTGTTTGTAATTTATTAGTTCGTCTGTTGATAAACGCTCGAGGAAGCTAGAGAGACCGTGAGTACACAAAGAAGAATGCCAGTTGCGAAAGTAGGCAAAAGCACTCATTTAAATGAATCAATTATTTAATTTAGCGGTACTTATGCAAGAGTGAATAAGAACAAACATTAGGATGAGATCATGAAATACCAATGGGGTGTTTTGAATTTTTTTTTTTCGGAAATGTTACTCTCGTTAAGCTCTAACGCCAACGACAGCAACTCTGTATGTGGAAAGCTGAAGAATGTTGTTGCAAGCAAAATTTTGCAATCGGTGTTTTTTTGAGTTTTTTTTTTTGAGTCATCGTTATCGAAATCAACTTCCTTTTTTGCTGGCTGCGGTCTTTTAAAACTTCATTCATATATGTTTCTTATGACGCGTCTCAATCAATCAAAATAAACTTTGAACAAGCATAAAAACAATCAACAACAATAAACTAAGTAGAAACAACAACAACAAATCATGTCAATTGTATCAAATTTGCAGATTTCTTGTTGATGCCATCAATTTTTTTTTCTTACAATAAAATTAATTCGAGGTTTGTGTGGTATCCACAACATTATTTCTCAATTGTATTGCATTCGTGGTCTGCGTGTTGACTGCGATAGTAATAACAACAACACATGACACATATAATCGGAGACGTTCGTGTAACGAAAAACCTCCAAACGGTATACACACAACAACAATAATTGCAAAAACAAAAACAGCAACAGCAACGTGTCAAATAATCATTTAACAAAACTCGTTATCAAACGACGACCGATTTTGTCTTCGTGCCTAATTTGAAATACGAATTTATAGAACAAACAAAATTCACCGACATTAAAACTTGTCACTTTGTGAAATTGATGTATGACTTTGGTAAATGTGCCATTTGTAAATAAAGTGACACACGAAGATATCTGTGAAAAGCGGCTTCAAAGCGAATGTTGTAGTAATCAAATTGCAAAAAGGTGTGAAAAGTCACCTGTTGCTGTTACCTTTTGAAGATGGGATGCATAATATAATATTTAGAATTCTAAGAAAACTTGAGAGTAAAGAACCTTTTGGTAAATGCTTATATGAACACCTTGCCTAAGTGGTAAGTGTACGTGAGATATCATCAAGAGATTAAAATTTAGTTTTCCAGAAATCCAAGCCGAATGCCTCTATAACATGGAAACAATAAGTCGCTCCTTCGATTTTTTAACCTCAAGCACTAATTCGGACAGTTATAATAGACAAATATGTGCTTCTGGAAGTGCCTATATTTGGCCATTAAGAGAATATATATAGTGAATAAGGTAACAAAAACACTCTACATATTTAAAAATGAATAAAGTGCTTTTAACGGCGTTTGTGATAGATTAATGGCAATAGTCTTTGGCAATAAAAAAAATGTCAGTAAACGAATTTAAGCATAATGAAGATTGAATTGAATAAGATGTACAACTGGGATGATTCTATACTCATAAGCAAAACAGAAAACCCCATTTCTCATGTGTCTGCCAAACGATTTGATTTTTCTCATCTTTTTTAGATGCCACTTTCTATGGTCACTTGTAACTCTCTATCTATTCCTAAGCTACATAAAAATGAAAATTCCGACTACTAAACACGCTCAGAACTCATTTCGACCAAACCCAAAAAACTATTTTCGTAATGAATAAAGACACGTTTGGCTTTCAGCCATGTTGGTATGCAATAAATTATGTGGGCGCTGTTGGCCAATATGAATGTATACACACGTACACATATACACAGTATGTACACAGAGCAGGTATAAAAGAACACAGTTATACACACTCACACTCAGAATAAAACGATTTTCAACGCTTTCTACTGAACAAGAAAAAAACACAACAACACACAACAACAAAAATAAATAAAAAAATTCATTTCTGATTAGCATTTTTAGCATTCTAACTTTCAACATGGCCAAAACATTGGGAACCACAAAAGATAAAAGCCAAAACTCTTGGGTGTGGCAATCGAAAACATTTTGTGGTCTAATCAGCGCCTCCGCACGCCCCCGTAACGGACTATTTCGAAAAGGTTTGTTTGTTTTTGCGTGCGTAAAGCTTTGCTCCGCTCACCCGCAGCGTGACAAAAGGAAGAGTCATTTTCTTGTCTTTTGTTGTGGGTTTCACACATTTAGTTTGACTTTCGCAATAGGCGAAGAATAAGATGTAGATTACCGGTTGAAAGCATTACGATGAGTATGAAGAAGAATAATAAAGAAGAAGAAAAACAAACAACGCCGTGGATGATTCATTCACCCAACAACGACGGAAGCTCACGATTTGAAATGCCGCAATGTGACTTTTGCACTGAAGTGTGCGGCACAGTTATTTTGCTGATTTGCTTATTTTATTAAAGTTTGCATATTTTTGGTTTATAATTTATTTTTTAGTTGTTATGTTTTCGCTTACTAATTTGTATTTATTAGGTCAATGCATGCAAGTTCTACTTTTGTTCTCCCTCTCTCGCTCTCTCACTGTCACTGTCTTTATATGTTCATCAGTTAGTGTTTGCATAAATATTTAAAAAAAAAGACCCCGCACTAAGCCCGAAGTAGAAGAAAATTATCTAAATAAGAATGCACGTGCTCATTCATGCTCCACCGTCGCAATGACATCATCAACGTTTATTAGCCGCTTCGCAAACTTCGTTTGCTTTTTCGCTTGTTCACGTATTCGACAATGCAAAAAAACGTACACGCGCACAATACAATGCAATCCCTCTCCAACACTCACACACTCCATTGTTTTAGGAGCCAGAAGCAGCGCCAATTGTGTGTGCATGTGTGTGCATCACCTTGACGTCAGCGTTGTCACTGCAGGCGTCATTTGCAGTATTGGGGACGACGATGGTATTGTCAAGCAGTCGTAACGGCAAACGCCAGCGACCATTCGTCGTAGTCAGCTTGGCGTATCTATCTGCATGTTTTTGTCTGCAGCTGTGTGTGCATATGTGGCTGCGTTTTATTGGTGTCAAAAAAAATTTGATTCTTCTTGACATTACTTTTTTTTTGGCAACATGTTCGCGGAACTTGACCTCGTTGGCTTTACGTTTGGGTGCTCCGCTTGATCCTCATCCTTTTGATGGCTTTTTTTCAAACAAAGCCAGAATTTCTTGACATGTTTATTCCTAAATATACCTGTAAACTGCAGCGATTCTCTGACTCGTTGAAATACTATGAAAATACTGTGAAAACTATGGGTACAATTTCGCGACATACATAGATATTAAGTTTACTTTATGTTTTAATATCCTAGGTATTAATGTGACATGTTGTTTCATTAGAAACCTTGAGAGAAAGACGGGTCTGGAAGTTCTTAGGTTTGATTAGCGAATGATTAAATATAGGAAAATTGATATATGGGATATGTTAATTATATCATCGAGATGGACGACTCGACTGCGATTACGCCAGGTGGGGGATAATATCCTTAATGTGTTGATTATGTCTACTTATTGAAAGGCCCCACACCATCCTAAAGGATGCCAAGACGTAGAGCATTTAGAATTAGAAGTAACAATATATCTATATGCTATCTGTTGTCCTATGATATGTGATAGATTTTCAATAAACTGTACTTTGAGTATATCCCAACTCCTGCTGATGTGTAGTATGTATCTCTATGATTTTTTGCGGTTAGATTTTTTCAAGTCACATGTTAATATGGTTGGAAGAAGTGTTAAGAGAAGTAAAAGAAATTAGAATTTCTTATGTTTTGTATATATATATAATTTATATCGCTATCGCTATATTGTATCATCAAAAAGTACAACATTTATTAAGTCCTCCAAACCATTAACGCCTACACAATAAAACAATATATTAATCATTTCAAAGAAATAGACAACAAGTGCGCATGACGAAGCGCTCGATGGAGTCACTAAGTTCTTGTCTTATCGGCGGTGCGATATAAAATTTCAAATCGATATTTAAGACAAGCACATTTGAGCGATAACGATGCGGAGCAGAATCAACCAACCAACCAACCAAGTCAAGGACCGACTATGTCAACTAAATGGAATGGAACTTCGCCTGGAGCTACAAAGAAAGACGCGACGCTATTATATAGCTGAGCATGCCAAAGCCACTTGAAATCAATTAAAAACTTCCGACGACGACGACGGCGTTGACCCAACGCAACCCAACAGTATTCAAACCAAATCGGTTTAAGCAACGAACCAAGTCTGAAGCCGCCTCAATAGAGAGGCTGTTGAGAAAAAGAAAGAAAGAAAAAGAATATAAATGAAAGCATTTAATTAAATTCTAAATATGTGCATATAGTACAGTACGAGTGTATGTATGATTTGAGATGCGAAGCGGCGAAGAAGATGCACGACAAAATAAATTCAAGAAGCAAAAGGCCAAGGGGAGCGCAGATTGCATTGTATGTGGCGCATTGACTTGCTTTTTGTCAATTGCCATTTGACGTCATGCGCTTTTTCATTCCCTTCGTAAATTGACACAAAATGAGTTTTCGAATGGTATGCGCTTGGTTTAGCTTTGCTTGGGTTTCTTTCGAGGTGGTATTCGTCTTTGCTGAGTGCTTATGACGTTCTGTCGCGTTATTAGGGTGTGAAGTGAATTGGTTTTTGATGCGCATGCGCGGCGTTGACAGACAGCAACGTAATAACTGGGCTGTCAAATTAGTCAACGTCAATGACGCTTTATAATAATGTTCCTCTTTTATTATTATTAAATTTTCCACACTTGTAATTAGCTGAGCTACATGAAAAAAATCCTTCAACACTGGCCCAGCACGTAAAAATGCCACAAATCTCAGCGATTATAATGAAATGGACAAAACTCACCTTTCGATAAGCGAACAATTCCTTTTGTAGGCGTTGCCGCTCCGCTGTTGGCTGTTGACCTTTGCCGCGTATAAATTTTAGCATTTTGATCTTTTCAATTTAATCTGCCTCTTCACCGTTCGAATGTTTGCTGTTGCCTTTAATGAATCTGCAAAAATTGGAAACCGAAAAATATTTGATTATTTATAAAAAAGAAACTAGGCAAAGCCGAAACTATGATACGCTTCAAAAGATAGTGTTGGGTTGCTCATGAGTGAAAAAAACCAGTGCCTACCCAACACTAGTATGGAGTCTATAATACTAGGTTCTTCAGCTTTCATATAAAGATAAGAATTTCAAGCATTGGTTTAAAAGGGGGAAATGAGTACAGACGTGTTACAATCCACTAATCATATGATCTTTAAATTTTTACGGTTAATAATAATTAATTAAATTATTTTAAATTTCAGTTCAGTAAAAATAGTTTCTTATAAGCACTTTAAATTGACCCTTGGGCTGATAAAGGCGATAAACGATTAAATTATCTATACTAATATTACAAAAAGGTAATTCTATTTGGATGTTAGAGGTAATCTTCGGAACTACCAATCCGATTTTAAAAATTCTTTCACCAGTAGAATGCTACGTTGTCACTGAGTGTCATGGATTATAACTATATTTGATTTTTTTAAATCAAATTGCTGTTAGATACGTCAAAAAATCACAAAAAAGAAAATAAATTGTCATACAACAACACCCCTTATTTTGTATGCCAATACACTCTCTTATGATCAGCACATGGACTTCGTGTAGCGTATTGTTGTATAGCTCAAAAACTGAAATTAGTTTGTATATACTCGTATTCAGATGAACAGATGGACATTATTGTTTCAGCTGTTCATGAATATATGTCTATACTACAATATATGGCGTCTGTGCTGACTCCTTGGCTGATCATTAATCAAATCCACTTTCTCTTATCAAGCGCACAGGCGTGGGTGTGCTTCAGAAAACAAAACGTTTCAATATACATATATTTAGGATACAACGCGTGGCTGTTTTATTGGCTGCCAAATAAATAAACGAAACATCAACGAAATTATAAAAATAGATACTAAATGGAAATTGGTTATAGCAAAAATAGGCTGAAGGCTATCGCAAACGGCTTCGACATTGGCAACAGCAGAAAATTCGTGAAGGTCGTAAATTTGGATCTGTTGAGATGGATGACATGATAAAATTTTTTATTAATTCTGACGTCTGTCTGCCTACAAATATCGTGAATTAATTGAAATGCAAGGAACAGAACTCTACTCAAAGCTGATGCTTTAATAAAGTTAAAAATAATATTAGAAGAGCTTACAGAAACACAAAAGTGTTAAAGTCCCTTTACTTGTTCCTAATTGAGCCAAACAATTTTTTTTTTCTAACTTTGAATTAAATTTTCAAACGGTGTTGTTGGATATTATAATAATGCAAATGTCTATGCCTAAGATAGCAGGAAAAGATTTTCATTTTGAAAGTCGCAGATGAGTAAACTTTTTTTAATTGTACAGGTACAACATCAAAATATTCGATGCACCCGCTATCGTATTATCAGGCAAGCATATATAAATGAAATATATATGAATATATGTACATATATAAGGGCCAAAAACATGTATGGTTGACATTTTCTCAGATAAGCTGACAAGTCATAATTGGGTTCTGCTGACAAATCAGTTCAAGAAATTTTTAAATTTTACGAAGAACAAAGTACATAAATCTAAAAACAACTGTATAAACATTTTCCAAAAGCAAACAATTCTTTGTAGCAACATCAGTATGACAAATAACATAACTGGTCAAGTAGAAGTAACCGTGACGGCTCCAAGAGCCTATCAGTTCGATATGGACTTTTGATTAAAATTATCTATATGATTAGAATTAGCACAACGATTTCAAAGACTTGTTAGACTTGTTAATTCCAGAAGGGGCTACCTTTTGATCCAATGAAAAGATATTGGAAATTGTGTCCCTCTTGAAAGACAGTTTTAGTTCTGGTGTTTTTTTTTACTATTGTATGTGTAAACTCATCTGAGATTTGAATAGTGAATATTTCAAAATCATTCAGTAATATTAATTCACTAATAAGGATAACCGGTGCTTAAAGCGTGTTTGCGTATAATGAAGAGGCTTTAGTAAAGTGTGCATAAATAAGAGTTTTTATGACATGACCAGTTTCATGTAGAGTGTAACTTCGCACTTGTTTCAAAGCTTAAATGTGTGCTAAATGTAATAAAGATCAGTGAATTTGTATAAAGAAACTAACGAAATTATTTGCGCTACTTATTTTCAATAACCGCTTAAAAAGCGCCTGCCGATTGATCATACTAAAAACAAGACTACAAACAAGAATTTCAAGCGCAAAGCAGCTTTACAGGGGATTTAGATGTGATGTAATGCCAGTAGAATGCTAAACTATTATTATTATTATATTTATTATTATTATTATTATTTATTTTTAAATTTTACATTTATTGCATTTTAGTTTTACTAACAATATTCGTGCTAAACTTGAATTGTCAAGATTTCCATACATACGTAGTATTCATGAGCTTGGCTAATTTTTAAGAAAGAAATAAAACAACTCCTTCATTTTGCCTTGCTATGCACACAGCACATGACTAACCGAAGATCAATGAAAATATGACTACAAATTCGATATGCAAAGACACTAAATTTAAACCCTCCTTCGACAACTATGACTATAGAAGGTTCAAAATTTATGACTTTCAAATGATGGTGTGGCGACAAACCGTGAAAGGCGAGCCAAACAGGAAGTAACACGTAACGATCACGACAGTGTAGAAGAAGATGGAATAAGATACTTTACATACTATTATTCTTTTTATACCAGAGCGCAGGTAGTGGAAAAATTGTATGCACAACGCATACACTAGAGTCAAAATAGACGAGAGGACTATCAAAGGACGGAAGCATACAGGGGCGCAGACCTTGTGCATACAATTCGAAAAACAATCAAAAGTGTAGTCGAAACGGGACCTGAGAGAGACTGGTTCTGAGCTTAGCTAAAAATAGCAGCAAAAAAGGAAAAGACTGCAGAAAAGCCATCTACGTGTAAGAGAGGGAAAGGTAGGTGGTAGAGATAAAAATAAATTAACCAAACATAGCAAAAAAAAGCAAAAAAAAAAAATAATCAAAATGAATCAAGAAAGAAAACTATTCAAAGTTTGTGATGTTGTTGTAGTTTATGTAAAGCGAGGCATAGGTGAATTTAAAAAAAGAAGAAGAAGAAGGAGAAGCAGAGGCAAAAATCAACAACATCGACACATTGAAACTCACAAAACTCGTTTAACAAGTTGGCGCGAACTGAGATTTAATGTTGTTGTTCTTATTATTGTTTTTGTAGTTGAGTTTTTTTGCAGAGGAGTTAGGATTTGCTTTGGCTATAGCCGCCTACGAGCGAAAACAACACTAGACGCAAGCGCAGCGACAACACTAACAACAAAAGCAATGGACCCAGATCAACACAAATCGAATTGAATTGAGCCAAGTGAAGCGAACAAGGAGAGACAAGGCAACAAATAGTAATATTAAAAATAAAGGGAGTTAAGCCCACGCGTGCGCAGACAAGTATATACTTTTGTACTCAGGCTGCATGCGTGTGTGTGTGTGTGCTCGTAAGTGTTGGTGCTGATTGTTCGTTCTGCCTGTGTATAGTAGACAACAGGAAAAGATACAATTTTGAATGTATGAAGAAATGTTAACGAACTGAACTCCTAAAGATCCTATGTATGGTGTTGGTGGTGGGCTTGTGGTGTGGAAGAAAAGTATGATTGGCGATGGTGGTGACTGCTGATTGGGTTAAGCCTCACGCATGCACAACTGTAGATACAATTGCATCTGCGCATGTGTGTGTGTGTGTTTGCATTATAGTTGCTTGTCGTTGTTGTTTTATGCTATGTTTTACTTTATTTTTGTTTTTAACATTTGTTGTTGCACTTTTATGGTTTCCGCATGAGGCGCAAAGTAATTACACAAAACTACTCTAGCATTATAATGTGTATGAATATAGTAACAACAAAACTTACACGATAAATTAATTTTTATATTTATTGCTATACTTAGTAGTAGATTGGAAGCCGCATATGTTGTAGAGCCTTGAGTTGTTTGTTTTGTTGTTGTTGCTAGTGCAGCAGCGCTGTAAATATGAAAAACTACATCAGCACAAACACAGGCATTGAACTTTTTTTTATTATTAATTTTTTTTTATATAGTTATCCACTTTTTATAGTTATTCCTTTTTTAAATTCTGTGTATTTAGTTATTTTGTCGCAAACAAACAAAAATGCCGCTGTCAGCAGCGTCTTAGCAGAGGTGCAACTACAAGAAATCATACACGCATGAACATGATCTTAAAACACACAAGTGTGAGACAGAGGGACGAAAAGAAGGTACACCTTTTGTAGTTGTGTATTGGATTCAGAGGCGGTGTGAAGTAGCAACCAAAAAACGCGAAAACTAAAAAAAATCACTTGAATAAGTCTTGCAAAATAGTTTATTTAATTCACACACGATACAACTTTAATTTTATTACACCGTTTTGCCTCAAAATTATTCACGTCTTCGCTTGCTCAAAATTGTTTAAAACCGACAGACGTCATTTCGGCGTTGTTCATATCGTTTTGTTATTGATGTTGTTGTTGTTTTGTACTTATTTTTTATTTTCAGAAACAACTGGTTTTCTTTTACCGGGCAAAAACACATACACTTATTACACAAATAACAATAATAAATCTGTTTGAAAATTACCACAAAATGTTGTAAATGCGGAACTGGTATTTGTTTTTTCTTCCTCAGTTGAACGAACTTATCTGATTGCCGACGCACGACGACGCTCATTCTAAAACTTGCATTATTGGATTGATGTTTCTTACAGCGTTCTCAAAGCTGTTGCGGTGAAAATTCCACAGTTAAAAGGTACTAAAAATAGCTTAGCAGTTCGAGCAGTATGAATTAGAACATTAAGTACATGCATTGCCACGCACACTAGTAACATTGGGCATAACAATACATTTGTATAACATGTTTGCATAAGCAGAAGTAACGTTTCAGAATTTTAAAATTCTACGACGGCTGTTCAATAAGTTTTTGTAAACCATCTGAAAACCATCATTCCGTTTTTCTTTTACATATTTATATATAAATTCTAATCAATAAAAACAAAGTTTAGATTATTCAGAAAGATAAAATAGCTCGAGTTTCGTCAAACATGCGTACTTTCAAGGAAAAAAGTTTTGAAGAAGAAGTCGGATTGTTTGAACAAACACTTTATTATTCTTATTTGAATTTATTTCAACGGTTTAAAAGTTGTATATACGCAAAGCGATATGGAAAGCGAAAAACTTACGAGCAAAAAGAAAATGCTAAAATATAACCTGTTGGACATTTTCTTTGGATAGCCGCTGATGTTAATTTACAGATTTAGTACATCGACGAACAGCAGCTTAACAGACAGTCAACATAAAAGCTAAAAAATACCACCATCTTTTTTTAGTATAACTTTATCATTGTATTTGCCAAACTTTGAAAGGCCTGACCACACTAGTCGGAATTGCAAAGTCGTGGACAATTGTTAAGTCATTGTTTTAATGTTATATTCGAGAATATTCAAATAAGAATTTCAGTATAAATTCAAAGTCATCGCAGCATACGCATTAGTCATTCGAAAGCAACACAATTGGGCGTTTGATATTCTTAAAACAGCGGATTGATAATGGAGTTTCCACATTTGGGCAAGAATTGTAACGAAGTGTCGTGCAATAGATTGGGTAAGTAGAATAAAAAAAAACATTGCTACTAGTACCGGAAATATAAGGCTAACAACTTTGGAGAAATACCGGTTGCTAATAAATTTACACATTATTTGCATAGACTTCCTGCCAATGAAATGTGATGCCTGCGATAAGGTTTTCTGTTCCACTCACTTCAGCTATGCGCGTCACAGCTGCCCGAGTGCCCATAGAAAAGATTTGCAAGTGCCTATTTGTCCGTTGTGCGGTGAACCTGTCCCCACAGCGCCAGGTGTCGAACCCGATCTGACGGTTGGTCAACACATCGATAAGCAATGCAAATCGGATACGAAGAAAATCTACACGAATCGCTGCAATGCCAAAGGCTGCAAACGAAAGGAGCTCATACCAGTGACATGCAAAGAGTGTAAATTGAATTTTTGTCTACGTCATCGCCACACGGCTGATCACGATTGCCAAACGGCTGGTACAACAACAAGCAATAGTGGAGGACAGAGCATATTTATGAAAACGGAGAATGAAGTGCGTTCAATGGCGGCGTAAGTAAACTCAAGGGAGAAGTTACACACTTCGTAATTATTCAATTAATTTGTATTCTATTTTTAAAACTACAGTAAAGCCGCTGAGTTTAGACGCAATAACAAACCCACAACGTTGTTCAATTCAAATCCCAAGCCACGTCAAGTTATGGTAAACAATCAGCAGCGCACGTCGGCCACGTTGCATGTGCAAAACATACAGGGTGATATGGTGAGTAAGACAGCAGGCAATAAAAGTAGAAAAAATGCTTATTGTTTAAAATTCTAGACCGAAGATGAGGCACTTGCACGCGCCCTTGCACTTTCGATTATGGAGCTTGACGAGGAGGCTGATCGCAATCGTCGCAATGAGGTCGCTGCGAGCACTGCCGCTGGTAATCAGCGTGTGCCAGTGGGTGGACGTGATAGCCAACAAGGCAGTGCCAAGGATAAATGCTCACTATCCTAGTTGCACGAGAGTTTCGATGGTTTTGCATATCTACAATATCACTAAATAATGACCAAGCTGCAAATCAGCCAGTTGTTCAAACGTAGTTCTTATTATTCTATGTTCCCTCGGGTTTCCTTAAAAAATTGCGAATTGTGAACTTCGAAACATTCTATGCAGATCAAATCCAGTTAAATTTAATCGTCAAGTACAACACCCGTGATGAAGTCTTTTTAAGCCTTCGACCAGCGGCGCTGCCACTTCAAATAAAAAGCAACATTGTTAATTAGTCAACATTAAGCTTCGAAACTTCTTTTTTATAAATAAAGATAAATAGAATACATTGTGTGAACACTAGTCAACTATGACGTTGTTGTGGCTGGTAACAAAGCGTCATTTGAAACTGGCTCAACTGGGTTCAGCACGCTTTGGGCAACTTCTGTCGTCTCGGGTATATTGCCACTTGACTCTAACGACGCTTCATTGGCAACTGGCTGTTCAACTTGTACAGGCGTACTTTGTGTCTCTTCGGACGTTTCGGGTTTGTTGAAACTACATGTTCGTTCTTCCGATCCCTCAGGCTTCGGATTTTCTACAGATGTGGTTGTCGATATGCTAGTTTTTCGTTCTTGCGATGACGTGCTTATTTTGCGTGCAGCCGCTGCAAAACTGGCCACACCTTCTGCTGCTAGTATACTAGCGCTGGAAAGCAACACAGACACTTGCTCAGCTGTTGGACAGCTCGTAATGGTCATATCATCCGCGGTGTAGCCATTCGTGGTCAGTAATTGCTCCAATTTGACAAAGGATTGTATGATGTTATTCTATAAACAATAGCAATATTAATATATACTACAAGCAGCTTCCAATTAAACAACTACTCACCCGTATTGGCCGAAAAATAATGAATTCTGTATCGCGATTACTCAAATAGAGTTGCATTGCACGCTGCAGTGTTGCTAGCTTCCCCTTGATCAGACGCTGTGTCTCCTGAATAATGCCGCTTATTTGCTGTGGACTCGCCCAGGCGCTATGACGTAAAGCGTAGTTAATCTTTGTGACATCCTTCTCATTCGCTGGTGCAACAACTTTACTCTCGCTGTTTAACAAAGCTTGAGCCTTGTCGAGGAATGTTATAACTGGTCCTACCAACATATGCACTGCATCTTTTATGAATTGCTCACAAACCGTCTTCAGTTGGCGGTCAACTTCTTTACGTGAATCAAGCAAATGCTCCTTGATCTGTGGCGTACCATCAAGCAGAAACTCAAGCAAAGCATTGGTACTACCCATCGAAAAGAGTTGCTTACGCTTCTGCAGTAAACCGAAGGCGGCGGTTTTAACTTTGCTAAAATCCAATGAAGTCTCCTTGATAGTGAAGTCGACACGAAAAGGTGCAATCTGCTCACGAAGTATGAGCAAATGCTTGATTTCGAAAAGTTCACCATCAATTGGGGTCTGTTGGGGATCGTAGTTGAGTTAGTTTCTCTTTAAAGAAGCTTAAACTATTTGAAAAACTACCTTGGCGGCAGAAATTTTGCTTGCCGCTTGTGATACGCTCTGTATGCACACTTTGAGCGCTTCCTGAGATAGACCTTGAAAGATTGGGCGATCAACGCAGCGATAAAGTCTTGACAGACAAACCAGTGTGCGGCGTACTGTAGGATACCACATGCCGTGTAAATCAGCTGGCGAGTCTGTCAAAGGATTAAAAATAATTGTATTTAAACGAATATAAGTTTACTCCATGGCTTACTTATTTGCTTGGTGCGATAACTTGTGTCTACGCTCTCCGTTTCCACTGCACTGGATACGCTCGAAATCAACGATGACCGTGAATCTGTGCGTCGCAGCTGTGCTGGTTCTTGCAGTGAGAGTGCAATGCTTTCCATCATCTCTAGCTTTTCGGGATAAGCCAAATCGCCAGCGGAAGGATTATAATTCTGTATATCCGATTGCAAATAGAGATGAGCACGAAATACCAAACGCTCCTGTACATCCTGAAGCAGTTGATTGGCAATGGTCGCGAAGGCTTCGAGCGCAGCAGCTGCAAGGGTATATTCTCTTTACAAACAATTCGCTAATGTCAAGCGCCTACTTACGGTTCTGTTGTACATGTTCTTCAAGCATTTCAATGCGTAAGATGGAGCAAATCTCTGCTAGCGTCTCTAGATGGTTGATGTGTATGATGTACGGACGCATAGTGTCGTAAAGTATGGTGCACAGGCCCTCCAAATAAACGCTGTTCAGAATTGACATTAAGTACATTGTAATTTGAAAATGATTGGGTCCTTTCAGAAACTCACTTCAGTTGGTCACCGCCTGTGCTGAAGAATTGGTAGAACAAACGTTGCTCATCCTGGCAAACGTGCACGAGAAACGAACACGCGCTGCGCATCAGCGAACAGTGGTCGCCTGTGTGTGCTGACTTTATCTTCTGTATGGATTGGTTGACGGCCGGTGACATTACATTGGCACGTTGTGTTAAGTAGTGCTGTTGCAGCTCAACCAAGAGTTGCACGTACTCGTTGCTACTATCGACTCGCGCTTCAATCACTTGCACCACACGTTTCACCTTCGCCCCCGACGTCTGATATTTGCCATAGTAGAGCGCAAAAGCAGCGTCTGGAGAATTAAGCGATGCTCCGCTGTTGATCTTTGGATGTAGCGTCGCCTCTGTAGCTTGATTAATCACAGCGCAGACGTAGTTGCGTACTAGCGTCGTTGCGCGTGATAGGCATTGCTTGTATTTCATATTGAAGACGGCAGCATCTTTGAATTTGGGCTGGAGGTGTTCGAAGATTTTCCTTTGTTATACTTACATATGTCTGAAAGTCAACTGTACTCACATTTTCCGCCATATAATGTAAACACTCGTCGATACGATTGAGACAATCTCGAAAGGCTTCACTGGCAACGGATAAGGTTGGACTCTGCAGTCGTTGATTCAGCTGATCCACTTGATTAAAGTAGTGTAGCCGATGCAGTATCTCATTACTGATGCCTTGTAGCTTCTCCTGCTCCTCGATCAATTGCTCGCTGGCGTTGTTTAAAGCGCTCGTCTTCTGCGATACAAATTCATATTCTTCGCTCAAAGCATTCAGACGCTCCAAGGCCACTGAGATTTCGTCCAGCATGTGCTGACACTCAGCGCTGCAGTGTTTAAGCTGCTGTAGATATTTGTGATAGCCCTCATCGCCACGTTGTTGGATTTCTGTGTTAACACCATCGAACCAAAGCAAAAATTCGTTCGTAGTTTCGATGCCCTTTGCAGGCAGTTGTTGCGATCCAGCAACTAAACTGGTACTGCCGGCCGCATCCTGTGTTTGAGCTTCTGTTGTAGACGATGTTGTTGTTGGTGTAGACTTTAATTAATCAACGTCAATAGAATTACTGATCGCCGTTTGATTTAAAAGTGGAACTTACATCATACTCATCATCCTGCCATAGATTCATCAGCACATCAATGCACTCCTCCTGCACTGGATTAAGCGCTGCCAGAGGATCGGTTTTTGCCTCCCATTGCAATAAACGTTTGCGGATTTTTCGTAAATTCTCATTTTCACTCTGTGCGCTGGCGACGTCATCCATTATTATTCCAATAGTGTTGCCAATTCAACGCACAGCTGACCATCTGGGTTGCCAGAGGCTGGCTTATAATTAAAATTACAATGCCAGCTGTGCAAACAGCTGTTTAAGTAGGTGTTTAGAAAAGGAAATGTGTGTGGGTGGAGGAATCGTGAATTGTTTACAAGTTTAATTAGTGTTTCGCTGACCCACGTAAAATGGCACCGCAGCCTGTAGTAACAGGTCTCTCGCCGAAAGAAGGTCCACCTGGTACTAGGGTCATCATACGCGGCGAGTTTCTTGGCACACGCGCACAAGATCTAATTGGTAAGAAGCAACCAACTAACGCTAAAACAAGGCGAGTCTGGCAATAGATTAAGGACTCAGAGCGCTCTGACTTGATGAACAGTTCTGTTGCATTATGAATCGGTGAAAGCGAAAATGAGTTCTTTCGTGTTCTAAGCCCTTAATCTGACGGTAGACTCTTTAGAGTTTATTTAAAACAAGAGTTAACCAGGGTCACATGAGGGATACAGCTCCTCTTTGTTGCTCTACTTTACGAATTGCGACATCGATAAGCCTTCTACAGCAATTCCAACTGTTTGCCGAATTTAGCACCCGCATAATGCTACACGTTACACAAATACCGTCTGCTTCCACTTCTTTGTATGCAACCTCAAATTGGTATCTTGGTATTGGTGAATCCCACTTTATACCTGATGACTGACGTTCTGGAAATAGGTTCATTAGCAAGCAAAAAATCATCGTATTAAAACAGTTTTTTTTTTTTTGTGTGGCCAGGTTTAAAGATCTGCGGTTCTGATTGTTTGCTCTCCGCGGAGTGGAAATCGCCCAATAAGATTATAGCGCGCACCGGTCCTGCTAAAGGGAAAGGTGACATCATCGTGACCACAATCAGCGGGGGCATTGGCACTTCAACTGTACAATTTCGCGCTTACCACGAGACTATAGGACCGCTAAAAGAGTCCGCAGTTTGGATTGAAGAGTCTCCCTCGCAAAATTTTGCTTGGGGTCGTCGTACGCTTACGCAGTCAGGCTTAACGCAGGACGATCCTCTCGGCCTCTCAATAGAAGGCAATGAACAAAAAATTCCCGAAGATTTACGTGATTTATTTCCCGATGCTAGCGGCGATCTGTCGCAGGAGAACTTCTCACCTGCCTGGTTTCTGCTCGAGAATCATTTGGCAACATCTTTTGAAGATCTCAAACTTGGTCTGTCCTATCTGAAGCGTAAAGTGGAAAGTCAAAAGGAAGGCCAATTATCGTTTCTCAAATCGAATGCGGGTTCGGTGATTGATCAGTTGGATACTTTAATGAACATACGCGATAAGTTACAAGAGGATGTGAAGACGTACGGCGCTGAGCCACTCAATGCACTGGAGCAGTCGATAGAGGGTGAGTTGGCTTGAGTGTGGTTTGGCTACAGTCTTTTCATAGTCCTTATTCTCTCACACCGTAGATTCCATTAGTGAGTCCCAGAAGATCTTTGCAGATGTGCTATTGCGCAAAGAGAAAGCAGATTCAACGCGTGCTGTGCTGTTTGCACTGTCACGTCATAAGTTTCTCTTCTGCCTGCCCAATTCCGTGGACAGACGCGCGCAAGCCGGAGACTATGACATAGTTGTGAATGATTACTCGCGTGCCAAGAATCTCTTTGGTAAAACGGAGATACCAATCTTTCGCAAAGTACTCGAAGAGGTCGATCAGCACATACTCCAAATACGCAAGCAACTTCATGAAAAAGTCGTCAAGATGCCACAGAGCGTGGAACAGCAAAAGAAATTAATCAAAGCGCTGACCAGTCTGGAGGTGCAGCAGAGTGGCACTGCCGTTGGCGAGAAGCTACGGAATATTGATCCCGCTTGGGAGGCAATAGAGGCACGTGCAAAGTATTTGGAGACCACATTCAGACAAGCATTCGAGCAATACGCAAATAAGGACTCTGCCGTACAAGAGAGTATGTTTTAAGTAACTATATTATTTTTTTTTTAGCTTTACTAAGTTTTTAATGATCCCAGAAACCAAAAATCGCGATCCCAATCAGACACCGGCACGTGTGAATTTCTGCGAAGAAATCTGTGACATTGCAGCCTCTCAGCTGCCCGATTTGTGGCGCTTGGGTCAACTGTACTTCACTGGTGAACTACGTGGCCCACACGATCCCAAACCGGGTGATTTTAAGCGCATGATTTTGAATGCGATTGAGAAGTTTTGTGGTTATTTACGCATCTCCATACTCATCGCTGCTGATCAGCGTACTTTGCGCCAGACAACTGGGCTGTCTTGGCCCATTGGCACTTCATCGGCCTCACACCAGTTTCTGCCTTGGATACCACAATGTCTGCGCTTCACACGCATTGCTTATGCAACATTAATTGGTCTCGATTTACCATCGGATGCATTGGATATTATACAGAAACTGATAGATGAGGTGCGTCTATTCTGCTTCTCCATTATCTTTAAGCGTGCCACAGATCGCTGTAAGAAGTTTGGTGAGCTGGAGTCCTGGGAAATGGGAGTTGAAGATTTCCCAGGCGCTACAACGTTGCCAGCGCGTTTGGAGGAATTGCTCATCGAGACATTGGATGAGGTGCAAAGTGTCTGCATGAATCCGGAGACGCGGTAGGCTTTCCCATATTAGATTGATGTTCTTCACATGTTTATTTGTTTACTACTTATAGAGAAGGCAACCTGCTCGAACCTCAATCCGATGGCCAGCGCGAGGTCTCCCAGCGCCTGCAGGAGTTTCTCTCCGCTTTTAGCGGTGTTATTGAAGAGTTGGCTTTCCAATCGCACGACGAAGAGACACCCACGCACAACGTATCCCAATTGCTGGGCTTTCCCAATGCACAACAAAGTGATCCAACCTCCGGTCGATTTTGGGGCGTTACTTCGGTGGTGACCTGGGAGCAACGCATGCTTTGCTGTTTGGCGAACTATGCCTACTGCAATAAGAGCTTCTTTCCGCACATCGGTGATATCTTCGTCAAGTACGGTTACCCTTTGCCGACGCTTGCGATTGAGACGTCGCGTTATACGGTAAATCAGCTCTTTACGAATTTGCTAGAGGAGTACGTGGAGCACAAAGGTGATCCGCTCGTTGGCACAATTGAACCCTCAATGTATTTGGGTCGTTTCCAATGGGATAACGAAATGGAAATCGGCAAGTTGCGTCCCTATGCACACGAATGTTGCGACAATTTGGTGGGTGTCTATTCAGAGATATACACCATATCGCCAGCTTTGCTGCGTCCGATATTGGAACCAATCGTCTTGACTATATCAGAGGAATTGGCACGTTTGATGAGCTGCGTGCAACGCTTTAGTTATACGGGCGCTATACAGGCAAGCGTAGATATACGGCTACTGCGAGATGCGCTCAAGTTCTATACTAACGAAACTGGGAAGTAAGTTTATTTTATAGGCAGAGGAATGCATGGGGCTCATAATTCCTTTTTTTTTTCAGAAATTATTTTCTCGAAGCTTTGGAAGCTATAAATCCGCCTCTCATTGCGGAGCAGCTGCGCCGTGCAGACGAAATACTCGATCAGGTGAAGCACAACATGCGTTTACAGTTGATGTGCTTCTCCGTGCAGGATCCGTAATCTAAAATAATCACACATATATATAAAAAAGGATACGGCTTATTATTACAGCAGATTGTATTATTTAAAATGAATATATGATATAAAATTACAACTTAAAGTCAAATGAAAAGTTGCTGCCTTCGGCTTGGAACTTCTCAAAATTGTCCTTAATCGCTTGCTCCACATTGATCGTATTGAACTTCTCTTGTATGCGTATTTTAATCGGATTCTCGAGTGCATCCATAATCTGATAACGCAATAAATTCGGCAACACATTGACCAAGAACTCCAAAATGTAATCCGCGGTACCGGCACCATCGCAACGCACCTGAATGTTGCCCATATCGATTTGCAAATCGTCGATTTGTGGATGTTTGCGTGTGTCTAAAGGCTGACTAATAGCCGCCGTAACACGTATATGCTGCACCGTGAACTGCATGTGCCCGACACGCGTAACCAAACCCAAACCAACTTCCCACTGACCAGCGCCAGAAATGGTCTGCGTGCCTACGTGCACGCGCAAATGCAATGTGTTGTTGTCCATGGAGGCAATCATATCACCAACGCGATAGAAGCTCGAAATACCATTGATCCAAGTGTTTGCCAGTTGCACACTGAACACGCCGACAGTGCGATTGTAGTCCGACACATGGTATGGATCGTAGCCCATGGCGCGTACCTTTTTGCGCGCCTCAGCGATAGCCATATCCAGCGGCGTAATAGAGTTAGGCAAACGGCGATCGCCCATCAATTTCTCGACATTTGCATTGATCTCGCCTCTCAGTTTTTTATCGGTCTCTTGCAGCATAAACGGTTTCATGGCATCGAAGACCAAATTCGGTGCCGAATTGACAATGCCCTGAAAAACGGTGCCCATAAAGCCCAAATTTTGAAAATCCATGGCCATATCCGCGAAATTTATGTCCATCTTAATGCGCTCGGTTGTCAGGTGACCATTACGCTCCACGGCAAGTGTTGCCGCACATTTGACGAATACCCTCTTAAGCAGCACAGTGAAGGGTCCATTGGCTTTGGAGAAGAAGGAGCTCAATGTATACATGCCTTTTATCTCCATCTCATCCAATTCGACACCGGCATCGACCTAAGGGAAAGAAACAAAAACAATTTTTTTTTTGTTTAATCGAAAACAAATTATTACCGCATGTTCGTACCTTCATTGCCTTTACATCCGCCTTGAGACTAACGATGCGAAATTTTGACAAACCATATGCCTTCACTTGCATCATATTCAAATTGGCCATGCCCAAACTCTTTTTCATATCCGGCACATCCATTGGATCGGGTATTGGTGCACCCGGAAAGCCTACGGGATCCGGTTGCTTATAGTGATCCAATACGGCGAGCAATTGCGCTGCTACACGATTCTCAACCACTTCCGCATTATGCGCTTCGACATCGTTGTACTCATTTGATGACTCCTCCAAAGCTGTGTTATTGTAAAAGTAAAAGTAAGAATTTAACTCCATTCGACAAGTACAAAGTCCATAGCTAACCATTGTGTACCCCCGCCACAAGCTCATCCTGTGCGCACACACTCTGCAAGCACAACCAAATCAAACCAGGCAGCAGCACAGCACGCAGCTTCATTTCGTTTTAAATTGTTTTCTTTTTCTTGTTTTTTGTTTTGTATTACATGAAAGAACGATCGTTCGTCTTCTAATCTGTGCGCCTAAAACTTATCAGTAAAAATCCACTGATTATTTAAAAATCGAACTTGGCGCTATTTGCTTTGCTTTGCTAGCTGCCAACAGTAGCGTACACTTCACACGCTGATACACGAATGAATGCTCAACATCATTTTCAGTGATAATACAGATGATGACAGATGCAAGTGTGGATGGGCTCAAGCAGCAACTAAGCGAGATACTCACTTCGCAGCTAAGCCAAGTAGCAGTAGCTGCGCAGAGCGATCGCTAATAATTGAGTGAAAATTATGCTACCGGAAGCGTTTAAACTCAGGCACCGTGGTTTGCAAAACAACAGAAATAGGCTCATATACATTTGGAATTTCTTTTTATTAATAATTTTACATAGATATTTTTATATGAATAAATATTTTGTCTTTAATGATTATACAAAAAAAAAGCTTGTTACGTGCTCAAAAAAATTGTTTTTCACATGCTCAAAAAATTTGCTATACACTATTAAAAAAATTCTTAATCTAGTTTAAAAAAAATCTTAAACTAGTAAAAAAAATTGAACAAGTAAAAAAAATTTTTAACTTTAAAAAAAAAAATCTTAAACTATTACAAAAAAAATGCTTAAACTATTACAAAAAAAATTCTTAAGCTATGAAAAAAAATGTTTTGAAAAAATAAATGGGCCTCAGATCTTATGTTCTAATTTCGTATGGGCTCAACGTCAACATCTAAATTTCGATTAATATAAAAAATAAATTATAATAAACAAATTTTTGAACTATTAAAAAAAATTATATAAATAAAAAAATTTGTAAAAGAAAATGCTTAAACTAATAAAAAAAAAATTTTAAACAATGAAAAAAAGCTTAAAAAGTATTATTTCTCCAAAAAAAATATTGGTTCAGCCTAGAAGAAGATTGAAAAAAAAAATATATATAAAATTATTTCAGGATAACTTGGTGGCTTAACAGCCGACTTTACATATACAAACACATATTTTAGGAGCATATTTAAAAACTCTCTTTGTCTAACAACATTAAAATCTACGAATTTCGAATATTACTGATTTTTTCAACAATTTAAGGGTTTTTTCGTTCAAGATGTTAGGATACTCTAACTTGTCTTTGATTATTATACAATTAAAATATAACTTCATAGTTCATATTATTTCACAACTTGCAAATATTTTTTCTTTTTTAATTTCGCTTGATTTTATAATGTATGCATAACCAACTGCTGCGTTAGCTGCCTATAAAGGTAAAAGTGACGAAAGCAAATAATTGTTTCGCAAAAACAAAAAGCAAACAAGCAAAAACATTTAATATAATAAAAGTCAAGTTTAATAATTTTCTTATACCAAACAGTAAAGAAGTAAATCATTGGGTCTGTGATATGAAATTATGTAGGTGGCACTAATGTTATTGTTTGATGCGTAGTAACACTAGCGCCAAATACGCTGTACAAGGCATAGTACTAATAATTCAAAATTCAGGCAAATTTCTGACAAATAAATTTTTGTATAAAAAGTAGTGAACTTTTTTAACAGACTAGCATTTTTTTTAGAAAAGTAAAAATAATAGTTATTTTGTTTTTAATTACTTTAGAATAGTAGCTTTAAAAAATTGAAATTTGCAAGCGCAATTAATTTTGAAAATAATTTCACTAATTTTAAAACCCAAACTGCAAACCGATACAAAATTCGAAATGTTTAGAAATTCGAACTTGAAAAAGTGAATGCATTGAATACACTGAACGCTCTAAAATTCGAACTTTTGGGTTGGCGAGCGTTACCTTGATGTAATATGTGATAGAAAAAATTAAAAATGGGAATTACCAATATGTGTATGCCGATTTTTTTTGTATGCCTGTTGTTTTTCGATGGTTGTGTTCAAAAGGTCATTACTGATTAATAGTGACGCACACATTTTTTACCAGAAGTGAAAATAATATCAAAAATGTCAAACAAACGTAAAAAAAAAATACATTAGCCTGTATTACCTTGGTGAAAATTAAGAAATATTAAATATTGGGAAGACTTGATGAAGGCTGTACGCCTTCGGGAATCGTTTGGCCCTAGAATATAATGTGACAAACTCTACCATAACCTACATAAAATGGAAAAAAGAAACTATATTTGCAGCTGTTTCTTCAAATACTTTCGAGAAAGTGATCAATGCTGAATAATTTCATAAATTTAACCGGGTATGGAGACCAAACAGACTTCTACAGTGTAGAGGAAGACTTGCTCGCGAGGGGCTGGTCAATAGGTTGACGCTCTAATACCAGTTAAAGCAACTAGTCATGATACATCAACAACAGCCTCGGATGAGAAACGAATTTCGCTGACGACCAACGCAACGTTTAAAGGACTACGATCTGAAAATTTGTACCTGGAATATATTGACTATGCTGCAGACGGGAAAAATGGCAGAGATAGCAGATGAGTTAATGAGATACCAAGTGAATATTTGTGCAATGCAAGAAATGAGATGGAAAGAAGGCTTTTTCGATATTCTACAGTGGTTCGGAGTCCCAAGGCAAAAGGGGAACGGGTTTTTACATCGATAGTAAAACAAGGAAAAGCCTAATGAATTTTCTCCCTATCAGCGATCGATTATGCTACCTAAGACTGAAGGGAAAATTCCAAAATATTTCCATTGTAAATGCATACGCACGATGAAAGTACTGACAATATTAAAGATAAATTTTATGATGAGCTCGAAGAGCTATTTAGCAAAATTAGTAAACACGACATTTCACTGTGCGTTCATATAGAGGTGCTTGTTGTGATTCAGACCACTATCTCGTGATGTCTAAAATACGCCAACGAATATCGAAAGTAAATGACTGTAAAGACTATAAGAAATAAAAACTTATGTAGAAGACATTATTAAAAAAAATAATAATAATAATGCACTGATAACTAAATATAAAAACACAGTAGAGAATAATATAAAAAATGATGTCACCCTTGCCGCAGAAAGCGTTTTGAATATTGATGACCGCTGGAATAAAATAAAGGATGTAGTCATAAATATCGCAAAGGTTACGATCGGCGAGAAAAGACCAGTGACGAATGAGTGGTATGACGAAGGCTGCAGAAAAGTAAATGAGATAAAACAAGAAGCAAGATGAAAATATACTGAGAGAGCCACTAGAGCAAACTATGAAAAATTCCAAGAAAATAGGAAAGAAGCTAAGAAACTTATAAGAAAGAAGAAAAAGATGTTTACGAACCAACAAGTTGCGCAAATTGAGCAGGATTTTTCTGAGAATAATTTTAAGGCCATGTACCAGAATATAAAGAGGCAAACCAAAGCCTTCCAGCCAAGAACCAATATATGTAAGGGCAAAGATGGTTCGACAATTAGTGATAGAAGGCAAATAATGGACAGATGGAAAGAGCACTTCTCTGAGCTGCTTAACAGATACACGCAGAGAGAACTTATTCATATAGAGTTCCCATTTCTCCCTTAAAAAAATGGCCGGAGAGACTTTTAAGAAACGATTGGCTTATGTTAAATTTTAAGCAGTTGTACAGATTTCTTGTCTGTTCAACCATGTGGGGTAAAATATTCTGTTGGTTTGCTTAAGGTAAACAAGCAAATGGACGGACTGCCGTAAAAGGGGAAAATATTGAATGATAACAAAATTATAAAAACACAAGAAAGACATAATAAAAACAAAAATCAGAGACACTGTCTTCTTTCTTTGATTTTTTTTCAAAGTTTTTTATTTGCAAGGTGTTCGAGAATATTAGGCAAATTGTGTGGAGTTTTCTTTAATTTATGAAATCGTTCTTTCATAAAAAATTCCTCATTCATAAAAAAATCGCGTCAAACCTATACATGTTCCTTTTTTGCTATCATATCATTCCCACAACAATATCAATACAATCAAAATAAAAATGGGTGACGGCAATCAAAACAAACAAAACAAAGGTGATATACAGAAATTCCTTTTCATGCTAATTCGCGCTAAGAACACAAAATGTAGGAAGACACACCAACAAGGGGAAATAGCGCTTGCTTCGATTTCACAACAGACACCCACCTTCTAAAATTTCTGTTTGCCTGATTACTCCAGTTCAGTAGTTAGCACCATGAGTTTGCTACACAGCGACCTGCGCTGCTACTTCCATGTTAATAGCAGACAAATAACATAAGCCAATGTCTTCTTAAGATTTGGAAAAAGCTCCAAAAGCTCGTGAGAGAAATGGGAACTCTATATGGATTAATACTCTTTGGATACACGGATGAATATATTGATGACGAGAAACACCAAATATATACAGCTGAAACCTATGGCGAGAACCAACCTTGGAAGAGGTGAGAGCAGCTATAGCAAAACTAAAAAATGGTAGAAGCAGTGGCGAAGATGGAATACCTGCGGAATTACTAAAATATGGTGGGCAGGCTCTGAACAATGAAATGCATACTCTAATTACAAGTATATGGCGTACAGATATAGTACCTATACACAAAAAAGGCCATAAGGCTGAATGCCAAAACTATAGAGGTATATCCCTACTCAATACTGGCTATAAGGTATTTACTAACATTATATACCAAAGAATAAATGTCTACGCCGAAGAAATAATGGATGAGTACCAATGTGGTTTCAGAAGCGACAGATCAGCTGTCGACCAAGGTTTTGTGGTGAAAACAAATAAAATTGTGTCTGCAAATGCTTGGTATTCCATTGAAACTGATAGAACTAGTTGTCTGCACTTTAGAAAACACGACCAGTAAAGTACTAGTGAAACAAGGAGATGCTCTGTCTGCTCTAATATTTAATCTAATGCTTCATACAGTTGTTAAGGAGATAAATTCAGATGGAAACATCTTCAACAGAGATTTCCAAATATGCGCTTATACAGATAATGTGCTCATAATGGCCAAAAGAGAAAATGTTCTGATCCGCAAAATGAAGCAGTTTGAAGAAAGAGCTAAAGCCTTAGGACCTAATGTCAATGCAGACAAAACCAAATATATGATTCGATCATCGCAAAACATAACTCGTCATGACTTGATAATCGGCGATTATGTTTTTGAGAACGTACCTGAATTCAAATACTTGGGCTTCACGTTATCGGAAAATAAAGACTCAACGATTGCTATCGGCGGGAGAATGAAGTCTGCGAACAGGACGTACTACGCGAACATTAAGTTGTTTCGCTCAAAAATTCTATCAAGAGCACAGAAAATGAAAATGAATAAAACACTAATACGACCAGTGCTTACGTACGGTGCAGAAATATGGACATTAAAAACAAATTATAACAATCAATTATTGACTTTCGAAAGAAACGTGTTAGGGAAAATATATGGCCCAGTGCGTCTAGAAGACGGAACGTATTGAATCCGATACAACAATGAACTCGAAAACATTATCGGCGGCCAAAATGTTGTACGTTTCATAAAGGCAACACGTATTAGGTGGATTGGTCACGTGATGAGGAAAAAGGCTTTTATAATGCGCCCAATTGAAGGAAGAAAACGTGGGCGCCCTAGAAAAAGATGGATAGACGACGTCGAAGTAGACCTTAACAAGCTGAGTGTTGGCGACTGGAGAGCTCTGACTAGAGATAGAGCCGAATTGAGGAAAATTGATGATGAAGCTATGGTCCACACCGGACTGTGAAAGCTAAGAAGAAGAATTTCATAAATTGGTGATAACATGACAAATTTACTAATCCTACGTAACGATATGATCGTATCACATGTAAAATAATCAAAAAAGTAAACAAGCATAATTTAAATATGGATATAAAAAGTCCAGAAATGAGAACTTTTCACAAATTCGAACTACTGAAGAACGAAGTGGTTCTAATTTCAGAGCGTCACCTGTATCTCTATATATAAAACAAAGTGGGTAAAAAAAATATAAAGCTGTATTCGCTTTGAATGCCAATTGTCATATTATAATTATTTATTTTGTGAATCATGCCAAGAAAATGAAAATGTAGTGTTAATGAACAATCAATAGAAGGCGAGCTACTGGCTTAGAACGCAATATGCTTTAGTTTTCTTCAAATTGCTGAAAATACTTTTTTCTGCCTGGCATAGCGGGCGGGGTACAGTACAGTACTGTATAAAAATATTTTAGTCTTAATCAGAATCAAATATATTATGAACTATCTGGTGAATTGAAAGCATTGCTTCGAGACCAACTCTTACTTCCTGTTAATCTCATAGAAAATCTTAGAAGTGAATTGCCCTACGTAGTTCCAGCACAGTTCGTGGTTG
The DNA here is from genome assembly GCA_035041755.1 of Cacoxenus indagator. Taxonomy (NCBI): domain Eukaryota; kingdom Metazoa; phylum Arthropoda; class Insecta; order Diptera; family Drosophilidae; genus Cacoxenus; species Cacoxenus indagator. The sequence continues at coordinate 381,104 of JAWNKX010000884.1, forward strand.
AAGAAGATTGGAATAAATTATTTTTGAATATTTGTTAAATTGAATTGTTAATATTAATAGAAAATAAAGTAAGTAAACATTTGTATCAACATGTAGTTGCTCTTGTTTTTGTTGCACTCTGTACCAACTACGACACTGTTGAGCTCGTCCAGTGGTAGAACGGCGGGCCACACCATCGTGACTTTTGGATTAATAATATGATTGAATACTATATACTTTTTTCAGGGGAAGTGGGAAAAGTGTGAAATATTTGAACACAAAATATTGCATAACAGCCTACCTTACTTTGGAACAATACAGTAGTCTATAAAAAGTGAGTGAAAACTTCGTGCCTACTTTGTGTACGCATCAATAAGCTTTCTATATATATTTAACTCCAAAAAAAAAAAAAAAACCTAAAGGAGCTCGAAGCAAACCTAAGGTAAAAATCTTAGCTCGGTAGCTCTTATAGATCCAGAGTACACGCGTTGCTAACAAACGCACAAAAGATTTTATATATATATATAGGGGGACCGATAACATGTTTATTGAAACCAAATCCCTTTCAAGAATGCTTTGACTTGCTCTGATGATCGCAGCGATTGCTTCAAGACCTATTAAAATTTTTAGAGGTTCGCAGCCTTGGTTAAAATTAGAAAGATAATAAAATATTTAACAAGTTGAATATGCAAACTTGATAAACGATTTTCTGCGTATTTAAATTATATAAAAAATTAATTAAATAAATAAATACATAAATAAAATATAAAAAAATAAAATAGGAAAGAAGACAGAAAGAACAAACTACATCCTTCACAAACGAAACAGACTACTTGTGTAGAATTTAAAAAATATATAACAATAATAACAATCGACTGAAAAAAAACTCTCCTTGCCTGCTATAAAAAAGTATTACAATTTCTAATGAACTCCGTTGGGATAAACTACGCATACCAATCAATTTAAAAGGGACTCAAAAAGGAAACTGAAGATTACTGGATGTAGGGTATGATGTACAGGTCAAACTAAATGATAGATAGCTAATTTGAACAAACAAAAAAAAAATTGCGTTCGCTTACAAATCGCTGTTGTTGCCAAAGGAAGGCTGAGAGGGATCTTGGTAGTAGCTTTGTTGTATCGTTTCCACACTAATAACGTTAATTCTCTCCGTACGAAGGGATTGGTTGGCTGCTTCACTTGACTGTTTTTGCTGTTGCGGCGACGGTGGTGGTGATAATGGTGGGGGTGATGATGATGGCGGCAAGTGTGTCTGAGCTACCGTTGTGCTGGCGCTCGTAGTCGTAATTGTATGCGTCACATTGATATTGTTCTGCTCTGTGCTCACAGATGCACTGGGTTGAGCTGTCTGTGCCGGTGGCGGCAGAGGTACAACATTAGCCTCGGCGGGCACGATGTATACGGGTGTTGTCGAGTTTACGCCGCCGTCTGACATTTGCAACAGTACGCGCTGCAACCCAAGCGTGGCGGGATTCAAAGGATCACCGGCTTTTGTGCGTAAGGTGACCACTGTTAAGATTGGTTCATGAATTATGCATTGTTTCAACAATGTTTCAATCACTTACCTTGATATTCGCCATTCTCTTTTTGCATGAGCACTGGCGGATATGGTTGCAGTGGGGTCTTAAGTAATGACTCCTGATTATTAATATTATTACTATTGTTGTTGTTGTTATTATTATTATTGTTTTGAGGTACGAGTGTTTCTGTTGTAGCCGATGCTGTGGTTAAAGCTTGCTGTTCCGCCTGTTGTTTCTGGTCTTTTTCTCCATCCTGACTCTTGGTTGTTGATGTTACCGGTGAGGTAGTCGTCGACGTGACCTTTTCCCCTTCGTTATTATATGGATTACTGCAACCCTGGCACTTACAATCTGCGCACTGAACGCGTGCTGCATAGCAAGGACAACGCTGTCGAAAGCATGTAAATTTGCGACTAGAATTTTGTTTGCCACAGCGACAGCAGAGTTTCTTCTTCTTTTGCGGTGGCGAGGCTTCCGGATTATAGCCTGAGCGTGTTGTAACAGTTGCAACACTGGGGTTAGAATTCTCTGCTTCTTCTGTTTGTTGGATAACCCGTTTACGCCGTAATTTGCGCTTTGGCACATAATCGCTCTGCTGACTGGTGTCATCCGTAGCGGACTCTGTTTCACGTGCGCTCCACGATGAGCCTGACGTTGATGAAGTAGCAGATACAGGCTCCAGCGTATTATCTGTCACTTCTGTCGTTGTTGGTGATGCTTTAGGCTCTGGTACCAGCGTATTAGCTGGTACTACTGTGGTGGTTGTAGTTACAGTGCTTGATGACATCGTTGACAGTGGTTGTGCCTCAGTATTTCCAGTTGGCATATGAGTAACCTGTACCTCATCAGTTTCATACTCCGTAATAAGTACATGTTGCTCCATAGTGGGCAAATCTGATGGAGCTGATTCTGCGTCATTTTCCGCGATCACGCCATGTTGTTGTTCTTGTTCAATCAGCTCCTCATTTTCATATAGAATGTGATCTGAGTCCTTGACCGAATGAGACTCGCTTAGTTCCGTGACGTAGATGCAACCACTTCTGGGGCTGCGTGTATAGTGCTGTTGGATGGTGGGCAAATTTGATGATGTTGTCTCTGCCATATTTGGTACGGGTAACGTACTCGAAAAGTTAACTACATTTACCCAACTAGAATGCGAGCTTACGGGAGGCAGTTGAATTACCGTACCTGGTATTAGTGTCTGGTCATGCGTACCTGTTGTACCTGGCACCGCGCTGCTCACTATAGTCTCTGATGTCGGCAGATACATTGCACCGTCCGATGGTATAGATGTCTCTTCCAGTTGGTATTCAGTGATTTGTTCATTATGATAAACATGCTCTTCTTCATTTTCGTACATCACTTCGGAGAAATGTTCTCCCCGCTCGGAAGACATGCTGAGTAACGTATTTCCGCCCGGTTCTGTAGAGGCTTGCCGTAGTGTTGGGTGCGGTTTACTGTTGTACGCGGGGAAAACCGGTCGCGGCAAATCCTCACTAAACTTACTCCACATATCATCAAATTTGGCACCTTCCATTATAATATCCTGCAGCGTCATGTTTGGCCATACGATACTGGGCGTTTTGTCGGAGCTACTCGTATAAAGCGGTCTACATTTGGCAATAGCATGGTGCAAATCGGAGCGTTTAAGCTTCACACAGATGCTTTTATAGCAAAGCAGTAAACGACTCAGTTGTCGATTTTCCGTGTAGGTCTTAAAGTCCTTGCGTTCATCGCAGTTCGGGCACCTCGGGTAGAGCTGCTTACGTCCACGCACACACAAACGGCATACATTATGCTGGCAGCGCCCTGAGCTTGGCTTATACGGATCACTGACTAGTTTGCAACAGACAACACATGACAGCAGCTTCCGTAGCTCGGGCATTTTTTTGTTCAATTCCTGTATATCACGTTTGGACGTTACCGGCTGCGGGCGAAGCACCATACGCGCTATATCCAAATACACCGGCACGACGTTCATGTTGACGCTGTGATATCAGCCAGATAGCTATAGTTGGGTTGTGATGCAAGTGTGGCTATAACTAACATTACCCACCAATTGCACAAATTTTCACGAAATTATTTATTCTTATTATTGAAAAAAAAAAAAAACAACGCGCTTGGCAACTGATACCTGCCCAAGCGTTATTAACAAATATACACACAGACAAAAACAAACAAAAAAAACCCTTAAACTATTTAAACGAATATCCGCTTTGAGCCACACTGCATTTTGCGTAATCTTCGCAGATTTTTTTTTCGTATTACATATTCTTTTATAGAGATCATTTGGCGTGCGTCGTAGGTTTTGCTTTGTAGTCGTTTATTCCAATCTTTAAACATGTGCAAAAAAATAAATAAATAAAATTAATAGAAAGGTTATTTAATATATTTAAAAGTTAGTCATTTTGTTAAATTCAGTTATTTTAAAAACAGAATTTGTAGAAGAAAAATTTACCAAGGAAATAAGCAGCAAATGGCCAGACGCCTCTCCCTTCCTGCAAATGTATAATTGTCTTTCACAACGCAAACGCAGGGTTGTTTTGATACTATGGCGAACACTCGTGTTGAATGTTAAATTTTTGTGGAATTAAGCTGTTGTTACACTGTGAATGCTGTCTTGCTACATTTGTCGTTTGACTCCATTAGAAATGTACTGAGAGTGCGTGTATGGTAGTTTCGAAGCTATAATCGAAGTGTACTCATACATGCCCTAATTCTAAAAACAGGTATTGTTAGGAAAAAAATAAAGTTTGAATAGATTTGTGGTATGGATGCCCTAATTCTAAAAACAGGTATCGTTACGAAAAAAATAAAGTTTGAATAGATTTGTGGTCAGGACCCCTCAAATGCAAACACCTGCTAAGGATCAAATAAAAATTTTTAAGTCCTTACACAGATGACGATGACCTATAAAAAAATTAATTATTAAATAATTATCTATATTTTTTGACGATAAAACGCTTTGTTGTGTTGACAAAATCTTGGAATATATTTCATTTGTAAGTGATATAATCTTATGCATAAATGTCATTAAAGCAAATTCCATAAATTAATTTATTCAATATAATTGTCAATACAAGCCAAGTAGAAAAAGGGGACTCTAAAGTTAGAAGATAATTTAATTCGCAGGTAGTTGACTTATAAATAAGTCTAGTTTTTTCTTCTGTACAGAAGAGTTGTGCCACTTATGGAACACGATTCTCTAAACTCTGAGTTTGGGGTCAGTTTAATGGTTTACACGTCGGGGTGAGGCTGTACGGCCAAGTGAAAGTGCGCAAACATATAATCAAAGAGAAAAAAGGTCAACAAAAACAAATTCGCTTAGATGTAGATACAAATATATCAAAAAGGATATAGAAGACTTTCAAACAGTTCGGTTTGGTTGATTACGAAGCGTTGCTTTACGATTAAGATCGGCGGAGCAAATCTGGAACGATTCTGGTTAAGTGATACAAGCCGTAGAGCAACTTATTTCGCTTTCTTAGATTCCTTCTTTTTGTTGGTATTGCTGTTCTCCTTCGACTCCTTTTTCTCAGTTTTCTCTTCGGGATGATCTTCATAGCTAAAAGTACAAAGTAAGTTGTATGGGCTGCTTTAAAAATATTGAATTCTGTGTTTACTCACGCGAACAATGTCTTCAGTTCACCGCGCACTAGTGCCACGAGTAGCGGTGTACCCATGCAGGCGGGTACTAAGTACAACAAGGCCGGCTGTGCGTGTTTAAACACATGCATAACTAAAATGGTTGCCAATAGTCCAAGGAAGTAGGCAGCTAATGACGAGTAGAAATAAATGCGCGTCTTGCGCTTCTTGCTGTGATCGAAGCGTAGGAGCAACGCAATGAAGATGCCCGGAATGACAATGTCACCCAGCCCAAGCATAGCAAAGTTCGAAGCGCTCAGACCGTGTTCGATAAGGTCCTGTGGGAACACTAGCTTAATGGGCGCCTCGAAATTCTTGGCTACAGTGACCATGACATTGGTGCCGAAAACCCAGAAAATGTCATAGAAGAAGAGCCCAGTAAGGAGTATAACACCCGTTACGAAATTATTAAGATGCAGCATCTCAACGCCATTGACAGCAAAGGCGACGCCGAACAGATTATTGGCGATCCAGTGTTTCTTTAGTAGATACCAAACGCCAATTACCGACGATATGACAAGACAAACAATGTCGTGTGTAGAGAATTTATAGTTGATGAGATCCTCCTTTTGCTTACCTTCGCCCTTTGTGAAGTGTATATGGAATGGCACTTTTGGCACCGCCGCTGGCATCAGCGAATTGATGACCGGACTGAGCAGATGCGCTAATGCGATTACGCCCAGCACAAAGAAGTAGCCAGTCAGCATTAGATTGATATGTGCTTTCGAGAAGATCTTAAAAAACATATACAGAGCAAATAGCGCTACTGACGCAATTAGTGGAAAGAACATTGCATCCTTTTTGGTCATCGTGTCTGCTTTTTCACCAGTAGTTTTCTTTAGTTTGTGCAATTTGACTGAACGTATCGAGCCGAAAACAATCGGCAGCATCGCCATGATAACCAGACTCGCGTACGCCACGACCATGCCTTCCGGCGACGAGGGCTTCTTTTCGTTCGTTAATGTTTCCGTTACATTTTCAACCGTTTCCTTAAGCACCTCACTAACAGTTTCTACGGTTTGCTCACCCATTTTTGCAGATTCGTGTTAAATAAATAAAATGAAAGCGGATTCTGCGACAAACCTGCAGTAGGGTAAAGTGACACGTAGAAACCGATTAGTTGACGTGTTATAACCGATAACACGATGAATGAATGAGTTGGCAATAGTTATACTTTGTGTATGAGTGCTATCGAATGACTATCGTTGATTGTGCGTTTAGTCATCGATTTGATTTCATTCATTATTAAACACGTTGGTTTATGTCTTTGTTAGATCTAGTTGGCGGGAATTTTGAAAAGCTAATTGAATTCGAAAGAGGTTGCAAATAGAAATAAAGTAAATAATAAAGAGCACGAATAGAGCTTAGTTAAGTACACTTCTAAAATCCGTTTAAAAATTATTATTTCTGTACAGATTAAGATAGCCAACATATTTTATTGATATTTTTAAAGCAACTAGCAATACCCTGATTTCATACGGTGTTATTTGGTGAGGTAAGGAATAGCCGACTGATGTTGCATCTGATTTTGTTCAGCTTTGCTATTGAAACCTACCACAAGGCTGTCCCCTTCGTCAGTACTTGATAATGCTAGATTACTGCCTACAAATCTTATCCGATCTGAATGCGTATCTAAATGTGTAAATGTGTAATGGTTTCTGAGTTTAACATGCAGAACTATAATATCGTCAAAGCCACCTTAAACTCTTGGTAGGGTACAAATTCTGTGCTCTCTTGATAAGAATCTGCTACACTCAACACCTCCTCTTCCTCTTTTTACAGTGAACACATGTGTGACCAAATCCTATTCCCACTGAAATATTCTTCAAATATTCCTTTTGTTAGGTTGCGCGGCTTAACTAGTCCTCAGTTCTACTGTAGTCGGTTAAATGTTTATCTTATTTACTGCCGCTTGTTATGAGTAACTGCGACTGTGTGTGTATGTGTGTGAGCGCAAGTAGAATTGTCGCCCGCAAGTAATTATTTTGTTTATCAGAAACAAAAATAAAATGAAAAAAAATAAATAAATAAGAACATTTATAAAATATGAGAAAATGTGGGATGCTCGGCTCGGCTCAGTTCGACATGGCTTTGCTCAGCGAGATTAGAGCAACGCCGGAGCTCAGTTTAGTACATGCACTCGAACCGAGCAGATCGATTGCTCCCATCATAATTCTGGAATTGCTTCATAAATTGCTCACTTCGTCTTAGACTTCGACTTGGACACACATATACACAAAGGCCGTATAATGCATGAGCCGATAAAAGTATTTACTTCCGGTCACAGGCAAAAATTTGACCTTCTACGCTCCTCGCTCGTCGTGAAATTACTTGGGACGGTAATCTCAGCGGCGATTTTGGTGCCAGGCGTGTGCGGTAAGCGTCACAATCTAAGTCATTTAGACAAAGACTTCAGATACAATATACAATATATAATCAACAATATTCCCACAAAACAATGTATGCTCTTATGCAGGCATCGAGGCAGACGAAATGGATCGCAATCTCACTAGCCTGGATAGACTACGCATGAATCTCTTTACGAACTATGACCAAAACTCACAGCCTACGGTGCATGGCGAGCATACGAACATCTCCTTGGGCATAAAGGTGAACTATATTGACATCGATGAGATGGAGGGCAAGGTGAAGTTGCATTGTTGGTTGTCGGCGGTGAGTGCGGTTACGCTTGCTTTGACTTTGTATTACTATAATGCTTTCTATTACATAATGAAATAGCGCTGGATGGACGAACGTCGCTCATGGAATCCACGCGACTATGACAACATTACGCAGTTACACATGCGCGTCCGAGAGATCTGGCATCCGGAGATAACACTCTTCAATAGCGCCGGCGACGGCAGCGATTATCTGGGCGACACTCAGGCGATTCTATTCAGTGAGGGCAATTTTCTGTGGGCGCCACCGGCTGTTTACACTGCCTACTGCAATCTGAACATGCTGAATTGGCCCTTCGACATGCAAACGTGTAAACTGAAGATTGGCTCGTGGACTGTGACCAACATTAATGGAGAGCAGAATGATCTGAAACAAGCTCTGGCGTATGATGATTTGGTGCAGTCTACCGAATGGGCGATCGCCAATGGTAAAGCCAAATATGTGCGCAAGGACTATTACAACTATCTGGAGTACACATTTGAGTTGGAACGTCGCTCCTCTATGTACAGCGCTCTCATCTATACACCCGCCTCCTGTATTGTGCTCATGGCCTTGTCGGTGTTCTGGCTGCCACCGCAGATGGGCGAGAAAATATTACTCAACGGCATTCTTATTGTGGTCATCGCAGCGTATCTCATGTATTTTGCTCAGTTGCTACCTGTGCTTGCACATAATACTCCGCTAATTGGTGAGTAAGTGAAATAAAGCACATGTTGTTGCTAGTTCAAAAGAACGATTTCTCAAGAATCTCGACCAACGAATAATTTCATTCACATCACGAACTGCAGTGTTTCATAATTTTTGACATGAAGTCTGGTACATATAATGGGCGATATCGAGGGTGCAATAATATATACATCCTTACTAATATTGTAAATGCGTGTGTCTTTGTCTGTGTGTTACCTTTTCACGTCTAAACGGCTGAATCAATTTGTATGAATTTGGATACAGAGATAGAAGGGATCTTGGAAAAGCACATAGGCTACTGGTTGTCGCGAAAACATAGATTATATAGATGTAATAGGTGAAAACATGCCTGTGTATTATATGTTAGAGTAGCTTGAATTTAGCTTTGTCCGATTGTCTGTTTTTATGTATGTATGTAAACTAGGTCAACTAAATGGATAGCTACCAAACAATCCAACGTGTCAAACTGACGTTCTTCAATGAAATAATCAACAACTCAAGATGACACATTTGAAACCATAAAAATATCTAGATTATTTATATGATATTTCTTACGGCATTACTGGAACACAAAGGCCACTTAAAAACCCATTTCTTACGTATCGAACTGAAATTCAATCAGAGTCCATCCCAATATATTATTGGATAAATCAGAGCGCATAAAAAGGAATGCCTCTAATTATATATCTTTTGACAACACATTGTTGTATTCCATTTTCTGCTTAAACCACAGAACCGATTTTGGTAAAAAAAATAAATACCAATTAAAAGGTATTCGTCGCTATATGTGCAAAATCAAATCGCGCCAGTGGCTTGGGCTAGAAAAGGTTTTAAATATAACCGCGTCACAATAACAATAACAACACACAGCCGTTGATGCTGTCAGCATAGTAGAATGGGAGAAAAGAGCGGTTTGTGTGCCGCTCTCTTCTGTTTTAACGGTTTTGTGAAGACGTGTTATTGTTGTTGTTCCATTTTCATTTCATACACAAATTTTATAGTCTCTACGCCATTTAAAATGTACCATAAAAAGCTGCTTGCAACTCAACAAAAAAAAAAATAAAAAATAAAAATTTGTCGATGACACGGCCGCATTATACGTCTACGTCTACGTAACGTGGAATATTTTCTGTGTGCGTATTATGCTTACATACATATCTATTTACATATGTCGTAATGGATTTTGCTCAGACACAAAGTAAATAATAAGCAACAACAACGAGAGCAGCGATGCAGAGAAGAATAACAACAACAGCAAATTTTCGCATTGAAGTTTATTGAAGAACTAAATAAAAACGGCAGCTCGTCCTCCTCCACCCCCCGCCATTAGACAAAGTTCGCACTAATGCTAATTTATTCTTTGATCCTTTAGCTATCGAGTGGTGTAATTAAATTTTGGATGTGGACGATATTTATGTAGCTACAACACTAAACTGTATCGCACCACTCACTAACTCACTCATCACATCAAAAAAAAAAAAAAAATTCTCTGCTGAGGATACGGAAGAGCTGGGTTTGCTTATAGAAAGGTTTAGGTTTGTGATGAGGTGTCAAGTTACAATCGCAAATCCAATATCCAATATCTGTCCAAACTCCTTCTCTCTCCAATTGGTCGACTTACAAGAGCATACGAAAAGAGATTGCCCTACTCCAACTGGTCTAATTATCTGAACGGTCAAGGGCAAAAAGAACGCCATAACCAGACAGCTCGATTTTTTTTTGTTACATCGTTCAAGCCACTTCAATTTCTGAATATCCAAGACCTGTGCTGATCTGTTACAATTCCATATCCTAATTATTATTCTTTCTATCTTTCAGTACTCTTCTATAGCGCAGCTCTGCTCTTGCTTAGCATTTCAACGATTATAGCCGTAATCGTGCTTTATTTGTCTACGGCAAAGCACAAGCGACGCGTGCCCGAATTTCTGCAGCGTCTGCTGAACGGCAAATTGGGTTGGCTTTTGCTGCTGTCCAATTTCACCTGCGAGGCTGAGCCACAATCAGTGCTGCACAATGGCTCCACAAAGGAACTGGAAGAGCACATCTACGATAGCGCCGATGGCGATATGTCTGATCCGCTCGGCATTAATCCCGATGTGATGCCCTCAAATCGTGCTTTGCAATTCGAATGGGTGCTTTTGGCCACCGCGTTGGATCGTGTCTTTTTCGTGTGCTACGGCATCGTCTTCGCCACACTGGGGCTCGTTTACTCCGTATGATTTGGCGGTGCGCAAGGAAGAGGCGGAGTCTGTTCAATGTTTCTACTACTATCGTACAATTTACGTTTATTGTTTGCCAGAATAAAAACTTATGAAGTAATTACAACACTTATTTACATAGTCACATTAAGTAGGGTTAACAAATTATCGTAATTAGCACAACTAAATTCTGTATTGCTTCGGTTGAGTCCGTAGTGGATTTGCGGGCCGGCACATTTTGGACTCGCATTGTGCCGGCGGCCTTGCTTCATTATTATCACATATGAAATTACACAATTAACCAAAGATGCTGGAATTATGTGAAATGACCTTTTTACGGCCACTTTCCGGCTCCGGGTCGACCCAGCCGCAACGGGTGGCCTTCGTATGCGTTGGCAGCGCTTGCTGCTGACCTCGGCGGTGTTGGTGTTTGGCGTGCGGAGAATGAAACTAACAAATTAGGTTTGCTTAAGTACCGAATAGGTGGGGTCGTCGTCACCCATACGCTTCGACTTAGTTAAATGCATTGCTCGAAGAACGTTGCTCATAGCCACCATGAGCAGAAGTGTCTGCTGCGGTTGTAGTAGAGACTACTGTGCCGCCACTGCTGCCGCCCATCGTCGGTCCTGTTGCACTCGTTGAGCTGTAAGACGCACTACCAAATATGCCACCTTGTGGACCACCAAGACTGCCGCCGGCAATTGGCGATGAGAGCGAAGCGGTCGAAGGTGACGGAAAACCCAGACTCGATGTCGAAGAAGGCGATGTGAGCTCCGCCTGTAGTCCATGTAGCTGATGATGGGCAGCATGGTGGTGCGTGTGATGAGCGTGAGGATGCAGAAACTGCGCATGATGATGATGATGATGATGCTGCATTGCCGAATGATGGTGCGCCGTATGCTTGTAGGAACTCAACATGTTCGTTGTAGGATCACAGCCTTGAGCCTGCGCCTGACAGGCAGCCATCAAACCATGGAAATCGAATTTGTATGCGTAGCGTTTCCCATGAACTTTGGTCATAATGTTCTTGTCGTAATAATACCTGCAAATAGAATAGTAAGAAGAAGAAGAAGAAGTTGAAGAAGAAGTTGAAATAGGTGAGATGAGTGTGTTTCCTGTTAAGCCTCTTTGACGGATGAGTCATCGCGCAAGCATCAGGTTTATCTTTACCAACCAGTTTTGCGTATTCTACGAAATATGCCGAGACATCTGACTTGGTATGCCGAACTTTGGTCAGAGGAAGTGCGTTTAGATGTCGGACATGTCACGTTAAAAATACGTAGACTTTAGTTTTCTAAATTCAAGCAAATATAAAATTTTGTTTCTGATTCCATCCATTTTGGTTAGAAAAGTTATAACTAATGATTTTATTTTCATTTTGATATAGGGAGAAAAAATGTCAAAAACGAGGGCCCTTTGGATATAAGGATGTCTAAAGAGATGTATAAAAAAAAACCAATAAAGAAGTTAATTATTATGACTATCTAAAAGGAATTATTATATCATATCTACGAGTTTTTAATCAAAGTTCTTAACCGAGGGGATGATAGAGAATAAGCAACAGGAGATTAAATAAAGAGAGAGCGAGGTTGGTCAAATTGATTAATTTTAGCTTGGAAATATTTTTCTATATTTTACTAGCAAGGACTTCGGCTAGGGGAATGCACCAATGCTATGATCACCACCAATAACGCACTAAACTTTCGATTTGAGTTGTATTTTTTTATATATATATTTTTTTTTTTGACAGACTTTAGATTTCGTTTTTGACACAATATTGATTTCTTAAAAAAAAATAAAAAAAAAAATTACGGAAATACCCGACTTTCCCGGTCGATTATCACATCAAATTTCACATACAAACATGACATCCATATATGTAAGTACCAATTTTCATGGTGTTGGATCAAGCGCTGTGGGAGTCTATAGGCTCCAGAGAAACAAACAAGCAAACAAACATCGATTTTTATATACGTGTATACTAGCTGACCCGACAGATGTTGTCCTGTCAAAAAAAAAAAAAAAAGAAAGCAAAACATCACAAAAACAAAGAAATCTCTCACTCTTTTGATTTACTCTTTACAAACAGCACACACATACTAATAGAGAAGTGTAAGAAAAAATAAAGCATGTAACGTTTTTGTACATTTTGTGCTTGCGCGTGAGCACGGCTTCATAAATTCATAAATTAATTACAAAAACATATTCTAGTGAATCGAATTATGTGTCTAAACCATTCTCGAATACACTTGAACACACATAAAAAATTTCATCAAAATCGGTATAGCCGTTTAGGCGAAATTCAGTCACATACACACGTACCGAAGATTTTTATGTATAAATACCTATATATAATAAAGTTATATGCAATATAACTATTTTTAATATAGATAGGAAAACGAAGATTTTAATGAGTACATCAAATTGATTCTATTGTTATGTCATATGTAAGACGTCCAAAATTATAACACTTTATGGGGATTGAGAAGAACTTCCAAAGTCTAATAAAAAGTCATTATTTCATTGAAATCAATTTTTATTGTATGTAATGATTCTCTACCTATTTAGAGCTTTAAACACTTAGGAACTGAGACATAGCCAATACATTAAAGAATTAAAATTTTTTTAAAGATTTTGGCAGAAATAAAGATCGGGTAGGTGAACTTTCTGGTACTTATTGTAATGAATTTAAAGATAAATACGTGCTGTTATAGTGCACAGATAATTGAATCAATAAATATTTTTAATTCTGCTGGATCTTTCGGTGAGTGACCGACCAATAAAGGGATAACAGGCAAAATGATGACTTTTGTACTCCAGAAATATGGGTGTATAGTATACCATAATGCCCGGTTAATCTGTATATATATAGAATTTAACTTATAATATCACACGTAAAATGGAAGCAGACAACTTCTAAGATTTTACAATCTTACTCTTTTATATTACTCTATACCAGTGCTTTTAAATTATTCCAATAATAATATTTATTTTGCATTCTGAAGAACAATTCCGTGGACTTAATGAGTGCCTGAATTCACAGAAGCTCGTCCATTATGCTTTTGGGTTCGCGACCCATAAGTATGAGAGATTATCTCTTTGCCAGTTCAATGAGATTCTAATTATTCAGTTGGTCATTCTAAATAAGTCAATTGATGGTAACTTATTTATCTAATGGTGATCAATGCTCAATGAACCAATTCAGAGCCTTCACTAATAAATCGGAATAGGAGTATTGTAATTACACAAAAAATTTTCAAATGGAATCGGTCCAAATGACGATTTTCCACTGAAACCGCAATTGAATACTAAATTTTTCACGGTGCACCTGCTGCGCACACATTTCTCTACAAACATTTGCCTTTATGCGACGCACTCACGCATTGCCGCACACACGCACACACACACACACACATTTCTACATAGCCGCCGGAAGGTAACTTACCGTAAAGCTCTGCTTAATTTATCGTAGTTCATGTTTGGTTTAGCTTTTCGCTCGCCCCAGCGCTTGGCAACCTCATCGGGGTCAATAAGACGAAACTCGCCCGATTGGCCCTCCCAGCTAATGCAGTTGGCGTTCGACGAATCAGCGAGAAGTTCGAGCAAAAACTGCCAAAGTTGTATCTGCCCGCCAGAGCCCTGAGCGACCAATCGGTGTGAGGCGGCATTTAAAAGTTGATATGGATCTTTAAATAAACAGAGAAAAAGAAGAGAAGCAAAAAGCAACAATCAGTAAATCAGAAAATGAGCAAAGAAGACTTTGGTAAAAAATACAACAATAAAAATGTGTGAAACAGTGGTTGTAGCTCCGTATAACTGTGTGTGTTTGGGTAGGTGTGAGTGCATGTTTATTGTGGTATTGACGTGTATGCTTGCTTGCTTGACTGTAGACGACTAGTTCACAACGTGGCATGAAAGCGAATGTGTACAAGTGAACGAACGAACAAGAAAAAAAAAAACATCTCATTCACTGTAAACCGCAAGTAGGCAATAAATCTGTGCGCGACACAACGCTGGGAAAATCCTGACTGCAAGTTTGAAGTTGGTTTGTCTTGCTGCAAAAACGGATTATTAAGCGCCGTGCTTGTTAATAAAAAATACATAAATGAAGAGACAAAATTCAAAAATAACTAAAATATACAAAAAGTATAATTTTCAAGGTGGTTCAGTTGGATGGCATAGCTTTTCCAAGAATCACAGAAAAATCACTTATTCCATTGAGCAAATCAATGAAACGCGGATTGTGACGTCTATATTGACGACACGTGCTAATGCTATCTTTACTGGGAAACATACCTCAAATGATTTTAATTTATCGTGATTGAGTCAAACATAAAATGACTCAAAAATTAGTGAACAGTTAATTTCGGCTATGCCGAAGTCGTCATACTTTTCAAGCACCCCTTGAAAGAATTTAACGAGGTCTCGTCTGAGTACACAACGATACTCGTAGTTCAACAGTGAGATCCATTAATTTTTATGGGTTAAATTAGCGACTTCAACTTTGCGGGGCATACAAATATAGACTTGAGATAATGTCTGTCCAAGTTTTAGTTGGACGCATCCAATACGAAAAGAGCTTAGACACCAAATGACTGGTGGAACATCATCGAACACGTCTACTAATCGACGAATAGATATCCTGTGGATAGACCGCTTAAGGTTTTGAAAATCTTCAGAGGTCGTGTGTACTTGATAACAGATGGCCAGACGAATTATAGCGAAATCATGGAATGCAATGAAGTGTCTCCGTCAGAGTGTTACAAATTTAAGGAAAAAGTTATAATGCTGTATGTTCATAGCATGTGAAAGCTTATAAAAGGCAAAAAAGGTTTCTAACTTTCAACTAAACTGAAGTTGTAATACTGATGCGACCTGTTACCGAAGATTTTCTGACTTTAGAATAAATACGATGTAATAAAATTGCAGCTCCCTATGACAAAAAAAATATATATATATATATAAATAAGAAATTTGGATGGACCGAAGACGATCCAGAATATTAGAACCTTTAAGTTTGTTATGTTATGTTATGTTTATGATGTATCATAATAGGTCAGGTTAGCACAGACTTGCATAAAACTTGAAAAACTGAACTCTTTTAGGTTTGTGTATAGGCATACCATCAAGTAAGTATACCAACAATTTCAATTTCGTAACACCACCCCACACATAGACCTGAATAGCCTAAACTATGCTAGAGGAGCTCCACCGTTATCAACAGAGGCTACAATCTCATCTAAACAGTATGGTCAAGGCCCCAACTATTGGCTTGATGGTGGCTGAAGAGACTCCACCCTAATGACGTTCTAAACAGAAGGTCTCCAACTATGTTTATATTTTATATAATACGGCCTCACGTCAGCATTCTTATAAAATCACACTAGTGTTTTATACAATTTCATGGTTTTTCATGGTTTTATACGAAATTACATTGAATCAAAGGGCATGGGCTACAGGCTACAGGGCTCAATCTATCTATATATATAAAATAAAATCTATGTATATAAATTTGGAAGTATGTTTGTTGGTTGTTTGTTTATTTGTTTAGTTGTCCGTCATGGACACCAAAACCGCTGTACCGATTTTGATGAAATTTTCAGGGAATCTCTATAATAACCCTTAGATGGTTACTGTGAATTTTGGTGCAAAAAGAATTGTCGAATTCGCTAAATATTAAGACCAACTCAGTTTTCAGATGCTTCTCAAATTGTGCAGCATATTTAGTGATGGGGTCTGTTAGTGCGCACCATACATAAGAACGGGCACATCGACATGGTTGGATCAACTGGTCCCGTCTAGTACATATCTCTTTGAATTTAAATTGTTATGTCATATTAATAAGCGCCAGCCACAGATGATCGGAAATGCCATAAAGTTGATGACTGTTTTTTTTTGGTTTTTTTTTTTTGTTGTTGGCTGATCTGTTTCATATTGAACTTTGCACCAATTAAACGCACCATTAAAGATCATTGAACCCGCAGCATGATGTGCATGTCCGCCATGATAACTGGCACCGGATGGATGCGTATGTGGATGGTGCGCGTGATGCGGATGATGATGATGATGGCGGTGATGATGTGTCGGTGGTTGCATACGCAAACCGAAACGACGATTGAAGTCCTCTGAGAGGCGCCACATTACGCCCACATCGACGCTGACGCTCATTTTAAGTTCAGTTGAGATATTTTTGGCGATTTTTTCTTTATTCTTGAAGCGGATTTGTCACGCGTTTTTCAAAGAATTTTTTTTAAAATATTTTATTTATTTTTAAATTGGGCAAAAATGTACTTAAAACTTTTTATGACGGAATTAGCAATGTTTTTTGCACTTATTTATTTTTACTACACATACTCAGTTGCTTTTCATCGAATTTTTTTTCTCGCACGTCGAATTTCCGAACTGTGACGTTTAAGCTGCCGCGAGGAACTGAATTGAAAAGCGCAGACTACAGCGTATTTTGAAAGTTTTCGCATGCAAACTTCTAATATTCTCTCTCTCTCTCTTTTCGTCCCTCTAAAAGATATGACTTTCACCTGCGCAACGGGCGGTCATCGGTTTGGTTCAAAGGTGCTGCGCTGCGTTCGTGCACGTGCACCCACTTTGCGTTGGCGTTGGCAGCGCCGCCTGCGCAGAGACTGAGAAGAGAGCAAATTTAAGCCAACCAAGCGATTAACTGTAATCTAATGTTATTATTATTTTTTATTTTTTTTTTTGGGTAATTCTGTTTGGCATAAAAAACAAATCAATTAAATTGACTCGGTTCGTAGTTCGTTACTCTTCGTGACTGACCGTACGCCCCATTCGTGCAGTTACGCACACTCTCGCGCAGCTTTGAGTTAGGTTGCATTAACATGTCAACAACAACTATAACAACTATTAACCCTCGGCCCCCAACGGGCGTGACAGGAAGGATGCGACGAATGAATACTTTCCTGTTCTGGCTGGGTGGCTGCGTCAACAGTCGGGTTTCAACCGTGTACGCTTGACTCGACTCTTTGTGTGCAACGGTTTACGGCGGTTTATTCAACACCCCACGCGCGATGGCCGACCACCCGCAGTGTCGTCTGTCAGCCGTTGAATGCCGTACGCATCGTGACTTTTCGCTAAGCGGTGCAGGATTATTTTGATTTTATTATTAGATGCCACATCCTGTGAGAAATTATCATATTTACATCGTTTATTAAGTTCATCACTTCAAATGCTTTGAGTTGAAGTTCATAAACATTATCAACATTGTTCTCATCTTGGAGCTTAGTTGATGGCTCTTTTTGACGTGTAGCGGAAAATTTATGATTTTCCCGCGGTTCCCCAATGTTGAAAAGTAATTAAAGTTGATTTAGTTAAAAAGTAAGACAACAAGTTTGGCCAGACTTTTTTATGAGATCCACTTCACTCAAATTTGTGATTGTTTAGCAAAGGGTCCAAAGCCTTTCGTAGACAGTATTTGTGGGCATAGGTTACAGTACATTGCCGTTCATATAGAGGAGACTAAGCTGTCTTTGAATAGTAACTATGATTCCTACCAAAGTTTAACTGAAAACGAGGCATTTGAGCTGATTTATATATTACTAACTGTTTTAACCGGAAATGCTCGGCTTAGTCTTGCAGTGGTTTTCCGAAAACTTAATCCTTAAAATAAAACATATTTTTGTTTATGTAATCAAAAAAGTAAGTAGGGCAGTGACTTTTATAGCACAAATGTGTTGTTTTAAAAGAAAATTATTAAAATAGGTTCAGCATATTTCGCGCCAAAGCGTTACATACAATTCCTATATAATCAGTTTTATATAATATATTACTGATTTCTATTGTTTGACTAAACTCTAAATAGCGACTGACTTAAACTTGTCGTGCAGTTCGATCCATTTAAGGATACGTCTTATGAGGTCAACAACCCAGAAATACTAACAATTCCACCGTACAACTGGCATCCTGGAGCTTATAGAAATCCAAGTCCACAATAATATGACAACTACTACCGCTCTCTTCTCCCGAGGCTCTTGTTCATTGTCCAAGGGAATCGAGAAAGTTATCGCGGGTATTATAACCCCACATATTTTCCTATCTTTCCCACTTTTTATCACGAAGTCTTACGAGTGTAGTGTAATGAGATACAAGCGCCTAAATACTAGGTCCATCACTTGTGTCTTTACTTCCCAGCTTCATCTATTATCTGTCCCAATTTATCTTTCTACCTATCTATCTGAGCTGTTCCCATCATTTTTGGATGACTAACTATTAAGGGAGATCAAGTTGAGTTGTTTAGAAATCTTGCAAGATCTAAGTTTGCTTTAAAAGAACATTGTTCACAGAAGTCTGAGCTGCCTTTTATAAATGACGATATGAGAGCTTACAATTTCTGGGTCCAAATTATCATCAATATTACCACGGATTCCACTAACCCCACAATAGGGATTCTAGCCTGAACTACCATAAAAATCTATAAATCACAATTAATTTCAAACCCAAAAGCCGTTTCTTATCATCTTCATACTTCAACCATCGGTTCTATATGAAGTACAGTGTAGGGAGAATATACGAGACTACAATGTTAATTCTATTTTGAGAGCCACTCAACCACTTAGAATTTTTGTGGTAGCTTTTGGCAGCTCTAAACTGGAGACCGACGGAAGCGAACTCTGCACCGTTTATTAATAAGGTAATAAAGTGGGCCACGAGCAACTTTCGAGTGTTGCTGTTTATGAAGGCATCCACTGTGTCACAGCCTAATCTAAGGAAATGGAAATAATGTTTGTTGAGTGAATTTCGGTACACAAATATGGCGACAATAAGCGCTTATGATATGGCATATCTCTTGGTAGCCACTGAGTGAAATATTTTTTTCTTTTCTTCTCGATGGGCCTTATTAGCTACTTCCGATAGACGATAAACAGCGAATTACAATGAAATAATAAATGTTTTAATTGCACAAAAAAATCAATTAAACAATTTAATTGTGAACTTCATGCAGCAAGGTAATTAATTATATCATTGAAACATTTTTCTGTTTTAACAAAAAAAAGAAGAAATATAAAAAAAATCTTCGTAAAATGAAAATTCAATTTCAGAAGGAACTGAAAAATCCTTTAGTTTGAGCTACACTATTCACGTACGCGCATTCTGTTAACGCCATTACACGCATCCTTTATCACCACTTCTTATCTACTGCATTGCTTATTCAATTCAATTCCAAAAGGTAGACACAAAACAATGAGTGGCCATAAGTGAAATGGCAACAATCAAAGTGCTCAGATCTTAATAAGCTGCCATTAAGTGCAAAGGACTAAGCAATAAGGACACAAGCATACACACAACTCACTTGACCGACCACAAACTGGGCAGAAGCAACTTTGCTGTTTTTTTTTGGGGGGAGGGGGATTACGAAAATTACGGCACAAAGCGAAATAAAACTCTTTTTGTTAATACGAATTAAACGTGCCGTTGGGAATCAGATTGAATGCGTTTGGTAAATCAACGAAGAAGATTTATGCCAGGCGCGATAAATGAAATGGTATGTATGAATGAAGCACAATCCTTTTACTTACTTGGCTCGTTTTCATTCAGCATGGGACTGGTCTCCCTACCAGACGCCTGGTATAAGGTATGCGCGAAATGCTTGGCCAGCAGAATGCCGCCGGAACGTGAACCCGCGCAAACCCAAAAATCGGCGCGACTCAGCTCACAGAGTTCGGTGCCTGTGGCTGGAAAACGTGTTATATCCGGTGCGGGTTCGATCTTAAACTTCTCCGTAATCCACTTTATCCAATTCGCTATATCATCTGCAGTCCATGCGCGTGGATCAACGGGCACGACAACAGGCGAAGCTGGCGCACTCGAGTCTGCAGCGTCTGTATCCGTACTTGTACTCGCTACATCGATTCGTAGCGCTGCGCTCGTTGCGGGCTCATGCGTGCCTATAGATGAGGTAGTTGTTGCAACTTCCGTTAACTTCTGTGCCACGTTTAAGTCGCTGGTTTGTAATCGGCTACTACCTGAGGCAAGTGCCTCTCTCTTTTTTGGCGGTTCGGCTAATTCACTGCTATCGCTATCGGTGGAGCTTTCGTCATTGCTGTCGCGGTAGCTGCTCCTCGTATCGGTCGAGCTACTAGTCGAAGTACTCAAACGGCGTCTACGTTTTCGGCGGGTTCGAAACGCGTTTAACGATGAGGATGAAGACGTCGCTGAAGATGCGGGCGACGTCTTCGTTTCCAATTGGCTTTGTGTCTCTTTAGTACTTTCATCGACAACTTTCTGTTGTTCATCCTGTTGCATCGCATCAAAAATTAAGGATTCGTTGTAATCAAATTCACTAAGATTATAATTATTCACTAAAACGTTGTAATTCTTCAAGATAAGAGCCATTAAAACGAAATAAATAAAAAATGATCAAAAATCTTCAGCTTCGTTCTACAATAAGCCACGCTTGGTAGGCACTCTTCGATACAACACTATCGTTCTCACAATTGATCACTGTTTGTACTCAATTCGGGCGCGCAAGCCTTTTTTATATTTGTTAACACTTTGGCAAACACATTGCAGCTCTTTGACGAGGCTACCAATTTTCGGGAAATCCACTATGATTTGCACTGTCATTGGCTGACGTAGTTCAACGCATCCGTTTTAGTTGAAGTCATAGCGGAAGTGGAGCGATCATACACGATCAACAGCTTCGCATGGGACTACAATAAATTCCTATTCACATTAACATTCACTTTAGCCGGGCCTCTATTTTTTGTTTTTTTAATGTAGGATCACTTCGCACGCCGATGTATGATTCACCGCGTTTAATCGCTGCATGTAGAGGTCAGTCGCGGGTTCAATCGATAATTTCACGTTTTGACGTAATTAAAGCTTGTAAACAGAACCTTTTTTTTTGCACTAAATCAAGGTCAATCTTTATGTTGATCACTTCTTAATCTGTATTGTGCGTATTTTACGTCAGTTCAAAAAGTAACGACCGCGTTTTATTGGTCTTTGCGGAACGATCAACGATGACGACAATCAATAACCGACCGTATTCGCGTTTGCCAAGCAAGTGATCCGTCGACTGAAAATAACGATTTGCCTTACCTTCTGGACGGGTTGGCAAAATTTTTCTTTAGGAGCGCAAAAGCTTTTGACAATTTCGTTGAGAGTCGTCAGATCTTTTGATTAAATGCTCATTTTTTGAATGACCCAGTTGCCAATTTGCGGTTTAGTAGTGTGCATAAAATATAAAATATAAATACATTAAAAATCGCCTATAACGACAACGCTTATAATGACATATTGATATAGATTTTGATTTTTCAGCATGCTTACGAGCTGAAAAATGAAAGCAGTTACAGAGAAATCATGCACCATGAGGGACTGATTAGACAAATTGCTCTAAATCCGCCTTTGTGTGTCACTGCAGATATTTGGGATGCAATATCAATTAATTTGAAGCGAACTAGTAAGTTCACACTTCACTAACTTGTTCGTATTTGTTCTTTAATTGAAGTTGTTGCTATATAAAATAAAAAAATAAATAAGTAAAACATAAATACATTCGATCCGCCTGTAACGACATCGCTTATATCACTATAATGTTTAAATTGAAACGTTTATAACGACATCGTTTAGAAAGATATATTGCTTACAGCGCCTATGATTGCCATACAATTTAGTCTTTGCTATCTATTACAACGACCAAAATCAAAAATGAAACTAAAAAAACCGTATATAAATATGCTCAAAGCAGTGCTCGTTCGTTAACACACATTTCATTGGTCCCATTAAAAAATATGTTATTGTGAAATTCGATGGAAGTGCTTTGCTGTAACAATTGTAATTTTCTGTTACGATGTTTGTTTGTTTGTTTGTCTGTCTGATGTCTATAGACCCCAAAACCGTTTGACCGAACAACACGAAAATCATCACATATATGGATGTCACCATTAAAATGTTTATGGTTAAGTTTGGTGCGTTAGTTTATACCGCGAAAGTCAGCAAATTCCATACAATTGTTTGTATTAATGATTATTGCTTCAAAGTCTGTTAAAGTGAAATAATAAAAAAAAAGTTTAATTCAAATCGATAAAATCAATTTAATGTCTTCAAAATTTGTTGTGGGAAAAAATGCTACTAAGGCGTTGCTTAAAACGATTATAACGACTGGATTTCATCGTTCCATTGAATGTCGTTATAAGCGATTCGACAGTATGTATATATTTTATGCATCATAAATCTTATAATCACTAAAAAAAAAGATTATATAACTAATGTTTAGAAAATGAAGAAATAAAAAAAATCAAAAAGCACTTGACTATAAATTGCCTACTGGGTTTGCTAACTAAAGCTCTCATTAAGTTTTTAATTTACGCTCTTTCTCTCCATCTCGCTCTATATGCACTTGTTTTTTGCTGCTCAGTTATGACGTTTGCACTAGTTTGTGTCTTGCCGCACTAGATGACTCACTAGAGACGACGATGAAAACAAACGAGCAACGACAACAACAACAACAACATCGTATCGGAGTTCCCCACGATTCGAGAGCGTTTATTTTTTTTTTTCGAATGACGACAGAAACGCGCCAAAGAAATTCATTCATAGCTTTTTGTTGTCTCGTCATTGTTCTCGGAAAATGCATGAGTCTACCGATCAAGTTTTAGCTTTACCGGTTTCGCTATTGTTGTTGTTTTTGCTATCTGAATTTGTGTTGTTGTCGATTCGTTTATTTCATTCATTCATAGCAAGCGAAATGAATTGGTGTGATCGAAAATATTTTTGCAAATATTTGCACTACAACTGACGAAAAATTTTTTAATTGTGAAAAAATCAAGCTCCAATTGTAGCTGTCTCTTTCTTACTCTCGTCGAAAATTTGAAATGAATTTTGTGCTGCATTCCTGGAAAATTTTCTGATTTCATAACATCGATGAGGATGTTCATGTTTGACTTTGACTCTGATTCATGAGCCAGTGCCCGACGGCGCCTAATACGCAATACTACACTCGAACAGATAGTAATATCTGCCTAGGCTAGGCTAGATTAGAGATAGCATTACTTGCACGTTGCGCCAACACACCAAGGCGCCTAGCGCGATAGCGATAATTGGAGCACAATGCCCGCGGCATGACCCATGTGCTTGACGCAAAACAAAACGTTTATAAATTACAGAAAACACATGCTATCGTGCACCTATTTAGCACCGTACTGCTCTATGTAATAGCTTAGCTTGTAGAGCAATTAAGACGCCACGCCACGTACATTTTCAATTCCAATGTTTGAATTTCTTGGCGCTGCAAAACAAAAGTGTTCCATTCCAAACAGTGGAGAAACACTATAAATGAAGTGGAAGTAAAGGCAACTGATTCTCAGTGATTTCCTAATGAAGCTGCCTTCTTACGGAGTTATGTGGCACTCAATAGCACAGTACTTAGTAGTAGCGTGTGGCTGGTGTCCAATTCCGATTTTCTCTACCGCGTTGCTAGGAAGTAATGTCAAAAGTGGAGTCAGGGTGTAGTTTTGTTGATGAATAAAAAAAGTCGATCGATAATTTACCTTTTTATGTTTAAAAATGTGTTAAGCTTGACTAGCTGCGGTCTAACATATTTGTGACTTCACTGTCTCGTCGCCGCTTGTTTACTACGATGACGATAGCGCTCGACGACGACAACAACGATGCCGGATTTCATTCATAAAAAGCGTTTGTAGTAAAAAGTTTCAGCGATTACGATTTCAGCTCATTTGTGGCGCTTTGGGTTCGAGTTACTATTTCGTCGTTGTTGCTGTTCTTGTTGTTGTTTTATAATATTTTAGTTGGCAAATAAACTTGCTCATCATGCCTAATGACGTCGCAGCGCATTCATCATGCAATAATTAAACATTGCCGAGTTATACAAAATCAGTTGTAATTATTTGTGTTCGTCATTTTTTTGTTGTTTTGTCTTATTGTTATTTTCAGATCTACTGAGTGGGTCGAGTACCAGTCGTCCGGCTGCCTAGACATGTGACTTATACACTCATACGTCTTTCTGTGCATATTCGCACTGCAAGTGGGCGGCTGCTAGGCGGATTTATCTTATTCTAGTGAAAGATGAATTGTTTTGTTATTCATTTTTGTTCAGTTTGTGATTTCTTTTTTATCAGTCATTGTCAAGGATATGATATTTTCCCCTACTTGGGGGGATTTAATAAATTTTAAAGTGAAAGTTGTATGTTGTTTCGCAACGACAAGTAACTTGTCTAAGTTTAATATTAAGCGGACAAGAAAGGTGAATTTGTGAAGATTTCGGTTTTTGTATTTCCCATGAAGCTGGTAATTTTTGTGTGGACTTCAGTTTTAGTTTATTATACCGAAGTTTTTATATATGCAAAATATATTATAATTTCAATTTGCTTCTTACTAAGGGGTATTTTATCATATGTTATATTCATCTGTTCGTTGTTGAAGATATCGCAAAAAGAAGGTTACTTTTCTACAATTGCATCAGAACATTACCTCTCTTGATGGCGCGACACTGCCGCGGGGCAGTAAGTCCTCCTTAAGAAGGAGGAAAGATGGTCTTGCCCTCTTGACCGGCCCCTCGTTGCGACTCTTCAGTTTCGGGTCAGCTTCACGGCATCTGCTTCGACGTCGTCCTTCCACCGGATCGGTGGTCAACCCCGCCTTCGAGTGCTAGGACGAAGTACAGACTTGCAGAGTTTCTTCGCCTTTCAGAGCGTTGTAGTCGACGCAACCTCACCCTTCGGACAATGCCCATGTCTTCGTACAGCGATTATAGCTCCTGATTGTAGCGCCGCCTTCATAATCCTTCACAGCATATTCAAATTTCTTCTGTCTTGGAGATGCACAATGCTTGTTCTCTTTCTTTCAACGGACTACTCAGCTTCATTATATAATTTACATTCTTTGCACTCTCTTTAATCCTTAGCTTCAATATATTTTCTCATCTTTTATTTTCTATTAGCATTCACCCATTGACGTTTCGAGGTAGTTGTGTCAGATATTTTAATTTTGCTTCCCAGCGCCGACTTTCAATGCCAATAAAATTTAATATACGCCATCTACCGTCTCTAATTAGAAAAATGGAAAGCGAAATCTGACCATCTGCACATGAGAGTGCACAGCGCAAGCTTTACGCATGTTCGATTTCTCGACGCTAGGCGGCGCAGATAACTCTACATTTGTGGAGCTTAGCCGCCGGTTGTTGGTGCGAGTCTTGAATACAACAGTGGACTATGTTTTGTGTGATTTACAGGTAACGATAGTAAATATTAGCTCATGCTAAACGTTTCGCTTCATTATGTCTTATTATGCCTTAAATTATTAAATCCTGCTGATGCCAAGGATATTGTTGATACAAAAACCTTTTTAGGGTGAGCCGTGTTCTTTCTGATAATGCATTTTTTCTGACTCCTATTTTCAATATTATGTTAGGTACCGAAACCTAACAAACTGGCGCACATGGTTGAGTTCTCGAGGCGCAAAAACTTACTGCCGACATTCCTCAACATATTTGACTTTGCACTTCTGTTGGGGTGCAAAGTCAGAGTTCTGCCACCTATGTCTGCATAACAAAGTTTTACAGTACTTAGTACTACGCTGTGTTACGCCTAATCTAGACTTAACTATTAAGCGCTGGGGAGCCTTGCAAGTTCTTGTTCGTCTTGAGGCTCAAAGAATATTTAGTGCGTATTTGAATACTTTTAATTTAATACGAAAAGATTCAAAATAAACCGATAATAAATTTTTTTCCATTATTAAAAAAAATCCCTAATATGTGGAATTGTCGAATTATTATCACTCAGAATTATGACCTGTCGGAATGTGGCCCTTGTAGTTGTTTCCCTACCAACGAATGTAAAGGAAGTAATTTCAGCTATACATCTAGAA
Source organism: Cacoxenus indagator (assembly GCA_035041755.1). Classification (NCBI taxonomy): domain Eukaryota; kingdom Metazoa; phylum Arthropoda; class Insecta; order Diptera; family Drosophilidae; genus Cacoxenus; species Cacoxenus indagator. The sequence goes on from JAWNKX010000884.1 coordinate 407,691, forward strand.
CATCTACAGCTATACACATTTGTGTAACAATTCCAAATCCTCTAACGCATAAGTCTCTAGAACGACAGATATAGTTATCTGCCTAAATTCGGAATGCGCCTTTTTTAGTAGTTCAAATTGAGACTCTTATTCCTAATTGACCATAACAACCCTTATTGGGTCTCAGCCTGATGTATAATTTGCCTTCAGGCGACGCTACTTTGCGCGCGCCTTCTCCACTGGGTAATACAAAAATTTAACAGTGCCTCAGTCATCTGGTCTTGTCAATGTAGTCGCGGTCTTTCTCTGGTTGGTTGACCACCAGCTACCGTAACGTATACCTTACGAGCTGTAGTTTCAGCAACCATACGTACCACATAACCCAGTCAGCGAAGTCGCTGAGTGTCAATTCGTCTGACAACATCAATATCATCAAATTAGCTTTTACAGCTGCTCGTTCCAACGAATAAGGTCGTTGCCGTCAATGCAAACAGAATCAAGAATTCACCGAAGAACCTTTCTCTTGAACACCCCTAGAGCGGCTACATCCGATTGTGTTACTATTCAGGCCTCCGCAACATAAAAAACCACTGGTAGGATAAGCGTCTTGTAATGTGTAGTTTTCGTCTGTCTAGAGAGACTCAATTCTGAAATAAAGATGTTCGTTATGCTTCTTTGTTAGTAAGAACAGTCTAGCGATAACTGTGATTATAAGCCAAATCGTGCTAGTGACACCTTACTAGGCACTGAATACGCTGTTAATTGGCCATCAGATGGCGTGCGAATATTAAAAGCCAATTGCTTTAAGTTAAAACCACAACGCTAGCAATTTCAGTCAATTCAATATTTTTTTTATACCAATTTTTATACCAATTACTAATTTCACACGTAAGGCAGTTTAACATTGAATGTGCAATGTTATTTTTCGTAATTGTGGAAATGAGTGAATCCTTTAACCTTTGATTACGATGTGTTATTTGTGTTATTCCTTTTAAGGTTTCCACATGTGTGTCTTCAAAAGCTACAACAAAGAGATTACGAACAAGAAAGAATGAATGACACCCCCGCATCAGCAACCAAACAGCATTTTTGGCAACATTTCGGTGCTGCTCGGTTAGGTATTTGTAGCTCGGATTAGAGTAAAAGCTAATTGTGCGCTGATTTCAATGGCATTTGTTTGTGTTTGTGCGAATATAACATTTGCTTTTCAACAATTGCAGCCTTGTATTTGCAGTAGAAAATGCCGAAGGACGCAGCATGTGTGTAGGTGTGTGGATGTACGTTCTTGACTTTTCTGTAGTTCGCTTTCAATGAGAAGCCGCCCAATCCGAGGGGCATTTCTGTGGCCACAAATTATTTTTCGAATTAGTTTTCCATATTAGTCAATCTTAAATGTTTGTTTGTATGCTCGGTCGTATATAGCATAGGACAATTGGCATTTTATATATATCCAACAGATCCGTGGCCTATTCAAAACGTTATACAAACCTGTTTCAACTCAGTTGGGCCAAAATGGACTTAGCACTTTGGTAAGCTCTTTGAATGCATTGCACATGTCTGTCTGTCTGTCTGTCTGTGTGTCCGGTGGTTGATTGTTATTGTTGTTGTTGTTGCCAGCATCTTCATGCATTTTGATTGCGCCGCTGGCCTTGCATAGTCGCCACCTTTAATCATTGTGTGTAATTACGCTGAGTGGTTGTGCTGCGGCATTTTTGTTAGCTTTTCGTTATTTTCCTCCCTTACCACACCACACACCACATTGCTACTCCAATCATTATTGACATACGCGTATAGTTGCTCAGCAGGATATCAACCGCAGTCATGTCGCAAAGGACAACGGGTGGCCAAAATAACTGTAACTCGGCTGCGTGTCATTTAACACATTCTCTTTGCCCTATGTGTCCACTCATGTGTGTGTGTGTGTGTGAGTGAGTAAGCGAACGTCAACCATCCATTTCCGTTACCAATTTTTCCGCTATTTGGGACCTTGTCTTCCGTTGTCTGTGTGTTTGTTAATATGCTTGACTGAAGCGTATAATATTGCTACGGTTGCTATTGGATAATCCTGATGACGTGCGCTTGCCGAAAGAAAAAAAAAATAGCAAAAGTATTTAATATACACTTTCTCATCGAATTCCAGTTGTGCCGTCACACGTACTCGTTTGTTGAAAGGACATTTGCTGCAAGGGCATTTATGTAATACACGTTAATACGGCCATTAATAAAAAGGAATGAAAAAAATGGTTTGTCTGGAATACAGACTTTGTAATTCGGGCTTGGCTTTGAATGAAGTCATACTATTACTGAGGAAGCCGGTCTTGATAACTGATATTTTAATGGGTACGCCTATTAACTCATGTATTAGTTTAACATGTCTTTAGCATAGTCAGGATGATGATAATTCGAGGTAAGCAGTTATACGAGGGGTTTTCAAAAAATAAGTTGATATTTTAGACAACAATTTTGTTTATTTAAATATGCCTATTTTGCCCCCTTCAAAGTATTCCCCCTCCAATTTAAAACACTTAACATAGCACTTCTGATATATGCTTTTTGGTTTGACCTTTAGGTGTTTCCAAGTTCGGTAAATACGTTGGCTAAAGTATGATTAGGATTTTGTTATTGGCCCAAAAATACAAATTTCTAAATTCTGTTTTTTTTAAGTTGCAACAAATTGACAAAGCACAAAAACAAGTGAAACTTTTATGTCTGTCAAAAACAAACTAAAAAAAAAAGCAAACTGGCTGACAGTGACAGCATATGTTAAGGACATGTGCACCAACATAAATTAAATAAATCTAGACTTTTAATTTTTTTAACGCACCTAGTATTTCGTGAGACGGACTCTGTAATAGATAGGTGCTTATTATTTTATTACTGAATTAGTGCGTAATCATTGCAAAAATAAGGGATCGATTTTGATGATCTATATCTTTCTTCAACAACTCAAAGAAAACTTTCGCTTCGATCTGACCTCGTATAGCTACCAATATTCTTTTTTTTTTTGCAAAACCATTTTTTTTTCGACTGATCGAGCTGAAACGTGGTGAACTTGTATTTCAGGTCAATGGTCAATACATACAAACAAAATTACTGGATCGTGCAGTCCCTATCTATATTATAGTGTCCATTCTTAAGCATAAATCAAATAATTAGGTTGTGTACTCACACAAGAAAACTGTGGTTGAGGGTTTTGCACAGTATATATCTTGTTGACTGTCCTCTAAGGATGGACGACGTAAAAAAATCGTCAAACATTTAATAAAGTTGGCGTTTCATTGTTTTTTGAAGGAGAGTTCGTCCATTCACTGTTATGCAAAAATAGTACAATAATAGTGGGCCCAGGCTTACTTTTTCAATGTTACATCATCCAAGTTTTGATTTGTAAAAATTAAATATTCAAACGCTGAAAGTACAGGCATTACATTACATTAAACTAGTATAAAATAACGTATAAACTTCGTCCATGTCGTGCAAGTCCAGAGCATTTTAGATTGAAGAGAAAACGTATAAAATCAGTTTATTTGAATAAAAATTAAACTTTCCTTCAAGGCCACCTCTAACGATAAGTGACAAGAAAAAAACAAATGTTATAAAAATCAAGTAAATTTCTAATACAATTCTTTACGAAAGACGCTCAAGATTAGAGAAAATCAAACATTTTTGAGACAAAAAAGGAGTGCATGTGTGAAGAGGGTAATTGCACAGGACTATTGCGGACGTACTTAGCCCGCATTTGAAGATTTTTTTAATATAATATTGATTTAACCTTTGAACAAAAAAATTTATTTTTGAACAAAAAAAGATTCAAAATATACTGATAATTTTTTTTCCATTGTTTTCGCTAAACTAAACGTCAATTAAAAATGTATAGAAAATTCAAAAATTCATACGGCAAAGAAAAAATGTTTAAATAAAAAAAAAAATAAACAAAAAATAAATATGAATGAAAAATACGTGTCTACTCCGAAGTTTAAAGAAGACGCCATAACTACTTAAGGCATATGGCTATTAACCCATCAGGCTCTCCTACTGGACAACACTGAATGGTCAGTTCGTATTTGAAAGTTTCTAATTTAATATAGATTTAAACTGTAAGAAAATTTATAAACACAAAATAAACAAAACGATAACACCCTGAAGACATCAAGTAGTGGAAACCACCTTCAAAAAAAATTTCAAAAAAAAAGAGATCCATCTAACACGAGTACGGCAATCAAAAAATACGTATACTAAATCCAGTTCTGCAACGAAATATATACAGTAGTTCGACTTTAAACATTTGAGAATTATAAAATTTCGTACAAAAAATACCTATTTACCCAAATTATATTTTAAGTGTTTGAGAATTACAAGCAATCAAACAAAAATACCGACGTACACGGTGTTACAGCATTAAAGACCACACTCCATACCGGTTGTCAAAGTTGAATTGACGCATCAACCGTCAATCAAGTAGAAAGTTGGTCAGCTTTCTGCGGTTGCCGCAGAGTATGTTTCATATGATTGCATATATGATTGCGAGCATTCAAATGTGACAACCGCATTCATTGTCGCATAATGTCTGAAACGCAGTCTTTCTTTTTCTTGTAATTAAAAAGGATTTTCTTTTAATGGTTTAAAAATAATTAAATAAGTACATAAATAAAAAATAAAAAAAAAGTAATATGTCAGTGTACTAAACACTCAGGAGCTTCTGATGTAAAACGCGCGCCTGTTTTGCTTCCGCCCACCGTGGGGATTGAACCGCTGGTAAATTAAAAAATTTAAATGCTTTTTCCGCCCGCTGTGAGGATTGCAACCACCACCTCTGGGACGGCAGCCGTAGTACACTTCCACTAGGCGATATTCAGCGAATTTTTTATTGTTTTAAAACTCACATGTACAGAAATAAGTTTGAATGGCTTGATGCTTCCACCTTTATCCACTAATGATGTAGGGGGTTGAAGCCTTTTCAGCAAGTAACGATCTTAGAACTAGGAAATATGAGCTTTCATGAGCTTAGACAGGTTGCCGGAGTGCTAGACTCTGGCGAATGCTTTATCGAACAAGTGAAATGAATTCAAGAATTTGGTTCTGTGGTTAAAATAATTTCAATTTAAAATAAGAAATACGCAGAATTTCGAAGAGTCACAGTTCATCTTATAATTTGAACATTGCTTTCTTATATAACCTTAACTTTTATCTGTTATTGCCTTGAATCTTTAGAATTTGCATGAACCAAAAGCATGTCGAATACAAATGGAAGTGTTCTACCCTTCATCACACCGAATCTACGTAAACAGCAAAGATGCAACAAATTAAAGAGAGCCATCCCCTTTGACAGTGTCATCGTCTGTCATGACATGAAAGGCGCAACAGACTGATACAACTTTAAAACTGGCTTAAAATTAGTCACTCGTATCCCGGCTTAAGACACAAAGACTCTTGCCCTACACACGCCTACAATGCATGCGCATTTGTGAAATGTATCCTTGTGATCTTGCCAAGTGTAAGAACTACAAAAAGGCTATTGAATGGGCTAAGAAGCCAAGACAACTGAAGAAAGGGGTGCGCGCAAGGGTGCGGGTGTGCCTGGACAACGAACAAAGCGTGAATGCGGCAAGTAAATTGTAGGCAGGATCTCATTACAAGCAAATAGGATTTCAATTAACCAATAAATTGATCTCAAAACAATCAACACACGCTGTGCCATGAAGAAGAACAACTTAAGCCGAGCTGAGTTGAGCTGTGCTGCGGTAGCGGTGCTTATAATTTTTAGCAGCCGACTCCTCGGGCAGCCAAAAATTCACAAGAGCCGCACGTTCGTCTTGCCTTGGACTTAACAGTTTTGCCAATGTCACGATGCCATTGTAATTTTTGTAATTAAATCAATTATTTAAATTATAACTCGCGGCTGTGTTGGTAATACGCCAAAGATATTTAAATCGATATTCAAATATGGCCAAGACAAAAGGCCTTAATATTTTATTGTGTATACTTTATGGGCCTGTGTGTGTGTGTCTGGCAGTGTGTGTGGATGGAGCGCTTAACATTAACAATTTGTAAAATTCAACTGTTCTGCATTGAGCTGTCTCTGTGGCCAAATGTGAAGTGGCAAAGGCCAAACGCCGAGGAAAATCTAGCAAAAATTTAATTTCTCTAACCTTTGTTTGTATTTGATATGAAATCTCCTCGGGTTACGTAAACGTTGTAATCGCACATTGTATGGATTAAACTCACCTCTGTGCTAATCTATAGAAAATGCTTGCGGTCAACATTTATCGATTAGATGCAATCTCAGTTTGGCCTGCCCGCTGCACAGTTCATGCGCATAGTTTTCGTTCAAAGCGATGCCAACTAATAACTACAACTATACTAATTAAATAAAAAATGATTTCTTCCATTTAAGCTTGTTATGCTTGCACACTCGTTGTTTCGCTGTTTAATGAACTGCACTGGATAATGAGTTATTCATAATGAATTTTGCAGGCTGCCGCCCATTAACCAAACAACAGCTCAGTCGCGTTATAGGACTCGCGCAGGCATGGCTAGCGCACAGTGAAAACAATGAAAAGTGCATGTAAATGCAAATAAAATGTATGAAAATTATAATATAATTTACAAGCTGTGAAAAGTTGCAAAAACACATACGCGAGGTGCGGCTGAAAAGGCATCAAAAAACTGTTGAAAAAAATCGAACGTAATAAAATATTAAAATCGATGGCGGTGAGCATTCGCACAAAAGGTGTTCATGTGAAAAAATGCAATTAACAAGTTTTTATTATTTTTGTTTTATTTCAATTTTATTTTTAACGCTTTTATTATACCCTATGCATGCTGTGTATAGTATTATAACTATGTCGTTAGGCTTGTAACAGAGTGAAGAAGTCAGCGCAGACTATAGACAGACTTGCTTCGAGCTCTTCTGTGTTTTCCTCTCTTGGATTAAAAGCAGATTAATCTTTACACAAAGTTGCTCCCAAGGCCTCATTCACTTTTTATAAATTTCTTTATAGACTTCTAAGTTGGTAGACGTTTATCACATTGAAATCAATTAGGTTGTTATGCCATGCTCGATCAAAACAAGAAGCAGTAGTCGGACAGAGCCTGTGATTCGGAATTGTAGCGCCCAAAAGTAACTAGAAAGTAAAATTTTTGTTTTTATTAGATCTATGGACCTGAAAATTGGTCTGAGGTTTTTTAAGATTCAGATAAAAATTGAACATTTCTGTCGCCTATACTGTACCGTATAGCATCCATAAGTGGAGCTTTCTAAAGTTCGGTAGAATCGATTTTGTTAGCATCAAAGTTGGCTTCAATTGATGAGCCCTTTCCGGTAATTAAGCTCAGTCAACATATATAAATTTTTTTTTTTAATTTAGCCATAATTTAGCCACAAGGGCTACTGTTGCTCAGTTCAAACTCTATGTCATCCAGAAGATGCAGAATTTTGTCCTTCCACCAAACGTCCCTAATGATGTCATTTCCAGGGAACTGCATATCCCATCGGTCTGTGAGTAGATCAACCAATACACAAGCCGGTACAATGATCTGCTATGGTCTCAGGTCAAGCGGCAAGAGGCATTCGCTCTGGCTACAAATAGCTTCATGATGAGGCTCAAGCGTCTTTAAACTAATGACCTTTGGCTACATGGACCCCATGGAGGACGTGGGCTCCTTCTCTGAATGATTAATTTTACTATCTTTGTCAAAGATTTTAACATGAAATATGTAAATTACTTAGACTTTAAGTAAACTTTTATCAAATCAATTTTTTAACTCCGTTAAGTCGCTGTTTAATGTTGTCTAATTAAAGCTAAAAAGGGCATTCCGGTGAATCTGTTTTGTGTACATAATTTTTCCTTTTTTGAAGTGCCCAACAAAAATGTATTTAAAAAAAGAAAAATTAAAATAACAAATAAAATTTTTAGACCCTCGGATTATTGTTTAATATAGACACCATATATATAATAGTAAGCGCATGTAAAGAGTATAAAAAATTCGCTGCAGCCAAAGTTAATTTTTTCTCTTGCTTTACTTATTATTCTCAGAATTTTACAAGCTGAGCGATCACCACACCCATGAAATGAAGCCTTTGTGAAAAAGTTACGCGCACATTTAATTAAAGGCAAATTTAACAGCAAATATATAAGGCACATAAAAAAGTACATGAAAACTCGGATAGAAAAAAAACACGCCTTTGTGTGCTATTTGCGTAGCATTTCGTATTAAATATCACAACTCACATGGCTACAAACGGCCGCACGTACACACGCACACAAAACCTACTCACTTTCAGGATACGCTCTGCAATAATGTAGAAAAAAAAAAAAAAGAAAAATAAAATAAAAGGTCGAACTCAAAATAAAAATTAATAGTCTGCAAATATTTGTACATTTTTACACGAACTATTAGCAGCGACAAATATTGTAGACCCGTAAAAATTGGCAGCACACTCGGGCCTCACAAACGGGGCTATCTCATTATGCCTGCTCGGTCGTCTCTAGTCGTCTGTTGGTGCTGTGCCAGACGGCGTTACTGACGCCTGACGTACCGGCACGAAGGGTACGTCTAGTTTTCGAGTCACCCCTCAAACTAGCAACGCACGAAATCTGAGTCCTGCACAAACAAAGCTGCAAGCGGTTTGGTCTCGACTAGCGAAGGATTCTGCTGTGAATCTCAGAAATGCTATTGGATTTAATAAAGCATTTTGAATTTGGATATTGACAGTTAACATAGCATTTCTCATATTTGTCTTCAAGCCAAACCTTCAAACTGAACCTTCTCAACGAATCACAATATTAGTATACTACTTGTAATTTCGTGTCTGAGAATTGAGTTGGGCTTAATATTAAGCGTATTTAACGTACTAAAATAAAGTGGTTAAGATAACCTAACATCCATATATTTACTAAAAATTAGCCGAATTGGTCCAACCGTTATCGTGATTAGCGCTGACCAACACATTTTGACATTTATTTTTAATCATATAGATATACTAGCGTAGCTCGCCAGACGTTGTTCTGCCCTTCCGGTATTAGCGAAGAAAATAAAAAATTAGTATGAATACAAAAATGTACTACTTCAATGGCGTATCTGCAAAAAAGTTTGCTTTATTGAAGCTACGCGTATATATTTTGCTGCATGGCTTGAAGCACGATACACGATTCGTTATCAGGCTCAAGAACTTTATTTAGTTATTTTTCTTTGACAGACTTTCTATTTCAAATTTGATATACTTGTCAACGTCAAATTGATGAAGTAATATTGATTTTATGCAAATAATCAAATTTATTAATTTATTCTTTTTCCCCGACTGTCGCAAAATACTAACGCACCAAAGGATTACTCGACATTCTATTCTAGAGTTTCCCTGAAAATTTAATTAAAATCGGTTCAGCGATTTCGGCGTCTATAGCGGACAGACAGACAAACAGAGAGGCATACTTGCAATTTTACATATATAGAGAGTTATTAAATATTATCATGCATTTTGTGGACAATCTTGGTGCAAAATAAAATATCAAACAAACTTGGACTTGACTTTTCGACAAAGTTCAATTTAATTCAGCATTATTTGCATATGAAACTTTTGTATGCACTCATGAAATATGTGATAGATATGATGTTATATGTGATTTCCTTGATCAAAGAGGTTTGTGCTTGCCTGTCAAAAAGCGAGAAACAACTTCTTTAAAGTGCAGCTTTTGTTCCATACGAAGGCCATAATGAAGTTTTCTACAGAATGTGTCACGGTAGCAGTGAAAGGCGAAGACAGTAAAACGTTGCCCAATTGAATTGATGCAATGAAGTACGAAGTATATCGAATTGTGATAAGCAGCGGTAGCAGAGCATAAATGAAAGCATCCAAAGTCAAATGTGTCATAGATATGCATATACAGCCTTATATGTATAGGTATAGGTGCACATATCAGAAATAACAGGAAAATGTGCTGCGACAAAGCAGAAAATGGTCAATGAACTGTAATCGAAAAGCAGCCATTTTGTTTGTGTGTGCACAAAAACAGTATGCAAATTAAAATGCTAACAAAAACAGACAAAAAAGACACAAAAACAATTGTTAGCAGATACTCCGCAGCATCAAAACGCAAAACGCAAAACCGAAAAAGTAAAAATTTCTCCTGTCCTATAAATTGGGATGTAACGAGATACATGAATTAGTTGTTGTTGTTGTTGTTGTTGTTGTCATCGTCCTTTTGTGTTTTGTGTACTCATGTATTGACCATGTAATTGACCACAAAAACAAACGCTCATTGTAAGCGAGAGTCCCATGCTTGTGTGCTTGTGTGTGTGCGTGTGTGTGGATGCAGGCGAATGTGCAGAATTTGTCGTTGCCATTTTGCAATTTGAGTTTATTAATGGTCGAGTCCTTTCGGCTTCGATGGCGTTGCTTTGCTTACTTGTTTTGATTGCTTTGATTGTTTTTAGGGTTTCGATGGCACATTGAAATATCGAAATTCGAAATTTCCGGTTTCTGCGGTGACCAAAAACTTTACTTGGGAAAATGTCTCAAGTTTCAGGCACAAGTGTGAAAATCACTTTGCATGGACTTCAGAAAGTTACAATGGATTAGATTAAGTAGAAAATTATTAGTAACGGTGTTCTTTAGCTTGTTAAGGATAAGAAGAGCGCTTGATTACGACTGAAATGAATTTGGAGATTAATGGGAAAAAAGAAATAAAATAAATAATTAAATAAAAATCAATAATTCTTGAAGTGAAACTTCTAAGGGCGCATTAGTAGTAAAAATTTACAATATCTCGGCGCCATGACGGCTACTTCTACGACAGAGATGGAATAAAAATATGTAAGGGAAACAGAGAAGGAATACACTGCAGATGCATACATTTTTTTTGTGCGCACTGTTGGAAAGTTAGCAGAATATCATGATTAGATTAAGCTCACTCACTCTATGTTAAAGAAAATGAAATAAACCTTCGCAGAGAGTCAGGCCAGCGAGCAATTTGATACAACTGTTTTGGGGGCACTGCTCCATAACAACTCCGCTTTGGGTTCAACAGACATGATAAGAGTGAGAATGATAAATTTCAAGAAAATACAATATTTATTCAATATAAGTCAATGCTACTTCTATGCGAAATTTAACTTTTGTTCAATCTCATCTTTATTGACAATGCTGTGTGAAAAATTAGAGCAAAATCCAAAAGAATTATGATATGTACTTCTAATTATCATAAATATTGGCGAATTTATTTCTCGCGATATACAGCACTGTGTAATTCAATCTAGCATATGAGGCATACGGTTTAATAAAGATGTTTCTGTTGCAATACGCCTTTTTAACTAACTTTGGGAATATACTTAAATAATCGTTAGCTATAATTTTCTACAGTTTTTCACTTAGATAGTAGCTTCATAAACGCTTAAGTAACTAATTTTTAGTTCCTCAATCTCATTTTCCATACTTACATATCAAACATGGCGTCGCTCATCCACAAGTGTTTGCTTGGTCAATAAAACATAAAGCACTTCCTTATTAAGTCTCCTTAAAACGTGCTCCCTAGTAATGAGAGGTAAGACGTGTGTTTGATGAATAAAACATAAAGCACTTCCTTACTAATTCTCCTTTAATACGTTTTCCATAGTAATGAGCGCTAAGACGTTGTCGGCATCAAGCTTCTAACCATTTTTCAAGCTATGCTCTACGTCGTAATCCGTGTCATTATTAACCAGCCCTGACTTTTGGCAGCTGTAAGAGCTTGTAATTTGTTCTTCAGCCATTGCGATGTGTAGGTAATGGCATAATATGAATTGGCTACCATTTTGTTAGAAATATGTCCATTATTATTTTTGCTTATTGGTATAAAAATGTGGAAAAAATGTTTTGTTTTCGCACTACGCCGTGCAAGCGGACGATTGAATTACTTTTAGTTAAGCTGGACTTTGATGCAGAATTAACCTGCAAACCTTTTTAAAAATGTAGAGCGAAAAAAAAAATAAAATAAATATAATAAAATAAAATAAATTGTATCTAGTTTATTTTACACTGACAAAAGTTAGAAATAAGAAAACATGGAAAACTTCGTTTGTGCACTTATTTTAGTAACCGCAAACTTAACGCGGTCATAATCAAGGGAAGAGTGTTAAAGATTTTTGTGACTTATGAGAGATGCACACAATTTTCGAAGCTTGATTTCAATACATAAAAGAAATAATATATTGTTTACAACAACTTTTCATTTAATGCTGATGATTCTGGTTATGTCATAGGGACAGAGTTGTCAAAATATTGTGCTGTCATCGGTTCTTGATAGCTGTGCAAAGTTTCAGTTTGATCTGACGTTTTGAAGTGGTTGAAAATCTCGTTCAAAGATTTGGTTGCACATTACAAACATACAGTTGCAGCTTATATAAAGCATGTAAACAAAGGAGCATGAAAGTAGTTGCTCTCTAAAACTATATATAGCTTTATGGAATCATAACTTTTTAATTTTTTATTCTAATTTATAGACTTATAATGAATAGCATTAATCACTTGACATATTTGTATGAATTAGTGTCAGTTTAGTGTTTCATAGGCTTGGTAGTCGGGTGGCATCAGCCTTATTCTACACGAAGACTTCAGTATCTTGGCAACACATTCCTCTCTGTTGTGACATATGCCTTTATATAGTTCCATTTAATCAGAAGAGTACAGCTGAGTGTTATTGTCATTGTACGAGTAATGGCAACTGGCTCTCATGCAGCACAGGTTAAGGTAAGTTGTGTTTAGCCGACTGAAAGTCGATGACACAACGTCATGTTGTAGAATCGCGATTAAAACAAGAAAAGTTGTTTGAAAATATTCATTAAAATTCAAATTAATTTTTTATTATTCAGAATGTTTGGAATTTCTTTTTTTTTTCTCATATATGATATTTGTACAATAAATTAAGCTGACATTCACTAGATTTCTTTATCGATTTTGGAAGTTACTATAAATATTTACAAATGACTTAAATACACTGTTTAATAGATACTTTAAATTTGAATACAATTTATGCTAAAGTATTGCTAGACTTGGCACAATTTCTTATTTATTAAGTTTTTTAATTAAATGTTTTAAATCTTAGAACAAAATAAAAAAAAAAACATAAAATAACAACAAAATATTTACACTAAAATAATTTATAGATGAAATATGCACAGAACAAACTTTTTTGTTTTTCTATAAACAAGAAAAATTGAAAGAGAGAAAATAGTGTGGAAATATACAAAAAAGGTTGTTGACTCAGGAGAACGAAAGAAAGCACTTTTTTCAAAAAAGTGAAATTCCTGTTGGTGAGCTTTTCGTATTTATGCCACTTCCAGATCCGAGGACTCCTCAGCATCGCTATAGTTGGGATCGACTTTAATCTGCAGTTGACTTACATAGTCTTCGCACTTGAGACTGCCTACGGTGGCGGTGATATTGGCGGGATTGACGGTATTGCCAGAGTTTGTGGTACTACCGCATTGCTCCTCTTGGAGTTTACGTAGACGTTCTTGCTCCTCACGTTTTTGCTTGCGCCATTTTGCGCGTCGATTTTTAAACCAAACCTGCAAGCAAAGTAATAAAAAGTTAGAGATTTAGTATGGTTTTTTTTATTTTAATATTACAGTAATAGCGTTATATTTGGTATTTGCGCGATTTACTGGTCGTCATGACAGTTACTGTAGTTGGTTGGCTTCAAAAACACTTTCATCCGTTTTGCAAATTAAATTTGTCGAAGTTACAAAGCACACAAAAACACAAAAATAAATAATAGAAATGTGCTCTAGGGTAGAGCTAGAGCGTAGTCTTCTGTCCGTCGTCGTCATCGCTAAATCGAAAGCAAAATATTTTAATTTTTTCTCTCTGTTATATTGTATTTTCTATGGCTGCTTTGCGCGCTTATCTTTAGCATCTTTCGTAACTGTTGCCAAGGCAAAGTTCAGCATCACTCCAACTCAAGCCATACATACACCCTGCTTTAGACACCAGCCAACCCACATTCACTTCTACACGAACACGCAACGCAGACACTTCCATTCGCTGCTTAATTAGGCGGTTTATTGTAATTGTAATTAGTTTTGAGCGCCATTTTTTCTTCTTCCACACTTCGGTTTTCCGAGCCCATTTCGCTTTTGTTGCTTTGACTGAGCACCAGTCAAGGCGAAAGTTTTCTTGATGCAAACTTTTTCTTTGCTTTTGTTTTCTTATTTCATTTTTCTGCGCTTTGTGACGCGTTCGTGCGTAAATTGTAAATTTGATTTTTAATTAAGCGCACAAAGTGTAGGAAAGCAATAGAAAAGAGAGTGAAAGAGAGAGATAGAGTGATAGAGAGGGAGTCAGTGTAAAACTCCACCTCTTCTATACTCACTTAGTTAATTAAAACAATTCAGCGCAAATATTTTAAGGGTTAAAGCAAATAACACAAACAGCATTAACAACTTTTATGTCTCCAACCTCATTCGAAAAAGCGGCCTGCCTCTTTCTTTATATGGTGGTCGGTTTGGGTGGAGCTTCTTCAACGTCTGTTTAAGCGCTGCCAACCATGCAATGCGCGCTCATTTAACCCAATTTTTAACCCCATTTAACTCGCTTGCTAATTTGTTACATTTTGTTATTGTTCTTCTTCTTTCTCTTCTTGCTTTTGTTATTGTTGTTGCTGTTATACCATTTTTTTGTAGTAACAAAAATAATGTTAAATCAATATGGAACGACAGCAGTCAAAGCAAAATAAAGAGTAAAATAAGAAAAAAATTATTATTTTTTCCAACAAAAAAAAAAAAAAAAGCGAGCGCTTTAATTAAAAATTTCGCAGAATTGTTTTTCATCAACATCTTGCTTTACCAACAAATATTTTCTATTATCATTTGTGCTAAAGTTTTTGGCCAATGGAAATTTCATTACGAGCTGGCAAGTATTAAAAAAAAAAAATTGTATATAACTTTCAGATATAATTATTATTACATTTTATAGTTAGAAAATTTTCAATTGTTTAAGAATTTCTGTAGACTGATATCAATAAGCATAGCCGAAAAAGCTGGAATTTGCTGTTATAAATCAGTCAGTACGAAAGGCGCTTTACTCCATTAATTTTAAGATTCACGTGTAATGGTAAACCATTACATCAATGTGCGTAATTTAATAATGAAAAAGTTAGAAAATTATTATTATAAAAAAAATTTCCTCTAGTACATTTATGAGCCGAGTACTAACTGCATTTTTACAGAAAGAGGTTTTAGTAATTATCCGATCAGTACATTATCTACCAGATTAATATTTTCGGTCATAATATTTTGTAATAGTCAAAATTCTAAGTATCAGTCTAAATAGCTGGCAAACAACTGTATAATGCGATTGCTTTGATACTACGCGGTATTGTCAAGTTGCCAAAAAGGTGGGGAAAGTTGGTACAATGTGATATTTTAAATAATACATATTGTATCAATTATTCTCAATAAATGATTTTTTACCTTAAAAAATTACTAGAATTCATGCAAGCTCCTAATAATAAATGCGGATAAGTATTCTTTGCCAGACGGCTATAAAATCTTTCTAAAAAATATACGACAACTCGTCTAGAACGTTGCTTACCGATATTCCTGAATTGCTAGGTGAGAACTTATGATAAAAAATATATGTGATTGTGCTTAGACGAGCTTCACGAGCTTCAGTCAGGCAAGTGATTTAACTGTAAGTGGGAAGCGACCCGAACGAATGCGTATCCTATGTGCGCGAGCCAATGACGATTATTTAGTGTTAGTATTATTGTTATTATTGTGTTTGAGCGTGGCGATATTTGATTGTATGCGAACGTTTATACGAGCGCAAAATTATACGCTACTGAAACCAAAGATGTTTCACATAAAAAAAGAACAGACAGACGAACTTGCTCGTCAATCCCGTTCTTTTTAAAAATATTTTTCTTGGTGATGTATCAAAACACTGCGTTTTTTTATGGCATTTACTCAATTATGCTCTAAAATTCGACTTCATAGACGCGGGTTCCAATTTTTTTACTATTTCTTAATTCTTGCACACTTTTCAAAAGCTCTTGGAAAATTAGTACGGCCAAATCTTAAATACCTAAAACTTTCTCACTTAAATTTCTACACAACTGAATGTGTTCTTTTATATCCAATAACTTTATATTTCTTACTAACTCAGTCTGTGATTTACTTCATATTCAAATCCAAAGAAACTTTAGAGTGCAACTTTTGTGATTTTAACAGAACAAAACGCTTTCAGAACACATTCGACCATGAATGATTTCCCTTCTGCCGGTCGCCGGTAATACCATGAAATAACTCGCAATGCCAAAAATCAACATCAGAAAATTTTCTTTTGTGTTTATACAGCAAATCGACTGAATTTGTTGAAATAACAAAATTATTTCATTGTGTCTTCATACACATCTTCATTATCATCAACAACAACAACAACATAATAATAAGGAGGCTCAGCTCTAGGCAGTGATACCATAAACGCATTACGAGCCAGGGCACTCCAGCATTTGAGCTCATTTAAGTTTTTCCATTGTGCATAAGAAAAACTTTCCACTTTCCTTTCAATAAATACATAAAATGTGACTATGTCAGCTGAGAGAGTTTGAAGATGATGATGATGATGATGTTGATGTTGAGAACTCAATACTTATTTACTTAGGTTAAATGGCAAAGCGCGTAAAGTGTATCGGAGTTGTTAGGGGAGAACTGCGCATATACAAAATGGCGTTGCTTAGCGTTAACGGTGGCGGTGTCAGTCTGGCCGAGCTAACTGCATTGTAATTATACCAGAGTGTGTTGTATCATCCCTTAGGGGGGTGTTGCCGTTGAGGCTGGACTTTACTAACAGGGCTGATGTTGCTGTGGAATTGTTGCGAATGCGAATTCGAATGCTGATTCGAATGCTGCTGATTATGCTGTTAGTGGTGTTCATGATGATGATGATGAGGTGCATGACGTTGAAGCTTTGATAAAGAGTGACAAAGTGATGTGGAAACTTATCAAAACCTTGGCAACCTTTGATGCTGGATGTCTGACTCAACATTGATTGGCTCGTTTTGCCGTCGCTCAACAGTCTGCTTGCCACACCGTTAGTGTCAGTATGAGATACAATTTATATACACCACTTGTGATATGCGTGCAATGAATTTCTGCTGACATTTGTGACTCCCTCAGATCTTGGCACGCTTCAATGGTTTGTTGAACAATTTTCAACAATTAAACTGTTCAAAAACCAAGGCACAATGGTTTTCAATATTTTATTTTGTTTCTGTGAGCGTTGATTTTAAATAATTTTATTATTATGAGCTTAAGTTGTTAAACTAATAAATACACGCACATTTTAAGCGCTCTAATTTGGGCACATAAAAGTTGCAAAAACACCAATGGCAACAACGATAACAACAACAACAACTATAACTATAATAACTCATAAATAAACGTTGAAATTTTGCACTTAATTGTGTCAATATTTTCGCATTGTGCACATGATTAATTATGTAACGAGCAAACTAAATAGGCTAATACCAAGCTGTAAAAACATATGACTAAGCACATACACACAGCCACACACACACACACAGGCACACATAAATATTTTTCTTTATAACAAAATTCAGCTGACGGAATTATTGAATTTTCATTACACGCAGTTGACTAATCTGATGTCAGAGGCTTCGCTTCGCTTCGCTTATTAAAAATTAAATTTAATTAATTTTTGTGTGCACAGAAAAAGTAAAATCCATCAGCAAAGCTTTGCGATTGGCCACGTGCCGTCTTCGCACTCAACAAAACTCACTAGCATGGCACGCCCCAAAGCCAAACGCATGAAAAGCGCTGGCGTTGGGGGAACGCAAAAAAAAAAATAAAGGAAAAACGCAAATATACGCTAATCCCATAATTTTTCCGACCAACAGCTCAGGCAACACTGCGTGCACCATTTTTGCCAATTCTTTTTTATTCTTCATTTTCTTTTTTTTATTTCTCTGTTTAAAATCAGACCAACGCAAAATTTTAATAACCTCAGGGTTACTCGACTCTTGCCGCACTCGTTGCTGTCGCTGGTTACAGAGCCATGGTAGCTGGTTAAAAAATCGAAAACACACATGAAAACCCGAAATTGGCAAATTAAATAAACACGCGAACAGTTTTTGGGAAACTTTTTTATTGTATTTTTTTTTTCTCCTAATTAATGTTATTTTAAACTGAACAAAAAACAAAAAAAAAAAATAAATAAGAAATAAATATAAAAATAAAATTGTTCAAGCTTGTATAAACAAAGTTGACTTCTAGAAAAACTGCGCTCTATGTGCAATGATGGAAATGCGCTAAAATTGTGAAAATATGAAAATATTTTCAAATGGATTTGACTTTTTCTTTTTCTTAGGCATCAATCTTTCGGGAGGTATTGGAGGTGATACTATGCATAAAAAAAGACATCAAGAAAGTGATATTCAGAACAAAGTGTTTTAAAAATAATAGATTAATTTGGTCTTGCTGAAGTTGCTATTCTCTTTAAGCTCAAACAAATTCTACAAATGTTTCTATGTAAAATAGCTCAATAGCTTAGAATTTTAGAAATTGTTTTGATCTTATGTTCGGGGCCCCTGCAGGTTAGATATATGGGCTATATATGCTTCCACTATCCACCTACAGCTATCTATCTGTAAATACAGTAGATTCACGCTAACTTGAACACCAAAAAACCAAGGCCGTTCAAGTTATCAAGGTTTTCAAGTTACTGGATATATGATTAAATTAATATTTTATAGAAGAGTTTGGTCAGACAAACAATTTAGTGTGTATTTTAATAGGTAAATTAAATTATTTCAAAATTTCGGCAAAACACTCGGTGTTACTTTCGCAAGAAGGATACTGTGACTCCCAAATAATTCTTACTTTTTGTGGGGCATCCCACAGGTTTTTTTTTTTCTTAGCAACAGTAGAAGACTGACATAGCTAAATAATTTCGTTTGGTGGAGTAGATTTTGAATTTATATACATATATATATATACTCTATTCGGATCTCCGATGTCTTCTTAACTTACAAATGAAAATCAGTGATATTATTAAACAGCGAATCTCGCAAATAAAACCCAATTACCCTGCATACATTTTACAAAATAATTTGGAAGAAGTTAATACAAATGATTGGTAACAATCAGAATAATCCTCACAGCTCCAGTCAGTATAGCTTTTGCTGAGAGAAGTTTTACAAAGTTAACATTGATTAAGACCTGCTTCAGAAGCACGAGGAGCCAAGAGCGACTATCTGCGTTATCAGTTCTGTCAATTGAAGCGGAAAGAGCGGCTGGTGTTAACTATGACACAGTCTTGAAAAACATTTGAGAAAACATTTGAGAGCATTTGATTTGATTTGCCTTAATCTATTTATCGTTTTCTTTTTGAATAGGAAATCAAAGGGACCTCGCGAAGCTGATGTCGCCGACGTCTAAATTTGGTCTGGAGCCGCCATTTTTAAATAAAAGTCCTTAATGTTATAATTAAATTCTTGTAAATTTTGAATTCAGTAGAATTTGTAATGGTTGTAACTATATACTTACGGATTATTTTTTTCTTTCGAAGTGTATTGGAAAAAAAAGTTTTAAAAAGAAAAAGTTGCATGTACCTTTTGGACATTAAAATTATACCACATTTTCCTTGAGAAATATATGGATCCTACTTTGATAGTGATTCATCGAAATGGGAAGTGCTTATCCGGTATTTATAGGTACTGCATTGCACAACTTGTATCGTAAAATGCTCGAGATATGAACTCTGTTTTTTCTGATATCTTCTGAGCTTCTTAGATGCTACTGAAAAATCTATGTAGTGAGGAAAGAGATATATTTTCTCAGTATTTTCCTGCTAAAACTACATGTTTTATGCATGGAAGGTACCTTAGATGACATATAATTTTGATAAGACCTTTTCGACCCACTTTTGACGTTGCATACTTTGCAAGTCATTGAACGTATAGTAGAAACGCAGACTATGGCTAAAAAATACACGGAAAAATTCGAAATTTCAAGAGTTGAGTAACAGACGAGGCAACCCCGAATAGAGTAGCCGTACTAAATTTTATTGCACAAATATTGCCACAGATTGTCGGTACACAATGCGCGAAAGCGTATAAATCGCTGATGCGCTGATGTTAGCCAACAGCAGCAGCTGGTAGTCAGAGCAGTTTGTACGGTTCGGTTCGCTGCACTTCTGTTTTGGCAACTCGATTTGGTTCAAATGAAAGTGGCATGCTATGGGTGGGTGGCTGTGTAAAGTAAAGTAAAGTCGAGATCAGACGAGACAAGAGCTGTATCTGGTCGAGACGAACTGAGTTGAGTTGAGTTGAGTTGAGTTGAGCTGGAAACGTGCATGAAATCCATTAAACAAACAGACTAACGGCAGTTGATTTTTAATTAACTACAAAAAGCGCTTATGTCATGTGGGGGCGAGCGAGTGGGTGAACGCCATTTTCCCCAAACGTTGTTGTAGGATGTCGAAGTCGACTTGTACTTTCATCACGACGCCCTTGATGCATGCAATATGTTTGTTTTGTTAGTGTTGTTGTTGGTGTTGTCCTTTTTGTTGCAATTGCTGTTGTTGGCGCTGTTATTTCACCGATCTATGCAGGTTGAAAAATATGCCATGAAAATCTAGCAAAGTCAGCACAAAAAATGCCTCAGTTAAATTCGACAACGTTTTACGTGTAATCCCAAACTAACGCTGAAGCAAAAAAGAAATTTTATTTTTGGTTTTTTCGATTTTAGTTTTTTAGCGCCAATGAAATGATAGAGCAAGAAAGAAAACGAAAAAAGAAAAAATTGTTTTTTCAGTTATGATAACTTTGAGCTTCGTTAATCGGCGCAGCTGACATTTTTGTGTGTTGTTATTATCGTTGAAAATGTGCGGCCAACGAAAACATTCGAGTACAACAATAAAACTCGCGAAAAAAATATCAACTTCACTCACAACAGCGCCACAAAATGGTCGCCCACTGCACAGCAAAGCTCAGACGATTTCTAATTAGAACGAGTGATGATGGCGTCGAGCGAGTGATGGGGCGCGAGTGAGACAGCGCATTTTGGAGTTGTTTTTCTTGCAAAATGTCAGTGATTTTGTTTTTAGTTTCTGCTCTCTTTGCTCTCTTTACGCACGAAGGCGTTTGCAGGTGGCTGCCCTGCTGCGCGCACTAGGGCTTTGCCCTGATCAACGGTGGCTGCTGTCGTTGCTCATTTGTCGCCAAAATTGTTTGCGTTTTGCGGCTGAAAATCAACACTCCGTCCTTTTTCCTTGCGGTGTGCCAGCTTGCTTGGATTAAATGCAGGCATCCGTGAAGATTGCTTGTTTTGCAGGTCGAGTGCCTTTTTCGAACGGCTTTTGGCTTTTCGATGTTTTGTGTGTCTGTAAGCGTTTTTTGGCTCTAATAAAGGCAACTCTAATGAGTTGGCCACTGAGGAACAGTATCGAAGCAAAGTGATTAAACGAGTGGCTTGCCAAGGAGTACACTGTACATTAAAGTGGTTCGAATATGTTGTCGTTTGCATTGGGCTTTTCGACAGGAGTAAGTAAGATAATGGATACAGCGAGTAAGGAGCCTCTTAGAGCAAAGCAGAAGAAAACTTGAAATGCTGCGTAGGACATGAGAATAAATTTCTATGAATTTTATTTAGTAAGAAATGCATCGAAAGGGAGTACTAAGTGTGATTAATAGAAATGGCACAGCGAAGGTGGTAAAAAGTTGAGTTTGTAAATGGTAATCTATATAATTCACAATAATTAAACCACTGAACCGATTTTGATAAAAAAAAAAATTATAGGAATTGAAAGGTACCCTTCGTTATATGTGCGCAATCAAATTAACTAAATCGGGCCAGTGGTAAAGGTGGTAAAGACAACCGCGTTACAACAACAGTAACAACACACAGCAGTCGAAGTTGTAAGCGTAGTAGAGTGGGAGAATAGAGACATTTGTGTGCCTTTCTCGTCTGTTCTATCGGTTTTGTAAAGCCGTATTATTGTTGTTGTTCCATTTTCGTTTCATACACAACGTGGGGGGATATAAATGTTGTGTGTTTGTGCTCTCTTTATCCATTATTAATGTAATAGTGTTAGGTTGCTCATGAGTAAGTGAATAAAAAAGAGTCGCTCACGAAACTGAGCAAATGAACATATACGTTCCCTATTGTCCTTTTATTGGTGAGTTGTTACTTTTTTTTTTTACAAAAAAACATTGTGTACTGGGAGGTTTTTTTTTTGATGCGGCAAATTTGACGCGTGTTTCCCTCGCTGATATAAATACCATAATTTCGATTGGCAATTTAAAAAATCTCTAATATTAATTATCATCGACATATAAATTAGCTGTTATAGTTCGACAGATAGAAGAGGTGGGCTGATATTTAAAAATTATAATAATAAACAGCTAAATAGTAGATAAAATGATTGGGTAGATAGATAGGGTCTTACAAAGACATTTATATTTTGAGCTAGAAATTTGAGGAAAACTACTCTGGCTTAGATTCAGTGACTGAAGTTGCGTTGCCTTAGAACTGAAATTTCCATCAAAGTTGACAAGCGTGACAGAACTTTTTCTGGCAGGTACACCCATTACCAGTTGTTGTAATTATAAACCGCTGATGTGATATATGGGTTTTTTTTTTGCTATTTTATGCTTGTAAAACATTGCCCCATTCAACAACGCTAATTTCCTTTTTTTTGGTCAACATTAAAAAGCCTAAAATAATCTCAAAAAAATCTAAGAAACCTAAAATTGGGATTGAAATAACTCAGCTAATCCAAGGCACGTTTTTCCACTTGACTCGCCTTGAAGTTGAGCCCAAACTAAAAGCTTTTTTTTGGCATGATTTCAGAGCCTATTTACTGGGTTTTTAATAAACTCAACAGGGTGCAAATTTATACAATTCAACCGGCACTTGATCTTCGTGTTGTGGCAATGTGTAAATTCATTTGTCTAAGGTTGCACGCTTCGACAGCCAAAACTGTAAAGCAAATATGCGTCGCCTCAAGCAACGAAAGCACTTCGCCCTCATACTCGTTAATATTCTTGCGAGGCATTCTTGTCAAAGTTCGTTGTTGTTGTTGTTGTTGTTGTTGTTGTACGACCCTCGTCGAGTTGAGAGTCCCATGGGTAAAGCGACTTGCGCGCTTTGTTGGGGGTGCTAAGTAAGTGCGCCGAATTAAACGCAATAAACCACAAATGGGCAAATCTCATTGCCCGAAATTTGTTTCAAGTGTTTAAAAAATGGAAAATTATTAAAAATAATAATAACAACAACAACAACAAAAGAGAGAACGAATTGAATTGAGTCGAGTGGCTATCATCGGTCGAAAGTGGCCACTGGCGGCAAGTGGCATGTAGACTTCGTAGTCTTCAGTTCGTTGGTTCATCGTTGGCGGTGGTGGTTTACTTACTTGCCGCAGGACATATGCTGTTGTTATTTTCGTAGTTGTTGTTGCTGCTGCTGCTGCTGCTGATTTTCGTAAATTAACGAAAATCTGCTGATTCCAGCTCATTGCCGTTTTAATTTAATTTTATTTTCACACTAGATAAACAAGACAATGTGTGCTTTTTCCGTACGACAGCCGCCGTGTGGAGGGTGTAGTTTTGTTTTAATAACAAGAGCTGCATGCAGCAATTGGCCTCTCGACACAACACAGTATCATGCCACCACTCAACCATTGCAGGTGGTCCAATTCCCTGACAACTGTTGAAGAGGCTACAGCATTGTCGGCTTGCAATTGTGCAACTTCAAAGTGCAACGCTGCCGCTCGTTCTCTTTTCTCAATTAATCGTTGCGCCTTTCGATTTTAGTCTTTTGTCAGTCGACTTAAATACCACAATATGTCGGCGAAGGATTGCTCGAGCTAAATCCTTGCACAATGCGACATGAATGCGCATTTTTTTGCTTGCTTCTTTACTCTTCTATTGCACTCTTAAGGCTGCTAGTTGCGCTATTCTTTTTTACCTTGGCTGCTATTAAGTAAATGGCCTCACTCTAAGCAAGAGGGGCGCACATATTTTGGTTAAAAAATAATACAAAATTCGGCACCGCACATACTCAGCCCTATAAATTAAGTGGTCCATAATAGTTGGCCGCTTTCAAGTACGCTGTGGCCTGCCTTTATTTCATTCTTTCTTGCTTGCCTTCAGCCACTTGGGTCGTGTACAAAATTAAACTAATATTTGGCTTAGCTTAAGTGACTTTTGGGCCCACACAGTAGCTCGAATGCAACGTCACCAAATTTATGTCTATTAATCTCAATTCATTACTCCTTTCAATACCTCTCACTCCCGCTCTCAAACACACTCGTCTAAGATAAATAAATAAATATTTGCGCTGCGCTTCAAAACTACACGCTCAGATTCAACTCAATCACCTCAAATTCTTCGCTTCGTCTTCGTTGTGCACGACTTGACTTTTTTGGCTTGAAGTAAGACGAGTTACAAAATTCCCAAACAAATCAAATCAACTCAATCACCTCAATCACTTCAGTTGTGGGATTAGTTCTATTTGAGTTTCTCCGCTCGAATGAGATTTCTTTTTGTTCCGTTCTTTTTTTTTTGTGTAGTAACCCAACCGACCTCCAGTTGATTCTGGCGACTCTCAAACCAGCAAATACGTGGCCAACAAAATCATAAGTCTTCGTTGCATATATTAAATTCATTTGTTTAAGTGCTGAAATCTGTCATCTCCTATTTGAAAATATTGTTCCTCAGCTGCACAAGATCCACGCTTACGCAAAGCCTTAGATAGTGCTTAGATGCGAGCTGCCTCACTGTAGCTACATATAAAATGGGCTCTCTGTCGTCTGGCATTTAATTCAGTCACTGCTCGGTTACTGTTTTTTTAATAATTTTGTGGAGACTTGAAATGTTTAAATAAAAATAATAATTGTAAATTATATAGTCAAAAGGTGCACCACAGATGAAATTTCAATTTGTTAGCACAGTGGTTTGAAACATGAAAATTATTTAATACATTTTAAAGACATGTGCATTATTGAGTTAGGAAACGCATTAAGTTAGATTAAATTACAACGGAGGATAGCAGTAATGGCCAAACAGAATTTTTGTAAAACTGTACAGTCGAAAAAAGTTCTTAGCCTAGTAGCATTTACAAATTTTTTTCAGACAGCTCAGCTAAGCCTATCAGGCAGCTGCTAGACTGGAGGATACTTAGGTGCTGCAGTCTACAGCAAAAGATAGTAGGCTATGTGCACATCATATGTAGTTTGTTTTGCTACAATTTCTTATCCCGACAGTTCCTTCTGATGTCGTTTACTGCAAGGTTGAGCCTCATAGCGCTTCTGTTCGGCAGATAGTAACCCGTACTGGTACCCACTAACTTTGATAATTATACTATATACTATTTTGACCAAGTTTTATTAGCTTCATGATATATTTATTCGCGAGTTAAGAGCTACAAATATTAGGGTATTAAATTCTATGAAATAAATTTTATGAATTAAAATTTGGAGGGGGTATGTTCTGAAGCATAAAGAGTACGTATCCCAAGACATAAAACAGTGCAAAGTAAACCTTCTAATGAATGTCACCCAAAACCATGAGTGAGCCAAACGACTCATAAAGCCATTTTTCGACTTTGTCACAAAT
Source organism: Cacoxenus indagator (assembly GCA_035041755.1). NCBI lineage: Eukaryota > Metazoa > Arthropoda > Insecta > Diptera > Drosophilidae > Cacoxenus > Cacoxenus indagator. Next base: position 433,280 of record JAWNKX010000884.1, read on the forward strand.
TGGCAAAGTGCTGCTCAGCCACCGGCTAGGGTCGCTGAATAGAAAAAAAAAGTTATGAAGTTGTTCCAAAAATATGTATTCAAATTTTCATGGAGGTCTACTAGTTTAAGTATAGCCGGAAATATTTAAGGTTATTTGATTGATAACTTTAAGTTGCAGACAATCTACACTATACCTAATTTCAGTAATCGTCTTCTTCTTAATCAATTGTTAGTTATTACACCCAAAACTTGTACGCTTTAATTCCCTAAACATGGACCCACGAAAGGAGCAACCTAAGATACTGAGACATGATTTTCCTTGGAATTGTTGGAATATCAATTTCAATATTAATTTCGTTTCTCGAGCAATGTGTTTTGAGATTTACCAATATTTTCACAATTTTTCCAGCTCAATTAATCAGCCCACTGTGAACTTGATATAACACCATACGAACTGTACATATTTCCATATGCGTTTATTTGCTTTTTACGCGTCTGTTGTCTCAAGCAAAAGATTTTCAATAATTATTACCACTTATCTCGCTTCCTACTCGAAAATTCAATGGATTTATTTTTCTCTCACAGTCTTCTTCTTAACTGGCATAGCTTGAGCCGGGAATGAGGTAGCGCAGCCAACGATAGCAACCAACAGCAACAGCAGCGCCGTTTGGCATGCTCAAGTGGCAACACTTTGCATATAAATATGTTAAACGGTAGCAACAACAATAACAACAACAACACCAAGAGCGCATAGTAAGCTTCGCGACAGCCACAGATCAAGACAAGCCAACAAATTTTACGTCTTACCTTTTGAGGATGACAAAGCTTTTGGTGCTGATGACTGGCTGCGATGACTTTGCTTGGCTTTATTGTTTGAATGTATGTACGTGAATAGTTTTGGCTTTTGTTTTTTATGTTAATTAAGCTGCTCATTTAATTATTTGTATTTGTTGCTTAGCTCAGTATTATTGCCGGGTCGGCTGGCTTGGCTTAGCTTGGCATGACATGCAGATTTTCTCACTCGATTGGGCTGTCTGCAGTTGCATGACGTGTCAGTCAAAGTGTTGCGCGAATTTTTCGATTATGTTAGACTGAACCAAAGATTTAAATTTACTGATTGAAAAAAATATGCTGTTACACCCTCTAAGTTAATAGTGTCACACACAATTTTCTTATCACACGAGCGTGGCGCGCCTTCACTCAACACAAACTGCTTAATCCGCTTAGCGTTTTGCTGTAAGCCAGGTTGACACTATGACGCGTTAAAAATTGCCTCAAGCATTTATTTGCCTTTGATCTTCTAATATATTAATGTTGTTGATAATGACGATGATAGCCCAAGCTCAAAGCTGCGCGTTGCATTTGTAAATAATCACACTCCTCCGCTCTATTCCTCAACACCAGCCAAACATACACACACACACACGCACACTTATGTATACTCACTACAAGGGTTCCACTAATTTGTTAGTTAACTTGTAAGGTTAACAAATGTCAACATTGGCATTGCATTTGCTTGGTTTCGCTTGTCCAAACACACGCAGCAACCAAGCCAACCGCACGCAACCCCTTCGTCGTTACTTAGGCTAATACAATTTCAATATGTCACTCACTTGCGCTGAGTGACGCTTTGCGTTTTGTGAACGGCAACAGCGACCATAAAGACAAATTGTCACAACAATCACAAGAACAACAACAACAACAACAACAACAACAACATTATCAGGTGTTTAGATATCAAAGCACGTGCATAATCCCTAACAAAGACGCTTTTAGACTTGGCTTATGACGTGCCTCTGATGTGTCTTAAACACAGCCCAAAGCTTCGTTGCACGTCCTCTAAGCTGTCGCTTGCTCACGCGCATTGTGGGCCAATTTTGTCTAATTATCAATAAATGTGCACAAATAAATTTGTCAACTTTTGCCAATTGATTTGTTTATTCAAATTGTCTGTCCAGGCAACGCAGCCCACGACTACGAGTACATTAATGGCCCATCAGCCATACAAATACAATAAAACCGGAAAAATACTCTTTGCTTAGATTTCCTTACAACAACACAGATCATTTGGGTTGTTACTGCGGCAAAGAACATAGCAGAACACGACGGGGTTGTTACAACCCTGCGGGCAGCTTACGTAGCATTTCATGGGTTGCCAAACCAACCGACATGATATCCGTGGCAAAGCGTCAGTGAGCCGAGTGCCAGTGCTTAGCTGAGAAGACTTGTGTGTCGTCTGCGTCGAGCCATGGCCGAGTGCCATTATTGAAATTAAGTGAATCAGAATATTATTTTCTTTTTTTATTTGCGGGCGTGCTACATTCTGTCTGTATAGAGCATTTTGTGCCTGAGAAGCCAAATCGAAGTAAATGCGTGGCCGCACAATAGCGCAGACCCCACCCAACGTCATCACCCCGCGCACACACTTAGCCGACTGAATGACAACTAAGTAAATAAAGTGGTTTTCACACAGAATACGAGTGCACACAGTCTAATACGGGTGTACACATAGTTACACAAATCAAGTTGCTTGCACTCGATTGGCTTCGGTATGTTTCGGTGGTTTATTGTCTGGTGTAGATGTAAGATAAGTAAATTTTATCCTAACTCACCTCGACACGTTCCTCTTTGAGATCGACCTTGAGCGCCAGCTGTTCGCGTAGCACCACATCCGGATAGTGTGTCTTATCGAAGGTGGCCTCCAGTTGTTCCAATTGCTCCTCCGTAAAAATGGTGCGATGACGACGCTTTCGTTTCGGCGGTGGTCCGTGGCCGAGATGACTAAGCGGATGATGCGCATGCTGTGCATGATGCAATGCATGATGGTGCGCATGATGTACATGATGACCGTGTGCATGGCCAGTCAGACCGGCACCGTGTCCGCTTACATGTGCCTGCATTTGAGCGGCAGCAACATGAGCGACCGCAGCGGCATGCATGTAGTTCGGATAGAAGTTGGGATAGGCAACTGGAAAATGCAAAAGAAAAAGTTGCATTGAAATTCATAACGCAGATATGAGAAGACATCTTGATAAAAAGAAAAATATTATATAACACAATGCAAGGTTTTTACAGAGCTGCTCTTGTCCATTGTAAATATTCATGCCATGCGAAATCCTCACGTAACTTTTGAATAAAGTTGTCGAGTGAAATAAAAAGAAGAAGAAGAAAACGAATGAATGAAAAATATTTAAAGTGAAAAATTCTCGCTCGAAGGGCAAAATTTATGCATGCTCGAATCAACATAAAACCTTTTTCCTGAAGCTCAACGCGTAAAACATTTTCCCACACACACACACACACACAAACACACACACACACAACAGATGCAAATCCCATCTGCAGGTGGCGAATGTTAGACAAAAAAGCTGTCAGCAGAAGATTTTCCCTTAAAATGTTGACTAAGAAATCATCTTTTACGCTTCATTGCCTAATTATGCGTAATGCCGCCCAATATGCTGCATGCTGTGCAAATCCGTTAAAAGTTCTATAAAACCGACGGCGAGCTCTAAATTACGACGAGTCGGACTGGAATTATTGGGTAAAGTAGAAAAATCGAGGCTGAAATAACCTTAAGGTGTTTGCAGCTCAAGTGAAGCCTAAGCGGTGCGCGTTTGTACGTTGGTTTATTAATACGCGCGGTACGACTGTTATACGGTGCATATGGGGGGCTGGTGGTAACAATCTGGCTGCTTTATCGTTGGCAAGGGCTGTGGGCGATTGTGTGTTTTTCTCATATAAATGGAACAGCATAAAAATAAAATAAAAATGAAATCTAAGAAAAATCATTATATTTCAGTACACCGTCGTAGTTGTGTTTTTATGGTTTTTGAATGCTTTTTGAGATACAAATTGTGCTGAGCGTATTTTGGTGCGTAAAAAGTCAAAGCTTGGAAATCAGTCGGTTCAAAGAAAACGATTGTTTCGTCTTGAAAATATTTTTAGTTTCATGCAAGCAATAATGAATAATGACCTTAGTTAAACAGTTGTCGAAGCTGCAAATTGTTATCATAAATAAATAAATCAGCCTTTATGACAAAAATTTGTGTACATTAGGGATAGAGTGCGTAGCGGTACGCGTCACTCTAGGTTAAGCTCCAAACCAATACCACAATAGAGCTTTCAATACTTTAATACATTTAGCGTATTCGGAAACAGTCAAAGAAAATGGACCACATAAAATAAGTAATCTATATATTATATATAAAAAATGTTCTTTCACTGTTTGAAGCTTCATCACGGGTCAACTTATTTGGTTCATTTTCTTTTTTGGTTTGCTCTTTATTTTGAGGGCAAGAAAAATATTGAGGAAACGCTTAGGAACAGATTTTTTTTCGTTTTAAGTTTTGTTCAAAATATTAATTTCCGAAAAGAGTGAGCGGATATTTGCGAAGGGAGTGAGTGCGCTCAGTTATGAATATAGCCTTAGCGAAGTCGGGACGGGCCGCTAGTTTGATATTAATATAAAATATATTCAAAATTGTTTCAAAAAATAAGAACATGTCTGTATCGCGACAACAGCATTACCTCTACCATTTTCGACTCGGTATCTAATCAGATACCTGCTCAAAATTTCACTGGAATCGGTTGAGTATTTTCCAGAATTAGCTGGTTTGAACAACGTGACACGTGATTTTTACATATTAAGAAGAGAACGTTTACAATGGTTAGTACATATTAACAGAATACTCAACTCTAGTCTTATAAAAAAATCACCAATACAAATTCTCTTGTGCAACAGAAGAATAGAGCGACCTAGAAAAATATACAAAAATAATGTGAGAATAGAACTCTAGACTATGGTTGAACGGCCTCCAGTAATGGCCAAAGCTGGGAACACCATATGTAAGAAATAATAGTCAAGTAGTGACTATAACTGAGTAGAAGAACTGAGAGATCAAAGTCGTCTAACCGTATTTTTTTTTATTGGCTTAGCAGGTTCGCAATGACCACACATGGGTCAGGCCCAAGTGGAATTAGAATTCAGCCATATACATAGTAGACTGTGCTCAGCTGGTCTTAATTGGTCTTATTGGAGGTCTTAACATATAATAACTAGCTTTACCCCATATAAAATTCATATAAAATTATACTTAAAAAGAGTGAAAGTGCTCAGTTTGTAGAGGTCTAATACGAGTATTAGGTACGTCGTTTACTGATAATAGCCATAATCACAGCTGTTACTTCTTCTATAAAGTTGGGGGTTGTAAACAGGTATTGTTATTTCCAATACATTTACCTTTTCCTGAAGAGGACACTAACACATTTATTTATTTATTTATTGTTTCTTTTATACAACGGAAATCTTTGCGAATATATAGCACTACTATTAAAGAGACATCACTCTTAACTTCATAGGAGGTAAATGAGACGCGCGCTAAATAATGATTAAGGGATCAGTGAGATTCTCGAGCTGGTTTTTTTTTTTGCACTATAATATATCTATCCAAAAAATAGAGGGTTGTGTCAATATTAAAAAAAAAACATCTTGGAAACCTTTCTGTGAATGTGGAACACTAAACTTTTCAAAGATTATAACATCAAGGCAAATAATATGTGCGGTTCGGGTTAATCTATACTATTGTATAATAGATCGTATATTACGAATATGATATAGTAAATATATTAGTATTAGTATCATACTGGATAAGAATTTTGAACGAGAAAGCACGAAGCGTAAACCAATAAGACCAAACAACACGATACTAACTGAACTAAGAATGTACAGTCAAACTCTCCTATAACGAATACTCACAGCACCAGAAAATCCCTTCATTATATGGAAAATTCGTTATATAGAAATGCTGTGTACTTGAAATCAATTCGTAATAGAGAAAGCTTCTTTGTATAGAAGTTCGTTCGACTGTATTATTGGAATTTATATATCCGCACTGCTAAAGTTTACTTCAAATATTGTAACTACTAAAGGTCAATGATTCAAATTTATAGTGTGTTTCCGACCAGATTTCCGGCTTCATTCATTTGTACGCAGAGGGAGTATTGTTTAAGATTTAGTCTACATAAGAAAATATACTCTATTAAATGTAAAACTTTCTTCAACTCACCTAAGAAATCCGATGGCGATGCTGCAAAACCACTCGCCGCCGCTGCAGCCAAATGGCCGAGATGCAAACCGGGATGCTGCAGCATGGCTGGAACTCTTTGCGGACGTATTGGACTAGCGGCGGCGGAGGAACTTGAATTGGAATTGGGCGAGGCGGGTGAATCGGTGCGTTTGATGCCATTGTTGTTGTGGTTGTTGTTATTGTTATGATTGTTAATGATGCTGTTGCTAGTGCTGCTGTTGTTGTTGTTCTGGTTGCTGCTGCTGTTGTTAACGTTGACATTACGTGAACCCAAAATGCTGTCGATGGTGAAGAGCGAAGCAGCAGCGGCAGCCGCTGAGGCGGTATTACCGGCAACACCGATCGCATTGCCAACGCTTGTTAGGCGACCAACGGGTCGTTCATCATCGATGATGGTGGCGCCCGATTGTGAGCCGTCATCCGAGGAGGGCGTTTGGGATAGCGAATGTTGTTGTTGTTGCTGTTGCTGCTGCTGTTGTTGTTGCTGAAAGACGGTTTGCAAACGTTGTCCAAGGTAGCCGCATTGCTGTGAGTTGAGCAACATTGCCGTTGTAATGTACGCCGCATTGGCAGTGGTCGGTGAACGCGGTCGTGAGCGGCTGTTAGACAAGTGTGTTTGCTGCGGCTGATGTTGTTGTTGCAGTTGCAATTGTTGTTGTAAATGTTGCTGCTGTTGTTGCAAGTCTTGCACGCTCAACGGACTGGGGGCGCAACGTTTGATTGTGAAGCCTGTGGGCGGTGAATTTGTTTCAACCATGTTGTTGTTGTTGTTGTTGTTATTGTGATGGCTGCAATTATTGTTGTTGTTAGTGTAGAGTTGTTGTTGTTGTTGAAACGTTGTTATTGCTGTTGCCGCTGGCGTTCTCGCTAACGCCGTTGTTGGCGGCGGCGTTAGCGGTGGCGATGTCGGCGATGGACTCGGCGTACTCACGACCGTTATTTTGAATTTTGATTGCTTATCACTAGCGGTTTTTGACTCCAGTCCACCAACAAGTTGGCCTGGAGTGGTCCACAGTGAGGACAGAATTTTGGCGGTTTTTTGTATAACGCGCGCGGGGAAAACTGTATGAATGGCTTAGCGTCTTTTATTACTAAATAAATATCTCTCGCTTACTCTTAAAATTTAAGACACAAATCACTGTTCATAAACACGGCTGCGTTTCAATGCGATGTGGCTTATTATGCACTTAAGTCCGTTTATTACTAATTGTCAGCACCTTCAATTTGTTTCTTATTGCGTGTGCTGCTATTCTAAAATCGCGCTACTTGCCACTCCGAAATCCGAAACAGTTTTGCTATCAACGACGCTCTGAAGCGTGCCGTGAACTCGACCAAACTGGCTTGGCAAACGTTCGATGCCTGCGAGTAGCGAGTAGCGCTCTGCTGCTTGTGTGTGCGCGCACATTAGCCAACCGCTGCTTCGCATGCTCATTAGGCACGCCCTCGCTCTGGCTGCCATATTGAAGAATTTCAAAATGTTACTAGGCTCTCTCGCGTGCGCACGCTCTCATATGCGCTGCTCTCTGTCTTTCGTCTACTCACGCTTGTTGTTTGCGTCTGTGCTATGACAGGGTGGCTTTTTACGTTGCGCCGTTGCTTTCTTTGTGGTTGTTTCATTAGACACCGCCCTCTCCTTTACGGCATATAACATCGTTATCATTTTCATTGTTCTCGACATATTCTTATTATATTTACAGTTATTATCAATGAGCTACTGACATTGGACAGGCTCCAACTCATCATGAAGTTTAACATCACTGATGATAATGATGTTGAGCTCCGCACACTCTCTAACCATACACACCAATATCATCATCATAAGCATCGCATGTGGGCGTTATATGTATTTTCTCTACTCTCATTCTGCTCATTTTCTTGGTTTCCTTTTCACGACTTTTCACTTCATTTCTGCTGTTTCTTCGTGGCTTTTACTATGCTGCTGACAGTTATTTATACAGATAAAGTCATCATGCTGTCAGCACAAACGCGCTGTATATCTCTCTCTCTCTCACTCTGTCAATCTTACTATCTGTCTTTCACGCTCGCACGCTTGCTAATGTTGTTAATGATGAAATTATGTGTTTTCAAACGCCTTCAGCGGCAGCACGCGTCCGTTGCTAATGGTGGCAGCTGACAACGCAGGCAGCTTCAGCAGCAACAACACCACTAAGAGTATCTACAACAGCAGCAGTAGTAGCAGCAGAACGTATATCTTAAGCAGATAATGACTAAATTAATGCTTTTATGTTTTTGGCAATACATAAACATCATTATGCGCTCAATTCCTGCATGCCAACGCGCCCGCGCGCCTAACCATATACAAGGCGTGGATTGTTCTACATTGGCTTGAGTTGTTTTGGTGTGCCGGTGAGTTGGGTATCGCTTGGGTGCGGTAGTAGATGGTATCTGTTGTACGAGTATCTACACGACTTCAAATTAAGTATATAAGCATTACATAGCACTATTTGGCTTAAGTTTTGTGCAGTGGAGTTTGGTGTGCTGTGAACACTCGCTCGAGTGAACTATTTGCACAAATTTTTTACTATTTACTTTAAAGACTAACTCAATTGAGACTCGTTTGTAGCAACGATAATTCTATGAAAAAAATTTATTAATGAACAGAGAAACTTTTATTGAATATTTATTGTTGAAGTCCTTTCTTCGTCTCTCTATATTGACGCAGCAATAACAAAATTATTGGCCAAAATAATGCAATCTTCAGTGCCGAAAATTCAATCTTAAAATTTTTTATGTGAAATAGACTAAGATCATAAAGATCTAACCTCACCAAATTACCAAAACATGCCACGCTTAATATAATTCCCTTGGATGTCTTTAAGATAGTCGCAGATATGAAGACATGGATCAGCATAATCAGCTGCAACATGGATCCCATTACACAGCGAATCACACGGTAACTTAAACAGGGGGTTACATGACGGCTCTTGGCCACGATATAGCGGCACTGATAGACCTCCTGACATATCAGCGACATTGTGTAATGTAATGTGTGTGTGTAATGTCTTTGCATAAACAGGCGTTACGTTGGACTGATTAGACACTTCGTGATTAGCGAGAAAATAGGTTTATTTCGCGGTCATGTTGAGCACATTTTATGGCGTTCGGCACTACCAGACGGATATGCTGTCCGAGTCAAACTCGTGCTTATTCCAATGGAGTGCAATGTGCCATCGCCCAACTTCATCAGCATAAAATCAGAATGCCTTGAAGCCCCTAACTCTATGCTTCTAGCAGAAAGAGTTTGGTTCGTCCATAAAAATTCATTTGCATCGAAGAAGCAATAGTTCGCTGTACACAGCTTACACTGTACTTGCTTTGTGCAATGCTAATTTGAATTTTTTTTACTGTGCCAATAATGCTTCACCTGCATCGCTTCTCCCACTAACCTCTATAGAATTGAGCTTGTCACCCTTTTGGTTGCTCATTATGAATTGCCAAATTAATTAGGCTCTCCAGATGAAAGGTCGCCTTCAAACTTTGCTCTTTTGACTGAAACTAAAAACTCATTTTCTAGCCCATTTCGCCAGTTTCGACCTTTTCTTACACATATGAAAATATTTTAATCTAAAGTTTCCACATTGCAAATACTCTTACCGCCCTAGCGACGCTTCAAGCTGCTGCGCCAGTAATGATTTAAATAAGAATTTCCATGGCGGTGACAGTTAGGAATTTACTTATGCACACTCTGGCAAACAAATGCGACGCCAATGCCTTCGATAGCCTTCGGTTCCTTTTCAATTTTCAACAAATCTCGTCGGAGCAGCGCCAATCCATCGACTCAGCTAAGGCACTCAGGCACTCAGGCACTCACTCAGCGCAATATTTCTAAAGCTCTGCTGCACTTAAAACAAAAGCAAACATTTTCGGGGCAAATACATAAAGCGTGTGTGTGTGTGTATACGTGCGTGTATATCCTCATATATGTGCATACATTCTCTTACTTACAACACACATACAACCACACATTGTCGCCCAGTGTATCAAACTGATTAAATGCGAACAATGGCAGGATGAAAGGATCTGCTCTTTTCGTGCTTTGCGATATGCTTTTAGAAATTAGTGAATAATTAATATGCTTTGTCCTGCAAGGACATATTCACATGTGCTAGTGCCAGCGTGTTTGTGTGTTGTAAGTACTGAAAATCGCAAAGCTGAAGAAGCCGAATGTTTGTGTTGTTTTTGTGTGTTCAGCTCTGAGACTATTGCCATATACGCCGGTCTGCAAATGTTGAAATTCTAATCGAAAATGTTTTCTCAGTGCTCTTTAATATTTGCTTGAGCGTCTTAGTTTAATTCTGGTTAGCTTGGTTGAGTTCTATAGAGAAACATGGAAAGTTAAAATAATAAGGACTGAAATACTGTACTGTTGACTGTTGAGAGTAGAACGTCTGTCCATAGCATCCATTGAATGAGAAAGCATCAAGGACACTGGCTGCTGCAAGACTGGCTGTACTAATCGGTTATCGAATGGAACTTCTTAGACAACAAGTCTTGAATTAAGAATGTGACGATGAAATGAATGTGAGGCAAGCGGTCTGCCATTTGAACTATTTATGAAGAAACGTACGTTTATGATACGGAACCAATCTATCTCGCCCCTCAACTGCAACTCAAAACGCTCACTTACAATAATAGCAATAATATTACTAACAATAATAAAACTGCGTAACATTCGCCTATAATCAAAAGTCCTTATCGGCATACAAGGTCATTCGGGTCGCTTCCTGCCTGAATGTGTGCGCCGACTCGGTAGCATAGTAAAAGTGTACTACGATTGCCATCCTAGAGGTTGAGGTTCAATGCCCACGCGGTTCACCGGTGGACGGGAAAAAAAAGACGCACGTTTCACATATCCTTATACACTCCCCTTGTGAGCATAGGGCTACCACCAACTGATCAACAAGTGATCGATGTCGGGACGGCTGCCATAGTATACTTCCACCTGGCTGCCGACAGAAATAGTGATAAGAATATTCATATATGTTTATTTGTTATTGTATCTAGTTATTACAGCTTGGAGGTGACGAAGCCAATACTGGGAGCTCATCATACAATTGTGCACAATATGCTTAATATGGGAAGGTAGTATTAAAATCATGACGAAAAAGCCCTGAAATATTTAATCATGAACAAAAGTGCCTGAGATTATATAGGAGACCATTTGAACTTCGAGGCCGTAACTGCTTTGAAGAGCTCCATTACTATGCCATTACCGTTTTACGATCCACGGCATTTTTAAAATATAGTTTTATGCGAAAATGAGAATAAAATCGCCGGTGTTCTAATCCACACATCTGCATAACTATAACATTACAGAAGTTCGTTTAATTTTACTGTTTTATTTTCTCTGAGCTCAGCAATGACTCGAAAATAAGAGTATCTGAAAACTGCGTAACGTTGTCACTAGAAGAGTAACTGATTGGATTTCCAAAGGCAAACCTTCGCTGGTCAGCGAGCACATAGAGAATGCAAGCTAATGCCAATATCGCAGGAAAATCATAGTTTTAAGTATTTAACTTAGACAATTTAGTGTTCCTCATAGGATCAGTAGGAATATATATATGGTTTGTGGTGGTTTGTGGAACAGCAGATTTAACCAAACACAGAAAGTCATGGCTTAAGTCCGACTAAGCATCACTACCAACCGCGAAGCCAAATTTCTACGAATCCAAACTCATGCTCTGTTTTTGGTGGGATGAAGAGTGTGTGATTTACTATGAGATGATGAAACCATATGTAGGCATTACTGGGCTTCGCTATCGACTACAATTAAATTATTTGATAAACAGCAGCAATACTTGCAGAAAGACAGTGCTCTTCCGCACAACGGTCCAAACACATTTGGAAACGCAAGTCGGCGATTATCATTTTCGATAGATCACTGAAGGTCTGTCTGTTCAGAAGATCACTTTTTATGCAGATTACAGATAGATAGAAAGAAGTAGTGGCTAGCTATGTTTTTTTCTTTAATTTAATTCCAATCTTATATATACAGATTGTGCTGTACGGATGTTTTGTGACTATACTCCTCCTAAACGGCTGAACCAATTTTGATTAAATTTGCTGTGTGTATTTTAGTGGGTTCCTAGCTGGTTTTGATTAATGTTTGGTTTCGGTGGTTAGGGTGGTGGTCGAGATACATGCTGTTTTTTTTGTACTACTTTTTTATAAAATTTTTTAATTTTGCTCAAAATGTACCCAACCGATTTTAATATCCCCATTCCTTAAGAGCATAGCTTTGAACATAATAGGTGCGGCTGTGGTTGCGATATAGACATTTATTTATTTTCGAACGGATTTTTAGGTTTTTTTTAAGAGTAGCCTGTGCGTTTCTAATCAATGCTATTATTTCCATTTTGTCCATTTGTCTATGATTTTTCTATTTAATCGTGCCATGTGTAAATTTGATTAAAATGCCGCGAAGAAAGAAAATCTCCCACGAAGCGAGTGCTATTTTTCTATAATTTTGTGTGTTTAGAAAATGTACTAAACTTTTCACCACATTTGTTTAAGTATTACAACTACATTACTACTTCTTTCAGTAAGTATGACTATAGCAACGAGTGCACGATATTTTGCCCTCATGTCGCCAGTGTAAAGTTCCGAGATTTTGTTTGCCTTTGCTCTGAACTTCTTAAATGAAACTCACGCTCATGCATGCATTTCAAATGCTGAAGGACAACCACTGGGAATATTTACAAAACATACAATAAATACACGTCCATAGCAAAGCGTAGCTTAAAAGTTTTTAGCCTAACGTACTTTTTTTTTTTTTGCTTATTTCCCAATTTTTTTTTTTTTTTTGAGATTTTTGTTTGTGATTTAACCGAGCCAAGCACCAAGCCAACTTTCCATCCAATCAGGCAACCGCAGTGAACTGAACTTTTTGTTTTAGTTCCTAGATTGAATTTTAAATAAAAAATTAAATTAACTCTCGTGTAAGTATTTGAAAATGTAACCACTCAGACTGCAGCACAAACACACAGCAGTAGCAGATACTGAGATACGCGTACTTAGATATTCTTGGGTAGCGGCGGTTAGAGTGTGGAGACGATCGAAAAAAAAAAAAATAAATAAAACGCTCGTGGTGAAAAAGTTCAATTGGCAACGACTATGCAAACATTGCGGAATAAAAGGTTTTTCTACTTTTCCAACTATGCTTTGCCCGCTTTCCCACGTTGCGCTACAGGGACTCGGAGACCTACTCCAATAGCAACTCAAGTGCTTTGATACGAGTTTTGCAGCGTTTTTTCAACGCTTTTCGTTGGTTTGTTTTTCTTTTCTTTTTATTTTTCTCTTTCGATTTCGATTCGATTACGTTTGATTACAAAATCAGAGTGAGTGAATGAGAAAGAACAACGCCGCCGGCTTCTAAGTAGCAAAATTAGAAAAGTTTCATTTTCTGCCGTTGAAAAAAGAAAAGAAAAAGTTCGTCCTTGTTCTATTTCTAGTTGTTAAAACATTTAAGCGCTCAAGTTATTGTCTCAAAATCGTGTACGTTTAAGGCATGCTGACATTGACATGTTAATGCCGACAAGGCCTAATCCATGTCGGATTTGAGTAGCGATATCGCTACGACCACGTGGAAAAAACAACCCTGCATGCTACGGTAGAAAACTAGTTTCCGCACTCTCAGACTCAGTCAGGCTGGGATTTCCGTATATTTGAATACTCAATTAAATTTTTAATCTAACTAACGCTATATCGTTTTATAACCGGAAACCGAATGAACTCAGCGGCGAGTGGTGTGTGCGAGCAAGACAATTATATCAGTGCGCGCGGAAATAGAGGAGGGTCGAGAATCAAGGGATAAATTCTAATCTGAAGCGTGCAAATTGCTGCGATTACTCTGATGCGAGATGTGAGGCGTAAATTTAGCGGTAAACAAGCAATAAACTGATCTGCATTTGGCATTAATCCAATGGGCATGTGCAGTTGTGAACCCTACAGCGTTGGCAAGCTAGCGATCAAGAGTACTGTAAGAATAGTGTGTGCCTGAGTGAGAGAGAAAGCGAGAACAATGAAATAAACCATTGTAAACAAAGCATGAATGAATAAGCGTGAGCGAAGGCTATGAAAGACGCACAAACAGCGTGGTATGTGTCTATCTCATGCTCTGCGTGTGTGTATGTGTTTGGATCTGTGTAAATAAAATGGTGGCTTGACGCATCAGAATTATGTCGATCAAAATTTTGTTGTTCATTGCAAAGCAGCTGCTGCTTGGTAAACACACTGAAGAAAAAGAAAAAAATTCAAAATCGTCGCTCTTGGTAAAGCAACTACTGCTGTGCACATCAAAGTTCTATCCAATGTGCTGCTCATAATTTTGTTGATTTGAGCTGCATAATTAAAAATTTAAATTATGCGCCTTGAGCAATTTTTACCTCTTTTTGTGTTCTGAAACCGAAACAAATAACACCAACAATCAACAACAACCCATAATTAATATTTACAGGTTGAAAAACAAAGACAATCGAAGCAGAGCATAGCAAAAGTCAACACGACATTTGTTTCGACACAGCACGGTTTAAATTGTTTAGAGAAAGTTATGAAAATAGCGAACATACTTGCCCCAAAAATATTATTTCAACTCAATTAATTAGCAACAAAGTTCGGCCTTGCTCTGTCTAGCGGCAATTTGTGTTTAATGAAAATGAGTAAATAAATTATGCAAAACGCTTTTTAGCTGATTGCTCAACCGCACACAATGTCAAGATGCTCTTTTGATGGGGAAAGTGGTTCGAGCTCTAATTAATGGTGGTATGGATGAGCATGTGTAGAACCCGAAAGATGTGTAATAATAATAATAATATTAATATTTATAATAATAATAATAATAATAATAATAAATCTGATCTTGGGTTCCGGGGTATGTTTCAGCTACTTTGAGCAACTCGTCTTCGTTTGTTGAGCTTCATTTCGGTTACAGGTTCTACGCTTGGTTATCCTTTTTTGCGTGTTTGTTGTTGTTGCTGTTTGTTTCATTTTATTTAATTTATCGTTAATTTGTAGACCTTTTTTAGACTCGATGTTTTTCAGTTATTACGATGCTTATTGTGGCTGGTGGAATGCTTCATTGTTATTAAATCGTGCGATGGGACATCGACTTTTTTACCCATACCTTTGGATCTATGGTTTTGCTGCTCTGTCGCTGTTTGTTTTAATTTGGTCGGGGTTGTCTCTTTTTGTCGTTTATCTTTAAAATAAAAATAACAATAAATCAATGTGTGTTGCAACTCCCTTCCAATCACTCGACCCACTTCACCTGTATAGCTACAGGCTAGTGAATTACGAATTATTTCTAGGCGATCGCAGTGCACTTGTTGCATTTTCCCAACTATACCTCTTTGCCTCTCTAATTGTTTAATGCGAGTTGAATTGTTGTTATTGCTTTATCATTTATCATTTCGGCCTGCTTTTCTGTTGGAGAATTATTAAAGTTTAAACAAAATGTCCTTTATGGAGAGAGCTACATTTTTATATTGTTGTATGTATGTATGTACATATGTAGTCTAATTATTTGCCTGACCGAACGATAAGTTGAATGTGTTTCTTTTTATTCTACTTGCTTCTTATGTACGTGTCTGCTTTTGATATGTACATACATACATATGTACATAACGACTTGCCAAGAGTTGTGCGTGAAATAGGTTTAATAATGATTTATACTATGTTACCGGCGCTGACCATTCATTTATCATTTATCAATGCTGACATTCGAATATTTTTGCGAAGCAATGAGAAAGCCAAGTGCTGCTCAAACTGAAGGAGTATGAGTGAGCTTAATGGAAAGTGTGAGTAAAGAAGAGTGAGCGTAATGGCGAATGTGCGCAATTCGCGTGTATTAAATATAAATTAAATTAAATTAAATTTAAAGAATTAATAATATTAAAATTATTGAAAATGTAAGACGTAAAATGCAAATCAGTAGTAGCTACTAACTGCACTTAGTAGCTAAATGCATTCAATACAATTTTTGATTGTTTCATTAAATCATTCCATCATTTGCCATATGTTTGACAACAGAAACTCGTGCGTGCTCACATGTGGTATGTATATTGGTTGTTGTTGTTGTTTATTTGATGTTTAATAATTTTGTACTTTCAATTCGTAGTCAGTTCAATACGGTTGTTCCCTTTATGGATATTTTTCTTAGAAATGTTATATTTCACAATTAGTTCAAGATTGTCTATGTATGTATTGTATGGCTTGTCGGTATTAAGTGTTTGTTGTTTTCGTATTTCTTTATTGATCTTGTGTTGATGTAGTGGTTTCTGTATTTTCGCTTCATATTAATTTTGTTATTGATATATTCTTAATAATGTCTTATTTTGTTATAATTTCTTTATAACAGTAATTGCATAAGTTGTTTGCAAAGCAACTGCAATAAATTTCCGACATGCTGACTATTATTATTTTTTTTAGTATGTATTTTAATTTTATTTATTTATAAAATTTAAACCAAATTTTTTTTTTCAAATGGTCTTTTTTTTACGAATGGAATGGATATAGATTATTGGTATTTTGGACAGATGTAAATAGTATAGCAGTTTTTGGACGTTTTACATTTATGAACAGTAACTCGTTACGTACATTTTAAAGTTTTTTTTTTTTAAAGGAGATTTAAAACCACTTATTTGCAACGTATTTCACATATAATTTATTTTGTAGGTGCATATTCTGATAGTTCTGATAAAGTACATGGTATGTAACTTCTTTAATATGATGCGAATAAATTTTTCAAGTAAAAACTTAAGCACCTGTAATCGTTTGGAATTTGTTGAAACGAGGAGGCCGGGAGGCAAACATAAATACGACAACAAAAATGGCAGTAATTTACATTTCAAATAAATATTGATCAAGCCAAAGCATTTATTTTATTATTTAGTTACCATAAGATCCCTTTAGCACGTATATTTTTATGACACTTCGTTGCGGAATAATCTTTTTCAAAGAAATACAGTAAACTGTAGTTTCTTCATAAATAAAATTTCGTAAAGGGGTCAGTGGATGGTTGGATTATACACCCAACCGATTTCAATGAAATTTCGGGCATGCTTGTGTTTGGGTTCCCATTCTATAAAAGGCGACGCTGAGATTCGGTAATGATATGTTTAAAAAGCTACATTTGGCCATAGACAGCTAACGAAAAAAGTGTTCCACAATTCGATGTCATTATTATTTGTAACTAGCAGGGACCCATCGAAATGCTATTGTAGAGCTTCCCTGAAAATTTCATCAAAATCGGTCTAGCGGTTCCGGCGTCCATAACAAACAAACAAACATACTTCCAATTTTATATATAGATATGTTTCTTTATGGTTCCGGTCTTTAACACAGATGGTAACACTAGTTATATTAAGACATAAAGTTTGAACGATAAAGCGCCTTATCTACAGTTAAATACATATAGTTTGCATACATATAGTTTCAATATACTTTTGTTATCGTACCTCCTAGAATAAACATCAGAACTCATACCTTAATTATTGGTGAATAGCTTGAGCAAGTTAGTTGCGAAAATTATTGGACCTTTAAGACGTTTATTCACACTATATAGGGCAGAGGCGTATTTGCAGTCTTGGCCGGCATAGACCATGTATTGCCGCGCCTTTCTCAACTCCCAACATAGAGGTACACTGCATATGAATTTAGTTTTTTGCCAACTTTTATCGAAATAGATTACGAAATTTAGTTATATCGTGATGAAATAACACAGATCACCATTCCTGACATTGGCTATACAAAATACCAAATAACCCGTGTGTCATATTCGATTATTAAGTTGAAGTTCTTTATGAACTGGTGACAGAGGCTATGCGATCCAGTAATCTTGCATGAACAGTGAATAACTTTGGTTGAAACAATTTTTAATACATTACAGATTACAGAAAAAGAAATCTCTAAAACTCTAAAGTATTCTTCAAATGGTTCACAATGCCTTATGGTACTCATAAGTCACAGGATATGTGAAATTACAAATATAGATCACATAAGAATTAAAGCAAAAGTGATAAGAAATTGGACCCGACAGAATTCATGAACTCCCCTTTTCAATTATTTATTTTTCGAGCTCAGATTGCAAAGACTTAAGGCATTACGTATTAATACCATTGAAGAAGATATGAATATTTTTGACCATATCATATCTACCATGATCTACCTACGAACTAGCGCGTAGTTTGAAATGATTTCAGCGCCACTTCTTTAAAAGGACTTTCCTGTAGGTCTTTCTTCTATTCAGACATTAGTCGTGAGATTCAAAGGATATCAAAAAGAATTGCTTAAATCAACGCTTCGCACAAATGTCTGTGTTGCCAACACAAATATTTGTTTATTTTAACTTCTTACGAGGGATTTTGCCTTCAAGACAACAAAACAAAATCAATTTTTTAAGACGTACACCACCGGAATAAAAAACTAGTAGCAAGGATAACAGCGCTGAGCAAATTTGTACAGCGGCCAAAGAATAATTTGGGCGCAAACTAGCAAACAAACACGAGGAGGGCAGCAAAAAAGGATTGCAATTGAGCAGGACTAGGAATATAAATAGAAGTGGCAATCGAAACAGCAGCGGCAGCGATGACAGTAAGAAAAACAAGCAATGCCAGTGCAACATATAATAGGACCTCAGAAGGTGTATTCCTCCTTGGCTGACTTTGGGCACATGCGATGGCGCGTAGAAGGAAAAAAAGAAGAAGAAATCAGGCAATGCGAAGGAATCGCACGGACGGCATCGATTTTCTGCTTAGACGAATTTGGTCAACAGAAGCAGCCAAGAAGTTGTGAGCGAAAAATGAAAAAAAAGTACAAATTAGAAGAAGCAAAGAATAGAGAAATGAAAAGAGCGAGCACATGTGTTGTTATCCTTGCATAGCTTTGTTATCCTTTGCCATTGGCTGTGCTGTTTGTTTGTGCAAAATTGTTTTGCCCACAATTCTAGGCAGGACTGTGCCTTTTTCTGCTGCCGCTACGAATGGCTAGCAATTAATACGTTTCCTTGTTATGCTGCTGTACTTATATAAGCATATCCTTGCATGTAAAAAACAAAGCGCAACATTCACACAACAACAACAAAAAAAAAAAAAAAAATTGGAAAAAAGGAAAGAAAGAAAAAGGTAACCAAAACCTAATCATTATTTGCACGATCGATCGATTTTCGGGCTTGTAGGCTGAGGCTGTCGTTTTCAATTGACCGTTGTAAAGGCAACAAGGCTCAGCCAGGATAAGCTGTTGTACAAAACATGAATTTGTAGTTTATATTTGTTGTTGTTGTATTTCATATTTTGTTGTTGTTGTTATTATGTTTTTTTTTTGTATTTTTTTATTGTTGCCTTAGTTGTTGTTGTTGGCTGGCTTGGTGCGCGGCTCTATGCTGTTGATCGCTGATGCGCATTTGATTGGTTCATGTCTCAATTCCTTTTTTTGGCCTAAATCCTTGGCAGAAATTCTTTGCGTTCTTACTGCTTTTATCGATTTGCTGAAACTAATTGCGAGAAAAATCTTTAATACTTTGCAGGATTATGCGTAGTATAGTATCAATAAATCCATGCCGCCTGCAATATTCTGCTTCGGTTCTGACTGTTGTTTATACAAATGCTTGCTGAATTTGATGTTGTCTTTGCATGGCTTGCTCTTTTTTTTTTTGGTTTTGTTTCTAAGAATAGGAAATTAATCAAATCTATAGAAAAAGGGGTGTGAAATATGCACTCGAACAGCGTAGTAGCACTTGAAAAATCTCGTTATCCTGTCAAATGCAAGCGAACGAACGAACGCATTGCGCAGACGTCGTAGCAGTCGTACCACTCACCCACTCAGTTGCCTTGTCACTTGGACATTGTTTGTCTTGGCTGAAGTGGCGACAGCGCATAAATCAATTATTTGATAAGAGGATATCCTTTATCAGAACAGCAGCCCGCAAACCAGCAAGTCCAGACCAGCGTGGCCAACGCAAAATGCCAGCGCTAAAATAATAATTGTTTTTCTTATTTTATTTATTTCTTTTCACTAAAATTGTCTATGAATGAATTCTGCTTGCCTACAAAAGCACTTAGATTAGCAGCGCAAAGTCCTCCACATCCTGTTAGCCCTTCTCATGCACCTTTCTCGGCTTTGTTGTAGCGCTCAATTTGCAACTTAATTGAAATCCATTTAAAGTAATGAGTTAGTCCGAGTTCGTGCCCGGCTTAAAGTTCTTTCGCATGCTCTGCTACTAATCCCGAGCTCAAAAATTATAATCCTTTTTCGCAACTTGCAGTCGTTGTCGTCAGGCTTCTCGTACGCTCTGCGCTGCGCTGTTGCCACTCATCGGGGCGCATCAATTTGCTTGTGTTCACGCATGCAAATTGCCATTTAACTGTGGCCAACTACTTGAAACGAACCGAATTTCTTAGTTACTCGTCCAATTGCTCAACACAGCAGGACATCTATTAGGACACTAATATGACTGCACATGTGCGCGGCTCAGCTGGGCTTGAACAAAATGCCGCCTGCAAGGCTTTTGCGGCAAATTAAAATCACGCCAAGCTAGATCATCGCCACGTAGCTGAAACTAGTGCCGGCTCATGTCCACTGTTCGCGTACCACTTGAAGTTGTGGCAGCGTAAAAGACGCAAGGAGGGCAGAAAACAAAAAAAAAAACAAAAAAAATTGCTGGCGAATTTGTGAAAATTGCTTATGCCAGCCAGCACTCACGTCAAGAAAGCGTGAGTGCGTGCAAATCCTTGCCGCAGGATATTTTTCATATTATCAACGCTTTTCACTTTATTTTCAATGGAAAGCTCAAAAATACACACACTCACACACATGCATATGCACTTTGAATATATACCATCAAACTGAAATATTCATGGCTGTCTATGTGTTTGTATTGTATGTAAATGGGCGCGTGTCGTGTGTGTATTTGCGTAGACGGCTCAAGCACTAAGGTGTTTGCTTTTAGCCAAAGCGAAGAGCTTTCAACCGAGCAAAGTGGTTATCCCTGCTATTAATATCGACAATATTTTGTTTTGTTTTGCCTACTTGTACGAAGTATAAACTTAGTAATTTTGATTATGCAATCAAGCAACCATTTGTCCTATGAGAACAAGCTTATGCTCTAAAGTCGGGCAACCAAAAGACGTAAATGCCTTGCAGCTTTGAAGCAGCTTGTGGAGGCGACTTTTTCGCATTTAAATAAGGCATTTAAATGGGGATTATATTATACTATGAGCAAAAAAAATTGCATATGTGGAGCACAAATTGTAGCCTTTGATTGACTGCAGTGGGCCATATACAATTCCATATAATCTTAATTGTTGAACAAAAAATTTTAAGCTTATGCAGTGTAGTTCCATCTAGCCTTATAGGACAACAGCATCCTACAACAAATTTGGAATAATGCGTCTAGTAGTTCAAGTGCTTATAAGTAAGTAAGATAGGCTGTACCTATTAGGTACATACCTATACCAAAACATAATTGTATTTTTATGCGTATACTCATATACAGTGGAACTTCCCTAAAACGAACTTCTATACCACGAAGCTTTCTCTATAACGAATTGATTTCAATTACACAGCTTTCTCTAGTGCACCTCATTTCAAGTACACAGCTTTTCTATATAAAAAATTTTCCATAAAAGGATGTGATTTTTTGGTTCCGGAGGCATCGTTGTGACTGTAATAGTTTTTTTTTGTCATTTTTTTATTCAACAATGTCTGTTTTGTTCCCTTAAAAGTATTCCATCTCAGATATAATGCAATTGAAGCACTGCTGATATAGGCATTTTGGTATTGCCTTCAAGGTTTCTAACGATGCTGTCTTTATTACATCAAAATCGAGAAGAGTTACCACATAGCCAGAGAAATATTTTTTGAACACATCTCGTTTGTGAACGCTAAATAGAAAAGAAAGTTAATGTTGGAATAGCAGAAGAGAAGTGGAGAAAAGTTGTGCCAAAAACAGAAACTACACCTTAGACTTGGCTGGGTTTCGAGTAGGGTTTCAGTTAGAAGAGGCAAAAACCTGCAACGACTATTAAGACGAGCCATTTTCAACAGGTTCTAATCATGTAAAGACCTTAAAAATGACATTCCTGAGTGCTGCTGTCACCACAAATTGAAATCATACAAGATTTTGCTTACTAACATAGCTATCGTCTTCTATATAGACTAGAGCTTTTAACGGCGCAACTCCTACAGTACACAAAATGCCTTTTTCAGCTATAAGATCAATAAGTATATTTATGGTGATAAGCCGTAATAATCTTCTTATTGAGACGAAGAAATTAAGTCCTTTTCGTGTATAACTTTGAATTTATTTTGCCTTTGATATATATATGCCAATTAATATGCCAATTTTCGACCTTGCAGAAAGATCATTAAGCTGATTGCTGAACTTATTGCTGAGCTTTATGCTGAAAAAACAAATGCACTACAGCCATTCAAGTGCGCACACCAAAAGCTCAGCGTAGCGTATAAGCTCGCTCATAAGCTCAGCTCTGTTTCATTGATCAAACATGTTTGCTGAAAACTAAAAGCAGTTACATAGAAATCATGAACCGTGCCTGAGGACTGATTAGTCAAAAGGATTTAGAATCCGCCTTGTGAGTCACTGAAAAAATGCAATTAACTTAAAGTCTACTAGTAAGCTCACTCTTTACTAAGTTGTTCGTATTTGTTCTTTTCCTTTAAATTTAATTGAGGTTGTTCTATAATAACTTAATAATAATTAAAAGACATGGTTTATATATTTTTAACCAATTTTGAAAAGTTACGTATCTGCCTAATTAATTTTTTTTTTTTTTTTTTTTTTAAATTAAATTATAACATTTAAATAAGAATTACTCTCCATAATTTTTTAATGTGATCAGAAATCGTAATTCCAACTATCTTAATTCAACATCATTTGGTCTTTGTAAGTCTTGCAAGCCATTCAACACTCAACTACGAGTATATAAAATTTTTAAGCCTTTGTAAATCCTTAAATTGTTTTATGGTTGTATTGGAAGCGGAGGTGTAAACATAATTTTCTTTTATGTTCAAAGCTTGAAACCACAAAATGCCACTTGTGTGCGCATCTTCATCGACCGACCTCAACGGACGCACACACTCAACTGTTCGTCTGTCCACTACTTTTAGTCGTGCTAGTCGCTTTGTATCCTTCTGTGCCTACCCACACAGCGTGAGGTCATTTCTCCTTTTTTTGTTTGCGCTGCCTTCCGCTTTTGTGCTCTTGAGCCTCATTTAAATCGTACCAATTTGCCAATTTGCATTCGCACCACAAGCAAATTGATCCGCCCTAATCCCGACGACTGAGCGACTCAGCTCAGCCTTCCTTAGCTACTGTCGTTTGCCAATTCAGATCGATCTAAGTTGTGTTGGCCTTTTTACTCGTCTTAGATACGAGAAGATCAAAAAATTTGTATAGTGGCAGACGGCAGTGGCTCAGAAGTTGGTAAGGCACAAGGCACAATTTTTCTTAGGATTTAAATTTGCAAAGAAAACAAGACTTTTGCAGGCAAAGCTGAAGTCATTGCTATTGGTATTGGTTAAGAGCGTGGAAAATTTAAGTACGTATTGGACTTAATAATTTTTTTTTCTCTCAAGCAATATAATTCTACTGGTATGGGTTGTAGGATATTATGATAAAAAAGGTGTGAGCAGTGAAATGTGGAACATCAAGTCGATTTTTCTAAATCAGTGATTTCTGTGGACGGAATGTCCACACGATCTGACGACAGTGCCTGAGTAAAAATCTAGGTGCCTGTTGATGTGGAAGTGCTAGGAAAAGTGTAGTACCCTAAGCTACCTCAGACGCTCACAGAAGAAGAAAAATACAATTGCAGCGATAATGTTAAAAATAAACACACAATAAAATAATATTACTCAAAATATGCGTAGCTAATTAATGTGTGAAATATTCAAATATATTTATTTTTTTTTTTTTTTTAAATTAAATTATAACATTAAACGCAGTAAACTGCATAAAACATTTGTCGGATTTAAAAAATAATGACGTGACAATAAAAATAAAAAATTAGACTTATACTAACTTAATTAATTATAGAAGGCTGTATCCTTCTTAGAGGGAGATCATGTGGGTGCAGCCTCTTCAGTCTACGCCTTGTTGAGATACGGGTGAGGCAGAAAGCTAGAGGATTTGGGTGCGACAAAAGTCTGTAGTGATAGCGGCAGCTGTGAGAATTAATCACCTCCATAACAGTTGGCACGGCAAGATCCCTATGCAGCGTGGAGTTGCGGACGTACCAAGGGGCGCCCATAAATCTTCTGAGAGCCTTGCTCTGACACGCCTGCACTCTTCTGATGTTGTAGGCAGCAGTAGTGCCCCAAATTTGTATGGCGTAGCGCCAAGCAGGTGCCACTACTTGCAGATAGATGAGCCTTTTATTAGTTAAAGATAACTTATTCGATGGGCGGAGGAGCCACCCCAGTTTCTTGAGCTTTTGATAGCAGCGCGCTGTAACTACCTTAATGTGTGCACGCCAGGTAAGACGCTTATCCAGGATCAAACCGAGATACCGGATTTGCTCCATTTGCGGAATGATTCTTGTGTTGTAAGTCACAACCGGACAGACGCCTTGCCTTAATGTGAAGGTACAGTGAGCTGATTTCTCAGAGTTTATGGCTATATTCCAACGCCTGGCCCATGAGTGGAATCTATCCAGGTAGCTGGACAATTTCTCCGCAGCTTCGTTCAGAGAGGCAGAGTTGAAAATAACTGCCGTATCGTCCGCGTAAGTAGCAATAATCGAATATTTTCGAAATTCGAAAAAGTTACTTCCAAAAGTTAATGAGACATCCGTTGTAAATGTCTGTAATGTTTGCATTTCCGGTCATCACTTCAAAACAATTTACGCAGTGTTTGTTGCCTCTCGCTCGCACACTAATGCCTTTTTAATCTTTATAACACTGTATATATGTATAAAGAAAAAGAAGAACAGAACTCAGCTGTAAACAAGCATTCAATATAAGTAGAAGAAAAATAAATTAATTTCAGCGTAGATCAAAATGTAAGACAACGGCAAAAAAAAGTTAATTTAGCCTTGCTGATATTCTATTCTATAACTTATTTTTAGGACGGACTATTGGAAATCGAATGAGCGGAAATTCTGTGATTTTTGCAAGTGCTGGCTCAGCGACAACAAAGCCGTAAGTCCGCAAAAATAAAAATGTAATCAAAAATGGTCTTGCATCGTTTGCTTCATGTTCTTTTCATTTATTTCGCAGAGCATTGCATTTCATGAAAGCGGCAAACGTCATAAACAGAATGTCGCCAAGCGCATCACTGAGATCAGCCGCAACAGCGAGAAGGCCGACCGTGAGCGCCAAAAAATGGACATGGATCTGCGCAAAATGGAAGAAGCAGCAATGCGTTCATATACGTTAGATATTCATGCGCGTGGTGATCTGACAGCGCGTTCGATTAACACAGTAATGAATGCAGCAGCCAGAGCAAAATTAAGCCATGCCCAGGGCAGCAGTGGTCCGAGCACAAGCGGGCGCAGCACGCGTCAAGTTGATCCGCTACGGTTAGAGGGCTATTCAGATGAAGAAGATGAACGACGCGTGAGTATAACCAAAGTAGCGCCAGAAGTTGTGCCGGATGCTTCGCTCTGGGTTGAGGGCAAGTCGGACGAAGGCTACACATACTACTGGAATGTCAAGACGAATGAGTCCGTTTGGGAGCCACCCAAGGAGGGGTATCTCTCACACGAAGAATACCAGCGCATTAACGCCTTGGCCGAGAAACAACAGCAACTAAACTTTGCCGAAGAAGCTGACAGATTTCGCAACAATGCCGACGAAGAAGTGGCTCGTTACAATCGCGAACGTTTGAAATTATATCGACGCCCTGAAGGCGCACTAGAGAAAAAACAGAAAGAGGAGCAACGTCAAGCATTCAAAACTGAAGAGGAAGCAGCGACCAAAGAGATCGGTCAATGGCAAGTTGTGGTAACCAAGTGAGTTGTGTCCTATTTTAAATCAAGCAAAGTTTGTGATTATTTCAAATTTTGTTCGCAGACCGCCAACACCGCCAATCGATTGGCAGCTGCCTAAAACGAATGACTTGTACGTGCCGCCTGCCGTTTCCGAGGTGACACCAGAGCCGCCTGTTAAGCGTTTCAAGGAGAAAACCATTGACTCTTTAGATACCGTAGCCAAGGCTAGTGCTCCTGCAACATTCAAAAAGCGCAAGTTTGCAAACAAAGGCAACGTGCGGAAACCTTTGCATGAGTCTTAAGGTTGGGACTGTAGAATTAAGCTAATATTATAGTTAATATTTTTTTAATATATACAAAAGAGCACTGGAAAGACTGACAATACTTGTCGAGTATGTCGAACTGTCGGTCCGATGAGATTCATTTGCGTAAATCTATTACGCTTTTAAGATCTGTCGAAAGACTTTATAAGCGTGAATAACATACTCAAAGCTTATGACAAGTCTTTCAAGGCTCTAAAAGCAATCGAAAAACCGCCTAATCGAAAACGGCGAAACTCGCCCAAATCATTCACTTCGAGGGCATCTTCGAATCCAGCAAACCCTTCAACTCTTAAAATACCCATACCTACTCCTAATTTTAGTCTAGCAGGCGGTAACATAATTTCTTATGAATCTGTCGTCCAGCGTAAGTCGGATGACATTGCGTCGACTAGTTCTAGTCTTCGAGTCTCGACTGGCCCTAAGAAGCTTGTCGCTGTACCGCCCTTAAAAGCAATTTTTGTGTCTAGGCTGGCCGAGGACACAACGGAAGCTGATGTAAAGCATTATATCTCCTCTAAACTGCCTTCGGTCACTAGCATAAATATTGACAAATACAAATTTAAAAGATTATTTCATCCTTCAAGATTTCTGTACCAATTTTTAGATTCCACTCTTTGGTCTGCTGGTTGTGTTGTGCACGAATTTAAGTCCAAAAAACATGCTAATACAGGTATCGGTGAAATATATCCTAATATTGTTCCTCCAATGAACACAACCTCAAATATTGTCGCCTCCGATAATCTTCCAAAAAACTAAGTCTTTGCTCTTCTCATGCAATTGCTCCGACTCTCACTTCCTCTATACATAACCTGATTTAAACTGTATAGAAATGTATATGAAAAAAAATAAGTGCCCAAACGTTATTTCTCAATCATTTTTAGTACAATATCCAATTACTGTGGCAATAAACCTATCAAGGAGTCTTCAATTTTTTCTTCAGAGTAATAGAAATTCGTGAAAAATCTAATCGGAAAATTAAGAAGAACTTGAAACCTTTGCTTGTGCTATAATGGATTTCTTAAATATTTCAGTTTAGTTTATTTATGGTATGGCCTTCAGCATAGTCGATATTAAGGATATTATTTTGTATTACTGTAAGATTTTTGGCTGCGTGCGATGTGTAAAATAATATATTTGCTTTTGAACATGACCGACCTAAAATTTAAACGTAGACATGACCACATTGGAATTACTTGAACTGACGACCAACACTAAAAATAAGATGAACGCACTAATATGGCCAGTTGGTATATTATCTAATTCGCAGATGGGTTCATAAGTGGCTTTCCTCCGCATCTGGCAGCACCGTTCGGTAGTCTGCTTATTTCGTGTTTATTTACATTTTAGCGCACGATTTCTTTCTATAAATCAAAATGCCGTGGGATATGGATAGAAAAAATAAGAAGACGGCCGCCAAACGCCGTAAGCGTACAAGACAACGCCGACGCCTTAAACAAAGAAGAAGGGAGGAAAACGTCAAAAATGCAGTCAACCGCATTTGGGTGGAGACCTACCAGAAAATGCTGAAATGGCAGAGTATGCATCAAATGAACTTTTGGCGATTGCGAGCCGAGCACTTGGAGAATGAAAATTATGCGCTCAAGCGTAAGCAAGTATGGCTTGAACAAACCGTCGACGCCAGTGAAAGCTCAACCGATGATGACATAGAGGAGACTGACAGCGTTAATGAAAGTGAGTCCGAGTCAACAGCAGAAGCAGAAGAATGCCAATGTGATGTTGAGCCCATTGACGAGGAATATTTGAAATTTATTGAAATAACACAAACCCATCGTGAAAATCTGCGAAGAGCGCGTGAAGCCGAAAACCACAACAGCGAGAGTAAAGTCGAAGTAACAACGGATAGTATCTAAAACAAGACCACTCTCAAATGTAATAAACAAATTACTTTTATGGGAATTATAGTCTTAAGTTATATTTCTAAGCTAAATGTCATAATAGAGCTCTTTTACACACCTAGTGAAATATATGTTTGTAATCTAATTTAATCTAATTGCGATGACTGAAATGTCACGAACTTTTATCAAGTGGTTAGTGATGTAAGTTCAGATAAAAAGAAAAATTGTGTAGGAGAGCCCCGTTAGTAGTACGATTACACATCTACGGATGCGTAAAGGAAATAATTTTGTATGCTTCTCCAACTCAGATTAGCTTAACAAATACATAAAGCGGTACATCAGCGTCCTAAAGCTGTGAATGGCGTAAACAAAACGAACTCCAGTCTATGCGCTCTAAGGGTCTACTGATACATAAGGCAGGTTAATATTATTATGATTCTATGTTTATGTACGGTATTGCATACACTTCCGTTAAAATTCCAGTAGCCTTATGTATCCCACCCACATATTGCATGCCCATGCATGGCCATTTAGTATTACAAATATATTTTAAAACGGAATCAACTAACATAGAACTACACGACGTGAAGCAATATATGAATTGGAAGGTCGAGCGGTTGCTCTCTTCATGGTCTTCTGGTTTGAAGGTTGTTGTACAGCAGGCCAAAAGCAAGCGAGTTGGGGTAATTCTCCAGTCTGACCGTATGTAGCTTACTGCACCGTCTTATTTCTCCTTTGACCAGTGGCACCCGAAGGTCTTTATGAAGCAAAAAATTTCGTACGTAGAAAGGAGCCCGCACTATTTTCCTCAGAAGCTTCGATTGTAAGCACTTCTATGTGAGAGTTTGACGCTGTACCCCATAATTGGATGCCGTATGTCTATGCTGTTTTAATTTTTTTTTTTTTTTTTTTTTTTCAGAGAGTTTGACGTTGTACCCCATAATTGGATGCCGTATGTTTATGCTGCTTTAATTATTGTCTTGTACAACAGCATTTTTTTGTGCTGGATGAGCTGGGACCCATTTCTTAACAGCCAATTCGTTTTCCAGCTTTTCGGGATGAGTTGCTTCTTCTATCTCTTTATATGCTCCTGCCAGTTAAGTATTCTATCCAGGGTACATATACCATTAATTTATAATTTTTCTCGATAATTTCGGCAGTTGTAGGCATTCAAGCGTTAATTATTCTGATGTATCTTGCATCATGGGTGCTCGCGGGAATTTAAGTTTTAATTCAAAAGCCCAACTGTTTTCCATTTAGTGTTAAATATATTTCTGGTTGGGTTTTTCAAGTAACTCAGGGTTTGTACTGTAGAATGTCAGTCTGGTGTGGCCATCGCTGACTCAGGAGGGAGAATTTTTAGCCCATTCTCGTATTTAGCGACCTAACAGTTAAAATTGTACGCTCAAAACTGAAGCCAAGCAAATTATCTTGTCCACAGAATACGCTTTCGTTAATAAAGATGATCCAAGCATTATGTTTTTGAAAGCGACGTCTTGTGATACAAAAAGAAAAAAAACATTATATATGTATGTATATGGCATTTATATGATCTCCGCTCTGTGGGCTTTTGTCTCTAAGCAGCGAAAGCCAGAACGAGGGCAGGCCTTAAGTTGGCCATGATAAATGCAATGTCATTTGTTAAATACAGTTTTCGTGCATACGTGCAAAGAAATCAGGCCTCGGACCTCAGCCCCAAAATTAGGGCTTTCTTGAGTGTTGAGCATTGCTACGGAGATGCGCCTTGATGCTACGGAAATAAGCGGCGCAAAACTCTAACCAAAAATCGCAGCTAAAATTTGTAACAATGTAAATTTATTTGAGGCCATTAATTTCGCGGTCCGTTGGCGTATCACACAAACAGATGCCTTGGCCAAATGTCTTAATCCCTACCAGTTGGCAGTGGGTCATTTGAACGGAGATGAGCGGGCGAGCAAAGGAGCGAGTGTTTTTTAAGGCGTGGCATCAGCGCATTAGCCTCTACTTTTTGCACAGTTTCGTGGAATTGGCGCGTCTGTAATTAAGACACGGATTTTTTAATTTATTTTTTTTAAATATTTTTTTTGTTGGCAATAACGGTTGATGGAGCCAAGGCAGCTTAGGTAGTCTCTGAGCGTGAGGCGCGAATTTTGTGTTGCCACGTCGGCCGCAACCATTTTATGACAAAACAATTAAATGGGCCAAAAAGCCAATTGTTTTTCTTTGGGCATTGTTGCGACTTATTTCCATGATTTTTCTTTTTTCTTTTGTTATCCATGGCCAAGCAAGTCATGCGCTAACAGCGCACGCCGACCTTTCTAATGGCATCGCCCTACAATGCCAGCCAGACAGTTAGCAAGTAAGCAAAGCAGCTTCACTTTGCTTCATTCACATAAATCATGAGGCGCACTTGGCTGAGCGTGGCTTTTATCGCCGACACAATTGTCGTGTCCGCCAGCGCCAGCCAGTTAGCTATTTAGCCATAGACGCCGTCATTGCCAGCGCCATCGCCATCGCCATTGCCACCTGCAATCGCTGCACTGCCGTCCGGTAGTTGTTGAAATAGAGAAAAAAAAAAACCAAAAAACACACAAACGCTAATAAGCCTTGAATTGACGCCATTCACTTAGCCAAGGCTTAACATGTGATGAAGCCCACAAAGAAAGCCACAGCCAAAGCTTAAATTGAGTTTTCAATTGAAAATAGAAAGTCTCAAAGCGTTTATCTCTCACTCGCTCTAAGGCTCCTCCTCCAGCTTTGCATTTTGCCTTCTTGACTTTGCTTGGCTTGGCTTTGGCTTGCTTGACCAGCGTTGTTTGCTTAATGCGCTTCACACTTCTTCAGCGTCAAATGACAGCAAATGGGAAGAGGAAAAAATAAGAAAAGAAAAAAGATGCAAAGCGAAGTAGCAACAACATAAGAAAAAGAACAATGTCTTCATTAAAAAAAAGTTATGCATCAAAAATGGCTGCCTGCCATAATTTTATATTTGTATGCAAGCATGGAAATCAGCCAAGAGCGAAATGCGTGGTCTGCTTGGCAATGGTGAAGGGCAACAAGAATAACATAAGCAAAAAAAAAAAAAAATACGTGGCAAGACACAATTTAGGGGTCTAATTAAATGGGTGTTGCTGTTGACTGAGAATATGAATAATAGGAAGACGAAGAAGTGAGTGGTATGACAAGAATCACATTGAATATGAAGATGAGTCAAGTCGGCGGTCGTTGTGTTGGTGCCAATAAATGCTTGTTGGCTAGAGTGCTGCAGCTCGAACACTCGTTTGCTTACTCACTCACATATCTTGGCACTTTACTAAGGTCCTATTCTCACTCTCTCTTTCTGTCGCCCTCGTCACTTGCTACTTGGCTTCAGTTTAAGACTGTTGTTCTTGTTGCTGTTGTTGTTGTTGTATGTCATGCCAAACGTCGTTTGCTTGTCAGCTCAGCTGCCGCCATATTTGCCAAGTCCGCTGCTAGAGGTTTTCGTTTTTGCTCCTCTTGTTGGTTTTCTGCTTATCTTACGAGGTTGCATTTTTAAGTTCATTGGAAGCCAGGAGCGGAGAGGTAGTAAGAGTACTCTTCTGGGTCGTAACGAGTTTAGTGTGTTAGTGTGAGTATAAATACCAGGTCATTTGGCTATGAACTATTGTCGACCAGGTATATAGAAAGGTAGAAAAGTGCGTTAGATGGAAAAATCGGGCTATTATTAATTAATTAATATTAATTAAATTAACTCTATTCAAAGCATGCGTTTAGATATAAACCATAGTTTAGAGTCACTTTCAATGAGGCAGGAAATGACTATATATGGACGCTCGGTCAAATTGGTCTACTCTAGAAAACACTGGGGTATGGTATAAAATATTGAATTATTCATTATCATCTGGGCATGCTCGTAAGCGCAAGAAAAATAAAATAATTAAATAACAAAAAAAGTAAATAAATAATAAATAAAATAAAAATAAAAACATAAAAAAAAGATAAAAAATAAATAGAAAATAAAAGGCCACGTGGAGTTCTCGTACTCAGTCACTTGTGTCGATTTGTTGTTGGTAATGAAAATTGGGTTCAATAAAGAGTGAATGCAGCGGCATTAAAATTCACCAACTCAGGCTGACAGTTGACAAAAATAGAAAGAAAATCGATAAAAAATTGCGTTCCTTTAGCACTGCAATCGTGAACATTACAAGCGTTGCACTTCCTTAGCTGCTTGACTTAAGGTGAGCTTCGAAATTTTGTATCATTTAGCTATTTTTATTATTTTAAATTAAGTCATATTATTTAAATTAAATTAAAGCATGTCTTTTTTACGAATATAGAAGAAATATTCTTTTTTAGATATACAATGGTAGAGGTGTACACAATGGCAACTTAGCTAAAAAAATGGCTCGACCTTGACTACTCAGAGATAAACTCACTATTCTTCAAAAGCACACTTGCCCATTACATTCAAAATAAATAACTAACAATAAACTCAGCTTATTAAATATATGATGCCCTAGACAAGATAGGGAACATCAATCCGATTTCCAGGAACAAGATCTGTGTTACACTATGGAAACGAAACATGGTAAAATTGCAAGCCTTTGTAGATAAATGCTTTAGACGACTATTAAATATAATCAGGGTAAACCACATAAGCAATATTGGCTTTACGTCTGAGAAAATAACTGTATTAATCGAACACAGCATTGAGAATGTCAATAAAGGTAGCTGAGAGGAGAAACCTTATAGCACGTAGAGCATGTCTAAAGTAACTTGTCGGATTCTTCCTTCATCAGCGGCTCACTATCAGACTTCACATCTCGTCAGTGGTTCATAGTTGCTGAACCAAAATCACTAAACTATATTGGCTGGTAAACAAGAAGTGAAAACTCTCGCGCAGCAATTTACTCTCAAATCAATGCCAACGTGTGGAGAATAGCTGCCAAGTCTCAACGCAAGAGAGTGAAAAAAGGTATTGCGCTCAATTCAACTATGAATGGAGACCTAAGCATGGCGAGCGTCATCGTCGCCTGGCGAACGATCAGATCGCCTTCCACTACAGCCGATACAACGATCGATTGCTGGTGTACAATCGCTTGGCCAGAATCTTGGCTCCAGCTACACCGGCGGCTGAAAAGTCTGCTCTTAGGCATTCTACCACGAGGAAGCACACGGCGCATGTAGCGCATAAGGCGCCTAGCCGGGCAACTCAGGCCGTTGTCCAACACTACCACCGCCTATAACTATTATAACTAGTTTTTCTAATATTGTTTGATTGGGACTTAATAATAACAAAGTGAATAATCTTTATGCAGCTTCTCTAAAAGCTTGCGCTTACCCTTACGCTATTGTCAATAATTAATTAAAATAATGACAAAATCAAAAAAAAAAAAGCAATAAAAAAATTAAATAAATAATAAATAAAAATAAATAAATAAATAAACATAAATAGAACTGAAAAATCTGAGGTTTGCAGTTGAAAATATAAAAAAAATATATATCACGCGTCTTCTTTTCCTTTCAATTTCTTCTTGGCCTTTCCCATGCTAATTAAGAAGTACCTGAAATATGCATAATAAAAAACTGTATCTATTGAACTACACATGAAACACCCACATACTTGTTTTTTTTGTTTTTTTTGTTTTTTTATCAAAGCCGCTTGCAACTTGTCAAGCAAAGGCCAACTGGCTGAGCGTGTGTTGCCAGACAAATTGTTACCAACAAATCAATTGAATTGCAAATAAACACGCGACAGCCGCTGCGACGGGACGCAACGCGTGGCGGCTCTAATGCGCAAAAGCTGTTGCACTGAAATCGTTTTATTAGCACAAATAAAACAAAACCGAGCAAGGCAAAATAAAAAGAAGGTGGCTTTGAAAGAAAGAAAAAAAAATTATGTTTTAATAGAGCCACATTCCATTAACAAAGGCTTTGTTAATTGCAACAACCACCGTTGCCGTCGTCAGGTTCAAAGTAACCACAAAAGTAGACATAAGCATTATGGCATGTGCGGATCGAACGCTGGTTGAACGCTGGGTGCGCAAGAGCGTCGCTTGGCTAACAGAGATATTTGCAAATTCAGGTGGCTATAACAGAAGCAACAAACACACACATAAAATCAACACAGGCGACTGGCTGTGACAAATTCACCAAAGCTAAGCCATAGAAGATGGTGGTGGCGGAGGTGTGTGTGTGTGTTGTGCTGTTAAATAAAAAAATAGCACATACTTGTATGCATAAACATACACGCATAAAAAATGAAATTAAATTTAACACAAAAAGCGCTAACAAAAACAACAACAATAACTTTTGCTGTTAGATCTGAGCTTTAGTTACAACAACAAAAGCAGCAGCAGCAGTTCTAAACTGGCTGGCCTAACGAACAAAGGCAGTCAAGTGAGCATGTGCACATTGGCAGCCTCCCACTGTAGTGGTTTGTACTCGTATTGCTGCCCGTGTTGCTCTGGCATACTCCTCGTCCTCGCCCTTACAATGCTGACGAAATTCAGCGAACGCAAATCGAGTGGCTTCGAATCGAATTGAATTGAATCGAATTCGAAGCTTGTGAAAAGTTTCGAGTTTCTCGAGTTTTCATTTTTCGCGTTTTTATGTCGTTTTCCATTTGTCTATTGGCACTTTTGCCAGTAAGAAGTAAGTAAGAAGAACGCAACTTGCCATGCGCTAAAAAGATACTATTTTTGTTGTTGTTGTTGCTACTATTTTGTTTTTTGCACCTGTGCGTATGTATGTATGTATGTGTGTGTGTGTGTTTGCTCGTGTACTCGCCTTTCAACATATGAGAATATGTAACAAAATGCGGCTGAGCACGCGTTCAATTAGCTGCAAATTGCAAATCGTGCTGCGTTCGCTTTGCTCTTTTGCTCGCTGCTCTGAATGCCATCTACCCGATATAAAAATGCTAAAGGCTTCGCTTCGTTCGCGCTGCTCGCCGCCCTCGTTCTTGGCGCGACACTAATGCGTTGTCAACAAAATCCATGATGACAGCGAAATCGAAAATATTTCATTTCAAATTTGCTTCTGCTTGCTGTGTGCATCTGGGTTTTCGCTACGCGTTCGCTGGCTTGCATGCTGGTCTGTCCGTCGTCTGCTGGCCGCCATCAGCTAATGGCCGTCGGCAGTCGGCGGGTGTTGCCCAGTTTGAATTACACGATCGCTCATGTGGCCAAATGAATTTGTTGTCGACAAAATGTTGCCCGACATTTGGTGTGAGGTGCGATTTTCGCATTATTCATTAGAAGTAACTTTAGACCAATGAGAAACGCGCTATTTCTATGAGATTTGGTAGTGAGTCACATGGGTGCTCCTAATAAGATTTTATTGACTTTCAATTAAAATAGTCCTTGAATACACCGTCTAAGAAAACTGATAGATGGAAAAAAGAATAGACAACAATTAAATTGCATAATAACCTATACAGTCACAGCGTTAGTTGATTTAAGACATGCCGACAGAGGATGGTTTCATTGGAGCCTGCGTATGTTCTGATGGTACAGAGATGATTAATCTATACGATTAAACACATATTTGGCATAAATTCATTGTTCGAATCTACCCATAAATACGTCATTACAAAATATTATAAATATTCCGAATATAATTTTTATTTTATCTTATTGAGCTTTAGTGAATATTCAAATAAATTTTTTTTAAATAAAATTTTATATTAAATTACAAGCCCTAGTACATATTTCACATACACATATTTCCGATCTAAACGAATTTCAACCGAGCTGAACGAATTATAAATGGTCACTTTCTATTTGAAGTTGAACTACTTTAAATTAGTTTCACATAAAAATTAATAAAAAATAAATAACATGCTAAATAAATTTGAAGTAATTTTTTTCTAAAAAAAGATTGAACAACCTTTCAAACAAGTATCTTTTATTTTAGCAAACATTTGAAATAATTTTTTAAAAACTGTTCGTAAAATTTATATGCGAACAGAGGGCTTGTATTTTCCATTTTGGTCATCCACCTCCTCACATATTTTGGCAACACTACTCCATCAACGTCGAATTTCTAGTGTTTGTTATCAAGCAATTTCTTTCTTATAAAGATTACCATACGATTCTTGCGGGAATTTTTACGCCAGCAAGAAGTGTTGCAGAGATTGTGACACATGATAATCAGGATGTATGTGCAATGTCAGGACAGTATGGTGTATGCATTAAAACTTCGCCGCCAAGTTCTTTAAATTTTTCCAGAGTCATCAAAGAAGTGTGTGGTTTAGTGTTATCATGACGAACAACAACACTTTATCTGTTGATCCATTCTGGCCACTTCCATTTCAATTGCTTGCTTTAACCGTATTAATTGTTGGCGGTAGTAGCTCATGTGACCTTTTCAACCCACCAAGAATAGAGCATAACCTTATTTGCCTTTAATCCTGGCTTTGCCTGGAGCTTTATATGTTTTCACACAACATTTTCTTGGGCATGTGAAAATTGGGTCTACTTATTTATTTATTTTTTTCACCCAAACATTCCATTTCTTTTTAAAACCAGCTCTTTGCAAGTGGCTTAAAAGTTATTGGTTGTCTATATTAAGTACCTTATTAATGTCATGAAGCATATACGCCAATTTTTTTATACTTTCATCGTCTTTTTCAGTGATGATTAAAGTGATGGATCCTTTATATAAAAATATGCGGAATGAAAGCGAACCGTTTCTTGGTAGTGTTTTTCGATGGAGCACACTCACCTGACATACATGCTTTATATAAGCTTCACCTGTATGTTTGTAATGTGTAACCAAATTTTTGAACTAGATTTTCAACCACTTCAAAACGTCAGATCAAACTGAAAATTTGCACACTAATCAAAGACCGATGACACAATACTTTGATAACTTTGTCACTATGACCTAACCAGGATCATCAGGATTAAATAAAAATGGCTAATTTTACTAGCGCCTAAACCAATTTAGTTTTTAGCTCGGGTTTGCTATTAAATCGTGTTTGTTTTAGTTTTTGCAAACTATATATTATTTTTAATTAATTTGGACCTTCAAATAACTGTTACTAGAACGAGGCAATTCGTTAAATGACCACGCAATAGAGTTTTCTTGGAAAAACTTTTAATCGTTAAATATTTTTTGGCGCCTTCAATGAAATTTAAGCGTTAACCATTTTGCCTGCTAACCCTAATACGCAAAAAAGTTCGGTCATAATTACAATGCATTTTCTACTTCTTTCTACTTGCTCTTAATTAATTAAAGTTCATGCTGCGATTGCAATGTCAAAATTGTATGGCGTCTTCAACATCAATCGACTTCCGATTTGGTGTTCAGCCACTGCTTTACTATTATAACCTTTTCCAAGTTCAGTTTTGTAGCTCATAAAAAACGCTCCCATAACTCTTTTCATATGGGATATCAGTGGTAGCATCTCATTTGCATCTGTTGTTGCTGCTGCTACGGCCGTCAGTTGCCGGATGAACAGAATCTTTTACAACCGTTCGATTGCAAATTTAAAGTCAACTCTAGACGAGCTGCTTGATTTTGCTTTTGTTTATTTTTCCCTTTATTTATTTATGCTTTTTTTGTTGTAATTTTTTGTTCGTTTCTTCTACGTTGCTGTTGTTGTTGTTGTTGCTTGTGGTCGTTGAGCATTTTCATTGAACAAAGCGATTTCACTAGAAAAGTAACATTGACGGGCGCAGTAGCAGCAAACAGTGGCACTATTAACAACAACAACAACAACAACAACAACAACAATGTTAACGTTTAGCTGCAACTTTGGCATCAGCGAATGTGGTAGCAAACATTGAATTTCATTCGCCTTTTTAATAGGAATTTTGTCATTTGTTTTGCTGAGTGAATGATAACTGACAGTTAAACAGGCAAAACAGCGAAAATGTCAATATACGAGTACGACTATATGCAAGGCAGGAAGGCAATGGTGCTATGGACACAGGCACTCATACAGGCAGGCAAGCGAGCGCAAACGAGGAAGCCAACAAACAAACAGCGCACTCTCAGTTGGTATGGCAGTTGTGCTAGTAGCAATGAAGTGTTGAAGCGAGGGGGCGCGTAAATGCAGCAAGTTGATGTGAAGAGAGAACGACAAAAAAAAAAAAAAACAAATAAATAAATAAAATAAAAACAGGGTAACTAAACTTTTTACATTTCGATCCTAAGGGTATTTTTATAACAAGCAAACTTGTATCGCTCACACAAAGGTTGTCTCTGACTCAGACTCTGACTTCGAGTCTGCCTGTGACTGAATGCGATTGCTGCTGCTGCTGTTGTTGCTTTTGCTGCTGGTTGTTTCATGTTATTCTAAAGTAAATGTCAATAAATATTGCCAATGACTGAAACATGTTGCTGCCAATGCCAATGTTAGCTTTTCGCATTACTAGCTGCTCCACGTTGCCACTGCGTCATTGTCATTGCCGATGTCGCCGTTGCCATCACCCAGCGTTGTCAACGTTCGGAACGCTGCTTAGCTGTGTTGGAATTTTTCAATAAGCTTCTTGCAAATGTTTTCAGTTTCTTTTCGATTTCAAATGCAAACATAAATTTTGATTTGAGGAGCAAAAATATTAAGGAAATTTAGACATTCAATTTGCAATGCATTCATTGTCCGGGTAGAAGAATCGCTCAGCTTCTTTGAGTTTCGTTGGATTCGCTATAACACTAATTCGTCGTCTTTGAGTGCTTTCAATCGTTGCCGACAATGTTTATGTCTATTTGATGATATGCTTCATAGATACAACCAAAGCTCAGAGGCTGAGCATTCAACCAACCGCAGTGCGTCGTACATCATTTTCACACACCGAGCGTACGCGAACATGAAAAGGAAACTTGTGGCAAACCACAAAATGCGAATTATGAACGCAGCCGTAACAACAACAACAACAACAACAACAATCTTGGCAACAAATGATTTTGAACTGCGAATTTGCAGCTAATAATTTACACAAAAGCGTTTTTAATCATCAGCAACAGCAAAAACCGCCACAATAGCAACAGCCAAGTGGCAAAAAAAAAAAAAAAATTTAACTGCAACCTTCTTCTGCTGCAACGTTTTCGTTGGCAGCAGTTTCAGTCGATGTGGCCAATAAATTGCAGCAACAATAGTAGCAGCAAAAAGCGAGTGAGGGCAAAAAATCGAAAAAACAGGCGCATCGAAAATATTTACAACAAAGTAATCAATCAGCGCGGCCAATAGTCAGTGATCCCTGGCTGTGCGTCCTCGGTGACACCCTCACTCGCTCTATACGGCCATTAGTTGGAAAGGCAGCATCATCAACATTGGACAAGAGAACAATGCAAAATTGTTGTTGTTCATTTTGTTGTTGTTGTTGTTGCTGCTGCATTCATTTCAAAAAGTGTTTCAATCAAGCTGTAGGTGCGGTACAGTGGGCTGCAGTATTGCGATATCATTTTCGTTTCGTTAGCTGCGACGTTGAAAGAGTGAAGTCAATAAATTCGTACTAAAAGCTTTTAAATTTTTCGGGTAAAAAAGTAGTTTTGGGTTTTTGTGGTAATGTAAAGCATCTTAAATACAAAAGCCCATGGAACCTTCATTATTAATGTGTTTTTTTGGCAGAGTTTTCGGTGTGCAATCGAAGTTGAAACTGATTTTATATTGTAATCCAATGGGTGTTAGAAGTGAAACTTTTTAAAAACGAATTTGTATAAAAAATTCACTCGTATCACCCAACGATATTCCTTCGTGAGACCACAGTTAGATATTAGAATGCTGTGGCTGGCAAGCACTACTTGTGCCCTACGCAAGCTGAGTGAGAATGTGGTCTGTGAAAACGAGCGAAGAATGGGTCGAACGCGAGTGAAACACCAGACGTTTTCGAGGCTTTAAGGAAGTTCAGAAATTTGCTTTTAATTTGTGTATTTCCAAGAAAAGGGCAAACGGTTTTTCAACTACCTTCCAGACATATTAGATACGTTGTTTTTGCATTGGAAGAATATTTTGCCTTAAAGATATATTGCTGCTAGAATATGCCTGGTTATTTGAACGTAGCGAAAAAAAATCTCATTTTCTCTTTTTAACTGACCAGTAAATCTTATAAGTTGGATGATGATCCACAAGCTGGTAAAAAGACCGACTAAGGTCTTGTCAACAGGCGCTAGAAGAAGGTTTAACAGACTTTACCCTAATAGCAAAAATTAAACTTTTATCAAAACAAACCAGGAGCGCATGTTCAGCATACTCGTATATGGAAAAAGTAGCGGTAAAAAAGGCTTAGTGCGTATTTGAAGTTTTAATTTAATATACATATATTTGTTTAAATAAAACACAAAGTTACAAAATATTTTTTTAATCGATCGCAGCGTCGACAGCTGCATAGGTGAACCTAGCAAAGGAGTTTGAGAATGACTTACTTAGCGTCGATTAAGAAATGTTTAAAAAGCAAACCAATTGAAACCGAAGACAATAAACTTTCTAAAAAAGGTGGAATTTCAGTTTTAAATGGAAGATGAAACGTTTAATCATCAATTAATTCGAATAAAAATCAAGTAAAGTTGAAATAATAACACAATTCAGATTTAAAAACAAATTGACTCATGTGTAAGCAGGTCACAACCTTTCCTTTATCCGATTTTATATAAAAATTAAAAAATTCGTACACAGAAGAATACAAATCCAATTTTTTTTAATATTTAATCCAAGTATTTAATACATAATATTATTAATATTTAATCCAAGCTTTACTTTAAATGTCTGAGAATTATCAAACAAAAATACCGACGTACACGGCGTTGCAGCACTAACAGTCTTCTTTTTTTTATTAATTAAAAAGGATTTTCTTTTAAAGGTTAAAAATAATTAAATTAATGCATAAATAAAAATAAAAAAAATAATATGTCAGTGTAATAAACACTCAGAAGTTTCTGATGTGAAATGCGCGCCTTTTTTGCTTCCGCACACCGTGGGAATTGAACCGCTGTTAAATTGAAAAATTGAAATTGTTTTCCGCCAGCCGTAGTACACTACATATCGAGTAAGTTTAATTTTCTCTATAGTCTTTTTTGTCTGACGAAATTCAGCATAATTTATATTGTTTTAAAACTCAAATGTACAATAATAAGTTTGTATGAATTGATGGCGCCTTTGTTGTGCTACCCATGATCAAGGGGTATAGCATTTCAGGAACGAACTATCTTAGAACTAGGAAATATGACTGTAGCATTTCTTGCGCTTATACAGGAGGGCAGGGTGCTACACTTTGGCCTGCGGTTAAAATAATTTCAATTATATTTCGTAAAATTTGAACATTGCTTTCTTATATAATCTTAACTTTCATCTGATATAGAAGATTCAAGATCTTTAGAATTCATATGTGTTGCAGTTGAATCAAAAACCTGTAGAATACAAATGGAATCTTTATTCGTATCTTTACCATACGGTGCACCAAAATAAAGAGAGCAATCCACTTTGACAATGTCATCGTTTGTCATGACATATGAGGCGCCCAACAGACTGGCGAAAGTTTTAAACTGGCTTAAAATTAGTCACTCGCATTCCGATTTAATATACAAAGACTATTGCCCTATACACGCGTACAATGCAAGCGCATTTGTGAAATGAAGCCAAAACATTGAACGATTGCAAATCCTTGCAATCTTGCCAATTGTTCGAACTACAAAAAGCCTTTTCCAATTCAGTGTTGAACCGAAGATCTCGCCACAGACAGAAGATAGCACGAATTCACCTAAAATTTTACAGAGACATGACGATTGCGATCACATCGAGACTAACGACCCTAAAGGGTCTAGGCGAGATCCACTTTTAAAACACATGTTACCTAATGGAAACAGATATGTAGTCATCGAAGCGCTTGAGAAGACTTGATAATTTGTTTTTTTTTATTTTTTATTTTTTTTTGATAATTAAAGGATAATATTCATCGCAGTAATTTAATCCTGAAATATCGTGTGGCCTTAAAGTTATCACAAGTTTTGGGTTTTAGCGTTTAATAACATTTTCTGAATCTGATTTATTTTCTGAAGTATTTGCAATGTACTCAACTGGCAAAGCTTATTCGAAAGAGCAGGTCGTTACGCTTTGAGTGGTAGTTCTCAGGTTGTCCCCGTTAATTAATAGAGCTCTGTCTGTTATTTTTCTGTTGCATGTAACTTTATCTACCTACTTTTCCATAAACTTATTTCCAGTGTGATTTGGTCTCTTAATTACATCGGCCGAGTTTTTAATTGGACTAGTAGCAATTACCACTTTATTATTATTACGTTGTTTTTTGCTATATGATTTTAATGACTTCAGTATTTTATACGTTTATTTAAATACTATCGTTAGAAAAGTGTTCTATAGCTGTCTATTTGCCGTGCCTTTCCTACACATTCTTCGATTTATGATCCATTACCTCAGCTGGTATTACTAAAAATTGCTAACGGATTTTAGGAATTTTAATTTCGTTAAGCTAGTAAATTGGTAATTGTCCCAAATCTAGAGAACAATTGGTTTAATAAAACTTTGCACCAGTGTGATAATAAACAGTTTTGTAATGAGGTGTCCACACCTTACAGCAAATGCAATGAGAAAAAACTTTAAAAAAAAAATAAATAATAATAAAAAGGTGAAAA
This sequence comes from Cacoxenus indagator, assembly GCA_035041755.1. Taxonomy (NCBI): domain Eukaryota; kingdom Metazoa; phylum Arthropoda; class Insecta; order Diptera; family Drosophilidae; genus Cacoxenus; species Cacoxenus indagator. The sequence continues at coordinate 476,040 of JAWNKX010000884.1, forward strand.
AAGCAAACGGCATCAAAAAGCATCAACCTCTATGCAACACGCGCCCGTCTTGGATGAGGGACGGAATCGCCATGAACGCCACGACTTGATTGAAAATCCAGCTAGAAAGGGGAGCAGAGCAGCGTAGAGCAGAACATCACTGATAATGATCTAGACTGCTGTCTTTCCGCTTCATCATCATCGGCAGAAAGTTGTGTGCGCCAGTAGTCAAAGCGTTGCACACTTGTAGCACTGGCTGTGTGCTTGTGTGCGTGTAGTTGTGTTTGTGTTCGAGCTGTATCGATCGAGTCATGTTGATCAATAACGCATTCATTTGATAGAAGACGCACGAACCATGTTGCAAGCACGAGAAAATCAACTCAGACCCGGACTTAGGCGAGTCAAAGCGCCAAAGTCAAAGTATTTGTAATGGCCCCAGGGACCTAACTGCCAACTAGACTTTCAACTCAACTCAACTCAACTCAACTCAAATCGAAGTAGAATAAGAAGAATAAGAAGAATATGTAGTTGATCAAGACGACGACGAAGAAGAAGAAGAAGAAGTTGAAGATGAAGCAGTGAAATGCATCTAGCTGCGTTTGTGGATTGCGTGCACTGCCATTCCTGGGGCGTTTGTTTACTGGTTTTGATGAGAAAATGCGTCATAAATGCGTAATGTCTGAGCAGCAGAAGCAGCAACAGAGACAGCGACAACGTTAGTGCTGCTAGTGGTGCCTAGTGCCTAGTGCCTGGTGCTTGGTGTTGGTGGTGCTGATGCTGGTGGCTTTGTATTGGTTGGTGGCAACTACTTTGCTGCGAATATGATGCATGATCGTGTTCGAGTCAAACATGAGATGCGCGTCATGTGCGTGGATGAAAAGTGCAGCACAGATGACCGCAAATAGAATAGCAAACAAAAACTAAAAAAAAAAAATAAGCGAAGAAGTGCGACAGATGAGACAGACAGTTTGCACAAAAGAAAAGTGATGCACTTTGAACAGCAACTTCACAGCCATGGCCACAGTTTGAGTTTGAGTTTTGTCGTCTCAGCTCATCCTATACCATCCCATCCAATGCCATCGTATCACAACTCGCTTTGAGTTCTTCTCATCTACGATGATGGGCAGTCCAGCAGTCTTCATCATATTTAATGGTTGTGTGATAATATGCCACATTGGTGTGGCTGGCACACAGGAAATTCTATAAAGAAAATAGCCATAAGGAGTGATCCTCATGCTGCCGCCCTCTGTGCAATGCATGGACCGATGGACAGACGGATATATACAAAACTCAATTAAAGAACGCATTGCTAACGTATTTCGCTCTTTCGTTGATTTCATCTGTGCAGCGTTGATGATCATGACGACGATGACGACGACGACGACGACGATGACGTTGGCGATGATGGCGATTGCATTGGCAACAGCGTTGACGATGACGATGACGATGACGATGATGAACAGCTCCCATTGAAGTGGCAGAGGCAATAAATATGGTTGCTTGGTTATTAGCCGCTTGGAATGTTGGCGATGCGCGTTAATTAACTCATCAATTTTTTTGTGCATTGCTCACGTAGTAAAGTGTAGAGTTGTTGGCTTCGCTTTTAACTCGTTTTTCCCATTGTGCGAAATATCCTTTTGTTTGTGTGAAAGGATTAAATTTTAATGCTTTACAACATCGACATACTCATACAAAAGGTGGCCGGAGTAATAAGCGAGCGCTTAAAAGTTGGCGATATCAGCGCTCGTCGTCTTCACCGCTGATGGCTGATGGCTGATGGCTGAACATGACACCCAGAACAGTAACAAGCGAAGCACAATCGGCATTGGAATCAGCATCGGGACCAGCAGCAGTGACTTCTTTGCTTTTCTCATTGCTCTCGAACACATCAGCACATCAAAGGTAACCACCACTGCCTACCGCTAATGCTCGCTCTCCCTCTCTCTCACTCTCTGTCACTGTCACAGTCTAGGGCCATCGTCCCAATAGACTCGCTACCGAACAAGTGCCATCCGAATGCGTGTGAGGTAGAAAATTCCTACTCAACGCGGCTCTCTCCTCATTGTGATACTCGCAGCTCTGGCTTCAGTTAGGCTCACTGTGTGCCTGCCTTTGGCTGTCTGTCCGTTTGTCTATCAGTTGCTCGTTCGTTCTGTTTTTCAGCGAAATTAAGTACATACTAGAATGTAGTTGAAAATGTCTTTAATAATGACAGCAACTATGTGTGGAACTTGAAAAGCGCGTAAGCATCATTCAGCGGCAGCAAACACGACTTCGACTTTGTAAGTCAGCCACAGCGCCTACGTCAGAGTACACGGTAAGGAATCAAAGAATCCCTTTCAATTAAATGGGTCACAATGGGAAAGTGGATTTTACAAAATACTATTTGAAGTGTTAGTAAAAAAAGAGGAAGAAAATTGTGAATTGTGATGATCTTAAAGTATTGGAAACTTTCAGGAATTCTGCTCATTTTTTAATTGTAAAATTTCATTTATTGAGAAAAATTATTAGCGTCAATATAAATTAAATAACTCAATAAGACTATGATAAATGGCAAGCTGCTATATTAGGGTTGAGAAATATTAAAAAAATCGAATTACACAGCTGTTTGCCAGCTATTTCCACTAATACTTCGAATTTTGAGCAATAGATGTCACTGCCCAAACTTCACCGGATTACTCGACAGGTTATTGTAGACATTCCCCGAAGACTTCACTAAAATCGGTCCAGCGGTTTCGGCATCTATAGCGGACATACAGACTGACAAACAAGCATACTTCCAATTTTATATATATAGATAGATATTTCGAAATGCATTGCCCCAGCAGTGGGACTTGGAGTTACAAATATAATATGTTGTTTCTCTCCCTTTTCTCTCTCGACACGACTTGCCGGCGTAACTACACCCGAATGTTACTGCTTGGGTCTAGCTCAGCTTTTCGAATTAAATCTTGGATTATTACTAGGACTTCTCTAAAGAGGGCCAAGCGAAAAGGATGGCCAGAGACTTATTAAATGTCTCTCACTAGTATTTGCATCGCTTTGTTTGTTTAAACATCTTTATTACTTAGGACTTGTCTCTGAAAATGTATTTATACAGGTAATGCCACCAGAGCCATTATTGAAGTATCCAATTTCAGTATATGTTCTGCCGAAGCAAGAACAGTGGATCTAAGCACTTATAGAGAAATTCTCGTAATACATAAACTCAGCTAATGCGCTTCCTATTGCACTATTTTCAACAGCCTTCAGCTCTGACGCCTCGAGCGCAAGCATACAAGTATACTCAGTAGCTTCAGCTTTCAAACCGAAGTCGTGGTTGTTCTCTTGTTGCAATTATAAAAATTCCGAGATCACCAATACTTAAACTATAAAAATTTTACATATAGCTTTACTTGTTTTGATAGCACATTTTTTTGGCAGTGTACCTGCCGGATCATCGTCGTCGTCCTCGTCATCATCTCCATCATCCTCAGTTGTCGATGTAGCTGAGTGCAATAATCTGGAACGTCATTTTTATTGCTTGCTGCCTGCATTCCACTTCGCGACTCGACGCGTCAGCTCGGCAACCACGTTGCTCTCACCATCGCCTCTATCATCACCGCTGAGATCGTCTTAAGCAATCACCATCATAATCGGCAGCAGTGGTGGCTGTCATCATTCGCATTGATGCGTTGGGCTACGCGCTCCCGAGAAAAAGTTCACAGCATATTTCGGTTTGGGCGGTCCCAATAAGCTGGTCGTATGGCCGAGCTACCAATAATTTCCGTTGTGCCTATTCATGTTATGAAGCGCTCATAAATGCATTTTTATATTGCCCTTTTGAGCGGCAACAGTTGCTCTCATATCAAAGCAGTCGCAGTCGTAGTCGCCGTCGTAGTCGTCTTCGTCGTTGTCGTCATCATGATTGTCGATGTCGTTGTTGTCGTCGTTGTTGTTGTTGCTGTCATCGTAGCATCACATCTCATATCTTCGTCATACGCAGCCTCATCATGCTGATATGTATCTGTGCAATCGTCGCTTGTATCTTGAGCTGATCTGGAGCGTTTCGATTGACTAGCAGCACATTAGTTTGCTGCTGCTGCTGTTGCAGTCGTTGTAGTCACTTGACGACGCGCTGTCAATGCTGCTTTTGGTGTTAATAATAATTATTGGCTTGGTCAGTGCGTAAGTAAGTAAACGTGAGTGAGTGAATGAGTGAGTGAGAGGGTGGTCAGCACAGCCAACTGAGTTCAATACAATCCAACTCAATGCGATAGAACGAGTAGGCAATGAGCGTGCGAGTATATCTATTGCAATAAATGTTGGTGCCGTGTGTACGTGACAATGTTGCCAAGAGTCATGTTGTCAGTGCCAACTTTGTCGCATCGCATCACATTGCAGCACATCGCATTGCATTGCTTTGGATTGGATTGCATTGCATCGCATCACTTCATTTTCATTGCGCTTCCTATCTGAGATTTTACTCTTTTTGCGGCGCTTGTTTGTCATTTCATATTTGATAAGAGGTTTGCCGCCGCCGCCGCCAAAGTTTTTGTTGTCGCATGTTGTCGTATCTTGTTGCCGCTGTTGCTTTGCTGCATTGTTTGTCGCATTGTTGTTGTTTGCAGCACGTGCTGCCGTTGGTATTAATTGTTTCGAGCAACAATTTCTAATTGTCAACAAATTGTTTTGGCAATCATTTAATAAATGCGACTCATTTGTGCGTTGGTTTCGTTCATGAAAAGTAAATCATTACGAACACGAGTATGCTGCTACTGCTACATTTCATGTGTTGTTGTTGTCGTTGGAGATGAATGGTGACAACATGTCTAAACGAACGGTTCATTGGTGGCGCTTAATACATCGCACCGTTGGGTATGCCATTTTATTTCGTTAACTCCACAATTGGAAACAGACTTTCAAATGAATCATCTGGAGTTAATTGATGAACACAAACAGAAGCGGTGACCAATGGCTTGCTGCTTGTTTTGGTTATACTTTGGTCACTTTAGTTTTGGACCTTCACAAATCTAGTCCTAGCGGCAGGCTAATCACCCACACTATCAGACAAAATCCATTAGATTTATGTAATTTCTTGGATATTAAATTATTATCCTGATAATGATTCCACTGAGATCATTGGGACAAATAATTGTATTGTCATCAGAACCAAAGGGGTGTACCAAATTTCAGAACAATCATTGAGCAGAAAGTAGGTAAAATTTCAATTATAAGATTTGACCCACACACACAGGCTGAGTCAAATGAAAGCGTTTTAACACAAATTGAAAGTGCTTGTGGAGCCCCTATACAAGGGAAATAAAAAAAGTATATGTGAGTGTGTGGGGAATGAACCTAGAACCTAGGCTACCGAGGCAGGCGAATGATTTAACTGTATGTGGGAAACGAAGCGAATGACTTAATATGCTTTTGAGCGCGAGCCGATGACGATGTTTGATTGTATGCGAGCGTTACGATGTTTTATACAAGCTTACTCCCTTTCATGTGTCATTGTAAGTGGTGATGCAAGTCATCTAACGAAGAAAAGGGTTAAGATAAAACAGGCAAATATTTTATTAAGCTTTTAAGGATAAGGATTATTCAATAAACAGTTGTATTGTATTTTCAGGTATTATATAAATAGGGTTTTTTTTTTTGAACAGTCTTCGGTCTTTTTATTTTGAACCTTGCTCCATTGTCTAAGCCACATTATTGCTAACCACGAGCAACGAAGGCTGCCAACTTTCCTCATTGACATTGATAATAAAGCAGAAGGTGGCTGTCACGAACGTCGACTTGAAAGTGTTTGGCTGCGCCTGTGTCTGTGTGTGGCATGTGGCTTGTTGGCAAATTTTTCTAAGTGACGAGCCGTCACACTAACACGACAAACGGCAACAGAGGAACAACACTTTACGCTGCAATTGCTGCCGCTGCAATGCCAATGACGCTGCTCGCTCGCTTTGGTTGCACTTCAAATTGCCTAGTTGCGAGTACAAACACACAAAATTTTTTCGCAGCAATTTAAATAAGTGATGGACACATTTGTTGCAGCTACGCTGTTTGTTGTTGTGCTTTGTGGCTGCTGTGGCGGCGACATAATTGCAAAGTTGCTCACTTCTGTCTTTTGTTTTAGCGCTGCTACGATTTCTTAGCCGCTTTCGAAACGAAGGTCAGCGCACATCTTTCTGCTGCCAGTGTTGTTGTTGTTGTTGTTCTTCTTCTTCTTCCTCTTCGGTTGCTCATCGTTTAGTTGTTTTGTTGGACTGTGGCATCTGCCACAATTGCTTGTCCGCTTTGTTTGTTGGTCGCTTCTTTAATTTCGCCGTGTTAGCCGCACTTACAAGCGCGGCACATTCCAAACGCTTTTGATATATAATTGCTGGCGGTATTGCTGCACTCGTATTTGTTTGTTTTGCTTGGCCACTGCCACGACCCACCAGCAACCCCGTGCTCATCACTTAGAGCGCTTTCATTCAATTGCATTGATTGTCAGCTTCGGTTCGGTTTCCATTCCTTTTATTCTTCGTGTTTATTTTTCGTGTTCTCTGATCTTAAATATATTTAATGAGAACACCAAATTCGTAGTGAAGTAGCGAGAGAAATATCTTGTGGCATGCGAGTTGTGTAAATTAGTTGGGAACAAAGGCTGGCCTTTCGATGCAGCGGAGTAGCATTGGAAAGATGCTATGGCAAGGATATGGGCTACTCGTTGTTGGTACTATAAACAAGAGAAGGTAAACTTTTAATATTTATTTTATTTATTAGCGTGACAATATCTATGTAGACTACGCCGTAGCATCAAAAGGCTTAATATCAGTCAATGAGAGTCCTCAAAAGATTGAAAATTTCGCTTAGTAGTGCTGAAGGCGATGGTACCTGGCACAGTGCCACTTAATAGGTTAGATGTATAAGTAAGTTTTGAGCGTTTTTAAAGTTATTTTGAAGCTTCATTAAGGGAAATTGGTACAATGGATATTATTATAGAACATCGGATTGAGGCACTTCCTTCACGACTCTTGCAACATTTGGTCGAGCGTTGTAGTGAAGAAAAATCACATTGTCGTGTCTCTTGGCGTTTGAGCTTCAATGGTCGGCACAATTGCATCAACTGTTATTTGTAAAGATTCCCAGTGATGGGTTCGTTAGGCTGGAATCGCTCATAGTAGATCACAGCATTCACTGCTTGCCATGAATATTCGGCTTGACTCATAAACTTGATGCATGTGTAAGTCAATGGCGTTGGTACTTAGATTAGTCGAGGCCTTTGCATTGAACTCGATGGCGTTAAAAACCATGAAGCTTCACCTGACATTCCTTTTGACAAGTGTTCTTGCAACATTTTGTCAGCGTCGGGCAGCAGTCGACAGCACAACTTCTGGAATAATGAAATCGGTAGCAATTGCAATTGTTGTCATTGCTGCTGTTCGTTGCCATTTTTCATTTAGCTTTGTGATTGCTCCTTTATTTCTGTGCTCGTTTGTTTTTTGCCTTTCAATATTGGGCAATGGCAGAGTGTAGCACCGTAGAACCTTTCGCTAGGGTGCAAAGGCGATCGTTGATATCGCTGGCACGATTTGTTGCTGCCGCCATCGCTGTTGTTGCTGTTGCTGTTGGTAGCTCGAAAAGTGCATGTCAGCGCGAACAACAGGTAGTCTCTGCTCAAACGGTAGGCAGCAACAGGCAGCTAGTTCCTCCCCCCAATGACCGTGCCATCGATCGCTGTGCGCCTGCTGTTTGTGTGGACAAGTTTTTGTGTATTTTTGCTATGGTTGTTGCTGTTGTTGTTGTACTTTCTGACTGACCGGCATAGTTTTTCGCTTTATGCGACAACATTTGAGTTGTTGTCTTTTTTTGTTGTAATATGTGTTTGTGTGTGTGTATGTGTGTGTTTGTACATTCGGCAACTTCATTACTTTACAATCGTACGCGACTTTGATATGCCTAAAAATGTTGAGAATTGCATTTGAAATGAGGCGATTCAACGGGAGCAACAAAATTCGCTGCTCATAATTTCGCACAAAAAACGCAATGCAGCAACAGCAACGGCAACAACAAGAACAGCGACGATGCCGGTAACAAACAAGCATTGACAGCAACAACAACAACAACAACAACAACAACAGCAGCAACAACGACAATTGTTGTAATCAATATTACAAGTTTTTGTTGCGCACGCCCGTTTTTCCTCCACTCATTCCTTTCCAACTACTTTGGCCTTCTTTTTTTGTATTCGCTGCCCGATTTGTGGCGCGTCACATGTGGCGCACTTTGCAGTCCGTCGTCGGTCTGCTCCATTTAAACATAGGCCAAGAGGAATCGATTCACAGCTCTTGCTGTGTATGCGTGTGCATGTGTGTGTGTGTGTGCGCGGCTGTGCAGCCAGCCCTGGCAACTTTCAATGTTCGCTTGTGCGAATGCGCGCCTCATGTTCCCACTTTTTGTGGTTTTTATTTTTGAAATTTTCTTCTTTTTTTCGGCTTGTTGCAAGCCGACTTGGCTTGGGCGTTGTTGTTATTGTTGTTGTTGTTGTAGTTGGCGTCCTTGAATTTCAATTACATCAGCAACGTTGCTTTATGTTGCTCGAGATACGACAAACGAGCAGCGATTTTTTTGTATTCGATTGCGGGTTGGTCAGCGATAATCGATGATTGAACGTCTACGTTGACCGAAAAGCGATTATCCAGTTGCGCAAATATAAACTATATCTTGAATATGTAAGCGGTTGCAGCTTTTGTAAAAATGTTATGAAGCAAGAGTTAATTAAAGAAAAACAAAATCGCTGTCGAAAATGGAATCAACGGGATAGGGAACAATTGAAGGACTGTCACGATCAAAGATTTAATAATTTGAAAAGTAAAGCGTAAAAACTGCCACTCAAAGAGACGGCTGGCTCATAGCACCAGCGTGGTTTGCGCCATGAAAAGAAACTCAAATGGAATTTTTGTTTCCAGTTTCCATTATCATGCGGCACATCGAATGATATTGAATCGATAATTTCTCTCAAAAATATTGTCCAATATTGAAAATTGATTACTTTTGACACGCAAAGAATTTAACACACCTTTATTTTCATAATTATCGCTATTTTCCATAACTATAAACTCGACGAGTAAACAGCAAATTCAGTTGTTGTGCATCTTAGCAGTTTGCGAAATATTGTAGTAAACATTTTGACATCATAATACCTAGAGAATAAATAGAGAAATAGCTTGCGGTGAAAGAGCAATTCTTTTAAAAATGCCACAACAGCTTCTGCTATACACTAACAGACTTTTAATTTGTTGATAGATTGCTGAGAATAGAGGGATAGGTCAACAAATAAAAAATAATTTTCTATTAAGCAATCAGGTATTGCTTGTAATTGTACATACAGTATACGATCATTTTTTTGAGGCTTTCTGGCTACAAATAATATATAGCGAAACATCCAGAATCTCAAAATACTCATTTACAGCACATTTCAGCTCTTCATTGGTACCAAACGTCTTTCCACTAAGGTTTGGATACAGAAAATAGTTGGAGGTAGCTAAATCCAACGAATAGGTTGTATGTGGAAGCAGTTCGAACTTTAGTTAATTGATTTTTGTCTTTGCAACAACTGAAGTGTGAGCACTTCGTAGGGCAGTCGATTGATCGTTTTTCCTTTTTCAAGATAATCATTGAGAATTACCACGCGAGCATCCCAAAAATCGGACGCCATAAACTTGTCTACAGTTGGAACTGTCTTTGCCAACTTTGACCCCAGATCTCTACTCTGGGTCCACTGCTTTGATTGCTATTTTGTCTCAGGAGAGAAGTGTTAAATTCATATTTCATTCCTTGTTTTGAATCGACTTATGAATTCGGCTTTATTCTCGTTAAACACCGCCAAACTTGCTGTTGAAACATCTTGTGGTCATACAACAAAAAAAAAAAAAATAAAAATAAAATAAGATACAAATCATATGGTTACCAATTTTCTAACTTCAGCTTTTAAGACTTCTGGGCATACCCGCGTATATAGTGGCACCTGAAAATACCACTAAGGGACAAGAATATTTCTGTACTATAGTTGCAAAACGATCTCGTCTTCCCGCTTATCACTACAACCGCTTTAGAGCTCGGTTGCTGTTAGGTTGAATCTCATAGCGAGTCTCCCTTTTACAATTCAATGTCGGTAATAATCATTCTGATGAGATTTTAATTCTTTTGGCAGCACTGTGGAGCAAACAATTTTACCATCAATTTTTTTAATATTTTTTTTTTTAGAAGATTACACATTGCCAGTATCATCGTAGTGTGTGTCAGACCGACACTCTCGGCGAGAATTTCTGCGGTTCCCCCAAATATAAGGCTAAGTGAAAACTGCTATTAGGGTGTTGAGAAATTTCGAAACCATTGAATTTTGAGCATTCGATGTCACTGACCGGAACTCATGCAAGCTCCTAATATATTTCCATTTTTCTTTTCAAAAATCCCAAAGAATTGCAACATGTGAAATACATACTCGTACTTTATTTTGCAACAAGCTCATTGCTGTTCTGTGGAATTCTCGTACCTATGTTAGCTATTTTTTGAGTCTTATTGGCGTAATGATTTAAGGCGCATTATTCAACGATGCCAATGTTATTGCTACTGCTGCCGCTGCGGTCAACCGATGTCGTCGTCGTCGTCGTCGTCATTGTGCGACGTCCTGTTGCGCTGCGTGCCCCATGAGTGCGCTCACGTCGCTTGCGGCCTTCTCATTGGCAAATCAATCAATTTATATATGGCTTCATCATGGTAGCACTTACACACATGAGCGTACATACATGATAAATAAGCTGGAATTATTTATGTGACTTTAATTAAATTATTAAGAATTGGTAACTCAAGACGTCTCTGGGCTAGGCGCTGGGAACGGCGGCCGCTCGAAGTCGCGTAGCCTCAACTAAGCACATAGTTCGCGTACAGGAAACATAAAACCAATGAAAGCAACACATTGCAGCTCAAAGTCATTCAAAGCCGCTCAATTTTAGCATTCAAAGTGGCCGCGTTGCATGATGTGACGTGTTGCGTTGTAAATCCACGTTTTACAGGAAGCGTGGCTAAAGTGTGAATGCGATTTGGTTTGTGGTCTGCATAAATCGCCGGTGAACGCTTCCTGCGAAAAAAATCGCGTACAACATTTCCCAATGACACCTGAACAAATTTTTCGCGTACGCGTCTTGGGTTTTTTGTATTTTTCTTTGCTGGCAAAGCCGCTGTGCCGCGTCGGGCGCGTAAATCAAACGTAAAAATTTTCACTTTCAATTACAACAATTAATGTGGGCAACGATAATAACTTATTTAACAGCAAAGGCACAGACGACAAACGAGATCGCGATACCGGTGCACAGTCAGCCGGCCGGCCACTCAACCAGTCAAAATGCCCAAGGATGGTCAGCGCAGCGCAGCAGCGTTGCACAGACGAAGATGCGGCTGTGATTGCGTCTGTCGCGCTACTTTACTTGCAACATAAAAATGATGAAAAACTAGTTCAACAACAGACTGAGGGAGAGTGAGAGAAAGAGGGAGAGCCAGAGAGCGAGAGAGCGCGAAACCGAGCCCAAAATGTGCGCGAAAAAGTGCAACGTGGCGCGGCGTTTGTCTCAGGCAACAGTAGCAAAATCCTACTAGACTATAGGATATGCGCCGGAGAGCGGGGTACCTTGCGTTACGCATTGATGCCAATTCTGCGTGGTTGTTGTTGGTCAGTTTGACGCCGCAACCCATTGCACTGTGTTTCTCAGCACTCTATTTGACTTCATTGCACTTAACGCAACACAACACCCTACCCGCGTTTCGTTGTTCGTACGCTTGCGCAAATTGAATTTTCGCAAAACTATTCGCGCTCAATTGTATTGTGCCCTGCCTCCTTCTGCATATGATTTTATTGCTGTGTCTTTATTGTAACAAAACAAAACAACACAACAACAACAACAACAACAACAACAACAGCAACAATTTCAGTTGCTCTCGAATCTCTTGCATCGAATCTCAATTGCAACATTTGCCGTATAAACGTTTTTTAATTGAATACGAATTTTGTGTCGCGCTGAAGTGATGAGAAGGCACGCCAAACTCGCTTGTCGCTTCGTCCTTCCATCTTCCTTGGCGTCCTTTATCATTCAGCTGATCGCTTTGTTACTTGTTTTTTTTCGTAAATTTCAGCTACTTGGAGCAACTCGTCTTCGTTTGTTGAGCTTCATTTCGGTTACAGGTTCTACGCTTGGTTATCCTTTTTGGTGTGTTTGTTGCTGTTGCTGTTTGTTTCATTTTATTTTATTTATTTTTTTATTGTTAATTTGCAGAGCTTTTTTAGACTCGATGTTTTTCTGTTATTACGATGCTTATTGTGGCTGCTGGAATGCTTCGTTGTCATTAAATCGCGCGATGGGACATCGATTTTTTTACCCATACCTTTGGATCAATGGTTTTGCTGCTCTGTCGCTGTTTCTTTTCATTTGGTCGGGGTTGTCTCTTTTTGTCGTTTTGTACTTTTAAAATAAAAATACCAATAAATCAATGTGTGTTGCAACTCACTTGCAATCACCCGACCGACTTCACCTGTATAGCTACTGTGAATTGCGAGTTATTTCTAGGCGATCGCAGTGCACTTGTTGCCAACTATACCTCTTTGCCCCTCTATCAAAAAATATTTTCTAATTGTTTAATGCGAGTTTAATTCTTCTTATTACTTTGTTATCTATCATTTGGGCTTGCTTTTTTGTTGGAGAATTAAAAAAGTTTAAACAAAATGTCCTTTATGTTGAAAAATACAATTTCATATTGCTTACTATGACAATATTTTGTTTATATTTTTTAATGTGAATTGACTTTCAGTAGTCGAAAGCGCCAAGCAAAACTGAGGTGGCCACCACGATGCGTTCGGCTCTTGGAACAAAGAAAATTGGAATACTCATGACTCACACGCGATTGTCATAATATTGATTTGTCATATGTATTTTACCTACACTTAGTAATAACATGCTTTAAGGAAATTGTGACAATATGCAAGCTCGAGAACACTTGAATAAGTAACGGGTTTTCCAATAGGTATGATACAATTTAAAATGGCTATAATGGCAACACTGCATATTATTTTGAGACATTTATTAAGTAATTTGTATTCAGTAGATTATGCCATTTAATCATGGAAAGATACACGCTTCAACAAAGTTTTTGACAAACTTAAAATGGTAAATTGTTTATTCAAAAACATTTGTGAATACTCAGAGAAATTTAAGAAGAATTCGTGGACGATATTATTAAGTTAATTTGGAGAATGTGGAGTAATGGAAATCCACTAGAAACTGTTCAGACACCATTACATCCAGATAAAGTCACTGTCTACATTTCTTTGAAGCAAATGGTCGAAGAGTACCAGTCTATGCAGAACGATGCAGAACAATGTTAAATGCATTTTTTTTACTGCTGTTGTTGAGATTAATCTGGAGCATATGTTGTTTCAAGAAGATTGTGCCACCTGCGACACAGCCACTTTAACAATCGATTTATTAAAACCAAAATTTGGTGATGAAATTAACTCAAGGAATGGTCCAGTTAATGACCCTCCCAGGTCGTGTGAATTAACACCTTGTGATTCCTTTCTTTGGGGATATGTTAAATCACAAGTTTATGCTGATAAACCAACAACGATTGAGCAATTAAAAATCAGAATTGAACGTGCTATTGATGAAATGCAGCCAAATTTATGTAAAAAAGTGATGGAAAATTGGGTTGACAGAATGCAGTACATATTTATTTTCCATAATAATGATATAATGTAACCTTTCAAATTAAGAAGGAAAAAAATTTGTGTCTAACTGAATAATTTATGTTTTTTTTTTTTGAAATTTATAAATTGAATCCTCCCTACTGGAAAACCGCATAACTATTGGAAAACTATAACTATGTAAGTTTCTATGTATGTATATGTGAGATGCGATATGGAAAGTGAACTAGTGGAACAATTTACACGTCTTATTAAACAAAACTTACTTTATAACACAAAACCTGCTTCGAAGTCCATGAATAGCCTGTCCGTGGTAGATTCGAGTGCGGTGGATTTCGATGTATGGGCATTACGCCCATTATCTGGAATAGCACCAAAAGGCTCTTGGTCGTGTGATAGAACGAGTCGTGTTTGTCTAGTTGGATTGGATCGTCCACTACCTCCTGTTTGCGCACGAAAAAGTCACCGATGTTCTTGTTGGTGTCGTTGGCATATAGCTCCCTTTTGTGTCGGTAACGTAGTTCATCATCGAGGAACTGGCGCTGGTTAGGGTTGAGCATAGGCGGAATCTTGTTTGGTGGCGTCAGGCCACGCGTGGCTGCCCAAAAAGACATTTTGGAGTTCTATCCTAACGCGCTCTACTGTGATTGTTACGAAGGAAAGTATTGATTTGAGGCCTGCAGTTTGCATGCAAGTCCTTTTATATAGAAGCGATTTGGGTAACGGTCGGCTAAAACGTGAGTTGTCCATTGCCAAGTAAATAGTCGTTTTTTGGGCGTTATTAAGACGCGCTTTTGTTTAACTTTTGCTGTTTTTATTAAATTATGTGACTAAGGAAATTCCTTGTGATTCAAAAATCGATGGTAACACGCAAAATTCAATAAAAGGACATTTCAAGTCCAGTTTCAAAGTTCAAGCAGACTAGACTAAAAATACTAGGTGAGAGTAGATTACATCGACTAATCGATAGAGGCGATGCATATGTAATGCCGCAGAGTGAAGCTTGTAGAAACTTGGGTCTCAAATTTTTTAAGAAATTCCAACAAATTTTAAATTTCCTAATAAGTTGAAAAGTTGCTGGATAGCAACACGTGTTTAATAAACACGTGCGTTTTCCGAAAGAAGGGTCGGACTAATTTTTGCTGTTCTCGCTAATAAGGGTCAATGTGATGTAAAGAACTAAGTCTAAGAAGACTTAGAAACGGTCAGAATTGACGGGTTCTGCCAACAAAAAGCCAAACATTTCCTGTTTAGCTCCCCGAATAATGTGGGAGTTATTACAAAGCAATCGCACTTATTGATAATTACTCACTTATATCTCTTTTCGCCACTATATTAAACCTTGTATAGTTGTTTAATGCGAATTTAATTGATTTGATTGCTTTTTTACTTATCATTTCGGCTTGCTTTATTGTGGCAAAATTAATAAAGTTGAAGTCTCACTTCAAAATTTTCTTTTTGCAGAAATATAATTTTTTATATTGTTTATACTATGACATTATTTTGTTTATATTTTTTTGATGTAAAAATTAGTCAAGTGCGGAAGTGTTCAGCTTTCTTCCAAAAATCTTACTTTAGCAGCTCACGAGAAGCACTATTGCTACATAAGCTGACGAAAGTATGTATTCAGAAGTACTACTACACTTACTAGCCAACTGCATTATCAAATATAAGATTTTTATATTTTTTTTTAAATCATTCAGGTTTGACATCAGAAAGTCGTAGGTGCTACATATGGTATGTATATTTTTCGTTATTTATTTGATGTTCAAGGATTTTCTTCTTTCAATTCGTAGTTGATTCAATGCGGTTGTTCGCTTTATGGATATTTTTCTTTCATGTTTTATAATTCATAATTAGTTCATGTGGAGCTAGCATAAGACGTAAGTGCGTGTTAGACCGCGGTTCGGCGTTTTTTTCCTGCAGTTTGTATTTTTCTCTTGTTCTTCTGTTGTACTATTAACACTATTCTGTTGTTTTATTTTGAATTTTTTTGTTTTATATGTTATGTGTGGCTTTTAAATTTCCATAAAAAAATATAGATAGATAGGTTCGGCGTTTTTTTTCCTGCAGTTTGTATTTTTCTTTTGTTCTTCTGTTGTACTATTAAGCGTGGTCCTACTTCTTAGTGGTCCGAATTGATGTGTTTGGGTTAATTTTTAATTATAAAACTGTTTTTTTCGCGTACAATTTTTTTTTTTATATTATTTTAATATTTGTCTCGCTTAGAATTTATTAAGAATTTATCTGGATTGTGATCACCGGGGTCACTCTTCTGTTGTTTTATTTTGAAGTTTTGGGCTTTATATGTTGTGTGGCTTTTAAATTTCCGTAAAAATTATAGATTTAAATCTATTAAAATCTTCAAATAATATAAACTTCAAATAAAGTCACGTTCTTCAAGTAGGCCAATACGTTCTAAGTAAAAAAAGTATCCAAATATTTGTTTGCAACATTTACGACAACGAAACTTTTATATACATTTTTAAGGAACCTGAATTTTATATTAGCAAGGAATGACAATCTGAAATAAAGAACCTAAAAAAAAAAATTTTATATTTTTATGTATGTAGAGAGTTTTTAAAAAAATATTTATGTAGCTGTGTATACAGATGTGCAGGAGTTCTATGGAATTGAACACATTATTCATTGCCATTAAAAAAGTTGCTGATTATGTGTTGCTTCCAGGTGAATAGAAATTTCGTGAAAAGCATTTAATTGCAAAAAGAAAGAATGCATTGTTCTAAAGAAAGTCATGTGACTAGAGTCTTATATTAATGTGTTGGAAAAGTAACTTCCGAAAATCATGTTTCAATAATTTTCTTTTCATATAACAAAGGTATTCTCATTGTTACTCCAGTTAATTCTGCATGTAGCAAAATAAGTGGTGTTTCGTTTAAGCCAGCCTTTTTTAAATGGTCGAAAACGTGTCTTACGGTGAAGGCCAAGATCCTTGGCGATGCCACGCCGATGCGTTAATAGACAAGGAAACAATAAAATAAAACAACAACAATGGCACGCAACACAGAAAACAAAGGAAATGAGGGCAGCGAAACGTTGAAGAACAGAGAAATCGTTGCATAGGCGCTTCCCCCGCGTTGCCCGCGATGCGAAAAAATCCGTACTTAAACTAAGACATTTTTTGATCCTTTAGCTATCGAGTGGTGTAAATCAATTTTGGATGTAGCTCATATATAGACTGTTGCCATTATTTTTTTGAACACTTCGCCGTGTAAGTAAACAACAAAGACGTATTCATGTCAAAATTTTTTTGTTGCACACGCTTTGCTTAGCTCCACAAAAAATGTAACAGCATTCAAACTCGTGATGAGCGTTCATATATGTATGTATATCATGACACAATTTGTGATATCAAAATTGGCATTCGGTAAAAGCAATTAAAAGGCAGTCACTTGTGTTAGATGGATTAGGCCTTGCAGCTCTCAGGCGAGAGAGTTGAGAAAAAATAGCACTGAAGTCGTAGGAAATATTTTTCAATTAAAACCAAAACTCACAACGTGAAACCGAATCCGCTGCACCTGATTCGGCAGAGTCTTTCACTTGCCGCACAACTGAGTCAATGCCGATTTTCAATGGCAGCGAAGCATTTCTACAATTGGATTGCAATCGAAGACAGTCGAGCCCCACACGCGGCGCAGTGGGTGATGAACACGAGTAAAACGAAAAAAAGGCGCAGTAATACGAAATAAAAGCCGAAATGAAATGCTGATTATGATGATGATGATGAACGTCGATTAGGCAGAAGCAAAGTGAATACGAGTAAAAGCGGTAAAGTGCGGCAACAGAACTTCGAGATGCAGATAGTTAGTTACTCGTACGGCGACACAGAGGCACAGATGCATATGCGAGCGTGTTTGCACGAGCTTTCAAATGAACTTAAATTGTCTAAAGTTAAGAAAGGCAGCGTTATATGCGGAGAGAAGAGCGAGAACATAGGAATCGTTACAAAATTTGCGGTCTCCCGCTACTACTCTATTGGCAGTGCAGCCCCCTTCGTCGCAGCACGGCAGCATATCCTTGCAGTTGGCGGTAGACACTTTTGGCCATCGAGTGCAGCAGCTAGCAGTTTTTGCCATTTGCCGCAATTTTTGTTTTTTTTTTGCCGTTTCTTCTTCTTGCCATGTGTACATGCGCCGCACATTTCATTTTAACGGTTTTAGGCGGCTCAGCGCGTTTTCTTCTGCTGCTGCTGCTGCTGTTCATTGCCTCGGCGGTTTGCTTAGATTTATAACAATTTTACGCTGATTGCACCGCAACCATGACCCACAAATTCATTCCGCTACCAAGCCGGGTGTAAGTGCAAGAGGGAGCTGTTGCTGACGCGGGTGGGTGGGTGCGCAAACGTCGTCTGTGTGGTGCTCACAGTAGGCACTGTTTTGTTGTTCCTATTCCCTGAGCACTTTTCAAAGTGCCTTATGACCATGAGAATCTTTGCAAAAGGTTAGCACAGAATTCCACGTTTGCGATCATTGACTTTGATGAGCTTCGAAAGTTGCCGCTTTAGTTTAATTAATTATTTCATTCTCCACGTTTGTTCATTTCAGGTGTATTGCAGTTTGTATTTGTATTGTAATACTCGTAGGCGCCCATACAACCGCCGGGCATTCAGAATTTATTTGCTGCTCAATTTTTCGTTTGACTAATGCCGATATTTCATTCATATTTATCATTCATAAATTCGTCGTCATCATCATCAGCATCATCGCAACGTTGCATCGTCGCATCGTCATAGACGTCATCATCTACATTACGTGGCTTAGCCGAAATGAAGCCGACTATGTTGAGTGCAATCAACCCATGGTTTGAAGTGCAGCAGTTAATCTTCTGTCGTCAGAGGAGTCGTCATCGTCATGGTCGTTGAAGTCTCTGTCTAAGCTAGAGTCGTTGATCGTCAACCATCATCAGCAGATAACAACACGACGCCAGGCAGTACAACATTTGTTGGCGGCAATGGCAGCAGCCCAGAAACGACTTGGAGCTCATCAAAGACTCACGTTTTTGAAATTACCGTAGTAAGTGGGCGTCTGACTTTGTACGCGTGTTTCTTCGTTAGCTCCTTTGCCTGATTCGCACTACTCCTAACCACCGAGTGCCACCCAAAGTTTATGAGAAGAGCTAACTAGAGTGTGCTAATTTTTACTTTGCTGCTAATGAAGGAAATCTGAAATACTTTGCAACAAAAATGTTCTGCAGTTATCAAGCTAAAATAATCATAAATACATACATAAATAAAAACTGCAAAACCAAAAATACTTTGTATTATTTAACACATTAAATATACTATATATAAATATATACTAAATATTGCAATATTTATTTTTATGCCTATTATATTTTCATTTGCAGTGCCTCGGTTGGGTTACAAACCTTACCACAGGCAGGGTCATTAGCTTCAATCTTCGGTAGGTAAAGTTGTTCCACGGTAACGTCAGATGACATTCCCCACCCCAACACTAAGTGGAAAAGTTACCGTATAGATTGTAAAATCAAACAAAAAAATTTGATTTTTTATGACTGGGGTGTAAACAGTTTCAGAGTGCACTCTGAGCTTTCATAGGTTACTGTAGATGCCATTGCCATTGTATGATTCACTATGATTAATTCATGGATTTAAAGCGAAACTGTGTACACAAAGCAGCTAAGCGATTCATTTATGATTCTGTTATGTATCATATACTGAGTTATTATTATCAACTAGTTTTCGGGGATTGACTTTTTCGATGTTTTCAAAGATTTGTTTATATGTGAATTGGATCAGAACAAATAATACTTTTTTATAATTATTTAAAACCTTTAATGAATTTTTCTAATGAGCTTATTAGGGACATTTTAGAGTTATTGGAGAAAGATACAAGTAAGACTTCCTTGCTGCAACGTTTTTTTTTTCATCTGTGCGGTATATACAACCAGATATTGCGAAAGAGGCGGGTCACAAATGAGCGTAGGGCGTACTCTATTTGGCTCATTTAATAACAAATTGGTGTAAAAGACATTGAGAAAGCCAGTACCTATAATAACTATAATGCAGCCATCTCTTTCTTCCATATGCTTCGTAATTTCAACTCATTGAGAAGACGCACAACTGGTTCACCGTGGTTTGTTAGGCACACCACATCCCAACTTTACCTTTTCTGTTATTTTGGGAGAAATTAAAAAACCCAAAAAAAAGTTATTAAATTATAATATTTTTTATCAATGAAAGTATTTTGGCGGTTTTGATATATCTTTAAAATTTTAAAGTTTATGATGTCTTTTAAAAAGTGAAGTTCTTCATCATTATATCAGATTATAATGAAAAGGAACATCTAATCAACAACATTTCCTGCATCTACAGAAAATGGATTACAACTGCCTTATTTCTAGGCAAAAAAAAAAAAAAAATTATTCAAGCTCAAACCAATTGAACGACGCTCTTGGTCCGATTTACAATTAAGAGAAATATTGCTTACAAATTTTTCGAGAGCTTAACTAATTAGTAGATTACTTCAACTAATTTGGTAATTATGTGGATAAACTTTAAAGTGTCGGAGAATTTCAAATTTCATATTATTTACAATACAATGTAGCTGCCGATTCATTGAAATAATGATAAAATGATGCCTGGTGCAAGTTATTACAGTAATCTGCGCATTTCTCACTAAATCTGGCTACTTAAATATTTATTGAAAATACTTCAAGTATAATGAAAATCTTGTGACATTTGAACTTAAATCAAGTCAACTCAGTTGAAGTCAGCTCGACTCGGCCGAGTGGTCTTATACACAAGTGTAAGTAGAGAGCAGTAGAGAAGACTTGTATGGAGCTGACTGAGTTGAGCCCGGACTAAGTAATTTGTTGATTTAGTTAAGAGTTTAATATCAGGCTACGCTTTCGTGTGGTTGCACTAAATGACTTTGGCATGATTTGGTCATCGAAGTCGGGCTTATTTGTTGGGGTCAAAGTTGCGTTCACTTAGAGTTGCACAAGACGCAAACTTAATGGTGCGCGGTGTAGTGTGTTTGTGTTTTAGCGGAGACGAGGTGGTGGTAGAGATATCTACAGCTGCGCTAGCCATGCTTGAGGTCATTTTATGCGTTGAGTACAACCAACAAGCTGGAGGCTGGCAACGTTGTTGTCGTAAGAAAATATGCTATGAAAAACTACAACGGACAAGAAGAAAAATCGTTTTTCCGGTGATTCGAGGCAACCATGGCCAAGGTTGCTAGCATTGCAAATTTTTCATGTAGCACAACAGCAAAAGCAACGGCATGGAAAATAAGAAAATGAAACCCACTGACCAACAAGCGTTGGAACAAGCAAAGCTGAGAAACAACCACGACGAAGAAGGCGACCACCACTGGTCAAAAAAAAAATTAAGAAAAAAAAAATTAAGAAAAAAATTGAAACAACAACACTGAAAAAAGGAGAACCAAAATGTGGAAAAAATTCATTTTATTTGTTGTTGTTGTTTCTGTTGCTTTCTTGCTTGGTTGTTTGCTTGGTGCATATGCATGTCAATGTTGACCGACCGCAGCGATTTTCTTGCCACTCTGCTCTCGACCAAGACGCGGCACAATTTCCTGCTAATTTCCAATATCATTTTCGGCGAAAGAAAAATGGATAAAAAAACAAAAAAAAACTTGAAAAAATTTACTAAAAAATGGTGTTTCGTTTGGTCTACTCGATTTCAAATTCGAATCGCGCAGCAGCAGCGGCAGCAGCGAACAACCTCAAACACCAGCAACAACACAACTTCGCGCTGCTGGTGTATCTGAATGAACGCTTATCAAAATAAATTTCAGGCATCTCGAGTTGCCTTTCGAATTCGACTGAGCAAAATTGCCTTTGGCCTGACGCTGAGAGCCTGTGAAAATGCTCGACTAACGAAAACGAGCCGCGAGTATGTGTGCGTGTGTGAGTGTGTATTTACAGAACAGAAGAAAAATGTTTGAAATGCTTAAATAAATAAAATGTAGAAATTGTAGAATCACGACGCGTCTTTATTCGTCGTCAGCGCTGCGGTACGCCGTCGTGCTTGGTAGCAGCAACAGTTGCAACAGTTTGTCTGCGGTGTTGCCACAACGACAACGAGAACGAGGCAAAGATGTTGATACGGACGACGCCGCTTCTACCACGGCCAGTGCCCGTGTGCCAGTGCTGCAGCGTTGCGTCGCCAGATGCCGGCAACATGATTTCATTAAGGTCGAGGTTATGCAAACAATCTCTGACAATTGCAGCTGATGAGGCAGCAACAGAAGCAATGCCAGCTCAGGCACTGCAATGCGACGCTTGCACTGTTTGGACGGTCAGCTTTAAGGCTGACTGAATGACTGACTAACTGGCTTTGTTGACTTTGGCACACGCAAGCAGTGAGTTTAGTACGCGAGTCAAGTCCAGCTACAAGCGTTGAGATACATTTTGATTTGTGTTGCTTGCTGCATTTGCCTTTCTGTTGTGTATGAAAGATTATTCCTTTTTTTTGTGTTGTTGTTGTTGTTATGGCAATAGTCATAACTTACCGTTAGTCATAACGGCAACAGTTGTTGCTTTCATTATAATTTCTGCACAATTTGGCTTAATTCAATTTTCCAATTGGTCGCAGTCACATTCACAATTTTCTCACATGCCGCAGCATTCAACTCAAATTGAAATAAAATAAAAAAATAAGGTTTAAAATTCTTCTATGATCGGATCGGATCCGAGGTAGCGCGATCTTATCGCTAGTCAAAGTATTTAATACCAAATTTGTTTTATGCAAATGAACTTGCAACACTTAATGCTGCTGCCGCTGCCGCTGCTGCTGCGGCTGTTACCACACGAAGTGGCAATTATGTGACGACAGAATAACGTACACGGAAAATAATCTTTTGATTGTTAGAGCAGTTCTGCGGTGTAATACTTATGAAGTGCTATGGCACTAAATAATAAATAATTATCTAATAATAGGGAACATTTTGGTAGCGCTTTCGTATAGCCATCGCTTCAAGTCCAGGCGTGCGTATTGGACCATAAATAAAATATAATTATAATAAAGAGTCGAAGGCCTCAGTTACTAGTACTCCAATATTAATATTAATATTAGTCAAGGATATATGACTTAAAGCCAAATTATTCATAGAATTCGTTATATAAGCAACAGGTATAGGTAGGGATGTTCTATTAGTAATATTCTTAGCCAAATTCAGATTTATGTTTATGGAAGATTTGTTGAAATGTTCCAATACCTAAAAGAAATTAGTACATACTCATATGAGTCAAAGATCTGCAATGAATCAGAAAAACAAGCTCGTAAGCTGTTCACAAAAATTAAGTGTGAAGCAAGCCGAGTGTGACTGCTTTTCACTCAAAGGGAATATGAAGATAGTTTCGGCTTGTAAATACTTTCGGATCTAAGTAGCTCATCTTCACAAGTGTAATGCGAATAGTCAATTACTGTAGCTAATAAAAAAGTTATAATAAGTTATTTGTAGGGGTGAGAGAGAAATGGATATAAATAGAATCCATGTGCATTATCTCACAAGCTGCTTTTCTACTTTCTCGTGTCCATTCTCTAGTAGCTCACATTGACATTCGTAGACAATAATGAGCCATAAGCCAAGTCGAAATAATAAGTGAGTGCACGAGATATTCATGATAGAAATTTCACAACGAGTGTGAAGAAAGAATTTTATTTTTATCGGAGCGAGCATAATTTGATTTGTGAATGTTTCATGAATTATTATTATTATTAGTATATTTACAAGCTAAGCTACTCAATGCAGAATTCTGATATGAGTATTGTTAAAAGTAATAAGCGATGAGTAGACTCATTTGATTAGTATCAGAACACGAAATACCCAAAAGTGCACCAAGCCTTTTGAAAAGTATATATTCTTTGCTGATGGTTATTGTGTCTGTTGATGTAACTAAAAGGTTTTTCAAATACTATAAAATAAAAAAATAGAAGAATGTATGTACTTTAAACAAATCATAGTTATATAATCAGAATACAGCGAATACTCACAGGACCAAAAAATCATTTCGTTATACAGAAATGATGTGTGCTTGAAATCAATTCGTAATACGAAGAGCTTCGTTATATAGATGTTCGTTACAGGGAAGTTCGACTGCATAATAAAATTATACACTCATTCCATGACTTTACGGAAGAGTTGCTGATGTTTAAAGTGAAATGTGAGACAAGATTTCAAGATCTATGGTGAACGTTTTACCAGATAATTTCACTTGTTTTCAGCCTTATTGAATGACGCTTTGATTTCAGGCCTGTTCGAAGGTTCTGTTCCCGATCCTCTTCAATCGAAAACTTTTGTTTTGTCAATACATAATAATCTGATTATATATATTTCAAATATGCATATTAACCGAAAACACAAAACATTGACTATAGTGAGAAACAAATCTTTGGTTCGAACAATTATGGCAGTATATAGTATATACTGTATTAAGCTGTTTATAACAAGACCTTGTTTCGTTGTAATTTACTAGGACTCAAAAATCGCTTACGCAGCTTTTGCTTTTTCTGTTATGCTATGAACGTTGGAAAGACTTTAAAAATGTGCAGAGATAAATTTTATTTCAGTGCACTTAGTCATATGCGCGAAGTGTTAGATTTGTTGCACTTGGCAGATACTTTACGGTATTTAATTGATGTTTAACCTTGAGTTCGATACGCAAAGTCGACTCCACCGGCTGGGGCTGTGCGCTGTTTAGTGAAGTCTCTCTTTACACCGCACGGCGACGGTGGTCAATGGTAAATACTAAAAACAGGCCGAAATCACCGCCCAATCGTATGCGAAGGCAGCGTTTAGCGACAAAGTGTTGAAGTCTCAGGCGAAATGCGATACAAAAAACGCTTCGCTTCAACTGCAAAGATCGAAGTGAGCAAAAAGAGTTTCATCGATTGTAGCTGCAATTTTTGCTGTTGTTGTTAGTGTGGCTGTTGTTGTCGCAATTGCTGCGTGCTCGTTGCTGCTGCTGCCTGCTTGGCTGCCAGCTTGTTTGCTGTTTCTTGTCAAGCGCGCAATTCGAGATCTTTAATGCTCGATAAGGGTTTGGTTCGCTTTGGCTTGGAATTGCTTGGTTTGGCTTGGCTTCGTTTGGCGCTTCCAATTCCAATTCCGATTGGAAAAACCGAATTGCGCATTGCGGTTTTTCAGCGTTCACTGCTGCGCTGTCATTGCCACTGTTCTTGTTGTGTTGTTGCTGTTGCAACTTGCCAAAAATTCATTTAATAAATCTTTTCATGAATTTAATTTATTTTTCAATTTTTCAATTTTTCAAATGTTACTCTGATCTTTAACCACGGTTTTTGTTTTTGCTCTCATCCAAAATCTTGATATGATTTTCGCAGTTTTTTATCTTTGCTTTTTTTTCTGTTGTTGTTGCTGTTGTTGGTGTTGTTCATTTTTTGAGCTTGCTGTCGTTTGTAATTCGCGCAACTTTTGTTGCGTGTTTCATATTTAATCAATTTTTTCCGTTCTTATCTGATTAAGGTTAAATTTCTCAATTTACTTATTGATTTTTGTGCGATTTTTCTTGACGTTTTTCTGTTCGTTTTTCGGTTTTCTGTTTTTGTAATTAGTTGTTAACATTGAACTTTTCTTGTTAGTGCGATAAACATTTTCTCACAGTGTGGCTCTATTATTTATTATCAGAAGTTAATCAAAATGGTGTTTGTTTATTCGAAATGATTGAAGAGTTTTGCACTTCGAAGTTGTTGATGATATGTTTCACTACTTGGTGACAGCACTTTACGGTGTCATATGCCACGCCGTAGTGAAAGTCTGCCCGCACAGTTATTGTTCAACATTAAATTTTTAAAGGCTATCCATTTTTTTTTCGAATAATAAATTGTATATACAAAACCGTTGAGGAATTTGTTAGGAATATATGAACTCCGTATCGATCAGAGCTATGAAGAGAGAAGGTTTACCTTGGGTTCAGTTGGAGCTCTTCAGTGTTTTTTTATATTTTGTATTGTGATTTATTCATGTTTACGTATATACAAAAACCTTGTTGGAGTTCACATTCACGTTTTATAGACTCTTCTGAATTGTTCGAAAATAAATACTAGTATACTATAGTATGTTTCATATTGTAAGTAACCGACCTTTCTGTTCACAATATTGAAATGATTTATTCTGTTATCTACCATTTCCCCACTTTGTATGAATACGCAAAAGTTCTTTGAAGGCATAAAAACCTTTGTTGATCTAGCTAGTGTTATAAATTTTCGACTCGGCTTGAATACTGCTGCTAAAACTTGAGAGTGAAAACGAGCGATTTCTAAGTCTAGACAAGTTCCGAAGGCAAACTCTAAAACTATAGCAGCAAAGTAGTCCCAAAGTGCAGTAAAAACAATTGGTTAAAAAATCATTCTATATATAACACTTAATGCAATAAACCTTAGATTGAACACCTTGTTGTAAACTTTAAGTAATTATTTCTGAGGAAGAGTACTTCCGCTCCTGTTAAATGTTATGAATCAGAAGAAAAATGACGCCCTTGTGAGACGAGTTGTTGCAAGAGCTCAGTGATTCGAGAACCGAACAATAAGCTTGAGTTGTAGTTTGCCCTAGTAGATACCACAATACATTTTCCTCTCGAGTTTTGAACCATACCTTACATACGAAGAACTAATGTTGATAGAATCGGGATATTTTCTGTCATCAGCCAGCTACTTATGGGTAATGGCACTATATTCATAAACTATATTAACCATATTTGAAAACCTTCGAAATGTTCTTTCGTTTTATTTAATTTTATTCAAGTGAAAGCTTCTTTAGCGCGGCCAGTGAATTCAAATCGATGAAACTACAAAAAAAGAGACAAACTATCGATTGGGATTGGGAGTTAATGAGATACCTATTTATACTATGTTCTCTGCACTGGCACCAGTCATATGGTTTGACAATGCTCTTTAACCTTTCAATATTTGTTGGAAGTAATGAATGAGCCAAGAGAGAGAGAGAGAGAGAGAGCAAAGAAGATACAAAGTGTTCAGAGCATTGCATATGTTTGGCTCGTGGCATAACAAAAAGAAAAAGGAATTGTCATGAGTGCGCGATTGTCATAATATTGATTTGTAGTACTTTATTCTACACTTTGTAACAACATTCGTTTACGAAAAGAATTTTCATATCTACTAGGTAAAAAAGAAGTTAAGTTGCTTCGAAAAGTGATATAACATTTCGGTTCGCTGTACGTTGACAATTTTTTTTCGTTTTTTATGAACAATTTCTTAAGTTTGCATTGAAGCCAGTTATTTGTTGTTGTTATATCGTAATAAAAATATAATTTATATAAGACGAGACTGCATCATTACTTTTTTTCATCAAATACCATAAATGGGGGTACGTAGACTTTTGTTGCCCTCTGTACATGTGAGAAGCGATAGGGAAAGTGGGAGCAAAGCAACAGAATCGAAATGGTTGCTGCTGCTAGTTTAGTGAAAACAGCGAAACAATTTATACGGCTTCTTATATAATATTCAGAACCTTTCATATCAATGATGTTGATAAATTAATTGAAAAAATGTACCAAAATTGAGTTTGAAAAGAAGAAGAAGAAGAGTTGTCAAACATTTTTGTGTACTTAACATGGCATTGACATGCGTTCACTAGGTTCCAAAGTAATTTGAAAACCTTGGCTTCTTCGCAGAATTAGTTTCGAAGTATTTTAGTACATAAAAGGCAAAGCCTTTAAACTTGATTATTGAGTGTAAGGAAAACGTATGGTTAGGCAATCATTTCACTCACACATGGTCGGCATTCAGGTACAACACGCTTGTCAAAGCTACGACTTCCTGAATTCGTCGCTGTCGTTTGGCTAATGCCACTCTCAAATACGAGTAAAGAAGTCCACAAATCTTGCGCGTTTGCGTTGTAGTTGTATTGCGCTATTCGAAATCGTGCCTCGGCTGGCGCAAAAGAAGTTATTGAACTGCAACATTCAAAGTAGCTGAAAAAAACACAGAAGGTACAGAAAGATTGGCGAAAAAATACCTACAAAAAAGTTTAGCCGCAAAAGGCGTGAAAAAGGAAAACACCACCTTTGGCGCAGGCGCAGCTTCTACCAGTTAGACAACCCAAGTGTTTTTTGGTTGTTTGTTTGTTTTTTTTTTATATATTTTTTTTTATTGATGTTTCTGCTCGCTTGGCTACTTGGCTACAAAGTGTTGCACAAGCATTTTTGAAACGTGTTGTTGCCACGAATTTCCACGAATTTCTCAGCGACACTTCAAAGCGCAAAAGCGTGATAACGACCAAAATGCCAAGAGTGGAAACAATCGCGGGGGCAAGGGAAAGCGCGGGCAGTTTTTACTTTTTGATTTAAACAGTCGGTTGGAAAATATTCACGTACACGAAATCAAAGCGAAAACCTTCAAGGCCAAAATGTTCTCATGCCACAAGTTGACGAAGCAAGCTGTTGTTGCAACATCAAGGCTCCTTTTCGCTGGCAGACGTTGCAGCGATCAACGCATCAGCCATTCAATTTCATTCAATTCAATTTGGACATTGTCAGCGCAATAAATTAATCAAAGGATTTTTGCATGCGGCAAACGAAGACGACGTAGATGACAACAACGATGGCGACATTTGACAATTGTCGTCTGCATTCGTCGTTCGGTTACGTATTGCATCCTGCGCCGAACTCCGAACTCATTCACTCACTTCCACACATACGTCCATCTCCGGGCAACACTGACAAGCGGCCTTTTTGCCTCTGTGGCAGGGCTAATGCCAACTGCCTCAGCTCCCTGTCACTGGCGCGAGTTCAATAACAGAAACGCCGAAATTGCGCATCCTTAGCCCACTGTCCGCCTGTCTGTCTGACTGTTTGTTCTCACAAGTAAATCTGAATCGCCACTTGGTTGAAGTTGCATCCCTTCGCTTTGCTTTGCTTTGCTTTGCTTTACTTTGAGTTGAGTCGGCCTCTGTTGTCGGTAGCTTCGCCTGTCGCTCGTTGCACCAATTGACAGCCACAGAAAGATTTGTATGGCAATGGCAAAGATAATTTATATCCTGCTGCCTCGGTCGCTGTCGCTGCTGTCGTCGGCGGTATTCAAAATATATTCCTACAAACAATACAAAAAAAAAAAAGGAAGAAAATTACAGAAAAAAACTTTTACTTTTCTGCAATTGAAAATTTTTAAATTTTAATTTTTTTATTCTTCTATTTTTATTATTATTTGTTAGCTCCTTTTTGTACTGCATCCCTCGTTTACTCGCAGCTACTTGTATTTGTACATTTGGCGCATGCTCGCCCCGGTTAATTTTTGAACTTGAAGTGCCACATGACTTGGCCTCAGACCGCCCGACTCCACCTGAACAGCAACCACCGACGCTTTCTGGAGCAAGCTATAAACGCCAACTGCGACTTCAACTGCTGCTGCCACTTTTGCTTCCTTTGAACGCGGCTTTGGCTACATACTTCCCCACCTTCTCTACCCTCCTCGTACTCGCTACTCATTTATTGTTTTTCTCTTTTCTTTTATTTTTTTTTTATTTTTTTACTTTTGTGAAAAATAACTCCTTTGTCCTGTCAGTCAGTCAGTCGTTCTTGCGTTCGTTGTCTCGCTCGTTTTTTGGTTCCTTTGGCCTGCCCGCTTTCAGTTTCGCTGCCATCCTTGGCTGCCTTCAATGGCTGCGAAAGCGAAGTCAAAGTAAGCACAGAAATACTATTTTGCATACATAAATTCATCTGTTCCACTGGGCCTCCTTTTACCTCATTCATTGTTGTTATTGTTGTTGGTGCTTCTGGTTTTCTGCTGTTAACTGCTGCTTTAGCCACTGCCATTTTGCCCGGCTGGCTGCCACTGCCTGCCACTATTGCCTGCCGCGTATTACGTACAACTCACATTTTTAGCATCTTTTAGGGTTAATGCCAATTGGCTTGGCTGTTTTATGCGCTCTCGTTCGATCGGCCATGTGCACTTGGCTTTGACTCCAACGTCGACTTTGACTACGACTTCGTTTGGCTTTGACTTTTGTTCGAGTTGCCTGCCTCTGGTTAAATGCTGCAAAGTGTCTCAGTTGCACTCAATACAATAAATACGACATAACTTTTTTTGTGTGTCTCCTACGGCTGCTTCTGTCGCTTCTGCCGCGTCTGTTGTTGTTCGACTTAAAGTTGTTCTTATTGAACTTGTAGTATTGCATATTTGTATTGTAGTAGTAGCAGTTGTTGTTGTTGTTGTTGTTGTTGTTGTTGTTGTTGTTGTTGTTGTTGTTGTTGTTGCTGTTATTGTTGCATTTACTATTTTTCAACAGCAAAGTGACATTCTTCTTTATGGCAACGTACTTTGTACTTTTTCTAATTGGAAATAGGGAATTTGCTTTAATTAGACATTGGCATATGTTTGTTCTCGCATTGCATTTTTGCATAAGTGCAACCATAAGGAAATACTAAAAAAAAACAAAAAAAAAAAAAAACAAAAACAAAGTAAAAACTAATACAAAAGCCAATCGAAGATGTTTGTGACGATCAAATGTGGTATGCGCGCAGCTTGCAAATGCAAAATATGTTAAGCTCAATTCTGGTCAAAGATCTGCGATCGGAGTTTACTTTGACCAGCGACGACTTGCCTTTAAGAAAACTTCAATTGTCTACTTTGGTGTCATTGTACTTCTTTAGTAAAATATGCTGTTATAATAAGCTCTATAATATATACCATATACAAGGTGGCGCAAAAGTAATCCCATAATGTGAATAGGATACCATTTTGTTTATAATGAAAAAAAAAATTACTCATTTCACGAAAAATTTATTTGAAGATATAAAATTGTTGACATTAATTTGAGAATATTATGTCGCTCAAATGGTCACTTCCCTAGCTGATCCATTTTGAATTGTCGTTCTCAAATCATCTTGCACCAAATTTGCGATTTCTTTTCAATGTTAGCTTTCCAGACTTGCAAAGTTCGTGGTTCGTTGTGGCAATGCGAGATTTTAGAAAGTTCAAAGGAAGAATTCTACGTCGTTAGATCTGCCGGCCACTTCTTCTAAACGGGAGCTTACTCGTTGCCCGTGGTGTATATCACTCCATGGCTTATTGACAACTAATTCTCTATCTGTCTACAATATAGATATCAAAGTACAGTGACATTTGGCGCCATTTGCAAAAATGTAGACACGTTTGTATTATGACATAACTGTTACTTGGCTATCAAGATTAGTTTATTATCCTACACCACAATTCAGTATCTGCTAAATTTTGTGTAAAATATATTGTTTGGGTTCAATTAAGTTTGAGTACACTGATTAAGAACTTGGTAAATTATTCGCATTAAGTTTTATTTGACATTCAAATTAAGTATGGGTAGATGTGGAATTGTATCTTATTCTATTATTACGGTTAACTAAACTGTCTAAAGCTTGTATAGAAGTTGTATAGAAGTTCAATGCAATTCTTCTTAAGATCTTTTAATTTCTTGCAATATATCTACAAATAATATAGTCCGCACTATCAACAAGGTATTACACACTTATTCTTTTTCATCAATCTAGACTAGAAGTTCTTTTATATTTGCAACATCTGCGAATCTTTCTCTCACTCTTCTAAACTATTTATTATAATTTATAATAAAAAACTACTTACAAATTATTTATTTGAATATTTATTATTGTTCTGTTATGCAATTGGATAGTAGTATGCTACCCCAACGACTTGTACGAATAAAAAGGGTGTGTGTGTAGCTGTGCCGGCCGCTTTACGTGAATACGTCTACGTATTTATCGCTATGCGACAAAGTACGCACTGGAGGTAATTAATTCTTAGATCCTTCAGCTATCGAGTGGTGTAATTACATTTTGGATGTGCATGATAGATATGTAGCTACAACACCAAACTCTATCGCACCGCTCATTCACTCACCTTTTTAAACATGCACCTCCATATAACTGAATAACTAAGACGAATTAAAGAAAAAAAAAAAAAAATAAAAAAAAAATCGCTTTTGTTTGAATTTCTTCGGCCAGGGTTATCAGATGATCAATAATCAATACGAATTAATGTTCTTATATTTTGTTGAGATTGGTGTAATTCATACCGAGTTTTTTTCCATTTTTTTATTTTTATTCTTCCCTCCGGTATATAGCCACTACTTAATAATAATTATATACAGAACTAATTACACATATAAATCTTAAGATTGGGTATATAACTAGTAATAATATTTATATACAGAATACATATACCGAGTTACTGCAATTTTTTTATTATTATTATAATTATTACAATAATGAAGGGAAACTAAAATTTGTTGTAAAAACTAAAAAATTTTTAAAATTGTTAACTATCGTTATGGAACTTAGCTATGAAATCTGTAAAACAGTCTGGTCGCTTTTTCGCTGAAAAATTTGATGAAATTATAGATATCGTACACTCAATACACCATCACAAAAAGGAAAACGCGTTCAGGAGAGTTCTACCTAATGCGGCTTATTGGTCAGTCTTGGTTTCTACGGGAAGACGCTCTTACAAAAACGGTCTTTGCTTTGAATACAAAATCTGTAATTTTTCACTTAAAAAACGATAGTGTTATATGAATACTTTTATATAGTTGTTATGTTTATGGTTTTTTTGCATTTCAAAACTTCATTTTACTAAAAAAAAAAATAATTACTTGTAGAACCATTGAACTTCGTCAAATGTTTTCCTTTATAAATAGAATATCCCATGCTTCATCCTACAAGGCTTTAGCTTGTGCTTAAATTAACTGAATCACTTTAGGTGTATTATGAGCTGAGGTGCATTATTTGGTTAAATTAATGAAGAGAAATTACTTAGAACTCGTAATAGTAACAACGAGGTAGGAGAGCGGTAGCTGAAACTTTCTAATTGGATGCACAAGCTCACACGCTGAGCAGCATCATCAACAGTGGAAAGTCAAGCTGAGCCAATCTGAGCGGTGGCAAAGCTATTTAGCTATTTAATGACGGCGCGGGTGTAAACTTACAAGTAGCAAGGCTCGTAAACTGCTTAGACATAATCGTTGTAGCAGGAAAATGCGCAACGATACGAGAGCTAGCCAACAGAAAAAAGCAAATGGCGTAAAATCATTGTAGAAAATCACGAAACTAAACGGAAACAACTTGTTAAATTTCAATATCGTGCGCAGGCATTCGAAGCAAATCGAATGCGAAATCTAAAAAAAAAAATTAAAGAAAAAATACAAAAATCTGGAAAAACTAAAAAAGAAAAAAAAAATATTAGATACAAAACTAACAAACGCCAATTAATTGCCAAATAAATGTTTTATCTATGAAATCGCAGTGCGCACTAAAAGTCAAATAGCGACAATAACAACAACAACAACAACAACAAGAACAGCGACAGAAACAACTTGGCACAAACTATTAGTAAAAGTTAAACATTTGTGACCGAAACACAGTTTTTGGCAATATTTGTACTGCTCTTTTTGGTGCATTCAATTTTATGCCAATTGAATTTTGGGTTTTCTTTTTGATTTTTTTTTATTTATTTATATTTTTTTTTTTCAACTTATTTTCTCTCTAATTTGAAACATTTTCTTGTTTGTTGCTACGAAATGCTTGGAAAATGTATTTAACGCCACAATAGCAAGCAAGCCAACAAAGTAGAGATACAAAGATACAAAACTACTTAAAACCGCCAACGAACCAGACGATAAATAGGAAGCAGCATTGTGCCAAAATAACTGCAACGAATCAAAGAGCTTAGAAAAAGGCGAAAAGTGCTGGTTGAGTGTAGGAAAAGCTCAGACACAAAGAAAAAAAAATGGCAAATATCTAAACTAGCGGTGCGGTATCTCAAGCGGTATCTTAGATACATAGATACGAAATACAAATGCACATATATATATATATATATATATATATATATATACAGATGCGCTTGGCTTGGCTTTTGTTGTCACAATCTTTGTTGTTCTTGTTGTTGTTGTTGATGGCGTTTTGCATGCTGCATTTGGTGCGCCAAGATCAATGCTTTTTTCCAGTTGCGGTTAGAAAGCAGCCGCATTAAGACAGTGCAGCTGGCTTGTATCTGTGTGTGTGTGTGTGTGTGTATGTACGTTACTATAAAGGCATTTGACTTGAGTTGTGTCGTTGGTGTGTGTGTAGTTGTTTGCCTCGAGAATGGGTTAAGAAGGCAAGTTAACTTCAACTTAAATTTTAAACGCCATTTTAATAGCATCATTTGCACGCGGTGCTTGTTAAGCTTAATACAACAACAAGCAACAACAACAAGCAACAACAACAAAGCTTACACTGAGCGAAACTACTGTGCGCTTTATAGTTTGGCTTTTTGCTTTAGTAACTTCTGGCGAGCAACGCCAAAAAACAAAAAAAAAAAAACCAAAAATCAGAGGATCATAAAAAAGGAAGTGTTAACCTTTGCTTGGCGTTGAGGCGTTGTTATTGTTAGTTTGCTGCTTTGTATCCAAAGCGTTTGGGGGCAACACTAAACAAGAAATAGTAGGAGAAGAAGAATCTAACTACGTTAAATAAATAAAACGTTAGAAACGTGATCGCACACAACCACAACACAACCAGCCACACACAACACAACAGAACACAACACATCTCGTACTCGAAGTCATAGACGCTCTCGTATTCGTACTAACCGCAGCTCAAATTTAACTGCCAAGCGACAAACGCCATGCCATGATTGCCATTAACTGCAGCCGCAACTGTTCTTCTCATTTTATACCACCTCCGCGTACTCCGCTGTTACTTCTTATTTGTTGTTTGTTGTTGGTGTTATTGTCGCTTGATAGCCTCATTGTCATTGGAATTATATTTTAAAAAAATTTTTTATTTTTTTTATTTATGGTCTTCAAGTTTCAGTTCGCAACTAGTTGGTTACCCGAATTAGCCGCTCTTCATTTGTGTGGCTGTGCTGCATGTTTTTATTGGTCACGCTTCAATTTTGTCACCTCTCACTCATTGGCTTCATTTCTTCTTCGTTCACAATTATCCTTCGAGCATTAAAGCTTCGACAAGAAGCTTGCAACACTGTGACATACTGCAGTTGCTATATATTGTATAAAGAAGTTAATGCATCTACAGCGTAATAGTAAAAGCTACTGATATGCCTTCAGCATTCAGCTTCATAACATCTGCACAATTATAAGTTCTCATCACTGGCATCGAATCATGATCTGGCGTTTATGTTAAAAGAACATTTTCCATCGATTCCAAATCCACAGTTTTCAAACACCTACATATGCTTCATTATACTAATTCAAAAAAGTCTAACGGCCAATTGTCATCGCCGTTTAGTTACTTTTTCGTGGTGTAAAGGCGCTTCCATTATCTGGAAAATGAGGCTATGTTCCAAATAAAGCACGTTTTTGTCGCGTTGTTTGTCGCGGAGAACGCGAGCTTTCATAAAACAATTGTAGGATTTCGAGTTGTTGTTGAGTTGTAAACCTCTCCATGATGAAACTGACAAGTTTATTGAGCATTTTTAATGAGATATTGAAAAGCTATACGTTTGCCGGATGGCAGTATTTTGAACTGAGGGCGTTCTTATTACAGAACCCTGTATATTATAATGGTCATTGTGTACTCTAGTATTGTCCCTCGCCGGTTATTTGTGAAAAATCATACAGTTCTTCGTTCTTTTTGGCGAATGAAAGCGATCCAATTATTGTCGCAGCTCTCTTGCAAGACAAGGTGGCCTTCATTGAGCCTTGATTGAAGCGGTGTAACATCTGCGTCATGGAAGAGAAATCCACACAAGTCACATTCACCCTTAACCTTTTGACATGCCCTGCCGTTTCTATCAACGGTGACGCCATTACAAAAAGCGCGCCACTGTGAAACACCTGGGACTGACACTGGACAAGCTTCTCACCTGGCAATTTCATACCATGACCAAGAGAAAGCAGTTGGACCTGAAATTGGCTCTTAAGTCAAACTCAAAGCTCAAGCTACGAAACAAGCTTTTTACTGTACTGAAGTCGGTGTGGACTAATGGTATACAACTTTGGGGCACTGCATCCAAGTCAAGCTTGGAAAATCTTCACAGCTTTCAGTCCAAGTTCTTGCGGAGGATCGTAGGTATACAGTGGCAATTTCAATTTTTCAATTTAACTGCGGTTCAATCCCCATGCTAGGTGGGAGAAAATAACGCGCGTTTCAAATCAGAAACTCCTGCGTGTTCAGTACCCTGACTCATTACTTATTTTATAAAGAAAATCCTTTTTAATTACAAGAAAAGGACTGTGAAGGCCAAACTCCATACCATTCGTTTCAGACTTTATGCGACAATGAATGCGGTTGTCTAATTTAAATGGTCGCAATCATATATGCAATCATACGAAACATTCTCGGCAACATCCGCAGAAAGTTGACCAACAACCAAGTTGACTTTAACAACCGGTATGGACTTTGCTCTTTGGTGCTGTAACAACGTGTGCGTCGGTATTTTTGTTTGATTGCTTGTAATTCTCAAACACTTAAAATATAATTTGGGTAAATAGGTATTTTTTGTACGAAATTTTATAATTCTCAAATGTTTAAAGTCGAACTACTGTATATATTTCGTTGCAGAACTGGATTTAGTATACGTATTTTTTGATTGCCGTACTCGTGTTAGATGGATGTCTTTTTTTTTGAAATTTTTTTTGAAGGTGGTTTCCACTACTTTTTTGTTTATTTTTTTTTTTATTTAAACATTTTTTCTTTGCCGTATGAATTTTTTAATTTTCTATAAATTTTTAATTGACGGTTATAAAATCGATGATTTCACGCATGCCGAGCACATGCAACACTTCGACCTCCTTACGACGACGATCGAAAAAGTAATCCGTCGTTGTGATTTCAACCGAATGACATCGCAGCGTGGCACGCCCGAACAACTGCATCGAGTCGGCGCAATTAGCATAATTTTTAATTTAGTATAAGTCAAATTTTTTTTTCACGTTATTATTTTTTTTTTAATCCGACAAATGTGTTATTCAGTTTACTGCGATAAATGCTATAATTATTTTTTACTATTTAATAAAAAAGATCTATATATAAAAAAGAAGGCATATATGTATTTGTGTAATATTTTTCAGAGCTAACGCAAGAACGAATTCGAAAAATTCTTATTGTATGTGTTAGAGGAATTCGAAACGATGGTTTTAAATTTGTTTTTTTTTTGTTTTGTTTTTTTTTTTTGCGCAGCCTTGGTAAAGATGGATATAAATTCAGCATTAAAATTATCAATCCTTTACATGGTAATTGGGTGGTTGGGTGATGTATGAATAGGGTAGACACTGATTGGCGTCAACTTGGCGATGACCAGGCGTTGCAACTGGTTCATACACATCAATTGTGCTTATTTTACCTCCTCGTGGTAGCCACCGGATACTGGTCTTGTCCTTCCGGGCATGACTTGCTAAACTTATAAGCGCGAGTGTTGAACACGAAGAAAATAGCAACACTATAATGCTCTGTCGGATTGACCGCCTGATCGAGTCTCAGAGGTCTTACATGAGCCCCTCAGAAAGAGGACATACAGCGAATGAATCCACGAGATTGGATCAACGGTGGTGTCAACAGTCAAGATGGCAGATACCTTGCATGAGCTACTCTGACATATTTGGAGCAAAGGTCTGTAAGGATTTTTCAGCACTAGTCAGGGTGCTGAAATAGAGATGGTGGCGGATGAACCCTTTATGGGCCAACGGCAGCACTCATATCCCCGAAGTGGGTTACTGGCAACGGAGTTTCCGACCCGCTGTCCTAGGGTCAATTCAGGGCCTGGTCCTCCAAGTTGGGGGTTGTGCGTGGGGTTAACTACTCAACCACGGACAAATGAGACAGTTGCGAAGCAACCAATAGCCTCGGAGACGGACGGATTTACTGTTGACGACCCTGCAAAACGAAAAAAGGACAATGACTTTCGGATCTGCACGTGGAATGTTCGGACCCTGAATAGACCGCGTGCAGCCGAACAATTAGCGGAGGCCCTACGCTGCTACAATGCAGATATCACCGCTATCCAGGAAGTGCGGTGGGATGGGCCGGGCAAAAAAAGGATGAAAAACTGTGACATCTACTACGGTGATTGCTATAAGGAACAGAGGCAGCGACTATTTGGATGTGGATTCGTTGTAAGCGGCAGACTTAGGCAAGAAGTCTTGAGCTTTCGACACGTTAGTGAACGCCTTGCAACTATCCGCATCAAGGCTAAATTTGCCAACATTAGCCTAATATGCGCTCACGCCCCCACAGAAGAAAAAGACGATGCTACCAAGGAATATTTCTACGAGCTCCTCGACCAAACATATGAGCAATGTCCTAAATATGACGTTAAAATCGTCCTTGGTGATTTTAACGCCAAAATAGGCAAGGAGGATATCTTTGGTAGCACAATCGGAAAGCACAGCCTACACGACAACACGTCTGGAAACGGACTAAGGCTAATTGACTTTGCGGCGGGACGTAATGTTACTATAGCTAGCACACGGTTTCCCCACCTCAATATTCACAAAGGAACATGGCGGTCACCGGATCATCAAACTGTCAATCAAATTGACCATGTTGCGATCGACGCAAGGCACTTCTCCAGTATTCTAGATGTCCGCACCTTCCGAGCGGCCAACATAGACTCGGACCACTACCTTGTTGTAGCCAAGGTACGAATGCGGATATCCCAGACACCACAACAACAAGGAAATACTGTGAGGAGATTCAACGTTGAACGGCTACAAACGCAACAGACCGCCAGAAACTTTGCCGATCGCGTGAGAAGTTTGCGCTCAACCTCTCGAGAAGTCCTATGCAGCCAGCATCAAGTGCTGAAGACCAGTGGCATAGATACCAAGAAGCCATCAGAAACGCCGCAACTGATGTGCTTGGTTTCACCAAACCACCCCCTCGAAACCCCTGGTTTGATGAAGAATGCCGGCAAGCGCATGCAGCAAAACAACGTGCCTACGAAGCGGCGCTGCACAGAAGGACGAGAGCAGCTCGTGAGCTCTACGAGCAAAAGAGGAGGGAAGAACACCGGCTTCTCCGAAAGAAAAAGAAAGAGCATGAGAAGCGCGCGATCGAGGAAATAGAGAGATGTTACTCCAGGAATAATGTTCGGAAGTTTTACCAAAAGGTAAAAAGAACGTGTCATGGCAACAAAACCCGAACAGAAGTCTGTAGAGATGAACAAGGGAACCTTGTAGTGGAATCACAGTCGGTGCTGAGGACATGGAAAAACCATTTCTGCAGACTGCTAAACGGCGAAGACGACCAAGATCCCGCTGTCAGGCAGAACGATCCATTCAATCTGGACGATGAAAGCCAAGATATCCGTCCACCTGACCAAAATGAAGTGAGGATAGCAATATCCAAGCTGAAGTCCAACAAGGCTGCTGGACCAGATGGCTTACCTGCCGAGCCCTTCAAAGCAGCGGGAGATGACTTGGTAGAGTGCATACACCAACTTGTCTCCAAGATTTGGTCGGAAGAAAGTATGCCTGATGAATGGAACCTCAGCATTGTTTGCCCGATCTATAAGAAAGGAGACCCTCTAAACTGCGCCAACTATAGGGGTATCAGTCTCCTTAATATCGCCTATAAGATCCTCTCTGCTGTACTGTGTGAACGCCTGAAGCCATTTGTCAACGAACTGATTGGACCCTATTAGTGCGGTTTTAGGCCCGGTAAGTCCACAGCCGACCAAATATTCACACTACGGCAGATCCTGGAGAAAACGCAAGAAGTCCAAATCTATACCCACCATCTGCTCATCGATTTTAAGGCAGCATTTATAGAGACGAGCTATACAGAGCCATGTCTAGTTTTGGCATCCCTGCCAAACTCGTCAGATTGTGCAGAATGACAATGGAGAATTCTCGCTGCTCCATTAAGGTCGGAAACAATCTCACCGAGACCTTTGATGTCAAAAAAGGATTTAGACAAGGTGATGCGCTGTCATGTGACTTCTTTAACATCATTCTTGAGAAAATTGTGCGCAACTCACAAGCCAACACCAGAGGCACAATTTTCCAAAAGTCTGTGCAACTGCTTGCATACGCGGACGATATTGACATTATTGGCAGAACACAGCGAGCTGTCACTGGCGCGTTTGCAAGTATCAGTACGGAAGCGGCAAAAATGGGTTTAGTGGTAAACGAGGGCAAAACAAAATATATGCTGTCAACAAGAAGGGACACACAACATCGACGAATCGGACAGAACGTCACAGTAGACAGCTATAATTTTGAGGTAGTTAGGGACTTTGTCTACCTCGGTTCCGCTATAAATTCAGAAAACGATATCACCTCGGAAATCAAACGAAGAATCACTCTTGCCAACCGCTGTTACTTCGGCCTAAGAAGGCAACTGATTAATAAGGCCTTGTCGAGAAACACTAAGGAGACTCTATATAAGACCCTCATCATCCCAGTCCTGCTATATGGTGCAGAAGCATGGACGCTGTCAAAGGCGGATGAAGATCTCCTTGGTCGTTTCGAACGAAAAATTCTTCGAGTGATTTTCGGTCCCGTTTGCGTTGACGGGTTTTGGAGGAGATTTAACAGCGAACTCTACGAGCTGTACAGCGGCATCGCCCTGGTCAAAAAAATATGCATCAGTCGTCTAAGATGGCTGGGACATGTAGAGCGAATGGACACCAACGCTCCGGCCCGAAGAGTCTTCGATTCCAACCCGGAGGAACAACGCAGTAGAGGAAGACCTCGCCTTAGGTGGCGCGCACAAGTGGAAGGGGACCTCAACCAACTTGGAGTGCGCAACTGGAGGCAGTTAGCCAAAGATCGCGCTAACTGGAGAGGCGTATTGGTTGAGGCCCAGGTCCACCCCGGACTGTACCGCCGCCTAATGGATGAATTACATGGTAATTGAATACAATATTGAATTTTTAATGAGAAAAATTTGTTTTCAAGATTTTATTTATTTCTCATAGGATCTGAATCCGATAAAAAGGTTAACGCTATCAATCAAACTTGATAGCCTGGGTTTTTTGGTGTTCAAGTTATCGCGAGTCTACTGTATTTGTATGAAATCAATAGTGCTTCATCAGTTTCACTTTGAAAAGTATGTCAAATTTGAATATACAGTTTGTTAACAGTGACACCAATACAGAAGAACTACTGGTTACAATTATTTTCATAAAATGCTCAAAAATGTTATTTCTTAATAAAAAAAATGTAACATTTAATACCAAAAAGATGATTTACTAAATTGCACATAGAATTGCATTAATTAAAAAACAGCAAAAACAGCTAATATCAGAAAAAAAAGAATTTAATATATAATTGAAAGTAGACAAGTGTCACAATGAATCGCTTCAATCCACGACTATTGTGATAAAGTAAAAATAAAATAAAAATAAATAAATCCACCATACCGAAAAACGAACACGTTGTAAATAATTGACATAATAAAGCGGCAATAATATAATAAAATTCAAATTTTTGTCATAAAATATTAGATAATAACAAGATAAACAAATATCGAAAGGAAACTGAACTAATTAAAAAAAGACAAAATAAATCAAAAAACTTAATCAGCAGAATGCAATACCTTCGACTCCATATAGAATAAACAACGAAAAAAAAAAAATGATTTAATAAGAAAATAATAAAAGGCCAAGCCAATTAATTCAAAAGATCGAAAAATACAAAAAAAATTATAACATTTTGCATAGGTTAACGCTATCAATCAAACTTGATAGCCTGGGTTTTTTGGTGTTCAAGTTATCGCGAGTCTACTGTATTTGTATGAAATCAATAGTGCTTCATCAGTTTCACTTTGAAAAGTATGTCAAATTTGAATATACAGTTTGTTAACAGTGACACCAATACAGAAGAACTACTGGTTACACTTATTTTCATAAAATGCTCAAAAATGTTGTTTCTTAATAAAAAAAATGTAACATTTAATACAAAAAAAATGATTTACTAAATTGCACATAGAATTGCATTAATTAAAAAACAGCAAAAACAGCTAATATCAGAAAAAAAAGAATTTAATATATAATTGAAAGTAGACAAGTGTCACAATGAATCGCTTCAATCCACGACTATTGTGATAAAGTAAAAATAAAATAAAAATAAATAAATCCACCATACCGAAAAACGAACACGTTGTAAATAATTGACATAATAAAGCGGCAATAATATAATAAAATTCAAATTTTTGTCATAAAATATTAGATAATAACAAGATAAACAAATATCGAAAGGAAACTGAACTAATTAAAAAAAGACAAAATAAATCAAAAAACTTAATCAGCAGAATGCAATACCCTCGACTCCATATAGAATAAACAACGAAAAAAAAATGATTTAATAAGAAAATAATAAAAGGCCAAGCCAATTAATTCAAAAGATCGAAAAATACAAAAAAAATTATAACATTTTGCATAGCTTAACACACGCATACCATCAAACATTGTCATTGACTCGCTCACGAAAGCATACGAAGTCGTTCGGGTTAAATGACTTGCCTGCCTGAATGAGTGCATCGACTCGGTAGCCCAGTGGAAGTGAACTACGGCTGCGTCCGTAGAGGTCGTGGTTTCAATTCTCACAGCGAACGGAAAAATATTTGAATTTCAATTTCCATTATCCATATTAGGCTACGCCCTGCTGCTTGTGTAATTTTAATGTCTTGGCCATATTTGAATATGCATAATTTAATTTAATTTAATTACCAAAATTTCAAGTGCATTGTGACATTGTGACATTGGCAAAACTGTGAAATCCCACTAAAGCCGAACAAACGGCGCTTGTGAATTTTTGGCTGCTCTAGGACTCTGCTGCTAAAATGCGCTTGCATTGTAGGCGTGTGTAGGGCAAGAGTTTTTGTGTCTTAAGCCGGGATACGAGTGACTAATTTTAGTCTGTTGCGTCTTTCATGTCATGACATACGATGACATTCTGAAAGAGGATTGCTCCTCTTTATTTCGATGAATCTTTGCTGTTTACGTAGATTCCGTGTGGTAAGGAGAATACTTCCATTTATATTCGACATGTTTTTGGTTCAACTGCAACACATACGAATTCTAAAGATCTCCAATCTTCTATATCAGATAAAAGTTGATGGTTTATAAGAAAGCAATGTTCAAATTCTACGATGAACTGTGACTTATTTCTAATTTTAAATTGAAAACAAAATTGTTGAATTCTTTCATTTATTCGTTATAGCATTAGACAGAGTGTGGCATACCGGCCTCCTGTATAAACTCATACATACATAATACTACAGAAACCATATTTGCTAGTGTCTTTTGTTGCTTTGTGAAAAAGCGCCTAGATCGACTGTTTTGAAAACATCGGCCAACTCACTGTATATCGTCTGACGAAAGAAAACAAAAAGTTCTTTTAAATACACTTGAATCAATCAATACACTAAGCTCTTTGTGCGTAGAGTATCAAATCTGCAATAAGACAGAACATTTTTGTTTAGAATTTTTTTATTCCCGTCGTCTACCAATACAAATGCACAAATCCAGCTGTACGCACAATCATTCAAAGCCATTAATTTGTTTCTAAAGACATAAGTTAGAGATGCTATAAGGCCGCGCTTTATTCGTTTATTCATTTATTCGTTTATTCGTTTTGTCTTGAAGGGTTTGGTCATAAAATTCTCAAGCGTGGCTAAAATGTGCTTTAAACAAATTGCACTGCGAAGACAAAGGGTTTCCTTCTACTAAAGCTCATCGTTTTGCGTTTGTGAAGTAGATTTATGGATGCTTATATGAAAGGGATTCTTTATACATTTTTATGGCACGAGATTCTCTCTCTTAAAATAAAAATTACAAAAATAAAAATAAAAATACAAAAAAAATTAAATAAAAATTTCTATCTAAATAAAGTAATAAAAATAATAATAATAATAAAAGTAACTGCTGAAACTCAGTTTTTTAAACAATTCTTACTCTCTGAATAGTACGAGTGCTTTAATTTTTTCGTTAGACTTTTAACAGAAGGTGACATCGAACTCCCAATGAAGTATAACAATTATTCTTATTGAACTCGATAAGAGTTGATTTAGACATGTCCAGTTGTACGTCTCTCTATATGTATACAATTCTTTAGGTGAAGAATTCTACTCCAGGCAGTGCATTTGTCGAAAAAGGTCGGAGAGATAATTTTTTCCGTTTATTTATTTTACTACCGAGAAGTTTTTAGGATTTTTTAAAATGGAAATTAAAAAAATTAAAAAAATAAATAAAATTTGAGGAACTAAATGTCATCGAGTGACTATGCATTTGAGTCTTTCCTTGGTTTAGTAATATATTTATCCTTAAGGTGAAATTCGAATTATGAATTACACCCGTAGCCGTTGCCCTTACTTATCTCAATATATCTATTCAATCCAGACTGTATTAACAAATGTCACAAAGGTTAACCAAATAGTTCGAGCACATAAATTCAACTGAAAAAAAATAAATAAACTGGTCTTCGTAATTGCAGCAATTAACACATTCCATAATTGCTCAATTAAAGTTACTTAACGATTTTAATGAAATATTTAGGTACAAATTTGAATAACAACTTCGATGTCCGACTGCAAACATTTGCAAATAAATCCCAAACTGTAGAAACAAATCGAAAAAAAGGCAAGAAAATCAAAAGCCGTAGAATTGCTTAAGAGTACAGAAATAAAATCCTGTCATGTTCGCGACTAATTAACATGTCACTCAGACCAACGAACACACGGCCGGGCACCGCAATCCGCAATACCCGCACCGTGATCCGCAACCCGCAGCCAACAACGTGAATCGCTGAGCCAATCAGTGAGTCAGTCGCCAGCCAACACGACGTTTGCATTTTGTAGGACGGCTGCCAACGAAAATCTGTGGTTTTAAATCATGTGCGCCTTCGGTTGCTCGCTCGCTCGCTCTTTCGTT
Source organism: Cacoxenus indagator (assembly GCA_035041755.1). Taxonomy (NCBI): domain Eukaryota; kingdom Metazoa; phylum Arthropoda; class Insecta; order Diptera; family Drosophilidae; genus Cacoxenus; species Cacoxenus indagator. Next base: position 520,586 of record JAWNKX010000884.1, read on the forward strand.
TCATTGCTCCAACGCTCATTCATTTGAACGTTCGTTCACTTGCTTCAACTCGCTGACTGCCTGACTGGCTCACTTAGAGTAGCTGCTCGACCACAAACGTCTGCCATCACCGTCCCTTGGTCATAGCTGTCACCCATTTCGCTGACAGGCATTGAGTCGCTGCGTCTCGTAGTCTGACGTCTGGCAGTGCGCCTGCCTTCATAAATAAAACCGTAAATGAAATACTCGCACATATGGCAGCACTAAGCCCACCACTAACCCTTACTCCACCGTTGCCCGGGCAAAACTACACACACAACTAGTGGCACAGCCTTTTCGCTGTCTGCCTGTGTTCCGCAAATCTCTCACGAATTTTGAATTTCGTCGCAACGTCGAAGTAACGAACGAAAAATTGCCAAAAACGTTTAAAATTTTTGAATTTATTAGCCGAAAAAGTATCTTTGAGCTTTGTTATTGCTGATGTTGTTTTGCGCTTATGTAGCTGAGTTTATGCAATGTGCCTGCCTCAGCGCCCCAACATTTCAACTGAGGCGAGCGCAGCGCTAATTATCGCTGCTAATGATGCCTAAAGTGCTTGGTGGTGGTGTTCGTATGGTGTTCGTACAAAACTGCAGGAGGCGCACACAAACAGAAAGACAGACAGATGGAGAGACGCACAGTTGAAGAGACGCAGCATTCAACTTGTCTCAGTCTACTTGCCGAATGGACTAACCGTTGTTGCATAAGGCGCATCCTCCTCATTTGTGCCACAACGCTTATTGCTGTTGTTATCCACGTTTGCCTCAATGTTGCCCTCTTCGTCTTCAGCGTCGTCGTTGTATGAGTAATTGACGATTTGCTGAAGTCAACATGTCTTCATACATCAGACTTCCTGAAGCCGCCTTTCGTTTTGCATTACCCATTCAAACGTCTGTCTGTCCATGCCGTACATTCATCCGTTCACCGATATTTGTATATGTTAATTGTGTGACTAATGACAGCCAACTTGTCATATTTTTATCAATATTTAAAGTCAACATACTCATTTCCATGGTGCTATGCGAAGCGACATTGTATGCACGTTCGTTAAAACGAGTTCGTGTTCTCAGTCTCCCGTTTGTTGAAACGTCGCCCCTTAAAAGAGCAACAACAACAACAACAACAACAACAACAACAAAAACAAAATTTATGCCAAATTAACGCTTTTTGCAATGCTCTGCAAGTTGAAAATGCAATGTTGCGTCGCGTTGCGCCACCCACAACAACGAGCAACAACACCACCACCAACAACTTTTTTGGCGCTCGAAAAATTCGAATGGTGAAAAGAAACGAAGGCGGAGAAGAAAAAATCGGCTAGGAAAACTCAATCAAATGTCGAAACGTAAAAATCGTGATCATAGCTCAAAAGTCCTGCGCAGGCGTAGTCGGTAATAGTTTTGCCAATACCAATAACAACAACAGTCACAGAAACAGCAACGGCAAAAACAACAACAACAACAACAACAACCGTCAACAACAGCTTAGCTACGAAAAGACAACAAAACAGTAGCTGAAAACAAGACAAAAGACAAACTTTATCGTTTGAATTATCGACATTCATTTGCATTTTTTGTTGCTGTTCTTTGTTGTTTTACTTGTTGTTGCTGTAATGGTGCCTTTGCTCTTCAAATCATTGTTGTTGTTTTTCCTTTTCGCATTTGTCGATAAATTGTGGAGACGAATGAAAAAAAAATATACGACTTTAATTCACAAAATGCTTTGAGCAGAGTGTGTAAAGATACAGCAAAAAAACAAACAAAAAATTGAAAAAAAGAAAAAAAATTAAAATATATTTCTTATATATCCAAAAAAAAAAAAAAAATAATCTAAAAAAGTATCGTTTTGGATTTGTAATCGTATGACAATTGTTGGCACTGCATGCGCATTGCCAACAAAATCACACATACGAGGGTCGCTGAATAAGTTCACGCTTTAGGAGGTAAGTAACAAATTTTTGAAATGAAAACAATTTTTTTTTCTTACAACTTCATGGTTTTACGATGGCTTTTCGAACAGTTCTTTGCATTTTTTAATTAAAAAAAAAATACGATTTATCAACGGCCTTAAAATATTCTTCTGAGTTGGCGAAAAAATGCTCGTTGAATTGAATATAACAGAAAAAAAAATAAATAAAATAAAATAAAATAAAATAAAAGATGCAAGAAGCAAGATGTGGCCGAAATTCATTCATGTATTTTGGACTCGACATTTCCGAATAAATGTGCAGGTGCGTTATAAAGAGTTGTGCCTCCCATAATTGTTTATAAATTGTTCCAATAATTCATTGTATCTAGTATATGCCACAATTTCATGAAGATTATTATTCATGGAATTTTATTAGAAATAAAAAAACAAAAAAAAAGTAAATAATTAAATAAAAGCTACAAATAAAATAAATAAATAAATAAAAATCTGGTGCATGACCTTATTGGCGGATAGGGCTGCCACCAACTTCTAAATAAGATATATATTCTGCTTAATTGGTCGTAACAAACCTATGGGGTCTCAGTCTGATGCATAATTTGCCTCCAGGCTGTTTTTGCATCTTTCATTGGTATTAAATTTTTCCATGGCTGGAGCTCAATTCCAACAGCGTCTGTTAGAAAGCAATCCAGGAGGCACAAGAATCGTGTCGTCATTCACCAAGTTGCTCTGTTTACCTTCCTCAGGCCTCCCACATAAGGCATTTACCTAGAAATATTCATTGCTTTGACTGTATTCGGTAGCGATACGCTGTAAAAACCGCAGAGAATTTCGCTTAATTGATAGCTGTCAAATGGCTTGTTTGTCCACCCTAAGCAAGCATGGGGGGCCTACATTTTTTGCATTCTTTCCTCCGTTGCTTGATGCTTTTTAGTAGGTGGAACACTGACAACAAAGTCGTGTACCTTTCTATGATTTCCTGGGTAAGCAATGCCCAGCAATCTGGCTAGTCCTAACCAAATATCTCATTATTCTCATAGTTGGTGAAATATACCCATAGACAGCGTATAACTCTTCTTTACTTTACAATATATTTAAATACTAAAGTATGATCATCCTGAAATTTGGTATGTTACTATTTGATAGATTGCCATCTACCTGCCATCTTTTTATCAGTAATGCCACATATTTTCAAACTGGCGTACTTATTGATCGACTCAGGTAAGCGTTGCTCTTGCCACAACTGGAAACAACAGCAACAACAATGTCAATAAATTGCAACAATAGCTTTTGCAGTTGTTGCATGCTTCACGGGTTTTTAGCTCTAGCAGATTTACTGTTAACTTCAGTTTTGGCAACAACAACAAAAGACATTGTCTTATTGGCTGGTGTTGTCTTGAGGGCTGCCATTGATGACGAAGCTGCGATGCAAAAAAAAAAAATTAAATTAGCATGCTTCACAGCCAGCAATAGCAACAACAGCAAGCACAGCATTGGCATGCCAACGAAAGAATGTCAACCGCTTCTTTTTCGCGCAGTGTACGAGTGCAAAAAGAAAAAAACAAAAAACGAATAAAAGCTTGAAAAAACGCGCTTGAAATGTTTTGCGCGTTTTTCTCGCTGCATTTTTGTTCGTCTTTTTACGCTGTTTTTTTTTTCTCCTCAAACAAAAACGTGATCATTTTAACATTTTTCCTAGCATCGAGTATGTAGTTTTTCGAGCCTCATTGACTGGGACAGCTGCTGCAGACAAAGTTCCTCTGCTTGTTGTTGGCGATCACAAAGTCGCATCGCTTTATCCCGTAAGCTTTGCGGTTGCACGTTACAGTTGATCGATTGTGGGTGAAATGCAAACAACGTCTACGCCATCGTCAGCGCTTGCACTGGAAAATAAACAGATAAGCGTTCGGGCTAAGTTTGTTGCTGAAGCCTTTTCTTTTGCCAGTGAGAAAGCAAAGCAAACAAAAAAAAAACAAAAAGAAAAGAAGGGGAAGAACAGGAAAGGCCCACCAAACCAAACCGAACGAACCAAAACAGAACGTGTGACTTCCTTTATGATTCGCACAAAATTTAAATACACACATCTACCCTGGCTTGCTCACTCTTTCTTTCGCCTCTCTCACTCGCTCTTTAACACAATTTAACTACTTTGCGGAAATGTTAATTCCCGAAATGCATCATTTTACATACGGGAGAGCAAGCGTCCAAGCCAGAGACAATGAATTGTCGCTTGTTTGAGATACAACGGCAACTAAGAACAGCATTTGCAATGTCAGTCGGCAAAAGGCCCAAAATGATTTTTAACAGCGCCACGAGACAACGAAAATAACAACAAAGACAATCAGTGCTTGTTGCAAGTCTGTTCTTTCGCTCGTTTTGAGTTCTGCAGTTTTGAGGATTTACCGACCCTTGTTCTATTTATGCAACAACAAGCATCAACGGCATCATATTCTCCACCCACACAGACGCAGACTGCCACAATCATCGTCATCAACAACATCAGCGACATCACCAACAACAACAACAACAACAACAACAAACCACAACATGATATGACAACAGTTGTTGTTGTTTTTTGCGCTTGTTGATGTTGCCTTTGTTCTTTCTAATGTTGTCGCCGCAATTAAAAAAAAAGTTTTGACTTGTTAGATTTTCTACTGTGTGCGTTTTGAGCGGCACTTGAAGCATTAACAACAACAACAACAACAACGACAATGAGCACTATGACAACAACCACAAATGCGGAAACAAAACTTGAGATTCGCTTCCTCCCCAGTTGCGTGCCTTAGTGACTTCGCCTACATCGAAAAATTGTGTGGTGCTTTCAGCGAGGAATTTTGTTACCATTCAACATTTTGATGTGTTAGTTGGGTGGCAGAAATAATATTAAAAAAAAGAAAACACGAAGAAAACAAACTCATCAATGCCAAATGTGAAATGGAGTTGGTATTATATTTTTCCTCTTCATTTTCATTCCTCTTCAAAGTTCATTAACCAACTACATTTTATGCATCCAAGGGCTAATCATTCCTTGGCCTGGGTAGGACATAGGATACATTTATCCCAATAAAGGGATACCGTAGAACAATTTTCAATGTTGGTCCATACCAAGCGAGCGTAGTCGCAGGTTGGTAAAAAATACACCAGGACGAAGTAGATTACAGTTCCTGTAGGTAGACAATAAAACGAGGTCGACAATTTTTGTTGGTGAAAAATCAACAATAACTACAGTTAAATCCAGAGTTATACTATTTCTTAAATAAGTTATTTGTAATTGGCTTAATGAACAGGTATTTTATTGCAGAAGTTACAGCTATTGCATAGAATAAGGAAAGAGCGTTAAACTATTTTTTATTATTTTTCTTAGGCAGACATTCTATTTCGAATTTGACATCCCTTTCAACGGCCAACTGATACAACAATATTGATTTCATACAAATATTTAACTTTATTAATTTTTCCCTTCAAAGGATTACTCGACAAGCTATTCAAGAGTTCCCTGAAAATTTCATCAAAATCAGTCCTCCGGTTTTGGTGTCTAAATCTTTCCAGCAGTTTCAGCATCTTTAGCGGACAGACAGACATCCAGTTTTAGATATATTAGATTTACTTCTTTTGTTCAATAATTACTTCATTGTTGAGTCCTGAGACTCACGTGTTTGTGTAGCTCAACTTTTCCATTTATTCAGACTCAGCCACAACAAATAAGGATCTACTAGCTATAACATCCATTCAGAAATATTTTTCCTCCAATGACAGTCATTTTTGTTCATTCATATTTAGAGTTTTAATTGTCAGTGTCTGTCTTGAATCTTCTGGATCTGCCCGACCTTTCGTTGTCTGGACACAACACGCAAACCACAGACTTACATTAACTACTGCGAGTGTTTCGACTAAACCAGCTTCTGTAAGGAGACTACTGTAAATTTTAATTGAGAACAGGGTAATCTACACCACGAAAAAATTGTAATATGATTTATCAGTTAAATTTAAAATTAATTAAATAAAATTTCCGGTTATTTTTTTGTCGTACTGTACGATAGCAGCCAACCAAGCCATAGTCACTGATTGAGAACACACAACAAACGGAAAGAGTCAGAGTGCACATATTTTCCCTTACAAATGACTCTAATACAAAGTCTAATTACCTATTTTCAGTTAAATAAGTTGATGAAGCTGATGTATAAACATTTCTGATTAGCTTAGTTGAGGAGGAGTTTGACGACTCGCTTGCTGTGTAGTACTCCGACTTTGTTTGTTGTTGGTTGTGGGTCTTTTTGATTGGCATCATTTATGTGGCGAATTCATACTCAATGCTAATTTCTTGATGTTGAAAATGGCAAAGCACCGTTAGACGTGAAATGAATATAATGAATGAATGAAGGCGGCCATTAATAAATGACAGAAGGGCGTACTTTGAGTGCGCAAACACACACAAATAAACAAAGAAATAGACAATGATAAAGTCAAAGCCGACTTTGAAAACGATTCGCAGTGGGCGTGTGCTGGAACCCTTTCTTGTGCGATGTGAGCTCGCAATTGGGCGCGAAATCATAAATAATGCAATGTTGACACGACAACGTTGCCTAACCTTTGAACGTGAAATAGCAACAACAATGACAATAACAATACTAATAGCAACAACAAGAGCAAAGGAAAACAAAAGAAAATCAAAGAAAAAGTTCTTCACGATTTTGTATGTGCAACTTTTTTTTCTTTATTTTTAATGCACTTAGAATTGCGTGGCTTGCTTGATGAGCTGAGCTGAGCTCTGAGCCCGAGGGTGAATGCATAAATGTTCAATTAGTTATTGTTGGCGGCAACTCTGGCGCGCATTGTCTGCACACTGCAAAAGGTCTACATTAGTCAAACGCCATTGAAGTCGAATCGAAGTCATTCTGATTGAGGAAGGTGTCGAATGTTGTGTTGAGTTAAATAAATAAAATGAAGGCGCCTTTGTGCGCGCAAAATGTCAGCTGCGAAAACAAAAGACTTAAGACACATACGCGATATGACATATGCTGCGATATTCTAGCAAATAGCTCTAACAGCATGAAGGCGAGCGAGTGTGTGGTTCGCTGTGTAGTTGAGCCACACATTTGGCAAAAACAAAACAAAAGACAAGGAAGAAAAAAACAAATGGAAAAACCTTCAAATATTGAGCAGCTCAAACAAATTACGTGCTTTATTAGACACGTGAATTAGACTCGTCGAATGTCATTGCGGCACATTGGCAGTCATTCGACATTGTGAGTTATGATTTCTGATAAAGATCTAGCGAACACGTAATTGGCTGCGAAAAGCGTTTGCAGATACAATTTTCCATTTGTTGTGTGTGCTGTTAATATTTTTTATTGTTATTATTTTTTTTTTAAGAAATACGTGATAAAGCGCGATTCGCGTTGCTCGAGTAAACTCTGCAGGTGCAAAGCAAAAACTCAGGCCACTCAGCCATTCAAGCCTAACATTCTAGTTAGAAAAACTGTAAATGATCGTAATGCATGAAGTGAAGCGAGAAGAAACGAAGAGTGTTAAAAATCGCACGGAAAATCGTTAAAGAAATCATCGAACACGCTTTGAGGTAGTGAGTTAAAATATAAAGAAACAAAATATATATAGCTGTCATATACAATACATACGTATATATATAAAAAAAAATATTGGCATCCGCTGAACTGAAGCTATAATGCGCTTCACATTTAAAGTAGTTGAAATAAGAAATATTAAAAAAATTAATAAATAAAAAAAATATATAAAAAATAAATTTAAAAAAATTATTTGTATACGCAGCAAGGATCTTTAATGTAAGAATTTTTAAGTTTGAAGCCCATTATATGATTGATTACATTATTCTAATGCCGTTGAATTCATTGTTTATATATAAGGTCCTAAAATACGTGCAGCTTCTTATTGTACATGAGTTCTATATATTCAAAAACGTAAAAGTTTCCAATTTTTTTTAAAAATATTTTTTTATATTATTATTTAAAATAAAATAAATGTTGACCCCAATTTCATTTTCTAAGTCAAAAAGCACAAAGTTGTTTAAATACGGTCTAAATTTGGGCACATATTTTTATAAGCGGCTACAAAAATTATATTGTCTTGAAATGTTCAGGGCTTAAGTCGGATATAAAATAATATATTTTGTTGTTTTTTTAACGTCATTATTTACAACTATACTCAGACGATATCCAACGAATTATAACTAAATTAATAAATCACATGTTCGACAAAATAATAGCTAAGAGCAAAAAAAGCTAATACCCACTGAGGTTAAAGAACGATAAGTTTTTCTAATAACAACATAAATTTAATAGATGGACTTCATAATTTTGTACCCAAGAATAAAGAAAGATTTTTTTTATATAAGCTTTCGTTAGGTTTAACTAAGTTATTCTGCTCATGATATTGTTATATGGTTAGTTTTGCTCCTAGTGATTGGAAGCAACCGTATACTATAAATGTACTGCTAATGTCCCTGACTAAAACAAATTGTGTCGGCCGAATATATGAACTTCATTGTCTCCTTTACTGTCATCAACCTCATAATAATATTGTAAAGCCATTGAATACAAAAAGAGTAGAGTAGTAGAAGCAAAATCGCAACGCTCAAAGCTAAGCCCAAGCGTAAATAAATCTTCAAAAAAATCGAAAACTCGTACGGTCACATAAGTGTATCTATGTGTCGTAGGCAAGCAACTAAAAATCCGTAGCCTTTTGTGCAACTTACATATATGCATCTTTGCATGAGTTGCTGTTTGCATTTGTGTGGGATTCCAGTTCGACACACTTGTCCGTTTGCATTACACAAAACGTTTCAAATCGATTGCCAATTGGAAATAAATATTTTTGCACATTTTGCGTTTGCTTTTTTTTTATATAAAATTTTTTACGTTTCGCTACTTGTTGTTGCAACAAACTGTTGCACGATAAGCGTGTTTTTCAGACGTTTAATAAGCTCGTTTTTGCTGCTTTTCGTCTGTCATTCGAACGCTGCTTTGGCCGCAAATTATCGCTGAAATTCGCATAAATGGCGAAAAATCATATTAAAAGTCAAAAGTTAAAGCCAATTGTCGATTTAGTGTACTCTCGTATTTTATTTAGTTATTTTTATTTTAGTTTTGGTTGTTGTTGCTCCTTCAGCAAACTCGAGTTTTGTCTTAATTGGTCGCTGATAAGATGTGGTCATGTTGACTCGCTCGGTTTTGTTGCCACTCGATTTTCGGCTGCCGTTCTGTGTTGCCTTTCAATAATTGTCCGATAAGCGGCAACAAGACTCACAACTCGCTCACAACTCAAGACACAATAATTTGACCTTAATTCGATTAATGCCAATACTCGTAATGAGATTTTCGTGCAATTATTTGTAAAGATCAATGCGGCTGCATCGCGAGGTGATGAAAAGTTTACGAACATCTAAAATGCTTGAGTAGTTAAGAATTGGCCTTAGAATGTCTGATGCAGGGCGCGGTTTGCGATTCTTGATTGAAATTGAAATATGCTGGAAAAGGCGCAGTTCAAAGTTGACTATTTTTCGATAATAGATTTCAAAGATCAAATGGCCACTACTAGCAGGTGTAGCACTCAGAAGAAAATGGTTTATAAGGTTTATAAAGTCCTTGCTTTTATCTTGCAGTCAAATATATGCAACATATATTGTATATATTTACGTAACTCTTTCTCAGTAAATATTAATATCTACTACTAACTACCGCCTGTTCGTTAGTATTTATCGTTACAGAAAATCGTATTTCAATTGGTAACAATTATTTCTCAATGAAGAATTCAATATACTCACAATGGTAACTGCAATTTTCCGCAACAATTCAGCTCACTATGCATGCAACTTCAATTTAAATAGTTCGTTCATTAGTCACCTTTAGACCAGAAACTTCAAACTCGTTCGAGGCATTTTGAAAGTCAACGCAGACTGGCTCGTTGCGTTGTTTGTCTTTACTCGTAGTTTAGTTTTCACGCACCGCCACACACACATGCATATAAAATCACTCACACACACAGAGGGACGTCAACAACATTTTTGGCACTCAAAAGGAGGCACCTCCTCCACCGCTGGATACATGAATGAGTGGCGCATGTTTTTGACCATTTTTGGTATTGGCGAAATAAATCAAAATTCAACGCTAAACGATTTGGTTGGAGGGCAAATTCGTAAGGAACAACGGTGTATTTGAATATAAATTGAAAGGCAACTAAAACAAGAAAATCAAAAGTTGGCGCAATAACCAAAAAAAAAAAAAACGATATAAAATAAATAAATAAGACAAACTATAGCACATATCAGAAAAAAGACTCTAGTAGCCTTACAAACAATAATTGTACCCCACGCAAACTCAATGAGTAAACTTGCTTAAACAACAGAATAGCCTTTGTAAAGTCAACAACACCAATGTGGAAACACGAATTCAACAACGCCGGTTCACCAACTCAAATCTAGTCCTAAAAACAAGAAACTTTGACACTTCAATTTGACAACACTATCTCTGCAACATAATCTCAACAACACCAATACAATAAATGATCAATTCAATAACACCAAATTAATAACACCTATTCAATCAGTGCTACTGAATAACCTTAGCTTAAATAATACCTAGTAACATCAACTCAATATTATAAAAATAACAACGCCAATACAACAACACCCACTCAACAACACTAATTTTATAACACCAACTCAGCAACACCAAAGCCAACACGACAATATGAACGAGACTACAACTTGCCATACCAAATCAACAACACCAACTCAACAACTCTAACTGAACAAGAGTAAAACCAAAACGATAATATGACATTCTATAACTATATAACACCAACTCAACAACGCCAACTCTAGAACACGAACTCAAAAAGACGAATTCAACAATACCAAAGCCAACACGACAATATGACCAATTCTAAAACGCAACAACACCCACTCAACAACAATATGACATTCTACAACTCCACAACACCAAAGCCAATATGGAAATATAACGATTTATATAACTCAACAACACTAATTCAACAATACCAACTAAACAACACCAAAGGCAACACGAAAATATGACCCATTATCAATACCAACTCAACTCAATAAAACCAATTTAACACAACGAACTCAACAACACCAACTTATCAACACCAACTCAACTAAACCAACTCAACACCACCAACTCAACAACTCGACTGTAATTTAATAACATCAACGCAGCAACAATGAGCACAAATGTGCGCAATGTTGGTGACCCCAAAACCAGTACCTCTGACTGATCGGTAAAGACCTTTTTAAGGCAATTACGCAGCCAAATAAAAATCGGAGCAAAAAATCGAAATTATTAAAAATAATGAAACATCGATTGGGCACACAAAGAACAATGCCAAAACGTTTGTATGCAAGTGGCACAGAAATCGTATCGGAAAAGCGTTGTCTCTTTGTTAGGCTAGAGGGCGCGCAGTAGGGTGGCCGTCGTTTAACGCGTGTGTGGGCTGTTAAAACACAACTTTCAACACGGAGCGTGCAAAAAAAAAAAAATATTAAATTGAAAATAAAAAATAATAAATAAATAAAAATATGACAAATATTAAAAATAAAATCACAAATGTCTATAAAAAAAAATAGGTATAACTGCATGAGTAAACCAATCATTCGGAAACTATATTTGAGTTTTTAAGGCATAAAAATAAAATATAAAAAATGATTCAAATCGCCTCAAAAAAAGATACATTTTTTCGTCATAGATTTATGTCCATAGTTTCTGTTGAGTTGTCGTTTCGCGCTGTTGTTGTTGTGGTTGCTTATGTTGTCTTTGTTGCATGACTTGCGGCTAATGTCAACGCATTGCCAACATTCAAAAACACAATTTGTTTTTTAATTCTCGAGTCTTTGTTCGTCTGTGTGACCATTTTTGCACCTCAAATTTTTTCATAGATTTTTTTTCGGCGGTTTTGCATGCATTTCGATTTCGAATTTGTGCAAAATTTGTTTTTTTTTTGGGAAAATTTTTTTAAATATTTTTTTTTATTTAGTTTATTCAATGTGTTCATGCAACTTTTGCACCTTTGTTATGTAAATTTAACATTTTCCGCTTACTCTTCTGCTACAGCTTCCAACTTTTTTTTTGTTTCTGGCCATTTTGATGCTTGGAAAATTTTTGCTTTTCGGCGGGAAAAAAATGTTTTTTATATGCAAATTTTCCTGTCGCAAATATTTTGACATTTTCGCATTAATTTCAATTTGAGGCGAGATCGCTCAGCGCCGAGGCAGCTCGCAGCGGTTGCTCGCTCGAGATTTATTATTTTTTACAACAATTTTTGCCCAGTCGGGCGGGCGAACCGGTCGAATTTGCTTAATACGTGACTATCTTGTCATAATAGCGAATTATTAGAATTTAATTCTGCCGCGACGCACGTGAATTAATTTTCAACATTTTCTATGATTTCCCAACGTATTTTTCCCCTTTTCAGTTTTTGCACTTTAAGTTCTCTCGGCGTGTTCGAGAAACGTGGGTTTCAAATTGACGGCTCGAAGTTGTACAGAAGTTGACTTTTAAACGTTTTTTTTTTTGTTTTTGTATTTTTATAATTTGATATTTTAATGCTTTTAATTTATGATTTCCGTGACGTTGTTTTTATTTATATGTTTCTTAATTTATTTATTTTAAGCAGTTGTTGAAAGCAAAATTAAGCTGAACTCACTTCAAGCTTTTTAATGAATCGCTTCGGCAAATGTTGTCAATTTAGAAATAGTTAGGCAATGCACTTCTCTGCAGCTATAATTAAACATTTTATTGTGTGTTTACACCTAAAACGTTTTTTTATTGTCATAGAATAAATTATAGAATAAATAAATTTAAAGTAATATATAGTGTAAATTAGAGACATTTCTTCAAGGTGCACATCCAATATTTGAAATTATTTTTGGTATTTTTTAGTTTGGAATGAGAATATCTTCACATAACTTTAAACGGATTTTGTAAAATCTTTCTTTATGATATAGTTTTAAAACTCTGAGGAGAAGTATAAGCTACCCTACTGGTACATAGTATGTAAAACATAAATATGTTATAGGCAACAATTTTTTTGCAAAGAGCATCAACATCTCATTTCAGAGATATATTATAGAAGTACGTAATTAAATGCTTTTATTTAACTCAGCCTGTTTGTGTTAGTCAAATGTTGTAATGGAAATATTGTCTACTTCCTGTTGGTTGATCGAACTGAAATTTGTTATACACTTTGGATTTTGATGACAATACAACTTTGTCCTAATAACCTCACCAGCATCATCAGGATAAGGTAAAAATTACAAATTTACTGTAGTACCATCTAGTTTTTTGTAAGTCTGATCAATAATCCAGATTGATGCGGAGAGTGGTGTGATGGCCGGTACCTGACATCTTTTTAAAAGCTTTTATTTAACTCAGCCAGTTTCTGTGGGTCAAATCTTATAACTGAAATTTTGTCTACTTCCTGTTGACCGATTGATCTGTATTTTTTGGCTTTATCTGCGAAATTATTGTTTCTTTACAATAAAAGCGTTTAACTAATTTTTTTTTAAATTTATCTTTTTCTTATATATCCACACTCTCATAACTAGTGATGTTAGGTACCAAACTTGGTTAAAAAAATGTCTTTCCCCCATTTAAGATAGGCTGGTTTTTGTGAAGAATGCTAAATCCGTCTATACTCAAAGATACTTTTTTCGATAGTCCTAACAGATTTTTAAATCAGATGGATACTGTTATATGGACTGAATGCTTTTAGTAAATATGTATAACTTTGCATCTTTACTTAGTTAATTTAGAGTAATTCGCAGGTCCTACATATGTTGCCGTTTCTTCATTGAGTCTATGATATTTGACTGATTTCCAAAGAGGCGGACGAAGATAAGTTTGTGCAGACGTACACAATTTTTCTTTTTTGCAGAATGATTTTCGTACTATTTGGGCACCACAAAATCAGCACTATCAACAACAAGTAGCATTATTAAGGGGCAATCAAAAGTTCGATTAATTGACTTCGCAGTGCCTGCGGTCAAACCTGAGCGCGCATCACTTCATCAGCGCCAACAAAGTGACGCAACGCAACGACAGCGCGTGCGGCAACAGCATTTTGATCATACGCGTCATCAACACTTCACTGTAACTTACAGAGTCAATCAGTTGACGAGGACGCAGCACTCATGGCCAGTTAGAGAGCCGAAGCTGACTGACCATTGATCATCACATGGGCACACACGATCGGTTGATGCATCGATCGATCGATCGCTGGTCCAGTGGATGAGGCGATTGATCGTTGTTAATCGTGCGCATCGCTTCGCATCGCGTTGTGCGATTTTAAGTGTTTTATAATTACATGGGACGCAACACGTTGTCTCGACCGAACAACAAACAGCTTGCGTTGAGGCCGGCGCAAAGGTGGGCACAACTAGCGATCGCTGATAGCGGAGACAAAGCTATGAGTTTGCCGTTAGAATTGATTTCGTTTTGATTGGCGGCATATTTTCTATTAGATAAACGGTAACATTGCCAAAGAAGCAAAACCGGAAAAACAATTACAGTGGCGCATCGAACGTGTCAACTCGCTGTCGTAGCTCTACTGCTGCCTGCCAGCCACACAGTGCGACGCTCAACGTTCGGCTGGCAATCCAAGGCGGTCTCGGCTCTTCAGCTGCCGTTCGTTGCAGAGTATTTAATTTGGCGATTGTCAGTCGCGATAAACGCGTAAAGGTGCGAAACAAGCGCCTTGGGGTTTTGCGTTGTCTTCAACGCTGCACTGGGGTTTCTCCACTGCCGGTGCATGGAACTCAATCAAGCGATCGCTTCGATTTGATCGGCACCACCTTCAACTCGATCAACAAAAATTTTGTTTTGCGCTACGAGTACCACTGAACAAAATATTGAATTAAAAAAAAGAATAGAAAAAGAAGAAAAAATAACACAGAGTAGGAAAATAGAAAATGTGCCCAAGTTTCCATTAAAATTGCTAAGTAAAGATTACTGTAAATCAGCAAACGACTTGCAGTGAAACGCTTAACGTTCAGCTCATCTTTTGGAGTGTGGTCTGCTTTCAGCTTCTTATCCGGCGTTGGCGATCGCTGTCTGCTTGTATAATTTTGTCTAATCATTGTGCTTGGGTCCAGTTTATTTAATTTCACAAATTTTCAGTTGCTTGCCATGACTTTTTCTTTGCTGTCGCTGAATATAGAAATTAGCCTCGCTTATTTGACTTTCAATGTCTTTATTAGGCTCGGGTCTACTTCTCGCGCGGTTTTCACGCCCGCTGCTGGCTTGGTTTAATTAATGAGCACCGATTTCGCTGTGAATGTTAGTGTTGGCAGCAACAGAACCAACAGCAGCAACAGCTTGCCACAACAACTTGCAACATTTTCAACTTGTTCGAAACACCTGCGCAGCATTCGATTTCGAACGTTTAAATGTTTGCGCTGCCGTTGCTCGAACCGTTGACACATTCGTGTTCACACTCCGTTCTTGCTGTCGCTTTCTGAGTTGAGTGTTTTCGGCTGTGAATTGTTTGACAATTTTTACAGCTCATATTTTTCGAATTGGGGTCTCATAACTTGCAGTCGAAAAGAATTTTCAAATAATTTGTACAACTCCAAAAATGGTTGGCAATGCGATTCTGCAGGTGTGGTGATTGTCGAAAGGGCTGTGGGGGCGGCTCGCACAGTGCGTCGATATAGCGTCGTTGTTCAAAAGAATATTGCATCATAATAATAATGAAAGTCTACAAAGATGATTTCGATTGTTCTTATTATTAAATTAAATCACGTCAAGGAAGCTCTTTTCATCTCAAGCCGTGTCATTTGTGAGGATTGGAAGGTCGACATGAAAATTATACGGTATTAAACTTACGGTAGCAATCGATGGTGCCCTTTTGACACTCTTACAGCCATAGCTCTTCTGCTGGGCCAGCTAGATATCAAAAGGACAAGATTTTATTGATTGCCGAGACATCTATTCATATCACAATAGATATTATATATATTCTAAGATGTACCACTTAAAAAAAAAAAAAAAAAATGGATCAGATGCATCACAGGATCTCAACTGGCAACGTAATTCGAGGGCGAAAAGACAGCTGTCCGACTTGCAGCTTCGAAGCATAAGTTGGATACTCAGGCCGAGCTCAAAGCAGTACTTATTATATATTGAGGCCACATTGGTAGTACTTACTGACATACACTGCTGTAGAATATTGTATGCAATTAAGAATTCTTCAAACGTTAAAGTATAAAGCGCTGCGTAGTGGTATTTTCGCAATTCCACAATTTATCCACTTATGCTGATCCTAACTATCAAGTAGCATTTTTCGTATTAACTCACACAATCGATGCCTCAAAAAACAACATTCCTACAACGGATGATCTACTCATGGCTACTGAGAATTACATTCTATCTGATGCCAATTTTCAGAGTTTAGTTATATATTATTATACTATTTAAATAATGTACTAGCTGAGCGCCGCCCGCTTCACCAGGCACAAAAATAAATAAATAAATAAATAAATGAATAAATTCCAACAATTTGAATAAAATTAAAACATACTGCATATATACTCGAGCATATAGTGTTTGCTGTACTGCACTTTATTCTTCTCTGCTAGCCTCCTTACATTAATATATTGTTCATTTTCTTGGCATGATTCTGAAAATAAATAATTTTAATTCATTTTGACAATTGACAAATTCGATAATCTACTTAAATAATAATTAATGATATTCCCGCTTGACTGTTTTATAAACATAAATGGAATTAAATATAAGTGTGAGAGTACTCTTTCCCTTTTTTGTTTCATGTTGTTGTATGCTTTTAATAATTTTTCGTTTGTCTATCCGGTTCGTATCGCAATTATCTACATTCAAAAAAAAGAAAAAGAAAATAAATAAATTGGTTGAATATTGCGAACAGCAAAGGAAATAAAACTTTGTACTATAGGACTATAGGAAGGAAGTACCTTGTAACGAGGACATGTACATCTATACTTCTATTTTCCCATTTTTTGTCGGCAAGCAGTATATTTGTCGCACCTTTCCAACCACTATTATCGGAAGCAATCCGACGACAACCAGTGATTTTTTTTCTTGAGGACCAAATTTTTTTAAATTAATATTTTTGAGTGTGTTTTGCATCACTGTGCGCTGAGCCGTACGAACAACTTGCGCATATTTAATTTAATTTATCGTGTACATCAAAAGGCGTAAAATTTCAGGTAGGTATTGATTTCAATGATCTTTTGGGAACTCTTCGCCAGTCGAAAGTTTACGCGCTGACGAGCGACTATATTTCACAACATTTCACCTCGTTAATCAAACAAAAGTCGGCGGAGCGAAGGGCGCTGGCACGGCGAGACATTGACATTTGTTCTTACTTTTATATTTGTGGCAAGTGTCAACGCGTGTGCCTTTTGGAAAAGAAATCCGAATTTGGTTACTTCTTTTACAGTTAAAATTTGAACAACAGAAGATAGTCACGACAAGGGGAGTGGGCGGTGACCTAAGGTGGCAACACAGGGCGCGGTCGCTGACTTTTTAATTGATTAAAATGAGAAATCGTTGCGATCGCTGCAGTCTGATAGCGCCAGGATCTGATTTCAAATGAATGCCTTTTTTCTGAATTTCATCGCCGTACAGCGCGCTGGTGTTGCAGGGGCCTTTAAAGATTTGTCATTATGAAAGTCATAATTTGGTTTTTTTTTTTTTGCCTTTTTTGGGCGCTCTACACACTACTCTTTTCGCATTGCACACGAACTGCATTCAAATGCAGGAAATGAAATCCGACACTTTGGTGGGGTCAGGAACGAATATAACGAGCCAAAAAGTCCAGCGCACACAAATGAAATTAAGCCAAATAATAAGCAATAAAAATACCAAGCATATTCGCAACGACAAAGGATTTCGCGATTGCTGAGGATTCGAATTCGGCTACGGTTTTGTACGCTGCTTGGCGGCTTAAGACTTTTGATGCATACGCCTCGAAGCGATCTTGCAACAAGCTAATTGCGTTTGCAGCGGCATGCCTCGAATACTTTCGGCTTAAGTAATAAAATGAAATGCGTTTCAATAGAATTGACCGCTCATCTCTGCACCGACACTCGGCGGCTCAGATTCTCTGTCAGCAGAGCTCTAACGTAAACTTGCAGCGCTGTCGCTGCTGCTGACAACTGTACAACTTTCGTAAATATTTCCTTAAATTAACTAAATTTTTGACCTCAAGTTGATGTTTCGAATCGTTTGTGTCGTCGTTGTCGTCGTTGTCAACATCGACGGCGATGTCGTCGTAGCAAAAACCCAACGAAATAAATACTTCTTTTTCTGGCAATTCTCGGATTCGAAAGTCATCACCAGCAAAAAGAACTCGAACATCGTCGTCGTCATTGTCGTCGTCATCGTCGTCGTCATTGTCGTCGTCGTCGCTGTCGTCGCTGCAGACGCGCCAGTGGCGTACAAAGATCGCATAACTGGCCGCGTGGTGCCCCTTGGCACAACCCTTTTTTTAACAGATTCGATTGTAAGGCAGTCCTTTTTGCACTGGTTCGGCTCTCATTGTTTGGCGTGGTTCAACTGTAAATTGCCAAATAAAATGGCCAGCGGCGCGCAAACGTCGCACGTTCGTTTCGCGTTCGCTCGCGTATTGCCCGAGCAGGTTTGGCGCGCGCCTCCGCCCAAATATTCGCAAACTGCTGCATGTCCACTTAAAAGTGTCAACGTGAAATTCTTTCTTACCTCAACTGAACTGAACTCAGCTCAACTCAACTCGATGGGATTCGATTCGATTCGACTTGGCTTGGCTTCGATCGACTTGAATCGAGTTCGTTTGGCAGCGCGCAAAAAACAAACGGCGAATCGCCCAAAAATACAACGCCAAAAGTCAGCAACAACAACAATAAAATACTTACCGATTTCGCTCTGCTCTGCTTCGTTTGAATTGCTGCCTTTTGTTGCTGCAAGCGAAATCTTTTGTTGCTGCAATTTCTTTAGTTGCCACCGTTTGTTGCATGCTGGCCAGCATGATTTGTACTGTTCTGCTTAGAGATGAGCATCGTTGGCATATTTTTTTTATGTTATCAAAAAGATATTCATATATCATTTAAATTTGAACTTAATATTTTATGGGAATACTAGCAGTCCCTCAGAAACTAAAGTTGTCCATGTGAGATTTTGCTTCTTGGCGGCATTTTAGTAAAAATTTTACACAGCACAATTCAATAGAAAAACGATAGACAAATAAGCAGAATTTAAATAGTCACATTGATCAGAAATGCACAGGCTATTCTTAAAAAAAATTTTCAAATTGGCACTATAAATAAAAACATGTCTAGATAGCAACAACAGCATCACCTATTAAGTTGAAAACTATCACAACATTCCCAACATTTTTATTGAGCTAAATTAAAAAAAAGTGGTAACAACTGAATGTACAACCACGCTACTTACCGCATCCAAACGTGTTTCTAAACAATTTAGAGACCTACACACACAACAAATTTAATCAAAATCGATCCAGCCGTTTAGGAGGAGTATAGTGCCATAGCATACGTACAGCAGAGTTTTATATATAAAGCTTATTTAAATTAGTAAACAAAAATTTTTCACGTCATTATTTTTTTAATCCGACAAATGTGATGCAGTTTACTGCGTTAAATGTTATAATTTAATTATGAAAAAAAGAAAAAAGTTAAAAGAAATACTTATAAAATAGTATTGATAGGTCACTAGCAACTGAGACCTTGGACTTCTTCATACGTTATGTTATGTTATGAAATGGAGACCACGAGATTGAAGCCCTTCTACTTTTACAAGTACATACATATAAATAAATCTAAAAATAAAAACAAAATTGAGACAAAAATTGGCATGCAGGAGACCGGAATCGCTTTGGAACAATTATTTTTCATTCCTTTCTAAGTGAAATGGAAACAGAAATAGGTACTTCCATCGTTAACAACATCACCTTATTATTGTGGTACGTGGGTTTCCTCGTCCTAATCTATTCTGATGATAGCGCTGAGCTTAAACAACGACCGAAAAATGTTGTGCCTTGATTTGTCTCTGACTTGCTCTAATCTCAGTAATCCTCATATACAATTGAATGTATACTCCTCGAACGAAGAGCTCAATGTTCCCGTACGTATTCAATAAAACAATAACAACAACAAAATAATATTCAAAAAGAAGCAGAGCATAAAATATAAAAAAACCTACAAAA
Organism: Cacoxenus indagator; assembly: GCA_035041755.1. Lineage (NCBI taxonomy): Eukaryota > Metazoa > Arthropoda > Insecta > Diptera > Drosophilidae > Cacoxenus > Cacoxenus indagator. The sequence continues at coordinate 540,761 of JAWNKX010000884.1, forward strand.
ATGTTTGTGCTTGTGCTTGGCCTTGCAGTGGTTTTAAAAAATTTAATTTTCCTTTAAAGATACAAAAAAAGTCGGTATGCTAGTGTCTTTTATAGTGTCTTTTATAAGTGTTGTTTTAAAATGGAAATTATTCAAATCCGTTCGGTATATTTAACATCAAGGCGTCACATACAGGTCTCATATAATCTGCACCATTGATTATATGAGACCTGTATGTGACGCCTTATATATCCTATATATATCATTTATCATTTTGACTCCTTAGAACAATTTATTGCATTCAATTATGTTGTGCCTCTTTTACGATTGCAAACTCTGTTTCAACAATGATATCTCTATGATCGTTAATGAGGATTGGGGTATCTTTTCGGATGAGCAAAGTTATAGATGTTTGAAAAACTAATGCGAAATCAACATTTGACGTAAAGAGCACAGACGTCCAGTTCAAGTTTATCATTGCCATCATTGAGCAGCCACAGAGAATAGCGTATAGGACTCATCACTAATGCAGTAACTTTCTACTCATTCAACATTTCTTCGCACAAAAAGCGCTCAACTCATTTATCTCTTTGCGCCTGTCGAGTTGAATTTTTTCTCCTCTTTCTTTTTTTGGCTGCATCGACCGAGTTGCTGGTTGTCCACTTGAAGCTTTTGGCAATCGGTTTCTGTTTCTGTTGAATGTGCTTTTTTCGAAGGTTTTTCTGTTTCTACCAATTTTTTTATTTATTTATTTATTTATTTTTTAATCAGAAAGTTCTTGGCTTGGTACTTTTTCAACGAGGCTGCTTCGACTTTGCACTGCCGCAGCGAATTTTTGGTATTTCAGTTGGATTTTTTTAGTGGGCAACAAAAATATCACACGAGTATAATTGAGTTTGACACAATAAATTGCTCATCTTCTGCTGCTTCTTCTTGTTAGGCTGTTGCTGTTGCTGGTGCTGGTGCTGGTGCTGCTGCCATCGTCTGCTTGAAATTGCCAGTTGCCGGTTTTTGGGCTGATCTCTGTTATTGTTATTGTTATTGTTGTTGTTGATGTTTGTTATCGCTGTTGGGTGTTGATATTATTGACCCTTAAAGCGCTTCGAAGCTGATTTATAAATTGATTTTTGCTTAAGTTTTGGCACAGCAGGGGTTAACTACTTGGGTTGCCTGCCTGGTCGACTGCTTCTCAACTGAATTCTCAACTGGTTCCGAAATCGGACAATCGCACATTACTCGTAAATATGGTCGCGTATTAACACTTTTTGTACAGGAAAATAACTGTTATTGTTTCGACTTGTCACATGGCAAATAATTTAAATAAATAAGTAAAGAAGTGTGCATAAACGAATGACGATGACTCCAACGACGATGACGATAACGATGACTATGACGATGACGACAATGAAATATTTCAATTAACTGACAGTCGCAGTCACAGTCACAGTCACAGACACAGTCAAAATCACAGTCAGTCATGCAATCACAATCACGTTTCTGTTTCTGCTGACAAGTGTGCAACCAAGTCGCCGCGTTGTTGTCATTTCGTTGGCTCGACGAACAAATCTCAAGAAAAATTCTCACAAAAATCACTTGATTTTGTCATTTCCGCTCTGGTGAAATGCGCGATAAAATGCAAATCCACGTCGAACAATTGATGAGCAACAACATGCGCAGCGCTATCTATAAACAAAAACAAATAAAATAAAATGAAAAGCAGCTACGTAACAAAAGCGCAAATGTGCAGTCCCCATAACAATGACTGCGGCTGCTGTTGGTGGCCGTTTGCCGCTTGCAATGCCGCTACAAGAACAACAGCAGCAGCAACAGTGGCAAGCAGCAACGACGCCAACAACGACATCAATGTCAGCCAGAACAGCATCATCGTTGTCGTGTTCTTCTAAATCGTCATCATCATCATCGTCATCATCGTTATCATCATCACGCGCAGTCATGGCAGCCAAATCAAGCTAATCTTCATCAGCTGTGGCTATGCCGCAGCTCCAACTCCCCCTCTCAACTGTACCATGCCACCATATCTCGTCGAATGGCTTCGAGAGGGCGAGGTATAAGCGACTTTGTCGGTTTTGTTAGAAAGCAGCTCAATGGCGGCACACACACACACACACGAATAGTCTTGCACACACATACACACATGTCCGATGAATCCCTAGACAGAAAAAGGTTTTATCTTCACAATAGATGGACATTTGGATAGATTGTTCTGCCTTGCTGCCGCTTAGCTGCACTTGAATTTTGTCAATACAAGCGCAAGTTTCGGGGCACAGGTAGCTCGCACAGTGGGCACACAATTGCTATAACTTTCAAAAATAATAAAAAAGTCATATATATAAAGCTTCTTCTGCCTCTTGATATTTTAAAATCATGTGTCACTATGTTCGTTTGCGCTAAACTCCGAAACAAAGCAACCGATTTATATGAAATTTTGGTAATGTCTAAGGTTAGTTTTAGCTTCAAAGATAGGATACTTTTGGACACGGGTGGTGGCACTGTTGACGAGATCCAGATCGATGAACACTTTCATACTGAAACGTTTATAATAATTTTTTTTCTTCTAAATTTTTTTCCTTCTAGCGACCTCAAAATCCCGAAGGTGGTGGAACTACTCACAAAACACATGGCACTAACACCAGAAGAAATTATTGGGGCATCTAATAACTTATTGCGCTCACGATTGATAAGGCTAATCCAAAAATAAGTAGCTTTACCCAGACGCCCACGCCACTATTCCATCAGCTTCACTAATGAGTTCAATTAACAAACGCTCTTAACGTTAAATAGACAATGAAGAAGAAAAATATCTTCAATAATCCTTATAATTTTAATAATCATTATAATTTTGTATAATGTATTTATTTGTGGTTCTATCGAATTTGACGCCACTGTGCTGTAGCCGTCTGGTAGGATGGATGACTGAATGCTGCCGCTGCCGCTGCCACTGCCACTGCTGAAGAGTAAAGATATATTATACACACAATATATATATATATATTTCAGTTTTATTTCAGTGTTCGGCTCTACGCGAAGCTTATCGGTGCGCTTCTCCTGTCGTCTCGTCTCGTCTCGTCGGGCCACATCACATCACATCACATCTCATCACATCACATTTCGGTGGTTGCATGATTGGTTTGCTGTTTGAATGTTTGCCGACGCCACCGGAGCCGTCGATAGACGTACAAGTCGCAACTATACGCGTATCCTGTAGTCGTATTGTTTATATGGATTATGAGATTCTATCAACACAAATGCGCAGCTCAGCTGCGACCGCGTTGTAGTTGTTGCTGCTTTAGCTACGCATTGTTAGATACACTTTGTGTTGTGGTTGAAGAACCACAATCGCATCTCTTTTAGCATTTGGCTTTTGTCATGTCCAAATTATTTGCGCAGCTTTAGTAGTTTTGCTTCTTTGTTTTTGTTGTTATTGTTGTTGTCGATTTTTGATGAAAGTTGCAAGGCGCATTTGTTATGTTATGCCGCTATTATTATATTTTAATGGATGCTTTTGTTGCCTTTCAATCGATAGGCGCTGGACGAATAGATGGATGATGGCTTGGTACGTTGCTTGGTTGCATGTTCAACTAAGTTGTTTGCTGTGGCTGCTGTTGCTGATGATGGTGTTGCTGATGATGGTGATGGTGATGTTGATGTTGATTCCATTGCCACTGATTTCATTCTTGCCAACTCCAAACTACATTTTAACTGTGCATTGTTGTTGCGATTCTATTATATTTCGCAAAGCAGTTCGCTTGTCAGCTCTAATGGATTCCTTGTAGATACTCAGCATTGTTTTCGAGGCATCATTTTGTTCTCAACCTTTTTGGCTGCTGTTGTTGCTGTCTTGCTCATGCACATCAAATCAACACAACTCAACACAACTCAGCTCAACTCAGCTCAGCTCAGCTCAGCTCAATTCAAACTTTCTGATGTTGCTGCACGTCGCTCTTTTTGGGCAGATTTTGATTTGCTTATTGTTGTTGTTTTTGTTGTGCTCATTGGCATAGAAGTTTTTTGGGATATTGAAAATTTTAGTGTCATCGTTTCATTGAATCTCAGCTCATCTGCTCGTTGCCAAGCGGCGCCATGACAAAGCACAAACGTATCGTGTTACAGGCAGCGGCAAATTTCACTTTGATGCAACTCTTTCGTTCTGATGAATTTGCTTCAAATTTGCTTAAAAGCGGCTAATCCTTTTTTATTGTTGTTGTTGTTGTTGTTTTTGTTGTCTTTCTTGTCTTCGTTGTCGCTGGCTATTTTTGCAAGTAACGGAAACGGAAATGGTCGACTGCATGCATTTAATATAAAGTATGCTGTCAGTCATTGGCTGCAGACAAAAGTGTAACAAGCAAACAAAAGACTTAAGCAAAAAACTTCCCGAAAAAAAATGGAATTCTCATGCAACTTAATTAAAAAAACAACAACAACAACAACATAAAAGTCAACAAATGCAAACGTTGCTTAAAAATCGAAAATGCAAATATCATATGACAATCGCACATGAACTGGCACATTGACACATTGACAGCTGTCATTGCAACGCATCGATGGTGTTTCCTTGCTCATTTCGCGCGGAGCAAGTTTCTTTACTCTTCTTTTATTTTTACAAAATTTCATTTTATATAATTTTTTTTTTTATTTAATTTTCAGATTGTATTTTAAAATTTTTATTTCTTTTAAGTTTAATAATTTTTGTTGTTGTTTTTTTTTTTTTTGTGGATTTGTTGCTCTTTTTATTTATGCGCCTCTGAGAAGGTGTTCCGATTTAATCGAATTACATTTACAAAGCACACAAAAACCAAGCTGCAATGTCGCCAGCAACAGCAGCATATGATTACTCATTTAGCACTGCTTAGCACTGCTCTGTTGCTGCCAGATTGAGTTGCATCGCAAGGGGCTTGGGGCATGCAATGTCGTTGTGGCGTTCGCTTGATTGGCAAAATAATTTGTGCTGTCGCATACGCAAGCAAATGACAAACAAATAAATGAAAAGAGTCATGAAATTCAAACGCTGTGGTAGACAAACAGACAAACTGACACACAGACAGCCAGACACCCAACCAAGTGGACGACGATAATCAGTTAAATGTTTTTGTTGTTGTTGTTTGCTGTTGTTGCCGTTTTAAGTTTGTTTGCCTGTCTGTTGGGGCTGCCTGGCGCTGACAAAAAACACAGCAACAAGAACAACAACAACAACAACAACAAAAAATGAGCCAAAATTCGCTGTTTGAAAACTGTTCGAAACTAACACCTTCATTTTCGTTCGCCGCTGGTGGTGGCGATGTTCGTTGAGGTGCTGTTGGCGTTGTTTGGCCTGTTGTTTTCGCTTCATTTAAATGTCATTCACTTTCGAACCGCTTTTAATTTTACTGCCTGTATTCGCTGGTGTTATCGCTAAGTTTCGCACCTGCTCTGTGGCGAAGGGTAAGGCTTACTTCATACCCGTTTTGTCGGCGTGCTCTTAGATTCGCGTAACTCAGAAGTGTCGCAATTTGATAATTTTTCGTTTGCTTGAGTGATGTATGGTAGCAGCAAGGGCAGTACTGTTATGTATATAAAACATTATTAGAATATGGAATAGGCAACGAAGTGATGAAGGTGGCTTGTGTGGATTTCTTTGCACTGGCGTCGATTTTCCGAAAGAGCTGCGCCTATAGTCGCATCGCTATCACTCATCAACAGGGCAGTATCATCCGCATAATTTGTTATAGAGAGTTTCTCGGTCGGTCAGCCGTGTAGAACGAGTATAGGATCGACCCAAACATTCTGCCTTGAGGAACTCCCAAAACAGATCCATAACAATTTTCACAACAACAGACAGTTCTACTTTTATATATACATAGATTTGCAAAGAACAGCATGGTGTGATATCCGTACAGTGGTCGAGTGTTCAAAGAATTGTAGTGTATGTCGCCAGTCGTGGGTTGACTTTTTCTTGGTCATTTGTCGCCTATTCGTTAACTTTTGAAGTAATATCTAGCAGTAATATATAACAGTTGAACGAAGCCTATGTAGGGTATAGAGTTCTTTCTCCCATGTACTCCCAGTTTCCTGTCATTTGGCCATCAGCATTCGTTTCATAGGAAAATAAAATTGTGCTCATATTTTTTTCCATCCAAATCGCCTTGTTAAATATTTAATTGCGCACTAAAAATGTTTTCAGAAAACGAAATGAGTTATTACTATGAGTATATTAGAGAAAATGAAAATCTGCAAATTGTTTCCCTCACACAGTGGGTTTCTTTGCGTTGACGATGCGCCGCCGAGAGTTTGTTGGTCGTAAAGTAAATAAATAACAACTGGAAGTGCATAATTTCAATGAAATTTCTTTATTATGCTTAATGGCAAAGAATGCCGCCGCCATCATTAAAGCGCAACAGCAACGGATCCAGCAAAAACAACAACAACAGCAGCCAGCAAACCAATCAAGGCAGGCAATAAGCTTATAAATGGCGGTAAAAAGAAGAAGCAGACAAGCGGCAAGCAGAAGAACGAATCAACACGTTGCATGCACATTTGTGGCAACAATTATATTCGAATTTGTGGCCAAGTTGAATGTTAATTTCATTTTGTAGCACGTTTGTTGCCATTGAGCTTATTAGTGCAACAACAGCAGCAACAACAACGAAAGGGTGGCCGCGTAGTCAAGGGACGACAACTGTGCTGAGGTCATATAACTTTGAATAATAAAAAAATCCCTGGGTTATGAGTGAGCAAGAAAGAAATAGTGAGTGACAGAAAGATAGAGAGAAATAGAAAGGGCAAGCGAGTGAGCGAGAAAAGTGACGAGTGTAAACTCGTCAAAGCGAACTCGAAGGGATTTACAATGACGAAGTGCACATGTTGACGCCTGATGCTGCACAGGCTTTGTCCAGGCTTGGCGAAGCTTCGAAAGTGTTGAACTGACGTGGACAGGTGAGCTGAAGTGTCAGTTGGCATGGCTAATAACGGCGGTGAAGCTTCGCTGATCTGAGCTTGAAAGTGTGCAACAACTGTCAGTTAGCCAGTCACTCGTTGCTTGCGTCGTGCTCGTTCACTCGTTTGTTCGCGCCTCATTCCATGCGTCAGTCAGCTTTAAAAACGCTTAAGCCGTCGAATCAAGCTAAGACGAAGCACTTCGCGGGCTGGATTTTCAGTCAGTTTAGTGTCGTCGTCGTCGTCGTCGTCGTCGTCGTCGTCGTCGTCATCGTTGTCCTGACACCCGTTGCTGCCGCAGCCGTGATCTGACGCCGACTCGCCCTCATAACTGACACGAGCAATGAAGACATTAGCAGCTAATGGATTTGTTATTAAACCCACCACCGTCGCCACCACCGTTGGCAGCCACTGCTGCGTTATGGAGTAAGGGATTTGGCTATATTGACTGCTGCGGCTGTAGTCCCCACATCATCCCCACTGTCGTCACCAAACGCCGTTGGCCGTTGCCATTGCCATTGCCATTGCCATTGCTACGTCTGACTTAACACCACCCCAGAGCTTTAATTTGCTCATCAACAGAGCCAAGTAAAGAAATAAAGCATGAATGCTGTCTGAAATAAAATTATTACTTCATTTTAATTTCGAAGCGTTTCCCACTTTGCTGCACTCCCTTTGGCTGTGCAGGACATAAACACAAGTTCGAAGCCTTTAAGCTGATTTCCTTTGCTTTATGCGTGTTCAACCATCTGGTTTTCCGTACGCCGACGTTGATGGTTTTTGATGGGATTTCTAATTTATATGCAGTTTTCTGTTTAATTTAAGAAGAAAAAAAGAATAAAAAATAAATGTAACAATAATAATAAAAAATGCATATTTTATGGCTTTATGTTTATGTTCATATTAATTTGTTATTGTTATGACGGTTGAGAGAGCCGAGTGTGTTGGTAATAGTTTGCAAGTGAATACTAAAAGAGTATATAAAATTTAAAAAAAATCTTGACCGTAAAATATTGATTAGTTGACTCTAGAAATAAGTCATAATACTTCATCTAACAAAGGGCTTTAAATATTAACTTGTTCTGAAAATCAAAATAAAGTTGTCTCGGTCTTGTAGTTAAAAAATATACGGGAGCTTTACGTCCAGCTACATTATCTTCGACAAAAATAAATAAATAAATATTTAAATAATAAAATAACAAAAATTTTTAAAAATAAAAAAATAAGCGTAATACATATTTGTGGAGAATGTATACTTAGAGAGGCTTATCTATTTATCATCAGTTTACGCCTAAACTATATAACCGATTGAGACAAAAAATATGCCATTCGACAGGTTATCATTTGCAAATGTGCATATATTTTTTTATTAAAATTAGGTATTGTTGTGGCTGTAAAAATAGTTAAAAAAACGTCAAAGATACAACTATAAGAGAATCTCACACACACGCTTCGCATGACATGCCGACATACTACACAAACACATATATTTGGAGACAGAAAGGAAATGCATGTGGGAACAATATAAATTAAATATTGTATGAATATTATACCTCTCAAGTTTTGTCCTGCTAGCAATATTAGCAGTATATTAAATAACCTCGTATTAAGTGATTAAACATGCTGGAACGTTGGAATGAATATAGTATGAGTTACATACGTACACTAATATTTAATGCAGATATGTATGTATATAGTGTATGTGTTTTATAACGCATCGATCTTCATATATTTTTCATACTCTTATTTATTGTTCCAACCTGTTCCGTAATAATATGTGTTTTGGTCTTGTTATTTGCATGATCTGCGTTCATAAAGATATTAGAGCATTTAAATAAATAGTACTCAACTGTTTGTATTGTATTCAACCTCTGGGCGAACACTGGTTATTATTATTATTCTTGGTAATTAAGGTTACATTAAAGTACCTAAATATATTATATTAATAGCAACTAAGACCTCTGACTCATCTTGTGGCGACAAGATGAGCGGAGTAGAAAATAAGAAAATATAGTGGAGTTGGGGTATGATTTATGTATGATTTAGAATTTATTCGATTCGTTTCCATAATTTGTGTATTTCATTAACACTGCCTACTTTGAAATGTATACATCTATATTCAGTCTTAGGTTTGATTGTTCTTTGAAGATCGTCGTTATTCTAAGAGGTTTTTTTTTTCAAACGCTTCAAAAAATATGAACTTAAATTTGATGATGAGCCAAAATTCTTGCGCAATATTTAATTAAGATTAAAAATCCCACCTCTTCCTGAGTTGTTTCGATCACATTCTCTTAATAACTCAGTTTGGCTATGAAGTTTCCTAATGTCTCAATTGCTTGATTCATATTCGGATTGACAAATGATGTATGGGTATAGTCTAATTGTGTGCTAGTCGTACAGTCCCTGTTGACTGCAGAGAATGTTCGCTGATTGCGTTTTGTATGCTTTTTTGATTGAAGTTTATCACGCAGCCTTTGTTCAACGAATCACTTATTTTGCAATCAGCGAACGGCAAAAGCATTTCCTCTCTGTCCGTTTCGCAGCCGCCAATAGTACACATGCGCCGCTGCTTTGCTTCTCTGCTGCTAATCATTGAACCTCTCTTAGCAACGAAGCCGATGCTTACCACTTTCTTGCACGTGTTGCATCCTGGCGAAACATTGACAGTGGGCATGGCCCAAAGTTGTCAGTTACATAGTAAAAAGCTGTCGAAGCCATTTGACAGCCAAATAAAAAATACCGCCGGTCTGGACCGACAGCGGCAACAACAACACCAGCGATAGCATTACCATTGCAAGTGGGCCTATAAATAGTTGGACGGAGATGCTCTACGAGTATGCACTTGGATAAATGACTTTAAAAAAAAAAAAACCCAGCCACCAAAGTGCATTTAATCTTTTGTCTTTTCGCAACAACAAATTAAACCTTTTCATAGTTCGCGTTACTCAAACAGCAACAACAACAACAACCGAAACGGCAACAATGAAGAATAGGTCCGATCATTTCGTACACACCCCAAAAAATAAGAAGCAGACGAAAAAATGCATGTGTTCTGGTTGTGATGATCGTTGTTTGCCTGCCCTCCAATTGTGGCCCTCTCCAGTTCGCCAGCGTACCATGACGCTTGATCATTGGTACGAATACATATGCCGGGGTGTTTCCACTCGATACTCGACTCTGCTCAGTTTCACGCTTTATGCACAAAAACAATCATAGCCTACATAAAACTATAACCCATAATCATTATGTAGCAGGCAGTGAAGCGGCAGAGCATTCCTTAGCCGGGAGTAGCTCATCTGATCCACACTTGAGACTTCTTAAAACAAATGGTTAATAATCGCATAGCTTCATTGCTCAGCTCAGATCAGCTCAGCTCCGTTAAGCTCAGTTAAACTTGGCCTTATGCCAGTTGTTGCCAGAATGGTGGTTACTGCCATTCTAGGTACTTTTGCATTATTACTTTAGACTAATAATAGCCGAAAGCCATTATCCACGCAAGCAACCTCAGCTTCACTTGTACTTGTACACACTGGCACAGTCGCTAGGTTGGTTGCGTGTGTCGAGGTCGAAACGTTTTGTAACACTTGAAGGCATATCACAATTGGGCTTGGCGACTTCCCTCAATGAATTCACCCATTTTCATCTACTTTAGTTAATGTAATAAAAACTGTATAAAATGGTATAAAGTATGGTTGCATGGCTTAGTGCCTAAAGAGTCATACATTTTCAATCGAAATCTGTATACGAAAACTTCAACCTTATTGTTTCGATGTTGGGAAATATAAGAAATATGTTCATCTTCCTGCATATTTGTTGAAAATGGCCAGAAGCAATTCCTAGAACCAGTAGCCTTTCTCGCATAAAAGAAGTGCAGATTTCATGGGACACCCAGGTGGAGAGAAACTATCTACGAATTCCTTGGATGACAAAGAATGATATTTATATAAACATCAAGCCGAAACCAACTCAAAATTCGATTGAAATCTGTTGGATGATTTCGGAGATTAGCTCGGGCAAAATTTTGTAACAAGTGATTTTCATGTATATAAAGCTGGGAATGGACGAAATTCAAGAATAAGTTTTTTTTGTGATTTCATATATTGTTTCTTGGTAATGTTGAAAATTTATTCACAATGATATTTTTACAAAAAAAAAAAACATTTAAAAATGATTATAATTGTGATTAGATATTATTAAAAAATTGAGATGATATTAATTGAATTATTATTATTTTTTTTTTTTGAGAAAAATTATGTATTTATTTACACTTTTTACAAATTGTTCTTAAACTAGTGAACTACTACTTATTTTATTGGCAGCTTAAACAAACAAAGAAACTATTGACTATACAAAAGTTGTCAATTAAAATTTAACAGTTATGCATATAAATTTACATTTTAACTTAAAAATAAATGTTAAGACTCTGTTAAGGACTCTGTCAAGAAGAACCTCTGGGTGGCATATATTTATTTAAAAAAAAAAAACAAAGAAATGGGGAATGACAAGTCTTCATGAACCTTAGTCAGTATTTTTGTAATAAAAATTAATTGCCAAAAGTAAAAAGTAATAAAAATTACAAATGACTTAAGGTTGATTAAAAAAAATAAAAAAAAAAGAAAAAAATTAAATAAAAAAATCGACCGCGAATTCCAACTTGTGGCATCAGGGTGCTAAACTTGCGCTCTATCCACTATGCCGTTGAGGAGAATAAATTTCCATTGCTTAAATAGCTTCACTCTAAACTGAACGTCTGACGGTTTTTAGCGTTTCGATTTTTGTGTATTAACAGCTCATACCACAACGCGCATATCTTTACTTGGCTGTTTTTTTTAGCTATTTAGCTATCAAATTCAAGTTAAAGCACTCTTTCATTCAGAGCTATACGTGAGGAATATTGTGATATGTTGCATGCCTAGTCAGTAGTATTCAATAGAAAAGATGCCGTATATACATGCGCTGCTCCAGCGAACAAATTCTCATGTCCTCGACCGTTCAGATCTACAAATGTACTAAGCCGATTTGTAGTATTAAACAATACGATTTCGATGGAATTACGTATTTCTTTCACCAATTTAGACGATGCACTAATAATCGTTTAAAAATATCAGAGACTAGACTAGACAGACTACGTTTCGGATCATCAGGTTTTTAGAGTGCTAGGCGCAAGCAATCTGACTAGTGGCACATATGACCAATTTCACCTAACAAATTACATTAAGCTTTCAAAGAATTTGTCTGAGGTAATTTCACAATAAGTACTTAAAACAATTACAGCACTCATTGTTACGAGCCCTTTCTTTGATGGCAACAATTTGTGTTTCGACAAAAGAAGTGGAAAATTTTGAGGTCAACTCGAATGGTAAGATCTCGGACAACGATTTGCAATGGAACATGGTCATTTCTCATGTCACACATTGTTCTCTGTTCTGTTAACTCCTTTTTTTCTTGTTCGCAATTGTTGGCAAAACGGTTATTTGTTGTTCGTTTGTTGGTTTGTTTGCTGTCGAATATCCGTTAGAATTGTAGAACTGAACAGACTGAGCCACATTCAAATCAATTTCAATTTCGTGAAAATGCACAAATTCCAACAGAGTTTTTCTTTGCTCTTCGTAGTACCACCAACACTAGCAACATTAACAATAACAACAACGACAACACCAACAACGCTACAAGTTGCTTTAACTATTGTACAAAGCAAACTAATTTTCGTCTACCAAAGCAACAAGAACAAGAACAACAACAAAACATTAGTCGATCTCTTGAAATTGATATGAGAAGTCAGCACTGAAATGGCGGCAGCAGAATTGAGTGAGTAGCTGAAGAACTTGGAGCTGGAGGTGGAAAAAAGAACGTTACAAATGAACGAACCAACGAAACGAGCGAACGAAATCCAAATGGAAATAATTCATGCCAGAGCCAAGTTGCTTCAAATGAAGGATATGCAGAGGTATACTCGTATAATGATAATGACGACAGCGGCAACAACAACAACAATCTGAACTGAGCCACAGTGGTAGAAATCAGCCACAATAAATGAGTTCATGCAACGACTGTGAAATGAAGAAAAAGCGACCGGCATCACACAATTTTGCCAACTGCCAAATGAGGCAGTTACCTTCCTCTCTCTCTGCGCCGTATCTACAGCATGACTAGGAATAAACCTTGAATGTACGAAGAGGTTGTAACACGATGTAGACGCAGGGGAAGGCGGCACAGCACACGCAGACGTCGACGATGACGATGACGTCGTTTAGAATTTGTTTGCCATCATTCATCTCGCTCGTTCGGGCTGCCAACTTGTTGTTTTTGGTTTTTGTATAGGCAGTCGAATCGGCGCACGGCTTCGGGTTGCCATGCTTCGGCTGTGGCAATTGGTATCTGAACGACGCTACTAGTACGTTCGTTCGTTCCTTCAGTTTCTTTGAACGTGCCCACTTCATATCAGGGCTGCCCAATCAGTTAGTTTGTCAGAGCGACGACTCCCCGAAGACGTGAAAGGCAGACGATTGAGCACATTTCAAAGGGTTTGGAATGAAAATTTTGCGTTTCGCTTTGCAAAGACATTTTTGCAGATAAACAAATCATATTAAAAAAAAATTAAATAAAAAAAGAGCGGGTCAAAGGGTCAATGAAGTGTGGTTAAAGCAATTAGAGAAAAAGGAACGAATTGACTTAGCCTAAAATTAAAAATGATGTTAATTGCGCCGAAAAGGCAATGACATAGAAGGCTGATATCTTCCTAAGGGGGAATTTCTGCAATGGAACGCATTGAAAAAACAATCGCTTGAAATTCTTGTTGCAAAAACAGTCGCAGCGAAAATATTTGCCACCTACAAATAAATTCGGTCTGAGCAACGCTTAATTTAAATTTGTCTGGGAGCGTTTCCAGGTTAGCTCAAAGGTTCAGTAGATCAGCCTGAGAAATTTAACACAATTCTGTTTGTATCTGTCTTTGCTCTCATTTGTTTTGTTGTAGTTGTAGCTGTTATTGTTGTTGTTGTTATTTGCTTCAGGATGTTGCTGTCTACACGAAGCAACTTTTGCTTTTCATATTCACCCCCTCTACTCGCCCGTACGTATCACTTCAACCACTTCATTTTGCGCTGCTTTGTTTAGCTCTTTGCTTGTCGGTCGGTCGGTCGGTCGGTCTGCATTGGAATTTTGCTCTGAAATTAATGAAGGCGTTCTACCTGCAATCCATTTAATTTTTATAAACGATCTTGACTTAATGCCACTGCATATACTCGTATTCTTCCACTCTGGCTCTTGTATCTCTCACACCACTTTACTCCGCTCTGCATTGCTTCAATGTGCGATAAATTACATTCCACTTGCATTTATTGGACCTTCAGTTGATCGGTCTGTCCATCTGTCTACCTCTCCTGTCCTGTCTTGTCCGTCTGTCTGTCTGCCTGCCTGCCTGTTTGTTGCTCGGTTTGTCGTTTGGTCTCTGGATCAGTGCAACTGTCCTGGTTCATGTCCATGTGCCAGTTCTAAATCTGTTAATTAGTTTGTTCACCCAATTGCCGGTTTGCTTTGGTGGCCTTCTCATAGATTCTTTGGTCGACTTCCAGTTAGCCGATTTCTAGATGTTGCTTACCTCCGATTTTATGCGTTAAATAAATGAAGTTAATCGAAAAAGTTATTATTTCGCTGTATTTTGCATTAGCTTAAAATAGTTTGTTATGGCGAAAAGCCGCTTGGCTTTGTGTAGCGCAGCTGCTTACAGTTGGATATAAAGAAAAATTCAAATAGATGACTATAACTACCCTTTGTTCTCTAAGTTGGGTTGGCTCGTGGGTTCAAATCGGCTACAAAACTTCTTTCCGAAGTGAAACAAGAAATCATTCTCCAGAGTACTTTTAATCTGGTGGCAAACATTAATTGGACTTCACTCTTATCACCGAGGCCACATAGTAAGTGCCACCATAGTTCGTAGTTTTGTACATTGTCAGAACGGGCCGAGCTAAGCACAGGTTACCTTGCTGGGGTATTCTCACCCTTTAGTTGATATGGTCTGATGCAATACACTTATTTTAAGCAAGGAGGCGGAGGTTCCCTTTTCTTTTGTATAACCTTATGTATTGGTAGCATAGAGCCTTCTGCAGGGTCTTTAAACTTGTTGAATACCAGAGACTCTCTTTGGCTTCGACAATCGATTGTATGACTAGCCTGGTGCTACCATTTCTTGGTGTTGCGAGGTTCGTCTAATGGTGGTGACGTGAAAATTGAATATCGCTTTGAACTCTCGACCTCTGGTACGGCAGCCCGTATCGCGTCTACGCTATTTTATTACCATATTCCGTTATACGCCTCTCCATAAAAGCATGCAGACTGGCAATGTTAATATTGATGGGTCATGACCTAGCGGTAGTAAACATCACTATAGAATATATCAGAGTACACGTTAAATGCCTTTTGTTGTTTTGCTAAACAAAAGCTGCTTTTTCAGACTCCCACTCCCAAAGCACTGCCTTGGGCCTGGCATCTATACTATATAATGGTAAGTGTATGTAATACTTTGGCGCAAAATATGCTGAATCTATTTAAACAATTTAATTTTTTAAATAACACATTTGCGCTATAGAAGACACTGAGTTAGTCACTTTTCTGATTTTTCAAAGGAAAATATATATTTTTTTTTATAATTTAGTGTTTTAAAAACCAGTGCAAGACCAAGCATACCATGATAATAAAAGGGATTTGTCACTAGATATGCAGACCCGCATGAGTTGCTCAATAAACGAAAAAAAAAAAAATGATTTTTGATGAAAAACTCTTAAGCCTCACATCGCAATTTCTAAAAGGTTGTATTTAGGAGCTTGCATTAATTCTGGTCATTTGGAATGCAACTAGGCATTTATTGAGAAAAATTGGTACAATATGTATTATTCGAAATATTTTCCTATTTCTAAAAGTTTCTTATATTTCCTGTACAATTGGTTGATTTGGTGCATGCTGTTATAGGCGAAGCCAATGGCATTGGTTAGCCAAGGTATACAGTAAAACAGTCAATCCAAGTTGAAGGTCATTAGTAATAGTTCTTGTTATGGCGTTGCCTATTCAACTTATTATCTGTTTAGAACACAATATTTTCCAACAGCTATCAACTAAAGAAGGTAAAGCCCATAATTAGCGAAACAGCCTACTGCTTACGCCTACTTGCACTTGCCAGCCATGTGCGTCTTGTTGAGCAGCAGTGCTGCTGCGTCAGATAGCTCCAAGCTGAAACTCTTATTACCATGCCAACAGACCATTTTAAATAAAATTCGCTTAATAATTTTTTATTTTTTTTTAATTTGCATTACTTTATTCTCATTTTCTCAGTTGTTTCACTAGTAAACTAGAGTTTAAAACTACAACTTTTTACACACCGCACTGAATTCATTTCATTCATACAACTTTATTTTATTTACTTCTAGTTTATCTCTCATGGTCTAAAAACAAACACTTTTACAAAAAGTGCGCACTCTTAAGCTTACTTAAATAAATAATATTAACTAAAATAAAATAGAATTTACAAGTGTGCTGCTTATTAGCGATGGAAATGGATTTCATTTTGTACAATAAATGAAACAAATAAAATAAAATGGAAGCATGGGTCGTTTATAGTTTTTTTTTTATAAATAATTAAGTGCACTTGGATTGGGCTGTGGTGTATAACTAATTATGAAATGCTTACAATTTATGGCTTTTTTGTGAATTTTTTAACGAATAAAAAAAAAATTTAAAAATAAAAATTAAAATAAAATAAAAATATGGAGCAAAATAAAAAGAAATTATATAATATAAAATATTAATGTAAAAAAAGAGTCTTTATTGGCTTTGTAGTCTTTCAAAATATTTACACAATTTTTGTATCTTTTCGTTTGCTACGCGTATTTATAAAAAAATGGAAGAGTGTCTGTGCATATGTGTGAGTATTTGTTGTATTTGTATGTATGTATGTGTGTGTATGTGTGCATGTGTTTTGCTGGCATTATTGTGCCTAATAAAACTAGTCGCATATGTTTTGTAGGGTGCAAGTAATACTATGCAAGCTGGTGCAATTCCTATTTGTAATGGCAATTCTTGGTTTCTGTACAAAAAATCTTATACCCTTTTTTGCTTCGTCTTCTTTTTTTTTGTTTGTTTGTTTGTTAACACAGCCGAGTGCGGTGAAAGTAGGCCGGAAGCCACCACACTCATTAGAAAGCCAATTGGACGCCTAACGCTAACTAACGAGCCTAATTAGAACTAACTTTACACACTATGATCACTTGATTTTGTTGTTGTCAAAATGTCTCTCATCTTCTTCTCTTCAAGCACAGCCACCTTTCGTTACATGCGCCCGCCCACATTCGGTCGCTGTGTCGGTTGTGGTGGCGCATGTCTCGGCAGTGAGACCATGTGGTGTGCTGTTGGTGCGCCACCCAGCGGTGAGATGGACGGAGAGCGCGTAGCCAGCGGTGAGAGAGATGGCGAAAATGAGGGCGACATGGCGGATGAGGTGCTAAAACCGCTCGTCGTATCGTGACTGATGGGCGAGCGTGGCAGCATGTAATGTGGCCCACCGCCATTATGGCCACTATTCAGATGATGCGCCACAGTGGGTGGCAAACGTAGACCGCTGGCTAATACTGGCATGTTGATGGAACGCGGGGCGACATTCGTGAGCAAAGGCGGCGGTATGTGCGGTTTCACGTTGGCAGCTGCATGCGCCAGCAATTGTTTGCTCTTAGCGCTGGAGGAGGCACCACTGTTGACACTATGCACCGACATTGTGTCGTCTTTCAGTCTTGCGATCTCGGAGAAAACATGCGCCAGTGGTTGGTACTGTGGACCCCAATCGAGCAAATAATCCCAGTTATAACTGCCGGTTAGCTCCTCCTCGCTATGCACAATCGAGCTAAGTGAACCGTTCATGGAAGGACCCACATTACCGGTGCCAACAACGACCGGCACATCACCATAGCCGATGACATGATCGACGGCCGTGCCTATGCTACCCGCTGTCGTGGCAGCATCATCTGCACTGCTGCCACGTTCCGAACCAGCGCCGGTGACGTCATTTAGCTTGGCATATATGAGATTGGTAATGTCAGAGCGTGCGGTAGGATCTTCGTCGAACATGTGCAGCGAGTTGACCATGGGCATGGGATGATGTAGATGTGTATCTTTATTCGAACCGGCCAGGCTTTCGGAGCAGTGGCGCGATGAAGTGGAAGCTCCACCATTGGGTTCACGGTCAACGATGCCCAGACGCGCAAGGTACTCTTGCGTGTTTTGCACCGAAATGTCCGAAATGCGTCCGTCATCACTACCGACAGCGCCGGCTCCAGCAGCGCCACGCTGATGGAGGGGTCCTTCGTTGATCATGCGTATTTCCTCATCCTCACCATCGTCTTCAGCTGAGCCCCGACCACTTGAACCACTTTGCTCGGAGCCCGACAATTCGGACGTGGTGGCTGCACCAGAGTTGGAGCTACCTGGATGCGGTCCATAAGGTGGTATCTCATCGTATTTTGGCGGCGCAAACTGACCGGTGGCCACAGCAACGCCATGCGAAACAATACCACTGCCAGTGCCACCAGTGACACCACCGCGTATGGGAATTGTATCGAAAGCGCTCGGATCGACGTAGCTGTTAGAGTTGCCAACCGTTTCGGTGTTCAAGTGCGGCTTGACGACATTACGTGGCTTGCGGCTGCGCATGTGTATGAATAGAAAGATGCCCGCGGCTGCACAGAGCACCAACAAGAAGGCAATGAGCAGACCCAACGCCCAATTACCGATGCCACCTTCACTGCTGCCAGCGCCGCCAATGCCAATGCTGCTCGCCAAATTGGTGCCAGGATCGGCGAGCGGGTCGAGTGAGATTTCCACGACCGTCATGTTCGTCAGAGAGCCTTGGCGGCCTGATGAGGCTGCGATGACCAAACTGATATCGCCGCGTCCGTCAGCGTCAAAGTTGTCGTCCAGTTTCTTTTTGATCAGCACCGCGCCAGTGGTGCGATTCACCTTAAAGTATGCATGCTGCGTACTTAATTGGTAGACGACGCGTCCGTCAGGACCACGATCGGCATCGGTTGCCGTGACTTGGCCCACAACAAAGCCCAGCGGCAGGTAACCGCGCGACGACGAAGGCAACACAAAGCGATAGGTGCGCTCGGTGAATTGCGGTGTGTACTCGTCTTTCGACTCGATTTGAATGCGAACTTTAACACGCGCACTCCTGCCCCCGATGTCGGTGGCACGCAGCACGAAGTCGTAGCGATTGCGCTGCTCATAGTCGAAAACAGTGTTCGCTGTGACAATGCCAGTCTGGGCATCCACTCGAAACAGCTTCCACGAGGCAATGTCACTCTCGCCAACGCCACTCTCGGCGGCTGCGATGCTGTAGTTAAGCTGTCCGAATGGCCCGCGATCCAAATCGCTTGCACGCGCTGTAAACACTGAAGTGCCGACCGGTTCGTTCTCGCCCACGAACTCGATGTACTCGGCGACCGGGAAGCGCGGCGCGTTATCGTTCTCATCGTGCAGCGTTAGGCGGAATGGCTGCAGACTGCAGAGCGGCAGTCTTGCGCTATCGCAGGCGCGTATAATTAGCTCGTAGCACACTGCACCGCTGTCGTAGTCCAGTTTGTTGTTCACAAAAAGCACGCCACTCACCAGATCGACGGTGAACATGCGCTCGTCGTTGCCCGATGTGATGTCGTACACCACCTCCGAGTTGGGTGTGTTCTCCAGGTCCGCGTCGACTGCCGAAAGCTGTGCGATGGAGTGACGCAGTGGCGCCAGTTCGCTAATTTCCGCCTCGTATTTTGCATGCGCCGTCTCGAATTTGGGTGCATTGTCGTTGGCATCGAGTACAGTTACAAAGACGTTTATCGCAGCACTCGAGTTGTCAGCGACCTGCGCGATTTGTTGGCCCACCGCTGCCGTCGCCTGACGTTCAGTCATGACCAGGCGCAGTTTGTAGAGATCGTTTCGCTCGCGATCTAGCGGCTTCACTAATATAATGGCCTTGGACTGGTACAACTCGAAAACGCCGTCCTCATTGCCGGCGACAATGCTGAACATTAAATTGGCATAGTCAGCGCTCGCATCCAAGACATCCTGACTAAGACGCAATACCACAGTGCCCAGTGGTGCGGCCTCGTTGATCTGCGCTCGATACTGTGTCTGTAGGAACTGGGCGTGTCCAGTGCCACTGCTGCTGGGATGAACACGCAATACTGTTGCACTGCGCATAGCTGGCACGCCCGCGTCCTGTGCTGCGATCAACACAAAATAGTCGCCACTAGGCGAATTCGCCACCGCCGGCAGTTGACTCACATTCACCAAAACTATACCAGTGGACTCTTGAACGCTGAAACCCGCTACTGGCGGCTCAATGCTATAACGAATCACTGAGTTTCGACCCTCGGCATCCGCATCTGTGGCATTCAGTGTCAGGAGTTCGAATTCGTTTGTGGCAAGGGTGACGCCACCATTCACCTGTTCACCAGCGGCCGGCAATATGGCAAAGTAGGCCGGTGGTTGCTGCGCCAAGAAGCTCGGTGCATTATCGTTTTCATCGCCCACGCGCACTGTCAGCGTGGTGCGTGCCTCATGTGCAGCATCGGAGGCAATTATCTCCAGTTCGTACTCTTGCTGCAGTTCGTAGTCTAGTGGCCGCTTCAAGACCACTTTACCGCTGTAACGATCGATGGCAAAGAGCGCTTTGTTCTCGGCCTCGATACTGGATGAGTCAACGGCATCGTCGCTGAAGCGGTAGGTGAGCGCGGGATAAGTGTCAACATCGTTCGCTGAGATTGTTGTGATAACAGTGCCAAGCTCGATACCTAGAGTAAACGTAGAAGCAGAAGCAGTGTTAAGGGAAGAGTGGCATTAAGAGAAATTTCGTTAGTCTCAGAAACCTAAAAACGAAACACAACACTTTGGCAATAGTCTGTCTTGAGTCTACGCTAGTTCAAATTAAAATTCCGATTTAAGACGGTGTACAACTGACTGACTTACCTTCACTGACGCCGATGACACTGTGCGGCGGAAACGTTGGCTGATTATCATTGACATCCACAATCTGCACACGTATCGTGGCAGTGCCTGTCATCTGCGGCACCCCCTCATCGGTGGCGATCACCTTTAGCTTGTACATGTCGCGTATTTCGCGATCTAGCACAATGTTCGTCTTCACAATGCCGCTGAACGCAGGCTCAATGATGAACGCGTTGTCGTGGTTGCCATCGACAATGTGGTAGCGCAGCCGTGAATTGGCGCCCGCGCCGTCCGCATCGAAGGCCTTGACTTGCATCACGAATGTGCCCTTGCTGTTGCCCTCCCACACCGCCGTTGCGTATTGTTGCTGCGTGAAGTGCGGACTGTTGTCATTCTCGTCCTCCAGCTCGACTATCAACTCGGCATAGCTGAAGAGCAGCGGTGCAACATCGGTGCGCGCTACCAGCACCAAGCGCAATTCGTGCGGCTGCGTCGAGGCTAGAACGAAGGAACGCAACTCGCGTTGGCTGCGCTTTTGATTCGAGTTCGGACTCTGGTTGTGTGCTGCTACCAAATTAGTCGCATTGTCAAATCCCACATGTTCATCTCCGCCACGATCGCGTACGCTATCGCGACTGCCATCGCCATTGCCATCAACATCATCATACTGCATCGCACGTCCGCGTCCGTGTGCTGCCTCGGCGGCATCTGCTTCCTCTAGCTTGCCATAGCGTTCGTAGTCCAAGTAGAATGCATCGCGCACTTTGATTTCACCGCTTGTAGCATCCAGCGTAAATATACCGCCTTCGTTGCCGGCACCAAAACTGTAGCTGATCTTCTGCCTGCGACCATCCGAGCGCACTGCCGCAACCTGCAACACATGCACGCCGATCGCCGAATTCTCATGCAACCTGACACGGTAGGTTTCATTTTGGAAGCGCAGCACTGGCGCATCAGCTGCTAGCTCACCCACACGCAGCTCGATCAGTCCCACCGTACTCTGCGCCGGTGTGCCTTTATCGCGTGCAATCACCTCCAACTGTAGCAGGCGCCCTGATTCACTTGCCAGGCTCTGCGTGGCACTAAGCGCTCCCGTATTCGGATTAATGCGAAATTTACCACGTATCGCAGCCGACGCAGCGTCGTCTGTTTTGAGTGCATACAACAGCTCAGCATTCATGCCATGATCGCTGTCCACAGCGCTGACCTGCAACAAAGTCTGGCCCGGTTGTATAAGCGCCGGCACCTGAGCACGGAAAGGATAACGCTCGAAGACGGGCTTATTGTCATTTACATCGTCGACAATGATCTGCACGGGTATGCGAGAGGAACGCGCCTCATAACGGCCACCATCAGTGGCCACAACCATGAAATTGTAGCTGCTCTCCTGCTCGCGATCGAGTTTGCTGTGAATGAAAAAGGTGTCGATAAGCGGGAGAAAGAGGATAGGATACGTAAAATTTATTGTTTGACTGACTGCCTTTGCATTGCTTTGTCATGTTCTCGCTACCCTTGAGTAAATTTTGTCTAGCTATCCCACATTTAATCTACGCAGCAACCGAGCGTGAAATGAGTAGTTGACAGCGTTTTAGGTACATCCATTACTGCTTATACTTCTGCTTCTTTTTCTTCTTCTTATTTTAGTTATTCTATATGCTAATGAGCCTACCATACATAATCCCGGCAATTAGCTGCCGAATTAGCTGCCAGTTTCTCAGCTCGTATTGGCCCAGAACAATACTTGCAAGTACATCAAGCTTCAAGATTCTTGCACGTTCGAATTTCCGCTCAAACGTACAACGTCGTCGTCGTCGACCTGCGCTTCTGCCCTTTATCATGCAGTCAACTCAACTCAATCTAATCCGATGCCGTCAAGTGGCGCGGATAATAAACTAACTAAAATAATTGCAAGCCAAGTCCATTTTTGCGCTTGTTGCTGTTGCTGCCACCATCGTTGGTGTTTTTATTTTTGCTGTTGTTGCCATTGTTGCATGTCGAGCAATAAAACGAATTTAGCAAATTACAAGCCCATCGAGCCCATGTAGTCTTCTTCATCTGTCGTTATTGTCGTTGTTGCTGTTGTTGTTGCTGTTGCTGTTGCTGTTGCTGTTGATGATGATGACGACGATGATTGTGTTGATGATCATGAGACAGACAAGCGCACAAGCCAAATGATTTTATGAATTAAATCAGTCAAAGTGAACGAAAGGCAATCGCGCATGGACCAAGCCAGCCAAGCTGCAATTGTTGCTTCTTGCTTTGCTGCGGCTGCTCTTCTCGCTGCTGTTGCTCTGCTCTTGCTCATCATCAACGCCATAATTCCAATTGGTAGACAACTGAACAATTCAGCTAGACCAACCAATACTAAAGCTCACTCACTTGAAAGGTGGAAAAAAAAAATGGAACGACCAAACAAACGAACATTTTTGTATCTTTTGAGCTTTTGTGGCTACTCTCTTTAGACAGACGACGACGACGACGACGATGACGACGACACCAATAGCCAGCAACACAAAAAAAAAAAGCTAAGTAGAAGTAACAACAACAACAACGTCACGAATTGTTTGTTACTCGTCAGTTTGTGCTATTTACCTTTTCTTTCTTGCTGATCAGCGACTTCTTGCTTTGCTTTGGTCTCTGATTTTGTATCTGTTGTTGTTACTTTTATTGTTGTGCTTTTTTCCTCAATTTTTTGCTGTACTCTTTTTTATTTTTGTATTTTTATTTTATTTTTTATTATTCAGTTTATTCTGGCGGTTTCGCGTTTTTATTGTTTGCCGACAATCAGCGCAAGATAAAAATTGGTACATGACAGCGGATCGCGTTTGTATAAATGGCAACACTGACGCTACTGTCATTCTAAATTGCAGTCAGTACTATTTTTCGCTGAGATACACCACAACAACAACAACAAAAAACAACAACAAAAAAGTAAAGAACTCAACTAGGCGAGCAACTTCGTCTGTGCACAGACCCACAGAGACTATTGCTGCATGGAAAGTTTTGTTTTGGCGGACTTTAGCAGAGTGAGTGCAGCGCGGCTTCTATTCACATTGCACCTTTAAATGGGCAACCGGAACCACTTTTGCGATTTTATGAACTCCGATATTAAGTGGAGACAATGCAATGGAGAGAATAGATACTCATTTTTTACATTAGCTAAAATTTGTTGTAGAAGAAGATTGGGAAAACAAAAAAAGAAAAAAGTGTCGCAAGAGTCGAATTCATTTTTTCAGATTACCCTAAATGGGGAAATTATATTGAAATAAATTTATAATTCAAATCCTACTCTGCTCATCAAAGGAAAGCGCAGATGGCCCAGTCAAAGGTAAATCGGAAGAAATAGTGAAACTTCGCAACAAGATAAATTCAGAAATAATTATGCTCCATAATTGGGGCTCCCAATTTTGTATGCAATACCACCCTACACAGAGACCTGAGTATCTCAGCAACTGTGTTGAATAAAATTCGTTAAAACTACAGCCGAAATCACCAGAGGCTGCAATCTCATACAAGCAGTCTGGCCAAAAGCCTCACAATTGACATGACGCGACGACGGCTGAAGAGACTTTACCCTAATGAGCTTCTATGCGGAAGCTTGCCGCCAAGTTGAATTTACGCTGCTATTTAATCGCTCTCACTTTACTATTCAAAACAATCACAAGAACAGTTTATGCTACTTCGAGTCTATATAATGATAATCAAAGTAAAAAAATTAAATAAAATAATTATCTGTCAGGTTCTGGAATATATGCCCTTAAATACAGCGCATCTGACAATAACATTTAGGGTGGGCACTCGTGAAATGTTTCTTTTTTTAAATAAAGTGCAAATAAAGTCCAAAATACTACACCTTCTGGGATACCCAGAATATATCAAAACTGGTATATATAAAATCAATAACGGTTGCGCTGCAGCATGTATGTAAATAAGTAGAGCTTATCAATAGAGAAGAATAATGTAAAATTTGAGACCACCAATTTTTCCACGGCCTTCTTACTTCATTTATAGACTCAATTATGATACCAATTGTTGTTCGAGTAGATAAATAGAAAGAGCGACTAGTTCTGAAAAACTTTAATTCGTAATGCTACTACAATTTTCACTTAATTGTAAGTTGGACTCCAATATTCTCTTAAATGCTCCTTTCCTGCCACTCACTCGATCTCACGTGATAGAACAATCAATGTATGGCATCGGTTGTTTTGTTAGCTTATTAAAATGAGACTTCAACACCAAATTCTTTTATTTTTTTGTGCAGTTTAAAAGCATTTTCTTATAAACCCTCAACGAAGCTATTAGTCAATTGCCATATAATTCCTGAAATGCCAATTCCCAAGTGTATAGAAAATATTAGCGCCAATGAACGAAGCTGACTTGTCTTCTGTTTATTAGAGAATATAAATATATAATAATACTTGGAAAATGCCAACGAGATGAGCTCGCTGATTTGATACAATTCGAAAACAATTTGTTTTGTTGGTAATTATGGCATTAGTTGTTTTAGAACATTTATTCATTTATTCCATTTCAATCCAAGCTCCTGAGAAGGCTTGTTGGTACTGAATGTTATGTCCGTCGCTCAGTCATTCACAGAGACCTGCAGATTTTGACGGTGACTAAAGAAATCGCGAACTGCAGCAAAAAACACATTATTCGGCTGGGTTCTCATGAAAACTATCAATTTAATGGACAAAAGCCCACACACTCGCTGGCTCAAGTGTTTCCAACCTTTAAAACACCAAAAAACTAAGTGTCCTCTCTCTCTCACTCACTCTTATGACTTTCACAACAACTCACTTGTCAATTTTTTTTCACTTTTATTTGCGTGGTCTCCTTCGCGAGAATAGCAACAAAATATTTAAAAAAGTTAAAAAAATAATATTTAATGTTCCATTTGATAAATATTTTTAATGTAATATTTTTGAAAGTCTCTAGCGTGGCATCACATGGAGACGCCATAGTGCAAAGTTGGTTGTGGGTTCTTTCAACCGACTCAATCTAAATAAAGTTTTTGGAATGGATTGAATGCCATTGAATATTTTGCCATTTGCCATTTAGATGAAGGCTCTTTAACGCCTTCTGCTTAATTATTGAAAATCACAAATTACTGTAATAAAGAAATGTTTGCTTCCGGTCGGAAAATTGCAGTGTCATTGATTTCATAATTTGCAGATTTCATAATTTGCAGTCTATAAATTGGACTATGCAATTTATTAAAGAAATAATAAAATTATCTAATATATTATTCAATTTTCATTATGAAACTAAAATTTCTTGCCCAATAAAAAACTAAAGATCTGAGTGAAGTTTGGGGCACTACTACTTTTTATTTACATTTACAAGATAACTTCAAATCAATGTATCGCGATAAAATTGTCACTCGGCATCGTAGGATCAAATAAACGACTTCCTTCATGAACGTGCTTCAGGGCGAAACTATGCGAGTTGTCCTTCAGCGTGGCGCGCTTGTCAGTAAAAACCCAACATACTCGTAAGACAAAAAATCGGACAGACAGTGAGATGTGCAATGCAATACATGCGAGTATGGCGAGCCCCATACGAGCATAAGAAATGTTTGTAGGCTTTCGACGTTTCGGTTGTTCGCTGTTTTTTGTTCTCTACGCATGTGCGTTTTTGTTTTATGTATCGCAACAAGCAATTGTTGTCATCATTGATTGTCAATAAGCATAAATTTGCACCAGAGGGGGTCCTTGCCATATTCGCGTTCGCATTCGTTGAGAATTAACTTTAATGTGCGCAACGCAGCAATGCAGACGCTGCCAGAGTTAACTTCCACTTTTCTGTTTGCAGTTGCAGATTTTTTTTATTTATTTTTTATTCTTTTTTGGTTTTTTTCATCGACATATTTTTTCGTAGTCGGTGAAGGCGAACAAGAACAAAAAAAAAAACATTTTAAATGAAGGAAAAAAAGCCAAATTTGTTGTTACAGAGTAGTAGTAGTCGGAAGCGGGGTCGGGGTACTACGGAGGCAGAGTCGTCGGCAAAGGAGTTCGCTATTTTTAGCGATAGCAACTCCTAAGCCAGAGCAGCTAAGTCGTATTTATTGTTGAAATCCTGCGCAGGAACAAGATTGTTTCATTGGAATCTCGGATAATTTGTTGTTTATGGCTCTGTGTTAATAATAAGCGTAGGCTGCGCGCTCGCCTGTTTGGATTGCTGTAACCAGTCGCTCCCTCGGACACCGTCGTCACAGTCGTCGCTATCAACATCATTCTTATTGATGAAATTATTTTGGTGTGTTCTTGCGGCCTTCGCACGAGATTCGCACTTGCGATAAGATATGCACGAGATACTGGTATGCTGAGTCGCTGAGACAGAGCTTAGGTGGAGGTAGGCAAAAGAGTAAAAAAAAAAAAAGGGAATCGAACACCCACAAAGTCTAAGCAACTAAAATGAACTCTGACCTGAGTGCTGACAAAGGCTTGGTCACTTATTATATTTATTGTGTTATATTTAAATGGAGTGTAGCAGGGAGCTTGCAACTTACCCGACTGTCGTGATGAGCCCGCTCTTGCTGTCAATCGCGAACTGCCATTGTGTCTCATTAGCGAGCGCATAAACGAGTCGCGCATTGACGCCCAAATCTGCATCGCTGGCCTTAATGCGCAGTACACTCGTCCCAGTTTCGGCGTCCTCGGCAACGTGAGCCAAGTACTTGGACAGCTCGAAGCGCGGCGCGTTGTCATTCTGATCCTCGACAATGACACTGATGTTGCAGTGGCCCTGGTAACTGATGGGTGAGCCACGATCGGCGGCCTGCAATTGCAGCGTGTAGCGTGAGTGTTGCTCACGATCCAACGGCCGTGCGGTCAGTTCACCCGTGCGCGAATCAATGCTAAATTTATTGCCAAGGTTGCCACCTGTCGCACGAGTAACAAATAAAAAGAAAATTTTAAGAGTTAAGGAGAGGTCGTTGAGAGAGGTAGATAGAGTGAGTGTAAGTGGCATGCAGAATTGCTTCCGTGATCACATCACTTGATCAACGAGCATACACTTACCAATTATGCTGTAAACGATTTCTGCATTCGGGCCCTCATCCAGATCGGTGGCCACCACTGTGTGTATCACCGCCGCATCACTGTTCTCCGGCACCGAGAGACCATAGCACGAACCCGGTCGAAATTCAGGTGCATGATCATTAATGTCGACGATTGTAATGATAATCGTGGCAATGTCAAATTGTCCATTCGTCATCGTCGTTGCGCTCGCTTCCGTGCTGCCATCCGATGAGCGCTGTTTGCGTCCCGCACCGGCTGTCGCCATTGCTGTGTGCCGATTGGCATCGCGCACATAGATCGGTATCGTGTAGCGGGCCTTCGACTCGCGATCGAATTGGCCGCGCGTGGTGACAATGCCGCGCTGACTGTCAACGTGAAAGTGATTATCGGCGACACCTGTTGGTATCTCATAGGTGAGATTGGCTGCAAGCAAAGCAGAATGAATACAAAGCCATATTAGCGTTTAACAGTCGAAAATTGCACAATGCAAAAAGAAATGCCAACGAGCACATCATCGATGACGAGTCAGAGCCGCCATTTTCACGATTTCAACTTAATTGCCGCCAGTCAACCGCATTCCGACTGTCAAAGTTGACTACGTCTTGCTCTTATTTCGTTTTAATTGCGGCGCAAATATATGCTTCCGTGTCCTTGATTCAACTTTTAGATGTGAGCAATTAAGAAGGCAAACTCGTCTGCCGCAGACCACCGCGTGACTCGGTACCGGTACGAGTAGATCAGCCTGACGATATTAAATGACTGGCATCAAAATCTCGCATTGTATACTTAATTTTACAGTCAGGGTAATATATCTCAGAGTTGCCAGTTACAAGCTTCGAAAGAAGATGTACTACAACATGGTACAACTGCTGAAACTGCAAAAGTAGCGTCGTTGAAAGAGCTACAAGTGTTGCTCGATAAGTCACTGACAACTGTACGAAGAGCTTGGAGCAGAAGATTTGCATGTCATTTCATAAGCCATAAAGGGGTAGGAATGGAGTGATTGAATAACTGGTGAGATCATTAAGACTATACTAAAAAGGAAATTGTTTATATTCGCAGTTTCAGCAAATCTGTGGTCTATGCGCAAGAATACAAACAATGAAGGGCGAACATTTTTCAATAATTGATGACCCTGCATGACTAAGAATTTAGGGTTTTTCGATAGGTGTCCGAACTTTTTCTATCTATATATATAAAATCGTTGGACGTTTGCTTGTTAGAAACGCATGTTCTCAGAATTCATAAGGGCTACCTAGCTCAAATTTTTACCATGGGTTCAGTTCGAGATTTTATCTAAAGCAGTGAGTACGCTCTCATGTATACAAAGAGAGCTCAAAAGCAAAGAGTTTATAAATGAGTTCTCTCTGATAAAATATAAAATAAAGCAAGCGCAAGCGGCAAGCGCATGAGTCTGTCGTGCACATACTACAGAGGGCAAGGCAAAATAACGTTTGCCGGGTTTGTTAGTTTTTAATAAAATTGTATTATCAGCTGAAAGCACAATTGATTCAATTAGTAATAGAATATTACATCCTTCAAATAGCCGCAACGGCTGTTAAAAAAGTTAAATGGTTGCCAGATGTTAGTATTTTGAAGTTAGGACGTCCTTATTGAAAAACCTTGTAGTTGCTAGATTGTTGATTTATTTTCTAATATCATGTTTAATAACAAAAACTTTAGCCTATTGATGGCACAATAGGTAGTGTTCTGTACCATGAACCCACAGCAGAACGCTTCCAGTGGTGCCAGGATATATCTTCTTATTCCTACGCTGATTGTACAAAAATCATAAACCAAATCTTTCTTGTGATTATCAATGACTTATCAAACGACTCTAATACTCTTGCCTTGCATTGAGTTTCAGGGTATTCCACATAGTATGACTAATGCCGAGCTTGTCTTATTAGATTTTATGTTATTACATGTAGTGCATAATAACATGCATAACTCATGATAAATAAAAAATATATGAAAAAATAGTTTTAATGAAGTCAACTCACCATTGTCAGTGCCATGAAAAGTCTTCGCGCCCACTTGCAACACAAAAGTGCCGCTTTGCACGTTCTCGAGAATGCTGGCATGGTAGACAGCCTGTAAGAAGCGTGGCGGATTGCTGGCTGTGCCTTGCACCACAATCTGTAGGTTCAGTATGGTTTGTTTAGGTGCTGGCGAACCGTAATCACTGGCGCTGATGGCCAAACTGTAGCTGTTGTACTTATTGGCCATTTGGTCGTCATCACTGGCGGCGGGTGGCAACGACTTGGCCAACTCGATGAAACCAGTTTGCGTGTTGATGCGAAAGCGTTCGTCTGCGTTGCCACTGACGATGTCATAATTGATGCGGCCGTTGTCGCCGGCATCGCGATCGATGGCCACAATGTGCGCAACGATGTCGCCGATGCGTGTGGCATCGCTCAAGTAGAGGCTGGCGGCGTTTGGGCTCGCCAGCGCTGCAGGCGCAAGCGTGGGTGCGACAAATTGTGGCGCATTGTCGTTGACATCGATGACCTTGACTAGCACCGTGACCGAGGTTTGCAGGCGTTCGCTTACATTCGAGGACTGATCCAGCGCCTGTACAATTAGCGTGTACTCCGTAATGATCTCATAATCGAGTGGCGCATGCAGCGTTACGGCGCCGGTGAAGGCGTCGACAGTGAACAGTGGTAATGCCGACGTGTGCTCAGCGGCGTTGGCATCTTGATTGTTCATAGTGGTTGTGATGGGGGTGGCACTATCACTGCTGCTGCTCACATTGTGCATCGGTGTGTAGCGCAACAATTTGTACTGCAACTCGCCGTTTGTGCCCGTGTCAGCGTCCGTGGCCGTGCAGTTGTATAGCACTGCACCCACAGGTGTGCCTTCGCTCACTTGCAGCACAATTGGATCCTCTGACCATTGCGGTGCATTGTCGTTTACATCTGCAATCTCCACTTTCACGGTGATTGCACTGCTCTGCGGGTTATTGCTTGCTGTTGTGTCCAGAGCGCGTATCTCAAGTCGGAACTCTGACTGTAGCTCGCGATCTAAGCGTCGTGCCACCACAAGGCTACCTGTATGGCGGTCTATGTCGAAAGCGCCCTCAATGTGATCCTTTGCGAGCGATGTGAGCGTGTAGGTCACATAGAGGTTATTATCCTCGTCGTTGTTACTGTTGCTGATCATATTTTGCTGATCGGCTCGCTCGTTCGGACCAATCGAACCCACAACGTGACCCACGGGGGCATCTTCGCGTACCTGTGCATGAACAAAGGAAAGCAAAGCGAAAATGCGGCAATGCAATTATTTTATTTTCATTATTATTAACGTGTGAATGTCGAATGTCTTTGGCGGCTGCTGGTGGGGCAACTGTGCTTGCTGACTGGTCGGCTGCGTATCTTAATCTCAACAACAGTGTTGAAAATCCAATCTTAAAGCAATAATTCATACTTGCAGATTACGAAGGCAGCAGAACATTTAAGAAATTTCATTTATTTGCTGATATCTGCTTCTTTACATTGTTGCAAAGCGCTGGCGCGGGGGCAACAACAAACACAAAAAGAATACAAAAAGTACTCGGCACAGAAACTTTGAAGGCGGTTGGTTGGCACCGAAGAAGCAACCTCAGCAGTGCAACAGAAATTATGCATTCCGTCCAAGTTTGGCGGCCCCAAAAAATCAGCAGTGGAAAAAAGGTATCTCTCTCTGTGTATGTGTGTGTGTGTGTACAACAAAAGACGATAAAAGGGACTCTCGGACTCGGCAAGAAGAATTTAATATGCAAAACCGCAAAAACCGTTCACAGACAGTGGAAGGCAATGCCGTCAACAGTTGAGTTGCGTTGAGTTAGTTTAGTTGAAGAGTCAAAGTCGACTTGAGGCCGAGCACTGCTGCCTCCTCATATTTTCTGTTCTTTTTTTTCTTCTTTTTATAAAAAATAAAACATTGAAAATATTGTTTGGGTCGCCAAAATGGAGACACAAAAATGACAGCCTCGAGATTTATGCCTCAAACAACCGACGACTGCTGCCCCCTTGCAAGCGGGTAAGTTGCGCTCCGATGTACGGTGGTCACTCAGGCACGTAGTTGCGTACTAACGACTACTGCGGTTTTGTTTTGGTTACGCATCGCACTTGAAATTATGCAAAGAATTGCCTCTTGAAGCCAAGTTCAAGTCGATTCGTGCACCCTTCGCCGCCCAGGGTGTTGCAGCGCCGCTCCACAAATTCGTCTTGTTGCAAGCGCAAAATGGCGTATGATTTGTTGGACACTTTTATGGTCGCACAAAAAATGAGTTTAATCTTCTTTAGTTTAGTTTGTATGCTTCAATGAAGATTCCTTGTTGTTGTTGTTGTTGCTTTTCGCGCTTTTTGGGCATTCCACTCCAGGCAAAATGGGTTAACCGCGTCGTTTTCAACGGGAATTGCTTAATTACGCCTCGGAATTATGGTTTATTTTGTAATTTATTTGAGAGAAAAATTTGTGGCGCGTCTTTTGCTTCCGTTAAAGTAGTGTGACTCAGGTGGGTTTTCAGTTTTTGATAAAGCGACAATGTTGCTGATGCTACAGAGAGTGAATGGAAAGCATCAAGTTGCTTTAAAAAAAACTTCTTTTTTTAAGAATCTCAATCTCAAGGAAGCACAAAAACATGTGTCAGCGAATGAAAGTTAAATTTTGCAGGTAACAGTTTAAGATAATCTTATAATTTTTGGTATAGAATTTGAAAGTTGGGCTTACAGATCACCAGCTGGTGACGACGACTGCGTCTGCATAGAATTAATACCTCGCGTAGCTTGATTTTTACTCCAAACTTAAATTAACCGCCATTGACATTCTCTTTTGCGACACTTTACGCCTAAACTATATAACCGATTTTAACAGAAAATATACTATTCGCCAGCTGTTCATTTGCATGTGTGCACAATATACTTTCTAATAAAATTAGTGGGCGTAACAGTTAAAAGTTGTCACACATACAGCTGGACGAACACTAGTATTAATTAAAGATTAGAAAGACAGATGCAGAAGTTTAATTGTCCGATATAATTTTTTTTTTCCTATTAGTCCACCTGATTCTACTATAAAAGTTATATATGAGACTATGCTAAAGGCTGGTTATGATAGAATGGAATTTTGCCTTTTTCCCGATTACTCAGATTAACAGAATATCTAGCCTTACCTATGTAGCCTATATAGGTGATATGGAATGAGCCAAATCTATTATCCTTGAAGAGAGCACTCTATAGTCTACCTACCGCATCGAAAGAGAATATTCTATATGTGATCAAGGCATTTAAATGGTGAGACCACGTATATAGCCTGTCAGTATGTAGAAAATCAATGAAATGTAGAAAACCTTTTAGGAGTGCATATATATTTTCATGGAACAACTCCGATTATTCCACTCAACCACGTTAGGTAGTACTTCGTCAGAAAAGACTTGCTGACCAATGTTGGTGAGACAAGTAGCGGAGGCTTGTGCATGAAATTTGGTAATTGACCAGTGAACAGTTCTCTGCAAACTGGGCTACATTGCCAAGCATCACTGAGAATTTTACATGGGCTCTATAAATTTGTAAATACCAGAGAGTAACTATGCAATATTGAAGTGGTTGAAGTGTCTCTATAAGAAGAAGCTTTAAGCCAGTACCTGCGCTTATGGATAATATCAGAGAAGAGTGCTAATAATTCCAGATAGCACATTTTACTTATGCATTTCAAAGGCTTTGTGTGAATAAGTTTTACAATAAAATGAGTCTTTCTGAGCATTTACCTGTTCATTCAGATACTTTTGTGCATTCCGATGTGACCAGGAAGTGTTAAAATGCTGTGTTCTCGCAGTTGTGCCATTACAACGACTGCTCGAAATAAGTCAACGCCAACGCAAGACAGCCAAGAACAAAGACGGCGAGAATTCAACAACTGCAACAACTGCAACAACAACAATAACACCAACAACAACAAGAACAACGGCGAAAATGCTCGAATAAAGTCAAACTCAAAGGGAAGCCGCCACGACCGGCGAATTGCGAATGGCGAATAGTGAATGACTCGACGCGAGGCCAGACCCGACGAGGCGCGCTCGAAACGCAACGAAATATGTCAATTTTAATTGTAGCCGAAGCGGATTTAAGGGCCTCATCTGCCGCGCGACGCGCAGGCAATTAAATGCATGTCAAAGCGTCGCAGCGTCGGTGTTTGACTGCGAGTGGCAAAGCACTGCGAAGGAAGCGCAACGCGGCGCAGCGCCAACTGACAACGACGGGTGGCGGATGACGGGCGACGGGCGACGGGCAACAAAGCAATGCCAGGAGTGGAAGGTATGCAAAACATGTGCGAATCGAACGTGATGAAAATGTTAAGAAACAATGTTGGCAGTTGGACAAAGGAGCATGGACAAAGGAAAGGAGCCGCACCATCGAGTGATGTTTCAAATTGTAGTTAATGGGCGAAGCAGCAAGAAATGTCAAAGTGACAATTACGCGTGTGTCTGATAATCACGTTGATGAGTTGCGGTGCGACGAGGGGTAGTGCCATGTGGATTATGACAGTTTTGGACTGCGACAACGATGAAGCAACTCCCACGCTAGGCGCGACTTGCTGGCTGAGCTTGCTGGTGAAGGCAGTTAGCAAAGAATCGTGTGCTTAGCTACTGTCACGTGAAGCCACAAATCAAATGCGCACAAACAAAAGGATGACAGCAAACATGGCCAACGCCGCTGCCGATGCTGTAGATGCCGCCGCTACCGCCAACGCTGTTGCTCATTTGCGGGCGCTGCAACTTGCTTACAACAGTGGCAGCGACAGGCGTGAACAAAAGCGGCCATGATCACGAATTCGCTTAGGCTGCACTACTAACAGCAGAAGGCGCGACAGTACCAACGGGCTAACTAGAAGTAAAACTAGAAGCGCATAGAAGAGCACAAAAGCAAAACAATTTCCAGGAATTTCCTACAGCAGCAACGCCATAAATCTCGTCTGTGCGAGGTACGCCAAAAAACAACGAAAGAGGCTACTCACCCTGAAGACCAAACTGGAGCTCGTGAATGTTGGCCGATTGTCGTTGAGGTCCAACACTTCGACGCGCAGCATGCGCAATGCCTGCTTCGGTGGATTGCCACCGTCGGTGGCAGCCACGGCCAGGCGGTAGATGCTGCGCTCCTCATGGTCGAGTAGTACACGTGTGCGTATCACGCCCGTGTGCGCATCAATGCTAAACAAGCCAAAGCCATCCGAGTCGCGTCCTTTGAGTAACGAATAGCTGATTGTCGCATTTTGGCCGTTGTCACGATCGACGGCACGTATGCGCACCACCTCGGTACCGGCTGGTTGTTCCTCGCGCACGCTCACCACGTCTTCCTGTGGATCGACAATGTCTGGCGTATTGTCATTCACATCGGTGACATGGACTTTGACGGGTACGCGTGTGCTGCGTGATGGATTACCCTGATCACGGGCCTCCGCCACGAGGTCGTAGATGGCGCGAGTTTCACGATCGAGTGATTCGCGTGTGGTGATCTCGCCTGCAAGAGAGAAGTAAGCAAGGAAATACGAATTTAGGAGCGTGGCAAAGATGCAAGTATTTATGATTACGAGTATAGTGTCCGGTGTATTGTCGACTCTAAGCAGAACAAGTACAAATTGTGTCAACACGCAAATTGAAAAGTTTTTCGCTCAAATTGTGGCTTCACATGCAAATCAAATTTTCATGCTGCCATTCATCTAACCAGCAATTCCATTCATACATTCATGCAGTCCGCCCTCCTCGAACAGGAGGAAATTGTAAATTTTGTACAAATTAAACAAGCCCGAGTATGCAGCCTGGCAGCTACGGTTAGCCAGCATCTTCGTATACATTGTTTGTTGTATGGCTTTGTATGGCTGGCTTTGTCTGAGCTCAGGTTCGCTTCAGTTTGGCTGTGTTTAGCCAGTTTCAGTGCTCGGAATTGGGTCGCACATGATTAATGTTAGCTGCTGTTAGACTTCGGTGGGCGCAGAGTCGGCGAACACACACAGTTGCTTGAGACTATCAGAATTTGTTGCCCCCGGCTGTAGCAAATCTCTGGCTTAATGGCCAAAAGCGAATCAAGTCGGCCAATAAACCAGTTGCTAGCGTTGTGAGGAAGCGCAATGCCAGCACCGGCAACGGCAACAGCACTAGTACCGGCACTAGGATTATCCGCACGCGATTTCCATATTTAATTTAAATGAGCCACAAAGAATGATGTGTGCCTGTTTGGCCAACTAACAGTAGCGGCACACACACACACACATACACACATACACAAGCACAAGTTGACACACAGCTAGAGATACGGACATGTACACGTTGGGACACGCACACAGTGGCCAGAAAATGTCAACTCGATGATATTCAATTGACGGATGAGCTGACAGCGTTAAAACTGTTGTTGCGCAAACACTAATGGCACTACTGACGCAAGAACAGACGCTTGGACGGCTGACTGAATGCTGTGTTGGTTGGGCTTGGTGTAGACTGTGCTTTGGTTAAGTTTGCTGGCAAGCGAATATCGCAAACAGATCGCTTTTTATCGCAACTGATCGTGCGTTTGTCGCCTTGGCTGTAGCATTAGAGCTTCGGCAAAGGAATAGAGCAAGGAAGAACAGGTTTCGAACGCGTTTGATCTATGTTAGACAGCAATGGTTTGGAGCTGATGCTGCTCGTGCTGCTGCTGCTGCTGCTGCTGCTGATGGTGGTGGTGGTGGTGGTGGTGGCGCAGTCAGAAGTGGAACAGTAATGAATGACCATGGGTCATGGCTGCCTGACTGACTGACTGACTGCTTGCTTGCTTCGTTGCTTGTTTGCTTGCCTGAATGACTTTCTTTCTACCTTGACAGTCGCATTGCCGCTGCGACGGGAAACCTAACCATTGCTGCTGTCGACATTGAGTGAGTTGTTAGAAATGTTGTTGGCCATTTTTTCGCTTGTTTACTGATTTCACAGCGCAAAAGCTGACACTAATTTATGTTAAAAGGAAATACGTAATTCGCTCAATACACAAATTAACATATGTACACGTACACTACTACAGATACTACTAAACTACGACTCACCTGTTACGGGAT
This sequence comes from Cacoxenus indagator, assembly GCA_035041755.1. Taxonomy (NCBI): domain Eukaryota; kingdom Metazoa; phylum Arthropoda; class Insecta; order Diptera; family Drosophilidae; genus Cacoxenus; species Cacoxenus indagator. The sequence continues at coordinate 577,738 of JAWNKX010000884.1, forward strand.
TAACTTGAAAGCTGGTATTCGTCGGTATGAGAGCATAGCGTATGGCCGCATTCTCACCCAGGTCCATATCGGTTGCACCCACAATGCCCACCAGAGCGCCACGTCGCATATTCTCCTCGATGCTAAAGACATAGGAGCTGTGCGGAAAACGCGGATCATTGTCGTTGGCGTCCAGCACCTGGATGAGCACACGTGTGCGCGCATGCGCTGCCGGCGTGCCATTGTCGCTGGCCAGTACCGTCAACTCGTAGCGATCGCGCGTCTCACGATCGAGCGCGCCGCGCAAATAAATCCAGCCACTGTTCGGAAAGATGCCAAAGAGCTGCGCAATGTCGGCATCGACATTGCTCTGTGCGTGGTTGGACATTGTTTGACGTTGGCCAACACTGGCATTGTGCGCTGTCGCAATGCGATAAGTGAGGCGAGCATTGTTGCCGGTATCCAAATCCATGGCGTTCACTTGTATGATCTGTGAAAACAAAGTAGAAATGGACTTGTACTCGCTATTAAATTAATTTTGGAGTGCGCTGCTCTTTTAAACAGCCACTTTAGCATGCCCGTTAAACCCACTAAAAATCGTTTCATTTACAAGCATATTTCTTTCGCATTGAGTAGCGTCTCAGCGGAGTGAGGCTGTCGTTCGAAAAATCATTGGCTTTGGTTACTTGAGTCGGCTTGAGAAATACCAAACACGGTTGGCGGTCATCAATCATCTTCGGCATCGTCAACGGCTTCGGCAAGCAACTTTGGAATCTGCGATGCATGTCTGTGTAAATCTCAAGAGGAATCCCTAGAACTGACTGTAACTTGTTGCTTGCTGTCGCTCGAGTAAAGTGAGCTGGCGAACTAGACGCGCCAAACGATGTCGAGTACGATTTCAAAGATATGAAGTGATTTTATGTGCAAACTAGTTCAGCGGATTTCGACTCGTTTCAATTCGATTCGATTCGATTCGATTCGACTTGACTTGACTCGAAATGCCAAAGCAACAGAAGCAAAGCAGCACGCTCGACTCACTTGGGTGTTGAGAGATATTTTAAATGAGATATGACGCGGCTGCTTCATGTCTGCCCAGCGCGTTGGCTGCCCGTCTATGGCTGGCTGGCTGACTAGCTGACTAGCTGACTGACTGACTGACTGACTGGCTGAGTGCCTTTGCTGCATGGCTTGGCTAACTGACAAAAGCGTGACTTTTAGTGGCTGTTAATCAAATTTATGTTGCGCATTTACTTTGCATTACAAAAAATTTATTTCAATAACAAAGACCGTCAGCCTGCCACCGAAACTTAGCATAACCAGTTGCCGCTGGCATTGGCTATGGCACTGGCACTGGCAGTGGCAGTGACGTTTGGCGCGTTTGGTAGGTTTGCTAGTGCAGCAATGCACTTACCTGCGAGTTGATTGGCAGCGATTCGAGTACCTTGACCGTGTACTCATTACGCTCAAATAGCGGCGGATTATCGTTAACGTCCTGCACATCGACTAGGATGGTTAGATTCGCGGCCAGCGGTGGCTGCCCAGCATCGGTCGCAGTTACAATTAACGAATGACGCTGCGTCGACTCGTAGTCCAAGTGTCGTGACAATGTGAGGTGGCCTGAGCGTGCATCGATAGCAAAGAGATTTGGCAGTGATGACGGTGCTGCAGCAAGCGCTGTGGTCTGCACACCGACGCGTTTACCGCCAGCAAGTGTAACGGATGATAAGAGACTACCATGCGATGATGACGATGATGCTGATGTGCTATGGGAAGTGCTGTTGTTGTTGCTTGTGCTGCCGTTGCTACCATCACTGTCCGAGTGCAACATGGTCAGACTATAGCTGACCTCACCACTTTTGCCGGAGTCCTTATCATGTGCGTGTGCAGCATAGACGGGTGTGCCCAGCTCTGCGTTTTCTGGCACGGAAATGCGCACCAAGCTGGTCTCGAACTCCGGTGCGTTGTCGTTGACATCTTCGATTTCGATGTTGACCTAAGCAGAGCAGAGAGCAGTTTGTGAAGCGATTGTGAGTAAGATAGCACCCCGATAATTACCTGCGTGTGTCCATAGACTGGCGGATCGCCGCATGTTGCTTGTATGTTTAGCAATACTTGTGCCTTGGTTTCATGATCCAGCGGACTTACAATGTGTATGTTACCCGAGGCAGCATCAATGCCGAAATAGCCCTCCGGATCACCGGAGTAAATTGAATAGCGCACCGGGCTGCGTGTTCCTGTGAGTTTGAAGTATAATGCCAAGTTTTTGGTTTAGGACATGAAATTCACTTTAGATTAGATTAGAAAGAATTTTGACAAATTTAAATGCGAGTGCTTGCTGGCCGTCTTTCTCAAGCGTGCTCTACTGCTGTCCTCCAAGGTGTTCAACAATTTTTTGTTTCTTTGTGTGGCCGAATTTCAATTTTGAAAACTCATTTAAATAAATAACGAAAAAGCCACAATCCAATACAGAATTCGCAGAACGACAAACTCAACACACGAAAATGTTGCCGAAAATGACGCAGGCTGCTCATTAAAATCAATTCAAAGCCAAAAGAGTTGCCGGCATTCATTTTGGCAGTTTTGAATGAGCCTACCAAGAACAATAGAGGGAATGCATATTGCGCTTGAACAATGTGGCAGAGGGAAGACTGACTGACTAAAGGAAAGATACGAATTACTACAACAACAAAAACAGCAAGAAGAAAACTGACATCTGAGTATGGCAAAGCAGAAAAGTTGATATGAAGTGGTAACAGAAGCGCTTGGAGAAATTTCGAAGCCAAGAAGTTGTATGCACCAAAAGCAGAAGGCGAAATTGCGAAGTAGCATTTGCAGGAAGCGCGGGAGTACTGCGGTAGGAGCAGCAAATTAAACCGCAAAATGATTTTGCATAAGAGTTGTTGCAGTTGCAGTTATTGTTCTTGTTGTTGTTGCGGAGCGTAAGGCACAAGGCGGAATGCTGCAGCTGATGAGGCGGAGAATAATGACGATGATGACGTTGAGAATGACGCTGATGATGACAATGACGACGACATGGTTGATGGGGAGTATGTTGTTGATGGCTGCAGATTTCTGCTGAAATTTGCTTTCAAGTGGACAACAGATACAACAACAAAAGGTATTTTCGGTTATATTTGAAGTGCTTTGGTTTTTTTGGTTGAACTTCTTGGCTTGGCTTGGCTTGGCATGGCCTTTTTTTTGCTGCTACAAAATAAAAATTTTATTTAAATTATTTTTGCTTGTACAGCCAGCCAACTGCTGCTCTCTTCTCTACATCCCTTTCCAAGGCCTCTATACCATAAAAGAAAAGAACATACGATGCCGTTTTATTGCTGTTGTTCTTGTTGTTATTACTGAACAACGTCTGGGCTGTCCATCACATGTGCATATTTTCGGGTTCCGATTCACTGAACTAATGAATGCGCGTTTGATTGCGTTTCAATGCAAAACTGGCCAAAAAGCGAGTCATCGAAGAAGCCACAGCGAATGACAAACTACATTAGAGGGAAAGAAGGTAGTAATCTGTGGCACAGGATGAAGACAACGCTCGTGGGCAGCGGCGAAAGAAGCATACTCCTCAACTTTGCTGAATAATGCACAATACAAAGAGAACGAGTAAAGTGGCAAAGTCTTTTTGTTCGTCAAAATTTTCTACCCGAAAAAATGTTTATGTAATAAAATATTTTCTTCTGCAGACAGCGCTCCGTCGCCACTCACCTGTATCCCCGCTGGTGGCAATAACTGTGCCCACAACCGTGCCACGTTGTACATCCTCCTTCACATAGTAGTTATAACGCGACTTTTCGAATATCGGCGGCCGTTGCGTGGCATCGATGATGCTAAGAAAGACCACCGCGTCCGTCGATGTGCGCAGACCGCCCCCATCGCTGGCCGAGATGTTCAACACATGTATGGGCTGTGTGCGCACCGAGAGCATATTGGGTCGATTGATGAAGATTTCACCGCTCGTGCGATCGATGCGGAAAATGCTTGCCTCATTGCCTGCGACAATGCGGTAGGACACCGTACCGAAACGCCCCGAATCCGGATCGGTGGCGACCACCGATACGATGGGCGTAGCCGAGGCGCTTGTACTGGCGGACTCGCGCAACGAAACGTTATACTCACGTGGATAGAATACGGGTCGGTTGTCATTGACGTCGGTTAGCTGGATTTTTATCATGGCCGTTGTGCTGAGACCACCTGAAAGTTAAGCAAAACGAAAAAAAAAAAAATTCACTTTGCTTATGTGCTATAGAGCATTGACAAGCCTTGAAATTACCTCTATCGGTTGCTAACACTGGAAATTCATACGAATTGCGTCGTTCGTAGTCTAATTCGCCAGCAATGCAAATCTCGCCGGAGGCAGAGCGCACCTCGAATTCAGTGAGTTGCTTGAAACCCTCGCCTAGGGTGTAGTTCACCATGGCATTGACACCACAATCGGGATCGCTTGCCGAGACCTGTAAATAAAAATTGTTAAGATTAAAATAGTTTTAGTGCTTATTTTGTCAAATATATAAATATATATGTATATTTAGCGACCCATATTTTGATCTGTGGATGACAAGTACGCATTCAAAGTACCACTAGTACAAAAGAAGAATAACATGACATTTGAAAATAGTTAGAAGAAAATATTTTTTAGGCCATATATTTAAAGTTCCGGTAGCTAAGTCCTGGAAAAACAAATCACAAACAAAATTTAAAGACTCTTGGCGAAACCCTATGATCCCTCTAGGGGTAGACTTCGTATGCGTACGTGCCGGAGCCGATTGATTGAATGCGAGCGTGATGATATTTTATTATGGTATGTGATTGTTACGATGTTTGATTGTATGAGAGCGTTACTTTATGCACAATTTTACTATACTAAAACCAAAGATGTTTCACATCAAAGAGTTCGTAGTGCTCAATTCTTTTGGTTAAGTTAGGATGATATATGTGATCAAAGATGAAATGAAAGCGATCGCTACTGGTACCGAAAAGCAAGTTCTACTACCTTCGAACTTTTTGGTTATAAGTTATCTAGGTCCACAGCTCTCGAGACCCTAACCAATAAAAATGTGCCAATGAAATATTTCTCTAGAAATCTGAATTGCACTACGACATTAGCTGTTTCTTCCTCTCTGTTGCAGAAGCTAAAGCCATTAGCGCTTACTAGGCAATGACCTTTGATTACCGCTCAGAACTTTAAAATGAATGATCCACTACATTTGTTTATTAAACTTCAATTAATATAGTTATGTGTATCAAAATGCTTAGGCTTTTTTTCCAGCTAAGCATTAGCCTCTACACTTGATTAATAGGTTGAAAGGCGCACAAAATTAAGGTAGTCGAATTATATTACGACAAAACGCTTAGCCTAATAAGAAACTGAGATTTCATATCGCGAAGTGTACTAAAAAGTTATACGTCAAATATGAGAACAAGCGGTTGACCATTAAGAAAGCTGACAAGTATCACGTCAGCAATTCTAAGCACGGAGTTGTTGGACTCACTGGTGGAAGTGTCATGTTTTAAACTTACTCCCGTATTAGTTGGCGATAATTCCTACAGTCACTCTTCACTATAGCGAATGCTCGAGGGACTAAGAAATGATATGGGAATATATGGAAATGATTTGTACTTAAAATGATTTTTACTCGAGAAAACTTTGTACTTGAAATCAATTCGTAATAGGGAGAGCATTGTTGTATAGAAGTTCGTCATAGGGAAGTTTGACTGTATTTTTTTTACTTTTGAGAAGTCCATTTTAATGCCACTTGTGTAACGAAGCACACTGTCATTGTGACCATAGGTTATCGATCCTAGGAGGAATCATTACAGGCTGAATGAAATTGGACAGTTTTTAAGGCTAATCAGAGCCCCAGTAGAAACACTTTTGGTAATACTTACTGGTTTGTATTTTGCAGTCTCTACAACAAAGCCATAGAATCTACAGACAGTAAAATCTACTTTTCTTAGATGATACATTGTGCTGTAGTGTAGTATAGTCTTTAAGTGATGGCAAAAGGAAAGCATTGCGAACTTTTCAGTACTCAAAATGTATTGTAGTTGCTAGGGAATGCAACTTTCAAGTTTCCTTTCTTCACTCTTTTATAAATGGTTTTACTTAATTTAATGGAATACAAGAAAGCACATTCAAAACAAAGTGAGCAAGTTGGATGCTTTTGTATTTGCTGCTTTTAAGTAATTATTTTCCATTTAAGTTGCAGATTATACTTCATCTTACTTTTTTTGGTTCTTTAATTTATTTCGGGTACAAAGGAAACGCAAAACGCCGCCGGAAGAATCTCAAACAATTACAAATGAAGTTGTCAGAAATATAATTTGGTTTAAACGGGGCCGCCAGCCAAAGTTGAAATTTTTGAACACCCAATTTTTGTTATTTTATTTATTTATTTTTGTTATTGTTGTTGGTTGAATACTCGTACAATGATCTTTGATAGCCATTCAGACTGTGGTCGTTGTTATTGTTCTTAATTAGCATGAAGCGCATAAAATGTGTCAGCACGATGATGTGCTCCTTACTTCTTTATTTATTTCATTTTTATTTTGCTTTATAAAAAACGACCGACAAATATATCTTCTGCCATTTTAAGTGAGATTAAGGTACGCATCATGCAAACTGTCAACCCAACCATGCATGATGACACCCGCAACAGATGATGGTGGGCTTTGAATTGAGGCCGAACCGTTAAACTTATTAGTTGCGAGTGAAGTGAGTCGAACAGAATTTAAAAAAATAAAATTTAAAAAAATAAATAAAAAAAATAAAAAACAAATATTATTAAAAAAAAATCACAAATACTTATAAATCATTTTAAGCAATTTATTGTTATTTTTTTATATATCAAAATTTAATGTTCTTTCAATCTCTCTATTAATTGCATACGATTTTAGCTGCATTTGATTTTGCTTGCATAACTTGCTTGAGAAATAGGCGCTTTCAATTGAAATGCACAGCAAACAAATTGTTTTGCTTTAATTAATCAACTTTTCCTGGGGTTAAATCACAAAACTCTTTCATTCGTTTTGCTTCGGCCAACCTACGCCCGCCTAAAAATAGAGCTGGAGCTATTCCCTCAAAGAAAAATTGGTGGCGTCGTCGTCGCTCGTTGGTTCGCTGGCTCGTACATTGACGCCAACGAAAAATCAGCAATTAAAACTGTCATTATTTCACTTTAAATAGGCAGCGAACAGCGGCAACGACAACGTCAGTAGCCCTCCTTACCATGTCCTGCAACGTGCTGCCAAGCTCGAAGCGATAAGCGATACATATTTATGCTGAAACGTGTCTCGAAACTTGGAGTTGATTTGCGCTAATTACACTTTTTGTAAGGTAAGCAAATAAAGCTGAGAAAAAAGAACAAGTGAAAAAAGAGCAATGCGCCCGATGGGGGGTGTCAGGGATGGTGGGTATATATGCAACAGGAGTTAAAGACTTTCATTAAACTCACTGTGCAGAAGTTTAAACTCGTTTAACCCGCGAACTTGGTTGACAACCAATGCGAACCGAATCGACGCCAAGTGAACTGCACTGAACGGCAGCAGTAGCGGAAGATATGAACGAAGGAACGAACGAAGCGATTGGCAATTTTATCTGTCAACAACATTTAAATGTTGCAAATGAGTTCAGGCTGCTGTGCTGTGGCAGTGGTAGAACAAAAATACTTAAAAAAATCAACAACAACAACAACAAAAACAACAATGATGAGGACGACGATGACTGCAACCAGTCAAAGATGTTTGTAAATGAACGCCCACACGACAAAATGAAAACGTGATGAGTAACAAGCAAACGAGCAGCAGAACCAACTAAGGGCAATAGTAGTAGTGTTACACCGGGGCTGTCAAGGAGGAGGAGGAGAACGAGGAAAGCATTTTGAGCTGTGCACATCAAGACTATTATGCAGTTACAGTCATATGAGTTAAGAGCGGTACGAATAGTGTGGCTAATCCCAGCGAAAGCAAAGAAAACAAAACTAAATGCAAAATTGCCCAAAACCGTAGTTTGTTGTTTGAGTCTTTTGTTTTGTCCTGCTTCATTTTGAGGTGCAGCCAGTCCGAATTTGTGTCTGCAACACGCACTTTTCACTTTCTGCTGCCAAGCGTTGAACACTGAACCATTGGCCAATTATGGCTTAACAAGCTGTTGTGTAGTTTAAATCACCGTCACCCCCGAACGCACAAGCAAATGCAACTGACCACAAAAGCTACCACTCTTGATATATGCAAATAAGCTGTCAAAAGTAATTTCATTCAATTACCTTATTTAAAAAAAGAAGACAAAAATATAAAGGTCTTAGCAACGGTTGAAGTGCTTCATGACCAAAATTCGCTTCTGCTCAAAAAAAATAAATAAATAAAAATATATAGGAGCGCAGGCAACTAAAGTTCTGCGAGAAGAAAGCTCTGCGATTGACTATAGTTGTTTTGTAGTACAAGTTGATGTTGTGCTTCCTTATTAATACATACTTCAACCTCTTTCATTTTGCCACTCTTATTCAGCAACTCTTTCTCTGACAGCTTGTTAAACGCTGCCTCTTGTCTGAGCAGTTGCTTGGCGTAGCCACAATTTCTCACACATTTTCGCAGTTTGCAATTATCGTTATTACCGTAAATAATGCAATAAAAATACATAAAAAATATATACAAAATAATATTAAAATAAAAAAAAATAATTCATGAAATGTCACTATCGAAAATATGAGCATCGTGCAATGAAAAACTTTATTTAATATATATGATTTACAGTTGATGCAGCTCGTCCAAAGTTCACAGCTACAACAACTTGATTAACACCTCATTCGCGCAAATTTATACACACACGCATACAGCTATAGCAGGCGAAACACAGATACTTCATGCGCAGGCTTAGCCTTGACAGACGACGTTCGCTCGCCAATATGATTGCCTCATATGTAGGCAGGCTGACTGGATGGCTTCGCTTTGGGCGTCAAAATTCGAGCTGCAATCCGATGCATTCATTCTACCCCAACCCAGCTCATAATAAACCAAGCAATCATCTATCCATCCATTTAACCATTCATCCAACCACTCATCATCCATCCACTCAGCTATCCATTCAGCTTGTTCGCCACGCGTTCGCAGCTGTGTTTGTGTTTGTGTTTCGTTTAACATTTGCCAGTCTTATTGGTTTGTCGGTCGTGTTCGTTTCTTATCAACTTGAAACGTTTTTGATAAGAAATGACGTGGTTCCTGTTAGTTTGGCTCAGCTCAACTTGGCGCGACTTGGCTTGGTATCGTTTGGCTTGGCTCTTTAACACCATCAGCGCAACGGTGCCTTACAGTTTCTATAGTTAGTCGAAATGTTTGTTGTTGCTGTTGCCCAGCATGTTGTCTTGTCTTGACTTGACTTCACTTGAGTTGAATTGAGCTTAGTTGCGCTGGTTTCGTTGCCATTTCTATGCTGCGTGCCACCATGAGACGCCACCGCTGTCGTTGCCGCTATCTAAGCTGCTTCGTACAAATTGCGCATAAGTAACGCTTTATGCAATTTCCGGCAGATGTGGATGATTTACTTGCTGCCAGAATCTTCCTCTGCTTTGCCTCATGGACTTGATGAACTTGCAAGTGATGTTGACGACCAAACAAGCTATAGAGAAAGAAGCGGTTGACGAGAGAAGCGATTTCATGTAGTCTAGCAAATGCATATCAAAGAGGGTCTTATGAAGTACCTGCAATACACACACATACACACACACACACACACACACACACACATATATGTACATTAGCGGGCTGCTTAAAAATGCAGACATTTTGGGTGCTGCAGCAACGGTGATGACCGTCTTGTGATGCCTTGAAAGGGAGCGTAGGCCACAAGCAGCCGGCTAAGGAGCTGGGCGCAAACTCTATGAAGCAGTGCTCATATATATGTACATACGACGAATGACACGAATGCCGAAGGTCAAGTCTAGTGTTGAGTTTTCCTATGTTTCTCTAACAACTCATGTACATTGGCTTTTCTCAAAGACTTTTCTTTTACTTTATTTTGCTTTCTTTTCCTTTCGTAAGATCAAGTTTACTGCGCCCATAAACAACATTTCAACAATGCTGATCGCGTTAATGGAGCATGAAGGGCATGGCACACACAGTTTGAATTGTAAATATGCTTGTTATACACGACTGTATACATTTTCAAATGCCACTTGAAGCGCTTGAAGTCGGTCGGATGATGGTCGTATTATTTACGACGTTGCAGCCGCAAAATGTCTCTATTTAGGTTTGTGGCATTTTTATCGGTTTCCATGCACTTTTTATGTGATACTTAAACTGCAGCTTCTCAACATGCCACCCTCACATTGGTCCGGTATAAGCGGCAGTGGAGACATTGGCAAAGCACATAAAAAACACGGCGCGTCGTGCGGATTGCTCTTGCATCAATTGGCGCGCTTTTGACATGCAACTCTGACGTCGATGCTTGAGCGTAATATGAAGAAAGTGTAAAACGATTTTAGTACGAATAGACAGACTATTAAATTACAATGGCAAGTAGACTTTTTGGAGTTGCAAATGTGAAAGTTCGATCTGAAGGCAAACATATCTCAAAGTGGGTTACAGTTGGGTCAACTATTGACATTTGGTTTTGGGGTTTTGTAGATTGTTCCACCTATGTATAATAGCAGCTCATATCAAAGAGTGTAATTTGCATAATTAAATTGGGGCTCTTGTACTTATTCGGTCATCACTGATTTTCTTTTGTTCCTTGTTCACAACTCTCAAGAACATAGGGTCTACTCCGCGTTCTTTCTTCGGGCCTTGTGTTGCTTACGTTAAGCGTATGGCTTGTTTGCAGCACAGAAATATTGTTTTACGTATGCTTTTTTCATATTAAGTTAGTTATGTAGGCATTTGTTAACGGCGTGGAGGGTCGAGACCCGTTGATCGGGTTGTTCTGACCAGTTATGTACTTATCTAGGACTTCATTAAGCATAGCTTTAGTTCACTCAAACTCAGAGTTCGACTGTCGGAGATTAATCAAAGAACTCACTTCAAATTGCACCAACTGAATGGTGTGAATGTGTTTGTGGTGTGAATGTACAACTAGTGTTGCCAGCACCGTAAAATAAAATAAAAATTAGATTACCAAAAAAAAATAAATAAATAATAGCAAAAGGCAGCTAATACATCCAAGCATATCTAACTTTTTTCTAATTTTATTTTAGCATTTTATATATAAAAAAAGGCAAACTATCTAGTGATGGAAAATTACTCACTTATGACTGACAAAGATGCCAACTGAATATTTTATAATAATAATAAATAATAATATTTTGTAATAATAATATAATGCAAATTGGCATTACTGTGTACAATATGAAATCCAAAACGAAAAGTAAACTTTGAGTGAAAAATTGTAATAAAGGAAGCGACTAAAACTGGAATAGTCAAATTTTTACAATCAAATGTTTCTGGTTTTTTACTTCTTAACGATATTCGAGATTATTAACTGCCTGTCCTTTAACAGAACGAAAAAGAATATAAATTTTAAAAAAAATTAAGTTATGGAACGAAAACTAACAAAAGTAAAACCAAAAACTAACCAAAGGAATAGAAAAGCGCAGTTTGTCTTCCAAGTCCACCGTCTCATTCCGGTTGGTTGTTGTTCTCAGTCCTCTGTGGTCGTCGCATTTCATTCATGTACTTTATATAATGGCAACGTTTATGGCATAGAAGTGTTGCCACATCAATTGGAGTACTTGGCTGAAACACGCAGCTTAACACGGTGCCACATGTGGGTCTACAACATTGCCAGCAGGTTCCTCAAAACGAAGTACATACGTACCGATGGCAGTTTCCGCATGCCTGACAATCTCGGCGTCAATTTCTTCTTCGCTCAGGATGATCGCTTCGTTTGTAGTGACGCCGGAAATAACATATATTCATTTCGACTAAGTGATAACAATATATTGAGAGTGCTCAGGAGTATAAATAAGTGGCCAAACACGGTTCGCCAAGCCTGCATTAAAATAAATGACGATTACTTGTACATGGTTGATGGACAGCCAGGCAAACTCTCCACGGGAAATATTCATCAATCAATCTGCATAGCTTCGAGTGGGAGCTGTATTATGAAGCTGTAAGTTTTCGAAACGATCCCTACAACTTTACCAATCATCTTTTGGCACACGATGACTCGCTTATTTATGTCCTGGGCGGTAGGCACAACGATCGCTACCAGGACTTGAAGAAATCTTACGCCTTTAATTGGCGGGATAGACGTTGGCAACTGGTCGAATGGCGGCCGGATCCTGAGTTCGAGAAGTACCCGGAGGAACGTTTCAATGTCAACATTGTGCAGCATCGAACCGACTGTGGTGACTATGAAGTTGTATTGATTGGCGGTAACAGCAGAAATATTTGGAAATTGAATCTGACCAGCAGGCAATGGTTCTGTATGCGCCAGTCTTTGAAGCCTTGCAACCCTATTGACTCGACCGTTATCGATGAGAATGGCTGCATGTACATTTTCAATGGCGGTTTTTTCCAACCTAGCATGGTGAGAGAAATGTGGCTACGTGTGCCGTCGTTACTCGAAATGGCTTGGGATGCCGTAACGTACTACAATCCCCAACTGAATAGACATAGGCCGGAGGAACTGCTCAAGTGTGGCATTCCGCAAAAACTCTTATTACGTGTGGACACTGTCTAAAATTCTTTAGAGTTTACAAAATTTCTGGTTACTATCTATATACTATATAGAACCCTTTTCATTTTGAGGAAAACGATATATTATCAAAAAAAAAAAACCCCGTTTTGGGTTGTTAGCATCAGGAAAGATAGAAATTACTAAATCAATATTAAGGCTATGTAAAAGGACTACTCACTACTTACTAGACTACTTTATTCATATTGTATTTACATATAGCTATATCAGTGCATTTCTAAGTGTAACATCCAAATAAGCTGACATCAATATAAACGAGATTACTTCTATGTATTCATCTTCTTTTCCTTGACCGCCTAGGGCCTGCACATGGCTCTTGCATCGTGTGAATACCTAAGACTAACGTACATTAGTCAAATCGTTTCCCAGATCGAGTAGGCGATTAGATGATCGCTACCAGTCCTTGGTAAAGGATGGCTATCTGTGGCCTATCTATTTTGGAAGTGAAAAAGTCTTTAGCGCAACTAGTGATTTGAGACTGCCTTGATGAAGCGACACAAAAGAGTGGCAACATGGGATTGTACACTATGAGAACAAGAGATTGAATATGTTTACTGGTAATAAAGACGCTCATAAGAAGGCAGTAAATGACGCTCACGCTCAATAGTAGTTGTGGCTTTCTCCAGACTTATTTATACTATGTTACCTGCACTTCGGACTAAGCTATTTAACCTTTTAATATTTGCGGGAAGTAATGAAAGCGCCCGGAGAGAGCGCAGAGTAGATTTATCGTGTTCGAGCCGCGTGGAATAACAACAAGAACAAGGAATAGTGATCAGCGCGCAAACGTCATAATAATGAATTGTAATATGTTACTCTACACTTGGTAATTACATGCGTACACGAAAACAATTGTCTGGTTAAAGAAGAAGTTTGCGTTAAGTTGTTTCGAAAAGTGTTATAAAATTTCGAACCACAAGCAATTCGCTACTCATTAGCTTCCTTCTAAATTGTTCAGTACTTGCTCTTAGCCTTTGAGCGCTAACTGGGGGTTATAATCATTTTTTTATTTTATTTTTTTTTTTAAATTAAATTATAACATTAAACGCAGTAAACTGCATAACACATTTGTCGGATTTAAAGAATAATGACGTGAAATAATCATTACATGAAAAACAATACAAGAACATTTATAAAAAAATTAACAAATGTGCATTGTCCAGCTCGGCTAACATCTTGTACCGATTGATCGTTCTTAGTTCGGTTGGACCTGGTTTTTGAGTGTACTCGTAGCTTAGCATTCATGACTGTGCCACCCTTTCTTTTCCAATCCATGCAACAAGCGAACGGAATACAGATTTCACACTATTTCATTGATTAGTCACCGGTCTTGATTTATGCTGACGTGTTATCAATGCCTTTCAATATTTATTGCAATTTTTATAAATTATTTTTTTCGAGATTTCCACGCCATCATCGCGCTGCAACTTCTTGGACTGATGTTGCTGCTGCTGGGCGGCTCCACACCCATTGGTCGAAGTTGTCAGAACATTTTCTGTGTCGGCCAATGTCGGCCGACTGAAGAGACAGACGGTTGGCAGCGGCGAGCATAGGCGGAAATGTCTTTTCTTTTCTGTGTGTGTTTTCAACAAGTTTTTGTGGAAGATTTATTTGAGCAGATGATGCGTCTTGATGGAACTTGGTGAGCATGTTCTAAGTATCTATATACGTGTGTGTATGCGAATAAATGTGTGTGTGTGTTAACTATTTGAGTTTGCAATTTAAAGTTGAACATTTGGTGTGTGCTTGGGTCTCTGTGTGTGTGTGTGCTGCCTTAACACAAAAACGTAATTCGAATAGTTGTGCTTGTTGTAATCGTACTTTCTGCTGCTGTTGTTGTTGTTGTTGTTGTTGTCGACTTGCCGTGTTATTAAGAATTTTATAATTTTCCGGTATAGATTACTTAAGCAAATGTCTAGCGAAAGCAACACGTTGAGTACCGCGTTGAGCTGCACGAGCCACTTCACCGCTGCTGCTTCCACCATTTCTCTGAAATGCAGTGCTTGCAGTGCTGCCTCTGTCAGTGCATCTTTTCTTCATCATTGGTATTGCAATTGCCATCAACAGCATCACCATCACCATCAACATCAACATCATCATCACCATCATCTTAATCATCGACGTCAACAGCTACATACATCTACAGCGACACCAAGGTTGTTAGGTGTTAAATAAGTGTGCTTAAAAATTATCTTGTAAATTTTGTTCCTTGATTTATGCCTTGCAACGCATGAGGCAAACGAAGACGAACTAAGCAGAAGGTTGGCAGTACCATTTAACAGCTGCCTGAGCATATTCAAATGAGCATAAGTAAAAGACAAACGAACTATTGCTTTCGCAATGCCAATTGCCTAATAAGTGTCCATAAACATGCAAAGCCAAATGCCAACTTGGCTCAGCTTAGCTCGGTTTGGTTTGTTGTTCAACCATTGATAAATCAAAATCGTATCTGTTCAACTCTTCAACTAACTCTACTCTACCTCTACTCTTTAGCTCTCTCTCTCTCTCTCTCTCTCTCTCACTCACTCTTTTGAGAGTATGTCCTGCGGCCGCTGCTATTTTGGCCTCGACATCAACATCAGCATCAACATCAACATCAACTTCAACTTCCTCAGCCTACCACACTAACTTGGTCAGCATCGTGCCCGACTGCTCATGACGATGACGTAAAATGACCAAATTCGCTGCCTTTCCATCTGACGTCTGAGTGCGCGACTGCTGCAGCCCAAATGCAGTCGGCAAACGGTCGGTATCAGCGTGCGTTGAACTCACTGGCGGGGGTGCCACATGCAGCGGCGATTGGGAACGTTGCGTTTCGGCGATGCACACAAAGCTTAGGCGTAGCAAAGTCTAGGAAAAAGTGCAACAAAAAAAACCGCTCAGATGCGTTTGGATTATGAATGCGTTTCTTGTGTTTTACGTTTGTAAATGCTTTTTTGCTGTTTTCCGTTCATCTTGCAACGCTTGCGACGTGCCCGTGCAACTCAAAAGTGCAGCTTGCAATTTTTTAGTATCTCGCCCCTTACCGCTTTATCTAAGCACGCTTGTTGTTGTTGCGGTTGTTGTTGTTGTGATGATGGATCGTTGCATAAATTCGTGAGCATTTTCCAAGTGTTAAGGTTGAGGAATTTTTCTTTTACTTTTTTCCTTACTTTTTGCTGCGTTTGCTTTTCGTGTCTTTCTGATTTCTTTTTCTTTTTTTTTGTGTGATATTGAACATGAGGCAGCAAATGTGCGTGGCTTTTAGTAAAATATTTGTTGTGAGAAGTTCATGAACTTTTCACTTCGGCTACAAGAAAAAGTTGTCAAGCAATTTGTATCCAGAACTTTTTTCGTATTGTCTTTGGACTTTGTTTTTTTTCTTGTCGCATTTAGCTAGTCCACTTTGTCGAAAGTAGGTACGATGAAAGAATTATTCAACGCCACTGCTTAAGAAAATCTATACAGTAAGGATCCAGTAAAAGTGTGTGGTTTGAAAGCTACTCCACTGATAAAGCAAAATAAAGAAATAAATAGCTAATACAAAGAACTATGCAAACGAATATTTATATCTGCGTTTCGTTACGTTATCTGCGTTTAAACCAAAGCAATATTCCGCCGCAGGACTCTTGGACGTCAAACAAGCCTTCGATAGGGTCTGGATTGATGGACTGCTACATAAAACAGTTCCATCTTATGCAAAGGACGAACGTACTCCGTTCCCACAAACCAGCTTTCTCACGCAGTCAAAAAAAGAAAAAGAAAGAAGATAAATTTACCTGAAATTATCTTCATTAGAAAGCGTTGGTTTATGTTATTTCCTTAAAAGGCTAAAGAGCTCTTATCCTCATGTCAACTTTAGATGTCATGAACTTGTTCTTTATGTGCAATCTGTTGAAACTCGACAACCACTGAATTCTATAGATTGTATATAGTAATGTATACTGTCACTTTAAAATTTAGAAATGGAAAATTCAAAGGGTTTAGCAATGGAGCAGCGCCTGATAAACTCAACGATCTCCGCCCGAAGAGTGACCCTAGTAAACTACTGCCGATCCTCCCTCTAACGAAATTCTATACAACGAACCTCACTCGAAGCTATTAAGAATTGATTACTAGTATACAGTACGTACCATTTCAAGTACACATAATTTCTGTATAACAAATTTTCCATATAACCAAGTTTTTTTTTGGTCTCTTGAGGATTCGCTTTAGGGAAATTTGACTGTAATATATATACTATATATTTTGTGCTATACTGTTTTAATTAACGTGGATTGTTTTTCATATACTAGGTCCCTCCAAAGCGCGGATAAACAGTAAGCAAGTAGAGTTAGAGATAAGAAAAATAAAAATAAAGTATATTTTTATTATTTTTATTTAATTTTATTTTTTTATATTTCATTCAAAATCTACAATAATATTATGGTTATGGAATAAATAATTGTCTTAATACTTTTGAATACTTCTTAATACTTTGTAAGTCCAATAAAATAAGAAAAATTTTACATTACTAATTTGCACTTTGTTGATTTGCAAGCCTAAAATATTTGTTGTCCATACCACAATCCTGAACAATCTTAAACCATTATCAAACAAAAGGACTTTATTCATTAAATTTTTATTGTTGCCAGTGCTACTCATAAGAAATATAAATTTGACTTTGAATTACTCAAAAACGATAAAACAAGAACAAGAAAAAAATAAGTCCACAAAAAGAAAATAATAAAAAGCACTTTGATTATGGCTCCATGCATTGGCATATGAAATCGATGGGTTCCGTGGGTTTCCGTTTTCCTCTGGGTCTTTGTAAAATGCAGTCTTGCATGCATTCAATCAACGAGCAGGAAATAAATTGAACAAGGAAGGTTATACGAAATAACACAGGACGGAACTACGGTCCATAGAACTCAACGAATGTGTATGAGAATCGTTCTGCCACGTACCACCAAACCTGATAAGGCAATTTAATTAGCCAAATGAAGCATGCAGTCAGACAAATGAGCCAACTGCCATTTCCCTGGCACCAGACACTTTAAATCACTGCCTGGACGCGCTTTCCGTCATTTCATTACTCAAACCACGTAACTAGACGTTGTTGAAAAATAAGTCGACTGGCGAAAAACCAACAACGATTAATCAAAATCAATGGAAACTTGCAAGTGGACTTCAATTTGCGCTAAGCAACATCAATTAAAATTTTAAAAACAACTCGAGTGCGTCGTTGCACATTTACACAAAAATTTTGTTGGTTAATAATTTTTTCTTTTCGTGCAAATTGCTTTTCAATTACGCAAGCGACCCCCTGCGTTCGACGACGACAGCGACAGCATTTGACGCCTGCCTCTGGCCATTTTTCTCCTTTTTCTGTTTTTCTGTTTACAAGCGCACCACGCCATTCTTCATCGTAGGCTGCCCTCATCCAACTAACCACTGGTTAGACAACCATTGTCGACGTTGGCCTGTTCGGTTTTGGTAAAATGTGTCGTGCCAAAGTGAAATTTTTGCACGTCGTTGAAAATGTATCTAAACACACAATTATGGTCATCGCAGCCATCGCCGGCTACCACAGACACATCCTTTCGACGCACTCACCAGCAATTAAATAGCGCAGGGACGGGAGTAATAAAAGGTTACTTGTTTGTTTCTTAATAAAGCGATTTAAGCTTTATGATTAATATTTTCAGCTATTGGTACAAGGAAAATGCGAAAATGTTAGCTTCATGAGTGGCTTTTCGCTTTCGATTTTTTCTTTGTTTTTACTTTTATTTTTGTGGTTTTACTTTTGCCTTTGCTTGCGCAAGCGCGCACTCAGTTGCTGTAGCAGTTCGAGAGGTGAGTGCAGCAACAACAACAAAAACAACGAAGTAATTGTGAAAACTGTCAGTGTTCAGCTTAATGCTGTGATGCCAAGTTGTTGGCGCTTTTCCATTGACCACAACACAATTCGATGAGCTGCTTAGCTGCTGCCGGTGCGCCGCTTCAATTAAGCGAAAGTGAAATGAAATGCTTTGCTGCATTTGTGGAAAAATGATGAGAAAATTTAATCGAAGCAAAATTGAAAAGTCTTTTGGAAGCTGCTTAAAGTGTGTGCTTCAAAGCTGTTTAAATAATTTATTTGAGAGCTAAAGAGCCTCATAAAATAAATGACCACACATACGCTGTCTTGCCACATAAGGAACTTCCTGCGTGTAATTCGCAAGCAACAACAGTAATAACAACAAAAATAAGCATAGTAAGAATAACAAGAATGAGTACCAGCACAACAACAACAAAAACAATCGATAAAACGATAACAAACTCAATGGAAAGTACTCGCTCCTCCTCAGGTGATTGCAGCATCTGCGCACATTCAGGCAACTTGCCAACGGCGCCAGCCAAGAAAGAAATATCTGAAAATGAAGCTTGAATTTGTAGCCAAAACTGCTACAATCGATGCAATCGAAACGAATCATTTGTGGCGAGCAGCAGCCGCAAGAGCAGAGTTCAATTTCTGTTTTGCGCCCACGCGCACGCAAATCGAAGTAGGCAACTAACGCAAATCCAATGAGAACGAGAACCACTAGACTTCAGACCACGCTGCTCAGCACTCTTCACTTGCCATGCCAACATTTTGATTCGATTTGATTCGATTCGATGGCAGGCAGCAACAACAGCTACAGCCGTGTTGTTGTTTCGTTTTGCATAAATTCTGACCAAAAGTGGTTGGTGAACTGCGCGTTGAAGTTGAGGTTTGCTGCGCGAAAATTGCGAATTGCAAATTGCAAATTGAAAATTGAAAATATAAAGAAGCGCTCATAAATTTTCGTGGGTTGTGTAAATATTTGCCGGAATTAAAATGTGGCCGACGTGCAATATATGGTAAGCTAAATCATAATCAGATTTTTTAAGTTATGCGCATTTCCTATTTCAGCGGTTTACTCAGCTTCAGCTGATTTGCGCACTCGTGTGGTAAGTTTATCGAAAATTATGTGGTTTTAAGTCACAGACGCTTCGTAATCGTGCAACACACACGCAATGCCAGCGAAATAAATCACGCGTCTGGCGACAAATGTTGGGCCAAAACCCGAATCAGCCAAAACAAGTCAAATTGTACTACGTTGAATTGAGTTAAGCGGAGCTGAGCTCAGTTGCGTTAAGGCGAATTAAGTTGAATTGGGGCAAGTTAAAGCATCGCGCCACTATGGCCGTTAACGTTACCGTTACCGCCGTCACCATAAAAAGCGCACACGACACGCTCGTTGGGCACTTAAATTGCATTGGCTTATTGCACTTTTAGCGCGCTAATAAATTATGAACAATTTCATTTAACTCACTTTCGGTTTCGTTCACATTCGTACACTCGTATGCCGGCACCAAAAGCGCAGCGACCGCGCAAATGTGCCATGAAAATTGAAAAATTCACAACTCCGCAAAAAAAAGAAACCAAGAAGAAAAATGAGCGGGAAATACGTTTAATAAATAAAAATGAAAATGAAAATGAAAATTGGCGAGACTTGCTTTATGTGGCAAGTGGCATGAACTGGGAGTGTGTGCTCAATGGCAACAATAACAAACAATCCCAACATCAGTGACAAAATAACTGCTATGAATGAGCATTTAAAATACGGTGGGTACACGACAAAGTGACTAATGGTTAGGTGTGGGAAACTTTTATATAAATCGGCAGATTTAACGGCACTCAAAAATTATGCGAGGCTGAGAAACAAATACTTTTATAGACCTCTGTCAGTTGAATTTATTGGAGTCTGTCCTATAAATAAAAATTGAACAGTGAACCTTCTGAGGTGATATAAATTTTTTTTAACTAAACAAAAGAAATTAATTTTGTATTATTAAATTTTGAAGATAAAGACTATATACAAACAGCATATTATCAAAAAAATAATAAATTTATTTAAAAAAAAAAATAAATCCGAAGAGAGCTTGATAACGAAAGTGGAAAATATCCAAAACCAACAAAATTTTTATTTTTGACTACAGGGTACCCGACGCTTTGCTGCCTTTTGGAATGCTCTCCGAATGTTGTGTTGTATCAAAATCAAGTATTTACATTTATTGAAGCTTTGAGAATGAGAACTTCGTAACCCTTGGATTTTCCTTTGAGTATCGTCGCATGAACAATATTAGTCATCAGTTTTTTCAACACAAAATCCGTTACGTTGTATTGGAGAAAAAAAAACAAAAAACGGTTTTAGTGAACGACGAAAAATGCGCACTAAGTCTTTCTTTTATTAATTTTCTTTGACAGACTTTCCATTTCGAGTTTGACATACTTTTCAACGGCAAACTGATGAAGGAATATTGATTTCATATAAAAAAAATTGGATGTAATTTCCCAACTTCTAGTTAAGGGATTTCAATGAAACTTACACAAAAACCTTCATCAGTCTAGGAAGAATATATGTTCCAAATTTTATATCGATCGGTTAACTCAGTCAAGAGTGATACTCAAGCATGGAAACTTCTTTGTATTATATATATAGATAGAATAGGTATACAACACTTGTAATATTCATTTAGTTAAATAAATTCTTTCAGGTATTTCTTTAAAATTGAATTTGGTTCAAAAATCAGGATAAAATATGTATGTTTCGGATAATTTTGGAAACTGCTCTCTCTGTATTGTAATAAATATAGTTAAGTAAAAGTCGGTCTATAATTAACTGAAGTGAATTAATATTTATTTCTTCCTATGATGTTTGCAAAAAAAAAAAGAAATGGTCTATCCTTATCAATTCCATTATGTTTGAATTGACATGGTTTAAAGCGTCTAATAATTATAAGCAGACTTTTCTCAGTGAATACGAAGAATTTATATTCGTAATCCAACTTTTAGCTTTTTTTAATCAAATCAAGATTTCTCTTAATAAACTAACAGGTTTCACTGTACCAAACACACCGAATAGTTTTCGAAATGCGCAATGAGTTAATCATAAGCGCAATTTGCGTCTTCCTCGACTCAATTTAATAACTTTTCCGTGAATATTTCCATATAAAAATGTCGTTGTTGTTAATGTTGTTGTTATTTTAGGCCAGCATCAATTTCGCCTTCTATAATATTTGCGCAACAATCCTGTTACACAGCAGTCAAAAAACCAGCATAAATCAGCCAAAGTAAGTGGAGACCAGCAACTGCTCAATGCTCTAAGTGATTCGCGTAGCTCCGCGCAATGGCAACGGTCGTACGACGCGTTGGCAGCTTTGGTGGCGTGGAAAGAGAGCGATTTTTAGTGCGCAAATTGCGAACGCGCCTCAAAATTTATGCGATTTTAAATATTGATTTTGTTGATATACACCGATGCAGCCAGTTAGCGAGACAGGCAGAAAGTGAGTGCGCCAGTGGAGTGAGCAACCGCCAAGCTGCCGATAGATAAGCCAAATTAATTATGAATGTGGCCAAATTGAAATTCAGGCATTCGCATCGTATGCCGCGCAAATGCCACATTGTGTGGCAAGTGTGGCAAGTGCATTTTGTCTGGCAAATGTTTGAAAAATTTTTGCCATTAGCAAAAAGCATTTGGCGTGGTTTATTTCGCAGCAGAGTTGCTTTGTAATTAAGTTGCTTGATTCGCTTGATTTGGGTTTGTTTTGAGGTCTGTGGTATGTGGTGGGTGTTTGGTTGGGTGGTTGATTAGCTGACTTGATTTATATTTATGGTTTTCGTTAGGGTTCAGTCCAAAAGCAGTCGGTAGCAATGTGTTAATTACAAGCTAAGGAAACATAACGTTGACATTTATTACACATTTAATTTAAATACGAGCAAGCAGTGCAAGTGGCTTACCTGGAATCGAAAAAGCACTATTTGGAGGTGAAAATACAATGGAAATTGATTACTATTGCTTAACAAAGTCAATGCCATCGTTGCAATAACTCTCAGTTTTTTTTCTGTTTGCATCGGCAATTGAACCTGCCAATGTTTGTATCACTGGGCAAACCGCAAAACCGCAAATATCAATTTTATTGTTCCAGACATTGCAACCACGTAATAAAAGCTGCAAGTCTCGTTTTGTTCATCGAGACTCTTCATAAATTTATGCAGCACCTCGACTGTCTGTGAATTGGTTGGTGTTGTTCTCGTACACTCTGATACTCATTCTCATCAAATTCATGATCATTAGAGCCATCAACGCATACTCGACCTCATCATCGGCATCATCATTCTCATCATTATTACCATGAGAAACACCTTCACTAACCGCATCATTATGCAGCATTGATGAATGTGCCGCAATCTTCTTGCATAAGAAGCATACGAATCAGCATGAAAAGAAGAAGTTGGCACAGACTAACAAGACGTGGCAGCCGCAGCACTTCCTGCCACATTGTTCCATCGGAAATTATATTATTTGTGTTGAAAAACGAAAACAACGTCAAATTGCATATTTTACCAATAATGACCTATGAACCAACTGCACTATAATATCAGGCAATAGAGATTACTAGGCGGCATTCATTGTATGGTCATTGCATTGACAGTAAGTCTAAGTAAACTTACTATATACATATTGTGTTTTCTGAAAATCGAAACGCCACCTGTAGCAGTTTTGGAGGCTGTGGAATACCCATATTTTTAAGATCCTATTTACAGATTGAGATTGACTACATTGATTAAGCACTTAATCATTAAACCACTAAAAACCGAAAGCGGTATGTTACAAAGATAATAACGATTTTCCAGAATAGGGTAACATATTGATAAATATTCAGTGGGCTTTTAAACCGAAGTCTGTATAATTCCTTGCCAGCTCTGATATCAAGCTTGAGATATAAGATAATGAAGTGGGCTTTCAACGATTTACTCTTTTGCGCCAGAGACGCGAAGTAGTGTAAGATTAGCTTCAGTGCAGCACAAACGAAGTGCCTCCTCCTATTTGCGGCCTTGTAACAATGGTTATTACACCAGACTAATGTATGAGTGATATGAGAGTTAAATATATATATAATTTCCGGTACACCTAATGATCTATCGTATATTGTTGCGCTGTTTGATGTACACAAATTCCAATCACAGATCTTTCTTGGTTTGGTATTTATTTGGGTTGATATACAGTGAGAAGTTTGTATGATTGTTAACCGGTGGAATCCGATGGTTAATAATTTGGAGTCATGGGCGAAGCCAAGTTGATTTAAATATGAGTTGGAATATTGCAAATGTAGATGTAGGTAGAGGACGCAGCCTATCTTAACAAATGTAGATTTTCCATTTGCTACTTGCATTCGGTTCGAGTCGTCGCAGTAGAAAATTCATCTTAAATATAAACATATATAGTTTTGATATACTATAAATAGCATAGTGGCTGTTAATAACAGAACGGCGTTATGTTAATTAACATATGTAATGGTGCTGCGGGTATTTGTAATAAGTTAGTGCCTTTACCATATATTTGTTTATAAAGCAGCTGTTTGTAACCTTGACGATATACTTCGACAAAATTTATAAAATAAAATAGTTCTGCTATGACCTTTCTAAACAGGAAAATAGTTCTAAAACCGCTTTAGGACTCAACAGTCTACAAAGTCTACTAATTCAAGAGATTTCTTATGGCAATCGCTCTGCACTTCTAAAGACTTTTCACATCAAATGCCAAACGTCTTAAAATTCGAAAAACAGCAGCAACACTAAAAGTAGAAAAAGCAAATTATTGAGTATTCGCGTTAACTGACAAATTATGCGCGTTGCAAGCGCACATTTGAAGCGCAAACCAATAATTTCCCACCACTTGCTCAGACTCGGACTCAGACACAGCTTCTCAGCAACGTGCCACACAAACAGGGGCGCGCACAGATGCCAAGCGGTGTACACGAGAAATGAAACATGTGCCTCCTGCCAGTTTCAAACAGCAACAGCAACAACGAACAACAAGCAGCAAACTGCATGCTGCAACATGAGATAGCGAGACAGTGGAATCAAAGAGAATTGGACAGCCAACAAACAAATGAAGTCAAAAAAAAAAAGGTTAAAAACAAAAATGAATTCAATGCAACAACAAAGCGACTAGATAGACAACAACTTGCAACACATCCCGCCTCTATTGATGTCGCCTTTACCACTTAGCCACTCCTCACACGCCACCCGCTCAACCCAATTTTCGCATCCTTTTCTTTTGCCTGGTTGCACAAACATTTCAACAATTGCCACAGTGCGTTCGAGTAAATGTAACTTAAAACAATTATTATCTGATCGAAAAATGCAGAAATTAATGCGCTGAGTAAGTTTACTTGTACTCGCACATGAGCAGCAGCAATCGCACGGCAGCAGCAGCAGCAACAGCAGCAGCAGCATCAGCAACGTGCAACAAAATAAAAAGCATTTTTTGGACAACGTTTCTGTTGTTGTTGTTGTTGTTGTTGCGCTACTCGTGCATGCACTTTTATTTGATATGTTCAAATGCGTGCAAGTGTGTGTTATGTGTGTGGCTAACTGAATTCGTTTGAGTTACTGAGTATCTAGGTACTAAGATATGCTCGCCCGTCTGTCTGTCTGCCTGTGTTTGTGTGTGTGTGTATGTGTGTGTGTATATCATACTCAATTTTCAAAGTTTTCGGAGTCTCCATTTACAGCTGCTGGCGGGCATAAATTGACTTAAGCCTAATATTAATGCAAATAACTTGTGGCTTTTTTTGTCTGTCTGTCTGTCTGTCGTTGTGTCCGCTGCGTCTCAACTGTGCGATTGTCTGCCTAGCTGTTGGTGCCGTTATTTTTTCTCCCGCTGTTGTTGCTCTCGGTTGTACGTTGTTATTGTTGTTTTTGTTGTTGGTACAAACAAGTTACAAACACCTGTCATTACTTTGGCAAATGGTGGTAAAAATCGCAGCAGCAGCAGCAGCTAAAGCAACAACAACGACTACATAGACTAACCAATTCAGCCCAAGTGCGATCCCAAGCATATGCAGACACGTCCGCTTGTCTGTCACTGCGTCCATTTTGAAACAGCGTGAGTGAGTCTGTGTGTGTGTACACAATTAGAATTGCATAACATTTCGTTATTTCGTTTTAAAATTTTTTTTTATAATTTTTTATTTTTTTTATTATTACCTGCCTTGACGCTCTTAACATTTTTGAGTTATTTATGAAAATGATAAGCAACGCTGAATTTATTATTCATATTCAAAACGACAGCAGCAATAGCAACTTGCAACACGCTCAGTCGTTCAAAAAACTTTTAATTGAGACGCATTTGCAGTAGACGAGAATACAAGAAAGAATCGAGCGCACCTAAAACGAAAGCCTCAAACGGCAAGTCTGACTCGTGAGCGAGAGTGGCAGCAATACGAGTACGTTTGCCAACGCTTTGTTGCAAGTTACAAGTAGTCAGACACAAAACGTTTTAAGAGTTGTAAGTAGGCGCTGCAAGATATTTTTATTTTAGTATACTCGTAAATACTATATATTCAAAGCTTATGCAACGCAAATGGTTTTCCTTTTTAGAAAAAAAAGAAACTAAAAATTTAAGATAACTGGTCGCTTTGACGGAAATGTATTTTCATATTTTTGTTGTTGCTGACGTTTAGCTTTTAATAAAGCATAATTAACCAAAAAAAAAAAAAAATATAATAATAATAATAATTGACAACGTCGCACGCAGACAGAACTGGTACCCAACAACACACACAAAAAAAAGAGAGAGTAAAAAATGTTAAAAACTTTAATAATTTAGCGCAAATCATATTGCGGATATGTCAGCGCGTATGCATAAAAAATCAGCCATAAAACGCGGTATGAAATGCAAAAATGCAGACTTAATTTACTCCAAACTGCAGCGAGTTGAACCCCACTGCGCATTCAGCATTCAGCATTCAGCTCGTGCGCCAATATTGCCCATGAACAAGCTAATAAAATTGTATTGCACATGCGTAACTGACTAAACGGCCAATTGGCAACTAACGTACTGACGCACTTATGCACTGACCAAAACACTGTGCACTGGAGACGCCATTCATGCAGCTGGTTAGCGAAGTCAAGTGGCAAACGCAGACGACCACCATCAGGCGAGTGTTGGAGACGCGCCGAATGATGTGCAGCCTCATCAACATCATCATTGTAAACATCATGATTATCGTTGTTGTTGCTGCAACAGTTATAAAGATGCAACAAAATAATTTTTGACATTTTTCAATTGCCTCAAAAGCTCAAGCCAACGCAACGCGACTCCACTTGACTTGCCACTGCGGCTGTACGCGCAACTGCATTTTGTTGTTGACGCTATTAGGCGAATCAAAGCAGCAACTGCGGCATGTGGCATGCCTCCTTAATATTGAGTTTTTGAGTAGTTATGCGTTGCACTGGAAGTTCGCTGTTGAAGTTGATCTTTCTTATGCGAAGCAGGTTATCCACTTAACCGAATTTTCTTGGTTTTTTATGTGAAAATTTTTTTTTTAAATGATCTGGAGATACTTGTGCAGACCAACAGAAATTGAGGCCTTCATTGATAAATCGGAGTGGCTTGCAGATTGCCAAGTTGTGATAACGAGTGTAGCCACTTTTCTAATGTAACTTCTAAGCCAAATCAGGAATGTCTAAGAAATTAGATACTCCACTTTACCCAAAAGGAAATTTCTAAAAAGTGTGTGTTCGATATTTTCCTATAACATGGGCCTTAAATTAAAAAAAATTGCATAGAACAAATAGTCATGCACTATGGTGAAGAATTAAGGCTACAGTTCAGATAGCTGTCTGGAATCTGGTCTGTCGATTTCAAACTAAAACAAGTAACTTTACGGCATAAAAAAGCCGAGAGTTTATCAATACCTGGAGTCCAATGAAAGCACAAAGTTGCTTAGATGACTGGGACCACCTAGGCTGATGAATGCAGGGTATTAGAGACAAAAAAGGCAATCAGATTAAGGACAGATTGTGGAGGAGCATATTTTTGGGTGGAACATTTCCTGATCTAATTGGAAGAGCTATTGGACATTCAGCCAGAAAATAATATAAAGTCCTCTGAGATTTTGATTTAAATTTGAAATCTCTTTTATATATACATTTTAGGCACGTACCTTATTCTGTTTGCTATAGCGTATTACGTATAATCTGTAATTAATGTTATTACTGTCATTACCATTAAAAGTTGTGTGTTTGAAAAATCACATTCAAGTCAAATCCATATCCACCAGGTGTCATTAAACCATGTCCAACTTTCACTAATCTTTACTTCATTGCCTTCACTTGAAATCGCATAACGCAATATAACTTTTTGATTTATGGTCCTGCCAAATGCAATTAACATCGTTGCGAATTCGTGTTGTCAACGCGAAATCATTTCAAATGGACCCGCTTAATTGATGCTCACTGACATGAATACCCACTTGAAAAGTGTTAACAATTTTTCCACACGAAGCAATAAAAAAGGAAAACAGATTTGAAAACTTGTCTGAAAAACTTGATGGACTTTAATTGGCCATTGTAGAATAATATTGGAAAATTGAATTGCAAAGCTTTTTAAATATTTTTCATTGATCGTTTCGATTCAAGTGGATGCAGGCTGCAGCTTTATTCATTCAGTCGGCGTGCTCATTAATAGTCGTCAGACGCCGGCAGGTGTATCATAAATATACAAAATTATGTTTCATATATAAAATTCCTATAATTATTTTTTCCAATTAAATTTATTAATATAATGTAACAATTTTGTGTTAAAGTAATAAAATTTATTGTTTTTGCATTTTCAATAAAATATTTATTGGAAGTTAATTAGTAAATGAAGAATTTAGCGTACGCCGACGCCAATTTGGAAGTGTGAGTCAGGTGGATTTAATACGGTTTATATGTAAAAAAAAGCCATATACATAAAATAAAGGCAATAAATGCTAGAAATAGTGGAAATCCTATATGGATATTAATACAAGTATTGTACCTGGTCTATGGTTTAATTGTTAGGAACAATTTTTGAAAAGCTTGATTCATATGCAGATCTTGGAATTGTGCTGAAGTTCCTCCCTGAACAATTTTCTATTATTCTCTGAATAAAATTTGTTCAAAATATAGTTAATGAAAGTAAATCTTAGTAGCTTTTTAAGACAAGAAGTACGCGGTATTATACTTAACCACTTTACTGAACTTCCCCCCAGTTGCCATTATTTTCAGATCCAATGAATAATACAAATATACAAATAATAGCCAATATAATTAGAAAACAAAATCTTAACCGAGGTAACTACTCCTGTCAAGTTCTTAGTTTACTGTCCCAACAAACTCTGATCGATTACTTGAAAATATAAGGAATATATAAGAGAACTCCTTACTATGAATTCCAGTAACCTTTCGAAGGTAAAACCAAATTTTCTGATTATTGTTTTTCGACACGTACGCCAAGTGAAATAAAGCTATCAATAAAATATAACGAATTTATTTTGATTTATATTTATTTTCGGGTTATTCTTTTTCGGAGGCTATGAGTAAATTTAAATTATTAGGAGCAGGCGTGAATTTTGCTCATTAATGTTTAATGGTAACAATTCGCAGTATCCATATAAATAGCTGGCAAATAGCTGTGTAATTCAATGGTATTGGTATTTCTCAACACTAAAATTTCAGCTTATCATCTACTCTTTTTCTCTGTCTGTAACTCTGTCTGTCTGTCTATTACCTTTTCACGCGCAATAAGCTGTACCAATTTTTAAGAATTTTTATATAGAGATAGATGGCACCTTGGGAAACCATATAGGCTAACTTTTTTCGCGAAAACATAGATTATATAGATGTGACAGGTGGAAAAACTCTTTTTAAGTATAGCGCCATCTGTTCAACGTTGGCCCCACGCACGCTATTTCGCTCGCTGTTGAGATGAGTTTATAAATATTTTTTCTGTCCCTCAAATGTCGTTGTACTTTTGATCAATTGTTGTGATTAATTATTAGAAATTTTTGATTCACAAAACTTATTATCCAAAACAAAAAAAAATATTTTAATGCAAACTATTTAGTTGTTTACTTACAATTTTTAACAGTATTTATGCTCTTTGTAAACGTTGCTAGATAGCAAAAAAGCCTCAACTGAGTCAAAGAAAAAGGTCAAAAATTGAGTTTGTCTTTCCTGACTCCGAAAACAACTTTCAAGTGACTTCTGCTCGTTACTTTTATTTGAGGCAATTATTTGACTAACCAACTAACAATAAAAAAGTCGAATTTATAAAAATTTTACTTTCTTTTAATTTCATGCAATGCGAGTTAACTGGGTAGACCAAAAAGCGCCAATCGAAACCGACGACGAATTTTCCATGGGATTTTTGTTTTGCATTTGCACAACTTTTGTACATTCTCCAACCAATTTTGGTCAGTGATGCGTGACTGGGCAATGATTTCGGGCATGCAGCTGTCAGCGGTACCAAAGCCGACTGTGGCCATAAACAAAATCGTTTTGGCTAAAAAGGAAGCCGCATTTTTTTGATGTGATTCATGCTAATTTAAGGTTTGCGCGCAATTCGAGAGACAAACGAAAATCAAAATGGCAATTTTCCACAAACCAGGGGGGCTGGTGGTAGTAGCAACGCAGAGTGCTATAGTGGGACGGTGCAAATTAAAAACTTTGTTAGTGCGCGGCAGCACATGTGGGAAACTTCTGCGAGTACGTATAGAAAAGTAATTTATTTAGTGACACGCCCAACGCGATATAAGCTAAATAATCTATATATTTTCCTTAGCCGTCAAGCGACTCCAATGAACGACCGGCTGTCGGGGCAGCTGGCGCGGCTTTGTGTTAGTATAGGGGCAGGGGCCAAAATGATTCGCGCTGTTTGGGTTTAGGTTTTTTTTTTTGTTTATTTTGTTTCTCGAGTTGGTTTTCTTTATCGAACAGCGGTCACTAAATATATAATTAAAATCGAAAAGCACATCTGGCTCTAGAACCTTTGCGCAACACATTTTTTCCTCATTTTGTTGTTGTTGTACGCGTATTTGTTGTGCATTTAAAGCGAGATCGATAGAATTAGTGGCAGAGAACGGCTGTTGAAGAAGACGACACAATGCCGCAAAGCTCGAATAAGGAGAAAAACAAAAATGGTAACAACTACGACGTTGGCCAGTTGAGCTGAGTTGGGCGTAGTGAAGTTGTGTTAGAGAAAACGTGCGCAGCTTGACTTGGTTAACAGTGACTTGGAGACAGTGGAAGCTGGCTAAAAAGGGATTGCAAAGGGCGTACAAATTCCAGTTATTAGAGCGAGAGAGAGTGAGAGAGAGAGAGAGAGACAGAGAAGGCGAAAGGGAATTGAGCAGTCAACAATGGAACATGCTATCTTTGCTAGAGTGCGGGTGGAAGAGCAACCGGGCATAGTCTGCTATTAAAGCAATGATGAGCTTGAGCATGAAAATTGCACGCATTGCAACTCAAATGATTGAAAAGTATCGGTGAGGGGGATGAGCAGAGTTGAAATGAAAGAATAAAAAGAAGGCTGAAATCATTGTGAGTAAAATTGCTGTGGCACAAAGTAGTGAAACAAGCGTAAGGCGAAGATCAACGTAAAATGAACTTGGAATTTTTATTGTTGTTTTTTTCTGGCTCGCTCTCTTCTGCTTTCTACGTTGGGCACAGAGCTGTAGTGGCAAGAACCATTATGCCGCAATGTGCGTCAATGTGCAATGTCTATTAGTGAAGCAGCAGCAGTAACAACAGCAACAACAGCAACAACAACAAAAAACAACTTGCGCGTCAACAAAGCAGCAATTGCAATTTCCACTTGCATTGCTTGGCATGCGAAAAATGTACGCGAACTTGGTCAGCAACATGTATCTACTCCTCGACTGTAATGTCGTCATCATGATACGAGTATCCCCTACTGTTTCGTTTCCTATACACTTTGTGCACTAAGACAATCAATACCAGAATGCTCATCATGGGGTTTAATGTTGTTGCAGTTGTGTGTTAGTGTTGTTGTTGCCGGCTGCACTGCCCGTTGCTGTTGCATTAATTTTTGCAAAGTTGTGCAATAAACTCAAGCTACGTGGTAATAATACCAGGGAATGCGTTATGAACTATGTTCGTTGCCACTTGAAATATAAAGCATAAAAAAGAAAACCATAAAAATGCAGGAATTTCTGTCTAAATGACTAAACACTTTGCCACTGATAGCATGTCAGCGCTATTAATGCATTGCCGGCTTTCAGCTTCAGCCGGCCTTAATTTTAGATATGAGCATGTCCAACCATAAAGATATCAATAAACTTGGCAATGAAAGTGATTTATGACGAAACGCTTATACTCATGTGCTGCGTATGCCGGAGAGCTGTCTAAGAAAATCGAGCTAGTGTTTTATGCCCAACTTTTATGTGCACCATTTCCGTCCGTATGTCACTCGAGCTGTGCTTATTAAATGAAAACTTGCAGGCCTAAGTCTTAAGAGTCTTGGGCAAGAAAGAATGAGTCTTGATCATATAAAATCGTAAAAGCAGCCCGTAAATATTTTATAGAATTAAGATGTCAATAATCTGCACTTTCTCAACTGCAAGACTTGACTGAGTTGAGATCATTATTTTCAAAAGATTTTCTGTAGTTAAAAATCAGAGTTTATTTTAGCAAAATAAGTAAAGGGTTTGTTGGATTACATCCTGGTTGAGATTATGCTGTGTGCAAAAATTTTTATATGCGGAGAGTTTTATAGTAATTAAATTAAATGAACTATAGGAGAATAAAGTAATGAATGCATTATACACAAGAATATTTGGACTTCAATAGAAATGCACTCAATACCCATTCAGTTGCTAGTAAGAAGCTTTTCATAGACAACTTATAATAACTGACGGATCTTATGATAAAGAAAGCCACCTTCTAAATTTATTTACTGCTCTTATGTGGCCAAATTTTAAATCTACAATATTTATACAAATATTAGCTTCGTTTGCTTGAAATGGTAAATATCTTGGGATTCTTCAACGATTTCTTTGAAATTTTGAAACAACATTTTCTTGATGTTTTTGTAAAGGTTTTAATTTTTTTAGACAAATAAATAAATTAATAATTAATGAATAATAAACTCTTAAGGAGTTACACAGCTGATAAGAAATTTTCAAATGAATATTTTCCAACACTAGCTTGAGCAAGATCCTTATCGACAGTTCTTATTAAAGTTATCTCCCAAAGTCCCTTGTAGCTAGTTATTCGTTAAATTAGTTTTAAATTTAGTATTTATATATATTATTATTTATATATATTAGGTTTAATCTTGTAAATAAATAAATAAATAAGAAAATCGGCTGTGTATGGTTAGTGCGAATTACGGGATTTTAAATTACGCTAAATCACAGATTAGAGATATATTAATTTAGTACAAATTATTGAGATAAAGAAGTTTATAAATATTTTTTCAACGACTATTTTTTTTTTGTGCTGTTAGAAGCCAGAAACAAATTTTTTCCCTATTTTCCATTTAACCAGACTGAGCAACAGCAACGCTTGGCCAAGTGCAGCTGATTTAATATAAGAATGGGAAAAAAACGTTTGATTCGCTCTGCTCACCCTCTGCTGTAATTTTCAACCAATATCATTGGTTTTTTTTAAATATAGATAGTTACGGTACGAAACGGATGATTTAAAAAAAAAATTTAAAAATATTTAAAGAAGAAGGAAAGACTACGCTCACGCTTATATATGAGCAAATATTTATTTCTATTTCTGTTTATAAAGTAGCACTCGCTTTGAATGTCATTGATTGTCATTTAAGTAAATTATCGAATTAGTCAATGGTCAAACTATAATTATTTATTTGGAGAGCGATGCCAAGAAAATTTAGTCTTAATGAACAATATATTAATGTAAGTAGACAGCTGTAGAGAAGAAGAAAGTAAAGTACAGCGCACACAAGATGCACATTACTAATGATTTAATTTGAATATTTGTTCCTACATAAGAAAACATTTTGAAGGCTGTTACACAATTACATCAGCAATTTGTATTCATGCTTTATGTGGGAGTTATAAGAGCTTCTGCCATATTAAGCTCCCATATCCGTTGTATTGTATGGTTCGCTCATTGAAGTTGAAATGTTGTAGTTAAAAAGTATAATAATTATTGTGTTATTCATACGCCCTTACAACACCAACTCTATTAAAGCATTGTTCCGTGCATTTTCTCATTACTCAAACATCTGCTTGTTTCAGTTGATTGTATCGGCCAAAGTCATAGAATCTATAATTTCGTTAGTTATTAGTTTCAACATAATACTGCTGACTTCTACGAATGGCTGACTTGAAGCTGTGATACTTTGTAGTCATCACACTTTGCACAACAGCCACTACAGAAACAAAAGCAACAAGCACTAAAACAACAACTTCACTTAAGTACTTATGATTTTAATCTAAGGCAACTTGAGTGGTTTTCTCAGGCCATAATTGTGTGTGTAGTGGCCCTACACCTGCCTACGAAAGTATTATTATGTGCACGAAATTGAAATACCTGAACAACGATACGATAAAAGATTAAACTTAATGGATTTTACAATAGGCGAACGATCAAGAATAATTGCCAAAGCGAAAATCGTTGAACGCTGACCAAACAAAAATAAATTCGAAGTGCGAGTAGATCAAGCAGCCATTGTCATCAGCGTAGTTGGCATCGATGTTGTCGACAACGTCGTCAGCGGCGTGGTTATCGTAATGAGCTATTTGTGGCACTTACAGTAACAACATCAGCCAGCAACAACAACAACAACTACGAAAATGAAACAAAATAATAATTTTAAAGTAGTTCTCGCCTCATAGTTTCAAGCATTAATTCATGGGCTTTTCTGATAGTAGGAATTAAACTAAAACAACAACCACAACAACAGCAACAACAACAGCATCAACAAGAACGCAAACCGATAAGTGATCTTGTAATCAACGAATGAAGGAGAATGAAGGAAAAGGAAACATTAAAAAGATGTGCAAAAAAACTCTCATTGAAAATGAGAAAAACGAAACGAAAAGTTTTTTTTTTGTTTGAAGATTGAAAGTCGCTGCTGACCACTGCCACTGTTTGCAGTCGCCGACGCAGTCGACAGACGATATTGCATCAAGGTGTGTATTTGCCATAATTTGCCAAAACGAACACAAAGGCAACAAATGAACGTGTACACTGTGCAGCGCTCTCGGAAATGGATCCGAAATGGACCCAAGGAGTAAAGAAATCGTTTGCGATTCGAGTGCACCGCTGTGTGGCTGGCTGAGTGCGTTCGTTTGGATCCAGAGTATTGTATGCATCAATGAATGAATGAAGTGAACTGTGGCACAAAAATGACTGACAGCCTATCGACGATGATGATGACGACGACGACGACGACGATGAGCTTGAAACCCTAAATGTATGCAGTGAGAAGCGCTGAAGTGGAGCAGTGTTGCAGTTGCTACAATAACAACCTCAACAACAACAACAACAACGAGAGTAGCGGCAGCAGTGGCAACAAACATTAACAATTTTTTGGGGGCTGAATAAATATTTTTACAAAGAGATACGAATCAGAAATACACACACACATACACACACGCAACAAGAAAATACAATATAGCATGGCGACGTTGATGAAGTCGATGTTGGCAACAGCGACAACGTTGGCGATGGGCAGCGGCGGTACAAAATTGAACAAAATCATCAACATTGATCGACATGTGAGCCAAAGTTAATAACGAAACAACAAAAGCTCTTATAGTGCAGTGACGTTCGGTGAGCGGCGGACAGCAGGCGTTGAGGACAATGACGAGCACGTTGAAACGATTTTTGTGGCAAGCAGGTGGGGCACGCAGGCAAGCTACGGCAAGCCGCTGCAGTTGTTGCTAAAATACGAAGAGCGAAATGATTTTTAATAAGCGATAAAGCAAAACTGCTTATTGGCTTTTTCGTACGATGAGCTCGTCGTAACAGACTGTGCGATAGACAGACAGAGAGAAAGAGATCCAGCCAGTGATTGAATCGATTCGAATTCACGTTCAATTCGAGCAGCGTAGGAAAGCACTGACGACTGCGACTGTGGCCAAGCTGGTTGGTTGGTTGCTTAGGACATGTTGAGATATTTCAGTGCAGTGCAAGATTTATGCGCGCACGAGTGAGTGAGCGAAAAAAAAAGGAAACAAGAAAAAAATTAACCACAAAAATGTAGAAACGAAAAAAAAAAATTAACAAAAAATACAAAAAAAAAAATAAGAATTAAAATCGATCGAAAAAATCGGGTAAAAAATTGAAAGCAAATCGAAAACACAAAAGGCAACTATTCGATCATACTCATCATTTTTGAAATTGCTTTCAACACCAGTTGGCGACGGCACCAGCAGCAGCAGCAGCAACAGCAGCAGCAGCGTTTGGCAACTTGGGCTGGGTTGTCGTGTTGCCGGTTGATGTATCCGCGCCTTAATAGCACAGACCAGAGACCAGCCGTACGCAGCACACTGGGCTGGGCCGAATTCATTTGAGTTGCAGTCAGTGTGCCACACTTGTACAAGCGCAATGCGTTATAACTTTTGTTGTTTTGTTGTTGTTATTATTATTTGTTGTCGTTGTTGTTTTTCGTGTTTTTGTTCTTATATTTGTTCCCTGTTGGTGCGTAAAGCCATCAACGGCGACGCTTAAATGTGGCATCGGCCTCGGCGGCGGTGACTGCTCTACGATCGGTCAATCAGTGATTACATTTTATTTGGCCAACACCCCTTTCAGCCCTTTCAGCCTTTTCATCGGCGTTCACAAACTTACTCGCATCATCGTATTTAACTACTCTACCGCGGCTTCGACTGTTGTACGAGCATGAACGCCTGCAACGAGTAGGGCGTGGGCTGCGCCTTTTAGTACGCGCGCTTCGTTAGTTTTCACAATTCATTCTTTTGCTTAATTTTTGATTTTTTGGTTGCATCTTTTTTTACTCCTTGGATCTCTTTTCTTTGGCATTTCACTCATAGCTGCTTTGTACAGGCTTCAGTACAGCATACTCCGCGCCGTTTGATAAGCTTTCTGCGTTAATTTGCGCATATAATTTGTAGCCTTTTACTTGTCGTATCCTCTCAGCATCTTCTCTTTTATTGTTTAATACTTGTATTTTGTAATTATTATACATTTTTACGAGCGCCACTTTAATTTCGAAAAAAACAATTTCAGATGGTTTATCGCTAATTGGCGAAGACCGTATTATTTTTAAGTAATTAATAAAATAAAGTATCTACTTTCGACAGCTGCTGCACTTTAAGTTGCAACTTCGTACAGCTTCTTATCAAAGGTTCCCACACTTATAGCCTCCTCCTCTATAAAAATGTGTACTTTCAAAAAATGCAGGTGCATAAATTGGAAGATGCTACACCCTGACCCCATTAGTGGGAAAACAATAAACGGTTTAATCATTGCCATTGCTTATACTTGTAACATCTCATCATCATATGAAACTCATTAAAAAGGAAGGCGTAGCAATGCTATCTCTAGTGGCGTAACAGAAACTAGACTATATGGTTTTTATGAATGGTCTGCCGTCAGCTGGTTTATGTACCGTTTTATAACCCTTTTATGGTAAATGTCACAACACAACTAGTCGGCGATTTTACGCCAATCGAATACTTGTGATTGATTATTTCTTTGTTGACTTGAAAGTTCAAACATAGTAAAAGACTAGAGTCCATAAATAAACTATGCTGAAGAACTTCTATATATAAATAGGCCAAGACAATTGCTTTAGCATCTCTTTACGCCTAAACTACATAAAATATTTTGATAAAATAACATAACATTCTACAGGTCTTCATTTGTAGTTGTGCACAATATACTTTTTAATATAAAATAGTATGAACTGTTATAGAGGTTTCATTCATACCCTTTGAGAAGAGGTTCTCTGTGCATTTTGGTTTTGTTGTTTGCATGCATTGCCTTCTATAAAGATATATTATGATACTACTTTTTACAAACAAGCGAAGCTGAGTATTGTCTACTTCGCTCCTAGAATCTAGAACAGCGCCTTGACCAAGAGTGCAAGCTACTAGAGCGTCTAACTAAGAGATGCCGACCGAAACCTTTACCTAAGAAGAGCAGGAGATGTAGACAGTAGACTAACCATTGTTTTTTTCCACTCACTTTACAACTCCCTTGTGTGGTCATGCTGTGTCCTCCAGCAAGCTTTTCTATTCGACTTTGCCCTACCACCTTGGGTAAAGTGAAACTATTTAAACTCTGCAATGTAAAGACTATTCTCTCATTATATTTGGAGTCAAAGTCTGTCCCTATATTTAATCTGTACTGCGTTGATAGTTTAACATCGATATTCTCCATCCTTGAAAGTATTTATGTTGTTGGACCCTAACTTGCTAGCTGCTTTGGAGTTCAATTTTCTGTGATTGAAGGGATTTGGACACAGTGCTGCGCTAATATATTATTAAGAGACTTGGGATAACGCCGAGCCTTATTCGGCCTTAATATAATTAAAGTCGCTACAATGCTGCTATGATATTCTGATACGATCTTCTCCTCAAATATTGAACCATCCGTGTAAAAACTAGCCTACTGTTATCCATATTTTGAACTATCCTAGTCACCATGAATTAGGTTTACTGTGTGATACCATACCGTACGAATGGAAATCTTTGTGAAATTACTTCTGTGTCGGGGTTCTTGTTGTACATATTCTAAGGTATTGACCAACCTCCCTATATATTGTCATTATTGGCTATGTTTATGAATTGCAACCATTATGTTATTCTAAAGCCGACCTCAGTAGCTTAATGTGCACTAAGGCTGCCGCCCCTGTAATAGTGGATTGAACCCCCCCATGGTCGAAGCACTTTATAGACCTGTGGTTGGCCTAAGCAAGTATACTGCTCTCAGCCGTCGTAACCTAACCTAATCTCAGTTCTACAATTCTTATTTTTATCATTTGGTTCATCTTAGTCAAAAGATACCTGCAACGCAAGATTCTTTCACTGATTTAAGCTTCATTTCATGCACTCACTGTCTCATTAACAATGCAAACAAATCGAAGCTTGGATCGATCGACTTTGTCTTTGTTTGATTGACAGTTTCGCTAACTTCTTTGGCTTCGCTTATGCCGCCTGCACCGCTGCCAAAATGTCAATTTAAGGATGGAGTCCTTTGTTGCGCTCGAAAGGGTACGCCAAACAGGCAAACACAAAGCAAATAAGAAAGGAAGAGCTAACAAAAAAGCAAAGAGTATCTAAAAGGTATACAAAACAGACAACAATTGTCAACGATAATCAAATGCTATGCTAAAAATCTACTAAAGTATGCAACATCAAGCGAAAATCGAACAGCAATGACGACGCCGACGCCGACGCCGACGACGACCAAGACGACAAGACAACTTGGTCATAGAAGCAGCAACATGCGCGGCATGCAGCGGGTGGCAATGTGGTTGCTGTTTGCGATGTGCAATGCAGACAATGCGTACAAATCGTTGACAAAAATTTATAGTAGCAAAAAGCGGCAAAGGCAACTCGTTTGCACACAAAAACAACACAACACAACACAATACAACACAACACACAACTAAACTCGATGCAAAAGCCAAAAGCAAAGCAAACCAATTCGATGCCGCGAACTTCGGCCGTTTAGATTTCTACGACTTTGGCCAAGCTTTGTTTATTTTATTGTACATGTGTGTGTGTGTGTTTGTTGTGTTTTCTGTGGCAAGCATCCTTGCCACGCAACTATTTTGCATACCAGCGCCGCGTTTGCGCTTTACGCCGGCGACGCCGGCCACAGAGCGAAACAAGTTCAAGCGCCAAAATTGCATCCATTGGCAACGCAAAACGTCGCTCGCTCGATTCCCGGTTGCGATGACTGCGGCTTCTGTGCGGCTGTGCTCTGAGGCGGCTTCGATGCTATCCCTACGATAAGAAATTAAATTAACGAGATATGTCAACGATGAATTCATTGCCGTGGCTTAAGCGCAAATGCCGCCATTCTTTCGTTGATTCTGATCCGCTTTTTCGTTGCGGCCTTACTCAACTTCAGCTTACTTCAACTGCTTCGATTTTGTCGTCGTTGTTGTAGTTCTTTTTGTTGTTGTTGTTATTGTAGTCTTTGCTCCGTTTGTGTGCTTTTTTGTTTGATTTTTTGATTTTTTCTTTTCTTTGGGTTTTTGTGGCACAACGATTAGCTTCATTTTTGCATTGTGCAGCCGCTGATTTGGCGGCAAGCGTTCAGCGCAGACAGTCACTCACTCACTCACTCATTCGCTCACTTACTCATTTATTCACTCATTCATCCATTCATTCATTTACTCGTTGAGTGACTAAATTCAGGGATTGTTGTCGACATCATCATCATCGCAATCAACTACATCAGCATCTTCATCATTAGCATCAATGGAAGGTACTCATTGTCCTTTTTCGCTTATTCGGCTACCCTTTCGCAAGCTTCTTTGACTTGTCGCCATGTCAGCGCGGTCTGCTTTAGCCCGACTTCGATATAATGACATCACAAAAGCTTCTTTAGCCAATAAACAGTGCAGGTAGTAAGCAGTTGAGGCAGACAAGCTGACAGACAGTCAGACAACCAAACTGAGCGACAGTTGTTCTTGAATTTGGTTCAGCGCTGTCTTCACGTAAGATACTCGCTCCGTTCGATTCCCTATCTGACTGTCCTTATTTCTCTCTCTCTCTCTCTCTCTCTCTCTCTCTCTGTCTCTGTCTGTCTGTCTGTCAAGCTGTCTGTCTATATAGTCAATCGTTAGTGATTTTAATCGCATTTCTGTGAACAGTCAAACCCATTTTGCCCGTCTTATTTATATTATTTTTTTGATTGCACAAACCCTTCTGCAAGTCAAAGTGCGCTGTCAATTTTGCATATTCGCTGCTTTACAGGCTTTTCAATTGTTTGATTCGGTTTCGTCTATCCTTCTTAGAAAAGTACCAATTTTTATTTATTTATTTGTCTCTTACTCTAAACTGTTTCAACGTGATTTTTTTACGTGTTGTGTTTGTTACTTATTCTTTGATTGCCATTCAAAGCAGCTCTTTTGAGGGCCTTTCGCTTTTGTCGCTTGTGTCTCAGCTTGGCTTCATTGAATGTCGCCGCCATTTCGCTGTTGTAGCCAGCGACACAACAACAACAACAACGAAAATTAAAACAGAAAAAAAAATAGAATATATAAAATAAGAATGAGACTGAACTGTCAACAGGTGAATTTATGTGCGCAAACCAAACTAGACTCTAAATCATGAACGCGTTGGCTTATTTTGTATATTCTTATTGACATACAAACAAACGCAAACTTCCGCTTCGAAATTGGTAATAAATCAACGAGTGTTGAAGAAATTCTATACGAAATCGATTTTACCAAGGTACAAATCCAATAAAATGGAGTTAAAATTGTGAGCCAAGCAATTACGTGTTAATATTTTGGTGCAGATTATGTGTAAAAGGGAGAGAGAGAACCACTATGAAAATTATCTTAGGCAGGTACTGAGTGGCTGCGCACAAAAGGGTTTTTTTCGTCGAGTGATTATTTAAATTTTCTTTTTCAATTTCATTTATTCAATCAACTCAAAATTTCATCTCATAACAGCACAATTTCATGTTTAATTCAATATGAAAAAACGCTGATAGAACGAAAGTATGTCTGCATACGCTGCCGCTCAACGGAATAGCTTCACAGCATACTGTGTGCATTATAGTTGGTTGAAATCTCATAGCAATTCGTACTTTTGAGAAATGTTGTATCTAATCATTTGAGCAGCAGTATAAGTGTCAACTATTTATTTTCAATGCTGCCCAAGACCTTTTTATTATTGTCTCAAATGTGGCTAAAGAGTACGCATGCAGCCAAGAGGGACAATGTATTAAAAATTCGTGTGATTAGATTAAGAGAGTTAAAACATTTCTCGCACAGAGTGTTGCCTTTCAAGTTCGTCGAGACTTCTTATACAGAACATAGCCTGAAATAAGAAGGGATTCTCAAGAGTATAGCTTATGGGAATTTGAATTTTTATGATTAATCTGAGGCATTATGGTTGAAAATCAAATGTTAGCAGCTGTTCTGTACCTTTGGGTCTGGATCTACACTGATCGTGTTCTGGTTGTGTGACAGCGGTCTAAGGGTAGCGTATCCCATCATTTGTTGAATATGTCAAATCTTTAGCAACTTTGAAATATACTTTGTTGCACTAAACGAAACTAAGAATTTTCCTCAACTTAGATATCAAAATACAAATATACCGACGTATGCACACCTTTTGCTGTTGCTGTATTTACGTACTTAATATAACATTACCTAAGCTAACTAATGTCTGACAACTTCAGGCGGTAGCATGTTGAATTACCACTCAAAGGTACGATCACTCCAATTTTGTCAGTTAAATTTATTTGTCCAAAAAGGCTCTCTAAAGAGAAACCGTCATTCTGAATATTCAATTATTACTTACTGCTTATGATTGCCAATACATAATTATTTATATAGGAAACAGCACAGTGAATCGTTCATGATGAGAAGGAATCCGATATCGATGGTCAAATGTAGTTTGAATATTCTTGATATTATATATTTATAATTGCTGTTTTGTATCAACGCTAGTTTTATATAATTGGAAGAAATTCATTTCGTGTATGTTCTAATAACTAACGCCCTACATAAGCGGAAGACACAATTATTTTTTAGAAAGAGTTGCGTAATTCTCAAAAAACTTTTCTACTGCTCCATTCAACACTTCCTTTGTCGCAATCTTAGAAGATTTCAACTCTTCTTTGTTTTTTCTTTTTTTTTCTTTATTAAAAGTGCACACGAAAAAACACATCGAAAATCAACTCTAACCCGACCTCATTTTCGGCGTTGAACAAGTCATGGCTTCGGTATGCGCTTCAACTATATAATAAAAGCCTAACAGCTGCAACAACAACAAGAATAATAATAATAGAAAGGTTAACATCATTATTTCACCTTGTAATCACAATAATCTGGCAGCGAGTCGAGTTGAGCAGGTCTAGAGGGAAGTGTTTATGTACGGCGTTGTGAGCGTTTTGGCGCTTATGGACTTTAAATGTCAAAATACGCCATGAAAAATGCGCTAAGCAGACAAAGTTGG
Organism: Cacoxenus indagator; assembly: GCA_035041755.1. Lineage (NCBI taxonomy): Eukaryota > Metazoa > Arthropoda > Insecta > Diptera > Drosophilidae > Cacoxenus > Cacoxenus indagator. The sequence goes on from JAWNKX010000884.1 coordinate 620,363, forward strand.
TAATAAGAAAAATATATATATTGAATGCTTTTTGATAACGGACTGAAGAACGGCCAAGCAGACGTGCCAAGTGTGTGTTTGAAATGAATTGGCGACAGCCCAAAGGGGGCCAACACAAAGAGAGGCCTTTGCACGCTGTGCAAAATATGTGAATGCAAAATGAGATTCATGTTTTTCTCTATTTCTGATTTGCTAGTATTTCTTAATAATATTTTTTCATATTTATTAATATTTATTCCTCCGCGACACACGGTTTAAATGTTATTGCCTTTTAATAGTTTCGGCTTCAACATCGTAGTTGGCTGCTGGTGAGGCTTATTGACCCAGGCGCGCTTGAATTGTAATTTCTTGTAATTTGTTTAATGACTTTGTCATGTTGCTGAGCATTCAGCCGCAAGCATTCAGTTGACGAGGACAGACATGGAAAACCTTTATGAAGACATTTTTCCGCCACCAAGTTCCAGAGGCAATCACAATTGGCAAATGCTGTAGCGCATAAATGAAGTTATTATTGACGTCAACTGCGAGTTTATGTGCCAAGTGCTTGTGGCTAACTGGCTGGCGGCTACACTTGGGTCTCGTGTCGTTTCGTCTTGGTTGTGGTTGTGGGTGTCGTCTAAATTGTTGTCTGTGCGACAGCAGCAACGGCGGCACTTCATTAGCGTAGAAAATCAATTTTGCACACTCACATTGTTACATCTATTAGGAAGTCATTATTGCTAAAGCTGCCTGCACTTGGAGCTGCGCACAGTGACAGCTAAAATTTCACTGCCACCACAACGAACCATAACTGTTCGTGCGCATCGCATTGCAAGTTGTAAGCTGCAAGATTTATCTCTGCGCAAATTTCTGCGTAAGCAACTTCCTTGAGGCCAACTATTTAGGCATGAACATGGTCAACTCGCTACAGGTTTCTGTGTTGCCTTTGGTTATATTTACTAATTGAATCGACACCAAAAATGTAAATGCAACAGCAGCAACAGAAGCAACAACCACAGCAACAACAACAAACATTGCTAAGTTTGGCAGTGCAACCATGCCGTGCCGTCTTTGCAATGAGAAGAAAGCCAACTGGCAAAATAAACAATGAGAAAATTTATGTTTGCCAACTCGAGTTTCGTGTAAAATGAGCAGGGAAATTGTCAGCTGCTTGCTATTTATTTGTTTGGCCAAAAAGCTGGCACAAATCAAATGGAGTTCTTCCCACTTTTGGCGTTGTTGCTGTTTTTGCAGCCAAGATGACAAACAAAGAACTTAGAACACATACTTGCTAAATTTTGGTCTTATGTCAGAGAAAGTCTGCTTCAAATAATCAAAAATCGCGAAGTTTAGACTGAAGTAGTTAAAAGTGGTAGGTATATATTGTAACTAATATGTATAAATTTTTATATATTTTCTAAAGTAGCCAAAGGAAGAAATCTCTGCAATGATCTGCTTTGAAGGCATACCCATAATATTTTATTTTTCCTGATGCTGACAAATTTTTCTTAATTTTTTAATTTATTTTATTTTATTTATTTATTTATTTTTTATACTAAATAATAACAAACACAAACATTATAAACTTCAAAAATATCAAAGCAACACTTCTATGCTATAAACATTGCCGTTATATAAAGTGCAAGTATGAAATGCGACGACCACAGAGGACTGAAGACAACAACCAACCGATATGAGTCGGTGGACCTGGAAGACAAACTGCGCTTTTACATTCATTTGGTCAGTTTTTTGTTTTCCTTTTGTTAGTTTTCGTTCCATAATTTAATTTATTTTATTTTATTTATTTTTTTGTTCTGTTGAAGGAACAAATCTCGAATGTCATTAGGAAGTGAAAAGCACAGAAACATTTTAGAAAAATTTAGTTTCAGTCGCTTCCTTTATCACAAATTTTCATTCAAAGTTCACTTTTCGTTTTGGATTCAAAATCGTAGAGCATGATGTGCATTAGTGTTTTACAGGGGACCCTGATATGCACTTAGAAAGGTCCTACATAAGTATTTTAATAATTAAAAAAGACAAACGTAAAAAATGACTTCCTCCTACCTGCTCTACATTATCACGCGCTCTATTTAAATTATGACAAGGGTAGACATCAACTGAATTAGGAACTCTGACAAAAACTACAACCATAGATAGATCTACAATGCATCTGAAATTGCTCTTCAGGTTGCATTAATGCCTGGAAAGCGTGCTTCTAAAGGAACTTAGAGCGGAATGATTGGTCAATAACTGGCGATACCGCAAGACTCTAATTAGTTGTCGAAAGTTCAAAATAGTGGGTCTGTGGGTCAATAGATAGACTGAATTTGAATTTGATTGAAAGCTTTAGTTCATATTTATCTCTCTTTAGTGGACACATATTTTTTAATATATGAACAGATAGAGCATGGCAAAGCTCTTTAGCACAATTGCTAGAGTATATCGGGGAGATCAATTATCCGTGTTGCATGACTAATTATAACCGAGGAACAAAATGTAGAATAAAAAGTAATACATATGTATATATGGTATATACACACTTGTATATTTGAACTCCGTTTTTATTATGTGATATTTGCGTTTCCTCTTAAATGGTGAATTAGTTCAGCTCCACTGCTGTTTGCTGTTCGGAGTTATTATTAATTAATATTTCTCTAAGAGCATCTCTATGATAAACAACAACAGTTGTTCTTGATAAAAGTCCATTGCTTTAGATCGAAAAAAAAATCTATATTTAAACTTGTGGCAAAATAAATAAAGAAAGCAGATTTCTCCAATCGGTGACAAGCCAACGCATCAGAATAAGCTATCTAACTGTAAATGCGCCCAGTTCATAAGAAACTACTTGAATTGGCATGTGAAGCGTGCTTTGCTTTGACTATGTAGGAACAGCAGCAGTCAGCAGAAGAGTGAGCAGGCGAAAGAGGAACGATCTCGTCACTGTTTCGAATGGCGTCGACACGCAAAACAGGCATCAATCATGCAGCAAACTGCTGGCACGGTAGCGTTTAAATTTACATAAGGCGACACCTTGAACTAGGCAAAACGGGCTATACAACATCGCAACGAATGACAACGCAGCCAGTGACTGAGAGGCAGACAGACAGACAGACAGAAAGACAGACAGACAGACAGACAGAAAGATGAACGCACAGACGGTTAGCTAGGCGATTGAACAACGTTGGCGACCGACTGACTTGACTGACACACGTTTGACTGCTTCATTTTTTCGGTGGCGACGGCGGCGGCAGTACGCATCAGAAGTATGGCTTCGGCAGAGGCAGAGACAGTAGCAGTGCCAGCTACTTCATGTCATATTCAATAACGCTGCTGGCGGCGCGCTTCAGGAAGCGAGCAGTAGAGCAACTTTACGAATATGATAAGAACGAAGTGAGTTGCTGATTAATTTCTTTTTAATGAGGCTAATTTTAAAGCAGCCATTGCAGACGCAGCAGTCGCAGCAGCAGCCAAAGTAGCAAAGATCGTGGCATGGAGTAGCAACTTAACACACGCTGGTGGGAAGAATATTGATTGGAGAAGCTTGACTGGGCTTACTGGATCGTTGGCTGGGCTGCGTCGTGGTTTGCTGATAGACAAAAATCGTCGGCAGACAAAACCCACGCTGCTGCTAGCTGCTAGCTGCTGTTTGCTTCTTGCCACTGCTGGCGACGATGGCCGCAGTGGCGACGTCAGACGTTGGCACGTCGAGTCACGCGAAATGCAAATGCAGTTTGACAGTTGCTAAATTCCAAAGCAGCCAAAGTAACAGCAGCGCAACATGCATAGATACATACATACATACACACATGTGGCCGAAGTGCTCCTGCGACTGCAGCAACTGAGTCAACCTAAATGCAAACACTATATAATACTCGTATAGTATGCAAAGCAGCGAGAATCTCTGAAAGCGCTAAATGCAATAAAATGCAAAAATTGCCAACGCAAGTTGCCGCCAACTGTACCCGCTCTCACCCGTTTGCAACTGGCTGACATCGCCCGCGGGCTGTTGGGCTCAACCTTAGCAGCGTGTAAAATGGCAAATGCTTAGCCAGGCGACGCAAACAGTTTTCGAACTAGCAACAAAGTTGCGAAAATATTTGCGAGCGTTGTAAGCAAAGAGACTTGCCTAAAAAAGGGTAAAAGAACATTGGTTGGTTTTTTGCTTCAAGCGCATCCTTTTCGATTTCAGCAACAATTGTACTAAGGCAGGCAACTTCAACTGCGATAGACAGCGTACAACAACAATAACATAAGACATGAGCATACAACAAAAGCAAATCTGTTAGAATTTACCATATCGGGTAAAACATTTAGCGATTGCATTTGCTGCTGCTGTTGCTGTTGCTGTTGCTGCAATTGCTGATGTAAGAGTCTTGGTCGGCTGTCTTGCTTGGTTTGGTTAAACATTTTGCAACATTTTCTGCTCATTTTGTTGTCTGTGACAAACTGGCTAAAATTGTATTGTAGTTAGCACATTGTCCAAATACAACAACAACAACTAACATCGAGGAAGACTAACAAAATTCAGACTTCGTTTGACATTTGAAAATGGCCGCTCGCCATTGTGCTAATCAGCTTGGCGTCAAACAAAGTACTTAAGCAACGAACTTGATGCAAATTCTCAGCGTGTGGGCAAACTATGAGTACATAAAGCGAATAAAGACGTAGTCAAGTAAAATTCCACCACCAATAACAACATTAAGAACACGTATAAAAACAACAAACGCAACTGTCACAGTGACAGACAGTACTCAGTCAAACTTCAGTGGCATGAAAACTAAAACCCAACTAAAACAACAACAACACCAACCCGCACGAAAAGAACAACAAGCATTTGGAGCATGTTACTTTTCGCTCTCTGTTTCTCTCAGACACACACACAGATACATTATCTTTTTCTCCCTTTTTATAACTGCACATCAAAATGGCCAACAACCACTTGTAGTACCTTACAAGCAATCAAGTAGCTTGCTTCAAATAAAAATATAAAAAATTATTAAACGAAAAAAGAAAAACGCATACATAGCCATACAAATGAGTTACATATACTGTATACATGTACACATGTGCCATTGTATCTGAGTATCTTCTTCAACGGCTTTTCTCTGTGTTTTGTTCTTGGTGTCGACAACGTATTATTCACTCCGCATAAAATGGCATCCATTTTAAGTGTACTTTTTTAGACATTTTTTTTCTTCCTTTTTTTTTAAATATTTTTTGCAAATACCTTCATTGTGGCCGCTGTTGATTTCGCTCTGAATGGCAGTTGGTCATAGGTTGATGGCTTGTAGCTTTGTACTCACTTCTTTGCTTGTCATTGCCATTGTTGCCTTTCTTCTTATTTGTTTTTATTGGTGTTGTTTTTATCGTCGTTGTTATTGTTGTGGTTGGCATGTCACTGGGTAATTATAATTTTGTGGTGATATAATATACGTGTATATGGTATATATTTACAAGCGGCCATACTTGTACCTGGCTTCTTTATTGATGTTCTTATTATTCTTCTTATTGCTGTTTCTCTCATTATCTCCCGCTCATTTAACCTCTGTGTCCTGAAGCAATTTTTAATGCATTTTCTGCTTTTTAATGCCATCAGTTGAAATTTGTTTCCTAAAGTTTGCTTTGTGTATCTTTTTATATCTTTTAATGCATGAGAATCGCCTAGCTTTCTAACCAAGAATTGTGGGTAGCTGTTAACAATTTTAATAGTTGGGCTGGGCTCTTTGTTCTTTCACTTTGATATGCATGACTCAGAAGCATTGTGTACATAAATTAAATTACTCACGCTCGTAGATTATGTTGACCAATAGGTTGGAGAGTAGTAGAAAACATGTTGCTTACCTAGAAAGAAAAAAGAGAAAATTTTGTTAATAAATTGCAGACAAATTAAGATTAGTGTAGGTTGTTATATATGTAAAAACGACTATTAACATTTTCTACGGACCAAGTAAGTTCGGAAATATAAATTTTGTGGTTATAAGAAGGGAACCTTCACATTTTTAACATAACATTACTGATAAGGCTGCTCTAAGGCTGTGAAGTGCTATTCAATGTGAATTATTCACCAGATTATCCCTCTTCCAACTACCACGTTTTCGGTTCATAGCACAAACACTTGGCGAAGAGCACTACGATACTCATAAACATGAAATACTAAGCGTCTTAGACGGGTTAGCCATCTAAATTGTGTGTGTGATCTTAGGCAGGCAAATGCTGACTCTTTAAAGGGTAAGTTTCTATAGATTTTTTATAGATTTACTCAATGCCCGTGTATATTATAAGGAGCGGAGGGTTACTTATATATCGTAGAGCTTTATTTTGAGATATCTAATTCCTCTTGATTTTATAGGCAACAGTGGTCTTCATATTATGTATGCCTATATGACCTGAGATAATATAATAATAATTACTCGTTAGAAAAGCCTAACTTAGTCGCATACAACGATTCAAACAAAAGACGTTTAAGGCATCTGAAAATTCCAACTATTTGCCGTGTGCTTTTCTTTTCTTTTTTTTGTTTTCAACTTAATTAACACGCGGCTCACCCACCTAAAATTGCGCGCAACAGAAATCTCAAATGAAATGTAATGAGACATAAAATGCTATCAAAAGCAACATTTATCTCAGATGAAAACCGTACATCAAAAGTTATCATCGAAAAGCATCGAAGTTTGTCGTCTGAGGCAAAAAACGGTTTCAGACGCCTACACTGCAAACCTACTGACATATAAAAAAATGAAGTTAGTGCACAAATGCGCTGTCAAAAAAAATATATATAAAAAAATCTTTTAAAAAAATGATTAAAAAAATAATAAAAATAGTAAGAGTCAAGTAAAGTTAGTTGCGAAGATGCTGTCTCTACTGGTGGTGGCCTAGGTAGTGGAGCTGGTGGCAACCGTTAGCTGTCATTTAATTTTTAACTGTCAAAACTACTACCGAGAACTCTGCTCCAGAGCGCGATTTCAACTCTGAGTTTTTTTTATGTTTCATTTTTTATTGATGTTTTTGTTGTGCTAGAAAAGTAATTCGCGCCTGATGAAAATGACGACGAGTGCAGTGCAAATGAAAGGTACACAAAGCAAAGCTCTTTGCAAAGAGCTCAAAGGCCAGAAGCAGCAGAATATGAGCGTAATTGAAGCTAAATACAAAATGAACAAAAATAAAAATCAAACGAGATAAAATGCGACAGACATAAAAATATTGGGTAATGCTGTACTGACATCAGAAAATAAGTGAGTGTACTCAGCCAAGCAACTTGATTGCGACATTGCTACTTAGTGTGGCATGTAGCTGAAGAAAGCAATGGAGTTTATGCGTTGTGCAACTGAAGCAGCAGCCGGCAAGCAGCGGAGGCTACAGCACTGCTTATTATGTCCAAAAGTAAATTCCAAATATTTACAACGAGCAGAAACATAAAATTCTCATGAATGTTTGCAGCTCACTGCAACTGAAATGTGCTGAACAAAAGTCACACATACGCGCCGTTGTGCTGTGCTTGACTGTAAACGGAATCGTTTGGCTCGGTTCATTTGCACGAAACTTGAATTGTTGGCTAGTATTTGGTTCTGGTTCTGGAATTTAGTGCGCATAGCACGTCTGCGTTGTTCTAGTAGACTCGACGCCGATTCACTCGCTGCAACTGAGTATTCTCACTACCATTCGTTGTTACGACTGACGCTTTAACAGTAACAAGTGGGTGGACATTTATGTCTTTTTGTCTATTTGTAGACAAAAAAAGGAAAGAAAAGAAAAGAAAATTGAGAAGGAAAATATGTACTGCTCATATGCCGGCAGCCGTTGTACGTCACGGCTGAGGCAATAAAAATAGCGTTCATCAGCTTGCAAGTTGTGAATGGTTAAGGGGTTCTGGTTAGGTTAACGGCGCGAGCAAAATGTAGTTGTCACATTTCACTTGGGTAAGCCAACTATCAAACGCTCGCTTGCCAGCAAATGTTTTAACAGAGCTCGGTTAATAGATAAAACTCTTAAGAAATGATTTTTGCTGCAATGAGTCTCAACCTTTGGCGTGTACAAAATAAGTGCTGCGCTGACAACTGACAGCTATTTGACGGTTTGATTGCAAAACGTTTTATATCATTGAGCAGCTTTTATTCCCCTTCTTTTTTTGGTTTGCCTTTGTCATTTAAAATTTTTATCTGTTTTTGTGCTCTTCAGATTATGTAAATAGTATCATATATTTTTCATGAAGTATGCAACACAGAGCAGAATACATTGCAGAGCTGGATACGACCTCTAAGAAGGGCACTTCAGAGAGAAATGACAGATTCTAATCCAAGTGCGTCGGTGGCTTAATGGAAGTGCATTGAGCTGGCGCCCACAGGGAACAGGGTTCATGATATGGTGAGGCGCGATTTATGGTCATGGCTCTTTGCCTTCAACCGCCGGTATGTGGCGTTGTTGTTACTTGACGACGCTAGGATGCACCCCCATCAACAGCAACTGGCAGCCTAATTACGACCCTATCAGACAACACTACTCGATTTATGAAACCTCCACAAGTCTTGGATAATCAAATTGAAGAGATTTGTGCGCGCCTCTATGCTCCCTAGTGGAGTGAGCAAGGCAATAAAAAAATCCAAGTTTTTATTAGAAAAAATCAGTTTTTGTGGACCTGAAATTTGGTCTGTTTGTTTTTTAAGATCCATTGAAAAATAATGAGTGTCCTTACTGTCAGTTTTTCTGGATCTTATAGGCGCCATCTGATGTATTCATCAAGGCATGTAGAGTATTACAGCTTCGACATAGCCGAAGTTGGCTTTTTAGGCGCTTACTTTCAATTTTAATTTATTTGTCTTAATTTTGCTTTCTTAATTATTCTTTCTTTTCGACATAAGGCGACTCAAAATTTCAATTGTGGCTACGCAATACTCGCTACCTCATAGATACACCCACAACACACATACACACACAAAACTGATCAAACACTTGACACCTGAAGTTAGAGATTTTAATAACGCTTTGATGGCGTAGCATATAATTCGACTATTTGTTTCGTGTAGGTGTAATTTGTAATTCATTTAACGCTAACTTGCTTGCAGCGTCGTTGCAGAATGCCTTCGAAGCCATTAACTTGTCATTGGCTCATAAGAGAACGCGACGGGCGTAATTAAAATGTCGAATTTATGTGAAAGTCACAGCGCGGAAGCCTTCATGTGACAATTCTCAAAGCCAATAAGAGTGGCGGCGTTGGCGATGCCGATGTTGACGACGACGACGACGATGACGACAACCAAAGACGCCGCTGCTTAGTGTCGACTCAACCTGCCCGATTCGTTTCGAGGCGATGCGACTCAATTCGACATGGCTTTGGCTTGGCTTGGCGTGGCTTGTCTTGATTCCGCGTTATTGCCAATACGCATTAATATGTGTGTATGTATTTAAGCCATCAACCAGCTACACTAAAAGCCATAAGCTTTGTCCAATAATGGCTGCTACAATCGAAATGCCTCTGGCCTCACGGATTTCTAATGCAAATTAATTTATCGTCTGCATTTCTTGGTCGCGTCCAATTTGTGCGCTTTTTGTCAACGCTGTCATGATTCGATATTTTTCTATTTTGTTAAAGCAATTAATGTACAAAACGGCAAATATCTTTCAACTTGGACCACCTGAGCGGTTGATCGTAGTTATCAAAGCGTGGCATTTTAATATTGATTTAGAAATGTGCGTGACTCAGAAGATGAGTCAAAGATTTGAAAACACGTATGCCCTCATCAAAGGGCTTTGCTTGTTGTTTTGTTAAAGCCTTTCACGATTTATTTTTTTTTTTGCTTTAGAAAGTCTATTCAAAGTGAAAATGGTTCAGCATCAAACTTGTTAATTGAAGATTAAATGTTCGATTAATTCGACTTAATTCCATTTGGTTACTCGATCGATCGATGAATCTAACTGAGCTCCATATTGCGGTATATATTTTTATTGTATTATAATTTAGGTATTCGTAAGTGTAAGTAAGCTAAGTGTAAAATTATCAATGCGAAAAACATATTTTCATCTCAGAATGGGGATTTTAATAAAGAAACAGCCGAATGGGCACACAACTCGATAAATGTTTTAAACTAATCTGTGCATTAGCGTAGTGTTGACAATATATTCTTCGGAGAAGGCTTACCTAGAAAAATCCACTGCCTTGGCTGTCTCTCGTTCTCCGCCTTATAAAAATTAAATGGTTCCACAAACTCTGACAACTTGAATCTTGCATACAAATTTCCAATTCCGTCTCGGACATTGACACGCTGATAAACTTCGATACCTATCGGGGTGACACCGTTCTCATACTTGACCTGTCATGTAAATATTAAGTGTCATTCTATACGATACGCCTAAGGCCACTGCTGCTTCACATACCAATAAGTATCATGTCAAGGACTCTTTCAACGATATCGAGGGTGGTATGACTGAGCTTAAAGAAATGTGTGTCATAAGAAATGAATCAATGATCTACAATTCTTTAAGAAATGAATGTCTAAGGCTTTTTAGTCAAACGATTAATCGAGTTTCAATGTTACCGTTTTACAGAATAAGTATATTGGAAAGTCATTCTTTCAGATCGTAACCACGGCTGTGCCATCCATATTAAAGTTCGAATCTTATGAACTTAAATTAAATGTAGCATATCTTTAATTTATAATTACTGTATATAATTTTTTGTTTATCTATTTATATAATATACTACTATATACTATACTAGCTTTGTAAAATAGAAAAAAAAACTTAATGGTAGAAGCTATAACGGCCGTTGCTTACGGTAGCCCTTGAATTAAAACACATTGAAAATCGAAGTTTCGGGCCTTTTAACTTCAGCCTCGTTTTCGTTGTTTGCTTCTGCTTATATTTAAGTGTCAATCTGAAGTAACAGTTTCAATGAAACTCATATCAGAGCATAGCTTTCGATGCTCTATAGCCACACAAATTTGGCAAATGCCAAACGACTCATTACGCGTCTGTGTGCCGTGCCGGTTGACAATTGAAGCGGCGAACAACAACAATTGCGCCTCACCATGAGACCGAGTGTAATTTATTGTCACCAAAAGTGGTGCTTTAAGCGCTTTTGACCACAAACGGTTAAAGCGAGTTTTCCTGGCTATGGCAAAGTGATGAAAACACACAAAAAGATAAACTCTAATTTAGAAACGCTCTGGAATTTTTGGAATTGATTGAGTTTTCGATTTTAATGAATGAGCATGTTGAATGAAACTGTTTCATGCTCGCTTTTCACATTTACAATGACAACAACAACGCTTACTACGACAACAAAATCGAAGGCAACAACAGCAAAGACAACAACGATGAAAAGCGTTAAAAGGAAATGTCTGCAAATGAAAAATTGCGTAAAATGCGCTTTTTTGGCAAACGACATTTTTTTTCTTCTCTTCTGCAACAAACCGAATGTATCTGTCTATTTGTCCGTCCCGTTGCAGCCTTTGACAATTGTGTATTTGTAGCATTTTTGTTCACAGTTAAATTAAAATTCAACAAAGCAAGCGCAGAAAAATGTCGTCACACTGTTTTGGCAGCAACCGCGTTGATATGAAAGACTTAAGCAACAAACCTGCTGCCAGCAAAGCTCTCAACTTGTCTTCAAATACAATAATTAAATATGCACTAATGAATCATGACAATTGTCTTACATTGTACGAGTCTTTTTTAATTTTTTTTTTTTTTTTTGTATGTTTTGCTGACGAGACCTTCAGACGCCACGGGCAAACAATACAACACAAAGCGCAGAGCAGCGCAGCGCTGTGAATTTTGCCTCATGCCACTTGTGCGATTGGCTTTATTACAAGTAATTGCAAAATAGTCTTATAAACAACAGACAACAACAATGCAACGGCAAGCAATCAAATGAAGTACGCCTTCATTGTGTTTGCGAACAAAAATTGACACTTGTTTTGTTGGGCGCTGAGGGGAGTGTCTTAAAAGTTGTTTTAATGCGAATGATTTGCATCTGCATAACGCCTAAGCAAGTTGACAGTTTTTTAATGAGTTCCGCTGTTATCGAATATTAATATTTATTAGAAATCCTGGTGTTGTGATGTATATTGAAACAGAACATATGGTTCTTCTTCTCAGCGCGGCCGACTTAGCAACTGTCACCCACGCCATTATATTAACGTACACAGGATTTTTATTGCAATGTACAATTTGCCCACGCCGTCGAGATTTGGGTCTCATAATCAGAAAAAGCACCGATAAGAAGTATGAATATGACCATCTCTTCTGTTAGCCAAGCAGCAATTAAGGTGGTTACAATCTGATAATTGTCATGCATGACAATTAAAAGGAATGTTTTAATACCCGACAGCTTCGGCACATACGCAACAAGGTATCTCCATACTGGGCTGTGTATTTCTCGTCACTAGGGAAAAAGTTAAGTCATTCTTTGAGAAATAGTTCAGACTTGAGTCTAGTCATGTAACGGAAGACGTTGTCAGGAGAAATTTCTTATGAGTTCCACTGTGCTTGTTATATTAGCAACTCGGATAACAGCTGCAAAAGGCAGGATTTCATGCAACTGGAGCCAATTAGGAATACTACGGCAAAACACCTCCTCGTTTCTATTAAAACAAATGAAGGCTCTTATGACCAGAGATCTCTAAGTCTACACTCTATCAGATTGATTTGAATTGTTATTCACTGTGCGTAGCAATTCAAATATTTGTGATCGTTCCCAATCACCCAAAGGAAGTAATACGATTGCCGCCTCTGATGTGTTTGCTTTCTTATTCGCTTGTTGACTTCATTTTATTTGCTTTCTTAATTTCTTTCGAGCGCCATTTTGCTTAAAAGCATTTGCTACTTAAAAACCTCTCAATGACAAAAGACTGAAAAAAAGAATATTGAGCGCAGTAACTGCGGCTCAAACTACAATAAAAATAAACATAAATGCAACATTTTTGCGCATCTCCAGTGCATATTTTCTTGTATTTTTTATGGACACAAATGAAGCTGCCGTTAAAAGCAGCAAAAATGCGAAAGCTAAGAAAATACAAGAAAAGCAAAAATACTCAAACCAAAACAAAACTCGCTTAGCCAGGCTTCACTGCAGGCAAGCTTATGCTGAGTTGCACAAGCGTTGCAGCAGGTGCTGTAGCAGGGGTACGCGATTGTTGCACTTGCGACAGGGGTTCGGGAGTGCACACTCGTTGGCAGTCATGTCCATGGCCATGGCGAACTAATCAGAAAATTGAATCGCTTTAATTACTGCAAATGCTGCATAGAGCAGCAAAAACTACACCGCACCGCACTTGGCGACGTGGTAAAATGATTGCAATGGCGGCAACTGCGGTGGCGGCAACTGCAAATCGTGTTGTGCATGTGTGCGTTTGCATCTATGTGTATTTTGTTGAAAGCCTCCATCAGTAGCTTCTATGAGAAATGACTAAAGAAATTTGCAATAAATTTTAATATGCATGTAATGAGTATAAGACTTTTCTATGCACCGGCGCATTGCTGAGAAAATTAAATATTAAAAACAAAAATTTATAAAAAAAAAAATTTTAAAAAAATACAAATTAAAAATAATATAAAAAATGTGTGGAAAACATCCAAACCAAGTGGCAGATGTTCAAATTTCCGCTGATTCGGCTTTGTTGTAAATGTTATAATGAAAGCGACTCGTTGGAATTTAATCGCCATTTTGTAATCAAAGGCGGCCAACCAGTGAGGCAGTCAAACAAGTGGGAAGGCGTTTGCCTCGAAGGGCGGTGCATGGTTAGCTAAGCTTGAAAAATAGCGTGGCTTCTTGAGAAAAATTTTATGCCAATCATTTTGTGCACAAGCGGACACAACCTGCAAACATTGTATTTGATGCATACAAAACAATATCTACATAGGCCAATGCTTGGCAAATCCACGCAGATTTAGACGGCTTAAAAAAAAATACTTGATTAAAAGTTTTAAAAAGTGGGAACTTTAGAAAATAAATCATTTGCAAAGAAAATGTCTTTTTTTTTAAGCTTTTTATAAATTTATCCAAAAAAGAGAAGGTAATATTGCAATTAATTATTAATATGTAATGTGCTCAAAGTCGGTTGAAGATAAAATGATAAATGATAAAAAGTGGCTAGCCAAAAATATCAAATATCATCAGGTCAAACTTTAATATTAACCTCACCAATAAATTTGTATTTGTTATAGCCAACAAGGGAATACCAACTTGGCCCGAATTATTTTTAATTAAATTAAATTATGTGCCACTCTAAATTTTAGCTCTATTATTTATTTTTTTTTCTTTGTTTATTATAATCTGAAGTTAATTTTTTAACTGCAAGTAAGACTAACTGCAAGAAATGAAATTTTATGCTAATGCAGGAACGTCGTCTCATCGTCTAGTATTCTGAAATTTGTTATAAAAATGTATTTGATATCCATGTTTTGATAATGAAAAAAGTGATTTTTTTTGTGGAAACCTTGGCCAAATAGAAAAAGAGCGAAAAATTGGTCGACATACAATATTTTAATGACTCGGTAAAGGACTTTTCAATGACGTCTTTCAAAAAATGTATAGAATTACATTATAAATTTGGTTGTGCCATCTGTAAAGTCCCATTTGGATATGAGCGATGATTTTTCAACTACTGTGGAGGGAGCTGTTGATAGTTACTCATCAACGAGAATAAACAAATAAAATAAGCATGTATTCCTCACTCTAAAATTCATTTCAACAATGTACAATTAGAACGGCGCCGAAAACATCTGTAACCCTAAAACAAGTACTCTATGGAAAAGAAGAGGATGAGCTGGACGAATGCATAATAGCTAATCAACAGTATACACTTTCTAACCGACGTCCTTTGAGTACTGTAGATGTTGATATGGTGGCACTGTAGTGTTCATGGAGTTGTATTTTTTTGTTTTATTTTTGAAAGCATAATCTTACGGATCTAAATATAGAAATTAAAGATAGTATTTTAATTAATTTGACTCTGATTAAAACAAGTCTATTTATTGACAAAATTGGAAATTTATTTATTTACTAGCTTTACCCGCAAATGTTGTTTTTGTTCCAAATTTTTGTGCATTTCTTAATTTTAATAGAAAATAAATTTTACTATTTATTACTGAATAAGGGAGTTGGGAATAACAGAACAACGTATTCCAATATGGTAAACAAAAAGATCGCATTTTACTTATAATTTGGATCACAAAATTGAACAAACTGCCGTTACTTTGAACAATTCATAAGATTCTAAAAAGTTGAATGAGAACTCGGTGCCTACGTGGTGTACACATCAACAAACTTTTTATATATAAGCAAATCTGAATAATTTAAATATCCCTATTTCAAGGTCATCTACCCGGTCCAAATAAAAAAAATTTAAAAAACTGAGGAGACTTCAAAGCGAACCCAAGGTAAACATATTAGCTCGATAGCAGTAACAGATCCGGATAACACGCGATTCAAACAATTGAACAAACGGGTTTATATATATTTATTTATTTATTTATTTCTGATTCTATTAACTAATTTGCCGAAGGTTCTCATTGATTGTTTTTACTTCGTTTTCTTTGAAAGTTTAGATTTCACTAAGAAAAAACCGCAAATATGTGCACAAATTTTAATTTATCGCCTAAAATATTCAATTTAGAAAGAAAATAAGAATTAAAAAAAGATTAATAATAACAAATTGTGGTTTCAATTTACGCAAATCCGTCGTTTAATTCCAGCAAGCGGTTTGCCATAGTCATAAAAAATCAATCCGCGCGGGGGCGTTACTTTTGCCGCTGTTGATGTATGCCGACAACGGACAGCGCAACAATAACGACAACGAGAACGACTACAACAACTGTTGACTCTAGTAAAATTAATGCGAGGTGGAAAAAAGTTATTAAAAATTCCGCAAAAAATAATTAATTTAAAATAATAAATTTACGACAGATTTGCTGAATACGGGATACACATCAGAGTAACGATCGAACGTGTGTCGATGTGGTTAAATAACGGTTTAGTAGCGTAACGCCATTTTCTAATACTCAGTTAATTTTAACCAATTATTTTCTAACTCTTGCTTCATGTTCGTTCTTTTTTTCTTTTAATTAAAGCCTTTGCGGCAAACTTTCCTGCCATTGGCTACCACGTACTGCGAGGGCAATACTAGGCGGCCACATGTCCGGCTGCTGATTTGGTGGGTGTTGGCATGTATTATTTTGCAACAAGTTTCATGTGTCTAACTAACGGTAGAATTTGTAAATGTCCAGCTCTGAAAACGCATAATAAATCCTTCAAAAATGAACAACAAGCTGGGAGTAACAGCAAACAAAAGATTAAAGCAACGAACTTGCTTTGCGTTGTGGCTAACTAACGAAGCGACGACACAGCGAAAAGAAAACAAGCTACACGAAAACAAATTTATCTGATAACACCAAATTTAAGCAAGATTTGCTGCTCAAAATTAATATCATTTTAAGCATCACTAAATTAAATAGAAATTAAAATATTTATGAGCATACAGCTGTTGTAAATCTTCAACTTAGCGCTCTATGGCAACAAAAAATTTTAATAATCCGAAAAAAGTACGCCCACCCAGATTGCGGTGCCTGTGTGCTTATTAATCAGCAATGAAGCACAGGAATATCTGAAGCAGCACAGCGGTGGCAATAATTCTATTTAAATTTATTTATCTCGAACATTCAATCTATTTTGATACTCTTCACTCATTAATGCCAATGAAATTTTCGATGAATTTAGTAACATAGAAGTAGTGAAGCAGGCATCAGAGCCAGAATATAGCATTAGTATATGCTCTTATATAGATAACAGATAAGCGACTGACACAGTTTTATAGCTAGAGAGCTGTTGCATTAACATTTTCCGGATTCAATTACTAGACGAGATAAGTGCTATACAAACGTACGTAAGTAATTGTGGTTCTGATATGAACAACTTTTATTTATTTATTTATTATATATTTGAGTTAGAAATTATAATTTTGTTAGGTGCCATTTACGTCTGTTATGACCACTGTATGGTATGAGCCCGTTAATTCGAATAAACTTTATTACAGGTTCACAGATATAAACTTAGATAATTTCTACACCATAAAATTAGTCAATAAAAAATATAGCCCCACATAAAACCCCATGGTTAAAGTTGAAATATTTTCTTTGGTTCATTTTAATTTTATTTTTAGATTTTATTTCACTGCTTATTGGCGCTCGAAGCGCTCCGCGTCGCAACCTTCTGAGATCTTATCGCAACACAATTAATAGGCGATTATGCAAATAAGGCGAAATAACTTCTTCGTGCTATTTTTTTCTAATAAATTTTGTTTACTGATTTCATTTCGATTTTATAACGAATTTTTTTTTTGTTATATTTATATTTTATATTTTAATACATATTTTGTTCACATGTTTATCGGCTGTAACTGGCAATAATCATTCGTTTGCTACATTAATTTTCATTACGGCAAAAAGACAAAACGAGCCAACAGCTTCATGTCAAAATCAGCAACACAATCAGTGGTTTCTATTTAACGATAAACGTCAGATTGGCTGCTTTATTACACGACCCGCCAAAGTATTAGCAATTTAATGTGTAAGAAAAAAATCGATCTAAAGCTTGCAACCTGAGTAGAGGTGCGCGCTTTAATCGCCTGATTTAGATACCAGATTGGGCGCGTCAACGTTAAATGGTAGATGGTCGTTGCATCAATTCGAATTATTGGAAGCAATTTCCGTGCTGAGCGATTATAGACGTAGGTAAGTGCAATAATTTACAATTACAATAACAACAACAACAACAAAATTTTCGATTTGGCAAGAGTTCTGGCAAAACGACATGTTCTGGTTTTGTTGCTGGCATTGCCATTGCCACAACCACTGCCGCAGCTGTACTTGTTACGGTTGAAGGTGATGTCCAACTCAAAGCAAGCGAATAATATAAAATTAATTAAAGATGGTAAAGATAATTGATTAGGTACAGCGATTAATAATGCTTAATTTACGGCGCTGCAGCCGGCGTGGTAATACACTTTTTTATTTATTTTTACTTTTATTTTTTTCGAAGTTCATGCTCCACATGCCACCGCATTTTGAGCCTATCGTTTGAGCTGCTCCTCGTTCGTTAAGCAAGTGTTGAAAAACATGCACATACAAGTTAGTGCACCTTTCAAGACATTCGGACAGTTGGGCAGTCACTGAACAACGCTTGAGGTAATAGGCAGGCAAGTCGTACTCTCATAAAATATTTAATGAAATTTTACATCGATAAGTTTGCACTTTGCGTGAGCAACAAGATGTCGATGTCGATGTCGATGTCGTTGATGATGACGCTGGTTTGCCACAAACTCAACGCAACTTATATCAACTGAGTACTAAGCGAAATGACTTCAAAAAGCAGCACACTTTGCAAAGGCAACGCCCGACAAAATGAAGCTAAAAACTCAAACAAATAAGGGAAAAATGCGCGGAACACACGCTCGAAAAAATCTCGTTTTGTGTCTTCATTATGCATTTTTATTTATTTTTCGACTTGTCGAAGGTGGCTGCTAAGGAAACACCAACAAAAAAAGATAAGGCAAGGAAAAGAATCGTTCAATCATCGCACACAGTCCTCAGCAAACATCATCGCCAGCGTTGCTGTCGTCGTCATCGTCGTCGTCGTCATCATCGTAAACAGTTCGTCAATCAAGACACTCAATCAGTTTCAATAACTTATTAACTGACTTCAGATAGTTTTTATTTACTTTTTTGATCCTCTTTAGTATTGTTAAAGTTGCATACTTTCGAGTTGTGTTACTAAAGACTTACTAATTAACACGAATGCGCTTTGCCTCCTCAACTCAACTCAGTTCAGTTCAGTTCAGTCGAGCTCATTTTTGCTACAACTGCTACAATTCATGTCAAATCGCTGGCGGGTCATAGCTCTACGGTTCTGCACCATAAAGTCTCGCATAAATACCACCTTATATACCTACGACCAAACGAACTGCAGTGCTAGGGTAACAAATAATCAGGCTGTCAGTCATACATTCACTAAGTTAGGTTAACTTAGTAACTACGCCACTTGTGCACATAAAACTTGGAATATTATTTGCCATTTTGCAAAAAAGTCGTACACGAATTCCAACTACTGTTATAGCAAGCTTGCCACAGCTCTGGTATGCACGTATGACTGTCTGTCAGTTTACTGGCAAATGAAAGATTGCGCTACTTGTGCGGATATTTGCTGACTTCTTTACTGCAAATTATTATTACTATTTTTTTTTTACTGCCTCTGAATCTCCATCCATTGGTTCGTCTGTTCAACTGCCTTAAACTTTTTTTGTCGATTTTCGTGGTCCTTAGCTGCCGTAAAATAATTTGTTTAATTGAAATCCACACAAGTCATGACTAGAGAAAGCCTTAAAAGATTTCTGGAATCACCAAATCATTTAGAGTTATTTGTTTCGAATGAAGAATAATGAAGAAACATATAAAAACTTATTGTCAGATATCCAGAAGACATTTGCAAATAATTATTACGTTAATTCCAAAAAAGAGCAGACTATTTAAAAGCAGGAACTACAGTTCTCAAATCAATTAATATGATATATCGTTATGGGACAAGTATGGAGGAAATACTATAAAGACGCGCTAGCCTTATACAAGTATACCACGACTGTCAACCCAGAGCTCGAGGGGTCCAACCCCACGGTTTCAATTCATCTGCAATGAAATCATTACTTTACTACAATGAACTACTATGAAGGCGTTATTCAACTATACAACTATAAATATGATGCCATGCGCTATCAAGAGACATCTATTGTAACAGAGTGTTGACTGAAGCAAGGACAGTATCAAACAACAGAATCACAAATTCATTTTGGTTGGTTGTTCTACTTTTATTCTAACTATATTCGTTAGGTGGTGACCACAGTTACTACGATAATGGGGAGTGCCTTATGTCCAAAAATAATAGGTCAAATAAAGGGTCAAACGTCAATCTGATACGACTAGACTACCCAAACAAACTTTCTTTCCTAAATTAGGGGACATGAATGATAAGACAAAGATAGTTATAAAAAAGAAGTTGTTGCAGGTGGTGATAGTGAAGGACTACGGCCTGAGGTGGCCGGCTATGCACCATGTGCTCCCTTGTGGAAGAAGACCGAAGTGGAGCCTATCCATAAGTGTAGCTGAAACCAAGAGTCTGGCTAAACATATTGAAGCAGCTCTGGAAACCAGTTTTCGGAATGGACGGCTGCCTTGAAGGCAGCCAAAAGTGCACGGAGGCAAATATGCAAGGTTGAACTAGTGGATCAAAAATTGCAATTTTAAGTTGATGGGCATTTTGTTCGTTTATTACTTAATCTTGTCAAAAGCAACTGGATGTATTTTGGAGGGATTACTTAGTATTGTGCATTTGCTTCCAACATATCGATTCAAAGAAAACGACATATGCTCGCTGGTTGAAAGCATTGGACTGATTGAAGAACTCATTGACTTTGTGGTTTCATTAGGGTCAGCAATGCTGTGCCCATTAACCAAGTGACCCAGACAATCTAACCTACCCAAGCTTACACCTACACAAAATAATGGCGTCTAATTATTGAAGCTTAAAGAGAGAGTGCTCAGAAGAGGTTGCCCCCGATACAAACCTAAGAATAACTCATAACAATTACGTACGTCTGGCAGCACATAAAGAAACTGAAAACACCTGAAGTGTAGAAAATGACTTGTCGTTTGTGGCAATACAAAAATTTGTTGCATGATATCGCACATTGCCAAAATCGCCTGCCACAAGTCAACGTCAAACACTCGAAGCGGCACAAATGTTCAATGCGCTCAACTTTGGCCAGGCCAACAATTCAGTCAGCCAACACTTGAACTGAAAATCATTTTGACTTTGACGCATTGCACAAAAAAATAAAAATCAATAAATAAATGAAAATAAATGAAAATAAGAATAAAAAATGAATTGAATCGAATTGTAGTGATGTGTAGCAAAGCGTAATGTTGAGAGGAGTGTGGAAAACGGTTGCATTACAAAAAATTTAATTGAGCCAAACGCGCAAAAGCGTTGTTGCTCTGCGGCTGACGCTAAAGCTGCTCGGCGTATTTGGCAACTTGTTAAAATTTTTTTGGCCAAATGATTTACAAAAAGGTTTAGATTTCAATGCGCCTCAATAATCGCGTCAACCGCCAAAAAGTGTCTGACAGCGATTTCCATTGCAAGCGAGTCTCGTCGCATTGAATCGATACGATACGTTTGGTTACGCTGATGCGAATGAATTTTATTTACGTACAAGAAGCGAGTATATTTTTTACTTTTTGCTGATTTCATTTGTTATTTTTTTTTTGCTTTTTTTATTTTAATTTTTTGTATTTTTTTCCAAGCTGTCTTGTCGAAAAATGCGCTTTGATCATTTTCAGCGAAGCGCGAAATCAATTCGTGTTCTTACAAAACTTTTTGTCTACGTATCTTTTTCTGTTTTCATTCTTTTTTCCTCTTGCTTTTGCAATATGCACGCGAGCTGCATGCGGTTTTGAGCTAGTCTACTGCCGACGCTGACGATTGGGCTAGCATTAATAATGGTGGGTAGAATGTTTGTAGACGTAATAATATTGCTTGGGCGTTTTGTTTTACATGTGCGTCGTGGTTTATTACTATTTTTAGTTATTTCATAGTCAAAGTTGTTGTTTAGCCTCATTTTCATTTCGTTTTCATCATTTTGTGCTTGTGCTGGTTGCCTTTTGATATGGAAATTTGATGCCACAGTAACAAGTTGGCATTCGTTTGTTTGCTTGTTTGGGTCTTTGGTGAGCGCACAAGTGGATGAGTGACTGTTTCATTGATAGACTGACAGACAGGTTGGCACTATTTTACAAGTCTATTATTATGAAAAAATAAAAACAAAAAAATTAAATTTTTTTCTGCATTTTGTCATTGTTATGGCATAAAGATACGCAGACATATGACACAATTAAGTTTTGCAGAAATTTGATCACATACGCTTGAGCAAGATGTAACATGATTTTCTTCATTAAACGGCACTCTGCAGAAATTGAAAGCTTATGTTAATAGATTTTCTTTTGTTGTTGTTGTTATTATATATTATATACACTTTCTACACTGCAAGCACTGATTGAGTGTAGTATATCTTTTTATGCTATCAAATTACACAGCATAATGCCATATCTTTGTACAATTTCCGCCAGGCTATCTGCATAGTTTTGCAGTTCAAACATTCCACCCACCATTTATTTGCCATTAAATACATTTCTGCTCTCTGACACTGATGGGATGTTGCTTGCATGTAGCCATTCTTCTTGCATTTATTTGTGATGCCATGTCCCTATACCCCGTAATCCAAGTGATGCCCAAGCATTGCTGTCTGTTTATATTGTTAGACAAGACTCCGAGTACTAATTGACTAAAATTCAGTTACATACATATAAATGAAGAATCCAAATTCTCAGAGTCATAATGCCATAAAAACTCCACTGAATAATTAAATTTTTTGTTTTTTTTTTTTTTTTTTTGTATTCATTAAATGTAAGCCAATCGAACACATTCTACCGTTGCCACCTCGTAATTCGTTTTAGCAGCTTAACAGTATTTTACATTGAATTTTACACCGTTAACAATTTGGCTTGTACGTTTTGTCATTGTCTACCCAAACAACAACACAAAAAACGCTGTTGAATGATGCCATTCAACCGCTCGCCCTCGGCTGTCTATGATTTATGTTTACGTTATTTGTCGCATTTGTTTTGTTGGGGCAGACGTTGTCGTATCAAATGTTTCGATTTGCTAAGCCGCCGCCAACGCCGCCACCACTTGAGTCTTATGCAAAGCGGATTACTTAAGACGTTGAACGCTTTGTTTTTTTGTTGTTGTTTGTTTGTGGTTTTCTTGTGTTGATTTTTTGAACGTCCTTTTTTTAAGCGCTCTCGTTGTCACATAATTCAAAACTGAAGCGTGTTAATTGCCCTGTGAAAACGTTTGTTAGTTTTTCATTGTTTATCTGCGGCTGCCGAAGCAACTGAATACGTACAAACTAGTCTAATTACGCGGCACTGCCTGAACTTTCTGGGCTATATAATTTATTGTTATTATTTATTGTGCTACGTGTACATGCCAGGGTTAAAACAAACTAACTTTTATCACTGCACTGAGATCTCACACACAAGCTTAGGTTTTGGCCTTTAATTGTTTCAATGGAAAGCGGACTACACACAACAAAATAAGACCAACTAAGCCAGACGTACCACCACTAAAATGCAACGAAAACACGGCGAAAATAAAAAAGATTCCTGTGAGTCGACTTGGCGTACAATAAAAGTAATAATTACATTGTTGCTTGCCGTCGTCAGCAGCGTCAGACATCAATTGTTGCGTTCTCAGGACGACGCGGCACGACGCCTGTCTGCGTATATTTTGATTATCATGTGATTATTGTGCTGAGGCAACTAATTATAGAGCGCAGCAACGTGCAATGCCAAGGCGCCGCAGCGCAGACGGCGCATTCAGACACACACACACACACGGACACAGGGACAACGTGGAATTGCTAGAAAGAAGGCAGAGTTCAAGTGGGAAGTTATGATAATAGAATGCGTAGTAAAAAACACATTCAAATGTTCAAGTTGCAATTCGAAATTTCTTTATTCTAAGCCGGCTCTGAAAGCGTGCCTAGTGAGCTGCACTAATTGTAGTTAAGCAAATAGCACTCATGTGTACATTTCATAGACAGAGTGAGCTGCTGAGCTCAATAAAAATGTCAACGCGTTCATAGAGAAAAGAGTTCTGTGCGCGCTGATTTCGGGCTCAGACGCAGCTGCTGATAAAAATCGTTGGCGCTTATCTTAAGCTATAGTTAAATCTAAGTGCATCTTCCGGCTGACTATGCGACACAGTTTGCAGTTTGCTTAGCAGCCAACTAAGCGCAAAGCGCGGCGAGCGTTATTACGGTTTCTTGCACTAACAAAGCCGAACAAAGCGAAAATGCAAAATGACAGCTGAGTTGCTTTGACGGCGGCAGTGCATTTGAAAAGGCGCTTGACAGTTGCGGCGAAGGTGGCGGCGGCGGCGTTATTAAAGTAATGCATTGACTTGTCTAGGCGGCGGTAGAGAGGCGTGTCATAACTGCATGACTGGCATTTGTGCTTGTTCTTCTTCTGTCACATCAGCACAGTGCAACGCTCGATTGCCGCCGCTATAGTCGGCATCCTTGGTTTCGCCGACGCTGCTGACATGTTTTGACAAACATCTGACAATCGACATGGTTTTGGGTTTGATGTGATGTGGTTATGTTACTCACGAAGTTTGACTCACTCATAGATTGGCGCATCTACTCATATATAGAGCCTTGGGAACTACACTCGCTTTGTTGTGGATGAAAGCATCGCTTACCTGCAAGCAGAAAATGTGGAAAACAGTTCGTTAATAGAATGTTGTGGTGCAAAAGGATTATGTACATATAAAAAATATATCGGGTATCGAAAGGTCGTCACTAATTTGTTTTTTATAAATAAATTTACCACCAATACAAATTCGAAAATTCTATTTATATATCTTTCTTTAAGAGCTTGCTAAGATTTATAGCAATAGAAAAAGACAACACTCAAGCGCCTCTGATAATGATAAAAGCACATAAATCCACTGGCATGACAAATAGTTTCAATGCCTCTTTAACATTTTTGGCGCTAATCTGTTTGGCAACATTTTTAATCGCTGGCAACAATGTTGCCGACGACAAATCAATACAAACGCTTCGGGTTTTCCAACACGTCGAAAGCAAAGCCAGAAAGAGTACATACAACAAGAAAGAAAACGAAGCCGAAGCTGAAGATGCGACCGCAGCCGAAGCTTAAATTTTAGGAAACGTATTGAGCCGAAGCAGTCAATGTTGTGGAGGGTTCTTTGTTGTTGTTGTACGAGTTCGTTGCGCATTAAAACATTAAAACAATCTTCCATACGAAAGCTAAGCGTGCCGCCGACATTGTAGTCATCATGAAGATGCGGTGCCATCAAATGCAGCAGCTCTCCTTTTCTTTCTCTCTCTCTCTTTTAGTCACTGGCGTACGCAATGGCAACGCGCCATTTGTGTAGTTGGTCACTGTTGTTGCTTTGCGAGAACGTTTACGATGCTCATTCGTTTATTCCGTTTATTTGTGCGTTGGGTTATGTTGCTCGTTCGCATCTGTTTGGCGATTTCCTTTTGAACGAACAACGGTAACTACGCTCAGATGATTGCACTTTGCAGATGTGTAGTTGAATGAGTGAGCGAAAGGTAAAGTGGGACGGTTGTTGGTGTGTAACATAGACACGATCACACAACAACAACAACAATAACAACAACATGTCGACAGTATTAACTACAATAAGCGTAGAACGTTGAAACAAGACTCAAGTCGAGTCAAGACATCGAGGCAAATGCGAGAAATGCAACAAAATTAACATCATCAGACAGAAATAATCTATAATGAACATAAATCTCTTTCAGCGAGCAAAGCTATGATGCGGTAACAACAACAGAATATATCAAAAGAACAACAACAACCTGATGCATTTATATACTCTTCAAGAGTGGTTGGCATTATGCCTGAGTCAGGAAGTTTGTAACATATTTGAAGAGATATTGAAACAATAGAAAGCATTCGATACAGAATTACATAAGAAAATTCAAATCCTTATCCTTATAATATTATAAATGCGAAAGTAACTCTGTCTGTCTGTTACATTTTCACGTCAAAACAGCTGAACCAATTTTTATGAATTTAGGTATAGAGTGAGGTGTGACCTTGAGAAAGAACATAGGCTACTTTTTGTTGTAAAAACATAGATTATGTGACAAGTGAAAACAATTGACATGGAAAACCAAAAACGTATTTTAAAAAAATTTGTTAAATTAAGTTTTAAATAATTACCACTAATTCATGGACTTTCTACTTAAGATTTGAGACGTAGATATTACCTTTTCACAACAAAACCACTGAACTGTTTTCAGTATGGAGATAGTATGGAAATTGATGAATGTTTGGAGAAAAAAATTAGGTTAGTCGAAGTACTAATTCTATGCAGACGAAGTTGCGGGTACCAGCTAGTTATTGTGTATATTCAATTACTCAAGTGTGAACTATATTTCAGCTTAAAATTTATATCAGGACTATAGATGCGTCCTATCATAAGCTATCTCGTGTAGCCCCTGTATTAACTAGCCAGTCTAAGTTCTGGTATAGACTTTTTTTTAAGATTATAGGCTTGAAGTGGGAAAAGTTAAGGATTATTGATTCGTATTATCACCATATACGTCCATGAATTGTTTTTTTCATAAAATAAGTTTTTCCTTAGTTGTTAAATATTTTTTCGTGTGTAGAGTGTATTAAGGCTTCGACATAGCTTAAGAACATTTTTTCGTGTTCTTTTTTTTTTATTTTCACATTTGAGGAAGTACAAATTTACGTTTGGTGTTGAAGTGCAAAAGCAGCAAAGAACGGCAAATGTTAAATGCACGTGTGAGATACGAGTGTCTTTTCAACGCACACCGTACACCGTACACTATTCCAGCAAACCGCAGTTTGTGTTATGGAAATATAAAAGAAATTTATGCGTTTTAGATAAATAAAGGAAATGTTTAAACATACATACACACACACAGATGAAATAGAAAAAAGCGCTAAATGACATGCGAAAATGCGCGTTTAATAAGAAAATTTTTATTTATGAAGTTGTCAATGACAACGACGACAAACTGTGTATCTGTATAGAATAAGAAAAAAATACTAAAACAAAAGTAAAAAAGGCAAAAATCACCGCCGCAAAATTCAGTAAAAATCTGCCTGTGAGATATTTTTGCTGATTGGCAGCACTCGAGCAAACGCCGCCGGTGGCCACTGGTCGTTGACGACCGCGATTTTTGCTGCCGTTTTGTCTTTCATGAATTTTTTTATTTTATTTATTTATTTATTTTTTGATTTGCTTAGGCTTTTTTCACTACGCTTGCTTTGAAGCCGTCTCTAATGAACTTTACGAATGTCACCTATGATTTGTTGTTCTGCTTAGGGTTGCCGCCAGTTACTTCGGGTAGTTCATTAACATTTTTAATTTCATGCAGTTCTACGGCGCGACGACTGTTGTCGCCAGTTCACTGCTCAGGTATATTGTAGCAAACTTGTTTTTATATATTTTTACTTTTTTAATTTGCTTTTTATTTTATTTTTTAAAGTATATATCATTATTTTTTTTTAATTTTCATTTCAAATGTGTAATTTATCAATGTCTTTATTTGCTTTTTCACTGCTACCGTTTGATTAATGCTTCTCGTTCATGCGTTGCCATAAATTAAGTGCTCATTTTGTGCCACTGTGCAGGAAATTTCAGCTAAACTTTTTTGGCTTCAAGTAACACACACAAAAATAGAAAATAAATAAATAAAGACCAACAATGACCAATTTGTTGCGACAACGGTTTATTTATGTACCTAACGCCGACTTTAATTTATTTGAAAACTGCGAAAAACATTTCCATTTTTATATTTATTACGAGGTAGAGTTAATTTTAGGGGTCTTGGCGATACGGTATTTTAGGCATATACATTTTTCAAGAAATATATTGAGATGAAATATTTTGAAATACATATAAGTTTAAGACTAATTCAATACTTGGTAAGCCTTAATTATTAATGAATGTGATGATATAATCATGTCAATAAAATAAAAAATAATATAAAATCCGAACTGAAATGAAAATAATAATTATTTTAATAAATGAATAATATTTTTTCTATTGTTTTTTTAAATCTACTAAAAAGGGGCTGAAATTAATTCGGCACGGTTCTCAATCTTGCTTAAAAAACAATTATTTCCGTGAATGGCAGCAACAGCAGCATCACCTGTGTCAATAATTCTGTTAATAATAATGTTAGTTAAAATTTTAACATATCAGTCTCGGTGCCAGGTATGTGACTTTTTGCTACGAAATGAGACTGATCTGCTATCGTCTACATTGTATTCACACAGTTACGCCTACAATCGAAAGTGTTAATTCAAAAGCTATTCTGCAGCCTATAAACCGAGGCTTTACTCATGCATAATGGGCACTTCTAGCCAACGATAATATAATAAAATTGATCTAAAGAACTCGGATATTCCATAGAATCATTAACGTTAGGGCAACTGTTCAGAAATTCATTTTCTCTAACCCCCGAGACATTACGTTCTTTAAAATTAACGTACCGAAGTACAATTTTTCTATAGTCTGTGAATCAACATTTTGGCCGTAGAATGCTTTCTTTCAAAGATTGCCACCGTTGAAACTGAGTCGCTCCAATTGTTCTTTCCTCGGCTTTCAAGAGGTTTGTTTTTTAATACCTGTTAGTTTCTGTATAAGTATTTATCTGCCGCATGATCTTGTGTTTTGTGTCAAGCTTAGAACCTGCATTATAAGCTGGTGTCTATTCATTATCTGATAACTTAAAATCGAACCTTTTATCCTATCTCTACTCCTAGTAAATATCTATTATATCAATCTGTTAGTTAATAGTATCTCAGCAGTGCCCAATCTACTATATAACCATACCACTTGGCCCCGCTCAGTGTGACATCAGTGTGTGATTATTTCGGACCTGCTAATTCTAAAAAATAAAAGAAGTAAACTTGTACTAGTTACAGAATAATATATGAACTTTATCGATTTGTGCTCCATTTCATTCATAGAAAAATATTGACTACTAATTTGTATGCATGTAGAAGTCAACAACATATGATATTATACATATGTCAATAACTGACTATAACTTACTCAGCTTTTATTTTTATTATTATGTTTATGCAGAAATGTCTTCTTTCTCGTTTATTATTGTTATAGTGATTTATTTATTTTTTAAAACAAATTGCTTGCATTTTTGGAGATGATCTTCTCACATTATTTTTAAAAGATTTCAAATTTTTGTGTTCTTTCTTTTGTCTTTACAATAAACCAATTCTTTAATAGTATTTTGGCGAACTAATTTAAATTGATTTGCATTTGATTTATAAGTAATATCAAGCGAATTGCTATTATATTTTTTATTTTTTCGTTATTCTTTTTGTCATTTGTTTATGCACACATGCGACGCTCATAAATTATTAATTCTTTATTAGTTTTGATGATTAATTTTTTATTTCACGTTTATTAACAACTTTTTTGTTTAAACTTTGCATGTGTTCTTTTTTTAAATTTTGTTTAACCAAATTCGTTTATATTTAATTGGCTTTTATTATACTCAAATATTTTTTATTTACTTTATTGAGACAAAAGAAAACCGCGACTTTGCAGTATATTCTTTTGTCTCATATTATTTACGAGATTACTCATTAGCTTTGCTTATCTTCGGTAAATAAATTTATTTATTATTTTTTTTTTTTAGTTTTTTTATTGTTGCGTTGTAATATTTATGCACATAAAGCGCTTCCTTGGGCCATTCATTCACCATTTTTAGCTTCGCAAGTCATTAGCGCAATGCTCAAACCGATTCGCTGCTCATTAAAAGCGAAAATGACACTTGTTGGTGGTCGGCGTCAACTGGCACAACCGCAAGCATAACAACAAAAACAAAAACAACTGTATAATATCGCCGAGCCCAACCAAAGAGGCGCACACAGATGCACACAGCCAAAAGAGACACTCACATCAGACGACACGAACAATCAGTAGTATCCTTGAAAAATTAAGCTTCCATTATATTGCTCAGTTTTGTCTGTCCCACCGGTCTGGTCTGTCTGTCTGCCTGTTAGTCTGTCTGTTTGCTAGTTTTGCTGTTTGACTCTTTTACAGCACCGCAGCGGCGCGTCGCGTTGTGTCGCATTGACAGCGCATCAGGTAAACCCAGATTGAAGTTTGCAGCCCATAGGAGCTACGCGCAAATTTCATTTCTGAACTTTGAGTAAACCAAAGCGTAGGAAAGGCGGCAGGTAGGGTAAGGCAGACTAATAAAGCAAGGCAAGTAAAATAAGACGCAAGCGGTTCGGTAACTGGTATCAACTGCCGCCGGGCAGGGCTTGCTCAGGGCTTAAACAACAACAACAACAACAACAATAGCGATAACGACAACGACGACAACAAACAACAAACAACAACAATAACAACAGGGCGCAGTGGAATGTAAAAATGCAATATTTGATTACAACTCTAACGAACGAAGGACGCGAACATGCCCAACGACTCCAACTTCAATTCCAACAACGACTATCGACGTCTTCGACTTCATCGATGACTGCAACGACTTTGAATAAGGCAAATTTAACGCGTACACCCATTTTGCATTCGACAGCCATCGAAGCCATTGAAGTTGTTGCTTTTGTTGCTTTTGTTCTTAGTTCTTAGTTCACAGCGCCATCGCCATAGTCATTGAAATTGTGCCTGCCTCAATGAACAGTGAACAGCGGCAGCGACCGAGACAGTCATCGAAAGGATACGCTTAATGCTCATCAAGTTGGTTAATTTTAAGCTGATTGCAAACATGAGTGCATTCTAAATAGGCAATGTTTTTAATGTAAAGCTGTGATAATGGTTATGGTCCTGGTCGTTCGACTCGATGTCGCTGCCAAACCTGGTATTGATTCAGCTGCACGTAACGATAATCAAATAGAAAAAAACAAAAACAAAAAAAAAAACAAAAAACTGAGAAAAGGCAATGAAAGACTTGAGCAAAAAACTTGAGTTTCTGCGCTCGCCTGTACGCACTTTGTTGTTTTTGTTTCGGTTGTTGCTGTTGCACATTTGAAATTAAAAGTTTGTTAATTTGCATGATTACTAAAATGCACTTGGACCGCGGCGCTGCTCATTTAATGGCCAAGCTTTTGTTCGGCAGACCTGTCGTCAACGTTGTGCTGTTTCTTTATTAGCGTAGAAAATAAGTTCTGGCAGACGACTCAATTTGAACTATTTATGTTTCTACTGTGTAGCTGATGTTGTATTACACATGTTTATTAAAAAAATAAATGTTTATAAAAATAATAATAAAAATAAAAAATAAGCATCCCATACTACCCACATTGGCTAAACGAACTGCCGGCTCTGTTCGATTGGATAGTTTAGAAAAGGAAAATATATTCAATTTCCATATATGTGGTTGCATTAATACAGTAGCCAAAGATTCAACCAATATTCATCGCAATCGGATGAATGGTATAGTTATTATTAATGGTATTAATAAAATAGATAGATAGATAGAAATATTGGTGATAGTTAAATATATAGATCGATGGCCAAATAAAAAGATATATAAATAGATAGCTAGGTAAATAGATAAATATATAGATAGACAGATAGATGGATGGACAATTAGATAGATTGATGGTGGCGATATAAAGAGATAGATAGTGAGACGGTAATTATTTCTTTCTTATTTTGTATTTGTATTATTGAGTATGTTCGTCAACGGCAAAACCTTGAAACATTCAGTCTTCTGAATACAATTCCGAACAATTTAATAAAATAGTTTTTAAATTGTCCAAGTAATTTAATTCTTGTGTTAAGTATTTGTATTCTGTGAATAACATTGTCATAAAGTTTGTATTGTAGCACAGTAACTGAGAGCTTGTTAAACCCAGTACCTCAGATTTTCAGCTAGAGAACTGAAATGTTTGCACAAGACCTTCTTTTTACCATATACAATACACGGTATAAAAGTAATATTTGTGCACGTCCTCATCCTCACATACACAAACCATGAAAATATTAAGACCCTAAGCTTACTGGATTGTATAGCTACGGTGCATAGTATTCATTCCTTTAGCATAAATCAAATCAATCACACAGGATTTTTTTTTCTTTTTAGGTGGTGGTGCTTATGACAACTTCGGCTATAATTTTTTTTTGTGGTATTTACTTGTATCATTTTTATTTTATTTATGATTAATTTCTTTTATTTAGTTTAATTTAATTTAATTTTATTTTGTAATTTCATGGCACTTTTGGGCTTTGTTTTAATTTCGCTACCTTTTCATGTGCGCCTGACAATTATTTTGAAATGTTGCAAGGCCTCTCAAGACAAACGTCAGTACAACAAATCCAACAGGAGTTCCATTGAAACTGAAACAAACAGCAACAGCAACACCAACAATAACAACAACAACAACGAATAACACGAAGAAGAACACGAACAATGACAAAACCACAAAAACCAATAAAGCGTACAAACTCGCCTCGTTTCGACTGCGATTGCAACTCCGAAATACTCCAGAGGATTCCCACTTTCAATTTCGTTGCATTTCAAGTCGTTTCGCTTAAGTTCGCTTAAGCGCGCCTGGTCAATTGCTTGTTGCTCGTTGCTCATTGCTCGTCACATTGTAAAAATGCCTAAAAATAGGTGCGCTGCGCTGAATGCTGATCGACGAGCCGTACGGCTTTGTGTTGCATGTGCCAGCCAAGCGGGACTCGTCTGTGTGCGCCGCAAAAGCCGCAAACGTCATAGCAACGTTGCAGCCAGCGTCTTTGGTCCTGGGCTTTGCGTTGGCTTTCTTAACTTTTAATTGTTGACAATGTTTGTGGTGCAATTTAATGAAATTCATTTGTGCAACATCATTTGTGCGATTCGTTGTTGCTGTTGTTGTTGTTGTTGTTGCTGTTGTCAACGTCAACGTCTGCTTGTCACTGTTGTTGCTGTTGTTGCTGTTGTTACTTTTGTGGTTTGGCAGTTGTTGCTGATATTGTTGTTGCCGCTGTTGTTGTCAGGCAACATTGCAATTGCAACGACGTGTCCTCGAAATAATTCATTAACACTTTGTCTTGTTAACTTTAATTTGATGCTGTTTTTATGTCTGACTTCAATTCAATTTTTTTTATTTTTTCTTTTGTTTTATTTTATTTCAATTTTTTTTTTTAACTCTTTTCTGAGCCTTTTCTACGTTTGCGGTTTTCCCGCCCCGCACCCTCAGTCATTTGTCGTTTGTTCGCGCATTTTCAATTTCAGTTTCGATTTCGGTTTCATGTCCAGATTCAAGTTCACTTCGTTTCGGTCGAGTGCACCAAAAACAAAGTGTGTACTTAAAGACAATTTATGCATTCTTAACGAACTTGCTGCCGACAACAGTGTCGCCGCGTCATTCATCGCACATCAGTCGGAGCGACTTCAGTTGTGGAGCGGCTTTTGTTGTAGTCGTCATCAGCGCTTATCTCATGTCGCAAAACATGACAAATGCGGGCGCACGAAAGCCCCCAAAAACAATCCGAAAATTTCACTGCATTTTCGTGTTGTTGTTGTTGTTATTATTATTGTATTTTGTTTCGGAAATCTCTTAATCCGCCTCCCATGTGTATAAAATTTCAAACATGTCAACAACGATACACTTTCATGTCCATCAACTGCAAAAAGCCAAAAAGCACAACAACAACAACAACGAAAATAACAAAGAAAGAAAACTTTTCTGTCTGAAGAATACCTTTAAGGCAGACAAACCGACAGACACACAAACCAAATCAAGTCAAGCCAACAACTACAGCAACAACAACAACAACAACAGCAACAACAAAATGGTTGCAAGTCAAATTGAGTTTGAGTCAAATGCGGCAACGTTGGCGGTGTTCTTACCGCTCCTTCGAGCGCTTCGTTCCTTCATCCGCTCCGCTGTCAGTTTCTGTGGAAGTAACAAAAGAGGGCTCCTTCTTGCTGGCTGCATTTCTTGCTCTGCTTCTTATTATGCAAAATTCTTGCTACAATTTCACTGTTGTTGTTATTAGTGTTGTTGTTGCCTCACTACTTTCCTCCCCTTTCATTTCCTTTTGTCAACGGTTAGTTGCAACAGCAGCAGCAACATATGGAAATTTGATACTTTTTTTCGGTGTTTAATGAGACGCATGCACAAATTTATGAACTTGTGAGCAAGCGCGCAGTTTTGTTTAACATATTTAAATATCAACAGTTAAACAAAATTATGGCCAGTGATTTCACTGAGATGTAGCACTGAAAATACGCAGCGATTTTAAGTCATTAAAATGCGTGCAAAGCGGACGACTGCCGTTGGCAGGCAGCACAATGGATTGTGATTCAAATTCAATACCGTTGGAGTATAGGAAACTGATTTCTATATTGGATTAAATATAAAAAATCAGTCTAACAATGCCGAAGAATAATCATTCTTATACTTTAAAACGTGACAAAACGAAGTCCGATTTAAATTCAATTGACACACAATAAACAGTGAATGTTGGAGTAAGGGAAAGTAAGACCACTCGCATGGCTGACAGTGCACATCAAACCTAAGCTATTAACTTACTAAGCAACAGCACACAATGGCAGCTATACCTCTTGGATCGGCTTTGCTGAACCCTGCATGGCTGGTCAATCAATTTTTTGCTGTTGACCACGTAAAGCAGAACAGATGTAAGCTAAATATTTGTGAGAGATACTAAATTAAAAAAAGTTGTAAAATTCTGTGAAAAGTTATAGATCGGTACACATAGAAACCGAATACAATGGCCAGATAGAAATTAGCTCTTTTCCAAGAAGTTCAGTACTCTAACAGACCCAAGTAATAGTTGTTTCTTGATACTCGTACATAGATTTCTGAGATTGATAGCAGAATATTTACACATTTTCTTAAAAATAAAAACAACAAAAATCAAATAAAAAATAATAAATGTTTTTTGGTCCGGAAGCTACAGAATTTAACCTTTACATATATCTTTTATTCGTTGTCCGCTCCCTTTTGGGCCATTATTAGTCAGCTATTTTTAATTGATTTTATTGTTAAGACCTTTAAGGTATAAGCTTTAGTGTTGATAAAATTTGGAACTGATTTAACTTAAAATGTAGACTTTAACATTAGCTTTGCAGAACATTATGTTATGTTAGGATTATGTTATGTTCGTAGAGTGTCAGGCACGCGATTGTGTTGAATTCACTTTTTCGGCGCTCAATTGGTTGAAGCGCACAAAAAGTTTAAAGATTCCCCAACAAACCCACTTTGGAATCAACAAAGTGATTGTCCACTTTGGGACAATAGTGCCATTTTCATTTTTTGAATATCCGATAAATTATGTGATGTTATTTAACTAGTTCTTGGTAATGGGAGTACCATTTGACGTGGCCAAGGGGAGGGAAGCGGGATTTTTTATTTTTAATTTTGTTCTTATTTTTATTAGTTTACCACCAGTGGGGTAGGAAGCCTCTGGGACATCAGATTTAATGCCCTTATGCTAAGCTTACGAGGCACTTATATCAGATTTTTAATTTTATTTAAATTTGAAAATTGGTTAGTTTTATTGTCGGAAAAATGTTCAAATTGGTAATTGAAATACTTCTACTCGACACCAATAATTTTTTGTTTTATAATTTATTCAACACCTAAGCCTTGACCAGCAGTCAACGCAAATGTAAAGTTCACACAAGAGAAAAGGCGATAAACCTCGCTGCGAGCTTAAAGTATCGAGGCAACTGCAAATCATAAATTTGGTATAAATACAACGAACAAGAGAGCAAACATAAAGCAATAAAATGACTGAGGAGGAGTGAGAATGACAAGGAAATTTGCACAACGCGATTCATAAAAAATGATGCAAAAGTCCTGAGAGTTGGAAAAAGAAAATTAAAGAGAGTGGGAGACAATAATATACATATAAATAAAAGTTTAAACAGTTATTTTTTAATCGGTCTCATATACTCCTTTTTTTTTTGTTGTTGGTCAACACGAGCAAATAATTCGGCATGAAATTCAACAGCGAAACGAAATGAAACGAGGCGATTTGTGGCTTGCGATTTGCGACTTGCGACTTTAATTCACATAAACTACAAGAAAAGAAGGTAGTGTCAGATCCAACGGCAGCGACAGCGGCGTCGATGGAAGCAGCCAAATTAAAATGTTCTTTCAACTACGAACTTTCGACAATAAATTGAATTGAACAACAACGGCAGCAGCAGCGGCAGATACAATACAACAACAACAACAATCAAATACAGATGCAATGACGATGCTGATGATGACGATGACGATGACGATGACGATGACGATGACGCTGGTGATAATGATGTCGACAATGCTGATGATGAGATTGAACGACGACGACGACGACGACGACGACGACGACGACGACGACGAAGTTGTGCCAAAAGAACAGCAGCAACAAATAACAAAAATCGCATGATAAAGTTGAGAAATGCAATGTAACATGGGTGGGAAGAGGGTGTAGGGGATTGTGTAGATAGTGTGCAGATATATTGGAAGAACGGATAAAAGTGTGCAACGAAATGTAAAGCGACTGTTCCAATTGATGGTGTTGGAATCAGTGTCGTTTATGATGTTGCAGTTGGTGTTGGTGTTGCAGATTGCCGTTGCTGTAGCTGTTGTTGTTTTTCTTATTGTTGTTGTTATACATTTTGGTCAGAGGCATTTGTCATGTCATTTTTGTATATATATATATATATATATATATATATGTTTGTATTTGTGTTGTGTGTGGCAAACACGCGTGTTAATATGAGCGCGCAACAACGAACGAAAGAAGGTGAGTAAGCAGCCAGTCAGACTTAGTGGTCGCGTTTGTACTTTTTTTCGCGAAATTTCCTTCTTTTTTTTTGTGTGTGATGCCCCGCCACACTTTATCGATATCAAAAGATCAGCACAATGCACATAAAATGCCTTTTCATTTCATTTTTAGTGTGTTTTATTGTCGTGTTGCAGTGGCAGCAGCGGAGGCTTTTGAAATACGCATTTCAAAGCAAGAGGCGCAGAGTGTGCGGTTTAGCGGGCATACCAAACCGTTGAGTGCAGCATGCGGCAGCATCTTTTGCCGTATGCAGTTGGCAGTTGGCAGTTGGCAGTTGTTGTCGTCGTTGTTGTTATTATTATTGTTGCTTTATTGCTACATTTGTTGCCGGGTGTCAGAAGTTCGCAACTGGCTTTTGAGGTCGTCGCCGTCGTCGTCGCCGTCGTCGTAGTCAGACTCCTTTGCAAGTGAGGTCGCCTGTGAAATCGCCTCACAAATTAACAATCAACTGTAATGTTTGCGTTTGTTTATGGCATTTTGGGTGTTCGACATTCAAAGAGCGCAAGATCACCAAAAAAATGTGAGATATAAGCAGGAAAAAAGTTGTTTTTTTTTTTTTTTAAGAATTTCAAAGAAGTACTTTATTTGTATCTCGCTCATACAAAGTTGCTGGCGGCGCTGAGCTTAACAAATTCAATTAAGCATTTTAATATCTTTTTGGCAAAGTAGGTGTTACTGCTGCCTCAGACACATTTACAAAGTCAGCGGTACAGAGATACCCGTGCCAAAGGACAGTGAAATATTAACTTGATTTAATTTATGAATTGAGCTGCCAAAGCGAAAAAGCAAAAGCCTAAAAGAAATGCAAACCCAATGAAAAATTGTACAGATAAAGTAAAGTAAGCAACCAACGGTCGAACCAATGCACAAGAGAAGGAAGGAATGGTAAAAACGAAAGACTTAAAGAGCGAACTTGTGCCAAAACCAAGACTGGACCAGGAAATATATATATTTTTCTGATATTTTTGCGCTTGGCACTTTGGTGTGGCAATTTTTTATCATTGAAACTTAATTTTTATAAATGCAAACGGCAAATTTAATTAATACGCTTTGACTGCCAACACTTTTCTTCCTTCTTTTTTTCTTGTAATTTTTTGGCCAAACTTTCGCTCAACACCTTCAACCTCAGAAGTGAAAAATTACCAAATGTCGAGCTGCGAACTGCGTTGAACTTAAACCCAAGCATGAATTTTCTTACAGTATAAGCAAATTTGTATTGTCCCGTAAGTGGAGACGACAAAACAGAAAAACATTTCGCTAACTTTTGACCTGTACGAGTATAGTTTTTCAGACATTCGTCGTCTGCGTCAGCACCTGAGCAATGCTTCACACAACTTCAACCTGACAGGATAAGTAAAGCAACTGACGTTGTCAGTTTGTGGCAAGTAAAGTAAAGTATTAAAGCGATTTTATTACAGTGCAGCGTATGTGCTTATATGCACAGTTCTTGAAAGCAGTGACAATAAAAGGTGGTTATCCAGGGTGGGTGGCAGTTACTTATCTAGACTGAAAATCAACTAAATTGTATACACGTCTAATATGGTGGTGTAAAATATTTAAATAAATTAAATGTAAATAAACCACTCAAATTTAAAAAAACTAAACTTTATTAAAAAATCATTATAAAATTTTGCTCAGTAAGTAAAAAAATCTTTTTTTAAAATAGCATTGAAATACGACTGGACTCTACTTCATTGAGAATTTATCATTGAAATCTTAATTGGAATTTAAATGAAAATTAATTCGAAATGAGCTGCCAATATTTATTTTACTCTTATTTGAATTTTTAATTTGTATTTTATATTCTTTTTTATTATTTTATTTAATTCATAATAACTTGATATTTAAATTGTATAAGCTCAAGTTTATATATTTAATCAATTAGTTAATAATTAAATTAATAAATAAACAATTATAAATTTGTGAACATTTAGCCATTTAGCCTTTTATTGAAATTGAGTGAATTGAGCAATAACCTGTATGGCATAGCGATAGACATAAGCGAATACGTATGTTGGGAAATGAACTGCAATCGCTTTATATATTTTGGTAGGTTTAAAGGAGGTTTTGATTTTGAATGGCGAAATAGCATGATAGAACGTGTTAGAACTCTCGTACATCGGAATGAGTATTCCATCTAACGTCAATCAAGCAAAATTTAGAAAAAATCGTTTGGGAATACAGCGAATATCGCATTTAGTTACTAAGCAAGTGTTGAAATACATGCCATTCGTTTAGGAGAATTCTTTGACAGGCTTTTACGACTTAAAAGTTCTAGAGCTCCACTTTGCCTTAATTAGTAATTCTTGCTATTAGAGCAACAAATTGTCCTTGAAAAATAAAGTAAATACCTAAAAGGCAATAAATGCTTCTGCTTGGCGATACGGATTGCAAGTGCTTGGCATAGCAGCGAAATCTAATATCTCAAAGGTCAGAGTACTGCAGGCCAAGACATTGCGTATGATTACTGGTGGCCGTGGTTTATGAGGAAGGCGGACCTTAAGAACGACTTAAAGCTTTCAAAAATTGGCAATGTAAGTAATCATCAGGCCAAAAAGTATATGAAGCGGTTGAAAAATTATCCAAATAAATAAGCCAGACGCCTTTTGAAGTGACGCAAAATGGGAGGATGTAGGAGAAAATCGCATGCTGGCAACCTTTCTACCAGATCCTTTTAAACCATATTTTGTTCCTTCCCACTTACTAATATAAGTTGTATTGTTAATTATTGTAAATTGTTTAATTTAAATTGTTTTTTATAATAACAAAATAATTAAAGGAATAACAAAAAAAAAAAACAGATAGCATGCGAATCTCTACATTTATGTGACCATGAAAAACTGCACACTTTTGCTTGAAGAGATTGATGTATATTGGCAGTGAAATAACTAAACATTCTGATATTTATTGCAAGTACTAAGCCTTGGCAGGAGCTACTTGAAGTTCTTCATTCTCTAAGTCTACCAAAAATTTTTTTATAAAATAATTTCCCTGCAGTCTGCTCGCACAGTGTAGCACCAAGAACTAGCATGCTTTTCTTAATTTTGTTGTTGTCGTTGCAAGTGTCAATATAGTTAATTTTTCTGTTTATTTTTTGTTTGACTCTTTTCAGTTTTTTTTTTTTTTGGTTTTGTTTTATTTCTCTTCTTCTTCCTCTTCTTAAAACCCTTGCAAAAGGCTTTTTATGCCCCGAAGTTTTTTTGAAAAATGAGCTGAAAATTAAAGCTGACTTTTCAGCCCTTTTATCATCGCCTCTCCACCCTCTTATTTTTTACACCGCATTGCACTTGATCGCATACGAGTACTCGTACTTTGTGCTGTGACCCATTAACATGCACCTTAAATAACGCAAAGAGAGAGTGTTAAAAAGGCATTTTTCAAAACAAGCAGAAATACTCGCATACAACAACTAACAACAAGACGAACAACAAAAACAAGGACAAAGCGGCCTTTGCAAGTAGTGCTTAGCAACCATAAATACCATTCTCAGTTTAAATACCGCAAATCGCGTATCTCAGCGTCTGTGTTTTTTAGTTGTTTGGAGTTTCTTTAAAAAAAAATATTTAAAAAAAAAATGTTTATTTTTTATTGTATTTTATTTTTGTAGTATGTACAAATTACAACTGCAATTACATTTCGTTCAGTTATTTCACTGCCGTAGTGCATGTGTCTGTGTTGTACGCGTTCGTTGCGTTTTCAATCAGCAATTTTCTTGCGGCCGCTGCTGTTGTTGCTGCCTCTTTGATGTCGCTGTTCTTATTCATCTTAATCAATAATTTCGCTGCAGTAACGGAATTTGTCGAAAACGTTTTTATGCCTTTGTCTGTACTAATTTTTGGTTATACCTTCATTGCTTTTTCGATTTGAGTTTTCTGTTTCAACTTCTTTTTTCATACTCGCTTCTCCTGTCTTTTTCTGTTGAATTTTGCTCGACTTTTTTAACCGGTTGACAGGATTAATGGCCAAACTGACATCGATGTCAGGTTTTTTTGTTTTTTTTTTTATTTTTGCTTTTTTTTTCTTTGTTTTTTTTTATTATTATTTTTTTTTAAATTTTGTTTATTCAACAAAAATATTTTATGCTTTTTACCATTAACTAACCTGGGAAGTTTGGTAAGTGTGATGTGTGTCTAGACTTTGGCCTCAACACCATCAAATATTCTATACTTTTGGTTGGCGTTTTTAATGACTTCGAACATCTTACGCTTGGGCTTTGTTCTCCCGCGAGTTTTTACTTTTCATATGCGGCGTGCTTTACGAGTTTGTGGTATCATAAAATTATGAGCGTTAACTCGTTTGCCTCTATTATATTTCTTCTTCTTATTAGACAACGTTTGTAGCTGTTGGTGGTCGAGCTTTGCCCCACTTGAACGGTATTACGACACCAAAACAAATAAACAAAACATAAAATAAATCAAAATAAAATAAATCAAAATAAAATAAAATACTTTGGCTACGGTAAGTATTTGATGCCCTTCACAGAAGACTACGCTTTTTTTGGAACACTTATGAACTTAATGGTGTGTTTGGACGTCGGAGTCTTACTTTTTATATAATCTGTACTTATCTAAGAATATATTTGTTGGCATATTTGAAGGAGGTGTCTTAAAGAAATTCTCATTCGCGAATTTAGATTCACAGGGCATATCAAGCGTTAGTTCTTATACATATACTTGCCAGACTTTTAAAATAACCTTCTCTCATTCTTTTTATAACTAAATCGCACCACAATGACAATGAAAACCCTAAGAAAGCCAACGTCTGAGAAAGTAGATGTCATCTTGTAATATACAAGTATGGTTGAAGTCTTATACAGAGAGTGTAGGATCCCTAAAGAAGACGAGGAATTAATTTTTTTGAGTAGCACGTTTCAGTTTATAGAGCTATTGCCAGGATATAGGAAATGTAACATCTCAACCTTAAGGGAAGAAATGCTGAACAAAGAATTCCAATTGAAGCTTTAGCATTCAATAATATTAGAATACTGAGTTTATATATTGTGTACTGTTATATTGTAAGTATATCACAAAAGACTTATTCCCACAAGATTCGAAATTGATCCTATATGTTTGTGTAGTGGCTACTCCACTTAATTATGGTATCCGATTGTTTACGAAAAATGTTTGCGTTTGGGTTAAAGAAATTTTGATGAAGAATTTAAGCTCTCTCAACATAAACTGAGATTTGAATTGGCATACATTGAATACCTACTTTTTGTCTCCTTCATTGTTACAAGCTTCATGGCGCGGTTATACTAATGATTAACACTGCGTGAATAGTAAATAAAAAAAGCGATTAAATTCTATTGATGTCATTTTAGTTCAACAACACGTTATGCCCACATTTATTCGTGATCAAATTACTGCGTGGGTTGCCATAATTTTTAAAGACAATAAGCGCAAATTGACGATACACAAATGGTCCAATCATTTCATGTTTTTTATCGTAAAATAACTCTGAATTTGTAATAGCGCAGTATCTAATTTGCATATTTCTATTCAAGCTGGGAGAAAGAGTATATTCTTTCTTTTTTTTTTAAATTTAAAAAATATATTCTCCAATATATTTTTAGTATACTTTATTTCTTGTTATAGCAATTGATGCTTTTGTGTGACTGCTATAAAAATGTTT
This sequence comes from Cacoxenus indagator, assembly GCA_035041755.1. Taxonomy (NCBI): domain Eukaryota; kingdom Metazoa; phylum Arthropoda; class Insecta; order Diptera; family Drosophilidae; genus Cacoxenus; species Cacoxenus indagator. The sequence continues at coordinate 662,451 of JAWNKX010000884.1, forward strand.
TTTATTGAAAGTGTTTCAATTAAATTGTCAATCATTGAAAGCAGTTAATACCAAAATTATGAAAAGCTGAAGAATTAAAAACACCAAAAATTCAGTAAAAAATTGTTTAATTTTTAAAGAGTCATTGCTGTTGCTATTGTTGTTGCTTTTGTCTTAATTTATTTTGCTTATATATTATATGTTATATATATAAGTTTTTTGGAAGTGGCGTACACAAAAATCTATGAGATAAGATATTAGCTACTAGGTTTTTGATTTGACTTATATTGGCACACACTCTAGATAAGGAATTAGTATTCAACTTAATTCAAAACGTTGTGGGCGAAGAAAAAAATCGTAAACCATATTTTTGAAGGAGAGTGATAAACTTCGTACATTAAAATATGCCATACAAATTCTGGGCTAGAAACACTATGAGTAGTACAACAACTTCGACAACGAAAATATGCGAATTGCCTTCTTTTCAACACACTCAGCTCAGATCCACTGGCCTGTTTAAGATAACTAGTATTCGTCCAGCGGTTGAAATGCAACCACAATCGTAATAATATTGAATTGTGCTATGTCACTTATTAAACACATGCGTTAAGTTAATTTAACTAAGTGCAAGCGTGTGTCATTGCGGACCCTGTATGTGAGACTCTTATTGCAGTTGTGCGTGTGACAACTATTAACTGTTTTACGGCCACAATACTTAACTAAATTGATTGAAAAGTATATTGTAACAATCTGTAAATAAAAATCTGTCGAATGGTACAATTTGTATCAAACTCTTACCGACTTACGCCTATGATTTAGGCGTAAAAGTGTGGTAAAGAAAATGTCTTGGCCTATTATTTATATATGGATTTTCATCTATAATGAAGCATTCAAATTTAGTTCAACAAATCCTAGAACTTTTAAAGGCTGTACGATCTTTAAACATCCGTGCAAAGTTCAGCTAAATAAGCAAAAAGCAAAACGATTTTTTGATTAGAACTTAAAGCTGTGCTTTCTAAGGGAAATACCCCAGCCTTTCACAATGTACGGTTGTGCTAATGCAACTAAAGTTTTTAAGAAAACTTCAAAAATCAGTTAAAATATTTAAATGAGAAATTAAAAAATATATCACAGCTTAAGCAATGACTTTTAAAACAACAATTAAGTGTGGTGTATATTGTAGAAAAAAAAATCGAGCACTTTTATTTAAGACGACAAATAAGTAGTAAACAAACTAAAAAGTTTAAAAAAATTCAACGAAAGAAATTCAAAGATGCACGTATGCAGATTGCTTGGGAGCGAGTGAGTGCCCAGTTCAGCACACCAGGCATGAAGGTATCTAAGTGCAACAGTAGAATAGCAACAACAAAAATCAAAGCAAAAAAAAATACAAAAAAAAAGTATTGGAAAGTGTTCATTTGAGTGTGTGCGGTTCGGTTCGGATTGGTTGGTTGGGTTGGCTTGTTTGACTTAACTCAACTCAACTCGAAGCTACGCGACTTTTGTCTTCAAAATCTTGTTTGTATAAAAGTAAAAATAATTAACTAATTAAAATTGTGCCTTCCTGTACGTCGTTGTCTGACTTCGACTTTGCCTTTACCTTTATGTCACTGTACAGCAAAGTATCCTTTTACCCCGAAAAAGTCAAAAAAAAAAAAAAACATATAAAAAATATATATAAATAAGGCAAGCAAAAACACAACAGCAACAACAGACGAAGGCACTCAGGCTGCCCGTCATTGCAACAGTTGCAGTGCAGTGTTGCAAGTAAGCAAGCGAATAAGCGAGCAATCGCATCAGTGGCAGTGGCAGTGGCAACAACCGCAGCACACATTAGGGCAAATAAGCTGCCAGCTTTTGTGGTAAATACTTTGACTTGAACTACGTTGCAACAACGAATTTGCCTTCGACAACGACAACGACAACAACGACAAAGACAACGACAACGACGACAACAACGACAACAATGATGATGATGATGATGACGACGACGATGTTGATGATGATGTGGACGACGACGACAACGATATGCAAAAGCTATCAACGGTGCATCTCACATGCAGCAACGGAGTCACCAGTCAAATGCTGCCACAGCCACAGACTCAGCTTCTGCCACAGCTACTGCTGCAACCCAAGTCAAGTTTGTTGTTTGAGTCTTTCGTTTTCGGGCGAACCGCATTGAGAGATTTGCAGCAAGAAGTTTTTCTTTCTTAACTTCGCTGGCGTTCTTTTTCCGCTGCTGCCTTTTTTTTTCTTAAACCTTTTTGTTTTTCTTTTCTTTTCTTTTATTTATTTTTATTTTCGTATTTCTTATTTTTACTCTTTATTTTTTTTTTTATTGTATTTCATTCCAACGCTTGTAAGCTGTTGATATGCTCATTTAGAATAGCACGTTTTTCAGCAGAAGTTGTTAAGCAGCAGCATCACCAACCAACCAACCAACAGAAAAAGAAAACAAGAAAGACAAAAAGGGAATAAAAAATCGAGAAAAGAATCTCTGAAAAAATCTTAAGCAGTAAACAAGAAGAAGCAGCCGAAGTAAAGACACAACGACTCGTATGCAAATGTATCTGATTGCCACACAGCCAAGCACACACGCCCAAATACACACAGTATAGCTGCTTCTACTTTTTTCTGCTCGCCACTTCTACTTCACTCACTTTGATTGAAGCTGCACAAAGCAGTGCCTTCGCCTTTGACTTCGATTCGATTCGTTGCGATTGGCTTTTGTTCGTGCCGTGTTTTTGGCCAACTATTTAAACGCTTATTTGGCGTTTAATTGCGTCGAATGCAACCGAATTCGAATGACGTTCCAAAGATGCCACTTGAAGCTGTCGTTAAGTTTAAACTTGTTGAGGCATCAACCGCAGCCAACACAACTCATCAATAATTACACTTTCGGTTTTGCCGCATTTCGCTGCGCATGGCAAACTTTTCAAAATCCAAACGCTATTTTTGGCACTTGACTGGAACGTCAACTTTACCATAATCACCATCAGCAACAACATCATTATCCACATTGCCCATTTTAGGCAACTTCAACTAGTATCAGTCTGAAGTTGCTCATTTGAAGTGGCAACGCAGCCAAAGCAAACCAACGCAACGTAGCAAAGTAAAGCGACGCATTCACCCCAAGCACTTTAAGTATTAATATGCATGAGGCTATATATATATTTTTTTTACTTATTTATTTGTTTTCTATTTTCATAAACAATTAAAATTTGATAAAAAATATTTTTTTTTTAACAATTTTTTTTATTGATTTTACCGACATAAGCTCGTCTGAGCCATAGCGAATTTGGCGGTTGAGCGGATAGCTTAAATAATGGACACACACCGACAAGTTAATTGTTGATGCGGCAATTTGGATTGTTTGCTTTTTTATGGTACTCATAAAAATGAACTTCTGTTTGCTAAACAAATTCTACTCAACGAGATCATTAAATAATAATCTCATCATTTCTCAAAAGTATCAATTTGAACAAATTAAAATAATAAAAGTTTCTCATAAAATGCAAATTTCTTTCGAATACTATTTAAATTAATACATAGCGTAACATATCTTTTCAAGGTTATGACAACTTATGCAATATTGAGAGGGGACAATGAAGATTTAGTCAGCGATAATTCTACATAGCAGCCGCTAATCATTCTTCAACTAATATTCATTCTCTAAAGGCATTTGACTTGTTGGGAAGCAGCTGCACATATAAGTAAGGCGCTCTAAAATTTAAAACACAACGCACATCTTAACTGGATAACACTGATAATTCCACAACACTGAGAGATAATTATATGAAAAACCTCGGTTTTTATTTATTTTTTGAAAATTCAGAAGGATTGGAATTTTTATGTTAATTATCTTTGTGGTCTGTTATTCTTCTACTAGACAGTGAGCGGTTATCCATTGGACTGTACTGAATGCCATTCCAAAGTATAAGCAACAAAATATTATTACCAACTCACTCTAAACTCGCGCTAAATGTTTTTAGAATTGAGTTGCTATTTCATTGTGGAATAGCAGAGTAACTCTATATAAATAGTTCAACACATTGTCTTTACCATCATTTTACGTCTAAATTATGCAACCGATTTAGACCAAGAATATACCAATCTACAGGTGTTCATTTGCAGATGTACACAATATTCTACTTGATGAAATTATTTATTTAAATTTCAACCGATGGGTTGAAGGGTCTGTATGGAATATCTAGCCGAACATCTAATAAGGCCACAAATATGTTATGTTGTGTAAACTCTCTTGGACGCAAATTTGAACAACCGCTTACTTATCAATGTTCAGCCAAAAGATTTATCGATTATATGTTTTCCACAACGTGCTGCAACATATTTCTAATTTAATAATTCTTTAGCATTAGAAAGCCACATCTTGTTCTCTTAAGAGTGGTATTTTTTTACAAGCCTATACAAGCGTCCATGTAAAATTTGTTTCCGTTCTCAGGTAGAATTAAATTCTTTCAAGGAGCGCTACAAAAGTTCTGTTTAAGAAAAACCATTCATCCAAGAGTCATACTCGCATAATAGGGGTATGCATTAGAAGTGTTTTACTATACAATGTTACTAACCATACATTATTTCTGTAACAAAAAACGTTGAACTTTTTCAGGGAAAGAATTTTATGATTTCTTTCTTTTATTTAGCTAAAAACCACGTGAGTAGCCAATAAATACGCTTACCATTAACAACAAGCACAAACACAGATGCACAAAAACGCATACACATAAAAGAAAAACAACAACAACAAAATTGAGGCTGCAATCCAATGCCAAACATTCCAATGGTCTAACAGACATTTCCTTCAAAATTGTTGTTGTTACCAGTTTATTTGTTGTTGTTGTTATTGCAGCATCTTCTTCCTGTTTGAACGTCACAGTCGGCTATGCAAATGCGGTAGCCAAAACGCCTCGGGTTGTTGTGATGTGCGCGCAAACGTTTCGTGGTGTGGCAACAACAACAACAACATCGATGAGTTTACGTTGTGTTTGTGTATTTGTTGTACATTGATTGCACGTTTATAGTCAAGCGGTATTCACTAAATATGGCAGCATCATGCAACAACAAAAACAACAATAAAAAGCAAACAGCAAAGAAGACGACGACGACGATGACGACGATGACGACGACGACGTCATCATCAGCAGTCTTAGCCACTTTAAAGCGCACGCATTTGTTGCAACAATGGCAAAAAAACATCAACAGCAACAACAAGAAGAAGAAAAATAGCCATCAGTCAGAATCAGTTGGTTGCTTCTTTCTTTGCTTGCCTTTGATGTTTGTGGCAGTTGGAGGGAGAGTATCTGTATGCATACGAGTATGTGCGTGCGTGTGTAAGTAGGTTGGCCACGCATGCCGCATGCTGCATGCCACATGCGCCACATCATCGACGACACACTCATCAACAACGCCTGGCGAGCGAAAGAAAAACACAAAAAAAAAAATGGGCAAAGAAATGCAAAAATCGGCCGCTGGTTACATGTGGCAAGCAACACCCATCACTCTTTCACCCGCTTGCGCACGCTAACTTTTGCGATATCAGTTAAGGTTTATTGATGTTTTGATTGTGATCAATGCTAGTGGCATTGTTTGTATGTGTGTGCTTTAACATTTTATGGCTGCTGCAAGTGGGTTGCGTCGTTGTTGTAAGCCATTTAAAAAGCGTCAATCTTCAGCGCGCTGTATGGTGGCGCAAGATACGTTGAGTCAAATTGTGTCAGAAATTATGTTGTTGCAACACGCTTATCAACGTTTTGGAAGTGCTTAATTAAAAAGGGAGCATAAAAAAACCATAAAATAATAACATATCAAAAAAAGGCCAGATAAAAAATAAGACTAAAAATTGGCGCTTAAAAACAAAAGCCAAGCAATTTGTGGCCCGAAAAGGAAAGACTTAACAAACGAACTCGGGCGAAATACAAAGCAAGCTCACATACACGCGCACACACCCTAAGTGAAAGAGCAATGTCACTCACATATGCGCACATTGTGCAACAAAATGCAACATACGGCAGCATGCACTGCAACTATTTGACGATCAACAAATGTTGAGTAGAGTCAATAGCAAGCAACAGAAGCACAACGAACAAAATGTGTTCACACACAGAGAGATAGAGAGCGAGCGAGAAGTGACACCAACAACACGCATTGAAAACCGGCTTCAAATACAACTTGCACTGCGCCATGATTTTTGCAGCCAGTTGCCTCACACGCATATTCGCCATGCGACGAGAGCGCGTGATCTTTCAAAGAAAAAAACTGCAGCCAACGCTGAAGCTGTAATCAGAATCGGTCAGTGAGAGAGACAGACAGAGAGAGAGAGAGAGAGTGAGCGTAAAAAAGAGTACATGAAGTTCAGCTCAACACAAATGCGCTGAATATGAACGCCAAACACAGCAAAGATGAGAGAGCAACCAATTGCTGAGCGAGTGTGGTGAATTTTGTTATTGAATGCTGCTACACATTTGTTATTGTTGTTGTTTGTTGCTCGTTTCGTTGGCGCGCTCAATGTTGCTGGGGCATTGTTGCTGCTGTGGCATTTATGGAATGTGAGCGCACAAAAATGCGTTGAAGGTGTTTATAAAATTAAAATTGTGCAAAACAAGTTGCGTAGATGCAACAAAAATGAGTGGATGTGTGAATGAGTGAGAGACACAGAGACAGAGAGAGTGAGAGCACCAGAGAGCGTAATCCAAATAAAAACTCAGAAAAATAGCGTGTCTGTTTGAGAGCTAAATTGTTTAGAAGAAATGAGTGAACGAAAAGCAAAAAAAAAAAAAAAACAGAAAAACCAAAGAAACCGAAACAACAAAAATAATAATAATAAGAACAGCAACAACAACAAAGAATCGTTGTATTTATTACGTTATCGCTGCATTCTCTGCGCCCTTTTGCCGTTAAACCACTTGACGAAGGCCTTTGCTTGGGTGTTTCGTTTGTTGTTGTAGCTCTTTTTGTTGTTGCTGCATTTTTTGCTGTTGGTTTGCTTTGGCTTTAGCTGCAGCGCCGAGCGTGTAAACCAGTCCCGTTCAAACACTTTCTTGCATGTTTTATCAACATTTACGCTTTGCTCGCTCTTTTCTAATTGTTGTTCCTTTTGTAACTGTTATTGTCTTTTTCATTGCCTCTGCTACCGCTGCAAAATTATTTTCAAAATGCTTCGTAGCATTGCGGCACGCATGAAAAGGAAAATAGAAGCAAAAGAATAAGACAGAAAAATCTCGTGCTCGAGAAAAAGTTATTACTCAATCTAAATGCTCGATTAAAGGTTCACTCTAATTGAGATATATTTGCACGTTGCCTTGCAATGCGTGCCAGATACATTTGTATCTACGGATCTACTGCTTCGAACACAGAGCAGTTAGTCAACTATTGTTCATCTGGATTGTATCACAATAATTTGTATTTAGGGTCTACTTGTATTTTAAAATTCTATTCTTGTCTATTGCAATGATAGAACATTTTCAGAGACACAACTATAAATATATTTTCATACGTACAAATACATTTTCTTTGAAGCTATTTGAATTTATCAACGAAACTAGTTTCCAATGTCCCGAAAAGATAACTTTTTTGACTTTCTTTGTTTTTAAAAAAATTTCGGTCCTCATGATTTTGTATGCCGTTTACTGACTATCTCACTGCGAATTACAAACGAGAATAAAAAAAAGACAATGCATATTTGCTTTGTGTAGCCCAACTGATTGCAAAACTAACTGTAAATCTAACGGAATAATCTTCCAATGTGTTCACAATACAACTGTTGACTCACTTTTGACGCATAAAATGTGAAAAGTTTTGGTTCAACTATGCCTAAAAATTGATGCGCCAAAGCTTTTGTTGCTTTTATTCCGTTATTTTGTTTTTGTGAAAATCTATAGCTTATTACCAAATCACCAACTTATAACTCCAACTACGTATTTGAATGCAGCTTCTTCTTATATAATTCGAGTGTGTTTGTTCCCACATGGAAATTGCGCGTTGTTCCGCCGTGTTGTTTACGACTTTTGTGCCGCGGCCGCATGTAATTCTATGTAATTTAGTGTGTAACTGCAACAACAACAACAATAACAATAATAATAGCGGCAACAAACTAGCGCTAGACGCAAAGAGATAAGAGGATACAAAGGCACGTTGGAAAAATTATGTTGTCTTAGAAAGTGACTGACTGCTGGCGCATATTTTCAGTCACAAATCAAGCTTTGTAGTAATTTGCATAATGACTTTTTAATTTGATACAACAACGATATAAACAGCGAATGAATGGGCAACAAAAATAATCATTAAAAATAGAAAAATAGAAAAATGAAAATAAAAAAAATACGGAAAAGAATTTTTGCGTAATTTTGTTGTTGCAGTCTTTTGCCTCATGGTGTTGTCCACTGCTGTGGCAAACAGCATGTTGCAAAGTCCGAGCCACAGTAAACAGTAAACAATGAGCCACAAAATGTTAGACTGAGAAAGAGCACAAAAAAGCGAAAGTAACTCAAAAGCATTCGACTAATGGTGCTTCCTCACTAAGTGCGTGAAATGAGTTCGACGCCAAACTCTTTGCTTCTCTGACCCCAATCGAAGCGTAATGCTTTCGTTGGTCATTTCTTGGTTGTGCGGCCTGTAATTAAATAACATTTCCGGATTGGAGAAAATGATAGCTAAGCGGTGTACAATACATTTAGACCACAAAAAAAAAAAACAACAACAACAACAAAATGGAGATGAGAGCTGAGAAATAGTAATGAATGATTTCAAGGCTGCGTCTTTTTGTTAATAACGAAATCTCGTGTCTCGAAATCTAGTTGCTCATTGTAGTTTTATTTTTGTTTTTTAATTTTTAGGAAAAAAAAGATCAACGGAAGCCAACATCACCAAACCAATTAACCTCCTCCAAATGGGCAAAGATAAAAGAGCAAAGCGATTAAATACGAAATTACAAAAGTGAAAAGCAAACAAAACCCAAAGTCAACAAGATTAAAGTGCGCACAGATTTTGAGTTAATGTTGGTTTTGTGTGTCTACTTTCTTCATCATCAAATTTTTCTGCTATTTAATTACAATAAAAGCTAGGTACTTCCCGGTGGCCAGTTTGGTGACAACAACCGTTGCCGACACTCTCGCTGAGGCGTATCTGGCACACAACTATATAGCATACGTACCGGCTGTAAGGATATGGGAACTATGCAATGCATGACGACAAATTAACATCGGCTGAGAAATAAATTGTGTTTGACTATGCCTGTGCTAATAAGAACTCCGTCAAGGGGCGATATACTAGATGTCACTCTGGTTTATGATTTTCTTATCAAAAAAGGAATACCAGAAGTCAACGTAGTACCAACCAACTTGGCTAAAACTGTGGGTGAACGAAGTGAATTACTTCGGTCTCTACTGCAATATCGACTGATGAATAAGTATATAAATATATCAAGACAAGAGATTAAGACGCTTCGCACATAGCTGTTGGGAACATAAAAACTGTCTTGTGCGTGCAAGATGCTTTGTCCACTTAAACACATAATTATTGTATTGTCATCAGAACCAAAGGTGTGTACCAAATTTCAGCTCAATCGTTAAACAGGAAGAAGGCCAAATTTCAATTACGAGATTTGAACCAAACGCGCTGAGTTAATTGAAGCGGTTAAAAATGAAACTGAGAAATACAAACTAACCTAAGCTTTATTGTTGCATATAAGATTGTGTCAATTGTTAATAATTGCAGTTATTCAGTATAGTCTCTGTCTTCCATTTGCCGCCGCTCCATCAATGTTGCCTGCCCTGCAATTATGCTTATGATTGCAAATCGATTTGCAGCTGCCGCGGTTGTTGTCATTGAATTTTAGAAAAAAAGTCGAGTTAATTTTCTCCCCCATTCGAGGCTATTGCCCCAGGCGAGACGAAAATGATTTACCTTTGTCTGTCTGCCTACTTTTGTATCTAAGTAACTGCGTATCTTTAAGTGGATATGCCTTTGCGCGTGGTTATGTCTTCTAACAATATCATCGTCATTATCATCATCAAAATCATCAATATGAACATATTCAAGATCACCAACATCATCATCATCATCATCATCATCATCATACTCTTTCTCAGCATCATCGACTTTATTGTCCTTTTTTGCAGCGAATTTCGTTGTCGCTCTTCAAGCTCTTCTGGCACCAAGTTCGCTTTGCTGCCTGGATTCTGGCGCACAACCAAAGCATTGCCAAAATGTTGGAACAATGATGAGCAGTTGAGAAATATTTTCTGTTCTCACTCGTGTTAATATGCCTTTTTTTGTGTTGTTGTCTCTTTCTTTTTATTGCCTTTATTTTTTTGTTTGTTTTCATCACCAAAATTTTTTTCTTGCAGCGTTTTTAGTCGAAAATTTAATTTTTTTAATACTACCACTTCTTCTTCTTCTTCTGTGATCCTGAAATTATTTTTTCCCATTTCATTATATTTATTTATTTATTATTCTCTTTCTTTAATTTGCTCTTAGTTTTGCCCTATAAAATTTTTGCAGCTCTTTTTTGCTCCTTCTTCGGTGCATTTGGCTCTGTGGCTCTGATCTCCACTACCGGCTTGTTGGCCCTCTAGACTTGAGTTGGCTTGGATTGTTCCTCGAGCTTTGTTTTTTTTTCTTAGTTTTTTGACTTCTTTAATTTGAAATTTTTGGCCGCGTTTTGGGTTTTTATTGTCTTCACTACCGCAGATTGGCATTAATATGGAAAAAAAGGCAGATAGTTTCTGTTTGTCCATTTATCTGTCGTTCGCTTCATCGCATTGTGATTTGATTGTAGTTTTTATAACTCAAAGTTGTTCTTTTTTCTCTTGTTGTTGTTGTCAGAGTCGTCGTCGTCGTCGTCGTCATCGTCATCGTCATCGTCATCGTCTTCATCAATGCTGGTTTTATGATTATTGACCAACTTCTATCTATCTCTTTCTATCACTCAACTCAAGCTTAGATTTAATTTCTGCATTTGTATCTGTATCTGAATCTCGTTTTATACCAGCCTATCGTGTTGCTTTCGTAGCTTCTTTTTCTTTATTATTTTGATTTTTGCGTGCGCCAATTATGCGTTTTGTATTTTCTGTGGTTTATTTCGTACGCCAGCAACAACAACGAAATTGTCTGTCTATCCTCTTGTTTTGAGTGTAATTAAGGCAACGTGACTTTTTTCTGATTTCATCAAAGTGCCTTTGCAAATTGTATTTGATTTGAGTCTTTTGTTTCCTCAAATTTGTTGTTGTCATTGTTGTTGTTGTGATGGAGGTCAATTTTCTTGCTTTTATTGTTGTTGGCTTCGGTATTGTGCGGAAATTTAATAATGCCCCACGAAAAAAATATATATTTTTGGCAACCAACCGAGGGGTCTTTATCTGGTTGGGCATCAAATCACGCAGCGTCTTATTGACGTTTGTTAACAATATGTTGCCAATTATGATTTATGACAACAATAAAAAGAAAATTCTTTACAACTTCTTTTCAATTGTGTGAACACTGTAAATCATTTGGAATTTACCGATTTCATGAAAAAATTAAAAAAAAAGCCAGTCAATGCGAAGTTTGTATGGCATCAGATGTTAGTCAAGATATTATATGATTAATACAAAATATTTGTATATGAAGTAAATCTGGCCAATACACGAGGAACATGCTTGTGTGAGTCGTGCGAGCAAATTAATAGAATTTGAAATTTTACACGAACATCGGCTCGTCAACAACGCCCTACACGACAAACATACGCTCAAACACGAGCGCAACACACGAGCATGTGCGTCGCGCAGAGCCAGCTTGGAGAGAAGAAATTTATTTTTTTTTTAGAACAATCTAAACCACAATCCGCCCTTGAAAAAAGAAAATCACACCTTTAAGAACGAAAATATGGTCGTCAAAAAATGTATTAGCTTCTTGAGAGAGCCACTCCATTCAGTCTAATATTCTGCGAGTGTCAATAGCTACTGAAAACTACTGCTACAGTGAAAGGGGCATGTGCATTTTGTACGTGTATGAGCTATTAAGCTTTACAACAGCCATGGTCAAATTTATAACTGCTTTCTTATCGATGATCTCCCTAATGGTTCTAGATAGTGTTAAATCATGACGTTTGCTAATTTATCTCTGTGTGTCTTTTCTTATAGAAAATATTAATATTTATGATATTGATAGATTTGTTAAACTACATTAATACAAAGAACAAAGAGCTAAATAAACAACACTTAACATCATGCTGACCATGAAAACCAGCACTAAGCAGACCAGCTATTCTAAGCTATAAAAGACAGATAAAAGCTGCACCCATGATTAATGAAAATTTATGTGTACTAAAACGGCTTGCTCTACCCTATAAGGCGTGCTATCATAACTATAGAAAATACCAACCAACCCAAGTAAACCCAATACCACTTTCACTCAGCAAAAAGTCTCTGAATTCAGAGAGCTTGGTTACCAGTCTTCTAGCGTCAATATGGGTCATTTAGAGCACCTACCAGTGTTAGTCTTAAATCGAGTGAAATATATACAGCTTAATTGGTTAGAACTTTTAATAGTTTATTTTATTGAAATAAATGGAAATTTTTCCTTTAAACAACATTATTATTGGTTGCTTAGATAGAAATAAAATGAAATAAATAAAAATTAAAAAAACGTAAAGAAAATAAAAAATTAAATACAGCGTCAAATCGCACGTTGAAGTCGACGCTAGGCTTTCTAAAATTAATTTCTTCAGTAGCAATAAAAATCATTGACTTTTTTATAGTTTTACCTATGAAGTTTTCAAGAAAATATATGTCTTTTGTTACTTGTCATTTGAGCGCTTTTCGTCTAGAGATCAGCTCAGCTTAGCTCAGCTCAGCTCAGCTGATTAACACATGAAATAATTTCACGAGCCTTTGAAAGCCAAAAAATAAAAATTAAAAAAATTGATGTTGACACAAAAGACACTTAAAACAAAAATATGAGCTGAAAAAATCTTATTGTTTTTACAATTTTATTATAATCTTATTTTGTATTATTTTTTTTTTGATTACTTTTTGTTGGAAATTTTTTATGCCAGTTTTTTTTTTCGTCGTCAACGCGTTGAGTTGAAACCCATGTTGTTAAATTGCTGGGAAGTTTGACAACTAACATGGTTTTTTTGGAATTCCATGTCTACCCAGCACACACAACAACAACAATACAAGATAGACGGAGAGGTCACATTTGATAGCCCGTAAAAAAAGCTTGGAGTTTTTGTATGGAAACACTGGGCAATAGACAGCGTGAAAGAAGTAGTGAAGGAGACAACAAAACGAAATACCTTAGTTAAGCATAGAGTAACAGTAAATTTGTGTTTCTTATTTGAGTCGAAAAATGTTATAAAAATGTAATTACCCGATGATGAATGGATTAACTACAAACCGAGCGTAGTCAGCTTGGCCAGCGAGAATGGCTCGGGGGAATGAATTTGTGTTGGAATATTTTTTCTTATTCTTTTTTACACTTAAGGAAAAATAATGAGATACAAAATGAACATGCAAATGTCTATAGCGCTGGTTACACCTCATCGTCTAATTGATGTATGAGTGTGAATTTTGAAGTACGGAACAAATTCGTAAAAGACGCAGAAGCCACCCAACTAAGACAACAACCGACATTCGACGACAACAAACCACGGCAGCAAATATTTTGGTACTACGAAGAGTTAAATGTGACCTGACCCACTTATTGCGAGGTCAAAAGTATTTTTTTCTTCTTCTTCTTTTTTTAAGTACATAAAGTTTGAGCATCTAAGAGCCGTACTCACCTTAAGTATACATCTTCCTAGTGGTTCATTCTCGGCGACAGAGACATTGTAGAAGCTCTGATCGAAGATTGGTTCGTTGTCGTTGACGTCGTGTATGGTTACAAGCACCGTGGCTGTTGAGGAGAGTGACGGATAACCGCTGTCCTTAGCGACAACCGTGAGTTGTGGCACCGGTTCCGTTTCGCAATCGATATGCGAGCGTGTTGTGATGAGGCCCGTATGTATATCGATCTGGAACCAATTGGCGTGCGTTTCTGGTGTCTCGGCGAGTGCATAGCTTACGGCCGAGTTGTTACCCTCGTCGCGATCGTGTGCTACCACTTGTAACACTGATGTGCCCGGATCGGCGACTTCCATGACATTGGCATGATACACTTCCTGTTCGAATTGCGGTGCATTGTCATTGACATCCGTTACACGCAGGAATATTGTCTTCGAGGCATGCAACGGTGGTGTGCCCTTGTCGGTGGCCACCACGCTGAGTGTGTAGTTGGGTGTTGTCTCACGGTCGAGCGGCAAATTGACAATCACCAAGTAGATGCTATTGTCGCGTGTAGCCAACTCGAAATGGCCGTCGCCACCCTTTAGCGAAACATTTACATTTGCGTACTCCGTCTTTGAGTCGGGATCATTGACAGAGATGCGTGCCACAAACTCGCCCGGTTGTGCAGATTCCGAGATCTTTGGCGACGCATCATCGCTCAGAAAGATCACATTGATTGTGGGCTGATTGTCATTCACATCGGTGACGCGTATCGAAACGAAGGCGGTCGTCTCTAGCGGTTGTTCGCCGTGATCTTTGGCTACGACAACCAATTCATGAAGTTCCTTCATCTCGAAGTCCAACGGCTTATTGATGTATATCAAACCCGTCTGTGGATCGATGCGAAACATTTGCTCTTTATCGCTCTGCCTGCGATTGATCGCATACTCGACCAGGCCATTCTCAGCCGCATCCGTGTCCGAGGCGTACACCTGCAGTACACTCGTGCCCACAGTCGCGTTCTCCGGCACCGTGGCAAAGTAACGACTCTGATTGAAGATCGGCTGATTATCGTTCACATCCTGTATGGTAATGTTGACTGTCATGAGTCCGCGCAGTGGTGGCGTGCCGCCATCGAGCGCCTCGATCAGCAGACTATACGCCGGCGTAGTCTCACGATCGAGGAAGCCTTGGATCTGCAGATCCAAATAGAGTACGCCGTCGCGCTCACGATGCGAGGACAAACGAAACGCGTTGTTCACGTTACCCGAAACAATATTATACTTTTTCGTGTTGTACTTAGCGGAGTCGAGATCGCGCGCGGGGTGTAGTGTACGCTTCACGTCACGCGGCGTATTCTCCGGAAATTCAATGCTCATGACGTCGGTCGGAAAAGTGGGCGCATTGTCATTCTCATCGATTACATTGACAACGACGCGCACATTGACCCCATTGAAGGATATCGCAACGAGGCTGTACGTGTCACGGGCCTCACGATCGAGTTTCACTTTGGTGCGTATCTCGCCTGTGGAGCCGTTTATTGCAAGATCCGTATCCACACCGTTGCCATTGCTCGAAACGATGATGTAGGGTGGCCGGCTGTCAATGCCGTTCGAGAAGTCATCAATATAGCCAATCTGATGGCCGACCGGCACGCCCTCGTACACTTCTAATGTGCGTACGTGTTCTTTGTTTGCTGCGCATGTTGGCGTGACACATGCAACAAGCACTAGTGCCACGTACAGCACGCCGAATGTGAGCTCTGAAGAGGCAGCACGGCATATTTGGATTGTCGCGTATGAAGGCAACGACGTCGATCGTCGCCGACATCTACGAAACATTGTGTAAGCCTTGTGTTTAGCTCGGCAGCTGTGTTCACTTGTCGTATTTCTATTTATTTGTTTTAAATTAGTCATTTCTTATTTATTTAATGCCTTGCTTTCTTAACCCGTTCGATTGGTGCTAAAAGCGCTTCGTTTGCGTTTTACTTTCGCCGGCCGCCATTTCGGTTTAGAAAATATGTTCCCTAATATTAGTCACTTTTAACTGTAATGAAAAAGATAAAACAGAATGCTTTCATTAACTAAAGAATACAAAAAAATTTTTTTATAAAATAAATTAAATTTGTGCAAGTTCAGATAAAGTAACAAAAATCTTCTGCTGTAGGAAGTAGTCCTGATATTGTTACTTAAAGAATCGCAATCCACAATTGGGTGAAATATATTGGTGTTGGCATAACAGAATATCAAAAAAAAAGCATTATAAAGTTCTTATTTTGTTCTTATTTCCTCCTCTTTAGAGGCACTTATACCATTTATATCCTAAGTGACATGAGTCATCCATGAAAGCAAATCATATAAGAGGCTTGGCGATTCTCAAATTTGTGATTACTAGTAAAATCTAATAGAGTTTTTTATTTAATACTAGATATTTTGCCTGGCGTTCCCGGCTTTCCAGCAAAGCCTAAAAATGTTGCACGTGATTTTGTTTACTTCTTGCACAATCTCAATGAACATCATATACAAAAGAATGTATTGTATGTTATTTAAACGTAGCGGGCAATAGTCTAGTGCGTACTTAATACAACAATAACAACAACAAAAGAAAATTGAAGAGGCAGCAAGGCATAAACAACGTAAAAATGTGAGAAACTATTTTTGCCTTGGCCTTGCAGTGGATTTGAAAAGACTTAATACTATAGAAAAAAACACATTTTCCTTTAAAAAATCAAAAAAGTAAGTATGCCGGTGTTTTCTATAGCGCAAATCGGTTTTCTTTAAATGAAAATTAATTAAATCGGTTCAGTATATTTTGCGCAAAAACGTTACATACAACCCCTATATAAACAATTGTATAAAATTATAAAGATATTATTCCTATAAAGGATGAAGTCCATCTATAGTGTGAGAAGTGTGTGTTTTTTGTTGTTGTTGTTTTAGTTCTTGTAGTACTGGAATTGACCATTCATAAGTTCTTTCAAATTATAGGCTTGATTCTTGAACCCTGACATACACAGGAGAAGCTTAATGAGGAAATTTTTTTCATGAGGAATTACTCTGAGAATATTTTAAAGCCGAAATATGGGGACAAATATCTTTAGGGAACTGCTACAAAATCTTGAGTCATAAGTTCAATTATCTTTCTTTATTATAATGTCTTTGTTCCCCGTTGCGTTACACCAGTTTGCCATGATCTTAATCTTTTTTTGAATTGCTATAAAATTTTGTATGTCATGACGTATTTCCATTTAGTCCCTGACTTTCATATTCGATGGTCTCTCAATTGACACGTTACGCTTTTTAGTACCAATTCTCAATTAATGGAATGAAATGGCTATTCGGAATATACAAAAATATTAAAAGGATCAAATTTACTGAACTCAACAATATAGCTGAAATTTCTTTGTAGGAAAACGATATTTTTAATTTATAATTAGTAGCCTAATTCTTAATTCATATTATTATTATTATATTATATTATTATTTTATTATTATTAATATTATTATTATTATTATTATTATTATTATTATTATTATTATTATTATAATTTTTTTTTTATTGCAGCTAAAGCTTTATGAGAAATTAAGAGATTAATAGTATATATATTTATTCATATAAACTTTGCGCTGAGCTAACTTAGATAAGGTTACTCAAATCAGGCAGACTCTGGCAAATCGCATTCATGAGATTGCAAATGCTTTGTACACGACTTGAAGTCAGTAAGAATGTAGTCGTACGCAAGAAAATTTTCTTGCTAATGACGGCACTTCCTCCCAAATGATAGACAATTACGCAAATGATAAAAGCACGAACATACGTACGTATATAGTTATACACGCGCGTGCACATTCTACGTACGAACACACACACACACACACACACACACACACATACAAATAAGCGATAATAAGTGACTGCGAACGTACATTTTGAGCTACCAAACTTGGAACAACAAATCACAATTTTGGTAAGATGAAAATATCTGACAAAAAGGCGCATTTCAACGCGGCCATTAGGAGACAAAAACAGCTTATGGAAATGAAATGAATCGAAGCAGTAATAATAGCAGTAATATTTAGTCGTCTATGGCATTCAACAGCTACAATATGCTAATGTGTGAATGTGTGTTAGGCAGTGTGAGAATGTGGCAACAAAAGCGAAACTAGCAAAACTAATATTGATAAATGTGCGCCTAATAACATTAAATTGTGTGTGAAACATGAATAAAAAAGTGTATGCGTATATACATAAAACAACGATTCGAGTCGGTACGTCGAGCTGCGCGCAACCCACGCAAGTTGTGGGTACAAAAAGCGTGCGACTGAGTACGCTGATCGGATTGCTCGGCACGTTTAACTAGCGAAAGGCAATCGAAAAGAAAGTTAAATGTTTTCTGCGCTTTTGTGGATATTGATTGAGTCTTAGGGGATTTATATAATAAAATGATTAATAAAATGAAATAACATATTGCTGTCATAGAACATGAAATACATGAAAATTTCAGCTAAGAAAAAATTGAAATACTCGACACGTACGAAGCCAACCTTTCTGTCCAAGATATATTATCTTTGAATTTATACTGTGTTCCTAAAAAAGTGGTGAGATTACAGCGCGATGCATCAAAAACGAAAAATAAATAAACAAATAAGTAACAATACAAATTCATGTTCTATTAGAATCGATGCTGAAGAGCTATGTTAAACTCAGACCTGAAGATACCAACAATCGGGCAGTGAATGTTTATCTTCAGAAGCATACACTTCGCACAATTGAAAGCGCACATGAAGTCTTTAAATTTAGTCTTTGGAATTGTGATTCTGAACTCCGGATGTGTTATCAAATAATTTCCTGTTGACTGTAATGAACAGCATAAAAGAATTTGAATTTGATCCATAGGCTTATATGTTGGGTCCTTATTTCTACGGCACAATAATTCTACCAATTCCAAAGGATTACTCAATGACAAAACCATTCATTTGAAAACTTTAAGTATAAATTCCTATATGTAGTAACTCACCAGTAATTTTTTTAGCTTGAAAATCTGTTATACAACTTGTTAATATCTCGCAAATCAACAAAAAAGTTTTCCAAATTTTAAGATATTATATGAGTTTTGTATAAACCAATATATTGTGCTAGATCCAGCCCGAGACTTCGCTCGCCAGGCATGGAAGAATATTGAAAATTACTCAACGAAATCATTTTATCGGAATAAAAGTATGTTCTACCCAGATCGAGCTCTATTCGAAATAACAAAGAACGTATGAAATTTTCTCTGCTTGTTCTTGTAGTTGTTTTGCAAAAACTTAATCCTAAGAAAAAACGTATTTTCTTTAAAAAAAACAAATATAGTTATAGCCCATGACATTCAGTGACTACGTAGCATTCTACTGTTGCAGGAATTTTTAAAATCGGTTGATTAGTTTCGAAGATTACCTCTAGCATCCAAACAAACATTACCTTAGTATAGATAGTAATTTTAACAACATTGAATTTTTATGAGGAAAATTTATATAAAGCATACATTTTTAAATGATCCACTTATCCTACACATTTCTACTGCAAAAACTGGGAGACTACTGATACAAAGGAATAGACGGACGTGGCTTCATCAAATCATCTCGTCAAGCTACTTTACGGAGTCGCCTTGTCTTCGATGTCTTCTTCACTGCCTTAAAAATTTCATGACTTAGTTACAATGCCAATAAGAGTAGAATATCATAACACATAACAACGCTTACGCATTCTGAAAATATTCAATGCCTATTGAAGATGGTACAGAATAGTTGTGGTTTATGCTTCAATCTGTAACAGAGAGTCGCTGGATTGAATTTGAATTTTAATATCTAATAAAAATGTTAAGCAGTTGTGGAAGTCCAGCGGCATTGTATTTGAGATTTGGTTGGGATTCTATTTTTCTTTTCTCCTTCTTCTTCTACTTGATTGTGTTGCAGGGAATATAAAAACTGTCGAAAAAATTACCTGCGTGAATCGCTTTTGTTTGCTGGCTGTGCCGCATTCAAGGTTCAGTTCAAAGGCTAAAAGGCTGCGCCGAGTGTGGTGGCGACTCACAGGCGGCACAAATACGCAACTAACACATTTTTTCTTCTTTCTGGGTTTGAGCATTCGTTGTTCTTATTTAATTTTTTCATTTTCTTTTAGTTTTGGATTCTAGGTTTTTCGGTGTTTTTTTTTTTTCTTCGCATTTTTCAATTCCATTTTGTTAGACGCGCTACAAGCAAACAGACTTATTTTTTTGTTCGTTGCTTGTATATTTGGTTTTATTTCGATTCGTTTGGCTGTTCAAAAGTGTAGTTAACAAGGCTAACACAATGACCAACACTTTTTTCAACTGCTGCGCGGCAATTTAAAGATTTTTCTCGCGCGATAAGCAAAAGTATTTTTTTGTTATATTTTGTTTCGACAACATAAAAATTATGATTAAAGTAACTTTAGGTTTTCACAGACATTTCTTTGGTTAGGTAAATAAAAGAAAAAAATAGTTATATACAAATCTTCTGCCGCTTATTTCCGTTCTTGTTATACCGACTTCGACATCGTTGATAATAATCGAAAATTATTATTTAATAAAGTAGAAAAAGTCTTGCAGGAAAAAAAATTACAGATCATGACTTCTAACTGCTGCATGTATCTAAGACACGCACAGCGCACCAATTAAAAAAAAAACTCAATTTTTTATTCAATTTTTTTTTTATTATAAATAAATTTTTTTATTGTGTACTTATTTCGATAAAGCAAAATATTGTAGTTTGGGAAAAATATGTAAAACACGATTTCAATAATTGATAAATGAGTTTTTTTCATGCTGACTCACACAACGCTGCATTGGCTGTGTGTATTCAAAAGACTTAAACAAAAAACTTGCTTGATTTGTTTGCGCTTGATTGGCATTCATTTCTGTGCACTTTTTTAAAAGCGCATATGTCTGTCAATTTGAAAAGGAACATTTGAAGCAGCAGCACACAACTAATAACTTTATAATGAGCGCCTCGCTCTATCACAGAATGCCTTCCCGGCATGAGCGAAATTTCAAACAATTAACTAACAAAGCACGAACTTCTAACTAATTTTTTCTTCTCTTTCTCTCTTATTATTTTTATTTATTTTCTCTTTTTTATTTTTGTAACAAATTTGCCGCTGTAAATACATTTTCTCAATGGTAGTTACACTTATAGTGCATCTGGCGAGTAGGAAATGTCAGTTTGATTTGCAGTTGTCATATTCGGTTTTATGAACTGTTAAATCTTTTACGCATTAGAAAGCATGCACATTGGACAGTCAGTTGCACATACACAGTTAACTACAGCAACGGCATCATGTGGTATGCGTGTGGCGTCACTTAGATTATGCGGTGCACTCGCAATTAATTTCAAATGGCAAAACATTTAATTGAAGACGACTAACGTCAGATCTAGAATTACAATTACAATATTATGGATACCTTTTATATTATAATTGACTTATTATACTTGTTTTTTCTTGTTGCTAACTTCGAATTACGAGTATAATCTTTTACATAATGGTATGTCTGCGCAAAGCGTTAGTTGAGGCAATGAACCTATTGCTTTGCCTTGTGCTTAATTTTTATTGGTTATTCTAAAAAAATTTCTAGGCCATAAAACGCCGCAAACCTGCTGATTTTTTATATCACAAGACCCATGTATGACATCATAGAACTACAGCGCTGTGCATATAAAATAATATATCTGGCAGTGTACAACTAAAACCAGCTAAGCCGACTAATTTCAGAGGCTTGTTTTATGGTAAAGAATTCTCAGCAATTATATTTGCACATTAGAGCACCATCTCTTTCACCAACCTCTAGCGCATAGCAATATAGCAATATAGCAATAGCCTCGAAACTGGAATTATGCTCAGCTAAAATCACCAGCGTTGATGCCTTTCGCTTAATGTGACTTCATTAGCAATTTGTATGCAGTAGCTTATTTTATCTTTCTTTCAATTCTGCTCTCATCCTACTTTTAATTACCTAGCTCAGCACATAATAAGCGAATAAAAACACTCATGAAATACAAAAAGAAATAAACAACTAAGAAAACATAAAAATACGAATTGCGAAACTTGTGAAGAGCAAACAGAAAGGAAAAGTATTAAACAAATTTATTGTGTATTAAATGTACTTGTCTGTCTGAGTGTCGACGTGTCTTTCTATTTGACTGCCTCGCTGACTGGTAACAGTAGGAAAAGAAAAACTATTATTTTAAACCACTAAAAACATAAATCTTCTGCTGAGGGGCATACAGCGGTTGGAGCCACAGAAGTCGGGACAGCCAACAAAGGCGGCCCAACTTAAGTCGAGTGCAGTCAAGTAGCGTCGCATCGAATCGAGACGTTGCAACAATTCGGCACAAGCCAAGTCGAGTCAAAAGGCGCTGGCCACAGCAGCAAAGCCACCGTAGTCGCAGCCAAAAGGAGAAGCAACAAAAAATGTTTATTGTTTTAGCACCGCTGCTGTTGTTGTTGTTGTTGTTGCAAAAAATAAAAATAAAACCAAACAAAAAATACAAAAACAAGAACAATTGCAATAATGAAAATTTCGCTTCGGTAGTTGCTAAGAAAATAGTAAGTACGTGGATTATAGCAAAAAAGTTATATAACTGTCGACAGTTTGCAGCGCATCACAAATCAATTTTCTAGCTTGTCGGTAAATGCAGAAAAAAATAATGGTATTTGCAAAAAGATAAAAATGCAATAATTAGTCGTATTTACAGCAAGAACAATCACAACACCGAACATTGTAACTTGCTCAAGTCGTGTTTAACAAGCGAGCAACTGCATTAACATGAACTTACACATGTTTGAGTAGATTGTGTCGACAGTATAAGGCAATGGAAATGTTAAGAAAACATATAATAATAATATTAAAAATAATAATAATAATAATAATAATAATAATAACCCTCTTAACGCTCGAAAGACTCCAAATTTAATGAAGTAAGTTACAACATAAATTATTGTAATAGTTACATCTGAGGGTATGTAGAACTATGATTCTGCAATGTTGTTATTACTTAAGACCCGAAATGTATGTGATGTATGAATACCGCCGGGTATGAGTTATGCGGTGACATTGGCGTAGTCAAATGGATTAACGTGCAACGTATTCGCTGGCTTGGACATGTGCTTCGTATGAATGAAGACGCTCCTGCTCGTCGTGCACTTGACGCGGTAGTGGCTGAACGTAGACGACAAGGAATACCTTGACTCCGATGGCAGGACTAAGTGACGCAGGTTCTGTCGAAATTGGGAATTCAACACAGGAAAAGGTTAGCGCAAGACAGAAATGCATGGAGCGACATTTTACGTTAGATCGAGATCCGTTAATCGGGTTGTCCTGACCAGTTATATATGTACGTATGTAATGTATATGGGTATTATAACATACAGTTATTCTGAAATCTAGAATTTTTCATAATTTATTTATACATATATGGGCTATATAAATATTTATTCATATATGGGATTATAAAGGTTTAGGATTGACATAGAATGAAGCGTGTCTATCAAAGATCTTGAAATATTTATAATTTGTGACATAATGTCGCTTAAAAATTCAGTTGAATAAGTCGGAAATACATTATGTTTTCCTTAAGCCAAAGATTTACATTGTGACTACACATCCTATTGATCAGATAAAGTTGATTCGAATAGATGGACACTAAAAAGAATAATTTTAACAGAATTTCAACTCAGATCAATTCAGGTTATGGAGCTAATGCAGAGTATATATTATATACATGCATATAAGCCTATGAAATCTCGTATGTCTACTTCACTGAGTCACAAACGCAACGCCATGACACAGTGCCTGAAGAGTATTAAAGGCCATCACAATTCAATGATGCAGTTAACGCTTAAGTAGGTGGCGGGTATCACACGCTCTCAGTTGCATTCGAATGGTGTTTCAATAAAAGCTGAGTTATTTATGAAAATCGATTTGCTTAGCTTTGCTTAACGAGCGATACAATCAATGCGCGCCGCAATGCTGACACTAAATTATTTCAAATGTTTTTCTAATTATTAATTTTATGCGAGCAAGTTTGTTGCTTGAGTCGCCTTCAATCGTCTTTGATCGCCTATCGTCAATCGCAGCCGATAAACGCTCGCCATTTTGTGTTTCAACGACTAAAGACGCATTCGTTCCATTCTGTGTGGATTTCTTATTTATTCATTTATTTTTATTTTACCTTTGCATGTCATTTAGCTGAGCTCATATAAATTCAAATTAGTTCTGAGCATTTTAGTTAAATAAATTTTCAATATTATTAGCTCCAACTCGAAAGCTGCACTTAGACGCCGCGATCATTTCTAATTGTGAATCAAGCCGTTCCATTTTAATGCTTTGAATTGCGTGTTTTATGGCTCTGATTAAACGAAGCATTGCAAACAACAAATTTCTTAAATGCCTAAGTGGAAAACCTATACCGTTTTCTCGTATAAATTTTATGCTTGAAGTACAGCGAAAATGCTAGTAAATTCCAGGCAAATGTATAACATTTTCACGCTTGAATCTCCATTTGGTTGGTGCTGCTCTTTGGTTTGCGATTTTCACTTTCAGTTCATAAAGTTTGTTTTACGCTTCGTTTCAAGTGGGTGGGTGTGACCAGGAAAGTGGGCAGATAAAGTTGTTTATTAATTTTTTCTGACGTTTTCGGTGACGTGAATAAAGAGCTGACTTATTGAATTAATTAAGTGTATAATAAGCTAGCGATAAAGTTTTGATTATTTGTTGACGTTTAATAAATTCAGCTTTTTAAGCAGAACATTTTTGGTTTTATGAGTAGAGAAACCCAACATTGGATTTTCAAATTTATTAACTCGAGCTACACAGTCAAAATTAGAGTTGAAGTTCGCTAATGCAAGAAAACAATTTATGCCGTAATATGATACGGTATTTCATAGCTTAGGGCTAAATATGTTGAACTGTAGGCTCAAGGCTACAAAAAAAAAAATGGTGGCGATCGTTAGAAGCTTATTAATGGGAATACTAATATGGAAGTTAATTGACTCGAGAACAATTCTTATAAAAAAAGAAGCTCCATGCTCCCAAGGATAGTGAAGAAACAACACTAAGCAAAAGTTCTCTACATTGCCATCGTTAAAATGCATATCATATCGCAGCATATCCGGACAATAGCAGACAAGCGCGTTGCCTGAAAGGTGATCAAATCATACAAACTTATTACTGCACATGTGTTTTTAAAACATCATAAAATTCGATGTCTCACCATAATAGCAAATAAAAACTATTGGAAAAAATTATGAATATATAAAAATCTCATGTCACTATGTTCGTTCACGCTAATCTCCGAAGCGACCCAACCGATTCAAATAAGACTTTAGACATATGAATATTGTTTTCCGGATTGAAAGATAGAATAGTTTTTGATGCCCTGTTGTCACGAATTATGAGGAATTATCGGAGAAGCGACAATATTGAATACAAAATTCAGCAGACAGAATATATTGCTGATACGAATTCCAATGGTACCGTCAGACGCACCAATTCATCTCAAGCGCTTATTTATTATACCCTATTCGTTTAGCCTCTGCATTAACCATAAATGAGACACAAGGTCAAACATTGACCATAAGTGGATAGAAGCTTGAAAGTTCATGTTCTTCTTTGGCATAAAAACGTCTGCCTACTGCGTCTATCAGTCAAGTATATATAAATAGCCACACCAATTTAGATTCAATTTAAATATGATAAATTTTTAATAAATCTCCAACAGTTTTATCGCTACACATCACCTCCATTTGAGTGTAGTACTCTTTTGCAATATGAGTAAGACCCTTTACTCTGATCTACCCCAACCGAAGCGAAACGCAGCAGCAGCAATGCAAAATTGCTATCTAAGAAACTGTCAGTCAAAAACACGGCCAACGTGTATCTGTACGTGTTGACTCCCCGCTTTTTGACAGCTAACAACACACATCGCATCACAACGTATCGCTTGAATTAGCCCGGCTTGAATGAAGTTCTTTCACCCCAACGCATATTATTATTATTAGAACTGAACGTTTATCCAAACAGTTTAGATAAAAGACGAGCCTACAACCTCTTTAAAAAGTTAATTGCAAAAATCTTTGCTTAATAACAGCTAATTAGTACCACTTGTCAATGTCTGAGAGTGCGACCGCATTGGGATGAGTTAAGCTGAGTTGATTTGCACTCAGTTGAATTGGTTTGGGTTGGATGATTGGATTGAGTTGGATGATTGCATGGACTTAGGCGCGTTGAAAATGTTAAAATGAAGATTGGATCGACTTTATTTGTGGGAACTAATGTGCGCATAAAAATAAATATGAAATGCAAAAACGACGGCACAACAACAACAGCAACAACAAGCAAGATGAACAGCAAATGAGAAATTCATATCTTATCAATGCGACTGCAAAACAACATCCTTCAAAATATGGCAAGCCACAAAACAAGCAGAAACGTGCTGGGCGAGTGTGGCTGGCATAACATTGGATCGATCGGTCGACGAGGGAGGCAAAGCGGCACGATCAAGAACAAGCTGAATATGAAGAAGAAAAGAAATAACGCAGAAATTTACAAAAACATTTGCACTTGCAGCAGCAGCAGCAGCAGCCACAGATGAGACTTGTGGCAAAAGTCCGTGGCAAGTAGAAGCAGGCCAACACAAACGTGGAGTGAATGTAAGCCGTGGCTTGTCTGCCAAGCGGAAAGGCATGGCAGTCAACCTCGACAATGTGGATGAGACATTGCTGGCAGTAGAAAACTACTCGTAACCGCGCAACGTTTGTGTTAAAATTCGTACGTACTCACACATTAAACGATAGATAGTTAGATAGAAAGATACATAGATACAATATTTGTGCGAAAGTGTGCGAGTATGCCAAGTGGCAGTGTGACTGAAGCGTTTGTGGAATGCCTGAGGGGCGTCGCATTTGGTGGCTGCAGTTGCTTACATGCACACCACATTAACAACAACAACAACAGAGTTTTAGATACACGACCCAGCATACGCAAATAAACAGACGCTCACGAGGTGTTAAATCAAAAAAAAATATACTTATGAAATACGCTCACGTTAGCGATGCAGCAAAAGAAGAAGAGTAGGAAGGCAGAGATACAGATACAGCTGCAGATGTATCTGTTGCCTTAGTATTTGAGGTTCAATTTCACTGTTTGGCTTTTAGCACGTTGATTTAGATTCGAAGCGAAATGCATGAAGTCAGGCAACGAGCAAGACACGCGCAAAAGTGATTCTAATGCATAGCATAATATCTGAAGCTAAGAGATACATTTCAAATGATACCCTCTTCAGCGCTTCAACCATAAAACGTTGCCTTTCTTCTATTAAACATCACGCAGGCTTTGTCATAATTGTTTTAATTCATTCATCGATTTCCGTATTCGACGGCATTCAATTCAAACTCACCTTGCCTCACATGGTCTTGCAAGTTTGTATCGCATGTTGCTCATTGCGAGTATCTACTCGTAATGTTTTTTCTTGGCTATTAAGGTTCTACAACTTTGCCATAAATCTTGCAAAGGTGTCATGTTATTGAATTTATTTGACTTATTTGACTGAGCAACATGACACAAGCGACACTTTCACCTGTCAGTCAAAGCCAGAGCCCTAAATCTAATAATTCACTGTGCTTCAGGATTGGCAGAGAAATCAGGTTGTGAATTTGTAGTGGTCTGTTTTGTGCCACATATCATATGACTATTGCGGTAGTGGAATATCTTCACTACTGAATTAACCAATAGAAGGTTCTGATTTAAATTTTGAATTTTTTTCTGTTTTGGAAGTCTCTCAACGGAAGATAGAAATTTTTTTGGAAAAGAGAAACAAAGTAGTCACCAGTGTCTAAGACATCAAGCGTGTTACGATCGAACTGGTCTGTAGTCGAAGTCTACAGAATCATGGAACAAAAAAAGCCATCATAAAAAGATCAACCAGAATCGTAGAAATTTTGAATGTGCTGCTCCTCAAGTCGAACCTATAATTTCGAGCAAAGTTAGTAGAAGCTTAAACGCTTTAGAATATTTTAGAAGAACAATATTCAATACATTGACCACTAAGCATTATATATAGACCAAGGAACTGATCATACTTGTAGTTGATTGAAAATGACAGTAGCTTAAGGAAATTATATATACTACTGTTCGCCCAGTGGTTGAAATTCAACCTAATATCTTTATAGAACGCAGATCATACAAGAAATGAAGCATATGTGTTTTTTGTATAGACACGCCGACCTTGGAAATCGTATGCGTGAGATTTCAAATGTTTTTAGGCTCACGATAACCAACAAATTTTGGTTGAAAGTATATTGTGCACATCTGCAAATAAGAACCTGTCGAATGATATAATTCTTATCAAAATTGATTATATGGTTAAGGCGTAAAGTGATGTTAAAGAAAATCTCTTATCCTATTTATGTATAGATTGGGATAGGAGCTTGCTTGAATTCTGGTCAGTGATATATGATGATCAAAATTCATAGTAACAGTAACAATAATAGTTCCAGGAAAATCCTAACGTTCCCTATTTGATCTCTGAGAGCAACAAGATGGATGACACCACAATGTTGGATTTCTTACACAAACGAAAGTTCCTGCTGTGGTGTGGTGACACCTAAGTACCAGGTAATATGGTATTTGCAGAATTACTTAAATTTTGAGAACAGATCTGCTTGCCATACTCTATAGAATGCCTGACTCAAATTCAGGAAGGTAGCTGAACACTATTTCATGATTTTAAAAGACATTAGCCAAACAACCACTTGATACTGTTCTGAGATCAAAACAAAGCCATTAATATAAACTGGAGACTGAAGGCACAGAAAACATATAACCAAGGCACCAAAAAAGTAGTTTTGCTACAATAAAATTGGAATCTGAATTTCGAGACAAGTTCATTAGCACAGACAAAAGATTCAGTATACGTAAACAAACCCAAAATCAGAGAAATAAAATTAAAATTAGATCAGCTCAACGTCAAATTAAGAACAATGAAGAAGAATTTACGTTAGCAGCCAAAATAGAGGCTTCAAAAGTTGGAAGCATGGAAAATATCTTAACAAAATGAGTGAAAACGTTGCCTCATAAAAACTGACAATAAAACCGAGATTAAAGTGATTATCAAAACAAAATCAGAGCGCATAAACCAATTAACGAGCTTATGGTTTCATGTAGCGAATACGAGTATATTTCATAAGATACGAGCAGTCACCGAGGGCTGTGACTCGGAACTGACTGACAAATTGCGCCTCTGTCTGTGGTGTGCGACGTCGTGCAAAGCGCAACTCAAGTCGACTCAATTCGATTCGATTCAGTTGAACTGAATGCGATTTGATGCGAAATGAACATATTCCGAGCATAATCACAGCCTTGAACGTTGAAATGTCTGCCAATGCCAACTCGCATGAAGATCAACGAAGAAATTAGCGAACGAAGCGTTGAGCAACGAGCAAATTGCAGCGCCGAAATGTGTGAGAGAGAGCAGCGTGTGTTGCAACTTATACATATCTCGTAGATGATATTATATTTTACAGCCTTTTATGAAAAAAAAATAATAATAAAAATATAAAAAAAAAATCCATTTACTCGCACACGTTTCGCCCCTACACCGGCAACACCACGCACAATGAGTTGTCTAATGTCTTGACGTGTTTTGTCGGTGTTTGTGTGTGGTCCTCACGGCAACTCAACTCAACTCAACTCAACTCAGCTCAGCTCAACTCTGCTGCCGCAAAAATAGATTAAAGTGTAATATTTGTTTATATAACTTTAAGTCCATTGTGGCAATTAGTTGTTGCTGTTGATGCAGCTCGACTGAAGAGCGCAGCTCAGCTGCACTTGTACCTTGTGCTATGCGACTAACGCCGGCGTCTGTGTGCGGTTGCTTGATGATTTCAAGACAATTTAAATTGCATTAGCGCCGTTTGTTGCAAGTTCGTGGCCTCAGCTCTTATTATGGACTTTATAATGAATTTATTAAGCAAGCGCCGTTTGTAGAAATTCTTTTGAGGCATAAGTTAAAACAGAGATTAACATTGGTTAGTTAGCACTCTTTGTGTGTTTTAAACCCAGGAGAAATTATTTCTAAACACGGCAACGCATGGTACTTAACTCTATATATTGCAAATTGACAGATGGCTATAATTATCGTGAAAGTCAAATGGTAAGCTCTTGATCCTGGAGCATTAACAACAGGTTGCCTAATATCCATAAGCCTAAACTTTTGAATATTGAGTGAAAAATAAGAACCGAGAACACGTGCATAAGACATGTGCTAAGGCAAGCGTATATGTGGCATCAGTGCGATAACTCGATTGCATTGTCGAAATTATATAAAGGGCAATTATATAAATAATATAAATTCAATTATGTAAAAGGCAGCAGAAAAATACGTCAGGTGCTCAGAGACCTGGTCCATAGGCTGCCATACAATCGCCAATCAAATGTGGCACTACACAATGAAGCAAATACTCCAAAGGTTGGTACATATGTTGAACCTCCGCATCAATAGAAAATCCGCTCTACAAGTACTTTAAGTAAAACATTTCTATGATATACGATATATGTCCATGTTTTAATATAATATGAAGTAGCTCTAATCCAAAGAGACTTCAAGTAGGTAACATAAGTTTGTGTTCCTCTCTCTATACACAACTTGCACCCACTGAGAGAAGTAAGGAATTTATTTTCACTATTCTAATTCGTCGAAATGATTCAATTTCCTGACCTTCTTACGTTATCTAGGCATGTGCGCCTAGTGTTGGGAATGATTCCTTTTTTTTTTCTTTCTTTAGAACACACACAAGGGATTTGTTGGAATGACTAGTTTATGACGCCCCTAATTACAGACTCGATGGCCCAAATCTTTGCACTTAGCAGCGTCTTAAAAAAGCAAACAAAGGTACGTATACTTACACGTATAAATATGCATGTACGCAGTGGAAATGGGAAATTATAATTTCTTTGGTTTTGTTTGCACCTGCGCCGCCAGACTGCTGGCTGATAGGAAGTGTAAATTGAAAGTCATAAAAACCAACTCGCTTAACGCTCAACTCAAATGAAAGCAGCGGCGCTGGCCAATGCTGACTTTTTCAGTTAATAACTTTGGTGTAATATCAGGGTGCTTTGGCTTTTAGCAACTTGAAAATGGATTTCGATATATAGAGACATACACATGCACCGCTCCACACGGTTGCCATAAGAATTTTACAACAATAAAAAAAAGCAACGCCTGGCGACGGAAAATGTTTGCTGGCTGCATTTTCATAGCACCAACGGCAGCAGCAGCATTTAATTAGAGGCTTCCTATCATTTTTCATTTTATTTGTATTTGTACTTTTCTCATTCACTGCTATTTAGGCTAAGTACCGCTTTTTATGGCTATTTCGTTAGATACAAGTACAATAACAACAGAAGACATGCAGTGGGCCACAACTAACAATGGCACGAAATGTGCTGAGTTCAACAAGAGTACCGACTAAGCTGACTTGAATTTGGTTTAAAAAGAAATAAAATAAAAAACTAAAAAAACAATTCAAATTCAACTCAGCAGTGCATTTTTATAAGAAAAACTTCCGTTCTGCGCAAATCAAAGTATCTTTTATGGCTCTATTAAAGAAAAGAAAAATCCAATTTCGAAGCAACGCCAGCGGCTTAAGCACTTCTTCAAGTATTTTGTCACGTTTTTTTTTTCTTTTTTTTTTCAAATCAAGAAATGACATCAATCGAATATGTCAAACTGAACTGGGACAGACGACAACAATTGAAAGGAACCCAAACCCAAAAATTTTGGTCATATGAAAACATGGATTCTCAGAATATTATCAATATGCAGTGCACTGTTGTTTTGAAGCTGCCTGTGAGCGTATTTAATAAATGCCCAACACGTAGCGACAACGAGGGTTGTACAAACTGTCAAATGGACATGCAGACGGACAGACGTACGTAGTTACAATCAAATGATGAGATGTGTAGTGGGGCCAAGACACGTTAGAACACGAAAAGTGCATCATCCGAAAAGTGCACGTTACAAATTCCTCTGACAGTCCACAAAAGAAATGAAAAACGAATTGAAAATTGAGTTGGTGAAAAAGAAAAAGAAGAAGAAGAAGAGGAAGAAAAGGGTAAAGTAAGCAACATGTGAAAAATGAAGAAAAATTGTTTTGGTGAAAAATGTCGAAAGCAGCGAAAATTTTTTGTCAGTCTCCACTTGGTTGGCTTTGTTGATTTCCCCGTGCTTGGCAACCGGGGAAATTCGCAGGTTTGCACTAAAAAATGATTTAATTGGAAACTTTGGCAGAGCGAAAAGTTATTTTGGAAAATTGAACAATTGCTAGAAAATATTTTCTTTTTTTGTAAAATTTTGCATATAAGAAAATAAGGAAAACTCGAAACTTTTCGCTACGTGCAAAAAGATTTTATTTCTATATGAATTATTGTATAATGCAGCCAATATCAATCGAAGTCATCTAAGTCTAAGCAACAACCAAATACAGCATATTACTTTATTCGATTTATTGAAATAAATATTTGCCAGCTCAACCTTTTTGTTACATGGCAAGGCACATAGATTTCATAAAACATGAAAACTCCAAAGCTCAACTCTACTGGACGAAGTCCAACAAGTTTAATTGTTTTCTACGACTAAACAATAAACTTGGCAACGCTACTAATTGTTTTAAGCGTTGCACGCATTACAGCGTAATGCTTCAAATAATAATTTTCCCAAAGAGTTCCAACCTTCATTGACACTTTAAAGTTAACTATCCTTTACCTAGTATCGAAATGTATGGTCTCTATAAAATTTGGACACAACAAAAAGAACTGAATGGACCCCGGGATGACAATTTAATGTCGGGTTGAAGAAAAATCACCCGATGATAAATCTATGTTGAATACGCTGTAAAATATATAAAAAGTATAAAAGTTTTGACATTCTTGGCTTCAATTACAGTTCGGAGGCTTTTGGAATAGAACATAAAGCAATATTATTGGGGCGTTTTTCTTTACTGGAAAAATGATTCAATGATTGGTTATGTGAGTAGTATTCAATGTCTCATTATGCCTAATTAAAGAATTATCATTATTTCTAATTAAAGAAGACTATCGGCACATCCTCGTCGTACAAAAATATAATTCATCCTGATAAACTTAAGTACGTATAGTTAAGTCACATAAGACCTCTATTAATCCATTATTACTATTGCTAAACTCAAAATTAATTAAACCAAAACCGCAAATTTTTGTGAAGACGAAACTATCTAACATTCTAAATAATCCGGAATACTGCTATTGGGATTATAGAATAGGTCGGTGTGCCTCAGTGCATAAGCTCTTTGTCATGTAATAAGAAGAACCAAATATATAAAAATTCCAACCAACAAAAAAAAAGGAGAATTGAAACATTTTTTAAGAGATCCGTGTTGAACTGTATTCTTGTATTGCATCGTGTTACAACTATTTATATTTATTTAGTTTTTTTTTTTAAATTTATTTATTTATTTTTTTGTTTTAAAATTATCACTTCCTCTTTATTAGTTACGCGTCAAAAATCATGGCCATATTATACACATTATCGACAAAATTTCGAAGAATTTTTGAAGGCGTAGAAACTCTCAGCAAAAGCCAAGTACAAATATGATTCAATAGCTTCAAATTGGAACATAGAAAATCTTAGATATAGCAGCATATTGTCAATGAACAAATTTCGACGACTATGCTATTTTTGCCAAGGGCGGCAAAGGATGAATGATTGACAAACCAAATGCGAAGACTGTGGTTCATTTAATCGTAGTTTATAGTCTTCTAAATTTTAATTTGCATTTATTACTTTACTTTCAACAGATTACAAGCGACCACACATAATAAAGCTTTTAATTAACAAGAGTTACAACCACTGCCTATAAAACCTAATTAGGTAAACAAATATTAAATTATGAAAATGCTGCAACAGGCATAAGACGCATAAGATACATTGAATAAAAATGTATATCAAGATTACGATTTTTCTTGACGAAAACATGCCAATGCTTTCGCTTAAATTCGAAAGCCTTGATAGTGGAAGTTATATTTGTTATTATTATTACTTTTTTTTTGTTATACTCTTTTTTATTCTGTAATTTATTTCAAACAAAAAAAAAAACAAAAAAAGAAAGAAAAAATTGATTACCTTTTCTTATTTTGTTGTTGTTGTTGCAGTATTTGAAGTCGCTGTTGGTGCTATTACTGTTAGAGTTGGTGCTGCTGTTTTTCGGCGGTGAGCGCACCTCAGATTTGTGAATGTGTGCGCTTGGCTGTTTGTTTATTTCTTTGTTTATTTGTTTGTTGTAGGGCAGTAAAAGTAATTGCTTTTGCTTTTTGTTATTATTATTCCTTTGTTAACTTTGCGCTACTCCATTTAACAAAAATAACAATAACATAGGACACATCAAAGGAAATATAAAGCGAAAACCTTGGCGCACTTGAAAACAAAAAATATTACCTCATTTGGCTTACCGGCGTCGGCTTTTTTGTCGTCGAGTTTTCTTTTATATGCTTTTTATATAATTATTTTTTAATAATCTAACAAGAAAAAAATTTTAAACATTTTCTTAAATATTTTTTTTTTAATTCTTCTTTTCGCTACGCCGCACGCAAAGTTTGTTGCTTAAATCTTTTGTGTCTAATGTTGCGCTCACATTTTCTATGAATTTTCAACATTTATTGAATTGAATTTTCCATTGTTTTTGTTGTTGTTTTCCAATATATATATATATATGTATATAATTTTTTTGCCTCTTTCGTTTTAGGACTGCTTCGACAGACAAAAAGCCAAAAACAAAACTCGCTGCCACCAAAGGCAGACTTGCTTTTTGTAGTTGTTGTTATTGTTGCCGCTTATGTTGCTAATGGTGTAGTTGGTGCTGAGCGTTGTTGTTGTTATGGAAGCCGCAACAGCAACAGCAACAGCAACGACGGCGGCAGCAGAAAAAGAACTCGTTTGACTTGTTGAAAAAATATTTCTTTTCGCCTGCGATTTTTTTTATTTCTTTATTTTATTACTTTTTATACAAAATTTTATTTATTTATTTGATAAAACACGAGATGGCAGAAAACTATTTTTTCTTTGCTTCTTCTTCTGATATTTTATTTCTATAAAATGCACAAAACGCTTTTCCGACTTCTTGTTATTATTCTTTAAACTTTTTCTTCAAATATTATTTTTTTATTATTCACCTTTTTTGTTGCTTGTTGCACTTTGTTGCAGGCGACACGTTTTCCCAGAACTTTGCGCTTTGTTGCTCTCTTTGCTTAACACTTTTCAGATAAACAACTTCTTCACACTCTTTATTTTTTGTTGTTGATTTGGTTACTAAGTCGCTTTGAAAACTTCTTTAAATTAATTAATTTATTTACTTTTGTTGCTATTCGTTACGCATATACGAATAGAAAAGAGTGACAAGCAAGCGCATTGCAAGTGTCGGCAACGTAACGAATGAAAAGCACAACGCGATCGGAAAGAAATTCTGCTTACGCGCGTAGTATCCCTTACGATTATTACACGACGAAAGCCCACGAAGTACTGAAATCAATGTTGCTCAACATGCCAGCAGCAGCACCAAAGACAATGCGCTGAGTTGAATTTGTGTCGGCGGTGAATCTCACCTGCGAGCAGCAGCGATGGTTTCAAGTGCGTTCGGTTTACTACTATGGTGAGTTCTTGTATATGTTGTAATGCTGATGGCGTGTGTGTTTGGGCAATATGTTTAAATGTGTGTAAGTTCACCTATTCAACATACTTGTTTGGTTAGTTGTTGTTCGTGTTGTTGTTACTGTCATTTTATTTGAATGGTTGTTTATACAGCAGTATTAGCGTGTGTGCTAGAGTGAGTGGTGGATTTAAGGTGCTGATGCTAACTGTGTGTGTGTTTGCGCCAATTGGAATGTGCACATACACGCGACTGGCGCTGAATTCATACGTACACTGAGCAAAACGCGTTAGTGTAAGAAAAGAATATTCTATATCTTATCAAGAATATGCCATCGATCTATATACTGCAGAAATCCGTGTAACTTAAAACCCGAACCATTTTATTTAGCTAATTATTTTTAGACGCATCAATCAATCATAATCGATTAAATTCCTTCATTCGTACCTTTCCTTGTTTTTTTTATGTGTGGATCTACTTAATACAAGTCAACACAGCCTGAGTGCACTAATGAAGAGTGAAGATGCAGAGGCAGGTGAAAAAAAAAATTACACGTTAACAATACCAAAAACCACATTGATTAAACAATATGCAAGAATTTTAAGAACCATAAAAGTACATATGCACACACACGTGAATTGAAGAAAAAGAGCAGAGCTGACGACAGGTCCACAATTAGCTACGAACAATACCAACTACAAAAACAGCAACAAAAATAATAATGATTAAAAAAAAACAAATAAACAAGGATAAACGCACAAATGTTTGAGATTGAACGAGAGAGTGTGTTTGCCGGAGAGAATAATAGATCGTTGTACATTTGAATGCATCGAACACCAAATGCACCCACACAGAGTAAAGCTCATTTGAGAGAGAGCACCATTTATTTTGCCATGTGTTGCCAGACACATGTTGCATTTGCATTACAATAAAGCGCTCATTCCGACAGCGAAGAGCAAACGAGCATAACAGCAGGCAAAAGCAACAATCATAGAAGTCAAGTTTAGCTAAATGCACTCAAGCCTTAGAACAATACGAGATTACTACAACGCTCACTTACCGCATTGTCTGACTATCTCTGCCTACCGCACTGTTTGAGTATAGCAACATGCATACGATTGTGGTTGTATTTTTCTGCAGCTTAAAATGAGCATAAAAACAAAAACAACAACACTAATATGTAAATTAGCTTAAGCACAAGTTCAAAGTAGCATGCGAGCGAGAGAGTAGAAATTTTACAATACAAAAATTAAACCGGTTGTCAACAACTCATTTTCATGCTCATGCAAAAATGCGAGAGCGACTCGATCCAGACAGTGAGCCACAGAGAGAGACAGCGAGAAAGAGAGAGAGAGTGGTCAGAGCGTGTATGTTGGATGCTGCAATGCTCATGTTGAATTGTTTTGTTGCTGTTGTTTTGTGCGGTCGCAACTTATATTGAATATGCATTTTGAGTGAGCGAGAGCGAGGTATTTTTTGCTGCATTTGAAACTTTGGTTTATGTTGAGTTTGACAGAGCGGCATTGGAGAGAGTAAGTGAGCTATGCTTTTGTTTTATTTTGTTTCACTCTTGGTATGTTGGCACTTCTTGTATGTGTTCGTTGTTGTTGTGCATTTTTGTATTTTTCTTTTCGGCATCCGCAAGCTGTTTATTGTTCTTATGCGTTGTGTTGTTGTTGCTCATGTTATCAAGCGAATGGGCATGCCTAAACGGAAAAAATTAGCTCTTCTACTCGAATGACGACGCTGACGATGCTGACTTTGAAGCAACAAAAATCTATAAAGGAATTCAGGAAGTCGTCGCAGCGAAGTGTTTATACGAAAACCATTAAAAATGCCATCACATTCTTTTTGCGGCATTTCTTTCCATTCTTATTTATTTATTTATTTCTCTTTAACAATACCAACGAATTAGTCTTCAGCAAATTAGTCTTTCTTAAGTTTATCATCAAATCAAATTAGATTTTCTCGCCTTCTTTTTTGAGCACTAACACCCACAGGGTGCATTCGTAAACTACTCAGTCGTGTTCAGTCATCAATATTAGATGCGAAAATTAGTAAATAACGTACGAAACAACACAGCGCTCATTGGCCTAAAATGGCAATGAGCCAATGGAAAAACGGCATAACAACAACAACAACAATACAAACAAGTGGATTAATCACTGCCACCGCACCACAACCCTCACTAACCAATGCACACGTGCTGATGTTGCGCGTATTCCAGCTGGCGTAACGCGCCAAACTAATTAAGTATGCAAAAAACGCAAAAGGTGTACGACGACAACAACAACAAGAAAAACAACAACAAACACAAAAACGCTAACAACAAATACGCATACGTCTCTGCTAAGTAGGAGCCGTTGCGCTGGGAGCATTGGCAGCGTTGCAATCGCAAAAGTGCGAAATCTGCTGGAAATTCCAAAGAATTCGCAAGACAAGGACAAATTTTTGCTTATGGAGCGGGTGGCAGGGGAGCGTAGTGTTGGTAGAGCTTTACAAGTTGCACACACACACGAAGAAGATACATAAAAAGTGCGTGCAACAGATTTGTTTGTCAACATTGTCGTTGAGTTGTTCCTATTTTTGCGGTTGTTAATTTGGCATATGTAAAATTATGCTTAGGGTGGATCAGAAGGAGTCTTTAGTTTTTAAACTTTTTTCTTTAGAACTAAACCGCGATTTTATAGACCACAAGCGCACATGCCCGACTCTGTCTAGTGGTAGATTTTAGCAGAACGCCATCGTGGGCTTTAATAAAGCACAGGAAAAATACTGGAACCCGCTAAAAGATGGATTTGTGTGATTTTCCGCAAGCAGTGAGTCAATATAAACATATGCAGCGCGTACAGTATTTAGCAGAATGATGTTATCTCACAACGGTCTGCGCTGCTAATTCGTTGTTAATAGCAGCCAGATAACATATTGTAATCGCTTCTGCTCGGTGAGGTGGACGCTTCTTGAGAGCAATGTAAACTCCATATGAATGAATGCTCTTTGTTCTAAAGCATCAATGTAAATTTTAATAGAAGTTCGTAACTGATATCAATCTTTCTAATAAGTCTTTCTCAATAGATGCCTTGGGGGTCGTTATTTACCATTTGTAATACTTAATCAATACGAAAAGTTTTGTAATAATTATATAAATTTTAAATTAAAATTTTGTTTGTATTTTTAAATATCTTCATTAGCAAAATTATAATGTGGACAGGATCTCAAATTTTGGCAACAACATTTGTAATCTGAGTAATGGTCATCAAATCCACAATTAGTGTTGTGGTGTAACCAGTACTAAACTGAAGCATTCTAGTAGTGAACTCTCTCAAAAGCAGCCAGTTTTCTTCAGA
The DNA here is from genome assembly GCA_035041755.1 of Cacoxenus indagator. NCBI lineage: Eukaryota > Metazoa > Arthropoda > Insecta > Diptera > Drosophilidae > Cacoxenus > Cacoxenus indagator. The sequence continues at coordinate 701,269 of JAWNKX010000884.1, forward strand.
GGATAGTTTTATTTAAATGTGTGTATACATGTTTTTTCATACTAAAGCTATTTTTTACGCGGACGATATATTCAAATTATGTCTATGTATGTACATTTATATTTTCTTAATATTTGCAATTTAATTCTACCACCCTCTAGAGAATTCGTTATCAAATTTTACGCTTAGAGTACAAAAAGCGAAAAGTGACTTCGCAAAATATATATTGTCATATGGAAGACATAAAAGTAAGTGTAAAAATATACAAGATCAAATGAACTTACCTTCACAAATAAAAATTGGTTGAATTACGAACCGCCCTCGTATCTAAACAGTGGCTTTAACAGAGGGGTGTTTGCCATGTATTTTGTTTTCGTGAGAATTGGTGGTTGTACCATTGGTGGTACAACATTTCAAAATTCTTATTGCCAACAACTGTTTTCAGCACGTAAAGATTGATTTGTGTGCTTAATGTTGGGTGAGGGGTTGGAGGGAGTGATTGGTGCACATGCTTCACTATTTAAGGCAAAAATGATTTTTGCATAATTTCTCGTTTGAACAACTACAAGAATGTAGTTTTAAACGAAAATCATTTGCATTTTGAAAGCAAATCGAAGCCACGAACAAAGAAGAAGAGGAAGCATAAGAAGAAAAACTGCATTTGAAGCGAGTTGCAACAACAACAACAACAACAACAACAAAGCATTCGCATAAGCATTTTAGCCACCCACGCAGCAAGAATTAAATCCAATTTGGCTTTGCCAAACAACGAAAATTATTTTGACATACAACGTTTTAAATCGTTTGTTGGTCTTTTTGTTGGATTTATCTGCGACTGTAGCTAAGTATCTATGTATATGTTTCTTGTATCTGGGTAGCGTTATTTTTTTTTTTTTTTTTGCTTAAATTGAGCATAATTGCCAAGCAAGAAAATAATAACAGTGACCATGACCCCACCAAAAAAAAAAAATTAAATTAAAATAATAAATGTATGGACTTAATAAAAGTTTAAACAGAACAACAACAACGTCAACAACATCATGAAAAAAGAAGAACAAACGCCTACCAAAAGTGTTGATTTTGATTGTTGTAAAGCCCGGTTTGGCATTTGATCAGCTACTTCTGTATTCAATGGCTGGTTTCCTGTTGAATTGATTTCAATTGCTTGCTGCAATCTCGTTTTTTCTTTATTTGTGTGAGTATTGACACACTCAGTGAGACACTTTTTCTATGGCAGGTGCCACTTCCATTTACCGGCGTGTGCCGTCATGAGACATGAAATCTGCAACTGGAAGATCTAAAATTGTTTTACTAGGTTATTAATGCTAATTCTATATATTTTCTTGTCATGAAATTGAAAAAAAAATATTGGAAGCACCACAACAAGTAAATACCCCTATTAACCGAATACCTCTCTTAAGTGGACATATTTTCTAAAACTAATTTCACCCGATATTCATAAAATAATCACCAATTAACTGATGAATGCCTCAACTGGAAGAGGGCAGAGTTATTGCTTAGCTAACTTGGTCGTGCGTGTACTCTTCAGCAATGATGAAGATAGAAAAATGATAACAAATAATTATAAATAAGAACTCCGTTACAGATTGAAAAATAAAGCACAACAGTGACGGTTTACGTACACTAGAGAGAGTTCTTAGCGAACGATTTAATAATGTTTTAACCTTAATGTTACCCCATGCCATATTGAAATATGAATTTAAATCTATGATTTCGGAGGCGTGCAGATCTGTCAGCCAATAGAATCAAAGTTTCAAAGTGGAGCGACACCAAGCAATCTTTCTATTTACATGCTCAATAGAACTGATGAATAACGAATCTTATAAATGAGTTATGATGTAAAAAAAAATTTAAACAGGTAAAGGATCTAATAGCAGAGAAAATTTAAAGCTTCATTTTATTTATGGTTCCTCAATGAAGGATATTTGTCTACAGAATGTATGGCATTTTTTGTAACTTTTAGAAAATGAATAAAAAAATTGAAATAAAAATTACTATATCAGATAATCCGAACACGAATTGAGATATCTACTTAGCCGGATATTTTTATGTGTTAATGATTGGGAGGATAAGGAGTCTAGACAAATTACGACAATGTGACTAGAAGAGGAAACAAAATATGTTCTTAGAAAGCATTATATAAGCAAATTTCTTTGACATCTTTATTAAAGTTCTTAGTGTGGTTATCAACACTTTCTGATTGGGCTAGATTATGCAGCTGTATCAACAGAATCGAGCCACTTTAATAGTATTCCAAAAGAATTACTTGTCCGCTTATATACTCTAATATTCGGTTAAATACCTTCCTAATGATATAGTCACATATATAAAAATGAAAGAGCCAAGAAAATATCGTTGCTTCGTTAACGTCCAAACCGACTTATAGTGCAGCTTGGTCGTTGCTTAGACGCATATGTACACTTCCAATAATTTAGCTCTGACTGACATCAATCGCAATGGATACATCGATCGCCATGCCCACACAAAGCAAATCCATCATCGTATGCAAAAACACTGCAATAATAACAACAACAACAACAACATGGACAAGAACAAACAATAACTACAACAACAACACCAACAACACCAACAACAAGGGGAGGTAGAACAAAAATGCAAACATTTTGAAATCAATAGATTGTATGCTCCTATGGCAACCAAAGGCAACATTAAACATTTTGTTGTTGTTGTTGTTTTTGTTTTTGTTGTTGTTGTTTAATTTGCAATTGATTCATTTCATGTTGTTCTTGTATCGGCATTAGTGTTGTTATTGTTGTTGTTGTTGTTGTTGTTGTTGTTGTCGTAGTCATCCTTGAAATCGTCATCATCAACAACAAAACAACATTCGCCTGTCAACGGAGAACATCATAAATTGTTGTTTAGCCACATGTTGCTTCGATTCTTTTTGCTGCCTCGGCGTCTGTCTGGTTATACGTCGCATGTAATTCTGACTGTTGTTGCCAACTTCTTTGTTGTGTTGTTTTTGTTTTTTTGCTTTTAATGTTTGTTGTTGTTGTTGTTGTTGTTGCTGCTGTATGCATTTTGTAGTTTTGTGTTGTTCTTGTTGTTGTTGTTATTGTTGTTGTTGTTGTTGTTGTCGCAGCGCACAGTTGTTGATTTCTTGTTGCTGATAGTAAAATATTTCTTTATGCTTTTTGCTGTTTTTGTTGTTGTATTTCTATACCTCGTTAGCCCCCCCCACCACAACTAAGCATCGCACACTTTTTGTGTAAGTTTGGTTGTTGATACTTTTTTTTTTGCTGTTGCGCGTAACTTTTTTATGCACCTCTCTCTCACTCATTCACTCACCCAACCTCTCGTCATCTTGCTCTGAGCAGCAACTCTGATTGGGCGTCGTTGCTGTGGCTTGCTTCGAATCCCAGCTAACGTTCATATGCAAAATTGTTCTTTGACCGTTTATTGTTATTGTTGTTGTTGCGGCTGTTGTTGTTGCTGCTGCTGTCAACAGTGCCATCAAATGCACAAATCATATTTTATCGCAAACTAATGTTGTAGCTTCATGTGGTTGTTATATGTTTAACCACCATTTCGTACCGCCAACTAAGCCAATACAAAACTTCTAGAGTTGCCATCCAACTGTCAGTTTAACAAAATTATATTAATAAATTCGTTATTTTTATTTCGGTAGCTGAATCAGCTTAAGCTACAGTCAGCTATCGTTGTAACCCATCGGCAACGCACAACACCAACCAGCAACAATGTTGCTGGCTTTCAATGTGCCAACGCATTTAGACAGACCCGCCTACCGCGCCTTACTAACCCATAAGCATTTCAAGATCAGTCGGCTTTTTACTTCATTAATTTCTAAATTATGCGAATTTTTAATGAGCGCACATTTCGATGATCGCCTTTTCAATGCGTTGCGTTGCGTTGCGTTGCGTTGTGGCGAGAGGCAATGCTTTGCTGCCATACTAAGCCAAGCCAAGAGTTGAAATGTGCTTCAGTTTCAGAACGCTTTCAGAACGTAGTCAATTTTGTTTTCTGCTTTTCACCTCATTTCGCTTTGTGGTTAATTGAAATGCTTTTTTAATAAACTCACATTAGAATGGCAGAGTAACCCAGCAACCCGCTAAGCACAACGCCTAGAAACGCACACAACTCGAACGAAGTCAATTCGAAGACTCGACTTTTTTTTTTGCTGATAAGCAGTAGTTCTACTCGCCACTCGCTACACAACACCACACCGCTCTATTTTGAGCAACTTGTTTTACCTCGTTTGGTTGCCATGATTAGTGGCCTTTTGAGGCCGTCACTTGGGTGGGTTCGATACTCGTAGTAGTTCCCGACGCTGGCGACGCACGGCTTTACAACCACAACTTTGACACGTTAATGAACTCGAAATGAAAATTCCCAAGCGCATAAATTTCTTAAACAAGAAATAATTTTTTTTTTTTATTTTAAAAGTTTTTTGTTTTGCCGAAAATAAAAATTAAATTAAAAAAGAAGGCGACCAACTAATAATTCAACCTTTTGTGCTGCGATTTAAAGCCGCCAATTTTTAAGGCGTTCGCATTGGCTCAGTTCTACCGCCGCTCAATTCACTCAAAAACTTGATTCGTTTATTAAATAAGCGTTGATTATACATATCAGTTGGAAAACAACAACGTCTACAATTTCTCCAAGTCTGCTCAATAAAAATATCGTAAAATACTAATTGAGTACAATTCGCGATTAGCTCATCGGCGTCTATGTCTTTAGCGGGCTTTGTGCTACACAACAAATGAATTAAATATTTTCTTATCTTTATGCGAAAATTATTCGTATCACAAAGTTGCCATTTCTCTAAAAGGCTCGTTAATTTTCTCTGACGTACATCGACGACGTTGTAGGCTCTCAAAAATGCTTTGATTGAAGGTTTATAGCACGTGTTGTTCGTTGATCGTGACTGACTTCGTAAATCAATTAAAATGGTAATCAAACCAAGCAATCAAAAAATGGTGGCAAATGCCCAAAAACTATCTAAAATGTATTTTTATATTTTATTCTTTGGCAGTAGATGAGTGGAAGCTTTTAAAAGAAGTTGTCAAAAAGTTGGGGAAAAAACACAAATTGGAAACAAGTTAATTTGGCAAATGGGTTTCGCTTTTAGAGATAAAAAATTATACAATACTAGCAAGTTGCCCGGCGCCGATTGGTATTTGGAACGCACTACATTTTATCGTTTTGAATAGAATCAGCACCCATAGCACTTTAGTTTTATTTTAAATTATTTCTATTTGACAGACTTTCAGTTTCGTATTTGGCATACATATCCACAGCAAATTTATGAAGCAATATTATTTTAATACAAAAAATTGGATGAAATTGTGCGACTTTCCCGCTAGACTAACGCATCAATTTTCACACACAAACATTCTCCATGATGACATCCATATATGTACCAATTATCATGGCGTTCGGTCAAAAGGTGACGAAGTCCATAAGCTGCAAACAGAGAAGCATCTATTTTTTTATATGTAGATCCTCTGAGAAGGTAATAGTAGCCTTCTGTGTCTATGCCTTAACGACGCATCTGTTATCATCACCATAGTCTAGTATAGTATATTCATCATTATATAAATACGTTATGCAGTTTACTGCGTTCAATGTTCTTCGTTAAATGTCAAGAAAAAAAATATTTATATAGACTTATTTTCTTAAAAATCATTTTCATAAACTTCAGACACTAAAGCCCTGGCACATAATTTTCTAATTTGAATATAACGTTTTCTTTTATTTACCAATTGATTTTTAGGTTCTCTAAAGCCTTGATTAATATACAGCCCACACAGAATCATAACCAACCAGAACTTTGCGGCAAACATCAGTGGCAAAGTGATGAAGAACTCGAAGACAAGGCATCACAGAATGGACTGTGATAGGTAAACGATTACTATAATAATTCAGTATACATAATTACAAACCATTTTAGAGTTTGAGAGCGGATCTTGAGTGAACTCGGGGGCACTGACTAAAAATATTGGTTTACTTGATTGTAGTAAAAAAATATTATTGGAATAAGAAAAATCCGAAGAACAACTTATATTAAAAAAGAAAAGATATGTAAAACATCAAAGTGCCAGTAAGAGGGTGAAAAAAAAAAAAATTGACAGTCAAGATTGAGTTGACCTTGCGTAGAAAGGGTTCCAAATTTGTAATCCAAATTTTTTAGTGGTAACTAAAAAAGTATGTATGGTACCGGATGCTATAGAGAAATTGCTAAATACATTGTCAGTGAACTCTGTCTTCTTGTATATTCTTGAATATTTTTGTAGCTTTAACATTTTGCAGAGATATCACTGTTCTCTAATATCGATGGCAGGTCTTTTCAAATATGTACTTATAATACTTCAATATCTGTCGGCTGTGAATCTGTGAACTGTGAATCAGAACTATCCTTGCACATTTTTAAGAGGTTTGTAATACTGAATCAAGCACCGACAAATATCAATTAATCAGGTACTAATGGGAACTCTGTATATTTGACGGTATAGAAAACGTATTACTTTCATTAAAGATAGCTGATCTTAAACTCGAACTCATTATATTTCTAACCATATTGCGACGCCTTCCACAACTCTCTCACAGAAAATTCAATTGCAAGCGCTCAGTGTCTGAAAAGATGCGGAGTCCGTGGTAAATAAAGTAAGAACATGTTCGTTTTATCTCGAGAAATATCTACGCAAATTACATAAACTATTGTCTCACACAGCAACGAAACACTTTAGAGCGAAGAACTCATATTTACAGAATGGCAATCCATCGATTTCAGGCTCACAACTTTGAACAGCAAAAGGCATTTTTGCAATGCAAATTCGTCTGATTGTGGGTAAGGCAGCCTCGACAGCATCGTGAGCCTCGCCGGCAACCTCAACTTGACTACAGTGCGTATGGGCTGTCGAACAATATCCTTATAAGCGCATACATCTAAGCATGTTCAGCGCAGTTTGCATATGCGATATATCCAACTGTTCGTCTGTCCATTGGTATCGGCTTGAGTGCGTGTGTCTGTGTGCCACTCGAAACTGTCGCTTGGCCAGCCTGCGTACATCAATCCAAGGCTGTCCACATTCAGCAATGCTCGTCAAACCAAACTGTCGGTCGATCGGTGGAGTCAACCGAAACAAGCAAACCCAAACACAGCCGAACATTAAAAGTTGCATATTACCAGGGCTTCCTTCCGTTCATCGTCAACGCCATCATCGACGTCGTCGTTGTCGCCATCGTCAACGTTTCTGCCATTCAAAGATGCCTTCTTCTCTATGCACATTCACTCGTCGTCATCATCAACTTTGTTGTTGTTGATATTGTTGTTGTTTTTATTGTGATTGTTGTTGTTGTCGCTGTTGTCGACATCTTGCGTCGTTGTTGTCGTCGTTGTCGTCATCGGCGTTCTTGTCGTTGCCAACGACGTCGTCGAAGTCGTCATCGTCATCGTCATCGCCATCATCACCGTCATCGTCATGTATCTGTATCTGTTGTTTGAAATCTATGCTCCTGCTGCGCTTTTCTGTTTAAAAATCGCACTACTCAATGTCGTTCTTCCGACGTCGTCGTCGTCGTCGTCATCGTCAGCACTATCATCTCCACCAATTCTCTACCCTACCACAAGTCAGGTAAACAACGTTCTTTAAACTGATTTCCCATATTTACTGACAACTAGACAAATTTCAGGCATAATTCATGCGCCGCATTCGCCTTATTTGCCAATGCCGAACCATAGCACCAAACCGCACCAAGATCCACCCAACATAGAGCGTACGTCGATCCACTGTGTTCTCTGCTCTGATCGACTATTGTATCTATCCGCATTCAATCGTTGCACTGCGCGCGTGTGTGTGGCATTTGCATATAACTTAGTCAAGTCGCACTAACTAGTTCTATAGCCCCACCATACTGAACTCAGCTCAACTCGGTTCCAACACCTACACAGCTGCTCAATTCGCTGTGGCCTTTGTGCCCTACGAAACCTCACTAAATTTGGCGGCTCATGTTATAAATTCAAGTGAATATATGAACATCTATAAACAAATCATATTTGTTGACAAGGCACAAATGCACTAATTTCCGGAGACCAGTCGAAAGAGAGAGTACCTACTGTTGTCGCTGATCACGTCGAACCACCCCCCATCGATCATACACACAACTCATTTAGCTACACGCACACAGAATGTTAACGCAATTTCTCATCATTAAAACGGGAAAATGTTTCGTTTACTACTAAAGTTTTACTTGATTAGACTTTTGATTAATTGCGCTCAGTGGCCAATTTACAACAACAACAACAGCAAAAATAACAACAACAGTCAACACGACAGCGAACAACTTCATTAGCTTTTCTGCGTGAAAGTGCTGACTCGAATCTCAACAAATCTGATCAAACCTAATTTTACACAAATTTGTTCAGATCTTTCTACACACGAAAAAATGTTATATATATATATATATTTTTTTTTTTGCTCTTAAAGATATAAGTCATTCATTGAATATTAGATAGTTCTTAGAAATATTTTATGGAACCAATTTGTTTTTGATTCTGTTGATGTCCAGATCGAGTTGTTAGCCTCTTCATCATGCTCTTCACGCACAAAGAACTTAAATTTTAATGAAGAGGTCGTACGGCAATTACATTAATCGATACTACGAGAATCTTCAATTACTTATAGTTTAATGATGTTAAAGTTTCTGATGAAAATTCAGAAATGTTTATAAAATACAATGAATATACTCTAATCCCAGCGTCTTTAAAATTTCTGTCTAATGAGTTTGCTATAAAATATATTTTCATTAATGACAATGTTGAGAAATAATTGTCTACAATTACTTTGTAACATTGACAATGAGCAGATATACATATAAAATCGTGTTTGTGTTTGTTAGCGACGGGTATTCTCCGAATCTATAAGGCCTACCTTTTTACCTTCGGTTCGCTTCGAGCTTTTTTTTTCTTTTTTTTTTCCTTAATATTTAATTTTTCTGTTATTATAAAAACAATTTCAATTAAACTGTATATACAAAAATTACCAAAACAACTTAAATTAGTAAGTGGAGATATAAAGAATCGTCAGAATTTTTTATTTTTTTCTATTTTAAAATTCTAGATGGGTGGTTTTATATAGAATATTTATATTTATATAGAATATTCGTGTACAACTCTGGCACCGATTTTTCATGCACTTTTTATAGGCTTTTGAATCGCTTCAAAGTAAAGTCAAAGAAAATTTTATATATTCAAATTATTAGCATTAATCCAAAAGTGACGATGGTGCACCCCGTTCTATAACTGGCAATACTTCAATTAGTAAACAACGGCCACGTTGGTACAGAGTATAAGAAACACAAGAATAGCTTGCAAATACAAATAGCAGACAATTTGTAATTATAATGCCTTCAACTGAGTGGCACAAATGCTTAATTACTTTATTGTCTATTTACCATATATTAAAAAGTCGTGGAAAATTATTTTACGCCAAAACAACGTTTGCTGCTTGCAGCTAGTATATTTATAATATTAAAAGAAACTGTAACGTAGTTATAAGAATGGGTGTCTTCGAAATGAATTAAATATTGGTGAAAATTTAATTTGGGAGAGAGCGAATTGAAGCTAAAAAAAAAATAAATAAATAAACAAATAAATAAAGAGTATTAGGGCTCTATTTATTTGAACTTTTGAAGCAACGTTCCTGTAATATCATGAAGGCGCAAATGGCTCAAAAAAAGCTCTGATACGTGCCATCTCCTACTTTAGGACCAGTGCCCTGTAAAAAGAAATCATGATGCTCCCGATGACTGAGCAAACCGTGCTTCTTCAGCAGTGAATATGGACTGTCAAAGCACATTTATTCTGCGACAGTATCCACATCAAGAAACTTTATATGTTCGTACGTTCAATTTGTTCACATAAAATAATAGGAAATTCTTTCTTTAATTATATTATTATAGAATATTTTTCTTTCTTATTTTCGATTCAAAGTTTCTTTTTTTCTGTGTATAACATTTTTTTTTTCTGTTTTTATATAGACAATTCGAAGATGAACTATTTTGGGCTGCAACAAGTTTGCCTAATTAAACTACAATGTCATTGTTGTTGCTGTTGCAGTCAGCGTTGTTTCACATCATTTCGCCATTGCCTTCCCCCAACTGATCAAAATCCATTTGTGCATATTAAATTTCATTGATGATCTACGTTTCACTAGAGTTGCATTTAATTTTTCAGCACAGCGGGACATTTTCACACATTTCGCTGCTGCTGTGTTGCTGCAACATGGTAAGTTACTAACAGAAACAACAACAGCGGCAACCGACACAACAACAGCAGCATCGGCAACACGATCAGCAACGTCGACTGCAACTGTGACTGCGACTGCGACGAGAGATTGCGGCAAGTGGAATGAGCGTCGGAGTTCGTTGCGCACTTAAAACACGGCGTATGATTAATGGTGTGCATTTAATTGAGTTATTGTTGCGCTGACGTCAGCGCTGATCTCTTAACCCAAAGGCGGGCAAACAACATTTCGAATAATAAAAATAAAAATAATATTTTTTTTTGTATACAAAACGTAAAGTATTACGCAAATCCACTGCGAAAAAATGTCAACAGCTTCAGTCAGCATGGAAACGACCTTAACCCCCTGTCGTATAGCATGTAGGAAATACAATAATATACATAAATAAATCGAGCTGAGCTTAGAAGTTCAATGGTCTAAGCGTCAGCAAAAATGAAAACAGCAACAACAAAAATGCTACTTGTATGCAAAAGATAATTTTGTATCCGAAAGATACCCATTGCGAATCAGTAAAGTAACAACAGCTTTGCGCTGACAGCGTGTTAATTTGAATTTGAGGCTTCGAACTTTTGCTGACCATAGAAATTAAGCCAACTCTGCCCTTTTTAACCAGCTGCACGCTGCAGTTGCTCGAAAGTTGTAAGCAGCCAGGACAAGGAAGAGTAGCACCGATCGTTTAGGCCGAGTCGTGTAGTCTGAAATGCAAAAGCAAATGTAAGAATTCTACATAAATTTTAATCAAATTTAAGAAAGGGTATAGCATAAAGCGAGGGAAGGGAACAGCAGTGCGGCATAGAGGCGAGTGTGCCAATGAACAGATACAGATACATAAGTAAGGATTATAAAGTGTAAGCGCTTAAGCATACACAGGCTTTACTCAACTCGTGTGTATGGCGAAGAAGAGAGCCAGACGTATGGCAAGGCTGCAATCGCTACACTGGCCACTGCCTGGGTAAGCTTTCTCGTTGGCAGTAGGCCGGCAACAATGTTGCATGATTTTCGGTTCTGACCTCTCAATTCTATATTGCAGTGAAATTGTAGAATGTAATTGTAAGTGCACTGAACGAAATACTATATATCCCAAAAACTTATATGAAGAAGTGAACTCAGCGCTTGAGTAAATTTTTGTAAATATGTCATTGACAATTTTTTGCATCTGAAATAGTTCTTCGCAATCCTTTTACAGGTAAAGCCTGAAGACCATTAATGGGTGCCGGATAACTTTTCTTGGAAATCGTATATACCCCAGTATCTAATTATTTTTTTAGATTTTCCATTAAAACATTAGTATTTTCAGAGACCTATTCTATCTACCAATTGAAGATCAAATAAGGTACTGAAACCTAAGATAGCCTATGTATAATATTATATATATAAAAACCGTGAAAAATATCACTAGATACCAAAGGCTTAAATAATTCTAAGCTTCTGTGAGACAAACACAGATTTTTTAAATATTCTCGCTCGTTGTCTCATATATAGGACCACATGTATTGTGCAGATCAACGCCACCATAGCTTTCACTTGATGTATGTTTGATATTAATACGCTGTGCCTACAGTAGTGATAAGCTAATTCCAATAATGTGTTGACGTATTTATAAAATAATTTATTAGATCGTATAACCCCTAGACGAGTGAATTTTTTTGAAAGTTTTTGCAAAATTTTTTATATTTTTTTTGTCTTCTTTTAACTTGAATTTTTCAAAAGTCTAAACTGCTATACAATTCTATGAAGAGCTGCTTGTATCAACCATAATTTAATAAATAAATTATTTAATAAAGCACCTAATCATATTAGAGTACTAGCAACTATGGCATACGAGTATTCCATTTGAGCGTCGATAACGCAGTGCAGGTGCTAATAATTGAACCTGTGGCCTTTCCACATGCAAAGCAAGCGCTCCGCTCTACCATTCAGCTAAAGGGCATGAGTATTGCTTTTTCCACAAATTCTATAAGAGTTTTAGGTGTGAACAAAATTCGTCGTAGCCAAATGGAGTCCTACCTATGCTCGAACTAAGAGTGTGTAGAAACCGAATATAATATATTTTTAAAAAGTATTTATTGACAGAAAGCATTAGATCTCCACTATGTGAGCTATCCCATGCAGTTAGAAACTAGATCAAAAATGCAATGAATAATTTTTCTATTCTCAATATAAGAAATACTAGAATCGTATTGATTAATTCCCTTAAAATTTACAAGTTACACTTAAGCTGGTGATTTACAGAGTTTATTGGGAAGTGTGTATTTGTTTAAATTTTGCTTAAAATATAGTTTAATATAATAAAGTCAAAATTTAATATTACAACTTTCATGCATATAGCCTTTTTGATACTTGACTAAAGTCTCAATGAAATTTCTTCAAGTGTAATTTGAAGATATTCAATCTGTACTCAGTGGTTACCCAGACTCTGTGTGTATATGTGAATAGCACAGCTCCAGTTTTGGTTATAAGCCAACCTTGTGACGCTCCCCACCATACCAGCGCTACACACCACTCGAATCAGCCAATTCAAATTAATCAGAATTAGGCAATTACAGAAATTACAAAAATTACAACGTAATTTTCTGGCTCTTCACTTTAAAAGCTTTTGAAAAATTGCGCATGCGTTTGCAGACGAACCGGAGAGCTGCGGCCTGAACTCTGGCGCTGCTGCCTTTCGTACTTTGGTTGGTGAAGTAATTTAAGCAACTTTGCTGCCGTCGTCAGCGTCGACGTCGTCATCGCGGCAACATTTCTGTGCTCACGCTTGTTTGCGGTTGAAAAAGGGATGCTGTTGCTGTTGTGCGAAAGGCAAGGAATTTTTGCAAGTCAGTGCTACAAACTCATTTCACACAGTCAGACAGTCACACAGGCACACACACACACACATGTGAACACCTCAATTTCGATCTGTTCTACGCGAATCAATGCTACTCGACGCGCCGCAACTTGTTGTCGACTACAGTGTGTCAAAAAAGTGTGTGCGCGTCAAAAATGAAATTTATCTGTTGAGTAATTGTTTTTAATGGCAAATTGGCAACGAACGCGTTTTGTTGCCGTTTATGACACTCGTCGGTCATTAAATTTTGTTATAATTTCGGTGGTTTTCATCTTTTAATTTTGCCGTCTCACCACTGTGCGCAGGATGTCGCGCGCAAAATTGTTGCAGTCTTTGCTCCTTCGCCCTGCCATTCTTCGCGCGTTGGTTGGCCTTCGAAATTGCTCCGCCTTTTGTTTAACTTAACGCGTCGACATTGTTTCTGTCATTTTGCATACAATGTTGTTAACATATTTAGTTTATTTTCTTGTTGCTCTTCTTCTTTTTCTTGTTGTGGTTGTTGCTGTTTTTGTCTGGCCAATGTTCTTCGCAACGTTTTAACGCGCCTGCCCCAAGCCAGCAACTCTCGCTTGCAACTGAAATATTTGCAAAATTGATTTTGCTATAAGAGAAAAAGACCGTTTTGGAAGTCGTTAAATTGGCGTAAGCGTACTCAGGGCGCAGACTCAACAAATGTGGACGACTAACTTAAGCTAAGCGCGGATAGTTGCAACTCCAATGATTTAAAACGAGGACTTAAAAATGTTTACGATCATTTTTAAAAATCGACTTGCGTTTAAGGCTGCTAGTTTCAGTTGACTTGGAAAACATATAGCCAATTGAATGAAAGGGAGAGTCGTAGCAGCAGCAGCAGCTGTAAATAAAGTAAGCGACTACAAAAAAAGATAGTTTTTATAATTTAACTAAAATATTACACAACTACCAAATACTGATTGTATACTGAGTACGAAGTTTTGTTAAAATGCAATAAGGAATCACTAAAGTTTTTTATAAGGAATTCCATTGGCAAACAACATTACCAGAGAGTCAAATCAAGACATAACTTTAAAACAATATAAAACCGCATATCTACTAGTTATACTCTTCAAACAGTGAAATTCATACTAAACTTCTTAAATAATTTTTAAGTAGTCATCGGCGACATTATATTATAAAGTATTGGGCTGAGGAAAAAATACGCGGCCATTCTTTTTGTAAAAATTCAGATCATTTTTCTTTTTTATATTTTAAATGTAATTTTTATTAAACTAAGTATTGTCCATGTTAGTCTACCAGCTTCTCCTTCTTTTGATATGCGCTATACAGTTTCGGTACCAAACGGATTCTTTCAATAGGAATGGTTCCTCCATCACCACACGCAACCAAAAGAAAACATTTTTTTTAAATATTACTTAAGCGCAAAAAAGAACTCAACATAGACTGTTGTATAGAAACCCAATATTTGATATATTAAAATTATTATGTTAAAGAAAAACGTGGCTAGATGGCGGGATGCTTTCGCTGCAAATTAGCATACGGTTTAGGTGTCGCCTGTTCCAACGGTGAAGCCTTCCATAGTCTTTCCTTTTCAGACGTGTGACACATCCTGTAGTTTCAACCGCATTCTATCCCTAAAACTGCTAATTTGTATTCAAGCTCATATCAGTTAAACTTTTGTGCTTGTTGAGCAACCATCGCTCATCTCAAGCAGCCCATACGAGTTATACGAACGAAAGTTACAGCAAAGGAAGTGTAAGTTCTTTTAACATCAAAGCGGATATCGAAGCATACAACTGAAAAGTGGAAGGCCTAAGGTTTTAGGGCTAAATTCCCACTCTATCAGACAAACAATCGATTTTCGAAACCAAAGCGAGTCTTGGACATCCAACGAAATGAAAGAGCCTTGTGGCTCCCAAGAGAAGTGAATAATAATTAAAAAAGATTTTAATTATCATTGAGTTTTTGTATTAAACTGCAGTGTGAATAGTGATCATGCTCAACATATAAGTGAAATTAGTGAGGTGCTCATGATGATGTTTGTTGTTCACGGGTGTGTGGTGAGAATTAAAGCATCTACTTAACAAAAGTTAATGCATTTTTCCAGTTTAATGCATTTTTTGCTTAACTAACTATTTATACCCCCTAACAGTTGTAAATTTTTATGGTGCAACGTGTAATTTAAAAAAATAAATTAAATTAGCAATATAATATATATAATAGACTGCTCACTATTTACTTGGCTTTTGGAGAAACTCTTCAGCTCTTAGTTATCTCAGGTCACTTGAAAGTGAACAGGTTCGGTTGCGCTTTAAGTGCCGCTTGAAATCGATTCGACGTGCAAAATTATCGGAGATATAAAATGGAAGTTTCGAATTAAACTAAAACTCATTAAATGTCGTATGGCAGACAACACTTAAAAAATGTACAAGCCATAAATGGTCTTCGGTTAAAACGAAAATTCTCACACGGGTCCGCCAAGCCTAAAAACGCCGAGTGCAAAGAAAATTAGATTCAATAATTTTGTATTTTTGTATGGTTAAAACTGCAAAACGACGTCAAACGGCGCTTGCGCAGGAAATTTGTAAATATTTTTGGGTGAAATAAATTTGAGGCAGACAGCAACAGTAGCCAAAAAAGAAAAGAAAATGAAAAAAAAAACAGCGACAACGCCAACGACAACGACGACGGCGACAAGTGGCAACATCAGCACTCAAAATTGTTATCTCTAAATCTTTAAATTGCCACAAATTAACAGATAATTCGTTATAAAAAAAAAAACGAAACCGAAATATGAATATCTGAAGCATAACTAATGCATGCGTGCCTCACCAGTTGAAAAAGAAGCGAAACAACGAAGCTAATAGATACTTTGCGTGCTACATGGGCATTGGCAGCGCTAGCGGCAACAGCAACAAACAGCGGCGACAACGACGACAGATCGCGCACTTAATGTAGCAAAAAAGTCTGTTGCACAATACCCAAATCCAATTTTCGAATTCCCATATGCGTTCATTATCAGTGGCAGAGCCGCAGCAGCAGCAGCAGCAGCAGCAGCAGCAACATGGAGGCCGGATCACACTTGACTTAACTCAGCTCAATTGGAGGCGCGCGAATGCGCATAACTCATTTCGCACTTTGTTCGTTTCATAAGACCAATTAAAGCGATTCAATATGTGCGCCCCCTTAACGACGCCGCCCATGCCGGAACCCGTGCCTGACCCGAAAGTGGCAGCGCAGTCAACAACAACAACAACAACAACAAGAAGAATAATAATAATTTGTACGAATGTGCAACAAGGCACACCAATCGTTCGATCCAGCCAACAATCCAGGCAGTCGAGCAGTTGAGCATCGAAGCCAAACTGGCACCAAGCGATTTGAGCATCCATGTCGTCTGCTAATGCTGCCCCTCGACTTGTTGCCCGTTGCCCGTTGCCCGTTGCCCAATGCAGTCAGCGCGCTCAGCGGGGCATTTTGGCTGCGACAATTTTCAATGCTGCATTGCGCTGCCTGTGCTGTGCTGTGCTGCGCTGCGCTGCGCTGCATTGCAACGTCGGCTTGGCGACGCATGCTCGTCGGATTAAGTGGAAAATTTGACAAATGCACATAGATTGGCACTGCCGGCGGCCGCTACGTCGTCGTCGTCGTTGCTGCACATTCGCTCATTCGTTCGCTTGTTCGCTTGTTGCAGCTTAGCTTAACTTCACGCGCGCATGCGCTTCAGCGATAATCACCTGACTAAGTTGTGTGAAAAAGAGCACACGCCCCACTCGCCCTCTTGCCCACCCATTTGCCACTGCTTGACTTTCATTGGCCCGGAAAAAAAAAAATAAAATAAAACTAAACAAATTTGATTTCGAATTTTAAGCTGAGTGGGAATGAGAATGAGTTCGTTGGATTTTGGGCCTTTCCGTGTTGCTACTTTCATTGTACAAGCAGTCTTAGTGGTATGAACAAATCGTTGAAAAGTTCAAGCGGGATTGGTTGGCTTCTTTATATTTTTCAGAATTGAATATATATCTCTTATTCCAAATTGGCTTAGATATTGTATATATTACATATATATCAATTTAAAGTTCGGACTTAAGTGTCAGAAAACTTTCTTTGAATGCCCATACCGCTTTGACTACTAACTTGACCGTATCTCGAGTTTCGAGTTGAAATGGGCCGTACTTCATGTAAAGAGTTCCGGGGACGCTGCAACTAAGGCTATGGCAGTACTCCTATTTGTGACAGATTCCAATATGTGTTGTATGTATATACTCAGACTCATCTTCAGCCACTTTTCACTTCAGTTAAATCTAATAGAAACCTCCATTGAATCGACACTATAAAGGATCTTGGTTATTAACGAATGCATCGCCATAACATTCATACCATGCATTACTTAGTTGCGGTGTACTTTTATCAGTCAAATTCTTTCTATCTTTATTTTGTTTAATAACATTTGTTTAAATGTCATGCACTCCAACTATCGCAGCCGGCATATTTCAAAACATTCCACTAAAAGTGTAACGAATATCTAAACAAAAACTATGTCGTAGCTCAATTTGGCGTGGCACATTCACTTTTTCATGTAAGCACTTTCCGAAAGTAGTTCGCCCTTTATTAGATGCGCTCTCAAACCTTGATGCCCCAAGATGCCTAACTCTAATTGCGCTCTTTCACTTTTGCTCAATACTTTCGCCAATACTTTCGCTCTCAGTTCGTTATGTGAAAACGAACTCAACCGCCTAATGACCACGAACTCATTCAGGTGCCCTCGCTGCGGGCCAATTTTATGGTGAATTCCATATGTATGCCTTCAGTTGGACGAAAGCGGAGCACACATAAATTAGATGTTGACTAGTAACCGAAAAGGGGCAAGCTCAAAAATATTGTAACATAGTGCAGCATACCAGAAAATGCAATGCCTTTCATATGAATACGTTAGATTTTTTAGACCTATGAAAGCAGAAATCGCAATCACAATCAATTTTTCGATAGGGGATCGTGACTATAAGTAATACGAAGCAGACTCAGTAAACCACGTTATCATATGTTATTAATAACCATTTCAATGAAGACCTTTCTAATGCTTTCTTGGGAACTGGTCCTAACGTAACGCATAAGCTTAAGAAAAGAATTTATTTGTGAGGGATAAACTAACCTTATAGGATATATCAGACTGATACGGATAGTTCCACGGGTCTCTGACTAATATTAAAAAAAAAAATACCACAGAAGCATTCAGAATATATATATTGATGGTTACAAGAGTGGGCAGTGCTAGGTAGGGTTACTACATGAGCTACAGTAATAATAGAAAAATTGAATTGATGTTACATTAGTCCACATGATTTGTTGGTCATTATACCCTAGCATAAATTACTACAAATTGTGTATAACTTAGGACCATTTAGGTTTCCAAATAATTCTACAAACCGGTTCTCGGTTTATCTAACTACTTCGTTCATTTACTGGATCCACAAATTAGTTCCCCACGAGCCGAAATTCGACAAGCCACGGCTACTGCGTCTGTCCAGGAAACTGCGGGCTGTTCTAGGATATATAGTTCTCCTGTAGTAATCCTATTTCTGTATCTTTAAGCTTTCTCACTGCACAGCGCTTTACCGAACATATTTTTTTGCAATCTAAATACCTAATAAGCCCATATGAATATGTAGGGTATAAAAACCAAACAAAAGACGCCACTAGTATCTCAGGGTCAGTTGCTATTTGCTGGCCGAGAACAATGAAACACAGCTGGAAAAATACCCGATTCAAGAGGCTGAAGCAGACGCAGAACACTTGTCATAAATGCGGCGAATGCACGTGTCTGGCTCAACAAATTGTGTGTGTGTGTATATAGGGGTGTGTGTGAGGTCTAAGCAACCAACTTTTATGCTGATATTGTTTAAGTTTTTAATATGTGAGCGTATAGGAAATTATGTCAATAACAGTAGAGATACAAATGCATAATAAATTTGTATCTCATGGTTGCCTTTGTCAATTTCGAAAATTACTCAGCATTATGACTGCGTAATCCATTTATGTATTAATGAGTGCATATGAGTTTGTTTCGAAAAAAAAAAGGGAAACGCTCGCGCAAGTGTCTCTATGCATTGGAGGCCAAGGTGCAATGCGCGCCTGGTCTTTAAGATAGCCACGACTGAACAAATGGCAGTTGCAAAACATTTGTTGGCGCTTTTATGAACCCATTTTGGTACGAATAAAATCATTTTATGACTTTGTTGTCGGCTCATCATGCCAATTTTAATGACCAAAGTAGTAGTTGCCACCGCTTTAGTACATCGACGAAGGTTCGCCTGCAGTACATGGTTGCCAGAGCACATCGTCGAAGCAACTCAAAAATGAACAATAACAAAGAAGGAAATGACTTTGGGGCGTTGCAGATCTCAGGCAGAATCAGTCGAAATTGTACTAGAGTTGAATGTCGAAGTTGAGATCGTCTCGCCCCTTGATCCTTGTAATTTTGCCATTGGAAATGCAGCGAGCTCTTTGACTTTGGCTCAAAGTAATTTGTAACTTTTTTAACTGGCATTGCAAATTGTACGGTTACGGATTGATGAGCGGAAATAATCGGCGATGGCAGCTTTCGCACTACTGAACTGGTGGCTTTGTTGAGAACGATGACGACGACAGAGATCACGACGACAATGATGATGATAACGACGACAACAACGACAACGACCACCATTCAAGCAGGTTGGCTGCCCTGTAGGACGACCTTAATGATTAACCCAGAGACATTATTAATATTCACAGAATTTTTTAGAGTTCGAGCAAAGGTACTAGTACACCGAAAAAAGTAGAACGAGTCGAAGAAATAGGCTAAAGAAATGGTTAGTACTGAATGCATGGCTGAAGCCAGTATTTTAATATAACTTTTTTTTTTTGAAAATTATGAGGGCATCATTGTATGTTAAGCTGTTCGTGTGAAACATCAAATTTTGTTCGACGGTTATAGCCACATTTAATTAAAATTTTTTATAATCAAACAGTCTTAAACTGGCCTACAAAAGTATATACCCATGCGCTTTTAATCCGTGCCCTTACCAATATATACAGACAACCTGAAAAAAGTACACACCTTATCTAAGCTGTGGGCAATATTAAACCAAATTGAAACCGATGTACATGAATTTTTATTGAATTGAATTTTACAAATCCACGAGTGTTTGGGTTCAAATATAGATATATATACTCGTATGTGACGTGGGATCGGCGGGGTGCATGTTGGAAATAATCCAACGCTCAGTTCAAGAGATCCATTGCATGGCGATCTATCCACAAAAAGCATAACCTTGAAGACGATGTGAAAACGCCGTTAAATATTACGTCAATAGGCAGAGAATGTCAGCAAAATAAAGGAATATAAAGCATTTTGTCTAGTGTGGTTTGAGGTCCACTAAATAGTTAATGAGATCGATGAAACTAATGGCTCTCATTCAGCTCTTGCTGGTTGGTTGGCAATAATTGTTTCTGTTACTCCTTTGATCAACACTTTCAAACGGAATAACACAAATATTTACTATTTATGTATGTGTACCCAAAAATGTCACAGTATTTATAATAAGAGGAGTGATAAATATATACAGAGTCTAGTTACACCTAAGTGGAACTTTATTACTAAGAAGTGCTAATGGAAACCTTAGACCTGATTTAGTAGATAAGACCTTACAATTAGGGCTATACAAATATTTATAAACCAGAAATATCTGTCGTTCCACTTTTGATAGGAAATCATTTATTTCCATGCTCCTGATGGTACTTGTATGTTTGTATTACAATTATTTATTTCTATAACCGAAGCATGGAGAAAGCTTTCTGCACTACACAATTTCTGTTTTTAATTTATGGCAAAACATTTAATATAATTTTAATCTCTCTAAACGAATAGTACCCTAACCTTGCCTTGTATACCGAATAATTTTAGATGTCATGAACATTTATATTTGAACTCCTTTGAGTATGAGATTTGGGCTTGACAATTCGAAAATTCACTGAATCCTCAACTGGTCGAAAACTTAGAAAATTGTATAAAAGTTTTTCCGCTCAGTGGAAATCACCCAAAAACTAAGCATGAGAGAAAAATTATTCGCATTATTGCTGACTACAGAGAATGAAAGAGAAAAAAAGTTAGCAAAAAAAAAATAATCAGGACTCTAACCTAATAATTGGCTTTGAAGAAATAAAAAAAAAATTATTTTAAAAAAAATTCAAAAACCTAGAAATGTGAACATGCTGCGGCCTCAGCACGCTGTGTGTGTGCCCCCGAAACAGGCGCAGACTGACAACGAGGCTTTAAGAAATGGCTTGGAATATGAATACGCCAAGCTAAACTATAAGCAGACGATGGAGGAAAAAAAGAACGAAATCTAAAAACAAAAAGTAGGCAATGAAAAAAGAGAAAAAAATATCAAAAATTGGTATATGAAAGAAACTAGCCCAAAACACGATTAACCCACATCTTGGACGCGATCATAAATTATTATGCAGTGCAAGCATCAAGCGAGCAGACAAGCAGGCAAGCAGACTGAGGCAGCGACTCAGTTAGCACGGTGCAACGGCCAGAAGACAACAAAAAATAACAACAACAGCACGAGCAGAGCATGTCGCCGAACAACAACAACAAAAAGCTAAAGCAAAAATAAATGCATTTTTGTGCACAAAAACAAAAACAGCATTAGCAACAATGCAGCTGATTTCGAGGTTGCAACAACGACGGGCGACCATAGCCAACCAATGCCACATGAGACGAAACAAAAAGAAAATTAAAACAACAACAACAACAACAACAACTAAAAAATGCCAGAAACATGACTTTCTAGCGGATTTTATAGTATTTTTGCGTCTAACTCCACCGCTGCTGACGTTGTGGCACGAACAGATTCACTCATATGAAATGCTGCGGGTGTGCTGAGCGCATGCGCATTGTTGCAAGCACACCAAAAAAAAATAAATAATTTTTATATATGCAACTATTTATATTTTGCTGATTTTGCTCGTGCACATTTTTTTGTTGTTATTGTCGCATTGTTCGCCTTCTTCTGCATCTGGCTGGCACAGCAACCGCCGCTGCCCTTCTTCACAGCTTCTTCAGCCAGGCAAGCATTTTTCTACATTTAATTATTTTGTTAAAAAGTTTTGACACTGTGGCACATGCAGATTTCCACTGACTGCCTACTGCTGACGTTGAGGCAGACAGACGAACAGACAGACAGACAAATGAATAGACAAGTTGAATCATCGCGTAAAGGGGTGAGCCGTGTAGTGACGTCTCCTATGAGCATGATTGTATGCCACGACAGTTAGACAGTTGCACAGACAAATAGACAGACAGATACATAGAAGGACAGACAGACAGACAGACAGACAAACAAAATAAAACGTTTTGTTCACTCAGTTTGCGAACAAATGCTGACACTCAATTCCGCGATGTGTTTCGTTGCAAAGCTGTGTTGACACACACATACACGCACACATAGAGATATACATACATATGCATACACATGTGCTGAAGCGTCAAAGTGTATCTAGATTAACAGCAACAATAACTAAGTATTAAGTTGTTTGTTGTTGTTGTTTGTTGTTGTTGTTTGTTGTTGTTGTTGTTGTTGCATGTGTCAAATCTTATGTTGAGGATAGGCTAACCAACAACGACTGTCATGATTGTCTGTCTATCTCTATCTGTCTGTCTACCTCTATGTTTGCATGCATGCAGTTCGCCTCAAATATTTAGAAATATATTTTCGAAGCAATTTATTGTAATTTGCCTCAGCCTCCCCTTTTTTTTTGGTGCTATTTTTTTTAAACTTCCTAACCAAGTCAGTTACGAAGAAAACTCTGAAATAAAAAGTTTTACTTTCAAATGGCGTTCGAAGCAATTTGTTTATTTTTTCTTTGTTGTTGCCTTTTTTTCTTTTTTTCACTCATTCAAAGTTTTTCTTTTCGTTTCACTTTTCCGCATTTGGGTGCGGCTCGAAGCGTGGCAAATTGCGCGAACAAATTAGTTTGGAGTAGGCTTTAATTTTGGATGCATGATCGTACTGCAGCAACGCTCGAGGGCCGGGAAGTGCACACATTTTTCGGCGTCTAGATTTAGTTTTTATAATGACTGCAACACAAGGAATGTGGCTTGAAACATTTTCAATATTCTCACGGGTTTCCTATGTACTTATTTTTAAGGCATTTAAGGCATTGTTGATTGGATAACTCTTTCAAACAAGATCATGATAACTTACTTATATATTTTTATATATATTTATATTCCTAAGACGAGCTAAGAAAGAAAAAAAAATTTATTCCAAACACAGAAAAAAAGTCTCAAATTATATATAAAGATATATATAAAGAAGATGAATAAAGTCAAAAGTTACTAGTGAATCTTCTATTAACATATTTGGCTTGATAATAGACTATGTTTCAGTGGGAAGTGTAATTCAACACATTAAGACGTACTTGATTAGCATCGGTTTGCCCCATTTCAAATAAATAAATACATAAATAAAAATAAAGAAATACAATAGATTTAGAACACGTTAATAGACATAAATCGTTCCATTGTCATCATAAAAATATTAATATTTTTTTCAAATTTACTTCGATTTCGTTCAGACAAATAAACACAACACCCTCGTTTTATATGTGATGCTTCAGCACGCAGCAGCCATGGGAACCTATAGAAAATCGTTTCTACATTTGTTAGAAACGCGTGTTCTTTACATCCATAAGTGCTTTCGAGCTCAAATTTGTACCTTAAGTTCTGTTCGAGCTGGCAAAAGAACATTTGCCGGTTCTAGCTAGTATATTATATAAAACAATAACGTGGTTTTTAATATCACTATACTCATTCTTATCACAGATAAGTGTGTTGTCCACATTGGTCAGCAATTTAGTACATAGCGCAAAGAAATTTGAGTAATTATTGCTGATTCTATGGCATATTTACTTTAGGGTTTCTGTCTTTAAAAATAATTACAGCGAAGTACGAGTTGAATTCGCGTAGAGAGGGAATATCATACCGAATTACCGTGGACTTTGTTACCGAATTTGTTTTCGCTTTTATTTGTACTCTATTGAAAACTCACTTAACCAAACCGAAAAAAGTATTCAATCATGCCCAACTTTTTTCACAAATTTATTTATTTATTTATTTTAGTGACTTCAAGAAATGTGGGAAATGTTTAACTTTTAAAATTATTTACCACGTTATGTTGAGACCAAAGACTTCTTATATGTTTTCTCGTAATTTATAATTAAAGAACTATATTCTGCATTTTTATTTATATATATATTTTTTTTTTCAAAATTGTAAGCTCAGTAGTGATGATGTTCAATTTTAATCTATTTTCTTAAATAAATTTATAACTATTTATTTTTATTTGAATCCTTTGCAATAAGCTCTCATATTTGATATATCACATAACCTAATCGGTCCAGTAGATCGGAGCAAATTGGCTGTAATAGTGGGCCACATGGGAGATCTCTCGAACGCACGGAACCCTACAAAAATGAAAATTCTTTAAAACCATATAAATCGTGAGTGTTGAGAAAATGTGGCACAATCGAATGGTACTTATCTGGGCATCATCCGAAGCTAAAATCTGGGAATATATATTCTTCACCCACAAAGGCAATAAGCTATCAGGAATAAGTGCTCAAAAATATTAGAGTGTACTAGTGGGTTCGGTGTGCAGAAAATGTTCTGCCAGAAAATGTAGAATTGAAGAACCATGAATTTTCCAGATTTAAGTAACATATGGTGAATGTTCGGCCTTTATATTCTTTACAAAGACCAAATGAATAGGACACTGTAAGCGCTTCAGTTAATTTGCTGTATCTGAAGGTGCCATGGGAGAGTATGACAGCAATAATACAATAGTAATTAAGTAAAATTTGTAAAGTTGTAATGCATACATTATGGTTCGTAGCCACGACCTCTGAGTACACTTACGCTAAGGGACCAAGGCTTTTGTTCTACGGCTCCCAAGTTCTATTAATTTTGAAGTAAAAAGCGAATTTAATTAGTAAATTTTTAATTCCGTTAAAAGTCAATGGAACAAATTCCTTTAGCTACTGACACTTTGCCTTCTTAAATATATATAATATACACTATCGAACATCAAGATCACTCACTAAACACAATCGCAGGCTCAGCGGTACGCACTGCTGACAGAAGTAGGTCGCCTTTGCCTAACCGTAGCCCTTTAGCTTGTTTGCAATTAGCCAATTATCGGCCAATTAAATCAGCAAAAGGCGCAAGACGAAAAAAAAAACACAAATAAATAAATTAAAGTAGCACAAATCGGCAAATGCAAAATAAAATCGTTTAACCCATTTTACGCTGAACAGAGACAAATCGAGTGACCCCCGAAAATCGAGGCAGCCAGCGAGCGTATGCAAGTTGACATTTACCATTAATTTATGCAATTCGAAGCTCGTTTGTGTCTAAACACAACTCATTGCACTTTTATGCGGCGATCGTGGAGATTGCAAATATGCAAATTATTTGCCACGACGGTAGCGACGACAGCGGCGCTGTTCACGGCAGCCAATTTGGCAAAAAGGCTAATGAATGAGCGAGTGAGCCGACGAGCCAACGAGCTTTTTTGAATTGTTGCAAAGCGTGCACCACGTGTCGTATGTGTGATGAGTGAATCTGTGAAGCTGTGAAGCTGGACAACAAAATATTTTTTTTTTCAAAAATTAAAATAATTGAAAATATTTTAATCACCTAAACTGCTTGCAGCAGTGGCCAGCATAAGCGTCGTATATGATTTTAATTAATTGCTTCGTTTTTTGTTTAAACAAATTGAATGCGCACAATGCAAAGACACACACGCATTGGCTATCGAACTGGCACTCGCTTGAGGAATTTTAATTGAAATGGCAAACGCTATCGAATGAAACCGTCGACTGCAAAAAACAAAGTGCGCGCCGTCGTACTTGTTTCGAATGCCACCACATGTTGTTACTCATACGTCACGTTGTATTGTATTTGTGCATGCTGTTGTTTTTGATTTAAGGCTGGGTTCAAAGTGGCTAAAATGAAACGTTTAAAAAAATGGCTTTGTGTTGCCGCTGCAGTGAGTCAAAAAGTTAATTATTACTTATACGCCGAGCACATTTTGACTGTGCTACGTGCTTGGCCAAATGAGCAGCAACAACAAAGAGCTAACCGAATAGCTAACAAAAAATAATTTAATATTTTTCTATATTTTATATATATATATATAAAAAAAAAAACCTCTTCGCTTGATCTCACATTCGGTCGCACGGCTCTTAGGCACTTAGAACTGACCCACATTTTCTGGCACAAAGTTTAATCAAACCAACTACAATAACAATAACATTGAATATGCACATAAAATTGAAACTTCTGCATTATTTCACATTAAAACTTTCTTTTCGCTAATTTTTCAAAATCTTTGCCAACTTTTTTTTTCATAAATTTTTGTCCGCGTTTCTTTTGCTGATTTCAATTGCATAGTTCGACTGGTTGGATTTATCACAAACTGCCATATTCATAGCAACATCGATGAAATGCATTATAATTGCAACAACAACAACAGCAACTCATAGCATATAATCCAAACTCTATCTTAGTGGTACGTGCTTTAGTCATATACTATTTCTACAACTCCATCATCTTCAACGCGTTCAACCGTCAGTCAGTCTCGCAGTGGAGCTCCTTGATTTTAATCAGCTCAACTCAGCTTGATTTGTTTGCTCGCGCAACCTGAGTTCGTCTATGAAAAATAAGAAATCAACAAGCGACGCCCGCGGTCAGTGGGTTAATTGCCCCGTTCCAAAATGAGATAAGCGAGGCCAAGTTGCACGTTGCAAATTGTAAGTTGCTTGCTGCAGCATTTTATGTATTTACTTTTTTTTTGAAAAAATTTCATGAAAATTGTTTGCGAATTTCATAAATCAACTTAAAAAAAAAAATCGTGCGAAAATCATTTTTTTTCGACTTTCATAGTAATGAGAACACTTTCACTTAAGCCAGTACAACAGCAAAACAACAGAGGTCCAGCTTACACACCCACGCATATGCACAACCATATAGTGTTTGTGTGTGTGTTCAGTTAAAAAATAAAATAAAAACAAACAAATAAAATTAAAAGAAAAAAAAATCCTCTTACGTATGCTAGCCTATCTCAGATTGCATGGCTTCGTTGGCTTTGCTAACGTTTTTGGTAGATTTCGTAACTTCAAGCGTTCGCCTCGAATATTTTCTATGCAGCTTTTGTCATGCAACACGCTACCCAGGCATTGCGTACTTCCTCTCCAAAGCGCTGCAATGACTTTACCCAAAGCTAAACCCAAAACAATTCACCTTAAACCAGAATAGCTCAGTTCTGTTCACTTCAGCGCACCTCCCCACAACCGAACAAAAGTCGACTCATTTTATCCGCGCCTCAAGCACTGGAAAATCGCTTTGCAACGCGCCACATGGTTGTTGCAACAAGTGCGTGTCATGCAGCTTAAGTTCGTATGCTTTGCTTTTGCATTATTATTTATTTTTATTTTCATTGTTGTTGTTATTGTTACTGATAACGCGTTACCTCGCTCGCTTTTCATGCTTCGACTTTTGTACGGTTGCCAGTGAGCGTACGAACTTGAAAAATTACATTAAGCGTGAGCTGAGGTAATAGAAAAAGCACAGTGTGCCACAAAATATGCATTTGCATACGCTCTGTTATTTTGATCTCATTAAAATTACAGAAACTTCGAGATAATAGAAATTTGTCGCTGGACAATATACGATTATTAGGGTTTACTGAGAGAATAAAACAACTATTCATAAAATATCAATTCACTGGCTTAAACATTTCCCAAACTATTGAAAAACAATTTTTTTTTAATCAACCACAATTGTAATTTTATTGAACTATAAACTGTGCTCACCAGGCTTTTGGTCCACTTTAAGCCTCTGTGTCAATATTGACTTTAGTCACGAACGACAGTTGCCATCATTAAAAGAGTACTTCAGCTTAAACGTAGTTAATATCTTTTAGGAGTAATATTTATATAGCTTATATACACATGACTAATAGAAGGCACAGCACAACGAAAAGCAGGAAAATTGCGTTCACAAAAATATACAACAAATTTTACGAGATTACTAAGCCTAATAAGTAATAAACCTCTTTATTGGTTATACTTGTATATTATTTTTCCTAATTTTTTATCGCATAAACGGAGATCAGTGAGTTCAGTCTGTTTACTACCTAAATTGTAATCCCTTTGTCACGCAAAAAAAAAGTAATTTCTTTAAAGTCTTTATCGCTAAGTAGTACCGATTTTTCTGCAACATCACATAATTTTTGCACGAAAATTTAGACTTATGGGTCTGGTTTTCACCCGACAAATAAACGTAATTCGCGGGAACTTGTGATTTACTTCTGTTCGGCTCACTAGCCTTAGAGTTAATTAGCAACGAAAAGGCTCGTTGCCACAACAACTTCCTTAATATAAGGAAATCTGAAGCTAGGGGTCGTCGAAGGCTTATTGACGTATATAAGTGAGGCTGCTTTAATTAACAGAAATTGTTATGAGTAGCATATTTGACCGCGAAGACAAAGAACCTAGGCAATCGAATCCTTATGGAAATAAGATTCCTGTTAAATATAAGAATAATTTGCACTTACTTTCAATAGAACATTGAAAACGGAACATAACTTGGCCTCGAAAACAATTCGCTTCGGTACTAAACTATCAGAGATAAAAATAAAGAAATGGTTTAGACGAGACATTAAAAAGGAGGCGATTCTTTCACAATATATGTCGACTTTTTGATTAAAAAACAAACATTCTAATTTATTCACCTAATATTAGCAATAACAAGAGTTAAGTATTGAAAGTCTTTTGCAGTACCTGATTGTAAAGCAGCTCAACTTCCGTGGCATTTTGTAGCAAATCAAAATCTTGGTACTTGGCACTAATATTTGGCTTAATATTTGTCTATTAATTTAAAGATATTTGCTTTGCAGTAGCACTCTAATATAACGAAGCTTATATAGGCTTCTTGCAATAGAGTCCATGTCGATAAATTCTAAAGTGATGTATTGCAATAAATTCGTTGCTCTTCTTTATGATGGAACGATTGTAACGATCCATAAATCATCTCAGCCCATAACAATCAATGTCTTAGAAACATTTTATTATAGTGCATCGTCTGGGCGATGAGATTTTAATGAGCTCTCTTCGATTATCCTGCAATAACACTAATAACTAATTAAATTCTTTGTAGAATCAAAATAAAAAAAAGGTAAAATAGAGAGAATAATGTCAATGGTTTACAAAGATGCTTCGTGCATTTGTGCGCTTACTGTTCAAGTCAATAACTCTCAACAACATATGTATTTTCTGCCATTTGATAGGCATAAAACTTTCTAAAGCCATTGCTTCTGTTTGGCGATTATGTGCTGTCGCTCTCTGCCCAGCTCGACCGTTGTTGCAGGTGGCGTTGGCAAATGGCATTGGCAAACAAACGTTTTCAAACTCGTCGCTGCAAAGCACTACGTTGCACAAACACACGCAACCCGCAGCATTGCAAGTATGTTGCAAGTTGCTATGATTCGCAGTCGCTTTTAATGTTGTGCCCACCATTAGGCACAATTTTTGCATTAAAAATGCAACCGCCGCACATCTCCGCAACTCATGCGTTGCCACATTTGAGTTGAAATGAAATTTGTAGCGTGGCCGCTGTCTGTCGCTGTCGTGGGACTTCTTGCTCAACTTTATGAATTTTTAAAGTCTAAAGAGATTTTGTATCATTTTTATGTGGCAGCGGTGCCGAGTTCTTGGTGGTCAGCGCGCGTTTATATGCAATCATCATCATTAATGGCGACAGAGGCAATAGCTGCAGCCATAGCAATTTCATGGGCATTGGCAAAACGGCGGTACAAATCTCGCCGGCATGGGCAGCAATTCAGTGGCTCATTTACAGTAAATTAAAACGAGATACGACTCAAGTGCTCCTTTGGCAGGGCGTAACAAATAATTCACAATTTTTTAGATAAGCAACTAAGTTAGTAAAAAATGATAGCAAAAGTTCTTTGCTGTCGGGCAGCAACGACCCAAAAGCGTCAATCAAATCGCAC
Organism: Cacoxenus indagator; assembly: GCA_035041755.1. NCBI lineage: Eukaryota > Metazoa > Arthropoda > Insecta > Diptera > Drosophilidae > Cacoxenus > Cacoxenus indagator. Next base: position 731,475 of record JAWNKX010000884.1, read on the forward strand.
CTATTTTATTTGGTGAAATAGTTTTCTTCTTCTCGTTGTTGTTTTTTTCGCTCAAAGCAACGCAACAAAAGCTGTAGTAGTAGTGGCAGCAGCAGCTGTACTAATCTGTGTGCTGCTCAGCTCAGTTGTGGCAGTTTTCAGTTGACATGATGATTGCAAGTTGGGAACTGACAGCGCATGCGCAGCACAGTAGCAACATGGGTGTCAGAACGTTTTGCCAGCAAACACGTCACAATGCACCAAGCTCATAAACTATGCCGTCCGTCTATTAGTTTGTTCGTCCAACTCGTGCGAGTACGTCGAGTCTTGCGCAAATGCATCGAAGGCATTTAAAGGTCAAGCGCATTTCACACGACATGATTAATGACAATTTTGCATGTTGAGTGCTGGCTTAGATATGCATCTGAAAGCAAACACGATCTGCGCGTTGAATCAATCGATCCAACAATCGATTGGATGATTGAATGTGCACTATGTGCACTGAGTGATGGAGATTATTGGTTGTATGTGTTGATAGATTTTAATTCGACTGGTATCGGTGTTGCTTACCGCGAATTGTCAGCCAGCTGAGATTATTATTAATTAAAATACTAAGCAATGGAATTTAATTCTATTAAATGATTTAATGAATCAATTAACTGTGATTTATATTTGGATTCAATTTAAAAAAAAAGTACTATAATCACAGAATTATTAACTACAAAATGGCTGTCAATATAAAGTGTTGTTAAAATATTGTAACCATCAATCTTTACAAAAGTGAATTAAGAGTTCTACGATAAATGCAACACTAACACGTAGTGATACTGTATGACTAAGACATATCTAGACATTGATAGTAGATGAGCAATAAGAGTGAGAGTAAGAGTGTCATATCTTTACAGTCGTTTGGCCACAATGGCTCGTAAGAAATCATATTGATCATGACGACTTGTCATATGATTATCTTCTTATACGGGAAAGCTAAGAGAATTTTTTTCTTTTCCACTATTTTTTCATACTGCACTAAATTGGGATATAAAAAAATCTACTGAAATTGTCTAACAGCTAGCGGCGGACACTCCACACTGCTGACTTATTCATCGAATACTGTTTACTTTCGATTTTTAATTAAAAAACAAACACGATTCAAGTCAAACGAACAAAAAAAAATCACACAAATAAATACCATAAAAAATTTGCATAAAACATCAAACAATTTCTACCTTATGTGAGATTTACAATTATTATGCCCGCAGGTCTGCATTTGACATGGCCCAATCGACCGTGCAAACTTCACGCTTTGGACTTGCACGCCTCACCGCTTCACGACAAACGCACCAATGAGCGTATGAAGTCTAAAGGAGCGAACGAGTATGCAGCAACAAAATAATAAATGAAACGAACTAAGAAAAACGGGAAAAGCGTCACATCAAACATGCATCAATAAATAAATAATTCCAATTTGCAAATTTTTCAGTCAACAGACAAAAAGCTTCAAAAAATAAATCAAAAGAAGCAAAAAAAAAAGCACTGGAACGCGAAAGAAGATTTACAGCGGCAATGCCAAAGTTGTTATACGCTTCGCGATATAAGCTATCAACCAACTGGCTATATGGAAAATACTACAATGGAATCAGGATCTTATATTTTGAGATCAAAATATAAATAAAAAAATCAAACCTAAATAAATTTTACAGACTACTAGCAGTCCCTCAGAGAAGAAAGTCGTCCGGATAAGATTTTCCTTTTTCGCGGAATTTTGTCTAAATTTGTACAAATTGTACAATTAAATACTGGTTCCAACGGTGAATCTAAACTGTCTAGGGATCCACTTAAGCAAATACAATAAATTTAATCAAAATCGATTCAGGTGTTTAGTCGGAGTATAGTTGTATCAGATTTGACTAAATTGAAATTTATTCGCCGAAAATGTGATGTACACAGATATCAAACATTAACAAAGTGGTATTGAAAAACCAGATGATGATATAGGTTTTCTTGTTATTATTCGGTATAAAATCCGCAGCCTACTGGAAAAAAATTGTGTACAAGTAGCTTACGCAGTTGAGCTCTTGTTTTCGTAAATCGATTTCAGTTAAAGAGCTTAAGAAATAATTTATGAAGATTCTTAGAGTTTGCAGGAGGATGAATAATGAATGTACATTAAGAATAATGAATAACCAGTCTCTTTAGCTTAGCGTATGTGCATTAAGTCTGCCGCCCCATAGGTCGTGCGTTCGAAACCCTCGTCACCTAATCTAAACTAAGAACTAAGAAATACTTTTTACATCGATATATAGTATATAACATAGATAACATAGTATAGAAATTTTCCTACAAGCTTACAGCTGAGGGACTAGTTGCATACAACTCGCCTCGTCGCACCGATGAAGAACACATATACACAATATAGAGCGTGATACAAACTTCATGGTAAAACTATAATACTTCATGATACTATTCACTGCATGAAGGGTGTAAGAAGTCAATGCGAACATTGCCAAAGTTTGGCGTTCGAGCATTTTGGGCAGGTGCTGCCTCAGTTGGCTCTGTTGCGGCCGCTGCCTGTGCCACTCTGACGGCGTTTCGTTGAAAAGGAAATTTTTCATGTGGCTAAGCAATGGACGTGGCCGTTTGCAAACACAAATACACTTGCACACATACACGGGGATACATATATTCGCATGGGCATGGCTCGGATCAACGTCGCGCGTCTAAGCAGACCACAGTCGTAAGGCAAATAAGAAAAGGCTATCGCTTTTGGCTAATCTGCATGTTTGCTGGATTATTGCTTACTTCTTTTTTATTGCAGTCCTTATTGTTGTTGTTGTTGTTGTTGTTGGTTTTGTTATTGTCTCTTTTTTGCTGCGTGCGCAATATAACACCAACAACAACAACAAGAACAACAACAATGGCTTGCTCACTTACACATACGCTTAATGGCTTAGCGCGTTGCGTCTGTTTAGCGTTGTCGCCGTTGAAGCCTTTTGTTGCTGTTGTTGTTGTTGTTCTTGTTTGTGGCATGACTCGCTGCCTGACTGGCGTGACATAAAAGGCTAAAGTGTGATTTCTATTTTTTTCGCTTTAATTTTTTTTCTCTTTTTATTTTTTTTAATTTTATTTTTTTTTATATTTCATTTTCCAGTACCTTGAATGGCATTTTTAGCATTTGACATTTCACGCGTGTGGCAGCCAGCGTCATCATCATCATCGTCTCAATTCGTGTGTGAGTGTTTTTAGTTTCTTTTGTTTTTCCTTTGTATTTCATTGCCTGAATCTGATGTGATAATTTCCAATTTGCAAAAGGCGACAAAGCGTTTGGAATTTTCAATTCGATTTTCTATGTATCTTATGACGCTGTCGCTGTCAGTGCTGCTGAATGCAATTAGTCTAATTCCGTGCGCTGAGGTTCAAACATAGACGACCAAAAAAAAAAAGAACTTTGACTTCTTGCTAAGTAGAAACACCGTTAAATGCGCTTCACAAACGTCCACCCCACAGCGTGACTACATCTACCATATGTCGATAAACCAGCCAACACGAGTGCAATTGACCTCTCTGCTCCGAGCCACTACGCAAATGCACTTTTAATTACGCCAGCAACATTTTTCTTTTATGCTCAACCATAAATGGACCGCCAAGCTGCTAAGCCACTTGCATAAAACCTCGATTATTGCTATTATAAGCAGTGCAGCCTTCTGTGTTCTACAGCTTGCGTAATTTCGGCCTTAATGCCACACAAACAACGCTAAACGCTCACGCTTGGCTTTGATGTTTTTATTGTCGTTGTCGTTGACGTTGTCTTTGTTTTTCTTTTTTTTTTTTTTCTTTTTTTTCTTTTAATACTATTTATGTTACCGTTGAGCTGGAACAGTTTTATGTATGTTTGCTGCGCTGTTAACTAATTGAGACAATTCGGTACACGCGCATTCTACAGAAATTAGCGTAGTCAATTTGTGGCATTTTCTCCATGTCAAAGGCGAAAATAAATATTAAAAAAAAAATTAGTGTGCCATAAATGTCGATATTCCTGGCGATTCTATTAATCAGCTTGTTGTGGTTTATCGTACACCAAAAGTTTGTAATTAAATATTTATTCATTTAAAAGCTTAGTCACAAGTATTATTTAATGAAGAAATAAGAGGAGGATCTATGTTACGGGAGGAAGCCAGTAGCAGCCTTAGCTAAGTTTAAACACATTCAACCATTAAGTGTTTGATTGATTTTCTACTACCAAATAATTAGTAAAGTAGTTGGATTTTATATTCCTTTGTTTTATAGTCGATGTTGATGAATATCTTGGCCTTGGGCCGTGAAAGTAGTTGGAAATTTGTAGGACTAATTACACACCATTGTTTATCTAGAAGTGGCTATTATGTTATACACAACTGAGAAATGTTTAGAAATCTATTATATAGTATCACACATCTTGGAAATACACCTGCAGTTCGAGATAGCTGACTTTATTCAATAAGAATGCTGGATATTATTCCTTTTAGAGTCTAGGTATCTAATTAGGTTCGTTGAGGTTCTTACATCGGTTTAGAGTTGGTAAATATTTCTGTCAAAAGTACTTATCAGCTTAGTAGCTCCTTAAAAATGTATTATTAATTAATGAATAATTTATTTATTTGTATAAAATAGTATCTGCCTGTATAAAAACACGCGGGGAAACTAAGGCAACGTTGTTAAAAAAATGTTATGGAGGTCGATAAAGAACTCTAAGAGATATGGCACTTGGAACAAATGAATACAACTATTTTTATATAACGAATGGTAAATATTAGATGGACTTAACTGGCAACACTATTACTTTGACAAGAAACAATCTGATCGACAAATAACAGCACATGTTTTTAAGCGTCAGTCTTAGAAGATTTTTGCTATGGAGCTGTTCAGCCGTACATTCAAAAAAACTTCTCAAAATAAAAAAGTTAAAAGTACGCCATCAAATAACACAATATAGTATCTGCACGAATGATTTTTTAAACGACTTTATATGCCGATTATTCATGAGCACTTCTGGTTGCGATAATATGGAGCACCACCTCACAGAGCTCTTGCCGCAATCGATTTACTGCATTTACTGAATTATTTCCCGGTTGCTTGATATAAAAAAACAGAGATTTTGACTGACTTCAGAGTTCGCACCGCCGGACTGTGTCTTCTGGGGCTACTTAAAGTCGAAGGTTTGCATAAATAAGCCAAGGACGATGGCGAAGTCAACATGCGCTGATACCTGACTTATAGTGAAAAAAATGTTTAATTTTATTTATTTATTTCTTTAATTTTTTTTTGTTTTGCTATTCTCTGACATATGAATTACAAAATCTAAAGAAAATTTTGCAAATCCAGGTAACGAAATTACGAAGAGTCACCAATTTTAAGCTCAAATTTATTAAGCGGCGATTTATGGAAGCCGCTGAAATCTAGCTTACTGCCAAATAATTGTCACCGCTGCAATTTGACCGTGCATATTTATCAAGAATTAAAGACGCTGACTTTGAGTACGAGTCGAGTATCGATTACATGCGCCAAGTTGGAAGAACAGCAGCGACCAAGGCAGTGGCGGCGTCAGCAACAGTACATCAGGCAATGACGCCAGCTTGCCTACCGCAAGACAAGCACGAACACGAACAACAACAGTACAACAGTACAACAGTAACAAACAACTTGAACCACAATGACAAAAACGACGACGACGACGACGACGACGACAACGAAGACGACGACAAATTTTCCATGTCCTACCATGATTTTTCAGGCATTTAACAAAGTCAAAACAATTTTAATGCGCGCTCGCAGCAGTTAATTAAAATTTCAAGCGACAGAAATAATGTTTGTCGTTTCTCACTGCCGGGCACCCAAAACAGGCGACAACAACCAAACAACAAACCAACCAACGAACCAACAACAGCACAACCAAGAGAACAAGTTGACCAAGAACATGAGCAGGAGCAGCGGGCCACGCAAAGTGGGCGCATGAAAATTGCAGCTAGCAAAATGCTCTTAGCACATGTTAACAGACTTTTAAGCGCTACTGTAGTAGCAGTAGTAGTGGTACGAGTCATAGTAGTAGTAGTAGTAGTAGTAGTAGTAGCCTATCAAGCCCAAGACGAATGTGAAAAATCAAATTAATTTTAATACTCTTTGTCGTTCACCGCACCTCAGCACTCGCCGCAGTACATCACCAGCAGCCGCAGCATCAGCATTTTTAACTACGAAAGCTGCTCATTCGCTGCTCATTAATTGTTCGGCATGCGAATAATCAATAAAATTCAACAAAACATTTAATTTGCATTTCGCTAATTAATGGCGAAGAAATGAAAAGCAGCTTAGCGTAAAAAAAGGAAAGAAAAATATTTTTTTTTTTAATTTTAACAAGATGCTCAACAATAAGAAAGCTACGAGCACAATGCAATTTGGAAATAATTTCTGTGACAAAACTGCAAGGATTATGTTTTGATTCTTGTGTGGCGTTTGGTATTTAGTACTTTTCCTTATGATTTGATTTTTTTCTTTCTTCTTTTTTCTGCGGCGCCTTTTGCTTGCAACACTCTGGCAGCCTTTGTGCGCATGCGCGCTCTTCCGCCTTACATAATAAATAGCAGCTTAGCATAGCGGCGCTGATGCCAAGACAGAGGCTGCTGAATTACATAATAGTGCCGCCGTTATACCATAGGCAATGCCGCCAATGCCACCGTTGCTCTGGCCAATGTCGTCGAACTGCTGCGTCCGGGGTTGGCTTTCAACGGCTTTCTGTGTGACACAAACAACACACACAAACACACTACGCTACACAGTTAGTACTTGCAGCCATATTTGTTTAGAAGAAAGAAGAAGCGAAAGAAGTTAATAGCTACTTTTAGACTAAACACATATTAACTGCTTTCTTTGAGTGCGGCGCGCAAACGTGCAACTAAAATAACACCGAAGCAGCAACATGCAACCAAGTTGCAATGGCAGCGGCAGCCGCTTACTTCTCCCATTGGAAATGCGGCGAACACGCGCACTTTAAAGCGGTTTTTCTTGATGTCTCTGCATATGTACGTATCGCTTCCTTGGTTATACGGTATAGGGAGGCGTGGCACTTGACGTATATGAGTGATGCTCACTTATTCTATCGGTTCAATTTCGGTTCGGTTTCGATGTTGGGTGCAATGTGCGACCGACCTACTGCCTGGCTTAATGGGCCAATTATTGCAATTTGCATTAGAGCCATCTATGAGCGACGTAGCAACAAAGCCATACAACCGTGTATGTGGCAAGAACACATGCAGCAACATTTTTCTCGCCAAAGCAGCAGTGCCTACAATTGAGACGCGTTATTATGAAACAGTTTAGAACGTGTTTGTGAGCATCACAGTAATTTAGTTAGATTATGGACGAGCGCGCGGTATTTTGCTCAAATTACAACAACGCTATGTTGTCAGCGTGTATGTCGGCATTGGCATTAGAAGAAGCCTCAGTGGCAGCCGAGCATAATGCAAAACTGAAACCTAGTCAGTCCCACTGCAAAGCAATGCAACCAAGTCAGCATGCCATAAATGTGGGCCAATCCATCAGCGCTGCTGCTGCCGATTCTCAACGCTTCGAGCTGCAAATCATGTCGAGCACGGCGGCTGAGTTAAGCGTGTGAATAAAAATGATAAAATAATCACGTTTACAACAACGAAGCACACTAAAACAAAATAAGAGTAATAAAAATAGGAGAACATAAAGCAAAATAAGCAAAAATGAGTAACGCAAGAACTTTGATAAAGTGGATTGCAAATTTCTACTTGTCATAGTTGATATGCAGGTGTCGTGGAATTTCTAATTTTCTAGTTTTTGATATATTTTTTTTAAATATCTTTATAATTTTTATTTGCAGTTAATCAACTCTTAACGAGCGTAACACATACAAGTCCAAAACTAAGCAGATGTTTCAACACGAAACTGGGGTTCTCCCCTTTTTTGTAACTCATTATGCGAAACGACACTCGTTAAGGAAGACCCTTTTTTCTTTTTAGTTTCGATTATTGTGTGAAATATTCTTTATGCGCTGCACTCGTTAAACAAGGGTGAACTAATTTAAATGTTTTAATTATATTGAAATATTAATTGTAATTATAGTTAGTGTGAAAAAGGCTTGCAAATCTTGCAAGTGTTTACAGGCAACGAAGAGCAGCTACAGCGCCTAAAGCTCGCATCAACACGCATCACGAATAAGTGATAAAGTCATACAGACTTATTATTATACATGAACATTTTAAAACCTGATTAAATTTGCTGGTTATCGTCTAAAATTAAGACTGCTAAAAAAAATATATACGTGAAACGGGCTTGTTTTTTTCCGCCCACAGTTGAGACGGTAACCGTAGTATACTTCAACTAGGCTACCAATTTAAATGCATGTAGGAAGGGACCCGAACGACCAATGATCAATCTGATCATTATATAATTCTTTTACAGGTGAATGAGGAACGCTCTGTGTACTCTTTGCAACTGAGAGAAGACATCGTGCAAATCGTAAGACAAGGTTCTGTCAAAGACTGTTCTACCTTTAAAGACGAATAAATTAAGTTGAAAGAAACACTAGGAATACTACGTGCAATTACACGAATCTTTTATAATCGAACTATTCCTGTGATAGGAGCCACTAACTACAGTTGGAAAATCATTTTAGAAAGGGAGGAATGCTCTGATCTATTACTATTATACGAGGGGAACCCACCACCGATAATAATACATTAATGACAGCAAAGAGAGCGCAAACACAGAGAATTTCCCACGTTGTATATGAAACGAAAATGGAACAACAACACTAACACGGCTACACAAAAGCAGAAGAGAGGGGCACAAAAACTCTCTGTTTGCGCTGTAATGACACACAGACCAAATGTCTTTCCAATTTGTATGCCCACTAAATAGAACTCTCAAGTGTATAAGACCAAGTAGCTAATAAGTACCTAAGTAATACCTTTGCTAACCTAAGCCACTGGCCTGATAAATTTGATTTTTTACATCCAGGGAAGAATACCTATTAATTGGTATCTTTTTTTATCAAAATCGGGTCAGTGATTTAAGCAGAATAGGGAACACAAAAGATGTGTTTACTATTTAATTATATAGATTTAGACAGAAAAACACGATATCGAGCACCAGTAACATTCACTAGTGGCATTCATCTGTGGCTAGATTTTCACTACTTTGAAATAGAGTTGCCAACACCCTAATAAACAGGAACTGCTTCACTGTTAATATACATTAATATACATACATATGTATTATTAAGCATTTTGATTACTCACAAGGATTTTAATTTAAAGATTCCATAAATAAAAATTATTTTAAAAAATTCTTCTTTTCTCTTCCTTTTTCAGCACTAAATTTACCTTAAATGGTCTGCAATCATGTTAAAAACATTTACACCTAACCGAGCTAACAGAGATTATTTTTTCTTCATCAATTATTATATGAATTACAAGTGCAAAATTGTTTGCTGTGCATGTTCAATTATAAAGTGTTTTCAATGTAATTTCTCTTCTCTCTACCTCTCAGGCGTGCCAAAGCACATTCCTTGTGGCATATCAAGCGTCAAAGTTGCAATGCCGCTCGATAAGCGAGGCACGAAAACAATTTCCGCTAATGATCGATCAACATACTCGTACTCATACTCATACCCAGGTATAGCAACGGATGGATCTCCAAGAACGAGAACGCGTACGAGTACAAGGCATTGGATAAGGCCAATCGTGAACTTGGCCCCAACGTCAGGCGTGTGCATGCAAACGCCAACCTGAAAGTGAAAACTAACGTCAGCGTCTAAGCAAGTAATTAGCGGCATGCGATTACAATAATTGAAAATAGTTAATTGCATTTATGCTAATTATGTTTATGCAGCGAACAAAGCGCATGCAAATCGCAAATCGCGAATCACAAATCGCTACATAAGCGAGTGCTAATGAAAAATGAATAATTGCGAGTTTTATGAATTGCGAGACGATAAAACACAACACTCTTGGAACATGTGTCGGCCATTATTCGTTGAGATCGAACGCTCGATAGCCGCGAGCTAAATTTTGATATATCTATATACATTAGTGGTGAGCGATATTTCAACAGCTATGATTTTTTCGCTGTGAAGGAAATATTTCAAATAGCAATGGTTTCAAATGTTGCAATGAGTTTAGTATTTTCATACTAAATTTTTTGGAATTTTGTGATTTCACTGTTTTTAATGATTTCAATGATTTTAGTGATTTTAGTGTTTTCAGTATTTCGGTGATTTCAGTGTTTTCAGTTATTTCGGTAATTGAAGAGTTTTTAGCGATTTTGGAGATTTCAATGATTCTGGTGATTTGAGTGCTTTCCGTGTTTTAATGATGGCGATTTTTTGATTTTTTGGAGAAGACTAATTTCGTTGTTTTAGTGTTTTCAGTGATTTCGGTGTTTTCAGTGTTTTCGATGGTTTTTTGTAGTTTTTGTTGAAGCAAGTGTTTTTAGTTAACTTGGTGATTTCGGTATTTTTAGTCTTCTTAGTAATTTTGGTAATCTCAGAGTTTTTAGTATTTTCAGTGATTTTGGTAATTATTGTGTTTTTAGTGATTTCGGTTTTTAGACAGATTTTGGTGTTGCAGAGTTTGCAGTAATTTCGGTGTTTTCCGGGCTTTCAGTCTGTTAGTGATTATGATGATTTCAGTGTCTTAAGGGATTTTGGAAATGTTAATGCCTTTAGTGATTTCGGTGATTTAAGTAATTGGGAACTGCGAGCGCAAATCACTGGTAAAAATCAAAATGATTGGAAAGTCACAAACCAACTGATGTCGATAGAACGCAATATCGCTCATCTCTAATACATATATATTGTACTATAATATATGCACATGTACTGATTCATAAGTCATTTTATATGCAATTTTATAATAGTTATTGGCTGCTTGAGCTCGTTTCTCATTCGAACGTCATTTGGCTGCTTCGCATGCAAGCGGAGACCTTCAGACGCCAAACACCAAATGTTGTGGCGCATTTGAAATCTGCTGTTCTAATATATTTCTTCGAAAAGCGCGCCAAGTTCAAACACTCGCTGGCCGTTGTAGATTGACACCTGATTTAATGCGGGCACAGCAGGTTGTCACAGCCACAGAAATCGGACACGATTGTTGTTTGCCCATTTGGTCTACGAATTGACTCAACTCAACTAAACTAAACTCGATTCGACGCGAGGCGGTTCGACTTCACTACATTTGACTTGATTTGACTTGAGTTGAATTGAGTTGAGCTGAGTTGACTTAACACGACCTGACTTTTCTTGGCTTACTTCCTTTATATAGCAACTTGTCATTCTTATCGTGTTGCTTATATTGTTCTATATTATCGCCTTTGCATTAATGTAACCGATGATTTTAATATTAATTATTTAAATTAAACTAATTAATTATTGCCATTTGCAACGACTTTGTTCGTTTGATGTTCCATCGAAGGCGTAAAATTACACCGACTCGTTGTTTAAATTTATGCGTTCAACGCTTCGCTGATTCATCATCCAACCAGCAGCCATTTACACACTCATTCATCAAGCGACGAGATTTATTTGCGTAACTAGATTAAATTTTATTGCGCAACTTAATAAAAAAGTAGTTCATCTGTTGGTGATCCAAAGCAGAAGATTTCGGTGAATCCAAACTTTTAGTGTGTAGTAGCCACGGGTTTATATCGTTTAGCACCAACTATGGCGTGAAGTTGTTGTCGAACACTTTCAGGAGCACTTTGATAATAATCTTAATGACCCATAACAATGAGCAGTTTTTGTGCGGTGCCATTTTTATAATGGGTGTGGGCATTGATAATAGAAGCTGTACTACTTACTTTGACTGAATCAACTTTTATGGATATTTGAGTGCCATAACTTCGTCGTAAAAAGAAATCATCACAAACATTATTTACAACCTATCAAACCGGAGTTACCATTGCATACCACTAAGTCGGCAATCAACTTCAGTTTTACACCCACACTTTCATATAATTTGCTTTCAAGCTTTGAGTACAATTTGTATCATATTCTCCTAGTTGTCATATGACGTCTATAACTGACTTTTATATAAATTATTTCATTTCATTTCAGAAACTTCAATTCAGTTGCAGTTGTATAAGTCGGAAGACTTATTAGTCGGTCGACGTGAACTTTGAAGCACCATGTATAACTTTAAGCGGAACTGCAAACCACTAATTTCAGTTTATTGGGATTATCCGCATCGGTTATAATATACGACATTCAAATATAACAGCTGTTTGGCGTCGAAACACCAAAAAAATTTTAAAGTAGCTACAAGTGTGAGACATGAGGTTCCGCCTCCTGTCTCCCTCATAGAGAGGACCTGTATAATTTATAGCCTCATTCTTTGGGTTACATAATAATACTTTTTTTTTATATATATATATATATTAAGAACATTTTTTTAACAGTTTTTTGTATTACATGTTTTGTATTTGTGTCGTTATAATTAAAAACAGCGATAGATAATATTGATGATAGTTTGGTTTATTTTCTCATTGTTACGCGTACAAATAGAATTTAAACTCTAAACTGCTATCAGTCTACATGTGTATGTATATTGGGTACACTTTTTAGTATGGTTTTTTGATTTCTTTTTTTATTATAATATTATTTTCTTTTTGCAATACACATTTCGATATAAGATATCTTATTATTTTGCATACTACTGTATTTGATGCTTGAAATAAAAGGAGCAAATTAAAATCAGCGCAAAATTAAATTCGAGTTTTAACACTAACAACCACGGCCTGAATGTGGATATATAGGTAGATATCGTTTCTTTAATAAATCAGCAAAAACTAATTGTGAAAAACTAAATCGGTCTCCCTTCGTGGGAGCAGAGGATATTTATTACGTATACGCGTTCTAGAGTTCTATGATAAAGCGTTCAATTTCCACGAAAATCATCACAATTATGCGCTTTGTCTGCGTACGAAGAACACTTTGCATTCTTGTACGCAGTGCAAGTCTAACTTAAGATACTTTTTAATGTTGTTGTTGTTAATTTGGTTGTTATTGCAGTTAAACACTAAACTCTAATGACATCACAAATACTCATTTTGTTGCTAATATTACGAATTAATTTTATTTTTATTTTTATTTTATTTTTATATATTTGGTTGTGGTTTTGGGTTGTATTCGAATTAATGTTTTTCAATACTTTTTTTTTCTTGTCAGAAATCTTTTTTTTCCAATATGTTGGGCTTAATTATTTGTCTAAATTCGCTGGCGACTTATTGTTTATATTGGTTTTGTTGGTGGTATTATTGAATTGGAACAGTCTCGGTATATTTTTCTTTTTTTTCTCATTTTATGTGTGAACACTTGTCGAACAATTAAAATTTCTATCAAAAAAGTATGGGGTCTTAAATTTTTATTTTAGTTTTTGAATCGCAGAATTTTTGTTTTATTTTTAATTAATTTTTAATATATAGTTTTTCTAATGAACCACTTTTAAATGTTTTATTGTTTTTGTCTATTTTCCCATATTCGCCGCTTTCATTTACTTCGGTTAGAATGTTTTACAAGTCGTTTTTTTTTTATTCATTTCGAACTCGCTACTGGAAACTGCAACTATGCAATTGTTTGATTATAACTTGGAGAGTAGTATCTATATATTTTTATATATGAAAATATGTATGTATGTATGCATGTATGTGTGTGTAAGTAACAGGACTTAAACTCGACGATTGCCGTGCTCCTTCTGCAAATTGACGTTATTCATTACGGCACTCATATCGACCACAACAGCGTCTGTCATAGACTTGACATCGGTCTCCAATTCGGTTTGACCCTCCAATATGGGATTGTGTCCATTGGGTGTACTGGCGAGTAAGTCCTGAACGTAGGTAAGAGAATTGAGTGTAAGTAAAGCGTAACAAACTTCTGTAAAAACATCATAGCATAAATTGTTAATGAGAAAGAATAGACTACACATGAGCGAAACGACACCGACCGAGCAGCACACGAGCAGCGCGTAAGGCCCGACCACATTATTGTACGCATCTGTAAGCGAACTTTTAGTGATTTCAATCTGACACTGCAACTGTTTACCTTTCAGTACGTTTACCTCTCAATGTGTGAGAATTACAGAGCGAGAGAGAGACAGAGAGCTCTTTATGGCAGCCCAACCCACACCAATTAATATTACCTGATAATTGACAGCAGCCGCATCAAGAGCCATAAGTTCCTTGCGTGAGAGCTCCTCGACGACGGCGGCAGCATAACAGTCACCTAACATATTGTTAGTGGTGCGTATGCGATCGCTATAAACGAGTGAGTGAGCGAGTTAGCAGTGTAAAGCATAGCAATATTGCGCCGCGCCTACTTACACAAACCAGTCAACGGCGAAAAGTAGCGTAACATCCTGTACGGGAGCATCAATAGCGGTAAGCACAACGAGTAGCAACACGAGTGCTGCGCTTGGCACACTGGCCGAACTCATCGAGGCTGCGGTCGATGTGAGTAGCACAGTGACGAGTTCACCGAATCCGAGTGTCATACCGCTCATCTGAGCTATGAAGATCGATGCGACGGAAATGTAAAGTGCTGTGCCGTCCATGTTGATGTTGCAGCCAATCGGCAACACGAAGCGTGTGATGCGCTGATCAACACGCAACTTCTCATTCATGCAGCGGAATGTGATCGGTAGAGCGGCAGCACTGCAGTTGAAGAAGAACGATGACAATCGGTCCAAACAGGTCGAGTCCATAAGGTTCGATTGATATCAGTTCCATGCGAATTCGATTGAAGTTTGAAGTTTGATACATTTCGTTTCAGTTTGGTTTAGTGCAGTTCCAGTTCGAAGTGGTTCGATTCGGTTTGATTCAGTTCCAACAGAGTTGGTTGCGAGTTCGATGCGAGTTGATGCGCATCAATTTCGAGCGTTGAATATCACAGTTGAGTGTTAAAGTTGAGTATCACATATTTTGGTTTCAGTTTCGTTTGTTTTGGGATTTTTTGGTTTTGGTTTGGTTTTTTTTTAAATTTGTTTTTTTTTTCAGTTGAAAATCAAAAATCATTGGAAATCAAAATCATTGGAAACCAAAAAGAAGGAAAAAATACTTGTAGCATGTTAAAGTGTTTGTAAAACGAACGATCGATTTTTGTAGGAAAATCGTCGTCATTGTTGTTCATATAATAATTAATTCTCTATTTAAATTTTTCTTTGTTTTCACGTCATTGCGTGAAAATGCAAAAGAAAACAGAGACAGATAGAGAGAGAGAGACAAAGAAGGCGAGAGACAAAGAGTCCCTCATAGCAAAATTCAGTGAAATATTCGCTTACGTTGAGGCTGTCGCAAATGCGGTCAGCATAGCCTGCATCAGGCCGGCGTAGAACTTGTAGGGATTACGTCGCACAAACACAAAATATATTGCCGGCATGATGACCAACTGATAGAACACGATGCCAATGGCGACCGTGAAGATGAACCAGACGAGCTGCGCCATCACGAGACTAAGATCGGCCACGCCGAGTATCTTGCCCGCAATAACCGAGCTAATGCCGATGGGTGTCAGCCACATAACACAGGATACCATCTTCATGACCACCTCAAAGACAGCTGCGAAGAAATCGATAACCACTTGACCCTTGCTGCCGATTGTGCCCAGGAATGTGCCAAAGACCAGACAGAAAAAGACGATACCCAGAGTGTTGGTGCCGCTGCGGTATTGCACCTCACGTTGTAGCGTCACTTCAACAATCTCATCGGATTGGCGTTGCGTCTCCAAGCCGGTAACCAAATCGATGCTGGTCTCGTTCAGAGTGTCATTGAGAGTGTGAAGAATTGTGGTCTTTGGAATATAAACGGTGTGCGCTTGTTGAAAGGAAGCCTGGAAAAGGTTGTCCGGGAATACATTTCTGTAGAGTGTAATCAACAAGGAATAATTATTAGTAAAACACTAACACAAATACTTTAATAAAAAATTGGCTCCTGTCAAATACTTAACTATCTTAATCATGAGGAGTTGTAGAGTAATCAAGAGGGACAGTATTTTCAAGAAGTGATAAAAAGTGTGGTCTCGAGAAAACCGTTTGGTGTGGTGTACGTACATTACTAGAGTTTTTCACTGTATCATATACTTGGAGTTTCATGGAACACATGACCATTTAAGTGTTATACAGAGCATGACCTTTTCTCTAGCACTCAGCTTGGTTGTAATATTGGTCATGTGCTTCCCTGTTATATAGTTGTAATGACTTTTGTGTCAAACGTTTTAACTACCACATAGAAGATGAAGGCAAAAGACACGCGGTTCAAAGGTTTAATTTCGGCGGCGACCAACTCATGGCTAATGGCGACAATAAGTTTTTAGTATTAATAGTCCAAGAAAATATTATTAGATTATAAACCAAGCTGTATGTCCCTACAATTAATGGTCAACCATGTATAAATAATTAAGAAAAGTCACTCGGAGGAGTAAGGCAGGATAGAAATAGCTTAATAGATAAAAAGTTCTATCGTTCCTCACTTTAACTACTACATTTATGAAAGTGAGAAATAAACCAGACTTATACCCCATGACGTGTTGATCCAAGACATTGTAAATAAAGGCATTGAGGAGATTGGTTTAAAGTTGAATGCGATAAGAACGTGACGAGAAGGTGATTTCATGATCTCTCATCCAGGGTCAAATTCATTCCAAAACAGCGAACCATTCCGAAAATCTTTGAAATGGCTAGTCCCTTAGTCGTCTATACAGATGACAGGGATCGCCAAGGGAACATAAGGCTGTGTATATCGGTGTATTTGTTGCAAGGATCTTTGTCTGGCTAACACAAACTTTCTACTGATCTATATATAATATACTATACTAATTATACTTGTGTTTCTGAAAGACTACAAAAGGCAGCAACCACAAACTTACAACTATTTTCACAACTCGACTCACCTTCCCAGATCCAAAAGACTATCGAGTAAGTTGGCAGCACGCTTATCATGCATACGATCATTGGCACTATGCAAGTCTGTATTACCCGGATGAATCAACAGTACAAGAGCAATGCCGAGCGCCGCATTGAAGAAAGAAGTCGTCGCGAAGTAGACCAGAGTTCTCAAAGCGATTTTGCCATTCATGCGTGCATTCAAACTCGCCGAACCGGCAATCAAACTCGAGATGACCAACGGCAAAATCATCAACTTCAGAATGCGCATGAAGAGCTCGCCGGGATAGGAAATCAGCATTACCGAGTCGGCGTGCAATTCGAGTGGACGCAACGAGAGACCTGTGGGTAATAATAAAATAGACGATGTTAATCACACGCCACGCCTGGCAAGGATAATCAACACTACTCAGTTGCACTTTAATTGCTATTTCAATGGCATTATTGCCACCCACGCCCGCTAAACGTACACTGTCACTTTGGCATTTATGAAAGTGTTAAGGACACTTTCACTGTCAGGGCTGAATGTGGATAACGCAGCGCACGCCCACAAATTGTTATGTCACTTTGATAAAATGTAGCAGTGGGCTGCTCCAAGCCAGGGTGTAGACGTGATAATACTCGTGGGTGACTGCTGACTGCTGTTGCTTTGGAGGTTGTTGTTGTTAATTAACTTGGCACGACTTAGTCGCCTAATGGGTCGTCTGCTTGCTTGCTGAACCCATGATTTAACGACATTTTCTAAAGGTTGGTAGCCGAAGTAATTTGAATGAACACACAACCCCAAAAGCAAGCACCGCCAAGCCTAAGCCAAATTAGATTACAGAACTTAATGCTTAACTTATTAACAAGGTCAACTGGAAAATTCAGCGCCGTGAGCTAGCCGCGCTGGTTGCACTACGCTTGCAAAATGCAGGTTTTATTGATTTTAGAAAACCACTTTGAGCTACCAACACTACCACTACCACTAGCACTAACACTAGCACTACCACTACCACTCACAATTGAGCTAAACTTAACCTAAATCAACTTACCCAAAATGACGCCCAGCAGCACGCCCGAGAGCGTAACAAGCAACATGAGATTGTTGCGCAGCCACTTCCGGTAGCCGGTGAGCTCGACGGGTGCTTCGCTACGCTCGGTGGTCGCCGTCTTCGGTGGCAACTCGCTGCCATTGACGGTCGACGTATTCGGTGGACCCATTTTTGCAAAGAGATAATCTGAAAATTTTTCAGATTTTTCCATTTTCACTGCAGCCCGCACAGTGGGCGTTGCGCCGGCAAATGCAACAACAGCAACAACAACAACAACAAGAAGGGAAGTCCCAAACGACGACGCTGACGCCGAGGTACAAAATGGGCGAGTGCTCTTTAAAGTCTTTAAAGGCGTTAATTGAAATTGTATTGATGATTATGACGTTGTTGATGACTTGGATGTAGTTGTTAATAATGAAGAGTGTTGGCTTTAGGGTAGTTGGGATCAATGGAGCGTGCTTTAATTACTTTCCGGTGTCGCCACTCTAAGACAGCGTTTCAGCCATTTTCGGCTGGTCGTTCGTTTCAATTAAATTCGTTGCGCGTTTTTTGTTTTGTTTTTTGCTTTGCTTTTCGCCTTCCACTGATCTATTGATTTTTTAAATATTTCACGTTAAATTTGAGTATGTTTATTAGATACGCCATTGATTATGCACGCCTTTGTTTCTATACGGCCGGAAAGAGGTGGTGTGCTGCTATCGTTGCGCTAATGCTGCCTTGCACGTTCTCTGTGGTTTGCCTGCTGCTGCTGCTCGCTTGTATGTTACCGATGCGGTGCGGTCTTCTTTTGCTGCAGCACAAGTCTGCTGACGTTTGTAGAAGCGTCCTGGACCTCTACTAGTAAATGTTGCTGAAGTAGCGGCTCCGTTGTTGTGGCTTTTCTTAAAGCTTTCACTTGAATTCTATGAAAATTTGCTCTTGGCAAAAAGCAGTTGCCACTTGGTGGGACGGTGTTTGGTGGGCTAGTCGCACTACGCTTGATTTATGCAATTAATTTATTGCTTTAATACGTTTTTGGCAAAACTTTCTTTTTTGCTTTCCAAGTTCTTCTTGTAAAACTTTTGCCTTCTTCACTCAATGCCGTTGCGAAAATCAATATCTTTTGCAGAGTCTTTGTCTGCTGCGCTCGAGTCGAAGTCACAAACGAAATCTGTGTCAAGCGCTATGCAAAAACTGCAGCCAATCTCAGTTCTGCCTTTTTTTTTTTGTGTGTATTTTCAAATCCACCAAATACACAAACTTGGGCGGGGCCTATTACAAGCTGTAGAAAATTACACTTTTTTGACGAGTTTTTCACGCTTGAATTACTTAAAAAACATTAACTTCTCAATTATTAAACACGTGAAATTTGCAGTTTTTCTTAGGTTTTTTTTTTTCTTTTCGCCTTACAATCAACAAAAATTTTCTCACACCCTAAAAAAACACTTTGAAGGTTTTCTTTTCTCGCTAACTTTTCCGCTTGCCAAGCCAAACGTCGACTTCGAACTTACTCCTGCGAATGAGCGCAATACGCGTTGGCCAGCCACATTTATAGACGCCCTAGCATATCTCCTCTCTCATGCTCAGCTGACTGGGCGCTTTGCCGGCGTCATTAATTGTGTCGTTCGGCTTAGAGTCGAGTATAGTGAGTGCTCTCTCACAGTACTCACACGCCTTTTTCCCCGCTTTCTAGCTTGCTCTCTTTCAGCAGTTCCGTTATGAGTGTGACTCTGTATTATAGCAAAGGATTGGTCTGAAGTTATACTCTGGTAGCGTAGCGTCATACAAATCAATAAAAAAATATATATTTCGTTTCTACGAACAATTCGCTGTTGCTCCGCTTCACTCCGGAGCTACGCACTTTTCTGACTGACTGACAGTTGTAATTAGCATTATGCGGAAAATTCCATTGACTAACACGCAAAAAAGAGCACCACCAAACATGAAATTATTAGCTCGTTTTCCATTTTGGCTTATTCGATTTCAAGGCTTTCATATTGTCTTTCGACCAACTCGAAATTTATTTCGCTTTTATTTGTTTGAATTTTTTTACTTCTTTTTATTTCTTTTGTTGCTGTTTTATTTTTGTGGTCATTCTATGCCGTGACTTCTTGAGTCCGCGGACGCTTAGCTAAGACACCCACCCATGTACGAATTCAAATAAATGTCAATTATAATTTGCAACTCATACTTGAGTTCATTTGCTGCGCCTTCGAGCCTTGCTCAATTTCGCAAATTACTCTTGGAAGTAGTTTATTGCGTTTTTTGTCGGTCTCATCGCTGCTATTACGTTACGTCCTGATCCTTGCCACTAGCGTTGCAGTTATTATTATATTGTTGTTACGCAATTCCATTTAATGATTGCGTTAATTGATTTCATTTATTATGTGACGCGACAGTTCACAAGTCTGAAATTACTCAAGGGATAATTAAAGAATTGCAAGGAGTTACATAGTTTCGCAGAGCATGGAGGATGAATGCTAGTCTGAATTGAAATAGGAACACCGCCCGAAAAGAAATCATTTCAAACTCTTGAATTGGCATGAACTCTTCATATAACAGAACACGTCTTGTCATCAAATTGAATAGAATTAATTTAAATGTAATATATTGAAAACTACCCGAAAATAACACTTCTGTTAAGCGAACACAGCTCTTGAGCTGTAGGTGCTCAACTACTAACACTTTTTAGTACAACTTAGGTCCCTTTGGACGAACCGATGTCCAGTCATATCCATGTCGGTCGGTTATCTTTGGTAGAAAAATATTGGGTGATTGTGAATTTTCCTGGAAGGGAATTTCGCCCTAAATATAATATGGGAGAAACTCTAAAATTACTTTTTATTCCCATAAAATATATTATACTGGACGGCCTCTGTGTTACCACCATTTCGGTATCGGTTAACTCGCATCATAATCTCTATCGTTCGTGGAAATTGTCATTGGAATTTTAAATATAAATAGCACGCAGACCATTGTAAACGCAAATGAAATCATGAGGTAAATGTTAACCTCCTAAATGTATGTAATCATTTGAAAGTAATGACTCTTTGCACTCGAAAAGATTTGTTTCCGAGAATTCTATTATAAACCTTCTAACTAAGACGCAATTTGGCGCATACGCGGTTGAATATAAACCAACGATAATTCCGTGGGATAATTTACATTATTACCATTAAAGTTAACAATAACCCAAATTAAGTATTTATAGGCTAGTAGACCACAAATCGATTGGTCGGACATTTGAATTGGGCCATCTTACGTAGTTATTTAATAATAACTTTTGAAAATTGATTGTCTTCTCAGCAATCACAGCGTAATGCCCCACGTCGATTACTATAAATAATTTATAATTGACGCATTATCCTTCATTCGCTTTAGGTTCTGCCAAATACAATTTTGAAGACCCTTTTCAAAGACCCCTTTCAACTGAAACAGAATACTCAAACAACAAAATATAAAAATAAAAAATAAAAAAATGCATTACAATATTTACGAGGGTGCATCATAACTTATTGAGTCTAAATCTTAAGGTTTTTCTAAAATTCAGAAGCCCTAACCACGGCATTGAATCAGAACATCAACAAAACCTTATAAGAAAGTCGCAGGTAAACGCGAAATTTTGTGGCTTGGCTGCGAAGGGTTCAATATAAACAAAGAAGTACTCAGTGAATATAATCATGAGAAATATTGGCTGTGCTTCCATGTGGATAGAATAGCCTCCTTCAATTTTATCGAAGTACACCTTAGCAACAACCATAAGCAGATGATAAAATTACTACACCATGAATACCCCTCCGAACCCATGGGTTCAAATATTACACGCAAAACAACTCTAATTGGGCAACAGTTTCCGTATGTCATTTGAACTTGATTGGGTTCCCCACCGACTACAATTGATAGAATAATAGCCGGATATCTTTGAAAGACACGAAAAATGATTTTGCAACAGGACAATGCGCGTCTGTACATCGTAAAACCGGACAAAATATACGCTGAATTTATCAAATACGGGTTCTTAGCGCACACGGCGTATTCCCTAGGTATTGATCAGTCTGATTATCAATTGTTTCGATAGCTGATTTGTAGCCTGTCTAAGCTCACTTTTCATAAACTTTGCGAAAATGAAACGATTAGTGAATTGCATCTAAAGACGAGATATCCTTTCCACGTCGTCTTTGTCTTCTGAACAAAAGTTAGGAAAAAGTAGTGGCTACCGATGGATAATACTTTTAAAAACAAGTTACGAATAATTCGAATAAAATATTGTGCATTATTTATTTTTAAAAACTCTTCTAAATACTGCGTCACGCTGCTAATCAATTCGTACAATTTAGTACAGCCAAAATAGCACGCCATTATGAATTTCACACTCGTCAAGACGTAAATACAAAATTGCACATTTCAGGCAGATCCGTGGAGTTGAAGCCGATATTAAAACAATAAAGTTCATTTTTTGACGCGCACTCAAGCGACGTCGAGCAACTTCCTACGTCCTTGGAATTACTATATTCTTACACAATTTGCTGGGCTTCGAGTGCCTCTGCACCAGCAGCGTTAGTTGTGCAACAATAATTGATGTTGTAGTTGATGTTTATGGCAGGGACTGGCTGTAATGGCGCTTCAAGTGTGTGGCAGCGGTTGTCACAAATCGATTGATGGAATTTTATTTTGGCGCTAAGGCGCTTGAATAACAAATCAAGAAGTGTATTAGGTGTGCCTAGCTGCTTTATTTCACATATTTAAAAGCATTGACAGAAAATCATTATATAGTTGTACATATTAACCCATTAGATGTTACCACTTTTCACCGCACAACCAAAGCACATAATTTTAGGCCAAAGCTTATCGATGAGACTTTGCTTCACGGTCAATTGAAATGAAAGTCAGCAGACGCGTTAATCACCAACGAAAATCTATTACACATTTTGTGCGAGGGGATTTTTAATAAATTAAAAGCAGAAATACAAATAAGAAGACAAATTGTCATTTCACATACAACACTTGGGACACACGCCAAAAATTGTTGATATTTAAAGGTGTCCCCTTGCGTTGGTTGCCTTAGTTTTTGTCGTCCAATTTTGTCGTCAAATTTTTGTCGTCCATTTTTGTCGATTATTGTCGCATGTCTAAATTTATTATAAAAACGCCTCATGTGGATTTCCCGATTATACTGGTCAGCGGCGGTGATGGCCGTACATTTGTCCGTATGTCCATTTGCCATTTGCCTGTATGGTAAACGACGTCATGGCGATTTGGTGCCAAAAACCCTTTGACTTTTCAATTCTATGCGGCTCGGCGCATTTTTGCTTAATTGCGCGATTCGTGTGAGACTGAAAAATGTATTTTTGATTTTCAAAACAAGTTTTCAAGTAGTGCAGATTTTCATAATTTCACATTTTAAAATTTTTTATATTTTTTTTTATTGACTCTTCCGGTGCGATTTAGAAACTTCGCGTATTCATATTCTGCATTTAATAAAACAAACGCTCATCGTCTGCAAGAAGTTATGTTGTTGATAATAATGATGTTGACAATGCTAATAATGATGATTTCATTATTAGCTTATTTATTGCAAGTAGCACATTAATTCAGTCGATTGCTTTTGTCAACTCTTGTTTGCCCATCAACGAAATGAGTGCTTGACATGCAAAACAAATTCAAATTAAAACAAATCCGTAGACGCTTCAAGCAATCACAGACAAAAGGAATCCCATTCAATCCAATTTGGCTAAGACCATTTTAACTGATTTGTTTGTCATACGTTTGCCTCCCCCATTGCGTGGCGCCACAGGCATGGCAAAACGTTGCATGCCTTGTCTTTATTGCCTTGCGTTGCCTGCTGAGTGCAACATTCTTGTGTATTTTAGTTGTTGCCCTAAATGCTGCTATCTTAATTATTGTTGTTGTTGGTAGCTGTTGTTGTTTACAGCATTTAAAGGCGCGCAACAGCACACGTTGGCAACAACTACCAAAGGTCATTGTCAAGGCTAATGCAGGTTAATGTGTCGTTTGTTACAATTTTGTGGCATTTGCTCTTCTTTGCCTTCTTCTAGTTGCTAGCTGAGATTTTATTCTTCATTGCACTTTACACGCTACACAGCACACTTGTTATATAAATATTTTTCCCTGCTTTTCCCTGGGTGGCGTGCTTTCTTCAGCTGTGAAAATCTGCTGGTGCGTGCTCCTCTCTTCCCAGCTTGTTTTTGCCTTCGTTATTTTGCCTTTTGCCACTTTAATTGCCTGTTTGTCGCTGTTAATCGGCGTTGGGCTGCCCACCAAGGGGTTGGCGTGTTGCTTATACAATGTTGTTATATCTTGAAAATACCTGCATTATTTCAAGTTGCGGCTTAGAATTGTTTACAAAATCAACAGACACAGCAAATTATTGAATTTTGCATAAGCTTTTCATGGGGGAGGTAACGAATCAGCTAACGAAATGTTTTCTAAAATTTTTTAGCGTTATGAGAGTTACTCAAGCATATATGGGTAACTATACGCTATAGTAAATGGGTACTATATACTATATGGTAATATATATACCATATAATATACTATACTATATGGTAATTGGGTGGTAACTATACGCTCTCAGCCGTCAGGTTCGCAGGGGTGCCGTAAGTGTTTACACTGCTGCTAATTTGAATATGTGCGGACTCTGTATACCCGTCGATCTTCAGTTTTAATCACAACTAACAGAGTATAGGACTCTGTTGTGGATTACCTCCTCTCTCGTCTACTATTGCTAATTTTTATTGTCCAATGAAAATATTTTAACGCCCGCGATGCTACCCCACCAAATTTCTGTACACCTCTTTAGCTCGGAGATGACCCTTTGTGAGTTTTACGGAGAGGATAACCGACATGAAGGAACCGTGTTATTTTTCTATAACTTCTTGGCGCATAAGCGCGCAAATTAGATGAGTGTAAGCTGACACTCATCTAATATCTACAAATCAGGGGCATATTAAGGCAGCTCTAAAACAAGATCTCTTTAGTGTAGCATCACTAGAGTTTTCCAAAAGCCAAAAGTATACATCCCTTTAAATTGCTAGAAACAGTAAAACTGATGTAGAAGGCCAGCATCGATTTTGCTATCGAAGAGTCGAACGACAATTTAAAGTCGGAGAAGAAAATCTTAGACGAAAAAACGTCGCTATTGTCTCAGTAATAGTAATGAGAGCGTAGGTCACAGAAGACCGCTTTTGGTCGTACATTAATCTATAGTTGTCTTAGATAGATAAACTTAAGAGGAACTTGTTGTGTTTTTAAAGCATTTATTTAACTCAATCTGTTTGTGTGCGTCAAATTTTGTAATTGAAATTTTGCCTACTAACTGTTGACCGATTGATCTGAAGTTTGGCACACAACTCTGGTTCTGATGACAATACAATTATTAAACGATTTTAGTTCTATAAAATGAAATAAAATTTTATATCTTCATTGAGAAACCTAATTCAATACTTCTGGTTGCGAAATAATGTCGTTTCTAGATATCAGATACTGTTTTATTAGACACGTCACTTAATTCAACGAAGAAAAAAAAGATTTTTTTAATCAAATCATATTTATCCCGTATTTTAATTAACAGCTCTCTATGTGGTGGTATACATTTATAAAATAAAGTTAACTAAAGCAATAAATGGGAAACCGGTTGTGGTGTAATCTTAGATGTGATATTTGGCGCACATATTCAAGTTGTCAAAGATAAAATGATGCAAGGTTAATGAAGTCGCCAACTGCTTAATGCAAGTTTAAGCACAGCACTTCATCGAATACAGCGATTTTCGAAGTTATTTTCAAGGTTGCAATTTGCTTGGTTGTCGTTGTTGCTGTTGTTGTTATTGTTTTTGTCGACATTTTCTCGCACATTGTCACTTACCTCTGACGATTGAGCAAATTTTAGCCAGGTTTGCGTTTTTGCTTTTAACTACTTAACAACAAATTGAAGAATATACTCGACTTCGTTACTATTTTTGGCTTTGTCGCTGTCGCTGTTGCACTCGTTCTCGTTCTCGTCCTCGCACTCCTTTGCGTTGTGTGGCCGCACGTGGCTTATGCGTAATCCGAATCTAAATGTTCGCTAAAGCCGTCAATTTCACCAAATTCCGCAGCAATTTCAGCTGCAGTTGCATTAACAATTTAAGTATACGTTGCACTGCTGTAGCCGTTTTAGTGGCTTTCCTTAACTGCTGCCCGAAAGAAACAGAAAGTTCAGGAAATTATTTTGAACAATTGGCACAGGTGAAGATTTTTATTTCTTTGTTTCTTTTACTGTTTATGTGCTGTAAAAAGCTAGCATTACGCGCTAGCAACCCCCTACGAAAGCCAATGCGTCTAAGCTTCGCTTGCAAATTGAATTATGAACAGCGAAACGAGGGGAACTTTGCTGTGCAACAGTTCGGCTTAAGTTGTCAGACGCAACTGACATGTTTTGCATATATTTCTAAAAAAAAATTTGTTTTTCCCTTTTTTATTATTATTTGTTTTTTTTATAATATACAGTGACTTAGTAGTTTGCAGCTTTGTTTGTTTCTCGCATTCGGTTAAATAAGCTGCACGTGTGTGGACGCTATGCAGCCACATGGCACATGGCATCGATTGATTTTGTGACATTTTCTGTGTGTATGCCTCAAACCTGTGTTAGCCCTTGGGGTATTCTTTGAAACAACAATTGTTTTTATCACGCAATAATGCATATAGTATTACATAAATTGAAAATTAATTTCCCACAATGACCACAAGAAACTAATCAAAAAATCAATTTTCATTGTTACTGCAAGAAGGTCTACGCTTTATCTGATTACCTCTCATATGACAAAGCAAAACAAAACAATGTGGCCATGATCCATAAAAGGTTATTCTACACTTAAGGGTTAAAGCTACCTCAATGCAGTTCGTAAACTCGCACGCATTTCAGAAATTAATTAGCGGCTAAGGTGAGAGTGTGTCGAACTTAGCAGACAATTATTTTGTTCGCAGCAGCAGTAGTACTTCTAAACAACGAAAAAAACTATGTATATAATTTATGAAATATTTATACAACGTCACATACCCCTGAACAATTATTCTGGAGAATCTTGATTTTATGTTTTCATTATCAATAGGTCATTATTTTTTGTGCATCAAGGCACTCATTTACTCATAAGTATGTTTCACATATTCCAAAGTGGCAGCTTGAGTACCATTTTTTAATAATGGCTGAACACTTGTGAACGCTTAGCTGTTTAGAATTGTTTATATTTTTTATTATGTGAAATTTATTTTTTTTAATTTAAAAAATATTTTTTTTAATGTTTTTTTATATATATATATATATATATATATATATTTTTTTTTTGAGTAATATGAGCAATAAGCATAGACTGTGACATGTTGGAATATACTAATAAATTGAACTGGTTGAGAAATAAACATTGTTAGAGCACGCGCAACTCTTCAGAATGCTGATTTGTAAAGCGTCTGTGAATCGCACAGGTGACAGGCACAGGCATATATCAGTTGTACGTGCTTATATTTTCGCTTCAAAAACTGTTGTCGTAAACAATAAAATTATATTTCGAAAACACAAAAAAAAAATCATTTTTCCATTTAATAACGACTAATTGCCGTAACATTTGTTGATATATGGAACTAACATAAAAAATGTTTAAACTTTTTTTCTTTAATGTGCCCTCTAATATTATATTTTATAACATCTACACTCATCGATTACTCAATCAAAATATGCATGTTTATTATAATAAGTATAATAAGCACTTACTACTCAGGGGAAAACCATCTTTCAATGGATTCCCATGGTTGTTCCAATTGAATAAATTAAGCTGATCTTTTTTTTTACTATATGAGTGTGCATCTTTCTCAACCCTGACAAAATTCTGTCACGGTTAAATCATGAATGAAGAATAAATATATTTGGTCATTAATGTACCTTTTGTCATACATAATTCCACATGAAATGCTTCATTACATTGCTTGATCTGTATAAACGCTCACATGCTAAAGGGCTCACGTAAACATTCCCACATTCGTATGTCTGTACTTGGCGCGTTTTATTATTGTGCAACCCAGCTAATGTGATAGGCAAATTTCAATTGTGAAATTTAATGTGTCATTTAAAGTGATAGAATTGAATTTGAGCTGAGAACTTTAGTTTAAGGGTAGTTACATTTCCGCCGATAAATTGTCTAAAGTCCATATTACTAATTTAATACACAAAGAGACAATGAGATATTAGAGCAGCATAAGAATAAGTATATTATTCTTGCATAGAGTGTGTTAGAGAATTTTGAAGAAAAAAAAAAAGTTAATTAAATAGTTAGCCACGGAACTTATTATGTAATATATGTCACAAAATCAATAGATATTTGTTAGTTGTTTTTTACCACTCAAGCATTTTAGGTACAATTTTAAACTTTTTTATTCATTTATTTATTAAGTTTAAGACCTAAAAACTTTGTATAATATGTTTGCTTATATTAGAATCACTCAGTTCTTCTATTTTCTTCATTAGCATTTAACACCGAAACAATTAAATTTATAATACCTTAGATCACTCAAAAGGATAATGACAGACAAAAAGTACGCCGTAGTGAGTTTTAGGACAAAGTTTGTCTTCGGCGGTGCTCAGAGCACAAACGATAAGCGACGACGATGCACGAAGAAATTTGAAATGAACGCAACGAGGCTAAGCTACAAACTGCAGAGCGATCGTAATCCCGCAGCGCACTTAAACTTCATTAGCGCGAAGCCGAGCCGAATCGAATCGAATCGAGCCGAGCCGAGCCGAGCCGAGTGAACTATCTAAGCAGAACTCAAACGAATGAGCTAAACAGCAACGAAATCACTTTGAAGGCGGTCGTCGATCACTTGACAAAATTGAAGGCGCGACGAAGAAAACTTTGCACGTCCGTCTGGGTGAAAAAGTGAGCAGCGAATGCAGAATGCAGAATGCAAAATGTGACTAAATTCAATTTGGCAAAGAAGGCACCAAATCTGCGTTTGGTTCTTCGTTTGTTTTGTATTCGTTTCACGCCGACGTTGTTTCTTGCGTCGTGCTTTGCTTTTAGAATTGGTCTGTTTTCTTATTTTTGTCGCTTTGGGGAGGCATTTTTCACTAATTTGTTGTCGTTCTTCGTTGCTCATTTTTTGCAGCGCATGTCATCGTGGGCCGTGCACCTAAGCGGGACGAAAAAGCAAACGAAAGCGAATAAGAACATAGCGTAAATCGCAAAAAGCATTGGTCCCCCCTCTTTAACACATTATACCATGCGTGGCGATGCATTCTGCTGTAGTCTATATTGAAGGAAAGTACAGGGTGTATCTAACACACTAATAAGACTTATTTCTTTTTGAAAATTATTGTGAAAATTATTTCGATAACCAATATGCTCAGGCACCTTTAGGAGACAGCATCGCTAAAACTACAAACTAAGAGTTTCGAAATCTGGAGTGTGGACTGTCACCAAAAAGTTCTCACTTCGTTATACTCTAAAGCTGGCCTTACACGACGAACATATAGCACTCATGTGATTCACTCCAGCAAATCAACAAAATTATAAAATAAACGAACATCGGTTCGTCAACAGCGCCATAAACCACGAACATGCCTTCAAACATGAGCGAATCACACGTTCGTGTTCAACGTGTATGGCCAGCTTTAGCCATTACAGATTTGAGCACTTATAAGTAGTCAGTCTAAAGCCTAGTTAAAATAAATGTAAATTTATGTTGCTTAAGTGAGAGCAAGTGCATCTTGTATATATAAACCGTCTCTTGTATCTCAAAAGTCCCTTTCATTTATGCAGAAACACTAACAGATTCGCGTTAGTAATGATCCAGGGACTCACTTAAATACTTCTGAGTTACCGATCCATATTCGAATAACATTTCGAATAACATAACAATTCTGCACTGTCGGCAAACATTGGACATTTTGAGTAGCTTTCTACAGTTGTCACACGAAGGTCTTCCATTGTCACGCTTACATAATCAAACTAACAAAAGAAGTCAAACCACTGACCATGCAGAATGAAAAGAGAGTTGATTTCTTGATCGTTGATTTATGAAACAAAAACAAATATATAAATGGATGAGTTAATTTTCGCCTCAATACAACAGTTTGTTGAGCAATAAATGCATCCACAAAGTTTCAACAATTGATTTTAGACATGAGTCAACATTGGACAATTCCGCCTTAGCAAAAAGCAGTTGCCCTTGAAACACCAGTTAATGGTGCTCACTATCGCTTTATAAAAATCCATTTTATTCTAACTTAATTGTAGCATAAATATAGAGAATATGTGTTCATAAACCAATTCAAACATTAGTTATCCTCTGGTCGTGTAATTTTGGTGTTCAGAAGCAGACCAGATAACCTGTCTCCCATACTGTATGCCTTGTGATTCCGTATTTCCTGACAAAATTCTTCCACGAATTTTGAAAAAGACTTAAGTAAAATAATTCTGTTTTAAAATGTAACCTGTATCCCCTGTATTTGAGAAAGTGCAAATAGCAGTGAAATAGCGTGGAAAATTTTTCTTTATTTTTTACTAGGTGCCACTGATCTTTTTGTTTTCAACGCAATTGAAATTTGTCTCACTTACGCGCATTCAACTAATTTTAGCAGCTCTTATGATAATATTTTTATTCATTTATTTATTTTGGTGGGCTCAAAAAGTGCGCTTCCCTTAGCTGAGACTGCTAAGTGTATTCGCTGTGTGTGTACGACTTTCATTCAATTGATTTGTTTATATCCAAAAATGTGCACAAAGACGAAGGCGAATGACACAAAGTCTGAGGTTAATTGGAAAATTGGGCCGCGTGAAGCAGATTCATTTTATTATTATTTATTACTATTATTATTATTTTTTTTCGTTTTATTTATTTAGTTTTTGTTCACAAAACTGTATTTTGCTTGCCGATTGTCCAGCCGTCAATTTCTTGTATAACCCGTAGACCCACTACCGGTACTCTGTTTTCGTACAACTTTGTTTCAACGAAATTCAGCAAATTAATTTAATTTTTCAATTTTACTTAAAACAGACCCAATTTAATTTATGTTGGCAATTGCCTGCCTCAATATCTCATTAAGAGTGCACGTTTTTAAATTTAACTCGACATTTGCTTAACAACTGCAACTATTTCGTTGACAAAGGCATCATCATTCTTGGTTGCTCTTTTCAAATATTTTTAGACTTATTGTGTAATAAATTTCGTTGTCAGTTTGGTAAAATTTTTAGTTTTTTTAATTTTATTATATTTAATTTTTAGGATGCAATTTTTAGCCTCTTGCAGTTGTCGAACGATTTTTTTAATTTTTTTTTTCAAGTGCAATGTCAACCAGATACCAATTTGTTATAAATGGGCGTCAGACATTGAAATAGCTGAGAGGTAAGCGGTGAGCTAAAACAAATATTTAATGACATCACACATTTTGCATATAGTCGGCGAGCAATTTAAATAGTTAAATAGATTAATAGCTAATTTGATTATATTTTTGGCTATCAGACTAAAATGGCAGTGGTTTGCCAAAACAGCTCACTCGGGTCGTTAGGAAAACAAGGGAAAACCAATTAATTTATTTTTTTTTGCTTTTTCTTTCCATTTTTCAACATAATCACCGTTTAGCTCTATACATTTTACCAGGCCTTTTTTTAAATTTATTAAGCCATCAAAAAAGTACAATTTGCCTAAAATTCTCAGTAAGCGCATTTGATCGATGTAAGTTTTGTGCATCGCATCGAGTCATTAGGCACGTGTTCAATAATTTTTTATATAATACACAATTTCTCTGTGTTATCAAAATAAGGGCAGTGTGACATGAGATACGATATCACGTCTAATTACGGCTCATAAAATATAATAACTTGACTAAACTGTTATAACCAACCACAACGCTGTGTTCAACACATATTCAGATAGTTTATCTAATAGGCGCTACTCATTTATCTAATTAACATAATTTATGCAAATTGAAAAGGCTATATCAAGTGCAATGTCATTATCTAATATAATGATATACAGCGGTGGGTGAGGTTCAATTGAGAATTATTATACTTTTAGGAAATTATGTGTCATTTTTTTAGAAAAAATATTAGCAACCAACAAACTTATTATTAAAAATAAATCTTTGAAGCAGTGTCCCAACATTTACACTATAATATACATACATACATACATCGTTGCAGTTACGCATCAAACGGGAATTTGCCAATAATCAGATTGAGCACTGCACCTGGCATACTCAAATGCAGCCATGACGCTGCTGAGTGACGTCGTTGGCCGCATTTTTAGTCGCATTCGCACTCGCACTCAGCGTGAGCAAACGGAACGTTGCTAGCGGAAAAGCATGACGACGCTCGCCTTTGCGTGCAATGACACCGAGCAGCTGTCTTTGTTTACGGTCTATCCTTGTCGCGCCTTGAGACAGCGAATGCACGAAGCTCAACAGCTGCCGTTTTGTTTACGATGCATCTCGCTTAGGCGTAGGCCAGTGCAAAGCACTCGCTTGCTTGCTTGCACCTCAATACGAATTGGGGACACGCGAGTCTCTCTTCGAAGGTTCCCCAGCCAACGTTTGACATGCGCCGTTTTGACTGAATACCCACTCATTTTGTGGCGTTCCAAATATCCGAATATTTATGGGGCGCAAATTATGGCTGCTACTCGAGGGTTTCAACGGCAGGTGCGTGTATTGAATGCGTAGAGCTTTATAAGCACAGTGTACTTTCAAAGCTCTGCTGCCCTTAATGTAAAAAAAAGTGAAATGCTTTTTGCTGTTTGTGTGTGTGAAATTTGAAATCAGCTACCGGTGAAAGCGTTCTTGACCTACGCCTACTCTTACCTGCATATTATTCTATTTGAAGCAGTTCGCAGAACTGGTTGAATAAAAATTTAATTGTAACTGTTTAAGCCGGAGCAGCTGAAGAATATTCGTCCCTTTTGAATTCGAAACATTGCAAATATTACTTTACAGTGCTTTCAATCAATATTTATTTAGGCCTATAAAAACTGTTAGAAGAAGAAGCCTTTCGCTCCGTTACACCTTCGCTATGTACGAGTGCAGTAGAAAGTTTGAAAGAACCTTCTTAGCACTTGCCCTCTCTGAGAAGGTCTTCGGTTTTAGCTACTTCTTCGTCAGTGCACGGCGGAATCTTAAGATCGTGCGTCAATTCGGGGTTGGACGAGACCTGAACCTAGTGAATCACATTACTATATTAAAAGTAAATTGAATTCATGAATTCATTATTTAAATTATTTGCTCAAGAAAAATATTTCCACAGCCGGCCAGTATCCGTATAAAGCTCAATCACGTATAAGTAGTCGAGAGATTTGCATTCTTTGAAATTTATTAATTTAAATTTATATTAATTGTTTTTAACCAACAGCAGTGAACCCACAAAATAAATCGACCAAACGGTTGTCAAGGTCAGCTCTTCTTATCTAGCTGATCAGGAATATGTTTGGTGACCTCCGATTTGTCTGTCCTACACAGTGATAAAAACTTCATGACCACGATAGAATATATTCACTGCGCGGAGAGTAATAAAAACATAGAACAGCACATCATTTAAAAAACAATATATATTGTGGCAAGAGCAAAATACTTCATAAAAATTACAATATAAATATTGTAGCTAAATATGGCACAAAATAATTACCATTTATTTTAATATTGTGCTCTTCAAAACTTTCAACCATTAATATCTTAAAATAATTTCAAAAATAATTTTCAAAAAAAAAATAAATAAATACATAAATAAATAAAAATAATAATAACAATGCAATAAAATTCATAAAAAGCCAAATAACAAAAATCGCCTTTCTCGTGTCTAATTTGTGTGCAGACTAATTTAATTACTAAATACGAGCGAGTCAAAGCGAAGCAGATGAAAACTTCGTGCCGAAAGGCCTTTTAATTATATCGAAATTTGTTTTGCAAATGGCAAAGTGCAAAGTATGTGGAAATTAAGCGATTTTCGTTAATTAATATTAAACCAATATGAAACCTTCATCGACAAACGTTTACTCGTACCTCCCGCGGAATTCATATAATTGCTGAACAAATGTAAAATAAACTGGCATCTGTTCTTATGCCAACATAGAAGCAAAGCGAGTAGAGCGATGTTAATCACAAACAGATTTAAGCAGGCAGCTCCTGAACTGCTTTATTTTCATTCAAAGTTTTTGGTTTTGGTAGAAATACCTCATCTGCATACAAAAACTTTACAAATAAAAGAGTTTTTCGAAACAAAAGTCTGAGTGTATAAATAGAGTTATTTTCTTTATAGTTCACATTTTTCGAGACAGTCGAGAAAAACAAAACCAAACAAAAAAATATTTTAAAATATAATTAATTTATGTGTCAGGTGTAGAACTGGTTTATGCCTTTTCATCCACCAAAATGCAAAGAACAACCGTGGCAGGCATCATAACCACCAACATCTTTTTCATTTTCTTCATTTTAATCTTCAACGTCACCACCAGCATTGGAACTGAAGCCGGAGCTGTCATCAACTCAACTTATACCGATGAAGTGCGGTTGAATTACACTCTATAAAAATTCTTTAATACGCTCCACCAAGCACTGAGAAGGCCGCTTTTGTTTTTGAGGAATTTTGTAAATTTTTGTTGTAATTCAAAAAGTTTGTAGAAAAACAAAAACAAACCAAAAAATATTTACTGGAACTTTTTTCATTCGAGTTTTAGCACTCTACTTTATTCTCATTTATTTTATTTCTTTTATTTTTTTAATTTGTTTATTTATTTATTTTTTTGTATTGAGTCGCTGATAAAGCCGTTGATAGCAGGTGTTAATTGGTTTTCACCAGCTTGGTTTCTTCTCTTTTTCTCTGCTGATTTGCAGTCATAATGAAACCATCGGCTTCAGACTATGATACTTCAGATGAGAAAAGCTTAAATATAATTAAATCGTTTTTCAGACTTTTTATGGATTAAAAATAAAGCCTAACGAATAAAGTGTGAAAGAAATAAATGAAAAATTTGACGCTAGACGCTTGAAGCAAATTAATCACAAGAGCAGAGCAGATATTTGAAGAGGGTGCCAATGATGAGATTTGCTGGCTCCTAGCGTGCTCTTGTGTCGGTAACAAGAACCAAACACATTACACTAGCAGGAAATAAGTCATTTCTGCTCTACACAACATAAGCCCAAACACATCAGCAAACTGCAATACAGCAACAAAAATAATAACAACAGCGCCAAAAAGCGTGAAATAAACACAGGTGCGAATGTGCAAAAGTTTTTGTTGTTGTTGTTGTTATTGTTGTGCGTGTAACATAATTGAATTCCTGATATTAAGTGTTGTTAAGTGGAAAAACCAACCAACGAGCAAGCAAAGTGCCGAGCGCACGCTTTCACACACAAGAAAGTTCGAATGATGCCACAAAGTATGCAGCGATTTTATTTCATTTACGTTCAATGAATGTACACATACTCACGCATGCCTGAGCGTACGAGCAATCTTGTTGTGTACGTTTGGGCGAACGTGTGTGAGCGAGTCAGATAGTAGGCAGCTATAAAACGAGCATGCAGAAGCAGGGAAGTATGCACGAGTCTTCTTTCAGTTGCACTGTTGTCGAGAAGGTTTATTGCAAGGTTGTTTGGATGATCAGTTAGTCTATTCATGTACCGCTGACTATATCGATTGATTTCCTCTGATACCCAAGGAAATTTGAGTTCTTCATGAATTTCGTGATTACTCGTTTTATGAAATAAAAATAATAATTCTTTATGTTAACTTTCGATCTCTCAATCGATCAAACTATCTCTCTATTTATGTTTCCACCTAACTAATATACTTACTATTTTGTAATGAAGGTTTTTTTCGTAATAAACTCTGTCTATTCTCGGCCCAAGAAACTATAAAATCACTACAGGATTACTCGCGAAGATTTCACGACTGGGCCAAGCGTTGGAAAATTGGAATAACTCCACAATAACGACCTTCTAAGGAGAAGGTTGCCATCTAGTTGAATGTACACTGCGATGTAATACACGTCAATGTTCTTTTAAATCACAAGAACAGCTAGAGCCAAAAATAAAAATTTAATTAAATAAAAAAGGTTTTTATTTCACACTTCAACTTCATGTGTAGCAACAATTTTATGTGTAAATAGTTTTATTTTTTTCCACTTTTCTTTTTATTTATTTATTTTTTTTTTTTATGTGGTCTCAGACAATATATGCCGAAAATGGTTTTACACAGCTTACGCAATATACATTTTCATGAGTTCTGCCATCTAAAATTAAAATTTTTTTTTATGGGATTGTGAGTGTATGATTGTTCTTTCATTATTCGCAATTTCTTTTGCAAAGTTGTTTTGGAACAAAGAAGTCGATTACTAAATCAGACGTTTTCTTGTCATTTTTTTGTTCAATCGTGGAAGGTCTTTTTCAGTTGCTTGGATGAGTTTTTGAATACAGGTTTTGTGCATTGATTTGTTTCGCTATTCATTCGAGTCACAATGGTGAAATCGTCTGCCTTTCGTTTTCTGAAAGTGCATCATCGATAGGCCATGGTTTCACGTACAGCTTGTGTTTAGTCTTAAAATATACAAAGAGAAGAGGTAATATAATGCATGTCAGTATTAGTGAAAAAGAAGGTACAAGTTTTAATTTATTTTTTTATTTATTAATTTTTTTTTTTTCGTAACAAAGAGGTATTTTTCAGAAGACATACAGACATTTGGGAAACATGCCACAAAGGTCGAATGTGATGATGAGGTTTTCGTTTCTCAGAATATTCATTAAATTTCCTTCCAATTGCGTCTTTAAAATCTTAGACTTCTGTAAAGATAAATTCACCTGCTCAGTGTTACAATGAAATTTTAAAATTCCGTTTCTTGATTATCCTACAACAAATTGGCTCAATTGATATGACGCACGCCTCCACGCAATCGCAACACAGTTGCCGTTTGGCTCAGCTCTCACTTAAACCAATTATTGTACAAATCATCCTGGCTACCGCAACGAAATGTTATCGTGCTATTCATTTAAAATGCAAATTAAAATTCCATTCAACTCGAATATCTGACAGCAACGAAGCGTCGACGACGACATCAACAATTTGTTTAGTGGGCATTGAAAAAATGTATTTCTTTGTTATCATCATCATCGCAGTTGTCATTGTCCCCGCTGTGCGACAGCGATTCGCTTTACGAATGCAAATTATTCGAAATTCAAATAAGCGTAGCATTTTCACGAAATTAAACTGTCATGTTTGAAGTCATATTTAACAATTACGCTTAGCAGTTTATCCACTCAGCGTGCCAAAAGTGCTCACTGCATATTTTACACTACGGCAGGACACTCCAAGCAATGGGAAAAGCGTCGCCAAATTTCGCTTTCACTTTCGTTGCGTTGGCACTTGGCGAATTTTTCTCATTTTCAGTACGGCATAGCGAAAATCCAATAAGGACTATGCAAGAAAGGAGCAAAAACCATGAAGTTTAACTTTTTAAGTGCGGAAAGTTTCGCAGCTTTTTCTCCCACTTTGTCTTTCGGTTTTTTGACACTTCAAATTGAGTTTTCTGCAGTAAATTTGTTGTATCTCTTAGCTGGCTCAGGCGATGATGACGACGACGATCATAGTGAGAACACTGCGTGGATGGCAAAGAAGGCAGCAACACGTTTTTGCAGTTAAAGGCGTTTTTAACTTGTTTTGCTGTTATTGTTGTTGTTGTTGGCGTTGTTGACTCTCTTGTGGCGACGCCTCATGTTGCAAGAAGTTTCAATTTGGCATGTGCTGTGTCCCTATTTTTTGCTTGCCGCAAGAAATTTGCATTTCTTTCAAGTCAAGTGACAATAATCGCAAACCGCTTCAAAGTGTTAGTGTGTGTGTGTGTGTGAGTGTGGGTATTGTATCTACGAGTGCATAGCCCCGATAAATGCACATTTTCTGTGCCCATATGACAGGCATTCTTTGCAATTGTGATCGTGTGTAAGCATCTTTTTGTGTGTGTTGTGGCGCATGTTGCACTTCTCATCGCAATTCAAATAGCTGTGAAAATTTCATGATTCATGCAAATTTTAATGCTTACCCAGGTGCAACAGGAAATATGCAAACGATACAATTTTTCGTGCGTTAAGCGAAGCAATAAAAAATAAGAATTTCAAATAAGAAGATATTCAACACTTACTTAAACTTCGACAGCTACGCTACGATTTATTGAATAAGAATGATTTAAATTCTACCAGCTTTCAATAACAGCTACCTTGAGTACAGCTTTCAATGCTACCTTGACTACATTAATTAATCAAAAATGCAGTATTTCATTGAATACATAATATGCTATATGCATATACCATGCGAAGTTGGAACACAGAAGAACAGTGCATGCTTCCCATATGCCTCCCCTCATGTTGAAGAATCGAAGGCATCAGATGTTGGTAATCTAATATCCCAATTATGTGCTTTAATGTACGAGTGTAATAATATTAAGCATAACCATATACCGTAAACATAATATATTACATGAATTGTGTAATTTCCCGTATTTTTTTAAAAAGTATCCGCGGTTTTCTGATACAACTTTGAAGCAATATTTTCTTTATTGAAAAGTATATATAGGCCATTATTATCAATGACCCTAAACCACTTATCGCGTAACTTCATAAGTCAATACGTCTAGAACTACTGTGGTGTCACCTTTCAAACACGTGTTCGTTTGAGACAATCGGTTAGGGATTGTGTATATATGGGTATCAACACCATCTAGTGATAAAAAACACGAATACTTGTTAAACCACCTAATATTAGTCTGGTTCGTGTGACTTTTTCCTTGTATTGTTCTTGATAAGGTATGAAAAGTAAGAGTAACTTTGAAAATTAATCTCAGTTTATAGGGCAGTTTGTATAGACCTGCTGTTTCTTTCAATCCAACTTTGAATGTAGAATGGCTTTTGTTAACTTCTCTGAAGGGACCCACAACGAGCACGAAGTCACACGAAGCCACAAATAAATTTAATAGGGGAGTTGATCCTTGATATATTTTGAGGTCCCTTAACTTTAAATATGATAAATCTATTGTATAAGTTGGACTTGGTGAATATAAGTCAACCAACTCCAATCAATCTCAAACACTAAGCGGGTTCAAAAATTAAAATAAACAAATTATTTGACAATGATGTAAAATACATAGTTCCATAGGTCGAAAAAAAAACCTATAAGAACTTATAAGAACTACAAAATATTGAAATTTTCCGATTCACATACATAGAGGTGGCAAGACGTACATGGCTAAGTCCACTGCTCTCGTTGGGTTGTTAGAAAATTTATATCACATAGTTTATAGAAACTCTGATATCAACTTCACTATTACCTAATACTGAACATATATAGGATGAAGATTGCAAAAATCACGTTTTAATATGCGAAATTTCATAAGTGTAGCGCTTTCGATGATCAGCATCTGAGCATGACGCATGGGACTTAGAGAGCAACATGTGAAATATCCGCTGCGAAAATCGAGATTGAGAATTAAATTATTTTTATTTATTTTGTTTCATTTTATTTTATTTTATTTTCGCAAAAAAAGATTAGGCAAATAAAAGTTAAACCTATCAAATAATTGAGCACAAAACATATTCAACAGTATTAAGCCTTTACTGATCAGATCAGCATTCAGCGCTATTCACTACCTTCGTACAATACGTAATACTAGTTGCTATCAAAATGATTTTTTTCATTTTCAAGCACAAACGCAATCACAATGAAGCCAGTGCA
This sequence comes from Cacoxenus indagator, assembly GCA_035041755.1. NCBI lineage: Eukaryota > Metazoa > Arthropoda > Insecta > Diptera > Drosophilidae > Cacoxenus > Cacoxenus indagator. The sequence goes on from JAWNKX010000884.1 coordinate 771,144, forward strand.
ATTTTCAGAGCATAAAATGTTTACTCCAATTGATTGCCAGATTCGTGTGCTCCCCGTTTGCTCGAACGCCCGCTCATCCGTGTGCGCTCAACTCTGATGTGCAAAACTAATTAGGGATTTTGAAAGGAAAACATTTCAATTTCGGAATGGGTCGAAAAGCGTTGCAAAATCAAATCAAATTCATTTTTGCTTAAGCAAAGCACCAATGAAAGAAAAACCATTTTTGCAATGGATGCGAACGAATTAACAAAAGTAAAATTGCGTGCTGTAAAAACAAATTAAAAAGTTCAAATGGCGTCAACTAGTCGAGGCGCAAGCATTCAAGGGGTGGAGATGCCAAAGTTACCAAAGTGCCGTCTGAAGTGTTCAGCATCAGCGAATGCTAAGTTGTCATTTCAATTTGCTAGTGTTGCGCGTCTCTGCGTCTCAGTGGCGACTTCACCTACAGAAATAATTAAATTGCTGCACTTTCTTTAGAAAGTTTCGCCTTTAGTTGCAACTTTCAATGGCAGCCGCCGCGAGTTTGTCTTGCGTTACTTTCGTATTACATTTTTCATTTGCTTTTGATATTTAAATTGAAAGAAGCCATTAGAGCGGCGTGGTCACATTCTAAACGGTATTGGTGCCGGTGGCGCCAGCTTGTTGCATGTGTTGTGCCAGCCGAATGGGATTACACTTTGCCAGCAAGGAAGGCGCCAAAAATTTTATGAATGATTTCGCCAGCTGATGCAGCGCATGCGCCGCCCAATGAACAAATTGAACGTCGGTGCACATTGAAAGGCAACCAGCATCCAAAAGACTTTCAATCGCATCGGCAGACAAAAAGTCTCGGATGCTGGCGTTGCTACAGCAGTTGCTGTTTGGCGCTCGTCGTGTGCGGTTGGAAAGACTTCCAAGAATCTAAAGTCGCGTGACGTGAAGAAAAATATTCAAACAAATTTAAAATTAATTCGGATTTAAGTAAATAAATGAATATAATTTAAATAGCAATACAAAGAGAAATTAAATAAATTTAAAAAATTCATACAAAATTAATGCACTGAAATTTTTTAAATAAAAAGGGATGCACGTGTAGCGTTATTAATATTAAAACATACATTAAAAAAAAAATAAAAAAATATTTATATATATATATAACATATATAAAAGGATATACATAATAAATATAAAAAAAAATTTTTTTTAACTAAAATAATCAACTGCAAAACAAAATCTAAACCATTTCGCAAATATAATATTTCGATGTTCCAAGTTTCACACGCCTATAAATATGTGCTGGCGCTGTGTTATTTAATAACTCATAAGAAAATGCATCAGATCGCGGCTAAGTAGAATAGAAGTTCGAAAATTTTAAAATGAAATTAAAAGGAAAAAAATAATAAAATGAATTCTATAAATGGATTGGAAGTTTTCAAGAAGACTTTGTTAGCATATAAGTCAAAATTTTTCATAAAAAAAAAATTATATCAAAATAAATAATCGGTTAAGCCCATAATTGCGCAACTTCACACCTTTTGTAATTTTTGCATTGTTATAGTGCGAAAACTACTAGCAAGTGCCAATATCTGATCTCAAATCTTAAGTGAATTTCTTTCTATTGGAACAGCCAAGCAAATAAGGGGTCAATTATACTGGATGAGAAAGTTTAGAGAACATGGCTCTCTGAGTCAGCCTTCATCTATTTAATAAGATTTAATCAAATTTATCAAACCCAAGAGTTTGTCCCTTTGATTTTCTCATTTTGGTTTTCCTTTAAAGTATGTATGTGAACAGCATTGGTTTTAACGCTCACACTTTTTACCATACTTAAATTAATCAATTGAATTCGATTCGGTTTGATTGCTTCATAGTTCGATAAGTTAGCTCAAGCCAGTGTTTTCTCTAAACAACGGTCTATATATAAATTTCTTATGCATCCCTTATTAAAGCTATATATTTAATTATTGTAGCTAACTTGTATATAATTTTATTTATAATTTTATTTATATTGTAAACAAATGTCCCATAACCCTAAAATACCAAGATATATGAATATTTTCTTTGCTGGGTTCAACAACTTCTATGGTTCGCTTGGAGAAGGAAAAGTTTCCCTGAACTCGTTTTAATCACAGAGAATGGTAGCTCCAGAGCATTCTTAAGCATTGCTAAATTAGTGTTTCTATAAACTTGTTACTAGGAACCTTTTCAATCAATATGTAATGAAAAATAAGAAAACGTTTTTATCAATAGGTCACATGAGGAGTTTTAAGTACACTCGGACTTTTTGACTTGGCGCTGCAATGCGGCTTTTTGGTCTAAGTGTCTGTAGGCATTACTCTTCCTGATTAGTGCATCAACATATTTTTTAACAAAGTTTTATATTATTGTATCTAGCTCAACTTGTTAAATAGAGTTCCTTAAGGCAATACTTGCTAGCTCTTCTAATTCTAAATACTTGCTCTCCAAAGCACTGAGCGATTCCTTGATCTATTACTGTACCATTAGTGTAGCCATTAAATCTAATGCAGTATAAATGGCAGCAGCAAATGTTTAAAACCACTAAATAAAAATAATTTAAAAGGTTTGATCTTTTCGGATAACAAAACGAATATAAATAATCCAAGCACATTTTAACAATGATTTCTGACAAGTTAAACCCCACAGGAATTTTCCGGGCAAACAGAGAGAAATTAAAACTTTGAGCGAAGTTTGCAGCCATTCTCGAAATTAGATCGTTTGAAATGTAAGGCTCAAAGCGAAAGTGCACGTCAAACAAAGTCAATCATCGTCAAAATTCCAGAGATGCCAATTCAACGAAAAAAAACTTTCGAATTCGACTTTGATGCAGCTTAACTCTTTGAGTAGCGTTTGGGCAATTAAAACTTTTCAAGTAAAACATTCCTAGCGTTCAAAGGGAATTGTTTTTGTTATTGGCAATTTTGGCAAATTGAGCCAAATCGAGAATTCACAATTGAGTAGGAGGCTCACTAGTGAATTGGCACCAAGCAAGCAAATAGTGTTGCAGCTATTTAGGCGCACCTTTCAAGTGCAGAGAGCTTTCTGTGTAAATGGGAGTGTGCGCTAATTCTCGTTTTTTATTTGTGTATGTTTGAAATACAATTGAAAAATAAATTCTCAGCCATAAATTTTCTTTTTGGTAAATAAAAAATGACAGCTTGTTAAAAAAATGGCCCTTATGCATGGCAATTAAAAATTCACCAACTCCACTTCATGGCACATTTGCATTTCAAGCATACCCTACAGCATTCACTCGCAAACCTAAACAAATACACCCATGCATCTAAGCACATAGTCACACACAAATGTTTTGTCGTAGAAATATTATGGAATAAAAAACAAGAGCAACAATGCATGGCATTAGAGAAGAAAAAAATATGTAAAAAGTTGACGAGATGGCAACGTACTTCTTACAAACAATCACACAATTACAAATACATGTAAACATTTTGCATAATTTATGTCAAGTATGAGCATCTACAATAGCAACAACAATAATGCAGGCACACACGCACGCAGAAGTGCACTACAATAAAACAAAGCCTCGTATTCAGTTACACGGTACACACAAATGAATAAATAAGACCGACTGCAACAATTGTTAAATACAGCGAAATAATAGCAACAACAACAACAACAATTACAACAATAAGTGTAGCGAAAAAGCACGACAACAATGGTGGCTGCACAGTGACGCGTTTTGCAAGAACTTCGCCCATTTTATTGTAAGCGACAATAACACTAACAACAACAAAAAAAACGACGTTCAGAAGCTAAAAAAAGTAGTGAAAGGAGAAAAGAAAGTTGAAAGCAACTTAAGTGATTCAAATTGGGAGCACGCACCTGCAGTGGTTGTCGCTACTCACCAAGTGTCCTTGTAAACCAACCACAAAAACTTCTTTTCTTGCCACAATTTTTAAGAGTTGAGAAAAATTTTTTTTTCATTTTTTTTATTTATTTATATAGAGTGTTCTAAAATTAACGCAAGATATAATTTAAATAAAAACCCAAATTTTTTTTTTTTTTTTTTATTATTTCTTATTGAATCGTTAAGTACACGAAACAGGGAATAGCACGAAAGGCAAATGGCCTTAGCGGCTTTACTGGCACATAAGCAGCCTTATATGAAAGCTCCCAAAATTATTTCGGGCACAGACTTTTTCAATTAATATAATTTTATTAATATTATTCTTTTTTTATTTATTTTTTCTTTCTTTATTTATTTTTATTTATTTTTGATATTTGAAATGTAAATTTTATTTAGCACCTTTATGCTATTATAAAAAACTATTCTGAACTATAACTTTAAAAAATCGGTGTGCAATAATGTTGTTGTGCAACATCTTTGGTTTGAGTGGTGTAAAATTTGACTTTTTTTTTTATTGCATTTTGCATACAATCAAAGTCGTTCGAATCGCTTCCCAGATACAGTTAAGTACATTATCTGCCTGAGTGTGTGCGTCAACTCGGTCGTCTGGTAGAACTCTACTACGGTTTCCGTCCCAGTGGTCGAGATTTAATTCCCACGGTGGCCCTCAAGGTCTTATTGGGAGCGATTTGATTTGAATAGCCTCGAAGTGATATAATTTCTATGCGTTTCTTTAGACATTCTCTTAACTTTTAAGAACCTAATTAATCATTTTTTCGTAACAAATTCTTACCTAAAGTTTTTCAGTTATAATTCAAATTTATTTAGGCCTCCACTCACTTTCAGCATTTTTCTCTGTCTTAGAGATGGGGGTATTTTAATAATTTATTAATGTAAAAGAAGTGGCGAACTTGTTAGACCTTAGCATTACCTCACCTCCATTTCTGGTTTCTATAATGCAATAATTATAAGTCATAACTATAAGTCATATACATATTAGCTTGAAAAGCTATTAAAAATTTATATGATTCATAACAGCCCAAAGCAAATTATTTCAATAAATAATTTGAAGGCTTTTGTGTCGTAAAAAGTTCATTAGGGAAGTTTAATCAACACAACCACAATACATATTTTCCTTTGTCCCCATCTCTACCTCTTCAGTTGATTTTATAAACAGGATTTAACTCGAGATTTATAAATTTCTTCAGCTTATTGAGTATAATTCAGGAGCAGTCATTTTTTATTGTTAAAGTATTGATCTACTCTAAGACTTAGTCACGTTTAAGTAACCTGAAACGTATTTCATATCGAACAATCGGCAGCAAGCCCACCTGCCAATTGTTAGTTGCACTTATTTGAGTTAAAAAACTTCGCCGCTTCTCTAGCAACTTTTACTTGTCAGAATACCCAGCTGTATTGAAGTTTTGTTGGTTTTTTCGGGTGCCACTGTGCACAACCTAAGCAAACACACGAGAAACAGAATCAAACAAACACAGTGAAGGGCCAAAAGAGAGAACAAAATTGTTTGAGATAAGTGAAAGTGCGCCAAGTTTAAAATAAACGGAATAAGAAAACAAGCGAGGTAGGGGAAAATTACAGGTTGAACAAGAGAAATAAAAATGGTCAAATGGTGAGAAAAGTAAAAAGCAGTGCTTTGAAAGCGAATAAGCAGACAAACACAGATAAGAAAAATAAATGCCTCACAATTATGAAACACACACGTACACACGACAATTAACAAAGATTGTTTGTAATGCTTAAAGGGTTGTGGGTCTGCAGCTGTACCGTAATTGCCGTAAAAAATAATAGCACAACAAGAAAATGGCATAAAAATAAAAAGGAATGGCTTTAGCACTTGTCGTGATACAATAAAAATTCATGTGTGTGAGAAGAGCAGCTGAGCAATTTTTTTAAATTTTATTTTCTTATTTATCCATATATTTATATTTTATACACAATTTTAGTTAAAGGCAGATAAACATTATATTTAGTACAACACATAAAAATCTGAACGACGCCTCTTTGTTCCGTGCCAATAATTTTACTGTCGGCATTTTCAGAAATATTTCTACAATACAATTTCGAGCACACTCAACTAAGCCACGGCGATAAAGGCAATTTTTCGAAGTGGACATAAAATGAAGTGAAAGCGCTCTCGTTGTAATAAAGTAAAATACAATAAAATCAAATAAAAATGTCGTAAAAAATTATAAGAGGCAAAAGTGTAAAAGAAACTCCTACTAACACCTGCAGCACCATTCAGCTGGCGTATTCAAATGACCGTGATTAATGAGCAAAGAACACTGGCAACGGAATGCGCATAACTCACATGAAAACGAGCTATCAACGGCCGAGGCGAGTATGCCGAAGCAAAGGACTTCCGCTCGCGTCAACATTATTGCTGCTAACGCTGACGATGCCCTGCGCCTTGGATGGGTCAGCGGTGCTTGAGGAAATGGCACCAACAATGCTAACGTCGCCATCAACGCCGGCAATTAAAATTATACCGTTAAGCAATAAACAAACGACTAACGACAGCACTACCTTAGAGTCAATTAGTGTTAAAATAGACCAAGTCAAACCGATGCCACAGCAGGCGGCTACGACTGAAGCGCATGTGTTCAGTGCCGTGAGTGAAAGTGAATTCAATCCTTATAAAGCATATCCAAACCGTCCAAGTGCAGTGAAATCATTAGTCGACTATCAAATCACAAATCATTTAGCTTACAATCGCAGTCAAGCGCCAGTGTCGAATTGGAAATTCAAACGGACTAAAGTGAAACATCAGCATCAGCGTCAACATGCCCATGGCAGCTATGCCAACTATGCGAGCGTCAACAGCTCAGCAACACCGTTGCACACCAATCTGACCAAATGGCAACAGCACACACTCAAAGTAAATCAGGTCTTCGAGAGCGAACGTCACATGTCACGCATTGAGGTACAACGAAATCATGGCAAAATCGTTTTGTTGGGTCTATTCGAGTTGTCGACGAAACGCGGCCCACGGCCAGATGGACTCAGTGAACTCGGCGCCGCCATTATGGCTGTCGAGCATATCAACCACAAGCAACTGTTGCCCGGCTATACGCTCGAGTTGGTAACAAACGATACGCAGGTGAGTGCAAGAATGTGTGCGGCACACATACACAATAGTAAACTAGACTAAGACTAATAGGGGAACGAACTAAGTCTAGAATCAAAAGTTGGCCTTTGCCAAGGCTCTGAGTATACGCTAAGCCAGACATTCGAGACAAACATCCAAATTGGCTCACTCATAAAACGCAATATTTCCATTAAGAAATTGAATTTTCATTTACTGCGGATTTTCTGCTGCCAATATTAAAGCTTAATCCTAAAGTCTTGGAAAATGTCGTTAAAAAAATTTGTATTTCCTTTTAGGTTTCTTGTTGTATTTTTTTTTTTTTTCAATGTCACATAGCACAGACAACAACAAACGTCTTAGCCTGGCTGCCTACTACACTGCCTCTCTGTCTGGCTTTCTTGTCAGCTTAGTCACATTTCGACTCTTTTCGTCACGTCTGATTTTATGTCTACACGCCAGAACGCCTTCTGTGACGCATTACACGACTTTGGCTGGTGCACCCTCTAACCACAGCCTCTTCAACATATTCATTCAATCTTTCAACATTTTTATGACATTTTCCGCATACGAATGAGTATCATGTCTATTAAATTCGACATTTCAAAATGTTTATTACGGTCTTCTTTTTTTTTTTGTTTTGCTTTTGCTTCCGAAATATGTTTTTGCCGCGCTTTTTTCACGCGGCACTGCACCATGCCGTCTTGTCATGGCTTGTTGGGATGCCTACAAAATGATGAAGTGCCTCGCAGCTTCAGTCGCTGCGGTCACCAAGGCAGTAGCAGCCGATTTTGTGCTATAATTTCATTTGATTTATGATTTGTGTGGCTTCAGCTTAGAAAGCCTTGCGATGGTTAAATTGTGTGGCTTAGCAGCACGCAGAGAGGAACGTTGCAGTTCAAATTTATTCGATTATAAATCGTTTTATTGGCTTCAACTACAAAATTATCTTAGGCTTTCGTTTGCGTGTAATCATGTATATATATATATATATTATATATCACGAATAGGTATAATTTATGAACAACACAAATATTAATTTCAACTATTATTAAATTGGTTAAGTTCTAATGGAAGAAAGTAACAAAAGAGAAACTTTTTAGGCAAATTGAATTTTTTATTAAAGATTGGAATTAACCCAGAAGATGTTTTTTTCTTAATTGAATCTTTTTTAAAGATCATTTTATTTATCTTAAGCTGGCCATACACGATGAACATGCTCGTGTGATACTCTCGGGCAAATCAACAATATTTCAAATTTTTCACGCACATCTGCACGTCAACGGAGCCATATACGACGTACATGCCCTCAAACACAAACGAATCACACGAGCATGTTCCTCGTATATGGCCAGCTTTATGCAATTTTAATTCAGCTTGCCGTTTTACCTTAAAGAGTATGCCTATGTGTGGCCTAAGTGGAACGTTCGTAATAAAAATGACAAAATCAACAACATTGATTGAGTTCAGAACTATGCAGAAGCATTGACATCACCTAATGTGGCCGATATACCGCCAAACTCGATTAAAATTAGTGAAATGTGGATATTGCAGCTTATATTTTATTCATAATATTATAATTAATTTAATCATAATTTAAATTAATAACAGAAAATATCACTTCAATTAAGCCTTATATTTAATTTCTTCCTCTGCCCATAACCCAATGCTTTCAAAGCGGAACTTCTATTTATGTGTTGGCCTTAGTTAATCATAATTTTCGAGTAGAGATGATCGAGTAGAGATGTACTATATAGAATCGGGTAGCAGTGCTACTGAGAATCCGCCTCTCTTCGGCCATTTGCTTGTGGCTGGCGTAAAATTTGAGTTGTTGGTGGTGTCGTTAAATATTACTACGTGCTCATTTCAGCAACTTCGCCTTTGATCGCGAGCGTGAGAGAAAAGCATTGATAAAGCTCTCATCGCACTTGTGCTGTGTGTTAGGCGTACTGTGCATGCAAGCTCCAGTTGGGCTCTGACGACTGCCAAGAAATCTTTCATGTCATGATGTTCCAATATTTCTGTAAAATATACGACTTGTAAATATAAAGCAGATGTTAGCCCAAAGCTGTTGTGTGGAGGTTTAAGTTAAAATTATATTTGTCATCAGCGTAATGAAGTAATGAAGAATGAAATTTGAATAGTGTTTCTTATATTTTACTGAATTTCTCGGATCTAAGAGCATATTTTACGTTGATTAGTAAACAATGAAACAGAGCAAACTGGCCAGTTTTTAAAGCTGAGTACACAGCTGATTAAACGGTTGTTTTTTTTTAATTCTAAGCTGTCTATGTTGTGCCAGCGCTGAAAAATCTCGAAGCGCACATAATCAACTTAAACCAATTTTGGGCGATACTAAATTTAAACTACTCGTATTTCATAAGCTATATAATGAAATCGCCTGTTATATAAGCTCCCATTTCATTCATTTAAATAAAGAAACTTTGTTTAATTAGAGATTAGAGAGTAGGGTCTGTCTCTCCCTCTCTCTTATTTCTTTATCGTATTTAAATAATATTTTATTACAATTAAATATTATCAATAAAAAAAATATGTTTTAATATTGTAATCGAAGGCCTATGGAACATTTTAAATCTATGCAATAATCTAACTAAGAACCATTGAACCAACCCAAAGTAGTAGAATTTTTCTTTTATCTATTTTAACCTCATTGCTTTACATAGTGCGATCCTGGCGTGGGCGTGGACCGTTTCTTTCACGCCATCTACACACAACCCGCCACTCGAATGGTTATGTTGCTGGGCTCAGCATGCTCCGAGGTCACGGAGAGCCTCGCCAAAGTGGTGCCCTACTGGAACATAGTACAGGTAAGTGGCACGCAGCATTACTATGCACAAAGCGGTTATGAATTGCGAACATTTCACACAAAACACAATTCAAGCAAGTTGTGCCTTGTTTACGGTTTACGGTTTATTAACATAAAACGCCAACATGCTCTTTTGAGTTTTGAAAGGGCATTTGTATGCACGAGCGGCAACCGCGTGGCACAAAATGAAGTAGAAAAAATATGAGCACCGCATTACAAACTGCTATTGCTGCGTGCGGCTGACTGGCTGCAGGTTGCTTATGAAATCTATATGCAAATACCTAATGATACTTTCCACATTTCATTTCCTACTTTCTACATTTGCTTGTGCTTTGAAGTAGCTACGTGCATAATAAACAAATACACGAGCAAACTTTTCACGGCAACTACTACAACGCAGCAAGGCGCATGAACTTGATTAGAAGATTTTGCTTTAATCTACAGTGTAATCTGCCGTGTCGTCTCTAAGATATTTTTATTTGCAGGTCTCGTTCGGTTCAACATCACCGGCACTGAGCGACCGACGTGAGTTTCCTTATTTCTATCGTACGGTGGCACCGGACTCCTCACATAATCCGGCGCGCATTGCATTCATACGGCGCTTTGGCTGGGATACGGTCACAACATTCTCACAGAACGAGGAAGTGCATTCACTGGCGGTCAACAATCTGGTCACTGAGCTCGAGGCGGCGAACATCTCTTGTGCAGCGACAATCACCTTCGCAGCAACCGACTTCAAGGAACAATTACTGCTGCTGCGCGTAAGTGCCAATATATCGAAGATGGTGTTGATGATAATGATGATGATAATAATGGCGATGGTGCGATGGTGAAGCACAACAGCAACCCAAGCAGTTGCTCTGAAAGCGGTCATCCTTAGTGTCCTTAACAAGCTTATACAAACACAGTAGCGAACGCAGACCCAAGAACCACATAAAAGAATCAACGCCATCAGCAACGCCTACGCCATCGCCGTTGCCATCACCATCATTCGACACATAAAGCGTTGATTGTCTCGTAAACATGACAAATGAAAAAGCTTTTTTATTTGCCTTCAATTTCGTTCCTCCTTCATTTTGTTTTCGCTCCTTCCTTCTTGCCTTTTCCTGCCTGCTTGACTGTGCTTCTGTCTGTGCTTTGTCCTCACGTCACAACTTTCAATGGCGTCGTCGATGGCTGTGCCGCGTTGGCGCTCGACAATTCCGTCGCTTCGACAATGCGACGTGCTTTTCGCTTTGTTTGTTTGTTCGTTCGTTGGCTCGTTTGCCGCTGCGTGACGTGACGTTCTTTGTTGTGTCGCAGGAAACAGACACACGCATCATTATCGGCAGCTTCTCACAGGAATTAGCGCCGCAGATACTCTGCGAGGCCTACCGCCTGCGTATGTTCGGCGCTGATTACGCTTGGATTCTGCACGAGTCCATGGGCGCGCCATGGTGGAACAATGTGCCGTCGCCGGATGTGCACTGCAGCAGCATTGAGCTGCGACAGGCCGTTGAGAATCTGATTGTTGTCTCCAGTCACAATAGCATCGTGGGAAACAATGTCAGCTTCAGCGGTTTGGTAAGTGTGTAGTTCCGCACGCAGTACGGTGTGCTGTAGTATGGTATAGTCAAGATTTAGTAGGACTAGGCGGAGAAATTACGTGCGTAGTGCAAGTGCGTGATTTCAGGGAATTACAAGTACACTGAACGTAATCCCCAATCACTATAAGTGATTGGATAATTATCTAATTGATATTTATGTAATAAGACTGCAGGCGTAAACGTACAAAAAATAAATACCGGAAATACTGCAGGCCTTTGAGTAGTAATAATCCAAATGAATCACAAATTAAATGAACATAAAAAATTAGTTTTGTCGCCTTCACATTTCACTTCATTTAACCTGGAATTTCCAGGAAAAATTTATCAAGACTTATTAAAAATCAAGAAGGAGTCATCTATTAACCACATAATCTCTTCTAATCATCCTTCTGACTTGAATTAAATAAGTAATGAACACTCGCCGCGAAAGCTGTTGACGCCCCCCACAAGACGAAGACGGGTAATTAATATATTTTTTGAGGGCCAAAATCGAAACGCAGCGAGATCTATAATCCAGTCATAATATATTATATCTCAAAAACCAGGGGCATTGCATGATTTGGAGGCTGCTTGAGTGGATTTGTAAAACACGCAACTGAGCAGAGCCACAAGAATTTGATAGTGTGAAGATGAGGAGGATGCTTCTTATCTAGGCAGGCGTATTGCAGGTTATAATAATATATTATTTTTGTTAGATGTTTTGAAATAATTTGTGGTACCATGTAAGAGATGTTTGGATGTTATTTTATTTATTCATTTAAATATGTTTTTTAAAGTTTTTTTCATCGCGATTTTGAATTTACAAGTTCGTTTCATTAAAGTTTTTGTCTGCTAGTTGGTTGACAGGCTATAGATAGCCGAGCAATCTATATAATTACGATTTTCCTGTTGTTAAAAAAGGGCATATTTTTTATGAATAACGCCTTTTCTTTTGGACATGCTAACAAGTATAGAAAATGTCAGCTATGTAGGCTGTGATTGAGTTAAAATATTTGATCACAAAACAAAACAAAAAATCAAATATGGTAGAGCATCCTTGTGCTATCTTAATTATTTCTATATTTTTCAATACCACAAACTTGTCCTCTTTCGCTCAGTGTATTTATAAAAGCATCCGTGTTTGTTTACGAAAGTGTTGGGTCTTTGTGAAAATTGACTTTTAACAAGTACATTTTCTATACACATATACTCGCACTCATCTCATTATTTGGTTCTCATACTTTGGTTGTCACTGTTGTTGTCATTATTATTGCAGTGGAAATTTTTGTTGTTGCCTTTCATGTCTTTTTCGTTGATTTCGTTATACTCCGCAGCAACACAAATGAAATGATTTATTCGATTAGGAAATATTAAAGCAAAGCCAAGCCATTGGCGGGGTACACAATGCAAATGGCTGTTTATTTTATAGTAGAAAAAAAAATTTTTGACTTTTGTCGTTCTTTAGTGATAATTAAAAGGCGCTGTAAGAAATAAAGTAAACGCAGCGCTAAAACAAATCAAAGCAAAACCCTCATGGCGTATGCACGATGCATAAAAATCGCTGATGAACCTTGTGTCTGCCTGCCAGCGTCGGGGTGTAAACGTATTGTCAGGTCAAAAAGAAAATCAGCTGATATTGTTTTGTCACAAATTTTCAATTCACAGAACAATCACATGTTCAACTCTCAACTGCGCGAGCAATTTGCACAATTTGAAAATGGGCAACCAAACAGTGCGACAAATGCACGGCCGGAAAGAGAAGCCACAAACCGTTATGCAAGCAACCGCAACTCAAAAACAATCAAGCTCGAAACAGAAGCAGCGCTTTTCAGCAGCAATGACAACGAAGTCAACAGCAACAGCAACACGGACAGCGACAGCAATACTACTCAGCGACATCGCAGTCAACGCAGCAGCAGCGGTGATGGCAACAATCGCGTCGGCGGTCGCAATCGCAGTCGCACCCGCGGCAAAAACGATGGCAGCACACAAGCGCGACTGAGAGAGCACGCTGACAATTTCGCTGCGGTCGAGGCGATTTCACGATATGCGCCTCAAACGTACGATGCGGTGTGGGCGATTGCATTGGCGCTGCGTGCAGCGGAGGAGCATTGGCGCAAGGAGGCGGCGCTACAGTCGAAATTGGATCGCTTCGATTACACGCGCAGCGACATGGCTTGGGAGTTTCTACAGCAAATGGGAAAATTGGATTTTTTAGGCGTCTCGGTGAGTTCTGAGTGCTTCATGAGTGTGTCTGAAATGGGCGAAGAGTACGTGTGCGTTAGTGTGGCAGTTTGTCTATGTGAAAACTTTTGTCCGAGTTCACAAAATTAATTAAGCTAAGTGCGTCTGTGAAAAAGTTTCGGTCTTATTTAAAATATTCAAATAAAATTGTTCACTCAATCCAGACACAAACACACACATCTAGCCTGTATATCAGAGTAGGTAGTGTTTGTGCACCAGCATTTGAATCAAATACTATCATATTTCATGTTCCTAATCCTCCGCTGTTTGTCTCCTAAACATTCAACGACAATTCCCGCCATAGCGTATTCATAGCTAACTTGATTAAGCGTTAGATTTGGAGTCAAGTTTGTGGCATTAACATAAGAAAAAAAAATTGTTTATATAATTCACTTAATTCAAATCTCTCTTCCTCTCTCTCTCTCTCTTTCTCTCTCTTCACACACTTCCTCCCCTATAATGCAGGGTCCCGTTTCATTTAGCGGTCCAGATCGCATTGGCACAACAGCCTTCTATCAAATTCAGCGCGGCCAACTGGAACCGGTTGCACTGTACTATCCCGCTACGGATTCCTTAGACTTTGACTGTCCGCGATGTCGTCCCGTTAAATGGCACACTGGTCAGGTGCCCATTGCGCAGCGCATCTTCAAAATGCGTGTATCCACAATTGCACCACTAGCCTTCTACACTATCGCTACGCTCGCCTCTGTGGGTATTGCGCTGGCAATCGCATTTTTGGCGTTCAATCTACATTTTCGCAAGCTCAAGTGAGTTCAAAGTGTAGCGTTTATCTTTTGTCTATTTCATTGCATATATCGCACGCTCTGTCTCTTTCACTCATTCATTATTTGCATATTTTTGGCTTGCGTGATCTTTGTTGTACGCTAACCGTCCACCACAGAGCAATTAAACTTTCAAGCCCCAAGCTGAGCAACATAACCGCGGTCGGTTGCATCTTTGTCTATGCGGCCGTCATTCTACTCGGCTTGGACTACTCAACACTGCCCTCGGCGGAGGACTCTTTTGCGACTGTGTGCACGGTAAGTGTGCTTCACATTTTGCCGTATTTTATAATATTTTTATTTTATTTTTCTCTCCAACATTGTTGAGTTGCTTGACTTGAGCTAACTTGCTCTTGCAATTTTTATGCGTTTCTTTCTTGTTCTTGTTTTGCGTTTTTACCTTTGCGAAATACTTTCAATCGTCGCAGACAGACGCACTCGCCAGTTACGACTTTCGTGCAATATTTCTGCTGCAAGTTTTTTGCCATTTTTATTATTAGACAATATATTTTATTTGACAAAGAAAAAAGAAAGTAGAAAGTTTCTTGTGGAGTACTAATTTTTTGTTGGCAACCGTGAGTGCTTCTTACTTTCCTGAAAGCAATGAAAAATTGAAATTCAAATTTATTTGTGATAAAAAAGTTTTAAGTCATAAAAATGCAATATACAACAAATAAATGTGGAAAACGTCAGCTACACTTTTAAACACCATTTAGACTTTACACTCTTATTATATTTATGTTATGAAGGCGAGACTTCGAGACATAGCACATAGCTTCACACCACATGACATTTATTTATTTGGTTTATTCAAGAGAGATACAAAAATTTCATTACCTGCAAATCTGTATAACTTTCAAGACCAAGCGCCCTTCCTCTGAATGTTCAATAAAAGATTCGTTTTGTTAATCAGAACATAAATTTAACGTGTCTAAAAGGCATTCTCATTTTTTAATGGCACGCTTAAATTAACATTGCGCGAAGATTGTAAATGTATAGCAAAACTGACTGGTGGACTGGTGGCCATAAAGGATATATATGCGCTGTTCAATTTATTTGAGCGAATATTGACGGCAAAGCCTTGAAAAAATTATGAGTGGTAATCATTTCTGGATTCCCATCGTAGATTTAACTTTGGGGGATGGATTATAATCTCATGACGCCAGCGTTGTCTGTCGTCGGCAAGTTAGTGGTTGCTTGGCATTAGAGAATGTATTGTATACTAGAGATGAGCGATATTGCGATTTTCGATATCAATGATTGCAGCAATTCCGACTTTAAAATTAGTGAGATTTGTACCAGTGATTTGCGATAGTAGTTTCTGATCGCTGAAATCACCGTAATCACCGAAAATACCAAAATCACCGAAATCGGAAAAAATCACGAAAACACTGAAATCAGGAAACCATTGAAAATACTAAAATACTAGTCATAAAAGCACTAAAATCACTTAAATCAAATACTTAACACACTAAAATTACTGAAATCACCGAAGTTATTGTATCACGGAAATTTTTGAAAACACTTTAATCACAGATATCACAGAACTTACGGAGTCCTTGAAAACAGTAAAATCACTAAATTCGCCAAATTAACTCAAATCGCTGACATTACTAATATAACTAAAATTTATGTTATTACTAAAATCACTGGAAATAACCGAAATCATTGAAAATACTAAAGTCATTGATCCTTTTGAAAAGAGATAGCATTTGCTATTTGCGATTTTTCATTCGCAGTGAAAAAATCACAGGTAGTGAAATATCGCTCATCACTAGTGTCTACTTATTTAAAAGGTGCTTACTTCTCTTAATATGCAGCTTAATATTTGGCTGCGGAATTATTATTATTCAGTATTCTCTAGATTAATGCTTAGCTCGCATGAATCACTTTTTGATAAATGGCGGCATCACATTTGCTCATAATATTCATCTCACCAAAAGCAATGGCTTGAGGTAGTGATTGCCGTCGAGGTAAGGCATACTTTCCAAAGCCAACACGCAAGCATGTACGCCTTTACCAGAATATTGTTTAATGCTCTATAACGTGAAGAAGAAGAACGTACTTGATCCAAATGCTTGTTATATTTCCGAAATTTGTTGGCGGATATGTGATTTAAGCAATCATAGAGTTTCGAAATGTTCTACACTTTTCAGGTCTATAGGCCAAAAACAAAAAAGGACTTTTAGTAAAATTGAATTTGTACGAGTATCTGTGATTTGTATGGGGGGACTCCAAATGGACAGATCTGGCCGGTTCTACTATGTGCACTACTATAAAAACGCCAACTCATAACTGTAAAACTACATCTGAGATACTAGTTTTCATACATATAGACTGACGTACAGACAGTTTTATCAACTAGTTTCATCGAAATAATCAAGAATATAAATACTTTATGGCGCGGTGAAACCAATTTAAATTTTCAAAAATATTTCGCAGCGTTAAAAACTCACCAATTCGTGTCGAATGCAGCCCTGGCGCCGTCAATGAAAGTTCTTCACAACAAAAAAGCAATAAATTGAAACCGCAACTTTTTACTCATGCAATTTGTAAACTTGAGTTTAAAAATAGCAGAAAATGTAAACCAAAAAATAAAATACTAAAAAGCAAAGAAAAAATCCGAAAAAGAAAAACTGCAAAGCCAACAATGTGACTCGAGGGAAATTTGTAGCGCTTTTGTGCTGTCGTTGAGTTCGGCAACTTCGGTTTTATGCACGACTTCATTGTAGCCGTCGCCTCTAATGTGGGTTCCCGTCGAGCGCTGTGGTCCCAAAGGCAGAAAAACGAGAAGACGAACAAAAACACGAATAAAAATTGATAAAAGCATGAATACACATGAAAATTAAGGCGTTGCGACTTTTTATTTGCATAAATTTAGCACATGACAAATGCATAAAAAGCCGAACAATGAACACGGAACGCCGAACGCCGAACACAGAAAACGACGTGCGTTTTAGCCGAACATAATTTTTCAGATGCTCATTGACGCCTGTTTAACTGAAACTTGTTTTCTAGTTCTTTTTTTATTGTTATTTTATTTTATTTTATTTTATTTAATTTATAATCATGAACAATTTTCCATAATTTTATTTCACTCCCGCCACTACCACGGCTGGTACTTCTCTGCAGGCACGTGTCTATTTGCTATCGGCGGGCTTCTCCCTGGCCTTTGGCTCCATGTTTGCGAAAACATATCGTGTCCATAGAATTTTCACGCGCACCGGCAGCGTGTTTAAGGACAAAATGCTGCAGGACATTCAGCTAATACTGCTCGTTTGTGGCCTGTTGCTTGTCGATGGGCTGGTCGTGACGCTCTGGGTTGTCACCGATCCCATGGAGCGCCATTTGCATAATTTGACACTCGAAATTAGCAGCACCGACCGAAGTGTTGTCTATCAGCCGCAGGTGAGTAGTAAATTGAGTGCGTCCTTTTGGCAGCCAGTCAGCCTGCAATATAACTCCTCGCTTTGCCTAATGTCGCTCTGTAAATGTGAAAATTAGCACTTGCAACTGTACAACAACTCACTTTGCAGGTGGAGGTTTGTCGCTCACAACACACGCAAACTTGGCTGGGCGTGTTGTACGCCTACAAAGGACTGTTGCTTGTCGTGGGCGTGTATATGGCCTGGGAAACGCGTCACGTGAAAATTGCCGCCCTCAACGACTCGCAGTACATCGGTGTCTCGGTGTACAGTGTGGTCATAACGAGCGCCATTGTCGTCGTGCTGGCCAACTTAATTTCGGAGCGTGTCACGCTCGCCTTTATCACAATAACAGCGCTGATTTTGACATCGACGACGGCAACATTGTGTCTGCTCTTCATACCCAAGCTGCATGACATGTGGGCACGAAGTGAGTTGCAGCAACAAAAGACACTTTTAATTGCTTTGCTGTGCATTTAATAAAGACCTGTGAGTTCACCTTTTGTATGTTTGCTCTCTTGTCGTGGTTTCCTTGCAGATGACATTATCGATCCTGTAATACACAGTATGGGTCTTAAAATGGAGTGCAACACACGTCGCTTTGTCATCGATGACCGTCGAGAGTTGCAGTATCGCGTCGAGGTGCAAAATCGCGTCTACAAAAAGGAGATTCAGGCACTCGATGCAGAAATACGCAAGTTGGAGCGAATGTTGGAGTCGGGCACAGCCTCAACAACAACGTCATCTCCTACATCGCTGATGGCGGGGCAGTATAAGGTGAGCTTCATAGTCGTACCTATTATAAATATAGTAAGAAATATAAAATGTCAAGCAAACATTGAAAATAAAACCCTAACACAACCATACACCCACACCCAGCCGGAACTGACTGTGACGAGCGACACATCGATACACCTGCCCATTCCACCGTTGCCGCCACAGTTAAGCAAATCACGCACTCCAAGTATTTCGGGCATACTCCCAAACCTGTTGCTGTCCGTGCTGCCGCCGGTCATACCACGTGCCAGTTGGCCCTCCGCCGAGTACATGCAGATACCCATGCGTCGCTCGGTCACATTCGCCTCACAGCCACAGTTGGAGGAGGCTTGCCTGCCTGCACAGGACCTTATCAATCTGCGCCTGGCACACCAGCAAGCAACCGAGGCTAAGACGGGCATCATCAATCGGCTGCGTGGCATTTTCTCACGCACAGCTTCCAGCAATAAAGGCTCCACTGCCAGTCTAGCCGATCAGAAGGGCCTGAAGGCAGCCTTCAAGTCACACATGGGTCTCTTCACGCGCCTCATACCCTCATCGCAGACAGCTTCTTGCAATGCCATCTATAACAAGCCAGGCGCAGAGCAAACCCTGAACGGCGAGGGCTATACAAATGGCGCGGCACTCTTGAAGCCGCTGCATCGTGGTTCACTGACAAAGAGCGGCACACATCTGGATGTGCTAACCAAGGATCCAAATTTTTTACCCGTACCGACAATCTCGAATGAAGGCTTGGACAAGCACACGCTCAACGTTGAAGTTCAAGGCAAGTACGTTAAGGCGCACGAGAACAAGGTCAACTTCCAATTGCCCATCAATCGACGGCCCTCCACTGCGCAGGTGCAACCAACGATGCGTGAACGTGTCCGCGGATCCCCACGTTTTCCTCATCGTATTGTGCCGCCCACTTGTAGTCTGAACGCGCTGGCTGAGTCCGAGACACACGACGGCTTCGTGAGTGGCAGCTGCAAATCTATACCGCGCATTTCGTTGCAACATGCCACGAGCGGTGGAAATTGGAAGTCAATGGAAACAGCGTCGAAGTCACACTTGTCCTTGGGCGATTCGCATGAGAAGCAGGAGGAGGTGGTGAAAAATAGCAATGAGGGCGCAAAAGGCGACACGGCTGATGCAGATGAAGCTGTTGATAGCGAAATCGTTTGAGATGAAACCGTTTCTGTAGTTAACATAAAACCCCTGAAAATCTCATTATCATGTAAACACGAAAGTAAGGCACTTTGAGACTCCCAACGTTTATAGCGTGTTCACCAAGACCAAGCTTAAAGCAATCTTCGAAATGAATTCGTAGCATTAAAGAAGTCTAACAAATACCATAACAATCAAGCGTAGCGTAATGAAATTAATTATATAATTAGAAGATCCGTAGTTGTAATTGAATCCCTCTAGAAATCGAAAGTATTTCAAATTTAACATAATGGACAAATGGTGAAAATTTCAAGATCTAAATGTGATGTACCCTACCTAAAATGTAGTCAAATATTTAGTCAAGTAAGTCAGACAAATTATTGAAAATCTTGTAGATACTTGAACTAGCGGGGATATAATATACGAGTATTATTTATAGAACGAAACGTGCTGATTGAAGATTCGACTGGAAATTGAATGAAGAAGTTTACGGAGAAAATTCGTGGATTTTTTTTTTTTTCTTAAACATATGCGACAACCGCTGATACAAATAACAAAAGGATATTATTTATTTGCTTCAGGCAGTTTAGAGTTCATTTTAGTGAGCCATGACTTAGGGCTCTAATAGGGGCTGCTTGTAATTATCCTGCGTCTATCCAAATTTGAATTCGTATGCATTATTAAGGTAGTGCCGATATACAACTCACTATGTTGCTAACAGATAATTTATTGTATTTTTTAATTTTACAGTTCGTAAAAAGTACCTTTTCAATAATTGTTTGTAGAATTTTAAGAAAAAAAATTAACTTTTTACATAAGTTGGAAATTCAGCCAAGATAAATTACGCAATTCAAAAAGCGATTAAAAAAATTGGTTAAAAAAAATGTTTCAGAGCAGCTTGTGCTTTGAGCTTAATTAGGATCGTTCTGACAATGAACCAAACCGCAAAACTATATCACACAGCTGAATTTTTCAACACTTCTGGCACTCTATTTTATTGATAGCCTGTCCTGATAAGCCTGTGGAGTCGACTTAGAGAAATTATCCACTTCCGAGCGATCAATATTAAGGCTGAGTCTTGCAATTAATTTTTTTAAGCACACCTTTCTCCCTACCAACGACTACCAATATAACTTTCATTCCCTTCTCTTCTAATGTACATATAATGTCGAGCAACTGTTACACAAAAAACTAACTGTTGTGCCTATTCAGTCAAAAGTATTTTAAACAACCTGAATTTGAGATGAACTTTCCCTGTTTTGGTAACACGGCATGTATACAAAACTAATTAACCAACATATATATTTATGATGGATATAAACTATAATAAGACTACATAGGTTGATGAGCGTTACTTATATTGGCAGTCAATTAAGTTGCGATGAGAGCGAACACCGCCTTCGATTTAACAGAGTTAGTTTGTGTTAAGAGGTCTTTCTTAAGTTTTTAAAAATTTTATACATACACTAATTTTTTCTATTCATTTATATTTCATATTGTTAATTTTAACATGTAATTTTTAAGCTTAATATAATTCGCTGATTGACGATATTCTGTAGAGTTACTGAAATGTATTAGTACACAGTATTACAGTATTATATGCGAATAACAGAGCTAGATATACTGGCGAAAATTGAAAATAATAACAAGTTAAGAAAAATCTACAAAAGCAGCCAATCAACGTAATTGAAAAGTATATTTTTTCCTTCCATGTTTTTGAGCTGACTATTGAGTAATCATATCATGACATATGTATATATAACTTTTGAAGCAACTAAAAAATCTCAATTACTGTAATTTATCTTTTAATATATTCAAGCAAATATATTAGATATTTTTATTTAAACCATTTTTTAAACCATCCATCGACATTGATAATGTGTTGCTTATACACAAACTTGCTATCACCGCTTCGACAAATTACTGCACAACCCTAGCTTTTAAACCCTTGTAATACGAGCTTTGTGAATGTTTGCATAAAAGCGTATTTATTTAGGTCGTGCTACGTCTATTGATGCAATTTAATTAATTTTATTTTATCATTATTAAATTATCTACAAATCGGACACACAATGAAATAAGTTAAGCTTTCTTTCGCTCCACAAATTGTTGTGTCACTTACAAACCAATCAATTGAGCCATACCCAATCCATTCTTCAATCAGCGCTTACGTAGCGTATTTATTTTTCTTTTATAACAATCTGAATTAGTGCGATGGTGACTGGTGATAAGGCAAACTATGCCCACTTATAGAAAAAGCGCCAACTACGGCATCAAGTAAGCAATATTTTGTAGCAGCCAAAAGTTGTGTTCGTTTCGCGCGGCTGAGAAAAGCTGTGGACGACACAATTTTGTGCTTAGGACATAAAATAGGCTAAAAATTAGGCTAAGCGACAAACTCTGCCTGTACGGGTATGTCTGTAAGTATCTATTTATATATGTGTATGTATGTAGAATGTAGCTAGTTGCCACAACAAAAACAACACAAATGTTGAAAAATACTAAAAATAAAACAAGAAAGAGAAATTATTAATCAATTATATCTTTATTTATGGTTGATGTGGTAATTTTACTCGTAAGTATTTCAAGGTGAGTGTGTGTTGCCAGATTATATGCCAAAGAAAAGCCAGTCGAATGGTTAAAGCTTTGGCAATTTATAAAGCAACTTCAAGCAAAGTTGCAGAAAAAGGATTAAATGAAGCAAATAAATTCAACAGCAAAGCAATTCACTACACAAAAGGCCAAACTAATTGAAATAGAAAATGGTGATTAAGTTGATTCCATCCTCTGCTTTTCTCTGCTTTTCTCTGCTTTTCTCTGTCCCGCAAAAAAAGAAGCGCATGAATGAATAAACACAATTTGGATCGTCCCCACTATGGAGTGACAAGAAGAAGTGCTACTGAAGAGCTATGGCAACATGCCACTGATAAACTTTTCGCAGTGCGAAGCGCCATCAACTCACGAAGAAGTGCAAATGTACGCAATGAATTACTCGAGCTCATTGAAATTTATCTTTATAAAAGCTGAGAGAAAGCGAGTTCGGAAACATGAATGAATGTTGCGCATATTTCATTGACAAAAATTGCTTGCTTCTAGTACGTAAGAAGATTTATTTCTTTACCTTCGTAGCTCATTGTTCGACTGACCTTTGAGCAAGAGCTGTTGCACAACCCACTGCACAGATCATCAATTGTGTGACATTTTATAAGCTACACTCAAAGAAACCCAGCTTGAGGTGACGCACAAAGCGTTATTAAATACCAAAAAAAAGGAGCCCATGCCGAAACTGCTTAATTGTGCTTTGGCAAGCTATTCCTGCCCAACCTTACCTGCTGGGCTATCTCTTTGATAAACTCGTGCGCATTCATTTTACGCAACAGTATTATATTTACAACGTCCTTTATGTCTGCGCACTCAAGGCTATTAGTTCACTGAGAAAAAATTCATTTTCATCAAGTTAATTAGCATGGTCAAGAATTTGTTGTTTTTAACATCTTCTCTTGCAACGCTGTTCAAATAATGAATAAAAATGAATTTCTGTATACTACAATACTTTGATAAATAAGCCAAACCCAACCAAACCAAAGTAAAGCCGAAATGAAACTGCAACAAAACAACAAACGCACAAAAAATAATAAACATAATAAAAAACTGCGCCCATTAACGGTAAACCCAGCCAAGCAAGACACTTTTATGTGGTAGGGCTAGTCGGTGGTATTGGCTCATTGCCAAGTCATGCAACAATTGGTTTTTGTTACAAAGCAGGCAGAATATTTTGTTTCGAAGCATTTTGTTTAATGTGTTGCGCCAGGACGAGTGTAGCCGCGGGCGTAAAATCACAGGCCGGTCATCATATTGTGCGCGTAGCATTTGACTTTGCTTGACAGGTGAAAAACGATTTTGCTTGCACTTCAGCAACCTTGGCCACTCACCAGTGAATAATATTTTTTGCACACAAAAGTTTTCACTTTACTTAATTTCCAACTGAATGCGTTTCAGTAATTAATTTCATGAGTACGCGAGTAAACAAATAAAAATAATAAAAGTAAAATAAAAAAAACGTTTTTAGCAAATTGATCAAGGTGACAACGATGTTACCCAGAGTGGCAATTATTGTGTAAAAAAATATTTTTTTTTGTGATTTCTATCTATCTATATATATATAAAATTGAAGGATTTCTGTCTGTCTGTCTGTTTGTATCTATGTATATTCGTTATAAACGCCGAAACCGCTAGACCGATTTTTGTGAAATTTTCAGAGAAACTCTTAAATAGAGTAATCCTGTGAAGTTTGGTGCGTTAGTATATCGCGAAAGTCGGGAAATTCGATCCAAATTATTTGTATGAAATAAATATTGAAGCCTTACTTACACAGCGAGTGACACTATATCACTAGTGTGTCACTTACCAACCAATATTGTAGAGAAATCATTAAGGAGAGATTATTTTGTATGCCATGAAAGATGTTTCAACAATACATATTAAAATCTTGTACCGCTGAATCACCAAGATACTTATAGCTTACTAGATACGTTGCTTGTAATATAATACATTGTCATTAAGTCCAGATAAGTAGCAGCTTATATTAGATCATGTAATATGAAATTTGCATTTAACACTATTGTAAACTTTAACATCTGATAACTTTTTAGCAGCTGGGTATTTTAAAGTCCCCAATTGGCCCTAGTGTTACTATGCATCAGACAATAACAAATTGGTTCGCCATATTTCGCACAGAGAATTTTGGCCTCACAAATATGCCACGCGGCCGCGCCCAACCAAAAGTCGATAACGACAAACTAAAGTCCACTGTTGAAGCTGAGCGTAGTATACATCAAAAGAAGCTTATGGTAACTGTTTGGTGGTCTAGTGCAGTTGTGATCCACTTCATGAGACCTGGCTCAACGATCACAGCAACCAACTCGAAATACTGCAAATACTTAAGCAAAAACAGCCTAGATTGGTCAACAGATCGAATCTCATCTTACTGTAACATAACGCCAAATCTCATACAGCAGAAATAACTGTGGAAAAAGTGGATGAACTGAAAATGGAACTTTGAAACAACCTCAATACACACCAGACATAACTCCACTGTTTGACAACCCTTTGGTAGGAAAACAATTTAATTCCAACAACGCTGTAAAACTAGCCTTCCAGCAATTCATTGAATCACATAGGCCAGGAGTTTATACAACCGGCCTGAACAATTGCATGCTAGTGGAGAAATCTATTATTGTATCCACAATTATTGTAATTGAATGCTGCAAGTCGGCAGTTATAGATACCTACTGTATGTAATATATAATTTTTCGAAACAGAGCACAAGTTCGAGTACTTCCAATTTGTTGGCTGTAGATTTTGCCGCAGTTTCGATGCGCTACGATAAACGGCACCAAAATGAAATTTGGTTAAATTTATTTGTTAAAATGTTTCACATTTAAAAAACATAAATTTGCCATAGAAGTTCTCCTAATCGAGCAAGTTAAATTCACGCCATTCATTATTGCCCAATTAGAGCTCATTCAAATACGAAAAATATGCTAAGCTGCCATATCATTTCGTTACTTATATGTTTATTTGAGATGCGAACTTGTTATTCAAGCATTCCGTGCAAGTATCGAAAGCAGCTTCGAGGCAATAAATTAACACAACACATGAAAAGTTCAGCATTGCTAAGTTGCGCTACTCCAATTCAAAATTTCACTTTGATTACATTAATTTGTTGAGTCAACTTATTTTTGGTACGATAAAAGCCTCCGTTTTCCATTAGCCAACCAAATGGAACATAAACATTTTCGTAAGTTACTTTCAATCAATAAAATTGAAATGAGCAAGAAGCAGAGACATGAGTGCTGTAAAAAGTACACATGTGGTATACTGTGTGGCTGACTGAGGCACACATAAAAAGTTACCCAAACCCTTTTTGAAAAATTCGCACAAGAAAGGAAACCACTGAGCTCACACAATTTGACAATAAATTTGCATTGCAACTACGAGTGCGACTTCGAGTACGCGTACAGTCAGTCAGTAATTTTTTAAACCAACAAAAAAAAAATTTCAATTTATAACAAGAAAACTCATAAAGCATCGAAATAAAAGTGTATGAAAGCGAAAACGAAACGAAAATTTGACAACGTCTTCGTTTCTTTGATGCGCCTCCATTTTGCTGCTTCAGTACAGCGTCTATGGCTGGCAAACGGAAGTGGCTCTGATGCGATGCGCAAATAACAACATTGACGGCAGCTGCTGCCATGTATATATGTGTACTTTTATATATGCTTGCCACATACTTTTTGATACACGTAAGCATGTATTATGTAGGCGAAACACGCCCATCCGTTTGTTCGCTCAGTTGCCTGCCCTCTTAACTGTTTGTTATGCCAAAGTGTTGTTTGACTTGATAAATCTTAAAGCAAATCCAAATACTTTTAGCTACTCATAGACGCATTTAAACAACGTTCTGGGTTGTGGATACAAATCCCGAAAAAGGTGTCAATTGGCTTGCATTTATTGTCTAAACAAAGCTTAATCAAATGAAAATGGAATCGAAGCTCTTCGTGCGTATACTAAAATTTATGTCAGGTACTTCGATTTACATTTGTGTAAATCATATAAAGTTCATTGAAATCAATTTCATGGATACAATGAAAAGAAGGGTCATGTTAAATGTTAAATCTGAGTGTGAGCTTGGAAAGAGCGGATTAAAGGCTCAGACGCAGCAAATCAAATCATAAAAATTTAATGCTTACAAATAGAATGTTATAAAGAAATGAGTTATTATTATATAATGAATGATGCTTCAAAATTATAATAAAACTTCTAGAGTGTAAAAAGATCATTAGAATAGTCCTTATTTTTTTACATTTTTTAAGTGTCGAAGATTTAAACTCAGCCATGGCATTTTCAGTGATTTGTAGCAGAACAGTTAACAGAGCCAGTAATAGATTTCCTAATGATTTCCTGCCAAGTAATAGAGAGTGGGAAGGCACCGTTATCTAAATGGCACACTTTTGATAATAAGTGATTCAGTGCTAACAATAAATATAATTGTATGAAATGACATTTCTGCACAGCTCAAGAGCATGTACAGCCTGTACCAAAAGTCAATGCTAAAATTAGAAGTACGCACTCTTGAAAACGAAATTTTACGCTCAATTGAACTAAAGATTTTCGCACACAATTCGCCATAATTAGGTGATTTACGAATCGCTAACGACATTGAAGGTGACTGTTTAAATATATACACAGTCAGGCAAACAGACAACGGTACACATAGTAGTCAATAACGCGCAGACAGTGCGCAGGAAGTGCGTACAATATTTGGAGTACGAACGAATGAGTGAAGTGAAGTGAAGTGAAGTGAAGTGAACTGTAAAGTGTGGGTAGGAAGTTGCTTGATTCAATGTCGTACTGTTACAAAAAATGTCTGCTAAAGCGCACAATTGTTGACAGTTGGTATTCACGCATTCAAGACATGATTGCAATTTATTAGAACTCGAAGGCATGTGTAAACAATTTTTCTTCAACGCGGTACATAAAACCAGAATAATAAAATCGAAATGAAGAAGCATCAACACGGAACACGCTACTGTCGCTGCTGAGGTGTTCGGTAGAGCAATAGGAATTGCAGGCGCTCAGGAATAAATATGGCAAAAATATATACGAGCTAAATGAAAGGATGCACACACATGTTAAATTATGAAAAATACCAGGGGAAATTATGCGAATGGAATGTCATGCGAGTTGAGTGAATTTCTTAGAACAAAAAACAAACAAAAAAAGAACTATGACGACTGCAACATAATATTATTGACATGCAAAACGGTACGACTACCAGCAAGGGCAATAATGAAGAAACCTCAGTAGCACAAACAACAGCAAACAAACAAACAAACAAGAAACATTAATGACGTTGCCGCTGACTTGAAACGGAAGCGGAAGTTGAGACTACGACTGCGACTGCGACTGCAACTGCGAATGTGACAACGAAAATGGCGAATGAAAAACAAAACCAAAACAACAGAAACAAAAACAAAAATTGCCATATGAACTGATTGCAAACGAACGAGCAACGGAATACAACTCAACGCGACTTGACTTAACTTGACTTTACTAAGGAAATGCTTAATTTTGACGACGACGATGACGATAGGAAGTTTAACGAGTGAACCGTAAGACTATGCACTTGAAGGCTATATGAGGTACGGACGTGTTGTAGGAAATGCAAAGTTTTCAGCAAACTTTCGCAAGAAACCACAAGCCACCATTACACATATTTACACCCAAACATAAATTGAGCGATTTTCAAAGCTTGCTACACGTTGCAAGTTGATTTTATGCCTTGAGAAATAAATCAACCACAAAATAACGCATATTTTCATAAAAATGTGGCACGACAGTTAAGCTTGCAACACCAACACATGCTTACGCCAACACAACATCAACCAAGCAACACCAATGCCTCCGCCACAATTTTTTCGCTCGACTTATCTTAAAGCGAATTCCAGCTTTGGGAATTTTCTGTGGATGTGTTTACTCGCAGCATTTTTTTTCACCTTTTTCTTCATTATTTTATTTTTTTTATTTATTTTATTTTTTTTATTTTGCCTGCTCTTCAAATTGCTTAATTGTTTGTGAAGTATTTTTATTTGCCACTTGGGTATTATTTGCTGCTCGCCAGAAACCTCTTCAGTTGGAAAGATTTCAAGGGTTAATTTGCACAAGTTATTTTCATTGTGAGTACAAACCACTATAGTTGCGAAAGGTAAGGCCACAAATCACTAGAAATAATTACAGTTTCAGACACCCTACTGATAAACACACATAGAAAAGCAAGGAGCAACTTTTAAACACTTATAACACTTTGTTTGCTCTGAAATATAGACGTAATCCATCAGCTCATAGTTATTTAAAAAAGTAGGAGGAAAAAGATATAAAATGTTAAATTCAAAAAATAAAAGAAAGGTATCAAACTCGTATAAATAATATCACTTTTAAAAGGTATTATATAGAAAGTTTCTGTGACTATAAACTACAAATAGTATAATTTGTCGCTTCTTAATCTTATACCCCAGAAGACTGCAACTAATAAGACTCAATATGAGGTTTCTGTATTTTTTTCTTTGTCGTATTTTCTCCATTTATTAAGTAAAAAACCATCTGCTTAAATTTGTCGAAATTAATTGACGTAATTAATTTTAATCAATTTTCTGGCTTTATAATGAAAACGTCGCTTAGCTACCGTAGCAGTTTGCTACATTTGTGGTGTTTATGGAACAGTTGCCATAACTTGTAGCACCGCCCATCATTTGTTTGTTCAAATATGACAATTTCTAAATGCTATACACAGCTCGCTCTAAGAGCTTTTCCGACTGCAACGCACAACATTTGTCCGTAAAAATTTGTTACGCCTTGAATAATATGAACTCTTCATACATTGTTATTACACAAGAACTTGCAGTCTGTGTGCCACCGAACTTGGTACAACTAATTAAACAGCTCGATATCTCGCCCAACATCGTGCAATACACCTTAGAAGGCAACGAATTTTATACAAAACTGTCCCCTAGGATGAGACATGTTTTCTTTACGCATTATTTGCAAACCTGTGGAAGCTTAACATCTAGCGAATATTTTAAGGATTAAGATTACATTAAAATTTGGAAGATTCTGAATTATATTCTTCAAAGGGATATGATTGCATCACCCATCAGTGCATCGGATAGGCAAATTCAAAGGGTGCAGCCGTTTGAATAATTAAATTTTGATTGAAAATATTTGTGTAAATCAACAAAATTTTACACGAACAACACGAGCGAATCACACGCGCATGTTCATCGTGTATGGCTAGTTTAGTAAGCCAGTGTTCTTAAAATTTTCAGGGTCCATGTGTAGCTGAAATAACGTGTACTCAATAGGTGAATAAATAGAAAAAATATTTCTATAAGAACGTGACTTTGAACCCGAAGCACAATAGGTTTTTGTGGAAGGGTACCAATGTCTTTCCACCATTTACAAGAAATAGAAGAATATTAGGTTCATACTTTCGATCAAACGGCTTTTTCTAAAATCATACTATTTATCAGCTTCTTGCGAGAAATAATGTTATATCAACAGTGTCTGTTATAGGAGTACGAAAAAAGTTTTAGTTCTCTTCTGATTTCATGTCACTATTCAAAAATAAACAGAAGAATATTTTATGCTATTTTGCGGCAATATAATAATAACTAGTATTGCTCAGATTTGTTGTATGTTACCCACACTTAGTAACAAAATGCATTAAGTTAATTCTAATAATGCAAAATAAAGTGTCAGAAGGGAGACGATTATACGCCTTATACATAAGCCAGGTCTTGCTTTATGTAGCGCCTCATTGTGACACAAACACTGTGTCATATGAGCCTGTGTCACATCAGAGCCTCGTGAGTGCACACTAACATATTTTTTTTTTGTTTTACTGGCGCGTGCTATTATCGTTGTTGTTGTATTAAAGTTTGCTTCATGCCCCTCTTGCCAATAACAGAGTGTGAGCATGGCTCTGTTTTTTCGTTTTCTTTTCTCACAGGTAGAATCAAGGCGGTGTTTCGTTTCTTCATCTTATTCCACAACTTCGCTAAGCAAGCTGTGCGCCGGATGGATTTTTCAATACTTTTTGTTGTTGTTGTTATAAACGTTACATGATCTTAACTGTTTTTTCGTACATTAGCATAAATATATTGGCATAAAAATTATCCTACAGCCAGCTTTCGAACAATACCTTTCCAACCATGTATTTTCCATTAAAATGTATTGATGTTAAATAGGGTAAAATGCTACCTCAAAAATCTTGTCTCCGTATTAATATAAAGATAACATAATAAAGTATAAAAAAAAAAGATATTTCTACTAAAACAAGAAAAATCGCAGTTATACTCGCCTAGTTACTTGAATAATATTTTCTTATTTCATTTGCTCTTGATGTTCAGTGGTTAAGTTTTCCAATATATAAATGATCAGAAGAGTTTCTTTACATTGGACCTCAACTTTTTTTTGTAGTGTACGAATATTGGAAATATTTCAAGTTTTCAAATAAGGTATAGATAGCTGTGTTTCTGCAAAATAATTCCTAATAAGTATCTGGTAAGCAGAACGAAGCCATTTTAGACCACAACAGTTGTGCCCACTCTTTGTAAGTGCTTTGTTGCATAACATTTTGTCGACATCAAAAAAATTATTATTTTTTATTTTTTGTTATGTAAATAAAGCGTTTGATTTGAAAGACAAATATTAATGTCAGAATAGTAAACAGAGGCATGCAATCAAAGAAGTGATTTTTTGCTCCAATGCACCACAGCCAAGAAAATAACAGCCTCAAAAGCGTTTAGGGCAGGTCCAACTTCAAATAACTGAGAAAGAAGAAGCAAGCCAAATGTAAAAACCATAAATCGAATTTCGGGTGGGAAACGAGATACATCAAAGCAAATGTAAACATGTATGTAAACATCATTACCTGTTTTGTTGCACTTATTTGCCTCGTGTCTTTCTCTGGTTTTCTTTTCTATTTTTCGTGTCGTTGCGTCTCGTCTTTTGCAACAATTTCGAAACGTTACAATTTGGCTTAAGTTTTGCAAATTTCTTGAACCGAAAATATTTCTGTGGTTTTGCCATCTACGAGTTTACAGATGCGAGTGTAACTAGACATGTGCATTAGAAGTGTGTCTATGTGTTTGTGTGTGGATGTCGGCGTGTGCAGCTATTTGTACATATTTGCGTTACGGTCGAATCGATTACACCATGAATGGCTGCTGCATGCAGAGCACGTCACTCATACGCCATGTCAGACACGACCTGAGACGCTGTGAAAAATGCTTCATTCTGCTTGCTCAACACTCAATGCAAAATAAAGTGCAATCATTTCAAACGTTACTAAGGCGTGCGTCCGTCTTAAAGACACAAGCAAATTTAAAGCTTGAATTGCTAAACTCATTGATTTCATG
The DNA here is from genome assembly GCA_035041755.1 of Cacoxenus indagator. Taxonomy (NCBI): domain Eukaryota; kingdom Metazoa; phylum Arthropoda; class Insecta; order Diptera; family Drosophilidae; genus Cacoxenus; species Cacoxenus indagator. Next base: position 802,856 of record JAWNKX010000884.1, read on the forward strand.
GAATCTCAAAAAGAATTAAATTTTTTCTGCCTGGCTGCGCTTCAGAGTCATTAATTTTCATTGGGCGAAATTAATTAGAGTTGTCAAACTTTTTGCTATTTTGCATTTGGGTGGGCATGGGGCCGTATTAGCAATCTCCTTTAAAACGAGCTAAGTTGAGCTGTTCGATATGATGCGTTCTGTTGAAACGAAAGCCAAATGAAACATAACACGTTCTTTCATTAGAGCCACCACAAGTCAGAGTTGAGACATATGGAAAATATTTTCATTAGCAGCCAAGCTCGGTTGCTTAGTGACAACTGATAACCGCATACTCCTTGTTTCATGTCTTATTAAGCGAACTTTTAATTAGAAAATATGCAACGAACGAAGTAATGCAATGCCGCCAGAAACTTTGCGTTTGCTTATGCGGCGTATGCGCAACTTTGCAAAGTTTGTGCGCTTAATCACGCACGAGGAATATGTATCTTAACTAAGGTAGAAAGGGTTGTATCGAGGGTAACTGAAAACAAGACGAAGTCAAATATTATAATAAGATGTAAGAGAGATGTAAACTGGAGGAAGCGCAGAAAAATTGGCAATGCTGTTGGTAATGAGGTAACCTGTAGTAAGACGAGATAAACAGAAGAAGGAAAAGTGAAGTAGAATGTTGGAAAGAGAAAAAAAAGAAAATCATGATTAAAGAGACATGTGACAAAACGGAGTAAGTCCAAGTGAAACACTTACAAATTAGGCAAGGGAAAATGCGCCAAGGTAAAATGAAGCTGGACGGTTACCAGGAAGATCATTGCAAGCGGCAGCGGCGTGACAAGTCGACGAAAACTAGCGCCACAAATTTCAATAAAACTTCATTTGACTTTCTAATTATGCAGAACAACGCCCACGTAAACCGTTTGTGACAGTTGAGCTGCCTTTGACAACAACAACAATAATAACCGTTCCGATAATTAAAGCCATTTCTTCACTGTTGTTGCCGCACGTCGCTCACTTCGGCCGCTAATTAACTTCACACACACTCTGAACCGCATGAAACATTAATGGGCTCATGAAAGCATAATCAACCTTATTCTTGAACTCTCACCCATACTCAGACTTTTGCTCTTACACATAACGACACACAGATAACCACATGGCCAGTCAGTCGCACGCATGAAACTTAAAAGTGCCTTCGAAATGCGTGTCCTGTCGCCATGAATCGCATTAAAATCAACGATACTCAAACTCGTTGTGCGTATCTGTGTAAGTGTGTAAAATTTTAATTTTTTTCTGCCAGAAACCGTTAACAGCACATTTTGCGCTTCATTTCAGTGTAATGCTTTTTTTTTACTCATTCTTCCTGTTTTACACGTAGGAACAATAAAACTTTTTTCCGTTACCCTCGAAGGCAACTTTACGTCTTACTCGTTTTTTTTTTGGTGATTATATAAAATGCAGGCGTACTCGACTCGACTTCGTGGCATGGCACACTCGTTATTTCATTAAAATTTTATGTGTGCCTGGGGTTTGCGTTTGCTCGAGTTTGTTGTGATTTTATTTGCGCCTCGTAAATGAAATTATCACCTTTTTATGTTATTAGTACTTAATTTAAGTGCGACATGTGCCTGGGAACGCCTACGAAGGTAAGGGTTTCGAAAAGTTATCTCCAACAATTGGGTGGCGATTTAGGTTAACTGTGGTCATCATTTCACTAGTACACGAGCGTTAGGTTAGCAAAAAGCAAACGGTTACTCAAAAAACTCTTAACTTAGTTAGTTTCCTTTAATAACTTTTCAATGCATCTTTTATAGCTCAAAACAAAATAATAAAATTGCCTTTTTGTCTTTCAATTCAACATTCAAATCGGACGACACTGTGACAGATATAAACGAGGCTGTCAATTAAAGGCATAAATTCAAATGTCGCTCCTACACAAATTTTTGATTATAACAAATCTTTTTCTTGGGCACTAACTTTGTGTAACTAAGGTTGTTTTTGTAAGTTTGAATATCAAACTTCACTTCGTTCAATTAGAACAACTATAAAGTGATACACGTACTTCTGGTCGTACGCAGTGCTGTTTAAGTATATCCTTCAAGTACAACCTTTCAGTCAACAAACTGCAAACGCATCAAGCTCTCAAATGCATACACGCTGCGCTCTCTACACCTCACTTCCGCCCACCATTTCCATACTCAATTTTCACATTTGATTTTCACAACCAGACCGCGTGTCACGTTGCAAAAAGCTTGCCAAATGCAGTGTTCAGTGCAAGTTCGCTTTATCGGTGGCTTACCACACGTTGACGGGTGCTACTTGCGGTGGCGATTGCACTTGACATGCAACAAAGAGGCACTCTAAACTACTCGATGCTTCAGACGGCTTTTAAAACCATTTGGTTGTCAAACAATGTCCCCTTGAATCGCGTTCCAAACTTGACGTTGTTGTAAGTCAAATTTCGTAAATCATTTTCTTCGAATCTGGCTATATTTATTTAAAGTTCTCTTTTTAGTTTGGTAAATCGTTTCTCACAACATGTAAGTGTATTGCATTAGAAGGACATACTAGGTTTAGGGGCGACAGTAGACTTATATATGACCGACCAATGAGTACATGCATACGAGGGCACTGCTGCGGATTTCAAGAATTTTTAAATTATATACTTAAATCTGAGTCCTTATTTCTCATAATAGCCGATCCTAATAAAATGCAGACGCAATATAATTCTTAGCCATTAATAGCTTTTTTCTTTCCCTTAGTTTCTTCTGTCAATTATACTTCACAGTCCTCCTAGTCCAAATACCAGTTGCAACGACTCTTTACTCAATAGTCAAAAGACTCAAATTGTATCGTGAAAATTTACTTACCACACAAGTTTCTCATTTTGTATGTACACTTCTACGCTATACCTGCCAATATCACTTCTCTTCTATTTACTCAGGTTACACTCACACTCGCCACACACCCTATCACCATCCATTTGTTATCCGCTAATACGCAGTTCCAAGATTCAAACCTCACTGATTGAAATTCACCTTTTGCATGTGAAATTCAATTTAATCAGTTACAAAGCACTTCGTACCTCTCCATCTACTTCTTATTTTGACGCCAAACAATTTCTTTATGCTGATCTCTCCCGCTCAAGAAATAAATGATAATAGACTCCTTCTTATTGTTTGTCAGTTTTGTGTGTGAATTTATGTATTTGCGGCCATACAAAACACACTTTTCCGAACCTCAATAAATAATAAATGTGCATAAAAGATACATTTGTATCTGGAGCAGCCTTTAAGGGACGGTTGTATCGACAGACGACCCATTGAAATTGTATACAAACCGAAATCATGAAGCAATAAGTTTTTAAATTACATTTCAATTGCCTCACACGCTCTATCATATTGTGTTTTTAATAAGCCTTTGACTTTTTGACCGAAGCTACAAAATATAAATGCGGTTTTTTTAAACCAGATAGAATAGTAAAGCAAAACTAAATTGTTGTTGGATGGAATATATGTTTTTTATGTATTTATTTGTTATTATTTTTTATTTCTTATTTTATCTTATTTTTTTTTAATTTATATTCACTTTTTAGGGGGTCTCCTCGTGTTGAACAAATTTTCCCAAATTTTTACTTAAAGTCCTTTCATTCCATTTCATTCGTTTCAGCAGACGGCATTGTGATTGATTTATGGCAGAGGCTCAGACATGTTTATGCATCACGCCTACTAACAACATGCGACTATTGTACGGCAAGTCTGGGAACAGTTTTGAGGCAACATCTCCCTGTAACAGACATCACATTCACTCCTACGTCCGCCTAATTGTCTGTCGGTATACTCCAAAGTAAAATTCCTAAGCTTTAACTTTCACGTCGCTAGCCCGGACAAGCTTCTAAGCGCATTTCAACTGAGCTGCTGCTTCAGCGGCTTCGCGAAATATTGTATAATCGCATTTCGCTCATTTGACAATAAATTGAATTTTTCATACTCATGTCATGAGCACCGAGTTAAATTGAATTACAATCGATTTTTATGACGCACAAATTTAAGGCCGAGTTCGACGAATGCTTTTGCTATTAAAAGGCAGACTAAATTCGTTTGAGTTGCTCAAAAAATAAATTGATCTGAACAGAAACGCCAACCAGCGTTTTTATGGCTTTGATTGTAATCAACATGTCTCGTTGAGCAGCTCATTAACAAAGACTTGACAATCAACATCAGCATCATCATTATAAAGTGCGTGTACTTCCTTGTACAAACTACTTCATCACATGTTATGGCACCTCCCACAAAATGCATTGCTTATATATTAATTGTTTGCGCTCATCCCAGATTCTCTGTTTACATCATTACTACAGCGAGAGGTAGTTCTAAAAGTTCTTTAAGTAGATTGACGTAATATAATATGAAAAATGAAAATAATATGAAAATAATATGAAAATAGTTAGAGAAAGAAAAAAATATCATTACCTATGAGTTTGAAATTCACGTATGCGATAATTGACCCAACTTCAAATGTGAAATTTTACAATGAATTTTTCTGAGAATTTTAGTTGGCCCTTTTATAGTACAAGAGTCCTTGACCACGGCTCTAAAGTACTAGAAATGCGTTCGGGAAGTATATTATCCACTGCTCATCATACTTAATTGTATTTCTTATCAACCTACTGACGAAAAGCTTTCAGATCCTCAAAGCCTCAAAAATAATTATGATGTGCGTCACTTATGGTCACTAGCTCATCCTTTGTCTAGAAAAAGCCAATTTGGACTAATTTATACTAGCGATTTCACTATCTCTCAAGATTTCACTGTGAATGCAAAATCGCAAATAGCAACTGCTATCGGTTTTCCAAAGCAGCAGTGACTTTAGTGTTTTGGTGATTTTGGTGATTTCAGTGTTTAAGTGATTTCAGTACTTCAATGATTTCGGTGATATCTGTCGTTTCAGTGATTTCAACGATGATTTTGGTATTTTTAGTGTTTAGAAACGGCGATCCTGATTACTAAACAGTGGGTTTAGTATATCGAAGAATTGCAATATCGTTCATCTATATTATATAACTCTATAGGTTATATTTTGCATGAATGCTATAACAAAGAACTTCTTTAACTCACCGCCAGTTCAATTGTTCTTCTACCATTAAACGTTGATTATTAGCACGGGATATACAACTTTTTATTGCCAGACGTTGCCAAAAACTTTTTGCAGAAGTCTCTTTAAGCGTTTGCAAAGTTGCGTTTCAACCCCGCAGCCAGAATGATAATTAGATCTGTGCAAAATGTGGTTAGCAGCAACAAAATGATTTATGATGTATTTATTGCAATGGTTAATTGGATGCTTATTTATTATATTTTAGGGCACTGCTAAAGTCGCACGCACAGAAAGCGAGCTAAGTCAAGCAGTCACAGCGTACGTGGCTTATACGCACAAAACAGCATATAACTCAATGAAGGTAATTAATTACTCCAGATCCAATACCAAAAATGCTGCAAGCTTGAAACTTATACAACAACATTTAGTTTATTTAATTGGTATGTCTGTCTGTGTAGATGTGTGCACTGTGTGCATGTTTATCAAGTAGATGCTCTTTAATGCACATTTTCATTCACTCGCTTCGCTTCGCATCTTTTCCGATTTTATTCACGCCATTATAAAAAACCACTTAAGCGCAAATCCCCGTTCAACGTGAGAAGCGTTCTACTCCAGAGTCGTGCTGCGGGCTGCAGTGCCGGAACCACTGCGGATTTGTCTAAATGAATGCCACTTGCAGCATAGCATGGCAGGCAAGTCATGATAAACGGCAGCTGTTTGCGAGTGTTTTGCCAACCCACTCGATTCAAATGATGATTATGAGCAGCTCCAGCATCGGCGTCAACAGTAGTAGCAGCTGAAGCCATCATCAGCGCAGCGTCAGCATCAAAGCCAGTAGTAGCACGAATAACACAGAACCACCGCAAGACATTTGTATGTGTTTGTGTTTGTGCATGTGTGTACGCACCACACACATTAATTTGGTTCCATGCATATGAGCATTTGATTCGATGAAAGGCTTACCGTTTTTGCTTCAATTTCTGATGAAAGCCGCACTTTGAGCGGCGATTAAGAGGTGAATAAATTCTCTGACATATTACTTGTTATTTTTTTTTTTTTTCTTAATGTCATCAAACCCTTATAACGGCATATTTAACATTAGCATAATTAATCAACACAAATCTCTAACATTGGCATTTAAAGTAGAAATAGATAAATCATAACATTATGTTGTTCATAAATTTAATAATCGTTTACCTAAACTCCTCTTGTCTAGAAATTACTTCATTATATATCAATACCCCACCTTTAATTCTTACAAGCTTCATAACTGCTGCCTGTGTGATAGCTCTAAGGCTCAAATGGGAAGATCCATCATTCATATTTGTTGTTTACCTTCGAAACGAGTGAAGCTCACATGAAAAAAGCAGAAAAAGGCGAGAACGCTCACCCTACTGGGGCTTCTGACACTCGAGGTTTTGAAGCTGTTATCAGTTCGAATAGGCCATTAATTTTTTGAAATCGAGACAGTAAAGCTGAGTTTCTTATTTAAGGCATACTCTCGTAGCTGCAAGAAGACAACTAGCTAAGCACCATTAGAGCACATTCTTCTCAAACCTCCAGAAATATTAAGACTAAGGTTAGCAGCTCTATACAAGCACTAGTTGTAATCAATGAATGCGCGTAGATATTGTAAATATTTTCCAAGCCATAATCAGGGTACTTTGGCTAGGCACAGAATTAGTTCATGAAAGCTACTGAAGCTCATATGACCGATACCCAACGTGGGCCGAACAGTACAGAACAGTAGTAACGCCTGTAACGCCTTACGATTCACCGCCGAACAGCTGATCGGTCACTAGCCGTAAGAGTAGCCGTGAAGCGGTCGTGAAATAGTTAGTAGTCATGGAACAGTAAATAGCCCAGAAGTAGCACAGCAGAAATATTATAGAAGAACCATATTTTAACCATAATATAAACATATTTCTTACACTAAAATTAAACTCTACATACATGCATTACCCCGTTACCATAACAAGCTTCATAGCAAACAATTTGCTCATAGACATGGAAGAACATGGAAACGGACCGCAGAAAATATTGAGAAAAAGAAGAGTCGTAGCAGTAAGGCATCTTGAGATAACCAAAGTCATTTTCCATATTATATTGTAAGTATTTATTTTTATTAGCCTTTGAGAAATAATTCAAAAATCCCATATCCACAAAGTGACTTTTCAACCCTTTCTTCTTCGCTTCTGTTCCAGCTTACACTTCGGCTTCTTGTTCAGTGTCTACTACTGTTAGGCTTTTTCATCTCATTGTATTTTTTGTGTAGTTTATTTATATAAGTAAGGCTAATGTGCCACTCTTAGAGATAGTATAACTAATAAATTTAGTAACACAATCTATTCAGCTTGATTCATGTCATCGCGTCCTACTATAGAGTATGCAACATACGGCCACATCAATTTAGTTCATTTGCAAAATATATTATTTTTAATTGGCATTCCATGCATTCATTACGCATTATTAATTTCATTCAACAGTCTCACTTATGTTTAATCTGCCAAATAACGGAAAATTAATCTAGTGAAATTCTAGAAATATGAACAAGTTTTATTAATAAATTGAATTTCAACAATCCATTTGGCATTTTAAGTACCGGAAAAAATTTAATTAAAACGTGAAATTTCACAAATTAAAATAATTATTTTTTAATAAGCAGAAATTCATTGCACATGCATCAATTTGCATGCGACTCGTTTAGTAATTTGATTTCATTCAGTTTATTTGAATTGAATTGAATCCGGGTATGAATTGAAACTTTTTACTTTGCAGATTATGAACACTGGAGCTGAAATTTAATTTCAAGTGGATAAGAGCAAACACAGTTGATCAGCTCATCATTTGTCTAGGGGAAGTGTTATTGCTGCGCTTGGCCAAGCCAACGATGCAAAATGATCAATTGATTTTATTGACAGTAAAAGTGCACTTCATTGGGCTATAAAACTTAAATCACAGCAAGCGCCAGACAGCAAACCAAGCGAAGAAGCACGCCAAATTATCGAACCAAAGAAGAAAAATCTCAGCAGAAGAAAAAAATAAAAATAAAATAATAAAAAGAGAAAAGTCCAGTTGAGAGTTGAGAATGATGGAAAGCAATAGAAACTGCCAAAGGTCGAAGAGTGTAGCAGTGAACTTCATTGCCCTCAGCGCAACGGATAATATAAAAATGTAAGAAATCGTCCGTTTGGGAATCGCTTGTAAATCACTACTTGCTGCACACACAGATACGACTACGCCCACACAAACATAGGCAAATGCGCGCTTACGCCACTCATGCACACACTAACATAACAATCAGTAGCTAGCGCCGGATATGTGAAGCCACTTCCTTTGATGCAGTCTCTCTCGCACCACTCCTTTTTCCTTACTTTTTCAAGACATATCTGTGTAAGATGCCGCCTTTTGAAAAATTAAAGCTACTTGCAAAGCAACAAAAAAAGTCGACGTTAACATAAACTGCAGTAAAGAGCAGAAAACTATCGAAGTAAGTGAAGAAGAGCAAGAGAGAAAGTAAATCTTATTATACGAGTATGGCAACGAATTAGTCTATATATTTAACTAGAGCATTTTCAACACTCAATGCTGCTTGGCATTGAAGTGCAACCGACGACTCCTCTTGAGGTACGAGTGAGTGTGCAGTTGAAGTGTGCCAAAAGAAAGTTGAATAGTCTCACTCCTAGTCTAAGCCATAGTCTGAAGCGATATTGCTCTGCACAAATTGAAATAAAAAATATTACGCTCAACTGATGCTGACACACTCATGAACAAAGCTTATTTGTATGCACATACACACGCACACAAGTAAATACGCCCACTGATGCAGCAAATGTTTTAGTAAAGTAGTGAGATACATTCATGGTCAACGTACGTTGGCAGTTAGGAAATGTAATTTCCTGCAAGGAACTGAAGTATGTATTGCTTCGATTCGATTTTGTTTTAATTCGAGAATTGATTACGAATGCATGACATAAGAAAATATTAATAAGTTGGATTATATTATATATGAATGTAAACTTATTTAGTTTTAAGTAAACCAAGTTTATGCTAAAAGCAGCACACTGACTGTTAAAAGGCAAGTCAAAATAACTGACCCAAAAAGGAAGAAGTGAAGTGACTCTCAAAAACTGTTTCAGTCGCACTGATTGATAAGGGTCACGAAAATAACTTGACTTATCTCCATGCTTCAAAGAGCAGTTTATACAATTTTGGCAGGCCCACACGTTTTACGTTGTTTAGGCACAGTAGAGCGACTTTGTGAAAGAGAAACTTACGATACGACAAAAACAAAACAAAAATAAAAGCTAAGGAAAAAAATAAAATAAGACACACACCTCTATCTCTATATTTTTTAGTTACTACTATCGTTAGATCAGCGAATTATATCAAGATTAAAAATCTCATGTTCAATAAAAGGGATGATCTACGGGGTGTAATAAAAAAAAATTTTATTTTAAATAAAAGAATATAAAATAAGAAATCTATATATCTATTTATATAAAATTGGGAGTATATTTGTTCGTTTGTTTGTCCGTTATGGACGCCGAAACTGCTGTACCGATTTTGATGAAATTTTAAAGGAACCTCTAGAATAGCCTTTAGATGGTTACTGGTTGGTAATTTTGGTGCGAAAAAATTGTCGATTTCGAACTTTTAGATGCTTCCCAAACTGTACATATACAAATAACACAAAAACAAAAGAGCATATGAGAATTAAGTTTGCTGGCAGTGCTGCTCGAACGGTACAAAGTCGAAATGTTCCAATATTCGATTAAAAAAAATGAAAAAAGTGAAAAGTACGAAAAGTCACCAAAAAAAGTCAAACACCGGAAGATTAACGAGAAAATCGCAGCAGTAGACAGAGCGCAGAGCTGCTGAAATATTCGAAGAGCAAGATACACACAAAGGAAGCAACGCGCAGGGTCCTTGCTAGGTAAATAACAAAATCAGATACATATATATATATATATATATATATATAAACCAAGTCGGTTTAGTTACAGCACTTATAACTCAAGAATGGCTAGACCCATTTTAATTATGTCTGAGTTGTTGGATTTGTCTCCACACTGAATAGCAGAATAACTAATAAAGTATAGTAAAAAGTCCCGCCAAATTAGAGAAATTCCATTAGCATTGATCATATTATTTGTGCATCCAAGTCGATTTAGTGCCTTCCTAATACCAAGCAGCGTCGGTGCCCTTGCTAGTGTTATATATACAACACTATGATGATGACTATGATGCTAGTGACCAAAGTTGCGCCATTAAGGCAAAGACTAAGAAGGCTACGAGTTCCTTCTTAGTGGGTTGATTATTTTAGCTTGACCTGGCTGAATATCAATCAAGTCTCTCCAACTCAATGCATTATGGCGCTTCGAGTTATAAAAGTTCGACTGTAGAATCGAACGTTTCATATTTAAAGCTTTTAGAATTATATTACAACTAACTTAACTTTATGCCACCCTTTTTCAAAGCTAAAGGTGCTGCACACACCACCCTGATACGAATAGGTTGAAGCACAAAAATCTTTCATATTTAACTGATGCACTGCTTAATAATTATTACAGCTGCCATTGCGCAAACTCATTTAGTAGGACTACCTGATTTTACTCCTTCCCAACGTTAACCGCTACATTTGCCATCATGCGTATCCAATTCTAAATACTTTTTGCCTAGCCGCACGACTTGGCAAGCTAAGTGCTCGGAACTAATGAATAATAATTTGACGTTGTAAAGAAGGTTAAAGAGGTGTTGGGATGCTACAATGCTCCGAGCAATTTAAACTCTAAACAGTTACTAGATTTTATATTTTATATATATTTCATGCTGAGCACAAGCCAAACTTTTATGCGCATTTTAGTTCAGCGAGTGGAGTTAAATGATTTTTCGAAATATTCTTGCCTAACCTTCTTCAAACGCGAAACTTGAAATGTATATAGAAAGATACTCTTTTTTTCGTTTGTGCATGAAAATTAAAATTTGAATGCTCATAAAAGCGTAAAGTCAATAAAGCTCGCGCCATAATAAAGAAAATATATATATACGAAAATTGCATTACTTTCAAGAAAAGAAACTTTTTATGATTGTTTGCATAGAAATTTTGCAAGGAGGAAGATTCAAAAGAAAAGCGAGAACAAAACACAGAATAGTGGGTAGTGCAGACGATATCAGAAGATTAAGAGGAAGTGCTCAAAATGTAAGACTCTGAGGCAGCGCAGCTACTAATTGACTAATCAGATTTAAATTCGAGTATGCTTAGCTCCTTGCTACGGCTATTGCAGCTGAAAGTAGAAAGTGCTACTACAATCACTTCTGGCTCGGTTTTATCCATTTTCTTTACCATTGTCGTTGTCATTGGCATTGTTTGCACAACTAATTGATGCAATGTGCTTATGTACTTTCCAATTACACAATTGTCAGCGCAATAAAAATACCTTGGGGCAGAACAAAAGCAGCTCTGGCAGGCGTACTTAAAATATTGTAAAAAAAAAAAGTCAAAGCCGAGTGCACACACAGCAAGGATTCAACAATGTCAACTAACGAAAAATAAAAATAAAAAAAATTCAAATAAAGAAAGGCGACGCTTCAAGGGAAAAGGCTTGAATGAGATGCAATCGCCACAAAGTGTCAACCGCAGCCGTTGACGTCAAGAGAGCTCAATCGACAATGCTGGCTGCCATTATCGGTGCTGATTAAAGTGTCATGCAGCAGCCTCAAATGCATCACGTAATAGTTGAAGCTTCAACATGCCTAGCAGGCTGGCTAATAGCAACGGCTACTCAAGCAGCGCAACGCCTTAGATAACAAGCCACTTGAACAAAGCCAGGAAAAATCAATAAAAGAATGTAAAGCAATTTTTAATTAAAATTTTGCGATGGTGAAAAAAAAAATTCTTAAAAAAATTCTTAAAAAAATGTGAATGCATCTAAATGATTACGAAAATTAATATAATTTGATTTGTATTATAATTTTTTTTAATTATAGGCTGCTATTTGAAGGTTTTAATGAGTCTATATTAGCTCAAGGCAGCAATTCAGAATATACCTTTTTTTACTTTTTATTTTAAACTAGTTTCTCGAACCCGTTTAATAAAAAGCTCAGTTTATGCTTTCACCAGGATTGTAAAAATTTCAACAACAAAAAAACGACCGTGCAATTTCTATATTCGGCTCCCACTAATGACTAATCATTCAACTCAAAAATATAGACCACTCCAACCAAATTTCATGCCTAAGCCTGACGTGTGTTTGAAATATCACTCAGTAATCGACTCTTGCGCAGTTTATGGTATCGAGACGCTGCTAAGCACCGCATTCCAATTATCTAACTTATTCTATTTCTTCTTAAATGATTTTCGATTGAATAGATGATTTATCACATTGTATTATCACTCACGCCGACAAAACGCAAATACTTACAGCTAACTGTACGTTCCTCATCGGTATCACCTATTTTTGGTATGGCACCCACACGTCCAAAAAGATCACACTTCGCTTATGGTCCTTAGTAGTTTTTGAACAGTTTTCTAAGATACTTTCCAACCCGAGGTGACGGCAATGAAAAATTGTCTATACTTGTATAAACTTTGACATGCTGCCTAGCTTCTACTTATTCCATTGAACAAATACTTTTGTGATAGCCATAACTAGAGCCAACATTGCCGATTTTGACAACCCTGTGATTAGCTATTGAGGCACTACACATAATTAATAACAATCAAGCGGCTGACACAGATTATGCCTATATAATTCTTTAATATACAAATTTGATTGTGAAGTGAGGTGTATATGTTAATTGCCATCAAAATGAAAAGGCAAACAAATTAGAATAAATGCCCAAGTTAATTTTTGAATTTCGATTAGCTTAAATTGTGTTAAAACATTACGCCCACGCCGACTTAGTTCAGCTTGATTGCTTTGTTGCAGAAACCCGCATAATCCTTTGTAAAACTCACAGCTGTCATTGTGGCATTTAACCAACGGACACACACACACATATATATTCACTAATCGAAATGCAAATAGACACAAAGCATTTATGCTTACCGCAAGTAAGCCGAGCAAAGCCGGCAGTGAGAGTACCGACGCCCCAATGGGCACCATCAAATTTAAATTAGTATTTTGTGTGGAATTTCACACAAATTCGAATTTTGAATTAAATAGAATATTTGTTAATAATTTCGATTTTGACACTGGACCATTGCTTTTATCATTAATTGAACCGTATACTAATTTAATTAAATTGAAACCAGCCTAAAATGGTCGAGGCTGGTGCGGGTCTGGCTTGACGGGCAGCTATGATAGGCGATCAGAGAAATTGCTTGTTGTTTGTATGCAACTCAAATTATTATTGAAATATAAACGTGTATATTTCTAAAATTAAGTACGAAAATATTCATCGAAAGGAAATGAAATTAGAATGTTTGAAAAATGCATTAAATATATGAAATGTGCTAATGAGCATCCGCTTTAGAGATAATCGTACTCGATTAAGGAAAGCTTTACTACTTGAGGCAACCAGTTAACAAGTCCATGCACACACAACAAAACTAACACATACGCACAAAGCGAAACATAAAGAACTCATACAGATATTGGAGCGCCGAAAAGGAAATACATTTCTTCGAGTCGCTCCCCCATTTGTCGTGCGTACGTGGTAAATGTCAATTGCAAGTGCCACAAGCTCCAAGCAGCTCCTTTCAAACTGCTCTTTTTGTGCAGCTAAGGAAATGAAGAAAACTGATTTCGTACATATGAAATTCTTAAAAGGCATGAGGAATACCAACAACTGCGTTTGTGTGTCTGTAGTTTCTTATAGATACTCAAGTGAAATATGTCAAATATAAAAGCGTAGCACGTACTTTTGCCACAACCGTGAATATTGTCGCTGTAATGCGGTTGATGCTTATAAAAATGTCTCATTTGGCTTTACTCATGCAGCGAAAAATGCTCGGATTGAATTTGAGCAAATCTTTGGCACTGACTTGTGTAAAAACTTTTATTGAGAGCCACGAAAGGTTTAATGCATAAAAATGGTAGCTAGGCAAATTGATGGCTTCAACTCTAGACACCATAACTGTCAGCATATCAAAGGATGCACACAAGTATCTGCTGTTGTAATCGTGAATGGATTTAATTTTAAGGGTGAAATTGTTTTGTATTAAATAAAATAAACAAATGAAATTATATTAAACAGTAATGTCGTTCCGCTGCATGTCAACATTCGATTGTCATTGGTCAGCTTTTCATTCATTTCATTTGAATGTATTTTATTCTGTGTATTCGGTGTTTTCAGTGATTTCAGTCTTTTTAGTGATTTCGGTGATTTCAGGGCTTTTGGTTATTTTGGGGATTCCTGAGATTTCAACGATTTCAGTGATTTCAGTGATTATAGGGTTTTCGGTGATTTGGTTTCGTTTAGTGATTTTCTTGTTTTGAGGGTTTTAGTTTTTTATTGATTTCTAAGCTTTCAGTGCTTTGGGTGATTTCGACGATTTCAATGATAAAAATCACATTTGAAAATCGTAATCACTGAAATCACTGATATCGAAAAATCTCACTTTTAAGTCACCATTGCTAAATAATTAATTTTGACTAGCTCAAGACCTTGTTGCTTCAGCTATACATTGCAATTTATAATTAAGTTTTCCATTTTACAATAAAATAATAATAACATATAATTTTGAATCACTAAAACCTGAGCAGACTGTGAACATAGATCGAGTAAATCAATCTTTAATGGAATACTGTCTAGTGATTGGCAACAGACAACGCATTATTCTGCGACAGTAGAATCCAAAACCGCACTGTGCAATACTATAAATTTATTAAAATGGGCTAGGAGATACTCACTCAGCCAGGATACTCGCCCATAAATATCTTTGAAATTCAAACAGCTTAAAGCCTTCTTCGTGAGTGCGTCTGCTTCTTTTTCACTCTTCCTTTCCTCCTCAACTGCTTTCTACAAATGCTGCTGCTACAAATGCTGAAGGTGACAATTCGTTTCACTTGGCAGTTCGAAGTTGAAGTTCATTGTCTTTTATTTACTAAAATCTGTGCGAAAAGCTTGCAGGTTCAAGCTCATAATTAATTTTCCTCTCCTACAAGCACAAATTCGACCAGCACTTTTTTCTTCTTTTTTCTGTAAATTGAACATTTCGGGAACTATAAAATCATTTGTCAATTGGCCATGAGCACTACACCATTTATAAAAGTAAATTTGGCAAACTTACTCGAATGCATATTTCTCCAACTTTACGAACTGCACTGTTCGTGTAAATTCAACTCCTACTTCTGAGTAAACTTTTCGAACGATAAAAATTAAAGAGCACCAACACAGAGCAGAGAATAGAGAAACGGCAACCTGTACGTTAATCTTAAACTTTGACCATTAATGTGCAATAACAATGGCAAACAATTTTCGAAAGTACTCGAGCTACAAATATAGGAACCCATTTAGGCAAAATATTTATGTAGCAAAGAATGAAAGAACGAAAAGGAAACAATGAAGGAAGGCTTACGTGGCACATTCATTCAAGGTTGCCTCCTTGCTACATTTAAAAGGCGTGAAGTGCTGCCGCTGTAATGGAGTACCTACCTATGAAAAAAAAGGAAAAGTTGACATCGGCTATGCTGGCGCTTTAATTATCTTCACACTACAACTAATTTATTAAGGATTTGTTTGATGTGTACGATTTAGCAATTGCAGAATATTGAATATTTGATAATTTATGAATGATTCGCTATATTTTTGTTGAAGGACTTGAGGTATAGTTAGCCCAAGCTCCAACTGAGTACTTCAAAAACCAAATAAGGGGATCAAAGCCGTTTGGCGATGAGCCAAAATTTCGAAAAGCACTTACGTAGTATTCCCATAATTAGGAAGAACCTTAAATTATTATACGTGGCCCACTTTAATGATGACAAAGTAAATTTAGCTGAAACTTCTTGAACGCAGCCGACCTATGGTCTAAGTTCAATAAATACTGGGGAACGTACAGATATGGCTAAAGCACGTCGCCTCTTGGTTTTCGATAAAAACGCTAAAATACAATTTACCGAGTGTGTAGCGTATCATAAAATGGCGTCAGCGAGGATCCTATTTTATCGGCTACATCCACACACCACAGCACAAAAGCTAAAGGATTACACTGGATAACGAATCTGCCTTGTTTGTTTGCTTGCTGCCTACCGTTGGACTAAAATGTAATTTGAGTTGAAGCAGGAAGAATACACATACATTGCGAAAGCGTGTGAAAGGGCGTGAGTGGGCATGGCCAGTCAAAAGTCAACTGTTGAACATTTTCGGCGATCGAATGTCGTCGGTGTTTTTCATTTTTCATCGTCGAGCTGGGTCGAAGTGAGCAGTCAACCAACCAAAAGTGACTTGTGAACAAGTGTCAAAGAACACCGCACAAAATTAAATATAACCCAAAAATACATATTAGCCAAAATACTCAAATATTTCGCTTTCTGTTATTTGTTGATTTTAATTGAAATTTCTTTAGACTCTGCTCTTCTAGCACTTTAAAGCACTTAAGTTTACAATTTGGCCGACTTATTTGCTGAGTGTGTGAGACTTTTACTTTAATATTTGAAGTAGAAATAGATCAAAAAGTCATAGGAAATACATACACGTATACCCACACACACACACAGATAAACAAATACAAACCCATAGTGACATTTGAATTGGTCAATTTTTATGGCATATTTTAATTGAGCCTATAAACCCATAGTCGTATCGGGTATCGTAAGCATTTACACATCGTTAAACATTCATTTCCGGCAAATTAAGCGCATTTTATGTTTGTCTGTCCACCGGCCAGCCTACACGCACGAACGAACAAATGAGTGGACGACTGTGTAAGAGTAAGGAAATTTTCAATCTCACTTTGTCGGCGCTGCTGTGTCCGGTGTTCAGTTAAGAAAATTCTTTTCCAGCCGTCAGCAAAATGCTTTGTTGTTGCATTTTCGCCTCGATTGCTTTCCTTTACTTTCACTCGGCTTTCACTACTTTCTTTCTTTCTTTCTGCTACTGGCGCTGTTTCTAGAGTGATGAAGTATTAAATAACCGCAAGCCTCGCCTACACGTGCTCTGGCATTCGTCCTTCAGTCGGATATTTCTGAACATGGCTCAAAGCAATGACATGAAAAAGTTAATTTTCTCGTTATATCTTAAGTCTTCAAAAGTTCTTATATTTAGTGCTCAGAATTCAGTGTCAGACTAAGTGAAGAGGGCTAAGGCTTCCAAAAAGAGGAAGCCATAACTACACTACTCTATGGTGATTTAGTGTGGTAGTCTCTTCTAAAAAGTGGGCCCAGCTATACACTGTTACAGAAGGTGCACTACGCGATACACGCACAATGTGTGTATACGTCACTGGAATTAAAAGAGAAGCAATATAATAGGATATCACTGCACTGATAAGTAAGCACAAGATAGTAATTAATTGCTCCGGTAGGACAGAAAATAACGTAATTCGCAAAAGAACTGTCAGATTCGTCAACCAGAATGGCCACCAACTAGAAACCGAGAACAATAATCAACTTAATACTTGTCAATTATCAGTTAGCAAAAGTCAAGTGTCCTGTATATATCTGCAGATAAATAACAAGAAACTACATATTCGGAAGTTACTTTTCCAACACATTAATATAAGACTCTAGTCACATGACTTTCTTTAGAACAATGCATTCTTTCTTTTTGCAATTAAATGCTTTTCACGAAATTTCTATTCACCTGGAAGCAACACATAATCAGAAACTTTTTTAATGGCAATGAATAATGTGTTAAATTCCATAGAACTCCTGCACATCTGTATACACAGCTACATAAATATTTTTCTAAAAACTCTCTACATACATAGAAATATAAAATTTTTTTTTTTTGTTTCTTTATTTCAGATTGTCATTCCTTGCTAATATAAAATTCAGGTTCCTTAAAAATGTATATCAAAGTTTCGTTGTCGTAAATGTTGCAAACAAATATTTGGATACTTTTTTTACTTAGAACGTATTGGCCTACTTGAAGAACGTGACTTTATTTGAAGTTTATATTATTTGAAGATTTTAATAGATTTAAATCTATAATTTTTACGGAAATTTAAAAGCCACACAACATATAAAGCCCAAAACTTCAAAATAAAACAACAGAAGAGTGACCCCGGTGATCACAATCCAGATAAATTCTTAATAAATTCTAAGCGAGACAAATATTAAAATAATATAAAATGTTTACAAACGAAAGTAACAAACCCAAAGCTCATAAACAGTTATGGATGTATGATAAACGTATAAAATTAATTAATTCGAATAAAAATCAAGTAAATTTAAAATGAAATAATACAATTCAGATTTATGAGTAAAGGAATCCGTAGTTAGTTGAACACACACACATGTTATAGCCTTTCTTCAGGCGTCTGTATATAAAAAATTAAAAAAAATTGTACGCGAAAAAAACAGTTTTATAAATAAAAATTAACCCAAACACATCAATTTAGACCACTACGTAATAGGACCACGCTTAATAGTACAACAGCAGAACAAGAGAAAAATACAAACTGCAGGAAAAAAACGCCGAACCTATCTATCTATATTTTTTTATGGAAATTTAAAAGCCACACATAACATATAAAACAAAAAAATTCAAAATAAAACAAGAGAAGAGTGACCCCGGTGATCACAATTCAGATAAATTCTTAATAAATTCGTAGCGAGACAAATATTAAAATAATATAAAATGATTACAAACGAAAGTAACAAACCCAAAGCTCATAAACAGTTATGGATGTATGATAAACGTATAAAATTAATTAATTCGAATAAAAATCAAGTAAACTTAAAATGAAATAATACAATTCAGATTTATGAGTAAAGGAATCCGTAGTTAGTTGAACTCACACATATTTTATAGCCTTTCTTCAGGCGTCTGTATATAAAAAATTAAAAAAAATTGTACGCGAAAAAAACAGTTTTATAATTAAAAATTAACCCAAACACATCAATTCAGACCATTAAGTATTAGGACCACGCTTAATAGTACAACAGAAGAACAAGAGAAAAATACAAACTGCAGGAAAAAAACGCCGAATCGCGGTCTAACACGCACTTACGTCTTATGCTAGCTCCACATGAACTAATTATGAATTATAAAACATGAAAGAAAAATATCCATAAAGCGAACAACCGCATTGAATCAACTACGAATTGAAAGAAGAAAATCCTTGAACATCAAATAAATAACGAAAAATATACATACCATATGTAGCACCTACGACTTTCTGATGTCAAACCTGAATGATTTAAAAAAAAATATAAAAATCTTATATTTGATAATGCAGTTGGCTAGTAAGTGTAGTAGTACTTCTGAATACATACTTTCGTCAGCTTATATAGCAATAGTGCTTCTCGTGAGCTGCTAAAGTAAGATTTTTGGAAGAAAGCTGAACACTTCCGCACTTGACTAATTTTTACATCAAAAAAATATAAACAAAATAATGTCATAGTATAAACAATATAAAAAATTATATTTCTGCAAAAAGAAAATTTTGAAGTGAGACTTCAACTTTATTAATTTTGCAACAATAAAGCAAGCCGAAATGATAAGTAAAAAAGCAATCAAATCAATTAAATTCGCATTAAACAACTATACAAGGTTTAATATAGTGGCGAAAAGAGATATAAGTGAGTAATTATCAATAAGTGCGATTGCTTTGTAATAACTCCCACATTATTCGGGGAGCTAAACAGGAAATGTTTGGCTTTTTGTTGGCAGAACCCGTCAATTCTGACCGTTTCTAAGTCTTCTTAGACTTAGTTCTTTACATCACATTGACCCTTATTAGCGAGAACAGCAAAAATTAGTCCGACCCTTCTTTCGGAAAACGCACGTGTTTATTAAACACGTGTTGCTATCCAGCAACTTTTCAACTTATTAGGAAATTTAAAATTTGTTGGAATTTCTTAAAAAATTTGAGACCCAAGTTTCTACAAGCTTCACTCTGCGGCATTACATATGCATCGCCTCTATCGATTAGTCGATGTAATCTACTCTCACCTAGTATTTTTAGTCTAGTCTGCTTGAACTTTGAAACTGGACTTGAAATGTCCTTTTATTGAATTTTGCGTGTTACCATCGATTTTTGAATCACAAGGAATTTCCTCAGTCACATAATTTAATAAAAACAGCAAAAGTTAAACAAAAGCGCGTCTTAATAACGCCCAAAAAACGACTATTTACTTGGCAATGGACAACCCACGTTTTAGCCGACCGTGACCCAAATCGCTTCTATATAAAAGGACTTGCATGCAAACTGCAGGCCTCAAATCAATACTTTCTTTCGTAGCAATCACAGTAGAGCGCGTTAGGATAGAACTCCAAAATGTCTTTTTGGGCAGCCACGCGTGGCCTGACGCCACCAAACAAGATTCCGCCTATGCTCAACCCTAACCAGCGCCAGTTCCTCGATGATGAACTACGTTACCGACACAAAAGGGAGCTATATGCCAACGACACCAACAAGAACATCGGTGACTTTTTCGTGCGCAAACAGGAGGTAGTGGACGATCCAATCCAACTAGACAAACACGACTCGTTCTATCACACGACCAAGAGCCTTTTGGTGCTATTCCAGATAATGGGCGTAATGCCCATACATCGAAATCCACCGCACTCGAATCTACCACGGACAGGCTATTCATGGACTTCGAAGCAGGTTTTGTGGGCAGTTTGCATTTTCTCCTGCCAGACGACCGTTGTTGTGTTGGTGCTGCGAGAGCGTGTCAACAAATTCATAACCAATCCAGATAAACGCTTCGATGAAGCGATCTACAACGTCATTTTCATTAGTTTACTCTTCACGAATTTTCTGCTACCGGTGGCAAGTTGGCGACACGGACCACAAGTGGCAATCTTCAAAAATATGTGGACAAACTATCAATACAAATTTCTGAAAGTGACAGGTGCGCCGATTGTATTTCCGAATCTGTACCCACTCACCTGGGGCCTCTGCATCTTCTCGTGGGGACTGAGCATTGCCATCAATTTATCACAGTACTTTCTACAGCCTGACTTCAAGCTGTGGTATACATTTGCTTACTACCCAATAATAGCGATGCTTAACTGCTTTTGCAGTCTTTGGTTCATCAACTGCACCGCCTTTGGCACCGCTAGTCGCGCGCTCGCCGCTGCACTCCATCGCACCATCAGCGGCGAGAAACCCGCACAAAAATTGACTGAATATCGTCATCTTTGGGTCGATTTAAGTCATATGATGCAACAACTAGGGCGCGCTTACTCTAACATGTACGGCATGTATTGCCTCGTAATATTCTTTACGACAATCATAGCCACTTATGGTTCGCTTAGTGAGATCCTCGACCACGGCGCAACCTACAAGGAAGTGGGACTATTTGTCATCGTTTTCTATTGCATGAGCCTGCTATACATCATCTGCAATGAAGCACACTATGCCTCGCAAAGAGTCGGTCTTGACTTCCAGACTCAGCTGCTCAACATTAATTTGACAGCCGTAGATAATGCAACGCAACGTGAAGTGGAAATGTTCTTGGTGGCCATTGCAAAGAATCCGCCCATTATGAATCTCGATGGCTATGCAAATATCAACCGAGAACTCGTTACCTCGGTAAGTAGAGTGTGCTTGTTGACGTAGAAAACCAAATGCGAAACATTTATCTATTAATTCAGCATGGTTGAAGTTTGTGGATTTATTATTTTCTAGATAAATAATATTAATAAATCATGATTTTTTTTATTTTCCTTATCAGAACATATCATTCATGGCCACCTATTTGGTTGTGTTGCTGCAGTTCAAGATGACGGAACAACGCCAGCAAGCGCAGCGATCATAAACCGGGCGAATGTGAACAAATGGCAGTCTCAGAATTTCTTCTATATTTGATTGCTGTCAAAAAAAAATGTTTTTAACTCAAAAATGTACCCAAATTTTAAGTTTTGTAAAAGGCAACTCGGCACTGGCAAACATTTTAGATGCTGCAAATTTAATAACAGCCAACGTACCTTCTTGGGGTTCGATCTGTCTACCCAGAAATTGAAAGCGGTCATTCTAAATACCAAATTGGAACCATTGTTCACGGCTGAGATTAAGTATGACGTTGACTTACCCGAATATGGCACGGCGAGCGGTGCAACTCGTGGCGATCTGATGGGTGAGTATCTCGTCAATCCGGTTATGTGGGTAAAGGCGCTGGACATGGTGTTGAATGTTTTGAAAACGCGCGGTGCCGATATGTCTACGATAGCGGCTGTGAGTGGCTCAGGTCAGCAACATGGTTCCGTATATTGGTCGGAGAAGGGGTTTAAGCATCTCTGTGGTCTTATGCCTAGCAAACGTCTGCACGAACAAATCAATGCATCAGCTTTTGAGATCACACGGACCCCTATATGGATGGATGATTCCACTACTAGTCAGTGCGTTGACATGGAGCTTGAAATAGGCGGTCCAGAACGTGTCGCCGCAATAACAGGCTCCAGATGTTACACCCGTTTCACAGGTCCGCAAATACGGAAGATATTTGAAGTATACCCTGAGGCATACGAGCGCACAGTTCATATTTCCTTGGTGAGTAGCTTCCTAGATTCGCTTCTTATCGGCAGCATTGCGGCGATTGACTACAGCGACGGCTCAGGCATGAATCTCTTGGACATAAAGCAAAAAGACTGGTACACCTGCTGTCTGGATGCGTGTGCCCCCAATTTGAGACGACGTCTTATGAAGCCAGTTCCGTCAACTTCGCTGGTTGGTCATATACATAGCTACTACGTGAACCGTTGGGGTTTCCGACCGGACTGTATGATTGTCGCAAGCACTGGTGACAATCCCTCTGCCTTGGCTGGCATGTTTCTTGACACGGACTCTTTAATTATTTCGCTTGGCACTAGCGACACAATCATCATGCAGCTAAAAGAACCACTCAACTTGCGTGAGGGGAACGTCTTTTGTCATCCGACCGTCGTTGATGAGTATATGGGTCTGCTGTGCTTTCGCAATGCATCGACGGTGCGTGAGGCACTCTGTCAGAAATTGGTTGATGGAAATTGGGAGGCATTTAACAATATGCTGGCTGAAACAGCGCCTGGTAATGGTGGCAATATGGCCCTTCATTTTCCGGATATGGAAATTATACCACGAATCAAGGGTACGCTACGCTGGAACCCTACACACAATATAGACTCCGCGGATGCCGGCACTGGTCTTAAGGAATTCGAAGATCCCAAATTGGAGGCGCGTGCACTTATCGAGGGCCAAATCATACACCATCGTGCTGTAGCCTCTGATTTTGGTTTAATTTTCAATAAAAATACAAAAATTGTTGCAACCGGTGGTGCTTCCGTCAACAAAAATCTGTTGCAAATCATTGCTGACGTTTTCGGGGTACCCGTCTATACCCAAACTGGTAGTGAAGCAGCACTTATGGGTGCTGCCTATCGAGCAAGGTATGCGTTCCATGTATATCGTGAGAATGCGTGCTCCTGTAAAAAGTGCAACAAATCGCCCAATATTAATTACCACCAGTTCATGCAAGCATTATTGCCGGACAAACTCAAATTGGTATGCACTCCAATTCCAAATTGTCGGACAATCTACGATCCAATGATGATACGATATCAACAAATGCTACAGGCCTTGGACCATTAGTGCACCACATGACTTAAATCTAGAACCCAAAAATGAATCAAACAAATAAAAGAAATACCATTTTAGTCACCGTTTCTTGTAAATTAAAATAAGTGAACAATTGTTAACAACTTCTACATGAGCTTTCTAACTACTTAAACAATTAAAAAGGCACCCGTCGGGGATTAAGTAAAGTTCTTCTTAACTAAAAGTCAGCATCCCAACCGGAAGTCTCATCGGGTGGTTCCTTTGAATCACATGGGAATCGATCGAAATATCGGGTATCAGTAGGTTGCGCTATTGGGCGCACGAAAGGTGGTATTAACAGTTGACTTCTCAAACCATCCCAATCGAAACCGAGGAACCATCTGAGTGTGACATTAGATTAAGATTGAAAAGAAGTATTATAATCTTAAAACTGTGAGTTTGCGCCTTACTTATGCTTCTTGATATCCTGTATACCACCCTGCTGATAGCCCAAACGTTCCGCTGGTACATCGCGACACAGACGCTTGATTAGCTGCACAGCAGATCGAGAGATGTGTTTCGGAAAAGTGATCATATCGACGCCTTTAAGAATAATATTATATGTTTGCATAGGATCGGACGCCGTAAATGGTGGACTACAATGAAAGCAAGAATTTAATTTAAGATTGAAATGAATATCCACGCCACTTACGTGCCATTCAATAGCTCGTGTATCAAAATTCCCAATGCCCAGTAGTCTACAGCGCGATCGTGGCCCTTATTCAGAATAATCTCTGGTGCCACATACTCGGGTGTGCCACAGAAAGTCCAAGTCTTTGTGCCATTGCCAATATGCTTGGCAAAACCAAAATCAACCAACTTCACATAACCACGCTCATCGAGCATCAGATTCTCCGGCTTAAGATCTCTGTAAATTATGCCACGTGTATGAAGATAATCAAAAGCTTCCATCACACAGCCTATGATGAACTGAGCGGAATTATCATCGAACGAACCACGATCTCGTAACATTGTCCAAATTTCACCACCCATACATGCCTCGAGCAACATGTAGACGTACTTCTCATCCCTGAAGGTGCGATAGAGCCGACAGATGAAGGGCGTTTTGCAGGTGAGCATAATCATGCGCTCACTGTAGACATGATCCTCTTGTTTGGTGTCCAAAATATGCTGCTTCTTGAGACATTTCAGTGCAAAAGTGTCCACCTGATTTCCCTGGTACGCTTTCACCAATTCAACGCGCCCAAAACCGCCGATGCCTAGCGTTGCAACAACCTCCAGATCGGTGAGCTTGAGATTAGGAAACTCCTGCTGTACATTCGAGCCAAATGCAGTTGCTTCGGTCTTAGTGGCAGCAGCCTCTTTCATGGCTAACATGCGATTTTCATCGTCATAATTTTTTTCCTTTAGTTCACAGAGATCCCCGATTAAACGCTTGAAGGACTCACGATCCAAAGTCAAACACTCCACGCCCGGTGAAAGTGCAATGATGTTCGCAGTGCGTCTGTCCTCGTTTATCAGTGCCTGTTCGCCAAAGTAATCGCCACGTGCCAACTCACGCAGCTGGGTCTCTTCGAGTGTGGGTGCCAGACGCTGGGTCACCCGAACAGAACCTTGTGAGATCAAGAAGAAAGTATCACCCGCAGCACCCTGGCGTATTATGTATGTGCCGGCCGAATAAAATTCTACCTCCAACACATCGGCTATCTTGGCTAGCAGTTCCTCGCTCAGATTCTTTAACAATGGCACAGAGCGCAAGAATTTGACGCTGTTCTCGATACGCTGCATACCTGTGCGCATCATAATCTGCTGAAAGACACGCCGATCCAGAACCCAAACACGCGCATCGCTCAGCACGCGTATGGAGGCGGTGCGAGTGCAGTTATAGAGTATGGCTAACTCGCCGAATGCTTTACCAGGGCCCATCTTGTCCAGCACCTTGTCGTTCTGCATCACCTCAAACTCACCAGCAGCGGACACATAGAGATGTGCACCGACCTCGCCCTCACGTATTACAAACTGCCCTTTAGCTACGGACAACGGATACATGGATTCGACCAACTCACGCACCTGACTCGCATCGATGTTCTTCAGGAAGTCATTGTCCATAATCGCATTTTTGATCAACTTTTTGGCGCTGCACATAAAATTCGTTAATGATACAAATAAAATTGTCAAACGTCTCAACGTTTACCTGTAATCCTTCTCGTACTTAACAATGGGCTCATTAAACGATTCTTGTCTAGAGTGCAGGCAGCTTTCCGCAGAGACGCCTTGTTTCTTTAGCACCAACGCCACAGGCGACGGTGGCACCAACAATGTGGCCGACTTCTTCGTCGATTCGATAGCCAATGCTGACACTGCATCGAAACCAATTTCCGTGCCACTGGCGGCTAAGCTACGTGCGTTGTAGCCATCGCCATTCGACTTCGGTGCGCCACAACTGGCGCATTGCATGCTACTTGTCACCTCCGGGCACTGCTCCGGCAGCTGGAAGGGTGTCTGTGGCGTCTTGGTCGGCGATTGCAGTAGCTCATCATTCGCAATGGGTAAATGATTTGTCGTCTGTTGTAGCACACTCTGTGAATGTGTTTGATAGAATTTTATTTCAAAAATTAAATTAAAGTGAATTTAAATACAAAAAAGTGCGTCATTCTGGGTCGTCTAGTCGACCCCTGTCGCAATTGATGACTGGCGGCTGAGATTGGTGACTCTCATCGCAACACAACTCGTCTCGTGTGCTCTCAATTAACCCTATTACGGCAAACAAATATTCACGTGCTTCAAGTTGACAAAATATGGTTTTCATTTCGAATTAATTTTCGCTACCAAATCACAGAGTGCGCCGACACAGGCGTAGTCATGAATACGCTGAAATCGTACACAAGTGGTTTATGGCTATACTCAGGGCTGATAGTGTTAAAAATATGACTATCTATATTGTCTTTGACCCACTTCACCAACCACTGTCATAGTGCAATGTATCTAAGCCCAAGCCAAGCCCCCGGCACACTCATTTTTTTGGCCTTACGCTTATGTCAAACGAATATTAAATTAATTTTAATTGTTGTTTGTATTGTTATTGCTTCTTAACAGTTCAGAGCATGTAAACAGACATGACAATTATATGGGAATTTTTATTTTTAGGCACGCCACTTCTTTTCTGCTTCTTTGTTTTTATTTTAATTATTTTTTTCTATATTTTCAACGTTTTTTTTTTGGATTTGTTTTTATTGCTCCGCGCTTTTTGACAAACCGAAAAGATAAGCGAAAAACAAAGTCGAGCAGCAGCGCTGAGGTGTCTTGACTTCTACACCCCTTATTCGTTCTTTTTTTTTTGTTTTATTTTTGTGAAATTATTTGCATAGAAAATTAACATAAAAAAGAGTTGCGCTTAAATAAATAAAGCCTCCGATATGATTCCAGCCTCGAAGCACCTTGAACTGCGCACTGTGCACCGAAATCGACGCATGCGAAGTATTTCAGCATTAAGGAAAACAACTTCTTAGGCACTTTTCGTATACAATGTCTTTTGTTTATTTTTTAAGATTAGACGGAAAGTAAAACATTCGAATACGAATAATTTA
Source organism: Cacoxenus indagator (assembly GCA_035041755.1). Classification (NCBI taxonomy): domain Eukaryota; kingdom Metazoa; phylum Arthropoda; class Insecta; order Diptera; family Drosophilidae; genus Cacoxenus; species Cacoxenus indagator. The sequence goes on from JAWNKX010000884.1 coordinate 830,162, forward strand.
TACATATTTTGGGCACGTTCGCTTCAAAAATAGCAATGTTTAAGGCAAAGTAATACGTAGAATATAATTATTTCGGAGTTTCGCATCGACAGTACCTGTTTGAATTGCATACAAAGCATCAACGTCAATTTTAAAAAATATTTAAATATAAAAACACCAAGAATAGTCTACTATTTCTTTGAATGAAATTAACTGCAGGAGATCCGGAAATGGCATTCCGTTATGAAAGACTATTTTTCTGAAACAATCGAATATCGCTGTAATTTATATATTGAATGAACCTAAATTGTCGGATGGCAAAACTAATGAATTAGGTTATGTTTAGTTAGAAGCCCCTATTATTTTCCACTGAACCGAACAGCTTGTAACTCACATATATACCTAACGCATAGGGTATAAAAACCAAAGTTATTAATAAGTTTCTCGATGTCAAATAAATCAACTACTTTTCTATATAAAAGCCAGCCATATTGTAAGTCAAATGGCCATAATAATCATCATCAAAGAATTTACGATTAATTTATTCTCTTCTTCTGAATTGTATTACAATTTTTTAAGCAACTTTTAAATATATGACGGTACACTTAAACATATTACCCTATGTACATAAATGGACTGACTAATCAAATGGCACAAACTATTGAAATAAGTCATAACAAACTATTAAGCTTATCTAGAAGTCAAACTTTAAATACTTAGTAGATCTTATCAAGAAGCTAAACAAGCAATTTTATGAGCTCACTAAATCAGCAGAAAACAACAACAAAACTTTAACTTTGGTTTTACCGAAAATGTGATGCTCTTCACACCAAAGAATATCTTAGTAAAGCTGGCCATAAATGACGAACATGCTTCACTCGAGCAAATCAACCAAATTTCAAATTTTACACTAACATCGGCACATCAACAGCGCTATAAACGACGCACATACGAGCAAATCACACGAGCAAGTTCATCTTGTGTGGCCAGCCTAACTGGGTAGATAAGCAAATGTATACGAGTATGTCATTACATGAAGCCTATTTTGATGATGACAAAAAAAGTATATCTGAAAATTTCGAAATCACCTCTTATTGAGTCTAGGTATGGGTTTATGAATAGACAACAGTTCAAATGAACCAAAAACAAAAGTTGTTTTCAAATGTGAACTGAAATGGGGATTTACTGTGCGAGATGCCCCGCCTAAGCGTAGGTATATGGGCTTTCTTTCACTGTGTTACAAACTTCATGTCAAACTTATAATGCTGCTCAAAGAATGTGAAGCGTATAAAGAAGAAAGATGATTTTGTAATCAATTGTATCAATTATCGTTTGCAAGCATAAAACTGAAAAAATACACAACATACAAAGACCTAGCTGCAAACATGATCACAGATAAATGATTAGAAATACTTTGTAAGCGACAAATCGAGCAAAATATACGAGTTGATCGAAGCGCCACTCTGGAAGCGACGGTAGCCGTAGCCGAAAAAGCTTAGCTTGGATAAGCAATGAGCGACTACGAAAAAATAAAAAAAATAACGTAAAGTGCTAAATGATTAATTAAACAAAATGCTTCACTACTTAAATGCTAAGCCGAATATGCGAGAATGCTGGACGAGAACGGCGCTTGAATAAGCTACATGACTGGCTAAAGTTATAGAGCGATTTAGTGAAACATCTGAGTTTGAGCAGGGCCAGGAAAAATATTTATTGCAAGATCGAATACATCTGCTTACTTTGCTATATATATATATTTTTTTCTTCATTACTTGTGTCAACTGAGATTGCGCTACAAAGCCAAGTTGCCCATTTTATATACATGCATGTGTAGTGTACTGCAATAATAGACTTCATAACAACAAAAATAATAATAATAATAAGTACGAAAAAAATGTAAATAATAATCGCTTCTGTCGGTTTTGGCGTTTAAATCTGTACGCGAGATATGAAGAAACACACAGACACAGATACACCGATACAGATACAGATAATAAGCAAACACGATTAGATATGTATCTATATCTTTATAGTTTGCGAGTCGGAAAATATATATTGTTACGTTACGTTATCCGCACTTAGGTAGGCAATAGGGCAGCAGCTTAAGATACCCTATCTTTATACTATTCAGACATTGAATAGCATAATACGATTGTAATGAATAGCATGTAACATAGTGAAAGATATAAAGTGGAACCGAAAAGTAAATACAAAATATTTTATATATGTGATCTTGATTTGACCATAACCATGAGAGTTAATACTTACTCTTGTTTTTACCATATTTAACTAGATCGGGCAGATACGGTCATTAGGTAGAGTATGCACCATATAAGCCAATATTATTATTATTATCGAGTTGAAATTCAGAGAGATTATACTTACTGGCAGTACATGAAGCGTATTACAACTTCATCATAGCCGAAAATATTTGTCTTCCTTATAAGAATGTAGCTACAACAATTGGCATGATTAAAAAGCAGCATGAGCAAAAATAAATACAAATTTGACTTATTTTTTTCCATGTACAATACTAATAAATTAGCAGAACACAAATTTTCGCCTCATCTAAATCGCCACAATAAATCAAGCCGCCTTTAACAACTACTATATCTTCGACGTCGCCATTTGGCTCACCTTCAGTTTGTGTATTTCTCTGCGCAATTTGAGCAGCTCATTGTCCTTTTTGCACATAGCATCCTTAAGAGAATGTATCTCGTTGCGTAGGCTTTTTACGAGCACATCACGATCATCGATTAGGCCAGCCATTTTGTACAAAAAAACTCACTATTGCTTAACTTCGATCCATTCGATTTTAATCACAGTTATTGCTCGTTTTGTTCGAAATGTAAATTTTCAATTGATTTTTGTATTTAGTTTTGTTTATAAAAGTTAATTTTTCCAATTCATAATTCAAATATTTGAATTGTTTCTTTAGTCGCTCCTCTCCGCTCGACGTAAGCATTCGCGCGCTGAGTTTCACACCGACTGAGGAACTGACGCCGCGAAAAAATTGACTATCGTGGGCAGCGATTGCGAGTGCAAGTACTGCCAACGCTGAGATCGGCTTTTACAGATACGCTCTTATCGCATGAATACACGCAAATTTTCAACGCACTCTCAGAGGCCTGTCTCTCTGACTCACTCTCTATCTCACTATAGGCTAGGTGAACAGCTGATCGAGTTTCTCTGTGTGGGGAGCCTTCATAAGCCGGTAGCGTCTGCCATTATCGTAACGCATATTATCAAACACGGCGGATCAGCTATACGTAATACGTACCTGTATTTGCATCTGTGTTTATATCGTAATGTGTAGCGCCAATTGACTTTACGCAACTTTTTATATAGATTAGCTGACATTCTAAGCAATATACTTGCTATACTCAAAGTGGTCTTGAAAATTCATCGTTTTTGTCAAAGTAGAAGATAAGAAGAGATTTATGGCTGGGCGTTGTACTTTTTCCAGAGTTTTAGTTTTGAATAAGCACTACAAGCACTACAAATTTTAGTTTGTTGATAACAATTATTACCTAAATAATGCAATATAATAAATTAGTAAAGTTATATGGGTGGCTCAATATGACAGAAGCATTGCAAAACACATATGGTCGCTTCATGAGGCTTGAAGATATTGTCATGAAGTGTGCTATGCATTTGGGCGTATATAAAACAATTCGTATAGTATGAACTGCTAAAATCTGATTTTAGGTTGAGTAAAAAGAAATCCATTAAATTTATTTATTTTTTATTTAAACTTTTTATTTATTTTTTTTTATTAAACTTTCGTCTCTATTGACAAAAATCTGGAACAGTCCAATTTAAAAGTTTCTCCTGAGGCCAATTTTTCAATAGCAAAATTATTCACTTGCTGCCAGATGTGGACTATACGGTGGATAGTGACTCGCCCTGAGTCCCCGGCAAGTCACTATTGACATGTGTGGTCTAGCGCTGTCCTAGTGAAAAGCAATACCTATTCTATTGGCCAATTCTGGTCGCTTCTAAGCAATCGCTAACTTTAAATGGTCCAATGGTTGACAATAGAGGCTCGATTTAATCGATTTTTCTATATGGAGGCAAGTCATGGTAGATAACGTAACGGAATCGACGAAGCCACAATTGTGCGGGATTAGCTGTTACAATATAAGGACCATAAATACTATCCTTATTTTCATCAACCTAGCTTGCGTTTTCGACTTTAAATAGATTTTCTGCATCAATCCTGACATCCAATCTTCATTTCAGGCATCGACTAATTTCAGTTTAAAAATTCAAATGTTGTTCGGTTGTCACGACAGCACTTGTTTCATTACTTAATTTAACGCAAGTAGCACAACTTAAAAATGAATAAAAGTAACATTGAATGAAAATGCCTTTAAACTTGACGTTCAACATAAAACTTACTTAATGCTTCAATAAATCGGCAGCACCAGCCAAGCGTAACTCAGTGCAACTCGACTCAACTCGACTCGAGCGCGTAACCCGAACGGCAACGTGGCAAAAGTCATTTCACAGTTAAGCGTAATTCGGTGCTTTGTTTACAAGTACTCCTTTCTCAGTCCCTTTTCATGTGTCGCGGATTTTTGTTTACACGTACTTCCACCTTGGCCGCCGTTGCTGTTGCTGTTGGCATTGTTCTCAAGCTTGTTGCACTGTCAGCCACCATTGCAAACTAACGACGACACCAGTTGGCAACCACAATGCTAAAGCGGACGTTGCTCGTTTGCAGCACCAAGCAGCTTGTCAAGTGACAACCGGGATGTGGAATACGTTGCTGATGACGTTGCTTACACAATTTAATTTCGTGTTATTTGAAAACTGTACGCAAAATCCAAGCTGACTGCAAACTGCAAAATAAAAATGACAAACTGCACAACAAAAGAAAGAAACGCCGTCGAATCGAATAGAAACGCATAATTTAATGATGACAATTTAGCTTTGTTCCTTCTGCTGCTGCAGGACACAAATAATAATAGTAACAATAAATGGAATAGGAAAAATTTAAGGAGGCAGCGCTTGAAGCAAAACTGACTAATATAAAAATTGCTTTACAGCCATAATAAAATTATAGTGCCACTGCTTTGTAACGCACTCAGCTGAGTGGGTTGACGCCGCCTACGTTTTCGCGTCGGGGAATGTGCGATGAAACACAATAAAACATTGCAAGGACACTGATTTGTTTTCGTCCTTGCCTTTCTTCAAAACATTGTCTCGTAGACAATTGTCGTTCGGTATTGTTTTGACTTACAGCAGAAGATCTAAGAACACATTGAGTTGCCTCGCTGCCTGAAATAAGTTACGAGCGCATATTGACACGAAACGTGACAACATAAAATATATCGCTCCCTCTCTCCTCCTCTATGACTTTTTCTCACGCTGTGCCAACTTCCTGCCGAAAGCGTACTCATATAGCAGGCAGCATACGGAATTATAAATAAAACGTGTCGCAAAATGATTAACCACGGCAAACGTACAATACGTCAGAGTTATGATGCTGCAAGTGATCAATCAGTGCGACACAGGTTATTAACCAATCGGAGTGTTGTTGCATTGGCAGCATTACAAGACTAAGTAATAAAACAATACAAAATTGGTAGCTGGAATAATTATCTCGGATTCAACTGCTCTAAGATATATGATATGGTACTTCATTTTTCCAGATGTTCGAGTTGCTTGAAAGATCGTATTTACTTTAGGCCGGGGAAAAAAAATTGGATTATTTGTATGAAACAAAATAAATTCATGGCTGACAAAATTGCAATACTAAATTTTTGTACTTCTATTGGAACTTTTGTTTCTTTGCTAATATCAGAAAAGTCAGAAGAATGCCTGGCGGGCTAGGCTAGTCTTAGATATAAACCAATTTTTTAAATTTGAAGTCATTTCTAGTAGGCCGGAGCTGATTTTTTTTGCTTTGACAAAAGTATATTCGAGCAAGTCCATACTTTTCTTACTTTTGTCTATGAATAAATTCATTTTAAAATCCAATTCATTTGCTAATCAACACAATCAGGGAATGAAACAAGTATGTCAAGAACTGGTGAAAAAGGAAACCACAATTGATAAAAGCACCCAAAGTTTTGTCCGGGTCATATACGTGAGAAGAGTAATAATATAGAGTGCCGTTACTCATATTCAAAACGTTTACCTCTGCAAATTTCTTTTTTCTGTTATTTTGATTCTAATCGTTATTATCTCACTCTGATTCACTTTGTTTTGCATTTCACTGATAGCCTTCAACATGATTTCTCTTACACTGTTCAAGCATATCCAAATATCAACTTCTCAATCTGTCAGACAGACAGACAGGCAGTCAGTGAGTCAGTCATAGATACAAAACTGTCATTTTTACGATTTTAAAATGCAAATGAAAATTGACATTCGCAGCATTTTTTCATTCTTCACAATGTGTATAGTACTATAACTTTGTCATGATGTTTGTACATTCTTATTCTGCTCAATGATACGAGGAGGAGTGTATGAGAAGAGGACTCAAAACTTTTCACAAAGTTTCCTTTTCTCACATACGGAAGCAGTTATACCCAACTACTAGCAGGGTTACTCAGTACATGGCAATTTCTTTAGGACACTAAAAATTTGAAGAATACACAATTACTGCATCGTATAGTCCTATATAAATCTTTGGGTGTCAGTGTTGAATTGAATTCCTTAAACAAATCAATAATGCAATATTCTTGTGTGCTCTAACACAGGAAAGAAAGCAGAACATTTTTGTTAAGGTTCGCGTGAAGAGTATCACAACTTCATGATAGCCAAAGTTATTAGATATCTTTTTCTAGCTCTCCCTGATATTTTTGTTTGTTCCCTTTTGTTTTTTTATGCTCGTTTTTCATGGCCGATTTGCTGGTCTTTTATAAAACACTCCCATGTCTTCTTACCCTCTTTTCCATTCCGCATTTGCAATCACGATAGGATGCTATTTATTATGTAAATGCCGTTAGTAAATCCTGTTGAGATTGTCATTCATTGAGCTCGTTTTGCACCATAATTGGGTCTGTGGCGAGCTTGGATTACTGGTTGCACTAATGAGACTCCTTATGGTCGGCCAAAATTGCCTGCTGCACTTAGACAAACCAAATAGTCGGCGTAATCGCAGCTAAGTTGCCATTATCTTTGTCTGTCTCCCTCACTCTTTCAACTATGTAAAACGTTGCTGCATCTCGAATAAAGATATCAAAGACTAAGCGCTTTAATTTAATAGAGAAGTCTACGTGCTGCTTCGGCAGCGGTCTGCAGTTCATTAATTAGTGCTGCAAATTGACATTTTAAAAAAATTTTCATGTGTCCTCGCGGCAATTAAGTGGTTTTTAGCAGCCCACTCAACCACCCAAAGCCAGCTGCCGACCTCCACCCACTTACTTTTAACAACGAACGCTCGAACTAAAACGCTAGACGTGCCTGGCATTTGTTGTAATGAAGAAGAGAGTGCGGTACGGAACGAATGAGAAGATGAGCGTGTGAGTGAAACAACTGCTTTATTACCGCATTTTATTGTGCGTTTGTTTGACTTCACTTCACGGAGTGGCTGTGCAAATGACTGCCAACTACTGCTGCTACTTTGTGGTGTGTACGTGTTTAAATATAATTGCACTACTAACTGTTAATGGCGTATCCAGTAGTGGTGGTGTTTTCGCATTAGCGTTAACACATTAACAAGACCGCCCCTTCGCAACTTCGCTCAACACTCTAAGCCTCATTTGAGCGCTACGCGTTCTGAGAGTTAACTAATTTTCGGTGCTTGAACTTTGAACTGATGCTGTAATTAGGCCGTAATTTAACGGTAAATGTAGCTGTGATGTTGACTCCTCCTATGTAGCGAAATGGCGCCAAACGCTACTTTAAGTTGAATTTAAAGAATATTATTATTTTCTTCATACGCGTTGCGATTCGCTGATTCATTAAAACCAGAACTTTTGTCACTGTAAATTGTATGTAATCGACCAGTTTTGTAATTAAGTGAAGCACTTTAGAGTAATTGCGGAAAAATAAGAAGTATGTACTTTACTTCATGTTATGCATAGTCAAAAGAACTCGCTGACAGCTATTGGGTACACACTACTATAGGTGAGATATATACGTCGTGATAGTACTAAATTTTAATGCGTTTTGGAACAATTTGAGCGACTGCCCCAACACGAACAGAATTTTGTTTTTCTTAAGAAAGAACAATAATCTATTATCTAGATTCATAAAATTTTAAAATAAAATTTGCCACTGTCAATCAAATGATGCCATCAGCGAATACGTATACAAAGAAATATTAGAATAATATGGTATATTATTTATTAAAACTGGAGAGAGTGGAGTATGACATGTTCACTGAGGAACCGAAATTCTTTCCCGTTTGCTAGTTCTGCAGACTTTGTCTTATGATATCTATATATTTAAACGACAAACAAATTTTTTGTGTTACATTTCCTGCGTAAACCACTGAACCGATTTTGATAAACAAAAATATCAGTTTAAATATATTCTTCAGTTAACTTTAACCGCGTAACAACAACAATGACAACACATAGCCAGTGATGTTGTGAGCGCCGGAAAATGTGAGAATAGAGCGGTTTGTGTGCCTCTCTATTCTGTTCTATGATTTTGTAAAGCCGTCTTATTGTTGTTGTTCCATTCCATGTTGTTTCATACACAATGTGGGGAGATATCAATTTTGTGTGTTTGCGCTCTCTTTGCTATCATTAATGTATTAATGTTGGATTGCTCATAAGTGAGTGAACAAAAACAAATGTTTATTCCAGAATATCAGCTGTACTGCTATAAGTCTTATTTGTTGTCACCTCCTTAGACTTATTTTAAATAGATTTCCTTTACTTCGTTGTTACTATGTTGTAAGCGTATTAATGAATAACCTTTACATAATAGAATACAAACATATTAATACACCAGCGTTTCCTATCAATCTTCCTGACCACATATGATTTTGATTTCAATCTGACAAATTTCTTAATCCCTTCATGCGCGACCGTAGTTTTTTTTCTCTAATTTATATTCACTTAAACATTACAATAAGTATAAGTGTCATTGTACTGATCTAATGATCTAATCTGGTCTCTTGACGTTTAAGCTCCTGACCTAAGCAAAATCATTTTAGAAATACACACACAAATCAGACGCACGTGTGTATACGTCATGCCATAATAGAATACAAGAAAAACAAAAATACCAAGAAAAGAGAAGAAATTCATTTTTCCAAACAGGTGGAAAATGCAATTTAGTTCGAAATTTATCTTCACGCATCAAGTCCCCTACGAAGCACACAGCGGTCAGGTGAATGACTGACACGAACGAAGCGTCCGCTTTTGATTAATACGACGTACAATAATTTCGCACCAAAGGTTTTTTAATTCGTAAATTCTAGCTAAGCTTTATTTTTATTTTTATTATCATTATATCATTTCCTTTTTTTTTGTTCTTCTTTTATTATATTTTTTATATTATATTTATATTTTTTTCATCACATTCTACAACATTGTTTGTTGGCCAACACATCGTTTTTCCCTTGCGTAATTTCTTTTTCTTTCGTGGGCTCCTGCTCCCATTATCGCAGTTGCTAAATGAATTATTCAAAGGATGAACTCGTGATTTCTCGGCTAGAGGCGATTTTATGTTAATTCCCTTGAAGCTTTGTGTCTCTTAAAGGTCAAAGTTCGCAAATTGACGAAATAATATATAAATACATTTTGCTACAATTTTCCAGACGATACGGGAAAGGATTCTTCATTCTCGCGTTAGTAAAACCTTTTAAAAAACCTAATTCAACACCCAAATCAACTTGACCCAATTTAGACCAAGCCGAACAAGTTTTGTTGACGCTTTTGTTAGCGCGATTGGCGTACGTTAACACGAAAATTGGACGCACACAACAGTAATAAGAACAACAAGTAAAACAAGCAAAAAGAATAAAAGCTGTGAAAAGGATAAAACTTTAACATTTGGCAAAAGTTCGCCATTTTGTTTTTGCTGTCAGCTCGGTTGCATACGAAATTTCCCAAGATTTCAATTCATGTTAAGTCACTCGCCTTGTACTGACACTGCCAAGTGTACACTCGCAACGTGGGGATGAACATGTTTAGGCAACCTTTTTGCTATTTCACATTTGCATCGTTCAACTTTTGTTGAAAGTTGTGTTTGATTGCAATCGCCAGCAATGCAATTTGCTCGTAATAAATTTGAATTCGTCTTCTTCTTCATCATCTTTCTCCTCGCAATGCGCTGAGTGGTTTCCATGATGATTGCATTTCTTGACATTTGTTAAAGTTTAGTATCTTTTCAGAACAACAGACACAGCCACACAGACATATGTTTGCGGGGTAAATGGTATTTATTTCTATATTCTTGTGTACATGACATTTTATGAAATGAATTCTATTTGTTGAACAGGTAGCAGAATTGGTGTTGCACCAGCAATTTTAGTTTTGACTGCTGACATTCGTACAAGGCAACCACTATTATGGCTTCAATTAGGCAAAAGGCCAAATTGAAATTTGATGTTTGCTACTTTGGTGGCGCCAACTTTTTCCTATTTAAATATTGGTTATAATAAAGGTGCATATATACAAAATGTACCTAGTGTCAAAATTGAACACTTTAAATATTCTGTATTTAATATTGAATATAATTTTAAAATGGACACTTTTTTCAAAGCTTGATGCAATACCTTTTGCAAATAGAAGTTTGAAAATTGGAATACATAAAAAGAATATTGTTAAACGATTTTATTCAAAAATATATAACAAAAAAATAAAAATAAACGAATGATACATCCAACCCAATATATCAAACATTTCGTTGATAGTTCATTTAATCAATAATGGGATTATCAGTAATCAACCCCTTCGCTATCAACTTGCTGAAAAACAACACACAGACTCGTTGCTTGAAAAGGCTCGCACCCAAGTATCTCCCTTCCAGATCTACCAAGCGTTGCACCTATATCTTATGTACTTGTAGCAAATACGCTCAACATGAGGGAGTAAATGACGATTTCGCTCCGTAGTAATTGTTACTCTCTCCAGACTTATTTATACTATTTGGCCTGCACTGACATCATGCATACGTGTCCCCTAGTTACAGGGGACAGGCACTAACTATTTGCATTTTACTTATATATGTAATTACATTCGAATACGCACCTATGGTAGAAATCAGATGATCAAAAATCCAGACTCCAAATCTGAAGCCGCTCAATTAAACCCGCTTTCAGCCTTTGAATTATTTTTTTTTTATTCACTAGTAGACTTCCTCACATTTTATTCCAGTTTTCTTTTCCCAAATCCTATCAATGTTATTTATTATTTGATAATTGATTTCAATTCAAATTCACTCTAGCCAGCTTTAAAAAAATAACCAAAAGAATTTTTATTTTATTTCAGTGACAACTTTCAGTGACCAAAAAACTTGTTAAAGTTCGGCAAAACTTTCAAATATCCTAAATATACCCCACGTTATACAGTTATTTTACAGCAAAGTGAAGCAATTGAAAAAGTCAATTAAAAAGTTTCCAATCAGTATGAGTCACAAGAAAGGACAGAAAACTTTGACAGAATCTTCGTGAAGCGGTTGTCATTTCTTAGAGTGTTTTTTGATTGACCCAAGACTGGAAATTTACGCAGTTTGTCGCAGCTAATGAGATTTTAATTTCAACTTTGGTAGTGGTGAAACCATTGTGGTCGATAATTCAGTTTTGAATGACTTGCACAATTGAGTGATTAGAGAATTCAGTATAAATTTAATACAGTAATGAAGAGGCAACTAAAATAAGTAAGTAAAATAATAGCACAATCAATGTTTATAAATATTTTCATTTCAGAATATAGCGTCCTTTAATGCATTTGAATAAATCAATAAATAAACAAAGAAATAGTTCCGAATTTTATTTAGTGATTTGCTATGAATTCTGATATGTTGACATAATAGTGAAATAGAAGGTGTAAATATTGATGCAACTAAAATAATAACAACCCAAGTAAATATTTTATTTGTCGACTGCTGCTGCACTAGATTTATTTTGAGTAGACTATTGAGCTTAAGGGAACTGAGTTGAGGCTAAATCCGCTTGGTTGAAATAAATGTCATGGCTTGAAGCATGGTAGTGTTGAACTTGATTATATGTTGTGATGAACGATATTTCATCACCTGTGATTTTTTCCCTATTAAAGAAAAATTGCAAATAGCAACTGCTATCGGTTTCCAAAAGTAGCAGTGATTTTTAGTATTTTCAGTGATTTTTGTGTTTAAGCAGTTTTGGCGATATCAGTGATTTTAGTGATTCTAGTGTTTTCAGCGATTTTCATTTTTTCAGTCATTTCAGTGATTTTAGTAGTTTCGGCGATTTTATTCATTTCAGTAATTTCAGAAATGTTAGTGATTTCAGTTATTTCAGTGATTTCAATGTTCATTGTTCTCTATCACTTAGTCACTCCACACGTCTGCTTTATTCTCTCAACAAAATTATAATTCTTCTCTTACTCACATAGTTTTGCTGTTTTCCGTTACGCCACGTTTGGTAGCGTGGCTTTGAAATAAGAAGCGCCGCCTAAGAAGTTTCACTTCAAATAACTTCCGAAATTGGTGTTGAATAACAATCACTCTAGCACACAATAACAATATATTTACAACAGTACCCACTCAAAAGTTCCGTTTAATCACTTTTTCAGTACTAAACACATCTACCTAGTTAAATGTAATTAGTTTCTTTCTAGTCTATCGAATTTTTAACCACCTCACAAAAACAGCGCTGTAGGTCAAACTATTTTGACCTGGGGCCGCTCATGAATAAATAACGCCGCAACAAACAACCCAGCTTTAAGCTACAATAAATGACTTTCTGTTCAAATACAACACGCACACTGATACAAAACAATTCGAAAGAGTTACCGGTGTTCAACTTTGTTTTTTATTTATTTTGTTTTTATTTATTTTATTTTATTTTTTTTTTGCAATGTGCACACACAATTAAAAGCATTCAATTAATTTAAGAGCAAATATTTCAACACGAAAACCTGAAATTTTGTCTGTGTGTAACGGGTCCGAAAAGCGAAATTGTTTCAACTAGTGCTAAATCAATAAAAAGCGTCGTTTTCCGCTCAAATAGCGAACGCCACATCAGAAGTACGAATACATGCGGCACGAATAAATCCAACGCAAAAAAGTATTTCTATCAATATTGAAATGCCCCGTACAGGTGCCCGCGTGTCTGTGTTGAAGCACGTCAAATTCAAATCATTGAAGCGATTTATGTGCGTTTAAATTATCCTTTCATAACTGATTGTTGCAATGCGAGCCACACTATTTTAATGAACACAATTACGGAAGCTTATTTTTTCCCACATTTTTTATTTATTATTTATTTAATTTTTTTTTCATTTTTATTGTTAGCAAAGAGTTCACAAATGAATTGACGCAATAATTTCTGGCCCAACAGTTGCGCTGCTGCGAACAAAAGGCTTTTCGATGTGTGCAGTTTTGTGTTGCATTTTCTTTCTTTTTTTTTTTTTGCTACATTTTCCTTGCATTATTTGTGTTTATTCACTGCATTTCCGCTGATACTGTTGACGTTGTCGTCAGCGACGGAAGTCGAGCTGAGCGCAAACGAGCGATTTGAAATGAACGCCTGAAGCTATGCTATGATTTTTTTCATATCAACGTTTCATATCAACGTTTTCATTGCAAGCTTGTGAGAAAAATTGTTGTTAAATTTCAAGTTTCAATTCGTTTTCTGCAATTACAGTTTTCAACGTGCGACAGCTTATGTACTTTATTTAATCTGCAACAGTCTTTGATTCAGATTGATTTATATAAATCAAAATATATTTTAGAAGAAATGCGCGAAAGATTAATGGTTGGATTCAGAAGTAACAGAACATAGACGAACTTAAAATATACACTTACATTGAATTCGTATTGAGATAAATCATACTTTAAAAATTTTGAAGAGGAACATGGCGTACGCTTTTTCCTCATCATGAGTGACGAGAATGTCACGTAAAAGCAGATTAGAGTAATTTTCTCAACGTGCTCATAATATTACAAAAGCTTGTAAAATATAACTGATTTAAAAGAATTATCTTATATTCGAAATATTAAACACTCCATAGTGATCTATGGATCCAAGCAATAGGAGAGGAAATCGCGCAGCTTAGCACCAAATGCACTGCTTAGTTAGCATCACGCTTTGATGCACTCACGGTCAATTTAGTGCCCAATAACAGCCTTCAAATTAATACATGAATCTACTCTAAATAGATTACTCATGACACATTGATGTTGCCTACACATTTATATTCAGATACATTTATCTATAATATAACATTTATACACGCATATTTCTTTGGCTTATTTAACTAGGCCAGCTTCAATATTTCATATCTAATACTAATTAAATAAATTATACAAAAACCCAGCAATAGAGAACAAAAGAATTATATTTTTTCTTTTCATTTCAAATGTCATCGCATGTTGAAAATAGAATTCTATTAATAAAATTCTATTCAAGCGCAGCCAATGTTTAAATGCACTACAAAAAAATTTTTCGAGTGTCACACACATTTTGCACGTTTTTTACACAAAACCATTTAATACAATCGAATCTGACCCACGCACATGTGCTGGCGGTGCGCTCGAAACCATGCTCTGCCCCTGCTCAGCCCGTATTATCAAACTTTTATTGCGGTGTATTATTTTGTTGCATTGCTGCCACAAACAATGCAAGCCAACACGAACACGAACAATAACACTCCATACAAATATGAAATACTCAACATTTATTTAAAAAAATAAAAAATAAAAGCAGAAATCCTGTTAAAAAAAACGTTTTATGCATGAACAACCACAATAAAGCGCTTAAATGTCATTTCCTTTAACTAAAAGTGTTCTTTGAAATTGAAAATGCGGTGTTTTCACACAAAGCCAGCGAACAGTGCACAATGGTTAGATAGCCAAGCCACACAAAGGGCAGCGACACAGACATACTGGGAGTGGTGCAACCCTGACGTAAAACGAAACAGCTGCTTTCGTTCTGTTAAATGTGAAATGTGCTGTACAGGATTAGATTGTATTCAAAGCATTTACCTTTTATAATGTTACATAAACAAATTATTGAATTTTTAATATGGCTTACAGTGAATGCCACTACAGTATATAGTCAATATATATACTTTTTATATGAACATTATTTTCATTAATAAATATATATCCATTATCAAGCACAGTATATTGACATCTACACAACGGAAGCAGTTCTCATTGCTCTATTAAGGTTGGAATTATTTATGTATGCCGAATTGGTACAGTTGGATGGTTTGCATATATATTTTTGTTTGATAATGGATAATGGAATTCTGTAAAACCATACAAAATGTTGCTTGAACAAAGCATTACAATTCTAATGACACAATGTCTACACAACAACCAAACTAAGCACACAATTCCGTTACCAATCATGCTTAACAAGCGGCCAAGCATTTCGGTTTGAAATCAGTTTTACAGCGCTCAAACAACAAGCAGCAACCGACAAATTAAGCAGCAAAGGGAATTCGATACGACTTAATACGCCGATACGGAAAGCTCTACTGCATTAAAGACTGCTGACGTCGCTGCTGCTGCCAACAGACCTGCTGCGCTGTTGTGCTTGCGGCTACTCTTACTGCTATTGTTGGCTTACTTGCACACAACCAACTAAAATCGCTTATCAGTAGAGTACTAAATTTATCGGTTTGAGTGCGTTAGTCTCTATTCTGTGCCTTTGTGTATTTGTGTAAATGAATGTCTATGCACACAGAGAGTACGTTTAGTGGGAGTGAGATAGAAAAGCGTCAACAGTCAGTATTGGCAGTCATTGCTGCCGCACTTGAAGCTACTCAAAGCATAAATTATTAAATACTCGACTCGAAACAACTGCTCAGTGACTGAATGAATGAATAAGTGTGCAAGCAAGTAAGCAAGTGAATAAGGACAAGTGAGGGCAGAATTTAGTGAAAATAAATTTGTGCCACTTGAATTTGAATTTGTAGAAAACAGCGTTTCAGTTTTGCTGAACAAGTGCTCGTGTTGAAATATGCAAAAGTCAAATATTGAAACGTTTACTTAATCTACGTCAATTATCGAAGAATTCTTAGGGCTCCTACTAAGAATAATATTTCGTAAAAAAATGTTATTGTTAAATGGATTTAAATACAAATATGACTTCATTTAGCTTTGAAGTCACTCCTCAATAAGCATTATACAACAACATACGTGTAGTATCCTACAAGAGTGAAACACTCATTCCAACGCTTCTTTAACGTTTCCATGCCTTTCAAGCTATAATTGTTTGGCTCATTTAGTTAATCTACCAGTCTAGAAGCTGATGAAGAGGTCTTCGATGTAAAATCTATGGAAGGCTATAACATTTTACTGATTCATGGTTCACCCTATATTATAAAAAAAAACTTCTTTATTTGGCTCACATTACCTTTACATCGCACAACTGTGCGTCATTGTCATTGTCAATTAAGTATACTCGTTGCTTAACCAACAATTTAATGCATATAAAAACAAAAACAGCAACAAAAAATTTTGGTTTACTGCGAAAAATGAGCACCAAAGTTCAATTACGTTTAACAAATTGTTTTGCAATTCAAAGCACACTTACACACGCACACAAAGAGACGTACATAATTCCCTAGGTTTACTCCTGTAAACCACTTCGAGTAGACCAATGCCAAAGCCATCCAACAGCAGATGCCATTATGCTTGGTTGCACGGTCGCTTGGTCGTTTGGCTGGTTGTATGAATTTATGGCAACGCAGCATGCCGCCTCATAGTTTTGATTCGTAGCAGCACAACCCAATGCCGTACTGCGTTTGTTTGGCCGGTGTTGAAGTCTGTCGAGGACTCAAACTCAACGCTTCCCAGGCAAGCACTTGAGAAATCTCGTGCGCAAAGCCACTTGTTGGTGTTGCATCCTTTGGACCTGATGGTGGCATCTAGTCTCACTGCCAGCTGGCTCCGGTCTGCCTCATTATTGTGCCACAATATAAGCTGAAATGTAGCAACATTTTTAATCATGATTTGCGCAAATTGCGTAAAATTGAACTTTCGAGTATCTAACTTTTTCGCTCAAGCGCTGGAAAACTGCCACCATTGACTTTGTTTGTTCACTCGGCTCTTTACTGAAGACAAATTTATCACCGTTACAACTTAAATTGGTTATTAAAGGTCAAAGTTTATTCGTGAAATTGAATTGCGAACTTGTCTGATGGCAATTAGGCGAACGCATATTTTTATACTTGGGGCGTTTTGAACGTGTAACATTAAAAGCAGAAAATATGGAACCATTAAGTTCATTGAATATGTAGATTCTAAAGAATCAAAATGCAAATGCGGTTGCTTTGTCGCCACAAAACTTGTACTCCATTCTCAGTAAAATAACACTATGCAGTCAGCAACAGAAAAGTTTTCTGTCTAAGACAATAAAGATATATTGACGTTGAGTAAGTCGAAATTTATATGCACTACACGATTCAAGAAGCTATACTCGTGCTATCCTAGCACTTTGATTTTTTTTCTTCGCTTATGTCTATGGTCCTAAAAATTGGGTCTGTCGAAATTGTAGAGCTTTTCATTCAAATTCATATGAAGACCAAGACCAATTGGAATGAAGTTGATCCTACGAATCAAGTTTTTACTGAACAAGACCACGCTGAAACCGGTATGAACTAACAGTATTGAACTTTTGGGAACTTCATCCAATTCTAAACTCAAAATTATTCAGATGTTTCATGTTTCGTTAGTCATTGAGACTTGAAAACTTCAACAATCAAAGTAGATCTCGTCAAGCACAGTAATAGACACCTCATTAGATTGGAGTATCGTGTCAACCGCCTAAACACGACGCCTAAAAATTCTACACCCCCTAGATCTGTCACATCATGGTTCGGTCATTCCTAGTTATTATTGTTCATGTGATTTTTATTAACTTTTATTTATTATAAAATTCGCTGTATATCGCCTGACAATAATAGCAAATCAAGACTATAGAAAGAAAATTAAAAATAAACAATTGAAATTGACCCACGTGCTTATATGGGCGTTAATCCTAGGCTCTTGAGTTTTAGATTCAACTCAATGCTTGTTGAAACTGTCATCCTTGTTCTTTGATCTCTACCTAAAAAATTAAAGAAAGTAAAGAAGTACTTTACATAACACAGCGTAGCTGGAATACATAAATAAAAATAGTCATACCTATCTGATTAGATCAAGACTTTGTGTTGACCTGATTAAGGCCATGTATTTACATCTTAAATCTCCTTTCCAAAATCTCCTACACTGAGTTACAAATTTCTTGACAAAGTTATTTATACTGTTTACGAGTATAGTGTGAAGATTATTTAAACAAATATTGTATATCCAATTACAAGTTATTTCATGAATAATAATTCAGTTGAAAGTAAAACAAACTTTAATAAAATATGAACTTGTCGTGCGTTGGCACATAAGTAGTTGTTCGGCTAGTCCCACAGCAATAACTCACTTCTACTTTTGACCAGTGTCTTTGTTACACAAACACAGGCAAACGGAAAGGCAGCAGGACGTTTACATTAGTACACAACGGTTCAGCCAGTGCAAAAGACAAAAGGATATGGAATTTTCTGTTCAGGAAATCGATTTGACCAGCAAAGCATTCATAATTTTTGTCACGATGATGACCCACAAATTGACTGATGAAATTCTTCGCTCCGTATTGACCTTTTGTATTCTGGAAAATGTACTTTAGTTATAGCTATTCGAAATTAAAAATTCAGCTCTTAAGTTTAAATCCTTTTTATATTTAAGGACTCTTCTACACCTGCTCGCTAAGTTTATTGAAGCTAATGAATTAGCGAATATTTGTAATTCATTATTTACTTAACAAACTATTGCATTATACTAAACGCGCAATTTAGCTAATACACATTTGAATATTAAATTTTATGGCCTCAAGTACTTTTGAAATGTCAAGATAGCACTAAGCACACACACAAACATGCGCTTTGAGGCCTCATTAGCGCATTAAGTACAAGCGAGGCAAGCCGTTGTCAACTGCACATAAAAAGGACCAGCGGCAATTTTTAATGTTATCATTTGCTGAATTATAAAAAGAGCCTCTTATTGCGTTGTTGAAAGCGCTTATTCAAGAGCATTTCTATATTGTTGTTGCAGCAGCCGCACCATTAACCCTAAAGCGCACATTTCCATTGCAGACCAGAAACTCATTTGACCAACTTGGGTTGTTTACGCACCGAAAAAAGAAACCGAAAAGGAAAAAATACATTTTCAAAAGAAAATAACCAAAAATTAAATATTATAAAGAGCATAATAATAAAGGCGTAACAAAACAATTCATCAAGCGAAATGCGCGAAAAGAAAAATTAGAATTTCATCTCTTTGGGCTTCGGAGGACACTTAATTTGCTTAAAATCTGAGCAGATTCTTTTCCACTCGCAATTGAATGAAATTTAGCAGAAGCGGATTTTTCTTAAATAAGTAAAGTACCGTATTGGCATTAAAGCCAACTTAGAAAGCCATCAGAAAAAATGAAATGTAATGGTTGAAGAGGAATGCAAATACAAGAATGCGTTGCGAGCACTGCGAAGCTGGCATAATCTACACTGTTTATTTACATAAAATAATTGAAAGGCAAGTGAAAAAATTCATTCCAAAATTCTGTAAAAAAAATGAAATTGTAGCGTGTACCATATCAACAAAGGATGTGTGTCCTTTGCATATTTATTCTTTGCCGAGCGAGTTCATTCGCAGAAATTCACAGACTTCTGTCTTCGGCGCTGAAATGCACTAATTAGGTTTAGTGGAAATGATTTCGTTTCGCTCGAAACTAGCAACTGTTTTAGCTTGCAATGACTAATTTGTACGCTACACTCGAATCGTCGCCTAAGAAGTTTCATTAAAAAAAAAAAAATAATGAAAAAAAATTCTGAAATTGTCAAAATCTGTTTTAATTGGAATTTATACTTTGTGTTGGAATCAGCATAAGAGCGCGATCGCCATAATATTGATTTGTAGTATATTATTGCACAATTAGTAACCACATGCGTTAAGGTAATTGTGACCATAAGAAAACTCGAGAAAATTTTGGGAGAGAGGAAGAATATGTGTTTGTGTAGTATGTCGGTGTGTCATGTATAGATATTTTCTTGTATTTGTGTTTGTGACAACTTTTAACTACCTACCCACAATACCTAATTAAGTCTAAAGTAACTAAACGTATATTGTACACATCTGAAAATGAAAACCTGTTGAATGGTACATTTTTTATCATAATTTGGTTATATGGTTTAGGCGTAAAAGGGTGGTAAAGAAAATGGCTTGGCCTATTTAAATAAAGATTATAGATTATAAGAGAATTTATATCGATATTAGAGTACTTTTAACTAAGGCCAACGACTCTGGGGTGGTTGAACCTTGTCGCTAGAGTGGTCAACGCGAAAGCTCTACGCACTGAGCTATAAACACCATTTTCAAAACCTATTTTTAAAAAAAACATAAAATAAAAAAAAAACAGAAAGCACATATTTTAGCTATACCAAACAAGTTACATTAAATGAAGTCAATTTAAACCGCTAGCTCAGCCTTGTCTCTATGGCATAGTCGCTGCTCTTGAAGTTATTTCCACATCCCATATTTTTAGCCATTATCAGCGAACCAACAACTACTCAGTTTTGTAGATATCACCCTGAAATTATACATATAACTATATATAGATATAGGCATCTAGTTAAATTATAACTTCCACCAACCCCCCTTGTGCAACACAACTTTTCTGTGTAGTGTATTCTTCGAAGATTTCTTAATTAACGTCATAGTGTCTAACAAATTTATCTACTAATTTACAGTTTAAAATTTCAAAAAGGATCAACCTTTCAGGGTAGCGTATTCAAGTGACAAAAAAAGTTTTACCGAAGCATAAAAATTGGTTTCGCGATTCACGGTTGGCCACGCGTACTTGCTGGTTTAATTGGATACAAACTCAGTTTTTTACTTACAACTCGCACGCATTCCATGTAAATTGTATTTTTTCACTTTTCCAAATAAATTTTGTGGACTGTTTATGCTTAGTTGATTTCTGCAATATATTATAGTTTGTATGTTAAGGATGAGAGTTTCCCTAGCCAGAGAGCTGATTCCCGAAATTTCAAATAAATTGAAGCTTTTCTATTGTTTTGCTTACGGAAAGTGTTCAAGAGAAATACATTATGCTCAACTTAAACTTAAACAAAAGGGAGCTCAGTGAAGGGTATTAAAACAGTTTTACCTAAATTGTTCGGTTTTTTTTTTTTATTCTTTCATTTTGTGTTGTGGCCAAGGAAAGTGATTCGTGCACATTCGAAGTGCATTACAAAGTGCATTAAAAATGTGCGCTCCTTTTGCAGAGGGAGCTTAAAACGGAATTTGCAAGTATTTTACCAGCTCCCCAGACAATTTTTGTCGAATTTATTTATATAAGCATTTGTATATATATTTGTGTGGAAGGGCTTTTAAGTGACGTACACCCCAATGCTGTTTGATGCTTTGATGCAAGACAAGCTCGAACATAAACATTTAAAATGAAATTAAAACGATGCTAAGCATAATAACAGCAGTGAGACACATTCGAATGAGCTACAATTCCGTGCAGAAGGGGATTTGTACACAGAAAGCGGAAGTGGACGAAAGCGAATGTCGTAGAGCAAAGCAGACCATAAAAGAATTGTATGGAAATTGTAAGCTGGGGAATGCAAATACAGATTAAAAATAAATTACAAGGTCGCTTGTGCTATTTTTTGACGGTGAAAAAAAATTGTTTGGGCAATGTTGATTGTCTGCTATTTTTTACAGATAAATTAAAAAATATAAGTGCTACGATAATATTTGCAAATTGCTGAGTACATACTCGTAAATCGAATGTGAACGCCACCACTTTTAGCTTAGTTGTTCGACTTAAATTGAAATAATGTAGAAGCAGCAATCAAGTACAGGCAGGGAATATCATTTTTTTGCGCGCTTAATTTTTTAACGTCTTCTTGAAAAAAGGAGGACTTGATTCGTTGTCAAAATGTGTAAATCTTTTGGAGCAACTCCAGGTGTACAACTCCCGTAGCCAGATAAAAGCATTGAAACCGCACTGTTGACTTTAGTGCTTAGTTACTTTACTAATGAAAAAGAGAGACAGTTGCCTCAATGCATTTTTAATTATTTTTTCGAACAAATGTCGCTGTCAAAGTCAAGTTCTACTCAAGAACAAGGTCAAGTTACCTTAGCAATTCAACGACGCTTGCATGTTTCTCAAGAAGAGAGTAGTGTTAGCAACAATCACACCATGCAATATACGAGTACAATCGAATCTTAAGCAATGCCAGACACGCAAATAGTCATTCGTGCATGCGAACAGCTGGTAAGCCAATCAGTTAGTGCAAAGAGTGGAACGGTAGCCAAGCTAGCCGGTCAATAACGTTGCATGCTGCTTATACGACACATGTGGGCGTTCTATGGTGACAGCTAGTGAGATGAATGAGGTAAAAACAAAAACGATGAACTTTCAACTTAATGGAACACAGCAATGCCTATAGTGAGGGGGATGAGGAATATGCGGACGAAAATAATTGAGTTGTCAGCAGAATTTGAAGTGAACTTTCACTGACTGCCAATGCTCAGATTGCTCAGATAACGGAGCAAGGTTGTGCGCGTACAAAGATGCACGTAAAATGAACAAATGGAAAAGGACATGCGAAGGATGTGCACAAGGTAATTCGGGCAGTAGGTGAAATGCAGCAAAGACAAGAAGTAATCAATAAAACATTATTTTGTAAGAGTAGTTGTGTGTGTGTGTCCGTGTGTACGTGTGTGTGTATGCGAGAGAAGCAAAGCGTAAAGCCTTTTTAATTGCTTTGTCTCGTGTGTCATGTTGCTGATATTATAAGCCAGGTGCTATTCATTTAATTATTATTTAATATTTCCATATTTCACAACGTCTGGCACGCTTGAGACTTTATGCTAATAAGCACATACAAAGCAGAGCCATTGCCTATACTCTCAAAGATACGTAAACCTAAGCATATATCACATATTAAAATATAATATGCACATTACATTACACAAGACGAACCGAGTGGAATTTAGTTTAAGCGACGCACTTTTACTGCCAACATTTTCAGTGTACTCGGCCACAGTTGCACACACCTTAGGGATACTTAAGTGTCGCATTCTTGATGTTGTCGTCAACATTGATTGCGTCAAACATATTTGACATTTTATTATTAAAACAAACAAACGAAGGAACTCATTTGCTCAGACAACCAACATACAACCTTCATTCAGACTCCTTGCGGGCGAGTTGTATGCGCGGTTATGTAAGTATACTTTCACGTGTACTACGCATGTTTTTCATTAACTTCAACTTATGAATATTAAATTAAACACAACAAAGAGCGACATTTGCTTAAAATAATAATGTAATCAAAATCCGCAATGCGTGTACGCCACGTTATCTGCAAATATTTGAATTTTTTTAATAAAATTGTTCACTCACAGGGTTACATAACAACGAAATTGTTTTTAGCGCTTTCTAATAGGATTTTACGGTACAATTCGTAAAGCACTTTAGAGAGAGATAAGTGATTTAAATCTCATAAATATATTAAAATGTTTTGAGAAATATATTTATGAAAAAAATTTTTGGAAGCGAAAATTAAAGTATGTCGTTTGTATGTATTGGACCGATTGTGTTTAAATTTTCAGGCAATCCTTAGAATAGCCTGTTGAATAATTCTGTGTAGTTTCGTGCGTATACCGCGCAAGTCGGTATAATAAAAAATAAATAAATTAATTAATTAACTGGTTTATTTGTATGAAATCACACTTTCAGTTTGCTGTTGAAAAGTATGTGAAATTGGAAATCGAAAATCTGTCAAGTCAGTCAAACATTTTGTATTGTTCTTGCGCCTGATAACGAAACGAAAAATGTCGTATATCACTGTAGAGAATCAACCCGTGCAGCTAAATACATGGCTTTAATAAAGCAAATATATTGAAATATTGAATTTTGTGATTTAGTTGAATTCTTATTTTATTTGCTTATATTATTATTTTATTTGCTTATATTTTATTTGCTTATTATAAAAAAATTAGGTGCCGTGGGATACTCGGACTCCATACGAATTCTTTGGGTGAGGAATGATATTTATTGATATATTAATGATATATTATAATTCGGAATGATAAAATTTCAGGAACATTATCATTTTTGTAATATAATCACCCGCCCACTTAATGGTTTTAAACCATGATTTAAAGAATCATGGTTACGCGCACTAGGCGAAATGTTTGTGTGCTGACTTCTTATGCCACAACACGAGTAAAATATATTCGCTCCAACAAAATATTGTGACAACTATAAATAAATAAACATATAATTAAAGGCTACTGGGTGACGATAACGATACAATGTTAAAGTGGCTAGTTTTCTACTAAATGTTTGGTGTCAAACCTCAAAAAACTAAACACTCAACACCATTCACACTCAGGTTTTTCTTCTCTGGTATCCTGGCAGCTCAAATTTTTAGTATAATTGGGAGCTCTCCGAGCCACTATAAAATCTTTTGACCGCGCAGTCTAACCTAAGCTTATATAAACATGAGTTATCGAACAGTCCTCTGTCTCTCACCGAAAATTTAGCATCATTCTTACTATGCTTTTTGTCTATCTATCTATCTAGCCATCTATCTATAAGTCTATTTCCCATACGTGGCCACAACTTTGAATTTGCAACAGGTTCAACAGTTAGTGGTGCTTTTTCTAACTCAAAGTAATGTTCAAATGCATTTAATACAGTTGAAATTGGTTTGACTGATTGCCAAATAATTTAGACACTTCATTATTAAACGAACGAGCAATTTGTAGTGTAATAAGAAGAAGATTTAGTTCCTTAGTAAGCCAAGTTGCATTGCATGCAAACTAATTTTATTATTGCATTGTATTTGAAATATGCTGGCAGATTATTACCCATTAGCAGTTCTAATGCGTATTAAAGCCAGAATGAATGGATCATTTAACAAGAGCGCCTTGAAGAGTTATTAAACTAAATTTCAGCCAATTAACATTTAAACGCAATTTTCAAGCGGATTTGCATATGCAAGCGAAGCCAGATGAATCCAACTCAATGGGAATCAAATGAAATTCTACATCAAGTAACGCCAACACACACATACTCACACACACACACACACACACTGAAGAGCAAGGAAGGACTCGAAATAAGCTTATGAATATCAATTGGCTTTTATCTTCTGCAGGCAGTAATAATAATCATACAGCAGAGCCAAGCAGCGGCAGCTAAGAGTGGCGCACTCAATCTGAATGAATTGAATGCGTGCTGGCTGATTTCTGCCAACCTATTTTCACTGTAATTGAGTGGCTTCGGTTTAGTTGAGCTGCACTGAAGTGAGCTGAATGTGAATCTGAATTGACTTGACTTGAATTGATTTAACTTAGAATTTCTTTAAGGCGTAGATTTTTGCAATGCGAAATTAATTTTCGTTTAAATACTTTTAGTTAATTTTAATTGACATTTTTCATAATGCGGTTTACTGGTACCGCCATCAGCAGCGTCTGTTTGTCATGTTTCCAATTTAGATGTCAATCAGAAGCAATTTTCGACAGGTAAATAAGACAAGTGCTTACAGCATTACATAACGCACTGCCTACCATCACACCCACCACGGCACCCATGACTCATTTCCGTGCTGCTCGATTGTCATTTCATCAATTTAATTGAATTTGCTTCTTAAAAAGTATCATCAACGTGGCATTTTCAATCTGCGCTTAGCTGCTTTCACATTTAAAGCGTTTGCGACATTTTCAAATGTTGTTTACATTTTCGTCTTCCTCTGCGAGTGTCGGTGCTCTGACACCAAAAGAAAGGCGGCGCGCGAAAACCACCTCACTCTCAAAATGGCTCACGCTTATGCCTTGGGTATGAGCATGAAAGTGATTTCCGCGCGTTGGATGATTGATTTACGAGTGCATAGAAGCATACATATAATCACGCTTAAATCCTTATATCAATCAATACATAAGAAGCAAAGATGGACTTATTAATAAGTATGAATATACTATTAAATTATACAAACAGCTTTCCGCAGTTCATGGCCAAGGGCTTAGCTCTGGTATGATCAAAGTTGGAACGAGTGATTTTTTTTTCATATTATTTCCTACTGTCAATTAACTGACAAACAGCAAATTCAATATACAAACCTATAATATAATAAAACAACAAAAATCGCTAATAATCTCCTACTTTAATGGTGACAAAATAAAACTGAAACTTTCGTAAACACTGCGTAGTGGGCTATGCAAAACACAAAACATGGACTTAATATGAAAAAACTTTAAAAATATGTGGTTTGAGTGGATTTCCCTACTAGTGACCGGATCCGGCGTATTCCGGCAAATGTACAGCGAATTGTAAAAACAAAATTTCAGCTCTCTAACTCAAAAATAAAGAAACTTGTTTGCATACATACAGACGCAAATGAGTTCAATGGATTTACATGGTCTCTACACGATCTAGAAATAGCAGGGTCAGATATAAAGTAAGCAGAAAAGAGGCATACAAATTTTTGCTTTGCTGGCAGCGTTCTCAAAGTCAAAATTTGACTACGAGTTGCGCCATATTTTTTTTTATTGCTTTTTAATGTTCCATCTAACGTTCTAACATAGAAAATATAACAAAAAAAACTTCAAAGATTCGAAGCAACTTCATGAAGAAATTGGTCAACATAAATAAATACCATACGATCGTCTTCTTGGTTGAGTTGCCTCGAAAATCGATTAAAAATCACGCTTTTCATTACCGTCATTTGGATTTTACGCTTAATGTCGTCCATGTCCGTCGATTTCACTGTCTGCGAATTTTCTAAGACAATTTCGAACTGCTTCATATCAAACTTCCGATTTATCAACTGTGTTAAGTGCTCAGTGAAGTCATCTAGATATCTTCTAGATTTGCTATTGAGAGTTTCCACCTTCATCGCCTCAAATTTTTCATCGAGAATCGTTAATTCATCCTGATAATCGGGATCATTATTAAGTTCCATCAACCGCGGTTTCAGAAACTCCAGCTGATCCTTTAGAAGAAAAGCCAGAAAAGGCCGTTCATCATTTTCTTCAGTCTCATCTCTATTCGCGTCCTCTTTATTCTGTGTGAACTCCTGATTCAATCGATTTAAACGCTCAGAAAGTGATTTTAGATCTGGTACTTTGTGGTCTGCGACTTCCTGCCTGAGATCCTCAATCGATTTTCTGAAACAACAAACGGAACAACCATCGCGTTTCTTAGCCGTTGGCAAATCAATTGTTTTGAATGTCTGACGATCGTTGCTGTTGACATTGCCTGAACGAAAGCCCATGGACATATTATCGATTTCTGCACTGTTCACACCTATATTGATGAGCAAATCATCACTCTCCGTATCTGAATTTCCGACTACTATATTATTGGAATTACTTGAATTGCTGAGTTTATCATAAGTAACTGGTACCTGTTCTGGATTTGGTGCGCTGCATACCTGAGAATCAATGATAATCTTGTCATTACTTAATCGTTAACTTTTTGGCGTAAATTTGCCAGTTGAACTTACTTTTCCTGAGCAAATGGTTTGCTGATTTTTACAATTACGTGCATCATAACGAGCAGCAGATACAACGAATTGCAAACTTTCAAGCTCTGCGTCCGGTTTCTGTATTGTTGCGCAGCTTTTTTTCACAGAAATGGCAGTTGGACGGACCGTACTACAGCAATTTGAATTGAACAAGGATCTAGCATTAAGAGAAATCTCTCTAGCGGTTTCGAATGTCTGTGTCTTCGACACTGATTTCGGCACCCTTGGCGGCTCACAACCTCCAGAAACAAAAGTATTATTTGGTTTTGGCACTTCCTCCTCCTGAACGCCATCGGCGTGCTTAATTTTTAGCTCACCCTCAGACTCAATCAATTTAGCGGTTCTGTTGTCGGGATTTCGCTCTTGTTCGTATATTTCAAGAACATCATTTAGGTTGCTATGACTAGCGCTCATAGGCGTGAACGGCTTACCAATTACGCCTACATTTTCCAATTGGTAATTCATCAGCAACAGGAGGCAGTTGCGCGCGTACTTTTGCGATTTCGGCGAGTTTTTGAAGATTTCCAGCCATTTGGAGCATGTTACCAGATCCGCTTTATGGCTGTTTCTGCGCAACGTGCACCCCAATATGTCCAGCTGCCTTCCGTAATGCTTATTCAGCAATGTGTCATTAATATCTTTGTCCATTTAATGTTTTTGTAATATAGAAGCTTTCGATTTACTGACGTTACAGAGAATGTAACTAATATAAAGTGAGCAATTATTGTCTGATATAGGAAAGTATCTTTTTCGTTTTTTTGAAGTCCCAAGCAAAGCCTATGCGTTTCGAAAAGTAGCTGAAATAATGTTTAGAAGCCAGATAACACAAAATTCAAATTGTCACAAATGAGCAGTGTGCGTCAATTATTTGAGTAGACTCTCAATTCCAATAAGTCCAATAGTGTATAGCATTAGGAAACTAATGCTGAGTAGGGTGCCTAAGTGGCGTTTGATTTGCTGCATAACAGTCGCTAGCGTTTGATATGGGGCAGTGCTTAATACGTACCATGGTGCATCAAGCATGCGGCAAATAGTATTAGTTTAGTGCGCTGCACTTTGCTGACTGTCAACTTAGCTGCTCTTGCCCAAAGGTGAATAGATTCAGAGAAGCCAGGCCTTTTAAGCAGTAGTGACAGAAAAATATCATTATCATATAGGAACTCATAGAAAATAATTACATTTCGAAACATTTTAGCAAAATTAAATTGCAACATTAAGCAAATCGATCTGAAATGAGCGCCCACCGCAATCGTACTTCTTTGCTGTTTGTGCAGCAACTTGCAATCGAGAGATAAAGTTATTTCGCTCAACGGCACGTTTAATGGTTGTTTGATGTCCGTTGCAATACTTGACAGAATTGAATGACTTTGACATTTGCCGAGTTGAAGATGTGATAAAGGTGTTTGGCGACGTACCTGGCAGCGTCTATGGCTCAGTGCTCGCTTGACAAGCGTTTCGTGGTTTGGAGTTAGTCAACGTCAGTGACCACAGCAATTTGAAGCTTGCAGTGACAGCTGAGTGCGAGACACGCCACGTGTGGGATCATAAAAGTTGTTTATCGTTGCTTACTGCGAGCTGGTAACAAGCTATGAAGATTTTAATTATTTTAAATGGAATCCAATTTTTAACGTCGCTTTAATTTTTGTTTAAAATTGAGAAGCAAAAAAGTAACGGCTTTTCTATTCTTCTTTTTTTTTTTTTGAAGCATAGAAAAGTACAGTTGCATTCCAGATTTTGATTAAATTTTTGGGCAAACTCTAGAATAGCCTTTCGAGTAATCCTGTGAAGTTTGGTGTGTTAGTATATCTCGAAAGTCGGAGAAAAAAATAAATAAATAGGATTACTTGTTTGAAATTAATATTGCTTCATCAGTTTGCAGTTGAAAAATGTCACTTGTATGTAGATCAGTCTATTTTTCGCAGTAGATAGTTTATATGAAGAGCGTAGGGGCTCGCTCAGCATCCTAAGCTTTAGGCATTTGCCAAGGATCAAACCAAGATATCGAATTTGATCCATATGTGAAATGGTGCATAAGTTGTAATATAGTATAGGATAGTCTAGCGCTGTCATGATAAAATACTTAATTCCACATCTCGTGGAAGCTCTCGACACAAGCTAAAAAATGCCGTTGTACAAAGCAACTCTCGAGTCACAACTACTAAAAGAAAAAGGTTTCAATTTTTCTTTTAGGCTGTTTCTACAACTTTAACTAATGGCAGGATAATTTTAGCAATCCTTACCTGCACACATTATAAAAGGTATTGAAAATGGTGTTTAAATTATTATGTAAGAAAAAGTAATCAAAATAAGAAGTCATTAAACATTCCTTGAATAACTTTTTTGCAGCTGTACTTCAGAAGCGTTCCACGCACTTAGTTCTCAACTTCGTGTTACACAATAAATCATTACACGATTTCTGTGGCTGACATCTCTAAAATTTACTTTTGCCATAATAAATAAACATTTGTTGAAATGAATGAACGAGCGCTGCCCAAAACCAACTAATCTGTACTTAATTGACCTACCAACGGACATTTGCAAGGAGAAGACAAGTTGCCGATGTGAGTATGAGGGTGTTTGTTTGTCCAGAGAAATGTATTGTAGAGTGCTATTGTATATGCTGTCCTGCCTCTAAGTCCTCACACATCGTTACACATTTATTTCCGACAAATTAGGCTCAAAACGAAGCATCAAGTCAATCAAGTCGCAGATAAAGAAGAACGCAGATATTTGCGTTCGAATTTGTATCAGCGTCGTCAATATGAGAATATGAAAATCATAGCACACAATTTATTCCAGCCACAGAAGGTGCCCCCGAGGTGGCACGGCACTTAGTCCAAACGGCAGACAATGTTCATGTTCGTGTGCACATTGTTATTATTTGGAGTTATTTATTGGTTTCTATGTTGTGTGTGCCAAAGAAGACGGAATAAAGTCGTTTAAGGTAAAAGCTTTACGACTCAATATCATTACAGCGCATCACAAAGCTCGTAACTTTAAAAACATTTTGTTTGCGACTTGTTTGCACTAACAAACTCAAACGGTTTTAGCACAAACACAACCAAGCAAACTGACTTAAACTGTAAAAGATATATCGGTTTAGTGCATGTAGATGAAAAGATACAATATATGATACACTGAAAGACTTTTAGCAGACATTTGTGATGAGTAGAAATTTTCATATGTCAATTCTCAAATGAAGATATATTGGCTAGAAAAAGTCCTCAGTACTTGTATTACAGAGTTCGAAGACAAAGCAAATAGCTTTACAACATATGCACTTTTCACTTCTCAATGGTATTTTCATGGCTGTAATTCTGGTGCTTTGTAATATAATAGCCTTACATTGTGTAACGTATGATATGATTTCCAAGCGACAGATAAATAATGAGCAGCAATGTGCCTCTACTGCCCACCTTCATTAATATGACAACGTCCAACGTTGTTAAAATATTTTATGTGAAACATCTGTGGTTGCAGTAGGCTAAAATTTGGCATATCGTAACGCTGGCATACAATCAAACATCGTTATGGACGCGCGCACGATGGTATACTAAGTCGTTCGTGTCGCTTCCCATATAAAATTACATCATTTGCCTGCCTGAATGTGTGGTTTGACTCAGTAGCCTAGTTGCCTAGTTAGGTAGAACTACCGGAAGTCGAGGTTCAATTCACATCAAAAGCTCGTGTGCGCTAAGCGTACTCACATATATATATATTTTCTTTATTTCCACCAAATAAAAAGTTTCCTGCAAATAGGAAATTATCAGATTATTAAGAGCAATTCGTTGACCATGCCATTAAATTTCGCTAACATTTTTCTTACCCAACTAATAAAATGGTCCCCTGAATTGAAAATGATTTCCGAGGCTATCAAACACATGTCGCTTTGAGGTTGTTGTCTGGTAGACCAAGCTTTGACATCTTCGACGTCGAACTGTACAGGAGTACCCAGTACTTGTGTCATGGGTTAATGCGTATACAGTTTGCTGTTGTAACTAAACATCTGTCGTCTACATCCAAAACTTAATTACGACACTCCATACTTAGAAAATCAAAGAATTTATTAGCTTTAGTGCGAACTTTGTCAATACGAGGGTGTTGGAGAGGGAAGCGCCGCTGTTTTAATTTAATTTTTCAATAAATATCGATGGTAAGTTTGCTTGTTTTTGTTGTTTCTCTCAAAGACGTCACATAATTTTCTTGTTTGTGATTAATTAAGTGCAAATGTGTCATACATTCCCAATTAATTATGCAAAAATAATATTCATGGCATCATAGACTTTTCAATAGCGAGTACTTACTATATCAGTAAATCTTTTAATTGCCATCATAATTGAGTTTTTTTCAATATTTCTTCCTATAATTTTTGTTTTAAGTAAGAAGTTAGGGGTAACTCAAAAACTAACTGACCTTATGATCCAATTGTGTACTTCAATCTATAATATAAGGTCATTTGTAGGTCTTTTTCCATACCAGGAATTATATTTTTAAGCAAGTTTCCTTTTTTCGGTGTTCTTGCTTTGTGACACGAAACCTCGTTGTATTTCATTTGACTCGGTCGCTGTAAATCCATTTACGCCGACAAATTTACAAGCTTTTGAATGTCAAGCTATTTTGCATTTTTATATGAAGTGTGTTTGAAATACCCTCAGGCAAGAAACTTCAATTCACATTTTTAACCCAAGACAACTGAAGTGAGACCAACCGTAACGGAAGTCTGCGTATGTATGTGTTGGCGTGTGCTCAAGGATGGGGGTTTGCAAAAACATTCTCAAATATGTGTCCTCACCCAACGCAGGTATTGAACATACATCATTAACTCACACACAACGTCAGCCATTGCTGACACATCTGCCGCCGATTCTGCGACCAGGTGACATTTCTATTTCCTTGTTGAATTACAGTCTATGCTTTTGGGCATAGGTTTGCGGCAATTCGGGCCAAGATTTATAGCCCCAAGGCAAATCTAGACGTGCCCTAATGCAATTTAATTTATTAAGCTGTCAATTTTTGAAAGGCAAACGCAGAGTACGAGTAGATACTTTGCGATTTTGCTTGGCATTGGCATCTTTTCCAGAATTTTTTATTTATATATACAGAGACACGCATCGAATACGATTCCATATATTAAAAGTTCAATTAGGCAAATGTGCGCCAGCCCAACAGAGTCCAATTTGAACGCATCCTGCACGCATTCAATTCAATTAATCAGTTTAACTCTCTTCAGCCACTTACACTGAATCCTCTTTGCTTTCGGTCTTGTAGCTGTTGTTGTTTCCGCTTACATCGAATGCAGTACTCACATATTTTTGGCCATTTGTCCTTTGTTGGAAGTGTAACCAGTGATGCCGTTTAAGAGGAAATAAATTAAATACATAAATGTCAAATTGACAGCTGTCATTGACAGAACAACAATCGAAGTGGTTTCCTTCTGTCCACTCATCGCGTCAGCACGAGTTCATTTAAATGTTAATGCGCGTCAATCTGTTTTCAATGATAATGTTTATTAACAATGTTAACATGGCGTGTGAGAAATACTTATTCATGCTCGAGATCTGCGAGTTCTGCGGGTTGCATGAGATGGCTTATGGCACATGCATTTAAAGCCAACGCATTTTTATGTGTGTTCGGCGTAAAGCCAGTGAAAACCACTTAACAATTTCACTGTAAGCATTACGCGGTTTTTGTGGCCTCATGATTAACCAGCACAGATTGATTTATAGTTTCAGAAGCAACACTAATGAACAATATCGCAGTAGAGCCAGTGAATAGAGAAAAAATAAATACATTAGAATAAAAGGTAAATAGTAAATTGAGTAATCGAGAAACTTTATCTCTTTGTATTTTATCTTCCAGGAGAACCGTAAAAATATATTTTATGGTTTATAAACAAGTAAAGCAACATAGCAATCAATTTTTTGAATATAAGACAACTTCATCACCTACTCGATAAAAAGAACGTACTATCCAAAATTTAATCGTTCCAGCTATTTATTGAAGAATCACCCAGTTATGTAAATAATAATTTTCGACAATATTTGTCGATAAGATAGGTATAAGATTTTTTGAAAACAAGTTTTTTCATCTTACATATTTTTAGCTCCACTGGGCGATTTTCACATAATTTTTAATTCATCTCAAAAACCTGAAAACAAAATGAACTCATCACCAAAACTCAAGAAGAAGTCAAAACAGTGGATTTCTTCTGTCGACTCGAAGCCTGAAAAAGTGACCATATTTTGCCAAAAACAGACATATTGCAAGAATTAAGTGGCATTAATTGCTCAACAATTTCTAGCTCCCTTTAGAATTGTAACCAGTTTCGCTTCAGTTAGTTACAATTTTCCATTTCAAGCCCTAAATAAATTATAATATATTTTTGGTATCAACGCCTATTTCTACATGCTTTATATAAGCTTCACCTTTATGTTTGTAATTTGTAACCAAATTTTTGAACGATATTTTCACTCACTTCGAAAAGTCAGATTAAACTGAAACTTTGCACACCTCTCAGGGACAGATGACAATATAATGCTTAGACAACATTGCCCCTATGACCTAACGAGGACCATCAGGATTAAATGAAAACGCCTAATTTTACTAACGCCTAGTTCGGTTTGCTATTAAAGCGTGGTTTGTTAGTTTTTGTAAACTATATATTACTTAATAACAGGGTGTCACGGCATTGTTAGGTCCTACATATGAAGCAGAAAAAGTTTACAGTCTTTTTTAATTGTTTTCGCCTGCAATATTATAAAATAGACATGCTATAAAGAACCACACACATGTCGAAGAACTAAGCAGCAACAAAATCTAACTACATTTCCATTGAAAGCACATTATAGTCCAAAAATATTAGGTAATTAATTTTAACTGTGCGTCGATGATGAAGTAGTAATTGTCACTAATAGAATCAAGTGCTTCTGATAGTCGCTACAACATTAGACTAATAACTAACTCAAAGCTCAAAATCTTCACAGTATTAGATATGGTCTTAAAACCGGAAAAACCGGAAAACCGGTTTGGTTTATGTGAAGCACATGCGCTTCAATCTTTAAAGTGGTATTTAATGAAACTCTAATTTTGTCTATGAAAATGATTAGGGTTAACTGAATATATGCCACTTAATTAAAGTCTGCTTTAATAAACTCTTATTTATTGTTTGTCAAGCTTTCAATTATCTTTTACCTAAATTTATCAAATGCAGTAAAATCCTTGAATGTGAATGTGAATGTGAATTAGAAGACTGAAGACATTAAACAATTTATACAATAACCATTAGCATCCCATATAAAATGTAGCAAGTATAACCCCAGTGCTCTTTTCGTTCCTATTCTTCCATATTAAAATGAATTTTGCATATAATTTACTCCTATGTTTACTAACGTACAAAATAAAGAAGATTTCGCTACCTCTCCCCTTCATGGAATAAAAATTGTTTGATGTGTGCAGTGTATGCCCAAGAGTGTATCTATCTACTGCATGGTTCTAACTCACTAAAAGATCACTTTACTGCAGAATATCATTACAGCATACTGTCACGTTATATAATAACGGGAATACAAAATACCTTAAACTAAAATACTGCGTTCCCACTTCAAGCACAGGTTTCCTCATTTTAAGCTCGAAACATTAAATTGTATTACACCTTTAACAGTCCGTAAGACCACACATGCTCGGTCTGATGCGAGCCCTTGCTTACCTTCGCAAATGCAGAGATTAAAAGTTAATCTAAACTTGACCGTAAAGCAAAATACACAGAAAACCTTAATTAAAATAATGATCCAAAACGAGCTAAAAACAAATACGCAAAGATACATACACCGCAACCGAGTATAACACGAACGCACACAGCCACAGAT
This sequence comes from Cacoxenus indagator, assembly GCA_035041755.1. Lineage (NCBI taxonomy): Eukaryota > Metazoa > Arthropoda > Insecta > Diptera > Drosophilidae > Cacoxenus > Cacoxenus indagator. The sequence continues at coordinate 865,707 of JAWNKX010000884.1, forward strand.
ATAAATGCAAATAAGCATAAGAAGAAGCGTGTTGTCAGCAACAACAACATCAACATTGAAATGTCGATGGCATTGTAAACAAATACGTTATGAAAAAGTTTCTAATCTCCGGTCTTAAATAGTTGACAAAATAAATTTAGCTATATACAAGCACACGCACGCACGTACACACGCAACGTTACAAAGGGATACAACAAAACCACATCACGAATGAAGTCAAATTGTAACTGGCATTGGCGCACACACGAGCATAGCGCACTGTGTGTTCTAGGCAGGCTTGCAGGCACACTTATTCAATTTGACGCCAAGAAGTATGCTACACACATTAAATGCATTCCACGCATGCGGTTGCTTTTACTTTGCTTGTTTGGCTTAGCTGGGCTTGGCTCAACTCGTATTTCCTTCCTTCCTGTCAACAGTTTGCCTGATTTTGTTGTAGTTGTTTTCATGTTTGTTGTTTTTGTTTTTTTTTTATTGTTGTTATTGCTGTTGCTGACTGCTCTACCAAGTTTTAGACATTAACGCACTCGTATGTTCACACGCTTAAGCTGCACTAAAACACTATTTTAAACACACACATGCACATACTTACTCACTCACTCCAAGTGCCATACAAATGCACTCAACTATGGCAGTTAAATATGCACCAACACGTCAGCTTCATTTACGAACGTTCTATGCAAATTTCAATTAGAGTTGCAACAAAGCTTTTATATGTACTTACTTTTCTACATTTTCTTCTACTCAATTTTGTTTTTTTTTTTTTTCTAATTGCTTGCATTAGCAAATTTCATCTCTTCGTATTTGTTTTTTTATTTTTTTATTATTGCTTCTACAATGCGAAAATTTCTGACTAAAACTTTTTGCAGCATTCGCTCTTAATTATCGAAAATAGATTTGCATTTTGGAGACTACAAAATACACAGACATTACAAACAAAGTTTGGAGCTAAACTAACTAAAAAACCACATTTGTATGACTAAACTCCATTTAAAATATATCACGTGTTGTTGCTTAAATTATGTGCACACAATTTAAAAAATATTTTTTCATACCTCTGAACTCTGACAACAAATGGCCAATTACATTTCATGTAGACCGAATTCAAGTATAAAATAAACTCTCAATCCTCTTTCCGCAAAATACTCTATTCAGGGTTAAACACTTTATTCACAGAAAACTCTTTCTCCTCAATTTCACCTGAACCTCAATTTTAGGTGTCATAGAAAACGTTTTCGTTAGGATTTCACACCTCCCAAGTTTTATTGGAATAGTTGGTTATTTTTCACCCATAGAAACCGAAATCACTCGAAGCCTTCACAATGCCTGTTAAACACGCACTCTTTGCTTGTTGCCTGTATGTTATTTTTTTTTTAATCCGACAAATGTGTTATGCAGTTTACTGTGATAAATGTTATAATCTAATTGTAAAAAAAAAATAAAAAATAAAAAAAATGTACTTGTGTGCATGTGTGTGCCTATGTTTGTTTACGTTCTTGTGTTTGTGTTCTTTTTCAAATCAAAATTTCTTGCAAAAAACACATTCTTCAAAACACATTCAGAATACAACGTGAAAATACAAATTATTTTGCTCTCATATTTCGTGATTCGATGCAAGTTATGCGCTGATGGAAACGCGCTGACAAATTTTCGAAATCCTGCTTTGGGTTGATTTAATTAGCCGATTTCTGTGCATTTCCGATTCTGTCGCAACGCATGAAACTCGTCTATCGTGCAACAACAGTGGAATGTGGCAATGGGACAAAATTAGCTCGACCCCTCATGTTAAAAACATGTTAATTGGAGTAAATGAAAATAAGCATTCGCCGCGTTGAGCTACTAATTTTACGATGTTTATGGTTGACAACTTGCGAATTGATAGGAAAAAATGGTACACGGGTAACATCAATTCAAGTTAAAAGTGACATGTTTTATCCAATTACCTTTAATATCAATATTTGTGTGCCGAACAGGAGCAAAATTATTCTGCAAATTATGAAACCAAATTTGCCATCTAAATAAGTCATCAATCATAGCAATGGAGAAAACAAGGATTCGCTAAAGCCGCTCGAAAATCAAGGTGATGCCCATCGTTTTTTTTTTTTTTTTTTTGATTTTCATAATATGGTTCATTCTGAATTTATTGTAGCATTTCCTGCAAAAACAACCGCATTTAATACAGAACAGTTCAAGAATTCTGGTCAATTATAACAGCCATTGTTTAGAGCCTTAATTGTGAATGAATTCAATGCAAGGAACACATCATGTTTACCTGATTTGACTCTTTATGACTTCTACCTATTCCCGAAACTACAATTGCCTCTACGTCGAACCCGTTTTCATTCGATCGAGAACATAAAACAAAATTAGTTATAAATCATGAGGCACTACTGAGATGTAGCGACTCACGCAGTTGCTGTAAACAACGGCGCTCATTTTTGGCACTGTAATAAATTTTACTAACAAATCGACCAGCTAATCTTGTTCTACTCCGAACTTTCTTACTTTTGCACCTAGTGAAATGCGCGAAAATTTCTCTTGTGTGGGCACTCACTGCCAGTGCAGTTTGCTGATGGGCCCTTAAGGGTAACACAAAGCCAAATACAAATAAAAATACATTTTTAATCTCATTCTGTTGATTGAGGTAATGGTATAATTAGAAAGTCATCATTCAAGCTCCATTTATAAGAAGCTATTCCATTTATACTGAGCAATGTTGCGTATAAGCTATGTCAGGAGTATGCTTCAACATAATTTCCTCTTTCAAAAAATTTGTAAAATTTTCAATTGAATAAAATTTAATTTAATGAAAATATTTAAGCTACAAAAACATTAGGCTCAAACTATAAACGTCATTCAAAAGCGGTTGTTTGTTGTGCCACATGCATTGCCACTTTTGCGGTAAGCCGCCATGTTTTAAAATGTTTTTTTTTGTTGTTTTTTTCTTGTCATTGAGTCGCTTAATTTGCACAACATTGTTTGCACAAACTTGACAAAACAAATAATAAAATTTTTTGTTTTCCCCGCAATGCTTTCTCCGTCAATCGCCACCATTTGCCATTCAATGCTCGCTTTCACAGCAATTTTTTTTTATTACGTTAAACTTTGTCTTGAATAGCAGAATGGCTGTCAACAGCGACTTTGTTGTTAGATGATTTCATGAGTTTATACGCTGGTAATAAAAAGCTCATTTGGTCGCCCTTAATGGTGACGCACCCGCCGCGTATTAAGATTTTACTAGTTGTGAAAATATGTTAAACGCTGCTGCTTTGTGGCTGCGACAACAGCTTTACATTCTCTTTACATTCTTTACGAATGTCATCGTGCACTGATACAAGGCACTCACACAGACACAACCGCAGTTACTCAAGCACCCAACTATTTTCACGCGCTCTTTACATATGAAGCTTTCTTTCTGGTAAGTGGTTGGGTATAGAAGAATAAGGGGTTTGTATTTTTTGTCAAACATAGTTACCCAAAAAAATTTGCAATTCAAACGATTAAACAGTCAAAATACTCAGCGCCATGTTGCCTGCCGTCATTTCAACTATCCTCGCATTATCCTTTTTGTGGGTTTTCGCCCATTCGTGTGGCCTGCATAATTTCTGGTATTCAAATTATGACATTTTGATATGTGTAAGTCTCTAAGAGGTAAATCTGTTTTTCATAAAATTAAAACAACTAACAAAGGAAGTAAAGGGCGGACACCAGATTTTGGGTAAAACGAGCAGTTGAAATTTGCCGAAAATATAAAAAAAACTTCGACACACGACTTCAGTGGAAATATTTGGACAAACTTTTGTTTTTAATATGTGAATTAAACCAAAAATTATATGTTATTCAACTTATGTAATCTCAGAACCAAGGCAGGCCTTATTCAGGAACGCTTTTTTTGTGCGGGGAAGGTTCGTAGTAACACTGGCAATTTGAAAACTCCTGCACAGAGAAAGAAAGGTCCGAAAAGTTATAGAATGGCGAATAAAGGATTTAAGGAGATCAATTACTAAATCTGCGGATGCATAATACTAGTAAAGCATACACAACAAAAGTATTAGGTTTTTGGATTTCTAAATTTATTAAGTACAAAACCATGTTTTGTTTAATATATATGTTTAATATAAAAACACTGTAAACTAAGACAAGCAACTTTTGAAGCTTTATTTGATTAATGAAATCCAAAATAATATACTTTCCTCCCATGATCATTTATAATTGGATTCATGACACACCTTTCGCATTCACGGCGTTCTTTAATTTTATGCCAGTTCAACGTTAACAACAAATTATTATTATTTATTTATTTTTCTTTTTTAAATCATTATTATTATCTTTTTATTTATTTACACTTTATCTCTGTCCAACAAACTATCACTCAATAATATAATTAAGCTCTGGAAGTTCCCTTGTAATCCGTTCTTCACTTCAATCGAAATCCTCCATCCCTCGTTTAGTCAGCTGTTTTCAAGCATGCACATTTGTTATTTCATAATTCTACTTCTCCAAACGCCGGCAGTCAGAAAATGTTAGTAAAACTGCAAATAATATTTAAAACCCAGGCTAGGCGCGCCTTTGCAACGACAGCAGCAGCTGTGGTTCGGAAACCCAAGTCAATAAAGCAGACGAACACTATCAAGCCCATCATCAGCTGCCGTCGAACTCAGTTCAACTTGTTGGAACACGAGCGGGAAAACACAAAATTCGGTGCTTTGCCGCTGGCGTCATCTGGTTGGCTGCACTACAAGTCAAAAGGCGACCATTTCACACTTAACGCCACCGTCAGCGATGAGGAGCTGCGCGCTGATATGAAAACACTAGAGGAGTTTCTGCGGAGTAGTGGACTTGCATTTGAGGAGGTGCTGTTCAAAAATTTACGCGAAGAGTTGGAAATTAAGGAATTAACCAGCATACAGACAAAGGCAATACCGACTATTTATGACAGCAATCATGCGCTCATAGCCGCCGAAACGGGGTGTGGAAAGACGCTTGCCTATCTTCTACCGGTTGTGGATCAACTGCTAAAGCGTCAGCCGACAAGACCGCAAATGGACTTCAATACACCTCAAGCTGTGATAATCACGCCTGGACGTGAATTGGCTACACAGATTGCCAACGTGGCTACGCAGATTTGCAGGGGTACAGAGCTCAAAGTGAAGGCGCTACTGGGCGGCAACACAAAGCAACTCATGGTGAATCCAGAGTTTGAAGATGTGGACATCTTGGTGGCCACACTGGGCGCACTAAGCAAATTGGTAACCACTGGCATCTATCGCATGGAACAGGTGCGCCACGTCGTACTCGATGAGGCAGACACTATACTGGACGACTCGTTTTCAGATAAGTTGAGCTATTTCTTGAGAAGATTTCCGGTGAGTTGATGTAGTTTTTAACGTAGATTAATTACTAATTGTTGGTGTACAACAGTTTCACAAAAATCACACACAAGACGAACGAACAGTTGGCACGCAACTCATACTCGCCTCCGCGACGATGCCCACAAACACAAGGGAAATGCTGCAACGTATAATCGACGTAGAAACTCTGCACGAAGTCGTGAGTCCTAATTTACACAAGCTAATGCCACACGTGGAACAGAAGTTTCTACGCATGGCAAAAGCAGATCGTCCCGGTAATTTACTGGCACTAGTCAAACGAGATTTAGAGAAAAGGCGGCCACTGATCATCTTCAGTAATAAGTCGGCCACCAGCGACTACGTGTCGATCTTCCTGAACAATTCCGGAGTCAATTGTCTGAACCTCAACGGCGACATGTTGATGAAGATCCGTGTTGGACGCTTCGAGCAGTTTCAACGCGGTGAATGCGATGTACTCTCAACGACAGACATCGGCAGTCGCGGCCTGGACACCCTTCGGGCACGTCACGTTGTCAATTTCGATTTCCCTCTGCATGTATCCGACTACATACACCGCTGTGGACGCATTGGCCGTATTGGCAGCGTACCGTACAAAGCATTGGTCACGAACTTCATATCGTCGAGGCGTGAAATCGATGTCGTTCAACGTATCGAGCACGCAGCACGCACCGGTGGTCTGCTGCCGAATGTGAATGCGAACATTAAGAACCTCATCAACAAACGCATTATGGAAGAAATGAAGGCGGCGGGTCTGCCCGTCCAGGAGGAGCCTTTTTAGTGGTTAAGATATTGTTTAATTTAAGCTTAAAGTTTATTTTGTTGTTAGACTAAATAGATACCCTCCCCGCACTCAGTGAGTGTGAGTCAATAGTTCAATTGATCTTCGTGTAGTAGTAACTGCAAAGAGGCACGGCATGGCGCACATTGGTAAGCGACTTAAAAAGCTTACGGCGCGCAATGACGATTTCACTATGTTGCGTATCGTTACCACCATTCGTCGAGGGCGATGTCAATCCTGGTGCGCTCGTCGAAATTCCCTTCGGCTTTAGCAAAACAGGACGACAACCGGCAAACTTAAAGCGTATCATGCCAGCACGATTCAACTGGAGATTCGGTATTGTCAGTTCGGGAAATGCATCCAGCAACAAAGGCTTTGGCTTCAGTTCTCTGCTTGGATCATCGCCAAGGCACATGGCTGCAGCCAAGGTGCTCCACTCTAAGCGTCGAGTGCCGTATTTCGGGCCGATTTTGTAGACATTCGATTTAGACTGTGTATAGACGCGTATGAGATGCTTCTCATGGGCAACTGAAAATAAGCATGGTAATCTTTTAACTAGTGAGAGTTAGTGAAGAATACTATGCGAGAACTTACGTGCAAGATGCACCATGAATGGTTGCAGTTTGTCAGCACCACAGCCGTATTCGAGCCACTCGTACAAAAATATGTCATCGCGTCCTTTCAGGAACAAAGCTGCTGTGCGAAAATCCTGCCACAAACTCTCAGGCAAGTCGTCTACGTTAAGCTTATAAATGTAGGGTATGAATTCCCTGAAAGCGTACTCGCCCAGTGCTATCAAGCCACGCACCGCACGACTGATGTAGTTGTAATCCCTGGCGGAGCCAATGACGCGGCCCTCGAAATAACGATCCAAACGTAATTTAATTAGATGCAAACACTCACTAAGCAAGTAACCATTCTGTGCCGCCAAGTGACCCATGGTCTCGCATAGCTCATCCACGTGTTTAATGCTCACGGGGCACGCGAATATAGGTGAGGTCGGTGGCGGTGTCGGCAGTATTTCTACGTCGTCGCTTTCATCTAGCAATTCTACAGTCTGATATCGTAAACCCTCAACGTTATTTGTCATCTCTGTATTTAAAAACTGATTGCCTTTATCTCTCATAGATTGCTCCTGGCCTTCTGGTCCCCCAAACTGCTCAGTTTTGTAGCCATTTTCAGACTGCTGCAATTTCACATTATCCATCTCCATTTTGACATTTCCATCAGCGTTTTGCTTCTGATCGTACGCTTTGATAGTTTCATACGGCGCAAGTAGTTGACAAACGAAAATCTCCGCCAGATAAAAGTACTCTTCACGACAGTGTACATTACTCGCATAAGGATTTGCACTACAGGCACGCAGTAATCGCCAACAACGCTGACAGAGTGTGTCCTCTTGTTTAAAAGCCATTTTATATACAACTTTGTTTACAATGGTGCGATAGCAAGCACCCATCAGAGAGGTGGTAAAAGCCTCCGTCAGCGCTGCTCGTTGTGTCTTGTTATCGCCATACAGCGCAGCTGTAGTATAATTATTGTTATTAGAAGCCTATTTTTCTATAAATCTTGTATTTACTCACCAAATATCAAATTTGGTATGTACACTTTCAACTGATCTACGTGTTTTTCATCCAAAGGACAAGTGCACATGAAATCCGGTCCAGCCGGCAAACTGAAAACCACCTCCTTTTGAAACTCATCGCGTAATTCGAGTATTTTGTCGGAATGAAAGAAAAAACTACCGTCGTAGTCTACACGTTCATAATCACTGTCCATGGCGCCCAGCACTGGCGGCACATCGGCATCCTTAAGCGCCTCATTGACTACATCATAAGTTACAATGCCACCAGAATGACGGGAGTACGTTTTCACGTTCTAACAATAAACATATTTGAGATAATTTTCGGGAAAGCAGTTCTGGAGTAGTTCTTACATTTATAACCTCCCATAACCTATACGACGCATCCTCCGCAACTCGTGCGCAAACCTCCTGCGATAGTTCCAAACCGGTTTGATCATGTTGTTCCCACATAATCTTTACGAATCGTGGCTCCAGACCAACGTAGCTTTTAGTGTGGGCCTGTAATTCACAATGATCTTTTGAGTGTGGAAAACATGGAAAGGAAATTTTATTTACTTTGCTGCTACCACTGGGCGTCTCGTTGCTATTGCTGTTGCCAGCACCCGCATATGATGCATCGTAGAAATTATAGTTGCCGGCACTTGTTGGCGTCGTTGGAGTTTGTGTTGTGTTCAAGTTTGTGGACGGGACTGGTATGCTGTTAACACCAACCGCTGCATTCGACGAAATTTTGTTGCTGCTGCTGGCCGCATCTGACTTTGTGCTTTTCGAACGTGACTTTGTTGATTTTTTGCTGCTACGACTTTGAGAAGATTTCGGTGTGTCTTCCGAATTATTTGAATTGGAAGATTTCATATTTAAATCATTAGTAATACACAAGCAAAAGAAGAAAATTGCACTAACGATGCACCACATGTAAACAACTGATGAGAACAGCTGATAACAACAACAATTGAAAAGTGTATCATTGGAAATGAAACAAAACTATTTGGTGTACAGAAAAATGAAACGAAAAAAAAATTAGGAGTACATGTGTAAATGACGACGGTTATAAAAATATTAAAATAATCATAATCCAATACAAAAACAATAAAGAAAATATAGTAAGATAAATTATTTAAAAGCCTAAAAATAATCTAAAACATAAAATTGTTCCGCTTATAAGGAACACCGTTGAAAACACTTTTTTTGTAGCCCTGGTTTCTTCTATTCGTGGGTTGAATTTCTTGAATTTTTTTGAAATGTTTACCAATTAATTCAGAAAGTTACGAACATGGCAGAAGCCGCTAATGTGCGTCAAAATTTACAAAATGTACCATCAATATTTGAAATATCCGCTGCCGAGACGCTGGACAACTTGATTTACCCAGCGTTTAGTAAAATTTTCGACTACTTCGGTCTGCGGTTGGACTTTAAGCTTTGGGGCCACCTGTGGTTGCGTGAGGAGCTCTCGCCCGTAGTCACTTGGCTGCTGCAATACTTGTATCTACGCAATCGTTCAGCCTCTTTCGGTGAAAGTTTCTATAACCTACAACGCACTGTAACCAAATCTGGTAAGGTGCTCACACGCCCCCAGCAATTTGTGTCGGCCACGCTGCTCACGTTGCTGCCCTTTGTGGAGCGCAGATTGAAGACGCGCAGTTCGCAACATGAGGACACGACATATTGGGAACGTTATCTATTGAAACTATTCCATGCGTACAACGCCTCCAAAGCAGTGCACACGTTTCTGTACCTAATCAAATATGCCGCCAGTCATACGCCAATCTTTCGTGCACTCAACCTCACTTTGCGCTATTCCAGTGAACCGCCCAAGGAAGACAAGGCTACTTACATCTTTCTAAAGCTGCTTGAAGTGTTGGCCTTCTTTCTGCAGTTCGTACAATGGTGGTATTCTAACGAACACCGTCGCAAAGTGGGCGGGTCTCTAAAGGATCCAGATCCATTGCCAGAAACAGTAGCAACGAAGGAGCTAAAGAAATCACTGCCTGCAATAGGCAACTGCCCCGTATGCCTAATGAAATTGCAAACACCAACAGCATGTGCTGTTTCGGGTTACGTCTACTGCTGGAAATGTATCCTCTTGCATTTGAAGCAGCACGGCACATGTCCTGTCACAAGCTATCCAATCTCGCTGGACGATTTGGTGCGCATTTATGAAAGCTAGAAGACTGTAGATTATTTAAATGCGTGAAGATGCAGGATATTATACAATAAAAATGTCTCTTTTTGTATTATTTTTAATGAGCAAGCCATTTTGATTAGAGCGTCTTGGGCGCTCGCATAGAACAGTGTTGTAGCGTTTAATTTGCGTGATTTCAATGCGTATGTAAACATATATATATATATATCTTTTTTTCACAAGCACCAAGTGTATGTGTGTGTAAAAATTCGTTAAAATTAAGTAATGCTTCGCAGCTTAAGCTAAAATCATAATACATCATAGAAGGAAGGAAGGCGTGTCATATAAGTTTATACTAAATTTCACTAACTAACTAGTACTGTGTCAAATAGAACCCTTTCTGTAAGTCAAACGCCACGTTTAGCCCATAGAAATCCCAGTAGGCGGTCATGTGATAGCCCATATTTGTCAGCACGACGACGTACTCGAACAACGCGAACATGCTGTATACTGCAACAGAACAATAAAAATATAGAAAAAATTTTAATGAAGTCATCGAATGTGTGAGAAAAAGAGTAAGTTAATATTACTGCCAGGCTCGCAGAACGCGTTATGACGCACGAAGAAATAGACAGCCATGCTGATGGCCACCAGATTAACGAGGAAGATATTGCGCTTAAAGCGCAACGACTTTATCTCAGTCGGCATTAGCGGCATTTTACGTGCGTTTTTATTCAGAAAGTATGAGATCAACATATAAAATTCACTGCAAAGAATGAAGACCACAAACGCATTTCGATGGACGACGTAATGGTCTGCCGAAGTCCAAACCGAGATGCAGAAAAGCGCAAGGTCCTCAATGATGTTGAGCGTGCAAGCGAGAACGCCATAGACACGCCTATTACGACGTATGTTTTCCCTGTAGTACTCCAGATACAGTTTTGAGAACACCAAACGCATCGGCAGGTGAACGCAGATCGCCAGACGCCAGATCGTCTTCTGTGGCTCGTAGTTGCCAATGGCCGCGGATACAGAAGGCAAATAGTTGGGCACATCGCAATGCGTAAACGTCGACTTCACGAAATCGAACATTACCGACCATACCACGCAAAAGAAGAACGCGCCCAGTGGCAGGCTGACAGCTATCAGTGACAATTTGGTGGTGGATATGTGAAAGAGTAATTTCGGCCCGTCTAGACGTTCGTAAGTGGGTAGCATTACGGCGAAGTGGGAGACCGGGGAGGATTTGACTTAGATGCATACGCGCACGCGACTAGGGTGTGTATCTAATACATTATTAACACTTTATACTGAAGATCGATTGGGAATTTGATTAATTCATCGGGGTCTTAACCTAAGACGTTGCATTGTAAACAAACCTGCTCGAACAACGCTGCCAACTCGGGCCAACAGCCGATGTGGCGCTCGGCTTTTATTATTTGCACCAAATATTACCAACAAATTTACCAGATGGCCCTTTTTTTACTTCTACATCGACTAGACAAGTGAGAAGTTATAACCTATTTACAGTGGGCTAGGATTCGAATCGCTGGTGAATCGACAGTGATTCGCATCATTTTCGATAACATCCACAAGGAAAAGTGACGTAATTTAGGGGTTGTTGTTTTAGAATCCATAAATGTATTCCACAACGATTCGAAACAGGGCTGCCAATTTCTGACAGTGTTGCAAAGTTTTCGGTCGGAAATTGCCATTTTCAACAGTCTTCTCGTCTTTTGTGCGCCAAAACAATACACAGTTGATCATGGCACAAAACAAAGGTATTTAAAAACTAATATTTTAAGTTTTTTTTATAAAAATAAATCTATTATATCTAATTTTTCAACAAATCGCAATATTTCAATTTCTTCACTTCTCACAATTTGTCAACGTGCGTATAACAAAAACAATGAACAGCTATCATTATTTGGAATCGGCAGTGTGAACAGTACCATTCGATTCAGTGCTACAGCTGCACTGTAAATAGGCTATAAAATAATTTGAAATTGGCCGGGGCTGCAAATTTGTTTTTAAATTTTTCGACTCGGATGGACATGGGTGTAACAAGTATAATAAGTTGGCCACTCTATAGCCGGTATAAGAAGAAGACATTCAGTTGACTTGCTTAACTGGGATGACGCTTTTCGCGGATTAGATTTTCTTTTCGAACAGAAGATTCATTCATCATTTCCAACAAGTTGTCGACGTATCTGCAGTCATGGACATCCTGCTGGCCAACGTCAATAGTCTGCAATTTAAAACCGAGCGCGACCTCATCGAGCAGGTGGGCGCAATTCCGTTGCCTTTCTATGGAATGGACAAGTCTATTGCGGCGGTGTGCAATTTCATCTCGAAGAATGGGCAGGACGTTTGCGAAAAGGGCACCGCATGTCCATTTCGACACATTCGCGGCGATCGCACAATAGTCTGCAAACACTGGCTACGCGGACTCTGCAAAAAAGGCGATCAGTGTGAGTTTTTACACGAGTACGATATGACCAAAATGCCGGAGTGCTATTTCTATTCGCGCTTTAATGCGTGTCACAACAAGGAGTGCCCGTTCCTACACATCGATCCACAGAGCAAAGTCAAGGACTGCCCGTGGTACAAGCGTGGTTTTTGTCGCCATGGGCCGCACTGTCGCCACCAGCATCTACGTCGGGTACTCTGCATGAACTACTTGGCCGGATTCTGTCCGGAGGGACCCGATTGCAAGCACATGCATCCACGGTTCGAGCTGCCACCACTGCCGGATGCAAGCAAAGATCAAATGCACAAGAAACTACCCACGTGTCACTACTGCGGTGAACTGGGCCACAAGGCCAACTCGTGCAAACAGTACGCCGGCAGTTTGGAAAATCGCGTAAACATCACACTTGATCCTCACAGTGATGCAAACGAGCGCGACGAAAACGCACCTCAGACGCCACACTTTGTGAAGGTACCAACGCCATTGGAAGAGGTGACGTGCTACAAGTGCGGCCACAAGGGTCACTACGCGAACAAGTGCCCCAAAGGACATCTGGCCTTTCTCTCCAATCAACATAGTCACAAATGAGAGCGTGTTTCATGCATTAAGTGCTCGATTGATCGAACATCTTTTAGTCATAGCTAATCTTAAGAAACACAAACTTTAGTGTCGCAAATCACGATATAGGATTACCCACCTCTGCCGTCGCCCACTCCCTTTGCGTATTCGTAAACTTATCCTCGCCAGCAGAGTTTTAAAACGCTTTTGTGATTGGCATGCTAAGCAATGACAAAAGCAGATTAAGTAATGTGTATTTGCGGCCTTATTGAGTGTTTAAGTCAAGTCTTGTGTATAAATTAGTCTTTTTAATAAACAGAAACTGGAGTGGCTCCTCCGCCCATCGAATAAGTTATCTTTAACTAATAAAAGGCTCATCTATCTGCAAGTAGTGGCACCTGTTTGGCGCTACGCCATACAAATTTGGGGCACTACTGCTGCCTACAACATCAGAAGAGTGCAGGCGTGTCAGAGCAAGGCTCTCAGAAGATTTACGGGCGCCCCTTGGTACGTCCGCAACTCCACGCTGCATAGGGATCTTGCCGTGCCAACTGTTATGGAGGTGATTAATTCTCACAGCTGCCGCTATCACAACAGACTTTTGTCGCATCCAAATCCGCTAGCTTCCTCCCTCACCCGTATCTCAACAAGGCGTAGACTGAAGAGGCTACACCCGCATGATCTCCCCCTAAGAAGGTTACATGCAGTTTACTGCGTTAAATGTTATAATTTAAATGTTAAATGTTAATATAATTTTTTGGTTTGGCGAACCTGATGGTTTATATCTAGTAATTCTATAAAATAATAATTAATAAACAAAATCAATTAAAATTCTCCAATCTGCTATGCTTTAAGCAACGTCAGCTGTTTGTCAATTTGCCTGCCGGATCGTCGCTTAACTTGTCGGCAGAAACTGGTACTCTGGAAATTCAGCGAAAAACATGAGTATCTTTCTGAATGCTACAAATAAAATTAAACCAATTAGCCTCGTGCCTGTTCCACGTCAGGCGAAACATGTTTATCTCCATACCGATTGTCTTGCTAGATTGTAACGTTTCAACGTTGTTCACCACCAAACTAATGCCGCCCAGACCCGAGCCATACGTGCTCAGCTATGAGGTGGCTTTCTCCCTCTTTGGGCGAAAACCTAGCACACACTCATTTATTATTGCCAAAGTAAAGACGTAATATCCAGAAATTTCCCGATTTCGGGTGTTAACTTTGGTTGATTGAGAGATTCTCCCACGGAGTCATGGTCTCGTGGTAGTAGTGCCAAACTCCTCTTAATCGAGTAACATAAAATTACATAAAAATGCGTCATGCACGCCAATGCCAATAATTGCAATTTCAATATCACCGGTTATAAATCCTCGTGCAAACTTTCATACGCTAGTTAACTCGCTCGCACACAACACCTAATATTTGTGTGGTCAAGACTTTAAACTTTTTTATTGAGAAAATACTTTTAACTACTAAAAATTAGTTTTAAATGCATTTTCATACTTCGAATTGAAATAAAACATATTTAATTTTTGATTTTTATAGTAAATTTTCCAATATATTAATAAATGTGTTTTCAGTTTATTTCTATTTTCTGGTATTTTTATGCGCATTTTTAACATTGTACCCACACAAAGTCGCTAGCCAAGTAGTGTGTATTATTCTCAAGCAGTGTTTTCATTGAGAAAGAAGGCTTTTTGTTTAAATTTATTGAAAATTTAGCAAATAAAAAGAAATAAATCCAAAGTTCATAGGGAAGTGTTGGGTTTAAATTGCTTAAAAAGTGGTGTGTTGTGTAAGCAAGAAGTTGACGCATTTTTGCATTCACTAAAAGTAAAACGCAATTAAAAATATGACGATTCTTGGGAAACAAATCCTAAGCTGGGGCGAGAAGAAATGTTTGGAGAAGGTTCCACTGCCATTGGCTATGGGCGGTGAAGAAGCAATGTTACAAGGTGGCGGCTTGCCAAATGTGAGTATACACTTAAAGAAAAATTAAATAATTTTCTTTCCTTGGGTTTGCGCAATCACAAAAATGTGTCCTTGCGTTTGCTCCCTTGGGCAAAATCATTGTCGCTGCCCTCACTGCACGTCTCGCCGTTACTTTATTACTTCGTGTTCGCTCGCATAGCATCGTGTTTTGTGTACATTGGCGAACTGCACTTATTGATTTTTTTTTAAAACGTCGTAGTACGAGCGACTAAGTAATAAAAATATCCTTGCCGTTTTTTTTACTCGGCCCCATTACTTTTGGCTTGTGCTGTTTTCTATATTTCATTGTCATCCGGTCAAACCAGCGACAGAGAGTTTTCACGTCACGTGATTGTCAGCAGAACTCCCCTCAATCACTGTCAGTGTCCTTTCATGTGCTGACTGACTATTGCTTTTTCCTGTTGATTGCTTTGTCCGAAGTGCGAGTGGGCGGACTTCACCTTGAAAAATTGTTTGTATTTTGCTCGATTAGCAGACCATTTACTTATATTCCGCAATCTTCTTCCCTTTATATTAATTTATTACAATACACAATACATTCATGCCAGCGTAGCTCAGTGTGATTGACTTACCTCCCAAAGTTTTTCGACCCGCATTTATTATCTAGTAATTTTCTTCTTATTTTTAAGTTTTCCTCATTTCTGTGTTAATTCCGTTGTCTTTTCTGATTTTGTCTTTGCTGACCAAGTCGGGCTTCATCGTTTTTACCCAGCGGCTTTTGCACAATTTGTGCCAATTTTTTTATTTGTTATTGCACTAACTTTTTTCGCCAACTTTTGCATTATTCAGTTTAAAAATGGAATAACATTCGAATGCGTTTCGTATTTCATAACGCTCTGCTCTTTGCCCTCACTGCGCTCGTGTGTGTTGTCGCTAGGCGTGAATTCAATTCGCACTGCAGCTTATCAAAGTTGGGGGAAAAGTAGCTTTTCATGCAAGTCTCTTGAGACACCATTTTACGTTGAATGGTTTCTGTTTTCACAGCGATGAAAATTCGAGCTATTTTTATTTTAGTGTTTATACTTAAAACGTGCCTTTTTACAAGTTCTGATGTGGTCCACGTCTTCGTGGTTGAGCAAGTTTTTTTTCACAATAGTTGAATTATCGAAACCACGGCCACTTAGTCGGAGAAATGGCTCAAAAATTTATGTATTTTGATTCCAAAATTTTTATGTCATCAGTAATCACTGCTCTGCTGAATAAAAATCCCAACAATTGTACCCTTGGATTGGAACGGCTTAAGTTAAGCCGGTAAGCCTTTGAGTAACATTATTGCATTATCCACCACGCCATATTCAGCACGAATGAAAAACAGTGCTTCAAAAAAGTATATCTTACATCTTAGGGAGTGTGCCTCGGTGGACTAGTGGGAGTGTACTAAGGCTGCCGCCCATAGGTCGGAGTTCGAACCTGACTAGAGGCAGCCGGTGTAACCTGAGATTGACAGCAAACTCTACACTAATTCCGAAACACCCAAAAGAATGACTACGAGTGCAAGAGAGAGAACTTTCAACGAATTTCGGAAAAAGAAAAAAAAAACGGAAATCTTAGGAAATGAAACGCGGCTAACACATGGAACATGATAGCACTGCTGGCTGTCCAATGTGTCAACCTTCTTAAGGGCACTTAATAGGAAATGCTCTATTAAAATGGTTATAACGAATTCCTCTTGATGCAACTGCCTACTAATTGTATAGTCTTGGTTAATGAGGTGTTTCCATTTGCCTGACAATGCTAGGGTCTTAATTCACAGCCTACTGCACAACTTTAAACAGATGAAGCCGAAGTCGCGAGGCTATGCATTTGTTGCGGTTGTAAGCATTTCTGGAAAGTTTCTCCCCGGAAACTCGTTGCTTAGTCAGTGTTTTATCATTTTCATTTATTTAAATAAATAGGCGGCAACATAGCATTTCTTAGAATAATTTCCAGTGCAACTAAAAGCTGCTGAACAAATCGTTTATTGTTAGTGGTTCTTTTTTTATCGTACTTAAGTCTTCCCTCGCACTCCTCACACCGAGACAGGGCGCTCATAAGCGAACCTTCGACTCACTGTCGTTATTGTTTTGTGACAGCTTTTTCTTGACTTGACTGAGTTGTGATAAGATATCGCCTGCGTGTTTTGAGAATGTAAACATTTTTTAAAAATTGTTTTGCCATTCCCACAGTCACCACCGCCACCACCGTACAGCGATGCCGATGCGGAATCGATGATCTTCAATCGGCCACCGCAGCACTGCTTCAAGACGCTTCTACTGTTCCTGATCGCGGTCACAGTGATGCTGATGGGCGTGCTGGCCGGTTACACTTTGTATCGCATGTACCTTCCTGCACATTCCAATCTGCACTACCGTGCCCTCTGTGACATTCCCTATGCTGAGGACTCAAGCGATATGCCTCGTTTCTATCAGCGAACCGACGATGCATTCCCACTTAACTGGCGTAATCTGCTGCCAATTGCTAGCATGACCAACCACTTTGACGAGCTGCCAGGTGAAAACTCATTCCGCGAGCTGATCGAATTGGACAGCAGCGACGATGAGGGCTATGCCAGGATCGACGTGCCCGATTTTAAGGATGGTCGCCGCGGTCGTTTCATGCACGACTTTAAGGAGAATCAATCGGCCATCATTGACACCACCACCAATCGCTGCTTCATCATGCCGCTCGATCGCGACACCACCTTACCGCCCAGCAGCTTTGTGGATCTCATGCAGAAAATGGGTTCCGGCTATTACAACATTGATACGGAGCGTGTGCGCCGTAATATGCGCGTCATCACGCCCCGCGTCACAGACATGTCCACCATCTCGGAGCGTATTGCCAACGAGTGCTATGACATGAAGGTCTACATGTTGGAGCACTTTGTCTCTGGAGGTTAGTTAGTTGGAAGAGGTTTAGCCTCACGATAGTTGAGACTAATTAATCGTTTTATTTGTCTTTCTTTTAGTTGCTAAACGCTCTGCTGAGCCATTGCCTGAAGCTGGTAAATACGCCGAGTTCATGGGTAAGGGTGTTGTTGAGTACGATCTCTCGAACATCGCCGAGGTCGAGGCCTACGAGGCGGCTGAGAAGTCCGCTTGAGCGGCGCACCACAAACAATCAGCGTTTCTTTAAAATATTTATTATTGACATAAGGCGTGTGGGCGTGGATGGCCCTGCGTCTATTTTGTAGTCTGTAGTTTAAAGGAAATGATTGCAAAATTTATTTACGCTAAATTAAAATTAAATGTTGTATTTGCCCCTCGACCGTAAAAAGGCCATCGTGTAAGCATTTTGAAAAAGGCATAAGGTCGTGCGGAGGTAGAAAAATAAACTATTTTAACGAACAAACAACAACAACAACAACAAAATACAAGAGCAACAAAAACTACTAAAAAGAATGGAACTTTGTGCTAAGTTTATGATTTTTTTGCATACTTAAATTGTTTGTCCTTTTCCATTTGAGTTTTGTTTTTTAATCGAAATAATTGTAATATAATCAAAAACCATGCCCGGCAGCTGCTAAGTCCATTCTGTTAATTGTTGATTTTTGAAACTAATCAAATATATGTAAAATTGTACCTTAAAAACAAAGCAGTTGAAATTGTGACAAATGTGGAAGCGACGGATGCACCCCCCCTACACAAATCGTGTAGTACCGCAGAGTTGTCTCCGCTTGGAAACGAAAATCCTAGTTAAGAGTCCCCTCCCTAAGGTTCACTATCCCCTGACTACTTGATACATATAAACAAATGCATTATATATTCCAAATATTTTATATATATAAAGAAAAATTATGTATAGATCAGATCTCTAAAACTATTTACAGAAAACTAACAATCGAAAAATTTAATCTAAATGTTCTTCAAAAATTTAAATGTATTAAATGCGACTTTGTGATCTTAGATCGTTGGCTTTTCTTGTGGTAACAATGCAATCTGCAGAATATGGAGCTATTCAAAGTCTAAAGTAGCAGCATACTAGAGCGGCTTCTCAATTAAGGGAGCTTAATTATAGTTTGATCTGTCTGGCTCCTCAGCTATGCGCTTCACTTAAGTTTACTTGGACTATCTACAATCGTATACCGACTACGACTACTAAGAGACTGGGAGACAAGGCATGCAACTCAGAGGAACTTCAATCTTCTACGGCTTCGGTTATGAGAATTTTTGAGGCATTAGTGCCTCATTAGAGCCAAGAGTTCGACTACTACTGATATCATCTTGCATGTTTTTTAGGCATTCGGCAATTCCCACTCTGGCGTGGTAATGTGCACAATTTTAATCGGAAGGCAGTAAAGTAAAGCTTGATTTTTTTAAAACTTTTTTTTGAACAATTTTATTGTTTAACATAAATCAAACTAATTTTACATGAATGGCTTGCAAAGTGCGACGGTGTGATCCACGCCGAACGCGACTTTCGTCACCTTTCCATTGATAGCGGCCTTAAATGGAAAGTACTGATCCTTTTTGTGTCCCAGGCCCAAGTGTCCAAACCGGTTCTTGCCCCACATGAACAGATCTCCGTCCGAGTTTATGGCGCCCATGTGAAAAACGCCGCAGCCAATCGAGACAACTGTTGTCTTATCACTGAAATCATTCCGGCCGAAGAGTGGCGGTAGCAGATTCTGAGGCTTTGAAGTCTGCTCCACAAAGGGGCCAAAGCCAAGAATACCAAAGCCCCAAGTATAGACGAGTCCTTGTTCGTTGAGTGCCATGCAAAAGGAACCGCCTGCAGCGACATCCTTAAGCTTGCCAAGGGCTTTTGTCAGTGTGAGCGCACGCGGTGTATTCACTTGGGTCACAGCGTCTGCCGAGTCGTCTAGCTGTCCGTATTCCGAATTACCCCAACCAAAAGCCTCGCCATGTTCATTTAAAGCCAGCACACAATCCGAGGCACAGGCGATTTTGACGATGCGTTCCTTTGCGATGTCACCACCAACAAGCGCAATGTGCCCGCCGGTTGTGTATGTACCCTGCCCCGTTTGTCCATCGGCACCCCAGCCGCACGAATAAACGCGACCAAGTTTGGTCAGAAACATGGTGTGATCTTGACCACACTCAACCGCAACGATTTCGTCATCAGCGCCGCAGATGTCGCTCTGTGGAATACGATGAATCAAGGCGCTGCCACGATATTTCTCGTCCTCAATGATAGCACGCCCACATTGGCCATATGAGTTGTTGCCCAACGTGAATACAGTGCCGTTGCATGTGACTACGACGAGATGTGCACGACCAGCGGACATAGTACGCACCTGCATGTCCTCGTCGGTCTCGACCGACTCGCGTGGCAATCTGATTGCTGTAGGATAAATGACCACGTCCAAATTGGCGGGTTCCTTAGGATTCCCTCTCACTTGAAGTCCCAATTGTGAATCGGTGTTTAGGCCAGAACCGAAAAGTGTGTCGCCATCCGAACGTTGTACTGCAAAGGCGGTGAAGCCGTAGCCAGCGGCGGCGTCTGTGATCTCATTGTTCACCGAGAACTGAAGCCGCGTTGGATGGTGCACCATTTCGGTGTAGCGCTCTTGTGCCTTTTTAACATTCGTTTGCAGGCCGAGCGCGCCGGTCTCCTGGAAGCCCCACACATATACACGGTTTGTGGCTTTTTTTGACAGACTTGGCTCATAAGCTGTTTGGAGAATCCAATGGAATTGAGATTTGTGAGCTTATTACTTAATCCTAAATAATGCCGGTACTCACTTTTGATTTTACTCTTATCCTGATCCAGCAAAATTCGCTTTGACTTGGCTGTGTACTGCCGTGCTAAACACGGCGCACAGCGCCTGAGTTGTACTCGATTAAACATCGTTCGTTTACTTATTAAATAACTTTTTTATTAAACAAACATTTCTATGGTTTGTTTTGGTCGCTCTGCGCACGTTTCCAATTTGCCGCATAACAGTTGTAGAGATGGACTGTTTTAATGTTGGTCTGTTAAGAGGGAAAAGGTAATACATTTTTGATTGAATTGCTCTATAGTTCAATACATATTTGCGCGACTTTAATGTCGATGCCATTGAAAACTTCATATTTGCGATTTTCTTGTCATTTAACTTAAGCTCAGACGACCATTTTGAACAGCGTCTTTGTCATTCATTTTAAAATGATAGTAAATCAATTAAATAAATTTTTTAAATCTCTTTTTTAATAACATCTATTGCAGATTGGTTAACCTTTTTTCATTCTTTGTTCATAATATTTCTAAGCATGAAAGTTGAAAAGGAATGTGCTTAAAGCTTTAATATCCGAGAACGTTAATAAATAGACGCCTTAACTGGGCTTGGTGTTCTTTTCTAGATCTTCTTTTAGCTAGATGGTTTATGGATAATTGTAGGCCTCATATTATCAAATTCTTAAGATGTTTCAGGTTCAAATGCTATATATAATACAATATATACAACATAAAGCAACACGTATTGCAAGGCATTTGAATTTATTTCCGCCTATTCGAATTGGGTTTCATTTCCAAATGATGCGTTTGTAGGGTTACCATCAAGTTTGATATTTCTTGCCCACATTTAGTCACTTTCGATACTTTGAATTCGTTGTCTTGCATCGTTCGCTGTTTGTTGGGTATTTAGTAAAGTTCTCTCTTCTCTTCATGTAGTTTTAAGTGCGAAGTGTGTGCGAAACGTGTAGAAAAGTGCAACGCAACGACGAAAGGCGTAGAAATTTCCTCTACGGTCTGCGAAAAATTATGAAAAACAAGTGAAAAATCATAGTTGCAAGGGAAAAAATTGCAACATTTTACAAGTGGTAAATATCGAATTCGCATTCGTCGAAGTTGCCTTTTATTTCGGTAACCGGGCTCGGTTCTTAGCTTAAGATAAGCATTAGACAAAACAAGTGCGGTGCGAAAAGCCTACTGGTCTATTGCACAGGGGGAGGAGTGCCAATCGAATTTTATGCTGCAACCTTCTGCGCGATTATAGTTGGCATCATGCAATAAAATAGATTAAAAGAAAAAAATTAAATAAATCATAAAAAAATTGCCAGCTGTGCTGTGTCGCTTAACGAAGTGCAATAACCTTTTTTGAAAATTCGCTTGTGGAAAAATTATTAAGAAAAATTCAGTTGAAGTGAAAATAAGAAGAAAAAATAAACCAAACATAGACAAATAAATGGCTGCTGCTGCATCGAGAAGGGCTGGGGCTGTTGGCTGTTAAAAAATCATCGTCGGCGTTAACGTCGACGTCGGAGTCAACGCAGTTGTCCGTCGTCGTAGTCGTCATCGTCCGTCGTCGACTAATTTTCCCCATACGAAATTCTCGACTCCGGTAGGTACACACACAAAATATTAAACGCTCAATGCGCTCAACACTGCGCTCTATGCTCTGCTCCTGTTTTTACTCCTGTCTTTTATAGTTGTGTTGTTGTTATTGTCGTTGTTATTTTTGTGTTCCTCCTTTTACCACCATTTCATAGAAGACACACACATACACTAGCATCGTGCTCATCTCACGCGGCGAAACACAATCAAACTCATACGTCCTGGTACTGCATTTCACATTCCCGTTTATGTCACTCCCTCACCTCCTCAACAACTAGAAGGACAGAGCGACAAACGCAGTGACTGTTCTTGGAGAGAGAAAGAGAGTAAATGTGTCGGTCGGAAACTCTCACACAAATAGAACAATCACTAGTTAGTTGCTCTCTTTCTCGTTTACTTTTTTGGCTTTTTCACCATATCCTTTGGGTGGGGGTGAAAAAATAGCCGGTGTTCATTCGGTTTGGTCTGTTTTGTTGAGTCTTCAAAAATACTTTTTTTTACGTTCAACTTATTATTTTAATACCCATTTTAAAGGTACTTTTTTGCAATTATTTTAATTAAAATTCGTCTTAACATAATGAAAACAAATCGAAAAAAATAAACCAAAGAGGTTGTTGGGAAAAACAAACCAACTCCCATCGTTTTGAAATCAACCCTAAACGTTAGCTCTCTCTCTTACTTTCTCATTCTTTTGCTTTTATTCACTTCACTTTACTCCTTCTTCCATTACCTTTTCGCTTTGGGCAACGTGCGGTTTTTATTTCCATCTTTCTTTTCCTTTTGTATGTCCTTTGCCACATATTTCGCCGATTTCCGCATCGTCATTTCCAAGTTTTATTTGTGAAATATTAATTTCTCAAATGAATTTTTCATGCAAATCTTTTTTCTTTTTCTTCTACTTCTTCTTTTTTGGCTGCTGTCGTGTGCTTTATTCATCCAAGGGTGGGGTTACACAGCTCTCGGAGTGTTGTCTTACACGTCGGCAGGCTTAGCTGCCTTCTCAAAACGTTGGCTCGTAAAATTTTCAGTGTGTTTTTTTGTGATGGTGCGTTTACGTCTGTGTGTGTGTGTGTGTGTGTGTGTGTTAAGTGGAGTTTAGCGGCATTATTAACACTAATTGGCAAAAAAGAAAAAAGCTCAACCCTCTGATTTTCTACACTCATTTAACACCGAACCCAATCGTAGGCAACTCCAAAGCAACGTTGATATTCAATATTTTGTCAAACAATCCACTTGACTGGGTCTCAGACGCTTGGACAACAAATACGTTGTGTTTTATTGTTGGTGTTCTTGTTGTTTTTTTACTGTTGAACTGCGTGTTGTTATGTGGATAATTGTGTGCTTTACAACTCACACCATTGTCGGCCCTTCGAACCCTTCTATCCAATCCAACCACCCATTTCCAATTGCTTTCAAATCGCCGGCATATGCAGAAAAGCATATACAAACACATGCATAGGCGGAATAACAACGAAGCAACAACAACGAAAACAAACAATAGAACATAAATACACAGCCATATGCACAGGCACACAGTTATACACACGTGTCAGCAAAATCCACTCGGCAACAAACAATCAACGTGTGCAACAAAGGCAAAATTTCCAAATCAACTCGAATTCTGCTGTCCTCCAATGTCCTTTTTTGCTGCTCCTCGACTCACTCACTGCCTCACATCTACTTCATCGTGGCATCGATTCCCTCGGTCTTTGTTCGTTGCAGCATCATGCACAACATACACACAAACACTCACAGATACACACAGCTATACGCGTTTGTACTCGCATCAAAGTCCTGCGATCCGCTTAACGTGTGCAATTTTACCTTTTTCTCCGTCACCATTCCCTTATTGCAATCATTTATGTTCGTCATCGTTTCAATTTGTTGCCATTTTACTTCTCGTTACAAAAATAGCTTTGAAAAAAAACTTTAAGAGTTGGCGTAAATTCAATTTCCCCAGGGGAATTTTGCTTGGCCCACAATGAACAATGGACCTATATCCTTTCAAATGCTACTCAATGATTGTTTTGCTTAATGCTTTACTTAATTTTTTTAGCAGGTGGGATTATAAGTCGTTATTGCCGTCATGTCGTATTGAAGTGTTGTCCGCAGAATCCACTTGCCCTTCTTTTTTCGTCGTTTAAGCAGCTCCTATAAAAGTAATTCTTCCCGTTATCAAGTCTGTAATTGTAGGGAGGTCATACAGCGCCAGCGTAATAACTCATTTGGTCTGCCATCATCACGTACTGACCACACGATATTCGTTTGGTAAACTGGCTTGTAAGTAACAGACGGTAATCATACTTTCGCTTCG
The DNA here is from genome assembly GCA_035041755.1 of Cacoxenus indagator. Taxonomy (NCBI): domain Eukaryota; kingdom Metazoa; phylum Arthropoda; class Insecta; order Diptera; family Drosophilidae; genus Cacoxenus; species Cacoxenus indagator. Next base: position 890,152 of record JAWNKX010000884.1, read on the forward strand.
TGGCTCATGAACAAAAAAAAAGGGATGTGCTAGTTATGGCGAGATTCTCCTGTGTCTCGTGGACCGATATATCTCCTTCTTAAAAACCAGACAAGGCAAAGAACGAACTGATCTGATCAGCCAACTCAGTAAGGGATTTGGGGCATACAACTTTTTAGCTATTCCCACTCGACACTCCGTAAAGGCGAACCCTCTCTAAATTGTAAATTCTTTAGAATCGATAATGATAACTGGAAATAGATCGTAACAAACGTAAAACGCATACATTTTATTCATAGTTCAAATGCCATTGAATGTATTTTGTCGATCAGAAGACACGCACTCAGAAACAAAAACGAAAAAAAAGCAATTCGGCTTCAAATTCATTTAATACGCTTGAACAAAACTCTTTCTTCTTTCAAATTAGGTCCCCCGAAAAGAATTTCTTATCTCGGTTGGGTTAGCGTGCTCCAAAACAGTTCCTAACCACTTACTTGATTTATCAACAGCGGAGCCCCCCAAAAAGAACGTTCCGAATTGAGTTTAATGGCACATAAAAATGTTTTCAATTTGTTGTAATTTGTATCAGCGTGTTGTTGTTGTTGTTGCAGACTCTTATTATTATCAACCGACTTATAAACTTTGCAAACATTTCGTTGCTATTGTTTCTGAAGCACAAAACCAGAAAAGAAAAGTTTTTTTTGTGATTCATAAATTTCATGAATTTAACATAGAGGAGAAATCTGTTAAGAAACTTCAAAACTTCAAAACTGCCACTGACGACGCTCATTGTGGTCTTTTGAGACAATAACAAAGTGAGAAAATTTTCTTTTGTAAATTTTTATTTTTGCAAATGGGGAATGACAAAAGTAAAAAATATAAATAAAAATTAAGAATAATAAGACAAATAAAAATTATGAAAAAAGTTGAAGAAAACTGTCAAAGACATCGGCGCAAAGCAAGCGGCTGCCTTGAGAGCGCAACGGCGTCTACAAAACCAACAACAAACAAACAAACAACAACAACAAGGTAAATGCGCCGCTAAATGAACTGCAATATGAAGTTCATTGGCCAGTTGTTGTTGTTGTTGTTGTTGTTGTCTATAATCACAATAAACAAAAACCATATCAAAGGAAATCAAGTAAGTATCTTAACTAAGGCTAAGCCGAAGTTGTAATACTCTGCGCGAGCTATGCACTACTTGTACTATAACCCAGGGTTGTATGGAAATTGTATTTGCGTGGTTTATGTTTGTGGGCCTATACGATATAATACGATCTGATTAAATTTTAGATTGAAAAATTAAAAGCGTTAATTAATTAATTCTGAAATACTGTGGCTTTGAAAATTTCCGGGATTCTATCTTTTAATCTGTTTAACAGAAGGATTTTCACAAAAGTCCTACGAGTTTATATAACGCTCAGTAATCCAATGTAAATTTCTAGGTTTATGGGTGTTCCCCATAAACCTAGCTAATTCGATTTATGAGACCATCACAGTCTTACTAATCAAATTGAAGAGACTTGTGAAGTGAACAAGGAAAAAAAAAATTGTTATAAAGTCGAACAGCGCGACATATTAAAAACAAAAAAAGTTTTACATAATTAAGCTTCTCCTCGTAATTTTCTGGGTCTGTGTCTGTTATAAGGCTTTACCAAATATCAGCGCAACATATTAAAGCGAAAAAAAAGTTCTTCATACAAGATCTTGAAGTTGACTCATGGGTTTTTTGTGGGGGCAATTCAATTCTACAATTCTTGCAATTCTTAAATTCTTAGGGCTCATCTCTATGGACATGTTATAACGTTTGTCCCAACTTCACTTCAATACAAGAACACAAATCGGATTCCTGAGCTGTGTTGTTAGCTCCCACCACTTCTAGTGTTTCAATTCGAACAGTTTTAATAAAGCTCATGGATAAACTAAAAGGTCATAGGCTGAGTAAGGAGTATAAATAGCGACAGGTAGGCTGCAGACGAGTTTTCATTTATAATATTATTCAACGATTTAGTTCGATTTTATATACTGTCAAATTCTATATAAACATTTCTTTCCTTCTTGGCATTTGATGTGCAGCCTTGAAAACAGACGTTGAGGTACACTTCAAGACGCCTTGAATGTCGTTTATCAAATGAAATCATAGCAAAATTCTGAAATTTTTTCCTACGCCCAAAACAACAAGTGCTATTTTAAAGTGTCTCTTATGCGCTATTACGATATTTATCACTCGCTCGCTTTCACTTGAAACAGCAGAGGCAACAACACAGACACAGATCTGTACTTGTGTTAGGCTAAGTGCCGCTTTTTTCTTTATTTTTTATCTATTTTTTGTTGTTGCTGTCTTGTTTGTTGCTCCTCACAATGCTGTTTTCTTCGTTTTCCAGACAGCATCTTTTTTATTTTGTGTCTGTGCAATTCTTTTCATGTCGCACGAATTTCTTTCTTTTCTTCTTGCTTTGGCATTTTTGTTTAATTTTGAGCATTAGAATGGCGAGAAAAAAGGCAATTGGGCGTTGGTTAATGCATATGGCGCCTTCGTTGATCAGGGGCGGCAGGAAGCGCGCTGAAAGTATCTGTGTTTAGGTGCTTCAAAGCGCTACAAGTGCGTCCATTATGAAGGGGTTTTTTTTAATGTGTTTGGTGGGGGATGGGGTAGTGGCATGGGGACGGTACATTGCATGTGCGAAAAATTGAAACTTGTCAGCGGCTGCTGTCACTTTTATATTGTTGATAATTGTTAATTGCCCCTGTATTGCGTACGCTGCGTTTATAAAATGTTTCTCACATAAAATATGAGCGAAACAATTCTTTATTTATTTTTATTTTTTTAAATATTTTTTATTAGAGCATCACAAATTTTTTGTTGTTGTTGTCGTAAGGTGAAATCCGGGCAAAAGTTATTGAACCTTCAACTCGCACTAATAAAGAGTAAAAATTGTATAATTTTATTTATAAATGACCCACTTTTCAAGCATCATCAGTTCGTCTCTACAGACGTTCATCAATGTTGTTGCCTATTTCCACTTCCAACTGAATAAAAAATAAAAATAAACACAAACAAAACAACATTTCTATTTTGAGTTGTCTCAAAACCATTGCTGTTTATCACGACAGCTAAACCTTAGCGACCCTTGGGAAGCTCCCCGGCGCCTTAGGAATTGTGATTAATGCGGTCGCTATATTTCGACCGTCGCAATTCTTTCAGCAGCGTCTTCAACAGCACACTTTACACATGCATGCATATATAGATACAAAAACAGATATGTACTTCAACTAATTCGGTATAAACGAAAGCATTAATTATTTTAGACTTGGTGTTATTTAATGGAACTGTTCCTTTCCTGTCGCTCGAGTGCATTTTTTTTATCAGTACTTGTAACTTTAACACTTTCTTTGCCCTGCAGTTTATCGCTGATGACGTAGACGCCCACAAAAAAAACACAACACATTGAGTCAAATGTTCGTTGCTCAGATTAAAACTCCCCCGGTTGGGTATCATTTACACGCGCTGCTTATTTTTCTTCGCAATGCCTTTGCTCTCGGCTGACGTAGATAGCTGCGACTACTCTTTCCCAACTCGGCTTACCTTAACGACTCCCGCCTATGACTCAATTGCCGTTGTTGAAATTGTGTAATGCACAACAAAATTACGCTAAACTTTATTTTACGTCTGTCCGTCTTTGACTGTAACAAACATAAACTACCGATGTATGTACATATGTTGCTATTACCGGATGTGTAGTAGAGAGACAGCGCGACAGATAGTCAGCCAGCCAGTTGGACAGACAAATTTATTATAGAAACACCGAGCGAACTTTTATTAACTCCTAGACAACGCGCTACATCGTTTTTTTTTCTCAGTTAAATATTGCGAGTTGCGTTAGTCTTAACTGCTTTGAGGGTTACCAAAATCATAACAGTCAAAGTGAACCGATGAAAATCAATTCGCTTAAGACTTTAATTTTGTATTCCGAAGTCTTTATTTGTCACTACAGAATTCCACAAGTTTAAAGGGCTTGAAGAACTTTGGAGTAATTATGATTTAACGCCTGTATTCAATAGAGTTTAATTTCGAGGAAACCAAGTTGCGGATTTAACAGAAGTCACATTTTTGAAAGACCTGTTAACATTATTTTTCATTGTCATATACCGGTTAACATTACTCGCAGTAATTTTACTGACATGACATTTGTATGATAATAATTAATTGCGAGTGTATCTACATTAGAATAGACTATGATGATGATAACAGAGCTGTGTAAATATTAATATTGAAAATATTTGAATACAGTACTCAAACATTGCTATGTACATGTCATCTCTGTCGAAGTAAGTTCCTTTTACATAGACTGATGCTTATTGTTCTTGTTATTTACCCTTATTCATTAACGATTTTGCTCGCTCTATTAGTGCCTGACTTGTATTAATATACCAATGTTTTAGGTTAAGTAATTTTTTGCGCTTGAGTGATAGTAAAAGTCATAAAATAAACGGTTAACTATGAAATATATTCAATCTTTTCAGTCAATATCATATATGTCGAGTATGATTCGAGATTCGGTTTATTTAAAAAAAAATAAATAAAAAAAAAAATTTGAGATTCTGAATAGTCGCTTGACTCTGAACCGGTTTACAGTCTTAATAGTTGAGATGGTTTCAAAACAATTATGTGTGTAATAAAATACAATTCCAAAGATTTCTTCGTAATTTTACTTTGATGTGTCAGCTAATTTTATATCTTTCGTTCTTAGATTTGAGAGATTTTTTTATAGAATTTCTTTGGTAGTGAACTTTTTATAGATGAGAGTCGTGTAATCTATATATATACAATTGTTTGTCTGTCTGGTTGTCAGTTCGCTAAAGGCGTCGAAACCACTGGACCAATTTTAATGAAATCTTCAGGGAAACTCTAGAATAGCCTATAGAGTAATTCTGTGTAGTTTGATGTGTTAGTAGACCATGTAAGTGGAGAAAAATAAAATAAATTGGATTATTAGTATGAAATCAATATTGCTTGATCAGTTTGCTGTTGAAAAGTACGTCGAATTCGAAATCGAAAATCTGTCAAAGAAAAAGAAAAAGAAAAGAAAATCTGTCAAATAATAAGAAAAGTGTAACTCAAATCGAAAGTTTAGTGCGCAATAATCATCGTTCACTACACTTTGTTTTTTTTTTTTTACTTCAATACAACGGAACGGGTGTAGTGACAAAAAAAACTGATGATCAATATGGTTCATGCGACGATGCTCAAAGAAGAATTCAAAGGTAACGAAGTTCGCATTCTGCTAACATCACTAAAGCGAAATCCTTGATTTTGGTACTTTTATTTTCTTTGTTAATACCTGAAAGGGCAGAAAAACGTAGGGCGGGCTACGCTAGTATACTATAAAGAAAATAATAATTTTTCCCAAAACTCCCATTCAAAGTAATTTAAAAATTAGTTTTGAACTTAATAAACGGAGCGTGTGAACGCTGCTTGCATATGATGCAACCCTGGTTCGTCATTCGAAATGTCTGTTGCAAAAGCTTGACTGGTTGACAACGTCATGTTTATTATTATGTTGTTGATTTCGCAATCGCCTGAGAAACTGACAGTCGCGGGAGAACTATGTTAAGAGGCTGTGCCCCAGAAATAGAGTCTCGAACGGCGTCACAGTCGCAGCTTGAGAACAACAACAACAAAAGCGTAACGTCCTTGAGCGTAATAAGCTGTACTGAACTCAACTCGACTCGACTGAATTCGTCACGGCTTGTGTTGTGTCATGTCATGGCATTGCGTTAGTTTACCTTTGATGTGGCGTCCAAATAGCAAATCTAAAAATCAAAATACAAAAATTTGCTAATTTAATACGTTCGTTTTTTAGAGTGATTTAACGCTGCGTGGGCGTCAATTCAATTAAAATGCGATGCCCCAAGGTAGGGCACGGATTTAAAACCGAACTGTCGAAACTTGGGCCAAAGCTGTGCTGATTTCATTTTGACTGCAATCGAAAATTGGATATCTAATTTAGACAAATTTAATGTGTATTGTTTAGACAATGAGCCAGCAAATTTTTGCTCGAGTGAATGCATGCAAAGCGATACATAGAAACCCAAAGCCAAGTCGAAGCCAAGGCAAGATACGTAATGTACGCCGATATTCGCTTACGAGTACATTCTTATCTTCTTTGTGCTGCTACTCAACTAATGCCACGAGCTACAATAATACAGAAATATAAACACCAACGCCAACACAGACGCTGACTTCGCTCGCAGTCGGCGCTGACGCAGTTATTTGTTTGTTTATCTTGACAGCGAAAAAAGAAAATTGTGAAAAATGTTCAAATGTGTGCTTATATAATTTCTGTTAATTATAACAGCAAAAACAACAATAACCAGCTAAGAAGAAGAAAACCTTGCAAAGACTTAGCGGGCCGATGGACGACCTTCACCTTAACCAAACCAAAATTTTTGCAAATTCAGCATAAAAGTATCGTAGGCGTTGTGCGATTTTTTACACATATTTCTTTATGCTCATAGAAAAGTGAAACCGCAGCAAGTTTTTTTTTTCTCGTCTGCACACGTTTTCTGGTTTTTTTTTTTTTTTGCATACGCTTACAGACGCACGCACTCGTAAATAGAAAGATACTCGTTACACTTGCAGGTACATTAACACCAATACTGACTCATTTGCACGTTCCCAGAAAGGTCATTGTGAGTTGCTGCGCGTGGTTTTGTATCTTGTGAGGCGTTCTACTGACGCTGACTCAATCAATGCCGGCGTTTTCGTATTCATTATTATATGCCCACTTATGATGGCCAATTTATCTAACTATCGATTTGAATAGTTTTCTTGGCTTTGACTTTGCTTGGCGCAAGTGGTGGCCAATGAACTTGACTTCATAATGAGTTTTGCTTGTCTTGTTTTTTTTTTTTTCTTTGTCTATGTTGAATGGCTTCTAAGTCTTCTGGGGCCTTTCAATCAACAATTCTCTTTTCATATTTTGTTAGTTTATTTCATAAACGTTCGTGTACTAATTTAAATATGAGTAGCGTCTAGATTTGCGGGTAACGCCCCAATAGTTGTGCTTAGTGTGCTGCAAAATATAGGAAATGTAAAAGAAATCTAGTGCCAATGAGTGCTTTAATAATGGCCAATAAGTGGCTCATTAGCACTTTCCAATTTCAGTGGTTCTTTTGTAGCGTATGTATATTCATATCTATAAATATTTAATCGAATAATAATCAACAAATTTCTTTGGAATAAGATTATTACTTTTTTTTTACTTGCTTGTATTCACATTCTACAGGTTGAAGAGAGACATATGCTATATAATATATAATTTATTTAGCATCATTGATACATTCGCTCCACCCAAACAATTACTGTTTGCAAATGAAAAAGTGAACACTGATCCAATGTTCATGTTCGACATTCGAATTTGGACTTTCGCCTTCAAAGTCTAAGAGTTGAAGCCAAGTGAACACAAAATGTGCAGAAAGTTCGTAGATTGGTGGGAAGAACATCATAATCTGGATGTTGGTTTTTTCATATTTACCTGGTGAATACGTGAAACCGATTTTGAAACCTATGACTTCGAAGATGATGAAGAAAAGGCACTTGCCTTAAATTTTGATATAGTAAGGAAAATAATAGGAATAAATCTTAACTCTATATAAACCATTTGTTGATGTACTCATAGGTCCCTACTGCTTATGGCTACATATGGTTAGCCTATGATAAATTATATAGGTAGGGTTAGATCGACAATTGCCTGTCGTCGTCAGTGCATTAGGAATAGAATAAGCATTAAAATTTTAAATTGGAAGCGATATTGATGTGGATATGTGTGTCTTGCTTGTGGATAATATTTGAATTGTGCAGTTCATGAAATTTATTAAATATGAAATTCACTTAAAAGAATTTAAAACTATTCACATTTTGCTCCATTGTTCAATTATGTTTCTAGTTAAGATGCATGACTGAATTTGTATTTGTAGAGGCGCAATTGCATCTGCATTTTGCAATGACGAGCAAAGCAGAATCATTTTTTCACAGACCTACAAAGAAAATGAATGCTCAACGGGCCTTGCCTCGTAGTGTCAGAATATTTTAACCTTATTATCGAGTGCCACTTTTTGCGCTTGTTATTATTATTGTGATTATTATTATTATATTCCAACGTCTTCGATCCGTTTCATTGTGAACAGTCCAGAATCATCGTTAATATCTGCTCTGCAACGTGGCCGTCGGTCGTCGGCCGTTGCCGTTGAAAGTCGTCAGCCAAGTTTTGAACGCGGCCGTCTGCACTCAATTGTCGTCGCTGACCGTTCAAGCAAGAAGCCGCCTCCACCATGCCCTTTGGGTAGGCTGTTGGTTGTTGGTACGGTACCTTAATACTCGTGCAATGTTTCTTGTGTGATAAATCTGTGTGATTCCTGTTCGTGACTCATGATGGTTTAACTACGCTTGTGCCGCTTACTAATACTTTTTTTTCGACTTTTGAAAGTTTCGAGTGTACGGGTAAACAAGCTTTGGAGCGACTTATTTGACAACTCCTTCGGTTTTGTGTCAGTTGTTGAATTTCTTTGGTTTACGGATTTACATGAAGCATAAACGCACACACACACAGCTAAAATACCAACTACAGATACTTCACTGGCTGAGTAAGTCATTGTGTGTATGTATGACTGTGCAACTCCCTACTCATTTATTTTGTGCAGTGAAGTTAAGTGAAATATTTGTGGTGTGCGCCTTCATAAAAATACCCAGCCACGAGTTGTTCGTCTGACATTTGTCTCTGCCTGTCTGCTTAACCCTTGCAAGCCCCGAAAGCGCTCAGCTACCGTCCTCATCGTTGTCATCGTCGTCGTCGTCGCTTGTTGTTTGCATTTCGAATCTTTGGCACGTTGCACGCGCGCACAGCGCAAAAGAAATCTTAGAAAATTGATTTTCCGGTGCTAAATAAAACGCGCATAAGTCTTCGCTGAGCAGACTTTGAGTACTTTGTCCAATGCCATTCTACGTACCCCAAACCTGCTTCCACTCGTACCACACCTCATCCCATTAGTGGGGGTCGTAGTGGTGGCGGCTTGCGCTGGTTCTGGTATTTCTGGCATTCGTATTTGAAAATTTCATGGATTGCTGGATTTCTTAGCGCCGCAAGCCAAAAATTTTTCCCCTTTGCTTTGAATTTGCGATTTTTTTTTTAAATTTATTTATTTACTTTTTTTTTTGGCAGGGTACGAGTGCCAACCGTTGCCAACCAACTTTAGTCATTCGTAACGTGAAAACAACTCAATATTTTAGATACCCTACACTCAACAAAAGGCATTGCAATTTTTTAGGGGGTTGGTAACATACTAAGGCAGGAGACCTTGCCGAAGTGTGCCAAATGAAAATAGTCAGATATAGTAGATAGCACTAAATCTATCACGAATGCAAAGTGGATCACTTTTCGACAGATGTGATAATGCAAGTGACATTGTACAATTCATAATTTTCAATTGGAGTCCAAGGAAATGGAACCCAATTAACTTCTATTCCAGATCGAGACAAATGGCATTCATTCAAAGTTTTTTAAAACTTTGTAATTCGAAGCTCTAACCTATAATAGTATAAAAAACACATTTTCACTTGATGAAGCGTCACCAGAATGTATGTGATTTAAGGTTTTAAAGGTGTCTTAGAAAAAAAGAACAATAGATGTAGGTGAGAGGTTAGCCTAATAGAAGTGCAATTCTATTGACGTTTTAAAAGTCATTAGAGGGAGTAGAACATTGCAACTAAGCTAGTATCAATGAGACAAATAAGTAGGGCTCTGAAATCTTATATCTAGTCTTAAAGCATATCCCATTAATGGCTAGTCAAGAACCAGACTCATTCCCATGGTGTAAACCTTAGGAGTCGTCTAAACACCATAACCATAAAAACAGTCTAACAAATCAGGTTATGGTTATATTCTAATGCTGCAAACTTCAACAATGAAATAGAATCCAAGTAACTTCATTCAATCGCTTAACTAATGGCGCATTCAAGAAAGAAAATTAAGTCACTTACTGTAGGTACAATAGAAGTATATAACCATTTCACAAGAGTATGATTCAAATTTGTATACCCATAAAACTATTTCTGCCTCACCTCTACGACCCTTTGTCGTTTGTTGTGATGTTTGAATTAAATGTAAGTACATCATAATAAATCTGAATCATATTACACTCAAGGAATCGAGAGGAATATATGTATATATAATACGTTGACACGGTAGCCTGGTGAAAGTATACTACAGCTGCCGTCTCAGAGGTCGAGGGTTCAAACCCTGCTGTGGGCGGAAAAAGGTTTGAGTTTTTTCAATGCACCTGCGGTTCAGTCTTCACGTCACCACCATCAGACGATCCTCTCCAACTTCTGCGTGGAGACGTTGATCTTTGGCGGCGCCAGTCGACACTCCCAACACCAAGAACTGGTAGCGGCAGTCTAATCACCCAATATATCTGGCAAACAATCGATTTTCGAAACCAAATCAAGCCTCGGATATCCAACAAGATGAATATATATATATATATATATATATATATATATAATACATAACTTCTCTGTATGCATTAAACAATAATAGTCTACTGGGTATAATTTCTTTTGTGTATTGAAACCCATGTTTATTTATAAAAGACTATTTATTTGAAGAGCATTGAATGTCCATCGTAGCCATTAGTGTTCATTTCTTATTAGTGTTCGAGTAGATTAGAGGAGGTAGAAGAGGTATCAGGCGAGAGGCAAGTCAACTGGGCGTTAGTTAAGTTTATTGGATCTGCATAAATATTCAAACTCAAACATTGTACGCAAATTAAAAGCGGTGAAAAGTGCTGCTTCGCTTTTGCCTGACTGAATGACAGACAGACTAGACTGACTTGGCTGACTTGGCTAGCTTTCTAACTTTCTTAGTACAGGTGCATCTATTAAAATTTAATTTCTGCAACTGGTTCAACTCAGCTCAGCTTACCTCGAATTGTTCACAACTTTTTGGATTTTCAATTTCCCCCAAAGTTTCAGCGTCGTCACTTTTCCTTGCCCCAGTGTATTTTTAGCAAATAAACCAGAAATATTTAATCAGTTGTTTGGAAAATTGCAGCCGTACTGCAATTCGTTGCTGTCGTCATCTTTGGGTAGCCGGTTGTCGGTTGTCTTTGGCTGTGGCTCCTTGGCAGCGGAAGCTGCTGCAGCAGCAAGGGAGCAGTGTTATTTAATTAGCTTCGTTTTACATTACATCGTATTCTAATTAGTCTAATTAATGTTGACAGAACTTTATGCTGAACGCTTTATTTATAACAACTTTTTGTTTGTTCGTTTGTTTGTTTGTTTGTTTAGCCCGTAAACGAGAAAATGAGATTTTTCAATGAAGCGAAGTTCGATTGAGGTGAACCAGATTGACTGATAGCTTGACTGAGTGATTGGATGAGTGGATGAGTGAAATTGATTTCGAAATTGGCACATGTAAATTGTTTAAGTAACTTAAATTCATCTCGTAGTCTTTGCCACGACGCTTGTGCTTGTCGGTACTACTTTAAAAATGTATTTATCACTAAAAGCCCCCCCAAACAATTGAGTTAATGCACAATCGGCTTAGCATTATTTATTTTGTCATTTTCAAATAAGCAGTCTTACAATGTGCAAACTGAACGCCTTCAAATCTGAACAATGCGGAACATGCGATGGCGAACATTGACCAAGCTGAATTGAAGTAAATAACAGACTTGAGGCGCATTGTTGTTGTAATGCGTTCAAGGTGTGGGTGAGTGCCATAGAGCCAGTCTATCTAAATGTCTGTTTGTCCGACTATGACAATGGGTGGCCAACTTTGAAGTCGTTGTTGTTTTGGCCGATAAAGTGACATTTTGCTTAGGGCTTTTTCTACTCTGAGCTTGGCGTGGCTAACAAACAGACAAAAGGAGTGGGTAAGCCAAGCTGACATTGTCCAAACAAATGCGAATGTGAGTGCAAAAAGTATTGCAAAGAATTAAAGGCGCTTAAAAGCGTCTGTTAGAGAAGACTCTATTAAAAAGTTGTATGAAATATTTATGAAATTGTGCACTTTGCCTACATAAGTTGTATTAAGCCACCTTTTAGCCATCGAACTAGAGAACTATATAGAAATTAGAGACGCTTTTCCGTGTTGAGCTGCATTATGTTGTGTATACAAAGGATATTATTTATTGTTCAATTTATCTAAAGGGGGAATTTGTAATAAGAATTTATGTGCAAGATTTACTTGTTCGTTGAGACATATGTATTAAATTATATTTCTGTAATATATTCAAACTGACTTCATTGTGGACGTTCAGTTTTTCTTTTCTTACAATTGAATATTAAACATTAATACCTCAAGTGTTATTCACAGGCTGCTTAGTCTTAAGCTGCACATACACGACGAACACATTAACACATGTGAGTCGCTTGAGCGAATCACACGAGCTTGCTTGTCGTGTATGGCTAGCTTTGACTTGTCCGTAAGTGTATGAGATTTTTCGGACTTCTTAAATGTGCAAATACATAAAAAAAGAAGAAACTAAATAAATACGAAATATAACGAAAGAAGAAAAATACGAGATTTATTTTTAACTACCATTTTAATTTATAATTTAAAGAATTATCTAGTCGGCTAACCTTTTATCAAATAAGTTTCAGCGCATTATTTTCGTCTAGAAGTAGAAAGAAATAGATCTCATTAGGTTTTATCATTATTTTTAGACGGAAGTGTGGCACAGCGACCACAGTTCTTTATTGCCCTTTTCTCTTTTGATATGATAAGTCACAGCTCTTGGTTTCATTATTTTCTGTGGAACTACTGTATGCTCCTTCAGGCATAATTGTCTTTGATTTATTATCTATGAGCATGCAGCTCATTCCATTTCCCAACAACAATATCTGCAGGCGTCGGTGTCTGACTCAAATGCTGTACTAGGAAGAAAGCTGAAACCCTCGATTTAAATTGCTGCTTCTCCATCTTTTTTTTTTTGTTTTAGTTATTTTGCTCTGGTATTTTGTTGTCTACTGACAACTGACATACATTTTGAATTGATTGCGTGAAACTAATCGAATTTCAATTTATTTAAACACTATATATTGTGCAATTCATATCTTGTTGCACACAGACACACGCACACACACACACATGCCACACAACCTGGTCTCGCGTACACATAGAGTAAAACCCTCGTCATAGTGAAGTCTTCGCTGAAGTTGAAGCGCGTTGCTGGTTTGAATGCAACACGCTGCAATTTATCTTATTCAATTTGCCCAACCCCCGCGTCAAGTTGAGCTATTTTCATTTGTTGTCGTTGTTGCATATGTGTTACATATGCTCTGCTATAGTTGACAGAGAAACTGTGCTCCCTTTGCTAGCCCTTTTCAGTTTACTACACAGAGTTAATATGAGTTTTATTGAGTTAAGCAAAATTAATTGTTACACTTAAAAACTTTTTTTATTCATCAATTGCTTTATTGGCAATACCACATGCGAGAAATTTCTGTCGTCGTACTTCGATCGCGCTCTCTCACTTTTAACAGTTGACTTTCACTTATTTTTCACGCTCATTTTTTCGCTCCCTAATGCGGTGTTAGTTGTGATTGTTGGTGGTTGTTGCCATTGTCAGAGTTTGATTCATTGCCTTTTTAATTACAGCGTGAGTTCAGTGACTGTCGAAGTCGTTAACCAAAACAAAATGTATTATTATTATTATTTTTCTATTTTTTTTCAATTTAATTTTCATAGACATATAATGAATGCCTCACGATTTTTGCGTACATAAAATTTTTTCTTGATGCCAAATAATAACTGCAATAAGCCTAATTATCTGTGCTTGCGGAAGTTCGGGTTGCGGTTATTGTTGTCAATGAGGTGAAACAACTTCGTTACGTCAAAAGATGTTCACTGCAAGTAGTTTTTTTCTTTTCTTACTAAAAATAAAATTGTCTATCATTTAAAATATACATAAATCTGTCAACATGTGGCTTTCTTCATTTCAAATGGTACGGAAAAGTGCTTGCGTAACATGTTGACTTCTTTTAAGTACCAAATAAATGTCAACAAAATAAGCTGCCAAATCCTAAATCCCAAACTTCATGCGTGTACTCTTCAAAATGCATATTCGATGTATATGTGTCATAAATGAGTCAGAGTGGGGAGATCTATAGCTATTTTTGATGAGTCACGCCTTGTTTCGTAGCCAGCTGTCAGTTTGTTCAAAAATCGTGCTTTGTACAAATGACAAACACGTTTGAAGAAAAATTCTTATAATTCTTTTTTTATTTTAATTTTTTGTTGTTGTTGTTTTAATTACTTTTTTAATCAGAACTGTGCTTAAATTAGGTGCTCGTATCAAGAGGCATAATTGATCAAGTTGTGAGACACAACTTTTCTGTTGAGTTTCGTAAACTGCTTCGAAGGAAATCAATTCTACCAATAAAATTGTAAACAAAATATACGTACAGATCCAATCTAAACCTAATCTAAACCTGAGCCTGATTACGGAATAACAATTATTCTCTGATATAAAAAGTATCCTCGTTTTTTTTTAATTTTATTTTATTTTTTAATTTTTTTTATTTATTTTTTTTTTAATTTTTTTTTATTTATTTTTTTTTAATTTTTTTTTATTTATTTTTTTTAAATTTTTTTTATTTATTTTTTTTAAAAATTTTTTTATTTATTTTTTTTTAAAATATTTTGTTTTAAAATATTTTTATTTTTATTTTTTTTTGACCAGTGGCACTCGAAGGTCTCTGTGTAGCACCAAATTTTGTACATAGAATGTAGCGCCCACTATTTTCCTCACCAGCTTCGATTGGAAGCGTTGGTTAATTTCTATGTTAGAGTTTGATGGTGTAACCCATATTTGAATGCTGTATGTCCCTATTGGTTTATTTATTCTACAATAGGACTTTATTGCGCAGGCTGAGCTTTGAGAACCATTTCTTAGAAACCAGTTTATTTTCAGTTATTATTTTTTTAATCTGAGACATTTTAAATACATTTAACTTTCTGAATATACTAAAAATATATATTCTGGAGATATATTCTTAGAACCAGAACTTCTATGTTCGAACTACGAAATGAACCTCATTCAAAATTAAAAAAAGTTTGCAGCTTTGATTGCAATGCTTTCGCACGCTCGAGTTTTATTCACCGGCTACTGAATTCAATTTGATTTTATTTAATTTATTACTTTTTCAAGATCTCGAAAAACATAGTAAAACTAGGATGGTAGACATCTCAGTGCATTTAAGTTATTCACTGATGAGAAGTGTTTCTTTGAATTGAATTTACATTCATGGCTTGAGTTATATTGTCTTTATTATTGCTGCAGGTAATATAATTAAAACATAAAATGACTTTTTTACATAAAGATAATATATAATGCCATGCATTGTATTCATTGTGATGTACAGCATTGGTCAACAATTTCTCATCGCGATTCATTCAGACTGCATTAAGATTCCAATACAAAATTTCAATTCAAAACAAAATCAAATCGAAAATTGTTCCAAAGCTTAAAAAAAATAAATTTCATAAAGCTTCAATATTTTAATGATTTAATTTGAATATGAGCATTTTCTGGCGTGATTTATTTAACAAGCGCAACTACACTTGAGACAATTGCACTCAAGTTGCTTGCGGCATTTTTTACTCAAAAATACAAAGAATGCATTTTTTGGAATTGAAATTGCAGCTGTTTGTACATTGCGATTAATAGATTATATCTAAAAATATATGAAGAACACTTTTTGTATACCAAGTTTCGACAAAAGGAAAGCCACTGGAACCCAACAGATAGATATATAGGGGCGTTCAAGATTACAAGAAGAAAGTCACGATGTTCAGCCACGATGTACCAGTTGTATGTAAACTCTTTAAAATCGTACACTTTTTAAAAATCGTTATTACAGCCTGCCCAGAATACCATGGATGTATTTAAATTGTTATCACCCGATATTGCATCGATAGCTTTAAATTAGTCAGCAGTTTCGATCCCCTGGAAATATGACATTTTTTCTACTTGCAACCAATTCGTTCTTTTTTTTCTAATCAGATTGGAACTCATTCTCATCTTCGTTATATAACTAAGCCAAGTCAAGCCAAGTTAGGCCAAGTCATACCAAGTCGAGCCAATTCAGTGCAACATCCCCTCGCTCGCACGCTTGAAACCTCGTGACTGTTTTCACTATTTACACAATGCACTGGCATAATGACATGCACTGTGTTCGCTGCAGGCACAGAAAAAACATAGAAAAAAATATTTAAAAAAAATAGAAGAAAAAAAATTAAACGGAATGGCGAAGAGTTACATGCATCGAAACGTATGGCTTGCCTCCAATGCCTCCACCGCGCAGCGTCGCTAACTCAGCTCAGCTGAACTCTGCTCGGCACGACTCTTTTGTTTCAGTCGTCGTTGGTGCTGCATTGCTGCGCCACGCTAGAAAGTTTATTTGCATAACCGTTTGCACTCAACTAGGCCACCGCCACGTGGCGAAGAGAGGGTTGCATATGTGGGGGGTGAGCCTAGTCTAGAATGAGCCATGCATCGAACATGCGTGGGTGGTTTGCGACGTAAGGATTGTTGATGGCTTCGACAACGTCAGCGATTTTGTTTTCATCACAAATTGAACTTCAGCTCTAAAAGAAGTGAAATTAGTGCCAATGGTTGAAAGGACGAAGACAACGGACGGACGGAGAGACGGCGCTCTGCGCGCGCAACAACGTTGAAGCAACGATAAGCACGACGACGTCGCCGCTGCTATGCTTTCGCATCAAACAATTTGAGTTTAGTTGCGTTGCGTCGTGCTCGACTTCGAGTTGTTTGGGTGAAAATAGTTCAAGCGCCACTCGCTCGTGTTTTTTTGCCTGCCAGTGTACGAAGTAATTAATTGTTTGTCCTTTGATCGTAGTTATTCAACGAGTTTGGTACATTTTGGAATTGCTTTCTTCTATCTTTTTTTTTCTATTTGTTTGTTGTTGTCTTTTTCAACTGATGAAATGTTGTTTGTGTGACCTACTTCAAAATATACACAGCTACTTGATTCGACCCAGCTCGATACTCGATACTTGTTGAAATTGCAAACAAATGAAACAAGTCATCATTACAATCATCATTAGTCATACTCATAATCATTAATCATTTATTTTTAACATAACCATCAACATCAACAATTGTGTTGCTATTAATTTTAAACTTTTATTCAGCCAATTATAAGTCTGCATAAGTGGTAAAATCGCTTTTTAAGGCTTGGTTATTACTAGTACTTTGCTTAGCTTTCTATTTTTTAATTTAAAATTTTTTTATTATTATTATTTTTTGATTTAATTTAATCTAATTTTATTTATTTAAACATTTTTTTTGCTGCTTCTTATTTTTCTTTACATGCTCACGCCGTTACTTCTATACAACAACACCACCACCACAACCACATGCTTGAACGGGTCCAACAACTGGTCGTCGAAAATGCTGTGTATCGATGTTGTTGTTGTTGTGGTTATTGTTGACGCCATTTTAGCAATGTTTTTAAGTCATCATCAGCATCACCATTACCAATATAACCACCAACACCAACACTACAACCACCGAAATTTAATTCAAACAACAACACCATCACCACTAACACTTGAGCACATTTGTTGAAACTGTTGTCGTTCTTGCTACTTCTTCATGCGCCCGCTCGTCCACAAACAGGTTTTGGAGGAGGAGCAGCAGCAGGAGTAGCATCCAAACAAAAAAAGGCACGAAGTAAAGCTGCTCTAGCAAATAGAGAGAGCAGCAGCACACTGGAATGTTGGAATATCCACAAAGATTTGCGCGAAATATCCCCGATTCCTCAACGCCGATTAATACACAGCATCAACAACAACAACAACAACAACAACAACAGCAGCAGCTGCTACGAGAACAGCAACAATATAATCATCATCATCAGCAACAGCATCCAGTGGCTTCGCATTATCAACAGCAACAAGCAGCGTATCCAATCATAGCACCCGGTTCGCCGGCGCATCATCAACGTCACCAACTGCAGCAGCAACAACAACAACAACAACAACAGCAGCAGCAGCAGCAGCAATCGCTGCATCATCATCGAAACCTGTCGACCGCATCCAGTTGCAGTGCCCAGCACAAAAGTGTGACCTTCAGTCAGGCGAACGGCGGCTGCAGCGGCGATTATAGCAACGGCAGCAGCAGCGGCAACTCCAGTTGCGGCGGTGGTGGAGGCGGCGGCGTTAGTAGCAGTGGCAACGCTCAACAATCAATGGCGGGCAACATGAAGCACGGTACGTATGCATAATCGCAATTCTATGCACATTGAACATTTTTATATTTGTACTTTCTCTTTCTCTCTCTTCTCGATCACTGTTCCCTTGCAGGAAAATCACAAGAAGATGTCTGCTACGTGGTAGCTAAATACGATTATGCAGCGCAGGGCGCGCAGGAGCTGGATCTACGCAAGAATGAACGCTATCTACTGCTGGATGATTCGAAGCATTGGTGGCGTGTGCAAAATAGTCGGAATCAATCCGGCTATGTGCCCAGCAACTATGTGAAAAAGGAGAAACCCTCGCTATTCGATAGGTGCGTAGCGCCGGTGGTGGCAAAACACAACAAGTTGAACGACAACAACAAAAACAATACTAAACAAACAAAAACAAACTAAAAAATTCAAGTCTTCTTCTTTCTTGTATATTTCAGACTAATCCTTATTAACCTAAAGCCTTTGAAAAGCACCTGTTCTGCTTTCATTTCTTGTTTGTTGTGCTGCTTTTTTGCTTGAACAAAGTTTTGCTTGGTTTTTTTGTAATTTCATATTTTGCTTTCGTTAATTACATTACCTCATTGATTTCCGCTTTAGACAAAAGGAAATTTTGTTTTATTAATTTGTATTCAATAGTTTTGTGAAGTAACAAAATTTGCTCCCAAGTATGATTTGACTTTGGTGTGTATTTGATTTCGTAGAGAAAATCATTGGTAGGAAAATCATTGCCAAACTCGTGTGCTGTAAACGAGTCCCTGCCACCCACCCACCACCTTTGAAATTTTGTTTACTGAATTCGAATCAAACAGAGAAAACGAGTCACTTTAACAAACTCAACCACTCGTATCGCACGAACAACACGAATAACGAAAAAAAAGTAAATAAATAAAAAAAAAAATAAATAAAAAAATAAATTTAAAAGAATAAATAAATAAAAATATTTTTAAAAAAATACATAAATAAATAAATTTAAAAGAAAAAAAAAGTAAAAAAGTAACAAAAAAGATAGTTAACATCGGCTATGTCGAAGTTCTATACTCTTCAGACTCCAAGGAACTGATATTAGTATATTGGTTTATATGGGGTATACATGCAAAGATTCCAGGTTTCTGTCAAAAATAGTAAAAATAAAAAATAAACCGTCCGCGTTACCTTAGCATAGGTGCGTGCTCTAAGTCTGCCGCTTCAGAGCTCATGGCCATGTATTTTGTATGGCAACACATAGGGCTTATTGTTGGCGTAAGTGGTAAGGCAATTTACTGCCGTCAGCCGTCGCAATCTAACCTAACCTGGGGTATTTAAGAATCCGTAATCTTAGTTTACCTTTGTGGATCTATTATACGAGTATAGTGCGCCAAAATTGTGCATCGATGTATTAAAAAACAAAAATCTTTATCAGATTAGAAAAATATAATCCAGAGGACTTAACAATATGGAACTATACCAGTTAGCCGAAGATCTTAAAACTTTCTCAGTGTATATCTATGATCCTGAAATAAAGTACAGTAAAATCTACTCGCGGACAGCTCCCTCAGGTGGACATCTGCCGTGGTCGAAAAAAATTTATTAGTCCCAAGTTTTACATTATGTTTTTAGAACAAAATACATTCGGGTGGGTGAACGCTACCTTAGCCCAACAATTTGATTGGAACCTTGGGTGTCCGCGCTGTATGCTTTAATTACAGTTTGTTCTTAAAGAAATATTGAAAAAATATTCATAAGAACCTGAAATGGAACCACGTATTCCAACGATTCTCAATTTTTCCTGATTTATGCTCAGGGCTCTCAAAGAAGATGCTCTAGAATCTCATTATGACATGCCGAAAGATAATTAACTTTAGCTCTCGAAATTGACCCTCAGGCTTATATGGGGGCTATATATTGTAATGCGGTAATCCTGGGATTTAGATTTTTTTTTGCCTGAATTTCACGTTAATACGTAAAACAACAAAAAATAAACTTGCAAGAAGAAAAACTTAATATTGCTTCAAGGGATTGTGCAGGACTCTCCCTACTAGTAATATATACAACATACTTGAATGGTACAACGTTTCAGCTCGATAGATTTAAAAAACCTCAGATACTGTCAGACAGATATACAGAGCTATATAGAGAATATGTTATATACCTTCTGGGATTTCCTATGTGTCCTTTACTATGTGACTTAAGCGAGAAGAGAATTTAAATATTCCATTGTAAATAACCAATTTTGTATATTTTTTATTGATTATCTTGATTAACTCAACCACACACTTCACGATGTGACGATCTTTTCAGTACTCCTCATAAAAACTGTAAAATGTTGTCCTGATTCTATGCCCCTGACTCGTTCGAACGTTATGAGAAATCTATCAGTCAATCTAATGTGTTCATTTTTGAATGTATTTTGTAGCATAAAGAAAAAAGTGAAAAAAGGCTCCGGCTCGAAGACGTTACCCAACTGTTCGCCGTCACGACAAATCGAGAGTCCAACGATGTCACGACGTCTGCCGCCCGATCCGGCCGAGGCTATTGGCTCGGCAATCGTTAAATACAATTATCAAGCGCAGCAACCGGACGAGTTGTCGCTAACCAAAGGCACGCGCATCTTGATATTGGAGAAATCGAACGATGGCTGGTGGCGCGGTCAGAGCGGCAATGCGGTGGGCTGGTTCCCCAGTAACTACACAACCGAGGGTTGTGATAATGACGGCGAGATACATACGTACGCGATGGCTGAGAATGTGCTCGACATTGTTGTGAGTAGCCAAGACAATTTGCGTTAGCGACCGCGCTTGAACTGACTAATCTTTTGCAGGTGGCACTGTATAGTTTCACATCGAACAACGATCAGGAGTTGTCGTTCGAGAAGGGTGATCGTCTCGAGATTGTCGATCGTCCAGCATCCGATCCAGATTGGTACAAAGCACGTAACAACCAGGGGCAAGTCGGTTTAGTTCCACGCAATTATCTACAAGAGTTGAATGACTATTTAGCCACGCCTTATCGCAACAATAGCAGCAGCGGTGGTGGTGTTGGCGGCGGCAGTGGCGTCGGTGGTCCTGGTAATGGCAATAATGGCAGCAATGGTGGTGGCGATTCAATTGAACGTCGGCCAGATGGCATGCCAGCGCCGCCATCTCAACCCATGGAACGTCCAAATTTGGCGGGCAAGTCGTGGTACTACGGTGCCATAACACGCAGCCAATGCGACACGGTGCTCAATCAGCACGGACACGATGGTGATTTTCTCATACGTGATAGTGAGACTAATGTGAGTAGCAGCACAAAAGCAGAGATGCATTTTCTCTATACATTTATTTAACTTATGCATTTTAATATACTTTTCAGATGGGCGACTATTCGGTTTCGCTGAAAGCACCCGGCCGCAATAAACACTTCCGCGTACACGTCGAACAGAACATGTACTGCATTGGCCAACGGAAATTCCATACGCTCGACCAGCTAGTGGATCATTACCAAAGAGCGCCCATCTATACGAATAAACAGGGCGAGAAATTATATCTGGTGCGTTCACTGCCAAAGGCGAATGGCACGTAAACACATTTCAACAGCGAGTTAATGAACAGGAAGTTAGAAACTTGGACAGCCAATATACTCGAATTTTGGCACACGGTTCTTACGCTCATTTTATAATACACTATTTCACACACACACACACACACACATACACACCATCATGCTCTATCTATATTTCTTAATCTATCTAGGAATCAAGAAACCACCAATCAACCACACAAACGATTATAAGCAGTTGATAGATGTAGCTCAAGCTCATGCAACAACACAATTTTGTGTTGTGAGAAGCGAGTGTAGCAAAACGAAGGAATGAAATTCAAATTTGTCAAATTACGAAAAACTTAAATAGAAGAAAAGCTAAAATGAAAATATTTCAAAAGCGACCACTCACTCACTAAAAAATTAACTAAGCTCTTGCTTAGTATTTGAATGAATGCTAAAACGATGCATTACATACGAGCATAATATTAATAATGCAATATATTATATACATAAAGCATATATATACATAACGCTATATATAAATAACACATATAAATATGAATACATAGACAAAGCAAAGCAAAGAAAAGTCTTTTCGATCGCTGTAAGTTACTTTTTCCTTTCTCTCATTTAAGCTCAACCAAATGTAACGCTTAAACAAAAATCTTCTACTCAGTTTATGAATACGAGTATAAACAAAAAGAAAAAACAAAAATTTAAAAAGAACAAAGCAAACTTTTAAGGTTTAAATTATAAAGCGATCTATTTGAATAATGGTGTAGTTAAATGGCTAAGTTGAAATTAAATTGAATTAAATAAAATTATTTAAAAAAAAAACAAGCGCTTGGAAAGAAAATACTAGCGCAGTGCTAGGTTCGTGCGTGGTGAAAATGTAAATGGAAGGAATAACAGAAAAAGCAAGAGTTTAAAAAAGCGCAAGATAAGAACATGAGCAGAGATAAGCAGAGAAGCTTTGAATGAAATGTAATTATTTTTAAAATTTTTAATTGGTGAATTTCAAAGACACTCGGCACTTTGCTTACTAACGGCACTAAGCTTAGAAAACTCCAAACATTTCATTAGCGAAGAAATTTGTCAGAAAAACGGAACATTTTTGTACTTTTATAAAGATAAAAACGAATTAGTGTTCTTCTTACTTTGTTCATATCGTTGGAAATATCATAATTTAATTTTATAAGAACCTTTTTTTAGAAGTTCCATGAGTTCTTTAAAATTTTTGTAAATTATTTTTCTAGCCATTCTTTCAATTCTGTAAACTAACTTCAGCAAAAAATATTCTAAATGTGGTCTAGACGTAAATCTATATATAGATATATTGATATATACAGATATGGATATAATAAAAAAGATAATAGTAAAATATAAAAATTCTCAATGGAAGAAAGGCTTTTAAACAAAAAATACTAAACTAAAAAAATTAAATTAAATAAAATATAAAAAAGTTCAATGTTAAAAAAAATTGATAACAGAAAAATGTATGGCTTACAAGAGAAAAAGAAAACGTTTATAAATGTATGTGTATTTATATATTTATACTATACAAGTATATAGAGCAGATATACAGGCAAGCAGATAGGCAGCAATGCGAAAAATCCACTTAGATTTCAACACGTTTAGCTTAATAAAAAGAGCAAAGACAAACCACAAAGCAGCACAGAAAAAAATACACACACTCAAACATATTAAAATGAAAAATAAAAACTTAAAAAACTACCATTTAATTAATAAATATTGCGCTGACTTAAAAGCAAGCATTGTAGCACTGAACTAATCATTTTCCCAATCGTTTACCGCAGTGTTAGTGTTTGCATGAGGTCTGTTTAAAACTCGAATTTTATTGAAAAACAAATCATTAAAGTGAAGAAAAAAAAATTCCCATTAAAAACTACAAGAATTCAATGATTTATATGCAGTTATATATATAAACAAATTGCTATATATGTGAATATATATGTATGTGTTTGTATAGCATTTCTTTGGCAATCACACGGAAAAAAATATTGCATTCAAAAATTCTCTAACCTAAGCGCTGAATATTAAAGCCGACAAACACCAACCAACACCACCACCAAAATGAAAAACGCCACGAAAATTTGTATTTTTTATTCCAAAAGTCATTCTGTATATTTCATAATCAAACTACCTTTTTTAAATGGTCTTCAGATTAAGTAAAACATAAAAATAGAAATAAAAAAAAAATATCAACAAAACAAAATGGAGCTATATAATCTCTGCCACATATAAAGCGACCTAGCAGACAATTTTTTCCAATAATATTTTTTTTACTGTGTTCACAATTACGTCTCATACATAGTCATTATTGTTAAAGTGATTTAATTAATTAAAGAATTAATTCAAGAATTAAAAATACCAGCTACGATATAAATAAATATCTCTAGCATAAAAGAAAAAAAGAACAACAACAAAAACAAAAGAAGCAAAGCAGCAGCACACAAAATGAATTTGTGGTTGAAGAAATTAGTTTCCGTATCTTTAATAACTTTGTACAGTTTATCTATAAAGAATTACGCTGTAAATTTTTTATGTTTTATGTTTGATTTTGTATTTTTATTTCTTTTTAAGTTCATTGAAATTAAGTCAACAAAACAATTGTTCAATAATTTAAGTATGTAGTTTTATTAAATTTTATGTTTTCCACTTATATGAATTCATCATAGAAATGCTTTTAATTTCATGAAAAGAAGCAGTGGATCATTCTGCCGGTGGAGAAGTGTAGAACATGCGTAGGTGGAACATCTTTTCTATTTATTTTATATGCATATTTTTTGCGAATGAAGTTAATTTAATTATTAAAATATAAAATGGACGCGAGAAAAAAAAAACAATTGCTAAAACTAGTAATAAAGAAAAGTCTATGAAGGAAAAATGAAATTAAAAAAAAAAACAAAAACAAAAATGAACAAACTAGAAATTATACCGAAACGGAAATAAATAAATACAAAATACACGAAAACGAAGTCGTTTATTATTTATATAATCTATATCTATATATTAGGTGATATAAAAAGTATACGCGTTTTTTATAACTACATTGTGTTGGTACCGATATATTGCGTAATACTAAGCCGATTGCATCAAACGAATGCGCGTTTGAAAGCTGACATTTCAGGCTACATTTTTTGTGAAGACGACTGCTGTGTAATTTGTTGCTCGCTGTTATACTTTTTTTTTTTACTAAAAAAAAGGTAAAACCGCTGAGGATGCTGTGAGTGAAAACTGAACCCAGAAGTGGTTTGCTCAATTCCGTTTCGGAATTTTCAATGTCAAACATGCACCGCGTTCTGGTCTGGTCGGCCAGTCACTAAAAAATGCGATTAAACGGTCAATTCGCTCTCTATTGCTGACAACTCGGCCGCATGAACGAAGCAATCAAGGAAAAGCAACCAGAATTGGTCAACAAAAATTTTTGTTTAAAAATCACTTTAAAAAAAAAACCGGGGAAAACATTTTTATAACACCCAATATAACATTGATATGTATACATAAGTATTTAAAAATTTGTTTCTCTTTGGATTCGGTTTCGTTATTAAGCAAGCGTGTCCTTTTGAATTGCGATTCTAAAGATACGTGGTGAATGCCGCTGTGTGGTTGCGCGTCAGGCTAGTTGTTGCTTTTGCTTCTTATATATTTTTAATGATTACTAGCAGGCACCCGGCGCGTTGCTGACTTCGCATGCGTCTCGCGATCTCTCTCGGATCTTATTTTAATCTAAGAAAAAAAAATATTATAGCTTAGAATTTTGGTCAGTTACTGCAGCGGTTGTGGTGGGAATTGATTACAATATTTAACCATTTTGACTATGATACAATTCCAGTCACACCAAGCAACAGACATTAATTTTTATTCACTTGCCTACATTCTGGTCACAAAATAAAAGTAGCCACGATTCACTTGGCATTGTACAAAGACAATTTTTATTATTGTCATTGCTTCCTGTTCAACAATCTTGAGATCGATGAAGATAACTACACCCTTGCCAATGTCACAATGCCATTTCTTGTAATTAAATTATTTAAGACTCGAAGCTGCGTGTTAATACGCAAACATATTAAATCGATATTCAAATGTTGCCATTGTTATTAACATATACAGGTAACCACCCCCTTATAATGCGGTACTTCTACAACGTGTTTTCGATACAACGCCAAATTGTGACTTGTATAACGCGAGATTGAAAATATGTTTTCGCAACACTAATTTGTGTATTCATATTAATTTTTATTGTATGATAGGTTTAAATACAATATTAAAACTCAAGGTGAAACTGAATCGGCAGATATAGAAGCTGCGCATGAATGCATGAATAGCCTAATACTCTTGCTAAAACTATTGAAGAGGTTGGTTATACAGCAGAACAAATATTTAATGGGTTACATTACTTAAAGAAAAGAAATATCAACTTCCAAGTTCTGTTAAGACTTAATAATGCCCCAGGACATGCAGGAGAATCGAACCAGCCTAATGTAGAAATAGCTTCCATGCCACCTAATACAACATCAAGCATTGAACCGTTGGACCAAGGTATAATATTTACGTTCAAAGCGTCTTACATTACACAAACATTTCAATTTATTCTTGATAAAATTTATTCTAATGCTAACATGACGGAAAAGCTTTTTCAATTATTAATTGTATTGAAATATACTCCCTATTGTATTGTCTACTCCCTCATATTAAATGTGGGCTACTGTTCTCCAACAATGGGTAAATTTTTGATGATATGGCCGTTGATATTTATGAAATAATCATTGAAACTGTATATTTCAACAAGGAAGAGTTGATTCTATTAAAAACTAAATCTCGAAATATATCACATGAAAATGACCTCAATTCCGCGGAAGATTTCTGTGAATCAATTCCAGGTTTCACCCTAAAGCGCACACGAGAGGGCTTAAATTTGGCTGATAGCATGAAATCTTTCTCTGCAGAAAATGCTCCGCCAATGAAGAGACCCAGCGAATTCAAAAGACAAATATATATTAAGCTAGCACCTTTATATGGTATCCAAAGAGAACTTGAAAAAAAAGCAAACAAAGGTAAACCCAGTGGAAGAATCGCAAGGACCAACAACTTGTTTTTTATCCCATGACGATGAAATTTCTTCTGATGAAGTTATACGCTCGAAACGTTGGCTGACTTCATAAACGCAACACTGCAATCCATAGTGTTTACGATGAAAAGCAACACTGCAAAGCAAAACTGCTTTGTCAAATGATGCAAAGACATTTTCAGGCGTTTATGAACGCAATGTTGCTTTCTCGTGTGTTTCGATTGCATTGCATTTTTTCTGCCTCCATATCCAAGAGTTTCTTCATAAGTTTTGCATCTGCCTCAGATTCTTTGCTCGAAAACTCAAGAACATCGGATCGTTTCCGTTTTATTGAAAATCTTGGAGTGGTGTTATGTGTGTTCATCGTCGACGGGCTATCGGTGGGTGTCAACGGATCATCGCTAGTTAAATCTGTCACTAAGTTTGCCAGTCACTAAGTTTCTACCAATTCTTCTGACACCTGAACGCTACTGCGGCTGCCAAAAACCTCGTCTAACACGTCAAAAAATTCACAGCTCGTTGAACCCTCACCCGATGTGTTGTTCCGCTTTTTAATCCTCTTATGCGTTCCCACTATATTAATAAAACACCTAATCATTTCTTCTTTTGAAAAGGGAAATGTACATTCTACCTCCTTAATCTCCCGCATTATTTTTTTCCAAATTGTATTCCTTTTCTTTTTTTTTTTGCAGCTAAATTCTCCTTCATGGCGAAAGCGAACTTCTACAAGAAGCTTCTTCCTTTCAAGAGTCCACTTTTTCTCACTATTGTAATATTAAATTAAATCAATTAAATTAAATTAATACTAAATTAAAAACTTAAATATTACTTGTATTTTAATAATTTTACTTAGGACATGTCCATTGTTTCGCGCACCAAATAATGCAATGCATCACAAATGGTAATGATGCCCAAATTTGAGAAATGTTGCGCATCACAAAGTATTGAGAGGCGTTTATGAACACTCGGCATTGCATTATTTTTAGCAATGCCGTTTACGAACAGTGTGCATTGCAGTGTTGCGTTTATGAAGTCAGCCCTTGTTATTGAGTAATATTTATGTTTTTTAATTTTTTGAATAAAGTTTGAGTATTAATTTTAAGTTGAAATTATATATTTTTAATTTAGTACATATATTATTTTGAACACAAAAAACTTAATACAACATAACCCTCAAATTTATATGAAAGCTGTACTTTCCATAACGCGAATCACATAACGCGGAAGTTTCCTGGAAACTAACCAGCGCGTTATGCCGGTTACTTGCGAATATGACAGACTCACATTCATGAATAAACTCTCTCTGAGCACGTCAATCAAAAACGAATGCATATAGCAGTTCGTTCCACTTCAACCGTTTGTTATAAACTTTCGAACAAAAAATTCCTATTTATCCAAGCTATACATTAAGTGTTTCAGAATTATAGCAATCAAACAAAAATACCAACGTACACGATGTTGCAGCACTAAAGGGCCAAATATACGCTTCAAATATTTGAACAAATCGTTGTTGTTGTAATTTGATGCATGGCCCACATACTCAACAAACTGCGTTTGTCAAATTCCAATGTTATTTATTTATTTATTATTTTATTCATCTTAAAGGCAAAAATGCGGTCGTTCGCAGCTTGAAATTTGACGAGAATGAGAAAAGAGACTCTTCAAATCGTTGTCAAATTTGATGAAATATTAAAAAAATTTGATTTTTGTCAAAAGTTTATTCAAATGCAAAAATATCCCCACAAATTGCCTACATTTCCCTTTTTTAGGCAACATTTGTTCAAATTTGATTGAACCGCAGATAAATTGAAATTTTTTCCGAACATACCACTGCATACCTACGATGCTCCGCAGTAGTTTGGACTGAAACCTCTAAATAATTTCGAGGTTTGATTTTGAGTTTGACTTAAAGAGCCAATTTCAGTTACAACTGCTTTCTCTAGTCTTGATATGAGTTTGCCAAATCATAGGCCTGTCCAGTGTCAGTCCCAGTTACTTCACAGTGGCTCTTATTGGAATGGCGTCACCGTTGATAAAAACGGCAGTGCATGTCAAAAAGTTCAGGGTAAAGGTGACAACTCTTCAATGAAGGCTCAATGAGGCCCAACTGATCATGCAAGAGAGCTGCAGCTATAGTTGGATTGCTTTCACTCACCAGCAGGGCATTAGCATTCGCATATGTTGCTATAGAAAGATTCTCTTGTCTCAAGATCGATAGTTCCCCCAGGACACTTACCTTAAGGAACTCCAGCTCGTATACTCTTTATATCAGACACCGGCCAGAAGGTCAGAGAGAACGATCTTATAACCAGGAAATATAGGCCGGTCGCATTTTCAGACGCTTATACAGGAGGCCGGGTGCCAGACTCTGTCGCGCGCTTGTCAGACATCTAGAAAAGAGATCGAACTTGAGTCATGTGACCTACGCCCACCAGCGAAAGATGCAGAGACAGTGATTTCAGTGATGCAAAAGAAGTTGTTTTGAAATGCGTAATGCAGAAAGATACTGAATTACAGTCATTATTATGTAAACAAGTAGACGCTTACATGTTATGAAAAAGATCGGAAGAACTAGAAAATAGGCCCCTTTGGAATTGCCTGGAAGAGAAATGAATGATAAGGCACTTTCTAAAGGGGTTTTGAATAAGAGTGAAGATGATTTTGTCGCCAAAATGTGTACCAACGGCAATAAGCTCGAGCGCCAAAGTTGAAATTGTTATGCGCTTTTCATGGTCGGAAGGACTACTGACTCAGTTGCTGCGTTAACTCAATTTTATATGGGTTCATGCCCAAATCCTGTTTTATTTTTATTTTTTATTTTATTTTTATATACCCTATCTTTTAATTGTACTGTTGTAGAACAACTTCAATGAAATGTAAAGGAAAATAACAAATGCGAACAACTAAGTGTTGAGTGAACTTACTAGTCAGTTTTAAAATAATTGAGATTTCATCCCAAATTTTTTCAGTGACACACAAAGGCGTATTTAGAGCAATTTGATTAATCAGTGCCTCACGGTCCATGATTTCTATGCACCTGCTTTCAGTTTTCAGCTCGTAAGCATGTCACACTACGGTGTGGACCATAGCTTCATCAACAATTTTCCTCCATTTCGCTCTATCTCTAGTCAGAGCTCTCCAGTCGCCAACATTCAGCTTGTCAAGGTCTACTTCGACGTCGTCTATCCATCTTTTTCTTGGGCGCCCACGTTTTCTTCCTCCAATTGGACCCAATCTCTACTTTAGAGAAATAAAAATAAGGCATTCGTTCATTTTTAACAATTTTTTTTAAATTCATTTATTTTATTTAATTTTTTATTATATCATTTAATTACTTTTAAGGCTTTAATTATGGTTTAAGGGTAAATATGAAAAAACTGCATTTACTTGTGGGCACATGTCATTGTTGCTGACATCGTAAATTTCAGCATAAATATTAAATTTTCGATTTACTTAAAAATGTACAACGATTACACTTACAACGCCGCACACCGCACACCGCATACCGCAAACGCAATTGAATTAGTTTAGTTATAAACAATTGGCGCTGCTACAGCTCAAATCCAGGCAGGCCAAAAACAACGCCTCAACTTTGAGCAATATCAATATTTAATACGAATTTAATTAATTCTTGTTGTTCTTCTAATACACAATTATAATTATAATTATAATTATTACAAATACACACAAAGATACAAATTACAATTTATGAGGAGCGACAAATTTAGGTACGACAAAAGCAGTTTGTTTGTTATGAGTGTCTATTTATGCGTATATATTGGTGTGTGTGTGTGTTTAGTTTAAATAAAAAATTTACATTTATAAAAGAGAAATCATAAAAGTATATATGTACGTATATATAATGTAGAGTTATATGTGTAAGCATAGCAATCTTAATAAGGCCACAATTATATGGTATAACTGGCAGGCGGCAAAGACTAACCAATTATAAGAGAACAAAAAGCAGCAATCGTTGCAACGCTGTTGTTCAACTGCACACGTTACTAACAGAACATGTTATTTATGTCATCTGACATTTTAAAAAGTTGAGCATTTTATGTTTAAACAGTTTTTCTTTTAGTTTCACAGTTAAATGTTTTTCAGTTTTATTTATTCTTTTCTTGGTAGGCGTAGCACTAAAACTTTTTATTACAATAAAAAAGAAAGTAATTAAAAAATAAAATAGATTTTAATAGTCAAAACTTTAATTTATAAAAATAAAAAATTAAAATTATAAATTTAAAATATTTACGCTTCCTTTTCTCGCTTCTCCAATGATTCTAAATGAAACCGCGCTGAGTCGCTTTGAAAACCAATTTGGCTAAAATGGATTTTTTCAACTTCTTTTATTTTTTGTGGCTGTTATTGTAAATTTGAATTTTTAAGCTTTTTTTAATTTATTTATTTACTTTTTTTTTTTTTTGTCTAACACACATTTTGTAGAACTACTGAGTACAGTTGGGCATACATAATGCTAATTTAGTTTAGTTCGCTTTTTAGTTAGATCGATGCCTTTTCGAACCAAATAGTATTTCGTTAAATATTTTTCATCTTCTACTAAATTTGTATATATGTATAATTTTTTTATTATTATTTTTTTTTAATAGGCTTCTTAGTTCTCCACTTCTCTCCACATCATTCTCAACTTTAAAGTTCCATATTTTTGTATGTAGTAAAATATATATGCATTGTATATATGTTTATATAAATAGAGCGGCGTTATAGTAAGTGAGTGAGAGAGAGACAGAAAGAGTACAGACACGTACATTTAAATATAACTAATTTAGATTTATCATAACTATTGTTCGTAAATGGACTAAATTTCATGCGCCCGCCAACACTGCTCGTTCACGACTTCGTGAGGAGTTTAGTAGTTTAGTAGGGGCTGCTTGAAGGTGTTTTTTTAATTTTTATTATTAACAACGCTCGGTAGACTTTAGTTGTGTTTTGTCCAGGCGTAGTTGGCAGCAGATTGGCTACCCAAGTTGTTGTAGTTGTTCGTGTTGTTGCGGTTTGGATTTGACGCCGTTGATTTGCGCAGTTCTCATAAAAACGGATTATTCGCATTTATCGTGCCACTGGCCTGCGGATTCAGTCAAGAATTTAATTAATTAAAAAATAAAGCCAACTCTTCAAAGCTTCAACTCACCGCAAAAGGATTATTGAAAACGCCGACGCCATTCATGCCGCTCGCACCGCCCACCATGCCGGGCACAGCCATATGCTGTTGATGCTGCTGTTGTTGCATGCCACCAAAGCCACCACCAAAGCCGCACCCTGTGCTCATCAGGCCAGCGCTGATATTTGGATAGACGCCACCAACAACGGCACCGGGCGGCGCTACGCTGGCGTAACCATTACTGTATTGGAAAAAGGCTTGCGCCTGTTGCTGCTGCTGCTGCTGTTGTTGTTGTTGTTGTTGTGGACTCGTGCCGTAGCCATTTGGTATGAGCGTCATTTGCCCATAGAGATTCTGACCTTGGAATGGATTAATCAAAGCGCCGCCATTCTGCATTGCCTGTTGCTGTGTCGGCGGCGCCTGCTGCTGTTGCTGACTCGTGAATGGATTCGGATTATTGTTGTTGCCGTTGCTGTGATTGGTGACTGTACCGATAATATATTCATTATTATTGTTTCTTTTCAATTTAGGTGTTGTTTTTTTTTTATAAATTTTACCATTTCCAAATGCGTCGACCACGTTTGAGGCTACAATCGAGGTCGCCGCCTCGGTTAGCGCTTTGCTCTCACGCAGCTGCTCATCGAGATCCTTGAGCGCAGCGTAGCGATCCTCAGTTGGCGGGTTGTTGTTGTTGTGGTTGTTGCTGCTGTTGTTCGTGCTGCTGCTCGTCGACGCGTTGCCAAATTTGCTGTTAATGCCATTTGATGTTGGAAGACCTGTGGTTGTATAGGCGAGAAAGAAACAATTAATAAAGAAGATAAATAATTGATATTATGTTATCGAATCAGCTAACTACAAAACAAATCAGAACAATTCAAATTCAATTCAAATACTTGCTAAATAAAATAAAGTCTTAAAAACATATCAAACGCACTAAAACTCTACCTAATATATTTACGACTATTACAACACAGGAGGCGCCATATTAACCGAACCCAATGATTCATTATTTCGCTTTGGTAGCGACCGCCAACTGGGGACTTTTATACACAAATATTGTATAGCGTCTATTTCGAATCGCTGCTCTACAACAACAATAACAACAACTACTTTCCGTGGAAGATAATCACCAAGAGACGGCGGTAACAAATAGATGTAGCAGTACTGCACACTTGCTGTTCTGTTATCTCAAGTTAGCCATGGTTCGTCATATATGGCGCTGTTGCCGAACCGATGTTCCTATAAAATTTTCCATTTTGTTGAATCACACGATCATGCTCCTTGTGTATGGCCAACTTCGGCAATCAATAAGTTATTTCAGGAGCCCACTAATTAGTGCATTGGCTTTAGCAGTAGTGAGCTTAAGCGTCGCACCTACATCTAAGTACATAACACCTACTGGTGTTACCCACACAAACGTTTTTATCGCTCTTCTTAAACTTATGGGTGGTCATGACAATGTATGTGGGTATATTAATTTTAGCCAAAAGGTTTTTTTGTTGGTTGAGTCAGGTTAATATAGTGCGTACCCTGTATTTGTGCTACAGATAATGAACAACTTTTGGCAAAGGAAGTTAAGCAACTAAAATACAACGGTAATAATAAAGAAATCAACAACGAAATACATTATTCAAAGCATTCAACATACAAACAAACAATCAAAAATTCATAAAATAAGCCAACAAATTATTACAACAAGAAGAAGAACTGCGAACTGAGACGAAGTTGAGATTAAGTCCAGTCGAGGCGAACTCAAATGCAAAAACAAAACACAAAACCAACAGAAAAAACTTACTCCACGAAAATAAAGGATCACAATTTGCATTAGAGCTGCTGTTGTTGTTGTTATTGTTTTCGATTTTGTTTGGATTACTTGCAGCAACATTCTTGAAATCCTTGGAAATCGCATCGGCTTCAAAGGAATTCTGAACGAAGTAATCGCGCGCGATTTTCGTATTGCTCGCAGTGTTGGCAGTCGCGATTTCAGGTGATGTTCGAGCGCTGGTTTTCAGTATGTGCGGCAGAAATGGATTCGAAGGTGAGAAACGTTGTATGGCAATTTCGGAGGATGCCTGCACATGTTCAGATGGTGGTTGTGCTTGAGTATGTTGTTGTTGTGGCACACTGTTTGCCCTTGTTGCTATGGTCGCTGCTGTTGCTGCTGCTGCTGTTGCAACTGGCAACGCACTGACGCACGACGAATGAGATGTGGAACTATTCGAGAAACGCATCGGTGCCAGCGGCAAACAAGTGCTGTAACTCGATGTCGATAGCGTTGAAGAGAGCGAAGTTGCTGAGAACGTGTCGCACAAGAATTTGTAAGGATGCAGTGCATTGTCTTGCTTCTCTGCGCTGCCACCACTGCTGCTGGACATGCCCGCATCTGTTAACTCCTTTGGCCAAATCCTTTGAATTTGTTGCTCGACGTTGTTCGTGACAGACGGACAAACGACAGAGGATGTACCTCCGGACCAAACATCACCGCCAACAGCACCAATATCGGACCATTGGTCAGTGTTGAATGGGTCAACATTGTAGCAATTGAAAGTGTTATTGAAATGTTGCTGGTTGTTGTTTTGCTTCTGATAGTTGCCGTTGTCACTGTTTCCGAGCACGGCGAGCGCGGTGGCATGTGCTGCCAATGCCAGCGGCGTGAATTTTGTGGTTTCCGATTGTTGCTGTTGTTGCCGTTGTTGTTGTTGCGCTCTTTGTTGTTGTTGCAATTGCCGTTGCTCATAAGCGTTTTCGAATGCAGCGAGTTGATTGCTGATGAATTTATTGTTGTTGTTGTTGTTGTTGTTGCTGCTGCTGTTGTAACTCTTACTGATATTGTAATTATTATTATCGAGATTAAAGAAGTCATCGTCGAATGGATCACTGAAATTTCTGCTGCTTTTGCTGAAGAACTCATCATCGTAGATACTGCCATTGTAACCGCCGCGAACATTATTGTTGTTATTGTTGTTGTTGTTGTAGTTGTTGTTCTTGTTATTGTAATTATTTGCTAATGTTTTCTGCGCTGTCCTTGTTGTTGTTGTTGTTGTTGTTACTGTTGTTCTTGTTTCAAACGCTTCATTCATTGGCCCACTAAATAACCCACTCGAATCATGAAATGTTGCACTTTTTGTAACCGTTGGCCTTTTCAATTGGTATTTGTTCACAAATTTATAATTTTCTAAAGTCAAAAATGCGATATTAGAAATAGTACAAGAAATAAAAGTAGAAGAAAGAAAGAAAGTAATAATCAAATGAAGATTGTATTTTAAATAAGCCGTAGAAATTTTTCTTCAAAAACAATTTGAATAACTCAATTGCCATTGGCACTCAAAGAAAGTGAAAGCGTTGAAAATAAGCGTGACTTGTAGGGAATTTGGCATTGATTGAAGGCAACTACGAAATTCACATGCTTTCAAAGTACTAGCAACAAATACAAAAATTAGATTGGATTGGATCATTATCGCATGGATAGTAGCACAACTAAAGGTATCCATCCAGGCAATGGGTGTTCAGACACATGAGCAGAATTAAAGGACTTGATAGACGTGAGAAACTCAAAGCCATGATTGCTCAGTATATATAAATGATTATATTACTAGTTTGCAATCGACTTTCACTGAAGAAAAATGTTTTTAGAACAGTAATATATATATATATATATATATAAATTGCATATAAATTGTCGTATTACCCCTTGTTTTATACGATAGTCTTCTGTCATTCGCATGTTTTAACAATATATATTATTGAACATATATTCCAGCATTTTCAACCACTTCAAACATCCCCAATCATTCAAACATCTGGGCTTGGACCATTTATCCTTAACAACAAAGTCTTCAATTCTCTTTTAGTAATCACTATAATTGATACTTAGCACTCTTTATTCACAAAAATGTTTTGAACAATTTCAATTCTAAAGCCAACAATCAATCTATAAAGCATATTAACCGTGCTACTCTCAAATACTATATCAATTAATAGCTCATAAATAGCGTTGTTGTAGCTTTTTGGTGATGGTCACCTAATTTGAAAGCTGCACTGTTAAAAGTGTAATAACAATGCGTCTTTATATTTTAAGACGAGCTAATGAGTAGTTAGTAAAATAGACCGAAGGAGCAACTCTATTAATAATGCCATTGTTAGCTTTTACAGAGTCTTTACTAATTAATATAAATAAGAAGCCGAAGCGGTAAATATTGTAATTACCGATGGCCAGCTCTGGGTTAAGCCGAAATCATACTCCGTTCTTTACAAACACATTTTAGTTGAAGCGGCAAAAGACAAGTACGTTTGTAAAAACATATTTATATCGCTCATTTTACGATCGGATTGCATTTTAATAAATACGTTGTTAAAGTGAATGTGTCTATAAATGAGAAAGTTACAACGGGAATATGGATTCATTGTAAAAATATAAAATAAATAAATTGAAAAAAAAAAAAAAATTATAATTAAAATTACTGGAAGAGTGCCTAACAGCGAGCATGTCCACATTCGTTACTGGTCGACACTCAAGTTGAAAGAGTGATTCCCCAGATTGCACGTCTGAATTCGATTGGTATTAAGTGTTGGTGTTAAGCAGATAGCTTGTAAAATGAGCAGTAATTGCGAAGAGTAATATGCATCTATCATTGTATCTTCACACTGAGCACAATAAACGGCTCCAACTAAATATTGGGTATTACCAACAATGTGTTCATTATCTATTTAATCTGAAGACATATTTGAATAGAGATTCATTGAGAAAGTGCTTAAAAGTGTTTTAAATGAAGATTGGGCTCTGCAAGTAGCCAACGCTTGTGATCAGAGCTGACTTATTATAGAATTAACACCCAAAGGGGATCAGAGACACTATGGGTGAATAAACTTTGAATCAGGTTATGTATAAAATTTTTTAAATTAAAGCCTAAATAACTAACCGCAACAAAAAGTATGCATATGTATGGTTTGATATTAATTTTTTATTTATAGATATTTTTAATTCCTCGTTCGCCCCTCTAGAGAGCATAGCGCCACCATTAGCCTCTTCAATTTTTTTTTTAATATTCAAGACTTGTAATGGTTACATAAATCGAATGGTTTTGGTCTAATGGGGTGGATGATTAGCTTGCCGCTAACAGTCTTTGTGTTGATGGGATAGCGATAGATCATATATGCTCATTAATGCAGATGTTGGTACTATATTTAATTCTTAAATAAATTTAAAAATTATTGAGTTAGGCTGATATTAGCACCTTCCATAGAAAAGTTAATTGCAATTGAAATATTCATTTAACCATTTAACATACAAAAATATTCTTCCTCTATAAAGTCTCATAGACAAAAAAATTTAATAATTTTGAAAATTTTATGATGCGCTCAAAACAACAATAAATATTAATATAAGTAACGCTAACATAACGCAGCACGCCCGAAAGCATTTGATATTGTCACCAATTCGAATTTGATTTGTGTGCGCAAAAGAGGCCAAGAGATAATAAAATCCATAAAATCCCAACATAAAATAGCCGAAAGGCCATGGAGATAGAATATTATTAAATTGAATTGAATACATTTTCGAAATGAAACGGATAAATGAAAGTCTCAAATTACATTGGTCGGTGAGTGTTGAATGTGAACAATACCGAAAATGATTGAATGGAAGCAATTACGATACGAATTGACCAATAAAACTGCCATCAATTGTAATTAGAACCGAAATTGCAGCAGCTTTGCACGGTGCTGTGTGTCACCGCACCTATCTGTGTGTATGTGCGCGCGTGTGTGTGTCAAGTCGATTTAGACGTGGATTGTGGTAACTGCAGGTGTTGATGCGCCACTGACAACCAAGCATATCTGGTCACCCATGACAGCTTCAGCGGTAACTGAGCACGAGCATTCCATGGAAAATATCTATGTATCTACGTATCGATGACTGAGGAAGAAACAAGCAAGCAAGCAAGCAACAACAAACAAATGCAATAAATTCATCGCATTTTTGTTGTAATCTGAGCGCGGGCGTTAAGCGTGAATCGAACAGGAAACGGGTTGTTTAAAGTTTTGGTCGAAAGTTTCGAGTTGCGCTTGCCAGTGATGGAAATGAGCGCCCTTTCTTTTTATTTGTTTGGTCGAATTGTCTTTCGATAAAATTAGTTCAATGGCGCAAGCACAACGTGGTAGATAACAGATTTAACACAAACACATAAAACACAAAAACAGAACGAAATCAAAAAGCACACGCACACAGCCTTACATATATACAGGATACCCAGCAAACCACCCAACCATAGCATTTTCTGAGTGCCTCTAAATATGAGTCTTAAAAAGAGGCGAAATTCCGATTGATTTGGGACCATCTGTATGACTTCCAAAGTGATCCAAATTAAAATGTTGCCATCATAATTGTGACTCTAATTAGAACTTGAATTTCTCGGACGTACCCCACCCCTTCTTTTAGTAGTTTTTGATGTTAGAGCATAGCAGAAAGCTTTCAAATTAGTGGCTCTTGGTTTGCTGGGTAATAACATGAGGAGTAGGAGTTATAGAAGAGTCGGTGAAACTTCGGTTAGCTTTTATAGCTAAGTGAAACTTACCGGCCGCATTGTAGATCGGCGCATGATCGAAGTCGGCAAAGTTTTCGGTACTGTTGCCGTTATGGTTGGCTTTGGCATTGTGTCCATTGATGAATCCATTCTTATTTGCATGACCATTCATGAATTGTTGTTGTTGTTGTTGCGCAGCTTTAATCGGCTGAATTTTGGCATAACCATTTAACGAAGCAACCGATGAAGCGGACGAAACGGCTGGTGAACCAACCGAACTTGCCGAAGTCGCATCGAATATGTTCGCCGAACCGAAGTCGGCAACGAAGTCAGCTTCGGGCCCAAAGCCGTTGCTTGCACAGCTGCTCGTGTCGGAGAGCGCGCCTGTGGACGTCGAACCAGCACTGTTTAAACTCGACAGGCCGGCGCTGCCACTACCGTTCATCAAGCCATGATTGTTGCTCATAAACGCATCATGTTGATGAGGATGAAAACCATTCTGTTGTTGTTGCTGTTGCTGTTGATGATGTGCATCGCGGTGTGGCCGACTGATTGCCATCGACGACGATTTGTGCAAACCGTTCGCTGTGGTGCGTTGCGACGTGGGCGGCGTCAGTTGTATGCTTGCATAGCCGTTCGATGAGGAATTTGCCGCTGCTGTCGATGCTGTGCTGTGACCGTTGCTGTGCTGATTGTTGTGTGTGTTATTTACGTTTGATGTTGCGTTGATTAAAGTTGACGCTGAGCTCGATGTTTTCAGATTTACAGCATTGGTTAGTGATTTGAGTGGACTAGCTGGTTCGAGATAGTAGCGCTTCCGTTCATACTTGTCGATCATCAGTTCGCGATGATCCTGATGTATGGCGCGCTTCGGATCCCATAGGCCGAGCCAAGTCTTGGCGCACACATCGTTACCGTGTGTTTTGAGGAAGTCGATTTCCTCCTGTGTAAAGGTGGCCATCGAAATGGACTTGACGCGATGCGGTGGCGTTAAGCCGCGACTGTTGTGAGAGAAACAAAAATAAAGGAAGAGGGTTAGTAAGAAAATCATTAACAGTTTGCATAAATTGAAAATGATTTTAAAAAGATTTCCGTACTTTCACTGAGCTAGTGAATACACGAAGAAGGAAAATATTTAAATTCAAGCCATTTAGGAAATTGTAAGCAGCAATTTTCATGTGACCAAATTGCATTAAGTGTCCAAAGCTGCTGCTGAATATCTTCGAGGCAACATTAGATTTGATTAAATAGTTGTTATGCAAATATCTGCATCGTTTCAGCAAAGTACTAGGGTGGATCAACAGATTGGAACACAAAGCAACGTGTGGCGTAATCGTATGTCGATTAGGTAAACGTTGAACCAAGAGTTTAGACATAACATTAATTTATCATTAATTATTATTATTATTATTTTTTTAGAAATACGAAGAAACGCATTCGCAAACTTCGAGATACGCGAGTTGTGCGAATTAGCCGCTTCTCAGTGCGAGGAATTTGGATTTACGTTGATATTGAATACGGTTAATTGCAGCCGCACAGGGGTAAAACTTAACAATATAGAAATAATAGAGAATTGTTTGATATTATGGTGAACAGTTTATGAACTTTGCCAGTCATCGAAAAACAACAACAATAATATTAACGGTGACATTTCAAACAAAACAAAAAGGAGTCGTATGTGGGGGGGAGCCTAACTTGTATGACACGGTTATTATAATGTCTTTTGACTTTGTCTCTTCTAGGTTCCCAGCACGCAATTCTCTAAAAAGCTTAAAGATTTTAATTCATGCCGTAAGCCTTTTTCCGTAATGTTTTCCACTCCTTAGCTAGCGTCTTGCATTATCCGTTGTAATTTTCTTTTAATTAAAAGTTTCTTATTTTATTTCCGGAATTTTTAGTAGGCGTGGCGGCACCAAACACTTCACACACAACCGAAAGTAAGCCAAATGGCAGCCGACATCGTGGCAGAATGAGATAAGTCAGAAAAGTAATTCCGCTTCTTACGAATACAACAAGAAACCGTAGAAGAGTTGGGTCGAAAAAAAATTCGTTTCCAACTGAAAGTTCTCACCGCATGTGTAGATGTAAGTGTGTGTGTGTGCGTGGAAAATATCTTTCAGCTTGTTAAAATTTAGAGCCGAATGCATATGCTCGACTTGTTGACGAAACTATTCGAGCTGTCAAAGACGAAAACAGCACCAACGAAAAAAAATAATATAAAAAAGTAAATTCCACTTTGCTTATTGAAATTTTCGTGTGCAAAACTTGCAAATGCAATTTACAATTCTTTTTTTTGTGTTTCTTTGTTTCCACTTCAAAATGCATTCTTGTGTCACTAGGCACCGCAGTGGCTGTGGCGTCTTGCTGTCAACGGGAACATATTTTCATTCTGTTTTTTCGGTGTGCCAAAGACTCAACTTTTACATATTTTATTGTTACTTTATTGTACTTGCCTTCTTATATATATGTGGTTTTTCGAGTAAGGAATAATTGTTTTTATTATTTACTTATTTATTTATTTTTGTGAAAAAATCGAAAATTTTATAGAGAAATATTTCTTAAAGTCAAGTAAAGTCAAGTACTTCAGTATATGAAAAACGTTTAAAAACCTATTATTTTTCAAAGACAAAACTCACTCACTCTATACTCTTTACATCGCACCTGAGTTACTAACAAAGAGCTTATTAAAAGTTTTTTTTTTTTTATGAATTAAGGGTTAACAGGGTCAATGCCCTCACTATTGGTGTGATGCCACAGCTGCACAAGAGACTCCTCCCTAATGACCTCTAGACAGAAGGTACCAACTATGTAAATCATATTAATGTTTTATGCAAATTGCGATAATGCTGTACTAGATAAATTAAAAAAAAAATATTATAGTATCAGTATACTAAGTCAATATAATTGTAATCGTTTGCGTTTGTTAGCGACGCTTGTTCTCTGAATATATCAGAACTATCGAGATAACATTTTTAACTTTGGGTTCGGTTCGAACTCTTCTGGGGGATTTTAGTTTATTTGTACTTTGTTGGCACCAGGTTCTGATTCAATTTTTACAGAATTTAATTAATTCTTCTAAAGTAAAGCCAAAAGTAGCGGAAGGCCGCGTATCTAGTACTCTCTCAAGTAATTAAGTAGTATAATATTATTATCTCAAACAATTATTTTTTTTTTTTTCCTTTATATTTAATTTTTCTATTATTATTAGAACAACTTAAATTAAATTGTATATACAAAAATTAATAAAACAACTTAAATAATAAGTGGGGATATATTATTGTGTATTAAAGAGATCTATTACGGAGGTCGGCAGGGTGCGATCTCAAACAAAGTATTATCATTCATTTTAATAAATAAAAAATAAATAAATAAATAAAGAGGCAGTCAGTTCTAATTTGTGATCCAACTTTTAAGTAACTGACGCCCTTTTTGTTTAACATATATAAATCAGTTGTTCTGTTATGCTTCATTATCACACTCAGTATTAAATGCAGACAAGACAAATATTTTTCCTTGTAAACCTAATATTCGTTTATTATAATATCAGTCGCACCCCTTTGTAACAGTAAAATTTCTAAGGAATTTACCGACTTTTTTCTGTTTAGTTCCTTCAAAATATTTATGATTCCACGTAATTCGTGCAAATAAA
This sequence comes from Cacoxenus indagator, assembly GCA_035041755.1. Classification (NCBI taxonomy): domain Eukaryota; kingdom Metazoa; phylum Arthropoda; class Insecta; order Diptera; family Drosophilidae; genus Cacoxenus; species Cacoxenus indagator. The sequence continues at coordinate 932,290 of JAWNKX010000884.1, forward strand.
AAATGTTTATAGTTGGCACATGTTAATTGAAATTCATTAATGTGAAATAAAAAAAACAAAGGCAAAAATGGCTATAAAAATGCAATGAAATTCGACTAGTGACAAGCCCTTAACTCTTTGAATGACAATGTGCATTCCAGCAAAAATTGGTCATTGCGTCACTCATTAAAAAATCAAGCTTGAGCTTAAGTTTAGGTCACATATTTCTTATAAAATTTCATTGGATAACAGTTGGGTGTACTAGTAGATAAACCAGGCGCACACAGATTTCAACAAGAAGCAACTCACTACAATTGTTCTTGATTTTGTCTCTGAGATTTCGGATTTTAATGGGCTTGTCTATGATGGCGACTTATGCTTTCAAGATGGGTTTTTTCTGCACTGATACCTATATGGATTAATGAATTCGAACGAAATTATGGAACAATAGAGTGGGTGTCCTCTACAAGTTCTTGGTTCCTCGGTATCAAGTAAGACAATTAAACGATTCTAAAGATCGCCTACAATAGCAAGTGTCGTCAAAAATCTGTGGGTTGCTTCGTTAATTCCTGTACAATTCGATCGATCCATATCAACATTTTTCAACATTTTAAATTTTTGGGTTAAATTCTAAATAGTTGAAAATGAAACTCAAAATCGGAAACATATTTAGCTGCTCTAGTTGCACAGATTTGTCATAACTTTTAAGACTGCTACAAAATGCTCGTAAAATATTCGAGCGAAAATTGTGTCAATGCAAGCATAGAACTATTTCGAGTATTTCATAAATTTATTCGGCTCGCAGAGCACAAAACTACACACATTTTCACACTAAATGCAAATTATCAATTAACGAATTACTGCAGCAGTAAAAATATGCATAAGGAAAATGAAAACTTTGCTACGCCAACATTTCTGCATATAAATTCATTTGAAACAGGCTACTAAAAATGGCGAAGGAATAAGTAAAAAAAAAAGGATATAAAAAATGTTATACGCTTAAATGGCGCGGGGAGAAGCAAACAAAAATTCAAATGAAAATGAATGGAAAATACACCCTCGAGTGTTGTAGAAATAATTTTCACAAATGTCAACAGAAAGTTGCAAAGCAATTTGGCAGGTGTCGCTGTTGTGCTGCCACATGTAAATGAGTAACTGAAATTGTATCTATGTGTTAGAGTGTAAAAACGTATATGTATATGTGTGTGTGTGTGTGTAAGTGGGCCGCTTGTGAAACAGTTAAAGCCGTTGGCGCCAAGCCAAGCAGGTGTACCGGGCAAGTAGAGCTGAGTGGGTAATGTGGCAATCGTCAGCAAGCGTGGCAATGGGCAGCAAGTAAGCGTTGCTTTGAGCTTATTTTGCAAATGCTGCATGCATGGCATGGGAAAGGTTGGGATGCGTTGTACTACAGATGAGTTTATGTGCGATTCAAAGTTTTCAAGGATACTTCTTTTGACTGCTCTGGCGTAAATGAATTGAAATGTTTTATGCCCATTTTTTGTTGTAATTTTTTTCTCCTATTTTTGCCACTTTTTTTTTTTATAAGCAAAGGTTTCAAATGCGCAATAGCAACCTTGAGGCGCTGTTTTTGAAATATGCGCATTACAAACTTCAATTAGAATTATTTGAACACCACTTTTCCAATTCCAATTCCTGTTTTTTTTTTTTAGACTAGTTCGATGTATTCGTGCCATGCTGTTGTGAGAGCGAGAGTTTTTCAAATACGATTTCAAATGCAGGCTAAAGAAATTTTATTTGAAAGTGTTTTAAACTAATTTCGTTTTTGGTTGTTTTTGTGTTGTTGTTCTTTTTATGGCTTTTATTGTTTTTTGGCGCATTTTCACTGCAACAAGAGCGTTGTTAAAAGCCTCTTTTCTATGCTTGTGGTTATTGCTTCTTTTCTGTTTTTTCTACTTTTCATTTTGTTCGACTTTTCACATTTTGTCGGCATTTTCAACAACACCAACAGAGCAAAAGTAGAAGAAGCAGACAATAAAAAATTCATACACAAAATTGCAGTAAAATCAAGCGGCAATGGCAGCGGCAACCGGACGCTTCGCTTGAACGCATCGCTGCCTCTGGACAGCAGCAGACCAGACCAACATGACAAGCGCAACAGTGCAGGCAGCGGTGTTTGCGTGGGCATGACAGGAGCGGGCGTAACTGCGTCATAGTTTCGCTAGATTTTTCGCTTTTTTATTGTTTCTTTTTTTTTTCATTTTATTTTTTTTTCATATACTCCAACGCTTACTGCCTGTTTTTTTGTTGGTATTTTCATTATTTCGCTTTTCCTTCCTTACACAGTTGGCTTTTTTCGAAAGCGTTTTTATCTTTCTCACGATAAATAATTAAAAAAATGCACCAAAACTGCAGTCGAACTGGGTCATGCTGCAACTCCTTTAGTTTCCCCATTCTTATTCAGCTTTAAAGGTCAACGCGTGGACTTTTATCATTTTAGCTCAACGCCCCTAACAACAAAACAACAACGCAGGCGGCGGTTTAACGCAGCCTCTGCTCCATAATTTAATCACTGCATCGCAGGCAGCTAATTTTGCAGCTGTGCAGCAGCTCTCATCTTAATGCCACATAGCAGCGTCATTTGTCATTATGAGCATTAATGCGATTATAATTCAATTTAGTGCATTGTCATTACAGCTGCCTATCCGCCCCACTCGGTTCTCGGCAATTCACCAATACGTGGAATTTATAATGCAATCGAGACTCACGACATCGATTTCAGCGTTCGAACACACACGCCCACTCCAAATAGCACTCTGATGGCAGATAATGCCGCACAAATTCGATTAGTTTTCCCCATTTTACTCGTGGTTCATAAAGCGAAGTCAGCGTTTGAGTATTTTCGCTTCTTACTCGTTCTCAACTAAAGTGCGAGGTTCTTTTTTGAAGTTACTGATAAATGGGGGTAGACAACATCTTTTGTTTTTCTTCAAGATTCTTCAACACACCTGAAAAGCTTTCGAGGGGACAGACCTTATCAGTTAAGTAAATTGGTGCATGAATCATAGCACAGTTAAGCAAAGGGTCTTTGTGTTCTAATACCGAATAGGCTGAGCATTTATCTTACAAAGAATAAGTTGGATACCGAAACTGTTAGGCAATTACCCAGAATTGACACGTCAATTGACATATTTTTACATCGAAATCGGTTCAATGGTTTAAGCAAAAAATATAACACAGCTTATATAGATTGAGAGCTTTTTTTGTTTCTAAGCCACTCATTTATATATCAATACATATATAAAAGTATCAAAGTATAAGAAAGGTGTATGTAAGGTGTCTATGTATAACATCAGTTATGAACGTAATGTGGTAAAATTCGCGAGTCTCTTTGTTGTGCAAAAAAAAAGAGGCTCTCAACCTCAACTATTGAGTTATGCTCAGATGGTAGCCGACTTTCCGTTACAAATGCAGCTTATCTGTCGAGTAGAAAGAACTTTAACATATATACTCCGGATTTCCATTAGTGCCCTGCAGAAACTTCTTACTCTTGTGCAATTGATCTCTTCTATATGTATAACAAAGTGAAAAAGGTGTAAGTCCTCCAATTAAATAGCAGCACTTGCTCAGAGCTAAGACAAAAAGAGCTATGTTAGTTCCTATACTCTGTAAATTCTAATGATTCTTGTAGAATTTGTTTCACATTGTAATTTGGCTTGAGATCATGTTCTAAAAATACTTCCTTATCGTTCTACTTCTCTGTCATACTAGCGTGTACAAAATTGGCTCTCTCCGAACTAAACACATAAGACAGTCAATTGATCAATCAATCAATCTTACTTACAGATCAGTATCTAAAGATTTATGAATCTTTCGTTTTCTTCAGAGCCAAGCTACGGTTCAAAACGTTTTTGTTGGTAGATACCTCAAATTTGCCAACAAACTTTCGTTAAAGTGATTACATCATGTTTCAGGTTTCCTCTAAGCTCCCAATTTCTTATGGTTCTTAAGCTCTTTCTACTCCATAAAACATATGATTATTTTTTTATTTTATTTTTTGGATTATTTTGTAATGTACTGTAAGCATTTCTTTTGTCATTAAAACTAAGACTTTGCTTTCATTAAAATATTAAGTGACCCTCGTTATTTCCTGGCACTATAAATCTCAATCATAAGCCCACTCATTCAAACAGTCACTATGCCCCCAACCCTATCCGCATCCCACTCCGATAATGCAATCATTGCAATCTCTTTTTTTCAAATGCCACTTCTTCACGGCATCGTTTTGTGCAGTGAAAAACTCTTGCGATTTGGCCACGTTTAAAGTCGAGTTTAACGCGCGGGTTTGCAGACTTTCCAGTTTTAAAATTGGCTATATAAATTGAGCATGCTCAACCAAAGATTTTTATTTTATTTTTTTATTTCTTTGCTTTAGGTGAGCAAATCGGTTTTATATTCGTTATTTGTGTAGACGAACCAGTGAGTTCGCAATAGTCGAGGTAAATCATGGCCAGATTGAAAGCAGTTGAGTTAGTTCATGTTTGCCAGCAATCAGTTAGAGATAAAAATAGTAGTAATAAGAAAAAGAAGAAACCGAAACTATACTGAGTCAGGTAAGCGGGCGTTCGAGTCGGTACAAGCAGTCAAGTCAGGCACTTCCGTTGCACGTTAAATGGTCTGTAAAAAAGTAACGTTGCAGATACTAAAACAGGAAGCCATCGAATTTTCATTCATTTACGCTACACACTCATGATTGCTGAATCCGTACGCAGTGAAATTGCTTTAACAAAGGGTGGTGACGCAGACGAAAACGACTAAAGCGAATGTCGGTGTGCCTTGGCCTGTCAGTGTCAGTTAATTGAAACGCTGCAGTACTAATAAGAAGTTACGCACTAATAATGACACGGTCTAATTATGTCTGGAAAGAGTATAAAAGTCGTTGTATGGCACAACATAAACTGAGTGTGTTCAAGGCAGGCCAAGCGGCACCATTTGACTGTAGAGATTCAAACGAATGCACTCGTAGATTGTAGAAATTTGTGAAAGAAAGTTCTTGTCAAAAATTTCATTTCAAAATTTTATGTAGATTTAGATTGGAGCTGCGTGAAGAAGATTAACAAATCCTCCCCTTTTTGCGTTGGCGCACTTAGACCAGCAGAACTTTTTGAAATACCACATGGAAAGCTAAATTAGTCGTTTTTCACGAATTCATCACAATTTAAAATATACGCACAACTATTAATATTATCGTAGGAATATACTTTGACTAGATTTTATTAACAATATGAACATTTATGTATAACGTAGAGTAGACTTCTATCAATCTTTATGTCGGAGAGAAAGAAACGGGTAATCGAAATTCACTGGCTCTTCATTGATTTCGAAAGAACTTTTAATACCTGAAAATTACAAAGTACGTTATCCGAAGTGTTCCCTGGTACATTCTGTACAATTTAGAGATCCAAACAATGTATTTCTGTATATGTGATTCAACTGTTTGAAGCCACCTAAGGTAGTCTATCTTTAAATGCTAGACGTACGTGAGTGAAAGAATATATAGCAAAAAAATAAACTTACCTGCAGATCCCTAGAGACTTATTACCCAAATGATGTTTTTATCTCTTCTACAACATTCTAAGAGTTTCAATAATAGTTTTCAAAAGGGCACCTACTCTCATTCCAGTTGCCACAGCTCCTTGTCATCCGTTCTACAAAGCGACACACCGCGTTCCAGTGCCTCAAGCTAACCAGCATAAGGCCGACTAAGCTATCTGATTTTTCCTACAATAAATTCACGTTCAACTCTACGCCTCGGGCATGTGCTCTGGGGGTGAAGAGTTGTGGTGAAACCTCTGATGATAGCTCTTGAAGCAGCCATAGCCACTTAGAAGCTGTGTTAGCTAGAAATTGATGCTGCTATTTTTACTATCTATCCATACTCTCAGATACGGAGTTAATCGCTATACTCAGCGATCTTAACTGTAACCCATTTTAGAGGGTACACATTGAAGAAGGATTCTCGTCGGCAGCTCATTACAAAGCCACTCACGCGTTACGTAGGTATTTCTTTGGTTTCTTTTAACTGCTTCCTCTAGGAAAATAAAATAAGAAAATCTTTCACCATGAACTCTCAACGCATTATATGAACAGCCTCTTGCTAGATATGTGCAGGATACATAATAATCCCTTCATTCTGAGCCTTTGTAAATGGAAGTTCTCTGTCGAGCATAACAAGCTCTTCTAGAAATTTTGTTGGAATCACTTTAAAGGAAGTTTTGAAATCATAACAAGTGGAGTGGGAAAATTCTGTGTGTATCTCTAAACCAAACCTGAGCAGTTTACTAAAGGAATACAGTCAAAGCCGCAGACAAACTCATTGAATAATTGAGGCACGCTTGAGTAAAAATATTAAAGAAAGAATAATAAAAAACAAAACAACATCAAAAATAAAACACTGCTAAGTAACTATCATAATGAGCTAAAATAAAGAAGCTGTCGAGAGAATTGATCTTGACATAGTTCTCACATGTGAGCTCAGACATGCATGTGAAAAAAGATTAAGACAAAAAAAATGTAAAATCGCATATGAACTCAATGTACACGCACAGATACAGTAATACAAAGATACACACAGAAGTTGCACTGTTATTAGTTTCATTCTGTGTAAGTGGCAAAGAGCAAACAGATTTTCAAGTGAAACGCCGCTGGATATTTACATGGAAATGTCTTAGTTAAAGAATGAACCAGCAATGCAGTCAGAGAGTTGCTCGCAACACACACACACACACACACACACACAGAGAGAGGCAGCCAGACACACAGTCAGCTGGACAGACAGTCAAAAGCGAGGTGCACCATAGACGAGAAATGCATTAAAATGTGGAAAATTGCAAACGATGTCATTTTTAAGTGCTGCAGGGCAAGTACAGGTGGACGTTGCCTTGGCAGAATGCGGTAGCGACCGTGCAACATTTGAAGAGTGGCATAGCAGAAGAAGGAAGAAGAATGACAAAAGAAGCAGAAAATGGACTCAATGTCAAAGCGCGCTGTTGAGGTAGTACAAGTAGCTGCAGTAGCAACAACAGCAGCAACAGCTGAAGCATGTAAAGTATCTGCAAAGTGTCAGCAAAGCACTCTTAAACATAACATAGGCAGCCATGTACAGATAGATAGATGGTGCTGTAACACTATGCAGGCAGCTCAGTTAGGTATGCACATTCGCATAGAGCACAAGCTACCAGACAGCCAGGTTATAATTAAACGCTTCACGCTTTGCTGCTGGCTTGTGCTTGTTGCTGTTGTTGTTGCTTATGTAGCTTTATTCAAATGTGAATTTAGGTTTAATTTTGCCGCCAGCATTCAAATTGTGTGCGCGCACAAACACACATATACACACACAAACACACACACACACACATAGATGCGTACATATATAGAGAAGTCTAACTGTAGCTTTGTAATGTAAATTCAAATTGCTGACTTGCATGATGATTGCGGCGATTGTGCTGCCGATCGTTACTTTAACAATCTGCAGCCGCTTGTATTTCGAAAGGCAAATGACAAATTTAGGTTAACTACAGCGCATTAAATTCGAAAACCAATTTCTTAACTGGCAAAAGGTGAAGTAGAAAACAAAAATCTTTTCGTGTAAGAGTATCTTGTGTTTTGATAACCACCCCCACAGCTTAAAGTTCTTGATATGCGAGCATCGCTTTGAAAAATTAAACTGTTACTGCCACATTTGTCGAACAGAAGATAAATGTCGCCGTTTGTGCTTTTCTGTCATTAATTTTAGTTAGAGCACAACTACAAAAACCAAAACAAACAACAAAAGCACAAAGTGAAATTGAAGCAGCAGCAAAAGAAGCAAGGCAAAACTACATACAAAGCGCTAAATTTGCAAAGTTAAGCAAACACAGCGTGACAGACAAAAGCAAAACGAGAGACAAAGCATGCAAATACAACAACAAAGCCAAGAACAACAAAAAGTACCAAGACACCACACCACGCTGAACATCTATTTTTTTTACAGAAGCCGTTGAAACTTTAGAAGTGAGAAGAGTTTGAAGTGGCTTGGAGCGGCAGAGTAGTATCATCCAAAAAGTCGCCTTAGTGACATCATTTTACTTTTTGTGCTTTTCATACTCTTGAAGCTGTGAACGGCATTATAAGTTTGTCATGAAGTTTGCAACAGTTCAGTTCTAGTTGAACCAGTTTTCGGCAGTTGTTAAACTCGAGCAATCTACTTTTTACCATAAGCTATGGATTTGTCTCGATATACCATCATTGGCAGATGTAGCCCCAATAAGAATCCATGGCACAGAAATACACATATTAAAGTGTTAAGTTGAAATTTGAAGCTGTTTTCAGGGCTGGATTCTACTGCTTATGCAAACCCCATAAGTTAAGTTTTTATCTAAAAATTTTTAAATAAAAATTCTTTGGTTTCTATTGCATCGAGCTGAAATTTGGGTAGACTTTAGTTCAGGATTATAAACTATGAAAAATGTAAGATTCTGATATAGTCTTCAAAGAAATCAATGGACAAAATGAACACAATTTTATTTCAAGTAAGAACAGATGAATATAGAAATGAAATAAAGAAAAGCAAAATGCAAGAATTTTACTTAAACTTATGGTTCTACACAAGTCCACCTAAGCAAACCATTTTCGGTGTGATCTTAAATATGACGCTCAATTATTAGAGCGTTCACATTTATTTCTCTAATAGGGACAGTAATTCGAAGTGGTTTAATTTATCAGGACGAGCACAGTATTCAGAGGGCCCAAACTCATCAAATATGAAAACCAAAAGATATACAAAGATATATATACAAATTCATAAATGTGAATAATTTTGGAAGACTTCGTTATGTTCCATTACGTAGAGACAATAAAATAAAATAAATTCAAATGCTTCAAAGAGTCTAATGGTTTGCTGGGCATGCTTCGAATTGCTAGTTCTTCTAATATGAAAAGTATTAGCGCGTCGACATAGCCGACGGCATAGCGTTTTCTCCTATTCTCCCTCTGTCCCCTTTTTTGTTTGTTGTTGCTAAAAGTTGGTCGCTCGCACGTCGTACTTGGCACACTTTACAGGAGACCAACCAACCCAAGAGCACACTGATATACACACAGGCATATACACAGGCCATATAGAAGAAGGTTGCTGTCATATATGGTCCCTAACGCGTATTCTCTTTACCATAGAGTGCGATGCAACTAGCCTAACTTGCATAGCTGAGAGGACAGACAGCCATCATCATCATCAGTCATAGTCGTCTTCGTTGTTGAGTCTGCTTTTGAGAAATTAGTTTTGCACTAAAACAAAGTGGCGCAGTCAAAGTGAAAATAAGTTTCAAGTTTTCTTAGTTTTCTTAGTGCCAATGACAGCTGCAACAACAAAAACAATACAACTACATATAAGAAGAACAACAACTTCTCTAATGTCAAATGACCTTGCAGAACGTCTTACATTTTGTGCCTTGTAGTCTCGTAATACACAAAGCGAAGGGGAACTTTGAGGTAGATAACTTTGAATTTATATAAACATTCAAGATTCTGGCTGTGCTGGACCTTACAAATCCTTGTTCATTTCTTTGTTTCGTCAGAGTCTACCGAAGTTTATTAATTAATTAATTTATTTTTTAATTAATTATTTATTTTATAATTATTTATTTATCTTTTAATTGTTTAACTTCTTGAGAGAGAGTTCAATAAACTAGCCATTGATTCATGGCAAACCGCAAAGCACTTATTATCATTTTTTTCTTATCAATTCTCTGTAAAATCACTTTTCTATATTCGTGAATCACCTATATGCCAAAAATGATTATAATAACATTATCGAATATCGATTGACAAAATTAAAAAAGAAATTTAAAAAAGAAAATATGTATCTATAAAATTCAATATTTTTAATTAATAATTTGATTTTCACATACATATTTTATTTTCGTTATTAAATTTGTTTCTGAGTAATCAATTGAATTGTATCTCATATTTTCTTTTGTGGTTTGTTTAGTTTATTTATTTATACTTCACGGCAAAAAATGTTCGTATTCGAGTATAGCACAATTATTTTTTTTTCTTCGAATTGTTATTTTTATATATTAAAATTGTTTATTTAATTGGGTTTGGCAGCTTCTTAGAAGCGTTTCGCATATCTGTGAGTCGCTTAGTGTCAAAACCGTGAAATGCCCAGAGAGCTGACGTTAACCTTCAAAAGATTGCAAAACATATATCAGCAGTTTTATGCGAAATAAATAGGAAATAAATAGGAAATTATATAATAGAAATACTATTTGATTTATATTATTTTCCTGTTGTTTTAGTTTGTTATTTATTTTATTATCAGCGTTTGAGCGTTTTGTTTTGATTTGCTTATACATTTTTTCCCAGACAAAATGTCAATGAAAAAATCTCTTATCGAAAGCAGGAAAAGGCGTAATTTGTTTGAATCTCTTTAAATGTAATGGAAGGGCATTTGTTTGTTTACATTGTTTTTAATCAAAAAAAAAAAATGTGTGAATATTTTGCATTCGTTCTTACAATAAGAACAAAGAAAAATCTTCGGCAGTTATATCTTGTGAAATGGCAAACTATTGAATCCTTTACACCACATTCTTCTTATAGGACTGTGAAAAGTCAGTGTACCTCTAGATGGTGTTGATACACATGCCAGTTTTTCATGCTTTTGGCAATTTAGTGTTCTAAGACATTTCGCTGACTTTAGTTACTTCAGTGTTTTCAGTGATTTAAGTGCATTCAGTGGTTTAAACGTTTTTAGTGATTTTAGCGTTATCAGTGATTTCAGTGTTTTAAGGGATCAGAAACTGCCATCGCGATTTCAAAAACGCAATCACTGATAAGTAAATATTATGTGGCATAAAATGTGACCTTTTATGAAGGAGACAAAGTACATTATGATAAATAATACATTTCTTATTTTATTAAAATTTTCGAGTAGCTTGTGATTACGCTAAAAACACTCCAAATGCTTGAAGGACTTGTCGCAAATTGGTTTGAGTTACAAATCTTCTTAAAAAATTGAGGGCTGTAGCGCTAATGATGGGATTACTATCCTGCTACTTTCGCTAGATTGTCTTAAGACGGTATTTTTTTTTAAATCCTCCCTTATATTTGATTTGAAGTACCAATGCATTATAATAATAATAAAACGCACAAGCCAAATTAAATTCGCAAAGTTCAAGGCTAAACAAGGCAACACCAGCAAACAGAAATACAATGCGAAACAAAATCCAATTTGGCCTTGTAAAGCATAAAAAACAGCACAAAATATATTTTTTAAGCTCATTAAAACAATAATTGCTGAGCTTGGAATAAATACAATATGACAATAAATACTTGTAGTATAAAGTGGGACTGGTTTCATTGAGCAAAGCACTTCAGCTGAAAGGCATAAATAATGAAATAATCGATGAATGACCCAGTCCAAAGTGAGCCTCAAAGCTCAGAGCAATTGAAGTAGGGCAATGCCTGTAGAGCAAAGAAGGGCATATGGGAGAAGAAGCAATGATACGTGCCAACATGAGCAGCATTCATTGTCATAAAAGTGGCAACATATCCACGTCCCATCCAGCTGTGTCCTTTTTGCATGTGGCACTATCACTGGTAGCTGGCAACTGACATTTGGCAACAGGCCAAGTCGCATAGCAACAACAGCAACAGCAACAGCAACAAAATGCCGACAAAAGGAAGAATATAATTGAACAGAAGGACATGCAAAACAACAACAAAAAACAAAAAAAACGCTATAAAATAGAGGGTTGCCACACTTAGGATTAGAATATCTTGAAGATGTTTTCCATGCGGCAAAAGTCAGCTGTTTTGACTGCTTTTCGTTTGTCGGAATTATATAATTTGCGCCAAAATTTGCGAAAATAGATAAATTGCGAACTCTTTTGTACGCAAAGCTACGCTAATTGCTTCTCACCTTGGCAAGTCGAGTGACGCCGCATACCGAAGATAAACTGGAATCGTAATTTGGGCAAAGAGGTAGGCCGGAAGCATGTACGTACAGCAGAGCAGCTTGAGCACAGCGGAGATCGCAATATTTTGAATATTTTATAAAGTTCATTTACTGGATAAACGAGTCCGCAAACGAACGGAAATAGGCGGTGGGACTGAAAGGGAACAAGGCTTGGATCCAGCAACAAAATGAACAACAAAGCGGCGGCCGTCATTGAGAGCGCTTAGCACGAGCCTTAAAATGCGCACCAGCTGTGAGCTACAGCAGCAGCAACAAAAAAAACAGTAAAAATAAGAAAACGACAATTTTCAAATTTTGTTGTTGTTCCAAATTCGCCTGGTTGTTGTTATTTAGAGCCCGTGCAATGGACTACGTTCGAAAGTAGTAAAGACATGCAGCGGACACAACGAGTTGTTCGAAATACTTTCCGTTGACGAGAAGAGTAAGAGAAGGATGACTTTGAGCAATAAAGCCAATGTGAAATAAACTGTAACAAGACGACAATAAAACAAGGAAACAATAAAATGCAAAAGACTGCAGCAGCAGCAACGTGGAATCCTTTACTGGAGAACTTCCACTCGCCAATGTTTGCACTCAAACGGAAATCAACAAATTCCGTTGATGGCACATTGGAATTTCAGACAAAGCCAATACAATAAATGGGGTCAATATATGTGTATGGCGATGGCGCAAAGCGTCAATAGTACATATTGTCAATGTGAATGTGTTGCTCGGTGGTAAGGAAAATACTAACGGATTTCCTCAATTCATTTTCTTTCAATTTCAATTCAAAGACAAAGTATTTCTTATCTGAGCTAATACGACATATTTCTTCTAGAAGGACATTGCACAGCGTTAAACTAAAATCACATAAATCAATCTATAAGTTTCGTTCAATAAGTATGCCCAAATTATTTTGGGTATTATCACACATTATTTTTAAACACTTTTATTTAGCCGAGTCTGTTTTTTGTGTCTGAAATCTCGTAATCGAAATTTTGCCTACTTCCGGTTGACCGATTGATCTGAAATTTGATACACAAGTTAGGTTCTAATGAGAATACAATAGTTGGTTAACTTGGTCCTAATTTTAAAGTTATCTGCTTTTGGCTCCATATATATTTTCATCGTTTGGTTAAATTGTTAAAAATCTATAAAAAGTAGTATTTCGGCAAGCTCTTAAGGTAGGTAAAGTACTGCCGACGCAACATTAGTATAACGACTTAATTTGTTATTAAAATAAAAAAATCACAGGCTCCGTTTAGAAAGCCGCGTAGCTTCCAGTACTTTGAGATAAAATCGTTATATTAAACATTTTAAATTTCTGTTTTCATACACAAAGATCTTTGGAACTAGTGTACATCTGACCTCTTAAAGTTTGTTTCGTATTCAGGGTCAATTTTCTTGTACTGCAACGACTGCATGCAAATAAATAAGTAAATCAACAACCGAATTAACCTCAATAAAATGTTAGCCATATGCTCCGTCATGGTTTATAGCTTCAGCCACAATAACCAGCAAACCAACCGCAATTGGCTGAAAACCACAATAACAGCAGCAACAACAACAACAGCGATAATAATAACTGAAGCGAATAAGCCACCTGCTCGAAGTGCAATTATTCCCATCATACAGCCTAGAGCGAAAAATTAGCTTATAAGCAAATTGCATTCAACTTATTTGCATAAAAAAAAGCTATAAGTCTGGAGAAGAAAAAATAAGGGCATGACCCACCTAACTGTGAAAATACGAAAAGAAATCAATACTTTTATTAATCTGCGTATATGCAGCAATCAATGCGGTAATTAAAAGCCAAAATCTGTAAAATCCAATTTATATTCGAGAATCACGAGCATACCCCCAAACAATTACCAAATCCATGGTGTATTTGAATTACGCTCTAATTGAAATATGCCAACTGCTGCTTTGGCAAGAAACCGATTTGACCTCGGCTTTGTGTCGCGTGGCTCAAAGAGAGAAATTGTTGACTTTTAACGCTTAGTTTAGTCATCAAGTGGCGAAAGTAATTAAATGCAATTGACCAGAATTTCACAATGTGAGTGGCACTTCTTGCCAATTGGACACTTGACCTTCTTTTTCATAACTCCAAACTCACTATGATCGTTTACGCGTCGTGGATTATGAAATACAAGAATTAGAAGCGAGAAGCCAAAAGAAATCAAGGTTAAGTAAAGGTTAGTCAATTTTACTGGGTTACAAAGCGCTCACTGAAAGAAATTAATGGCGAGCAATATTCTGAATCAATACTAAGAATGATTAAAGGCATGCAAACAAAATGTGTACGTTCATTTGACTACTTCCGCAAATTATATCTAAAGACAAATCTGCAGTGTAAAAGAAAAATATTTCATCTTGTAGAAATAGTAAATAAATATATTTATTAAATTGAATGAATTAAGTTTTTTAAATTAAAATTTTCACTCACTTACTCTCTTCTTCCAAGAACATACCTTCTTTTAAATAGAATACATTAAAGATACTTATGTACTCGTGGCTACAACCACGGCGCTTTATAACCTGGTCTGGTCTGGTTTGTCGGAACCGAAGCTAATGTACTTATTTTTTTATAATATTTTTGGTTAACCATCTTTTTACAGTATTTATACCAGAGGTAGACTTTAACACCTTTAAAACTTAAAGAAAATAAGTGTCAGCATTTACACTCAGCCAGCAATCTTAGCAAACTTTAAGCAAGCTTTGCATGGTTAACTTTTTTCCATGTACCTTTAAGCATGACAATGTTTTTTGTAATTCTCATTATTACTATTAAATTTTTTGTTTTATTTATTCAATCTGAACACGCAAATCTGTAGTTGCCATAAATCCATTTGGTAGTTACATAACGCATGCTATAATGTGATTACATTTTATGTGCGCTCAAAAACACACGAGAAAGCTTTTTATTCTGGCGACGTACACATTAAGAAGTCAAAAAGGCAATTGGAGCCAATCAAAATAAAACAAGGCTGGATTTTAATCAATTTATATAAATAAAAATAAACAAATAAATACAAATATTTTAATGAGCGGCATTGCAAACTAAGTTAAAGTTCCTATGTGTATATTAGTGGCGCACGTGAGCCAAAGGCGGCGAGATAATTCCCTTAGATTATAGAATCGAATTAATTTAATATTCATTTGAAAGACAGGCATACAGTCTGTCCGTTAGACAGCCGTAAGGAACACGTACGAATAATTTTCGATGTTGACGGAAATCACGTTTTACGTCAAACAAACAATTCGAGTGGACTGAACAGAAGGGGTGATGTATGCAAAGTTACATTCTACATCATAAAGAAAAAGAAAAAAATTTTTGTTTTTAAAATTTTTTTTTAAATAATTTTAAAAAAAAAATTATTTAAAAAAAATTTAAAATAGGTATATAAAAAATAAAAAAAATTAAAAATAAAATAAAAGAAAGAAAATTTAAAAATATGTGTATAAAAAATAAAAATGAAAGAAATTAAAAAATTAAAAAAAAAAATAAAAATAAAATATAGTAAAAAAAAATTAAATAAAATAAAAGAAAGAAAAAATAAGAACAAATATAAAAATGTTGTTTTTATTAAAACGAAATAAGTAAGAAAGAAATGAAACAAAATTGTAAAATAAAAAAAATGTAAAATAAAATAAATCAAAATTAAGCAAAAGTGTGTACGTAGAATTAAAAAAAAAGAAAACAAAAAATGTATGAAATGTATGTATAAACGTAAACAAATAAATGAAAATGCTGGCAAAAAAGCGAAATGAAAATGAAAAAGTAAATTCAATAAATAACACTGTTGTCAAGTTTTGCGGCCCCTATGGAAACCGCAAGTTTTTCTCGATTTATGTTTCTCGTTTTCTTTGGTTTGGTACCGTCGACATACAATTGTACAGATACCAGATACAGCCAACAATAAAAAAGTTACAAAAATATTAACATACAAGTACAACCGTATTTCGACTGACGCCAGTTAACGGTTCAGAGTTTTACAGCAAAAACGAGATGAGGAGCCAAAAGCTAAGGGAAATAAAATAAAGTGGAAACAATGAAATGCGAAAAACCAGACCCAAAACGCTTAACTTGGCCAAGGCACTTACAACGTATTCTTCACGTGAGTGGCTAGCAACAACAACAATGAAAGCAAGAGCGCTACAGCGGAAACAAGCTACAACAGCAGCGTTAACCTCAACAGCAACAACAACGACATAAAAATCGCTTTGTCAATGTTTTATTTTGTGTCTTTTTTCGCTGTCTTGTGCCGACAGCATAATCGAAAGAAAGTGAAAGTTTTATCTAATTTTGTTGTCTTACATGCTTCTTTGGCTTTTCCACACGATTATTTGATATTTTTTTACTCTTTAACTCGCTCACTGGATCTTTATCTCTGATCAATTGATACTAGACAACTCATCAAATTACAAAATACTTGTCCTCTATGTTTAACGCTGTAGACTCAATATTAACAGATGACACTGCAAATATCAGCCACCCATGATGCCCTAAAAGATTCTAGTGAACTACGAGTAAGCGGCAAATTGCCACTCTTACGAATAGCGTACTGCCTTGGCAACTGGTATATGAAAATCAAATAAAAATTCAATAAAATAACAAAAGCAAGTATTTTAATCTCGTATATTGAAGCTATGTATTTTGCGGTATGGGTTGATTCTCTTCAGTGGAGATACGACATTTTTCGTTTCGTTATCAAGTGCAAGATCAAATAAAGCAGTGTGAGCAGTGTGTGAGTTAAACTCTTTTTTATTATTTTTCTTTAACAGACTTTCGACTTTGACTGTGACATACTTTTCAACGGCCAACTGATGAAGCAATATTAATTTTATAAAAATAGTCCGCGATATACTAATGCACCAAACTTCACAGGATTCCTCCAAATTTCATTAAAGTCGATCCAGCGGTTTCGGCGTCCATAACGAACAAACATACAGATAAACATACTTCCAATTTTATATATATAGATAGATATAGATAAAAGCAACTCTACGCCTATCATCCTTAACAACACAGTTCGCCGTTCGAAGAGTGTCTTACGATGTACCTTTCGTTATAGCAGGTTTTCTCTTAAACGATATAATGTATAGATGCACTTCATATATACATATATTGATAATAATAGCTACCTTGGCGTAGAATAGCACCATCATATAATCATGAGGTACAATATGTTTGTGAACTTGACAAGGCTAGCGTGAAAAAAGAGCAGATCAGAGAACTTAAGAAGTGATTCCCTGGCTAGAGCCATAGCTTGGAAGAAAATGCATGGAAAACTCATACTTTCTTTCAGTCCAGGGAGGTATTTGTGTTCCTACCTATTTAAATAGGATTAACCCTACCCACCTTGCTGATGTACCACAATATGTACACTCTGAGCCAGACTAGAGACTAGAGAAAACGCAGGGTTTATTTTGTTGGACTGTTAGAAACCTGCTACTGAGCAGTCAGAGCGAAAAAGGGGAAGTACATATTATGGTTCGAATCTCATCTTTACGAAAGTATACTTAGAAAGCTGTGGAAAGGTTGAGTATTTCAATGTGTACTTTGGCATTCATCTGTGCAGACTCTAACTTGCAACATTTGAATGTAAATGCTTAGCTAGCGGCAACTAACAATTCAATTGCCACATTTTAAGCCCAGGGTAGGTAGTAAACATCCATCCTCTTATGCAACAACGACAAAAGGCCAATGTGGACGTATCGTTTCCAACCTTATACATTTATAACAATGGCTCACGGGTGCAGGTCAAACGTAGGCATTCATCACAGAGACTAATCACTAGTGAGCTAGTATACTTCAAACAGAAAGCAAATGTTAAAACTCGCGCAGCATACTAATCCCCTAGCTCCAATATAACCTAGCACAGACATAGCTTCACATTGTGTTTCTAAAACCCCTTGTCTTATTTTTATGCACTCACTGCCTTACCATCATTTTCTAACGCTCGCTGGTTGTCAATCATCACGTATTTAGAGTTGTATCTGAGCACAAAGTAAACATAGAAAAACCAACATTTACATGCTAATCAACGAATGACACATTTCAGTTAAATGAAAAACGTCCAAATACAAAAAAAAAAAAAACGAAATTGTATCATAGCTAACACGAAGCCGACAAACTCAGAATTGTAAACTGCGCCCAAAGGCAACAGATACTTATCACATTTCTAACATTTATATTTGGTGTTGTTGGTGTTTTCGTTCATCACCCACCATACTACAACCATACTGCAAGTACTACACATCCGAATGTAAATTTACACTTCAGGCGCCAATGTTACTAAAACTAATGCCGAAAAAAAATATGCAAAAAAGCAAACAAAAACTCAACCACTCAACTCAACCACTCAACTTAACCAATTCACATAGGAATTTGCTTTAGTGTTTGTGTGTGTATCTATGTATCTGTGTGCGTGTGTGTGGGAAATGTCACAAGTGTATGCACATGGTATTCACTAACTTATTTTGCGCTTTGGGTCAACAACTAATTAGCGCATGTTTGCCATCTGATGCGAGTCTTGTACTCTAGACGGAACGACAAACACACCGAAACTCGCTCAGTTCGAGTTGTCATCGTCGTCGTCGTCATCGCCATAAAACTAAACACTCACAGTATACACACATCTGCGATTGCTGCACATTAGATGTGATTAGCAACAAGGTTGCATATAGAACTGCAACTAATTAGTTGCAGATACTTTACTTACTATGCACAGTTTAAGAACATAAAACCGTTGTAAGTTTTTGAATGGCAGCTTGGGGAAATGACATTCATAGAACACAACTCACTTGTGTACATTAATACCGAATATATAAAATAGTATGTATTCAGATAGGAAAATAAAAGAAAGCATTCTTAAAACAGAATATTCCCTTAGCCTATTCTGAAAGCTCTGGGATAATTTTATTTATTTTTTTATTTTTATTTTTGTACACAAAACCATAAAAAAACGAGAACATCTGCTTTGCATTTTGGCATTTGCATTTCAGGTTAATTGTGTGTAACCAAATGGAAAGTAAATCCGCAACGGTGAAGATACTCGTAGAATTTAAAATTCTTGTGCAAGGCACTTTCTGTTAAATACAATTAAACTTTTGTGTAACTACGTTTTATTGAATAATAAGAAAAGGAAAAGAAAGTAACAGTTTAGTTAAAGAAAAACATGAATCAACTCATATTATATCTGAAAAAAGCTTCGAGTGCTGTCATCTATTTTTTAGGTGAAATTGCAAGTACGCGGAGAAACCGTGGCCGACACAATTGATCTAAGAACTTGTTTGTAAAAACACAAGGAACAATTGAGAAAAAAAAAAACATCACAATAGGGAAGAAACTTATTCATTTGCTCAGTTTAGTGATCTACTCTTTTGTTCACTCACTCACGATCAACCCAACACTAATACATTAGTGATGGCAAAGAGCGCGCTAACACACAAAATTGAGCTCTG
The DNA here is from genome assembly GCA_035041755.1 of Cacoxenus indagator. Taxonomy (NCBI): domain Eukaryota; kingdom Metazoa; phylum Arthropoda; class Insecta; order Diptera; family Drosophilidae; genus Cacoxenus; species Cacoxenus indagator. The sequence continues at coordinate 951,686 of JAWNKX010000884.1, forward strand.
TGTTGTTATCGTTGTTGTAACGCGGTTATCTTTAACGTATTTTCTAACTTAAACGACTGGTCCGATTTTGTGCACATCTGGCGAAGAATACCTTTCAATTGGTATTTTTGTTTTATCAACATCGGTGCAGTGGTATAAGCAGGAAATGTAACACACAAATGTGTTCACGTTTATTTATTGAGACAAATTCGAATATCAAGTTCATTCACCCAAACATGCATCACAAAAAAAATTTAGTTTATATTCGCAAAATTATAATATTTTCTGAACTGCCCACGATGCCATTTAAACTACTATTCAACGTTGGTGATATTTTCTGTATTAGCAACGCAGAGCTCTAAATCGCCGGTGAATAAATAAAAACGAATAAACCGGACTATGTTGTCGCGGTAAAATGACAAGCGTTTGGTCAATTTACACTTGAAATAAACAACGGGAATTAATATTGGAGAGCATTGGCTATGCGGCAATACATTCAAGGTTCGAATTACAATGTTTCTAAGTTGTTTTTCCCTATGACATTAGCAAGAAATTAATTACATCATTCAAAAAAAAAAAAAAATACAGAACCTACTAGTTAAATTACGTAGTAGAGTTCTCAGTATTGACTGATTATCGTAAAAAAGAGAACAAATTTATTGTCTAAAATTTCTACCCAATGGGAGACTCAGACTTTTGATTAAGTCTTCCAAGCAAATAAGTTTTTATTACGTTGAATTTTTGACAGCAAAAAAAGCTTAGCTAATCAAAAATTTATATGCATTGAGAAACCGGATATTGCGCAATTAAGAAGCTTGCCATAACGCAGCCACGTAATTAATACAACTGGCTGTTAAAGTGGGGAAACTCCAATTTCTAAATGCACAATGATTTGTGCCACCTAAAATTACATTAAAAATCAATTATTGAAAATACGAGTATAGCTAGAAATACTTTATGAGACAGGCAATTTAGCACGTCAATTCAGACAGCGCAGCGAGGGTCGCCGATTGACACAAAAAAGTGCAATGAGCATACAAACACAAGCTGAGCTTAACTGAATAAAAAACAATTAGGAAACACACAAAAAAAATTTAAAAAAAAATAAAATAAAATAAAATAAAAAATACAACACATTTTTAAACTTTAACAAAAGCTGCAACAATTGGAGTGTAGTGTTCGAGCGCATTGCTGGAAACCGGACTGAGTCGAGCGCCCAAAACCGCCACCGTCGTCAACGTCAGCAACAACGTTTTAAACTACAGACGAGCTTGGGAGACGTTTCAAATACTCGTGCTAGGCACAAAACGATACCGTGGTGAATGGAAAAACTAACAACAAAACAGCAATGAAAAAAATTAAATTAAAGTTTTGCGTAAAAAAAAAAATTGCCAGATACTCACACATCTAAATACATACACCAAGAGATACGAGCCAAGCAAATGCTGATATACAATACAAGTACATTTAGTCATTTCATGCGAAAAACTTGTTTTTTGTTTGTTATTAATTTTGTGCGGCCAATGTGAGATGCGAAATAAGGTAAGGAATATTACGTACACAGAGGGAGAGACAAAGATATAGGCAGAGACGCGAAAGTCAAAACAAAAGTAAAACTTGTTGAATACATACGACTACATACATAGATACAACGAAATGTATTCACAATAAATACGCTTTGTATCTATTAGACAATACCTCTATAGATGCGTAAACGTGAGTGCTTGCGTTTATTATGATGTTGACTCAACCAAGGAAACTCGCGAAACAACAGCAATAGCAGCAATAGCAAGCAAGCAAATGTTGTAGCAAGAACAGCTAGCTAAATGATAGACACAAAATACAAAAGATACAAAAGTATCTAAGTTTGCGGTGAATATAATGTAAATGTAAATGTGCAAGAATTGTTTTTTTTTTGTTTTGGTTTGCTTAGATTTGCTTTATATTTATTTGCGCATGTTTTGTGGTATATTTAAGGAAAAAAATATTCAGATATAAATCAAATGAATCATGCAAAATACAGCAACAGCACAAGCAAGAATCTAAAGTGTTATTTTTAATGACTGAACGTAAGAAAAATATATAAAAATAAACTTAATGAAATTCACAACTTATGCAAATTCGATCCAAATGCGCAAGGCAGCCTTTGTTTTCTGTTTTGTTTTTGAAAAGTGCGCACATTTTCATGCTCTTCATGAAATGCATGAAATTATAATTTCTTCATGATGTTCGTAACACAATAAAAGAGAAATCGGAGAACCCACAATAAAATAAACATATGCATGTATGTATATGTGACGTGACAATTTCATTTTGATAGTATGTCCATCTGTTAATCTCAAACTAAAATTTTAACGCTGAGAACCGGTCTGATGTGACGAGTTAGATGGGTGATCGCCGTTATAAAAACGTTAGTTATAATATTGATATTGTTGCAATAAATTTTTATATTAAAAACTGAAAATCTGGCAGTTCTTATTTCAAGCACAGCGTTTTTATCGAAGTCAAGTTTCGCAATTTTGTCAGCATAGACAGACAGAAGATATCCTACTATACTGGTACTAAATCGTAGAGATTACATGCAAGAGTTTGGTAAAATTTTAAGTCCTTAGAGCGTGAAGATTATTACGATTTCGACGAGTGAAAGTTCACGAGTTGATCTTATCTTGCCAATTTACCTGCCAATATGTAAGTTCTTTCAATTTTGAGCTATCCAGCTGAAAATTTGCACGATATTATTAGACCAAACATTGTAACACTCACACAGAATAATAAAACATCATCATGCTGGCATGCAATCAACACTATCATCGGCACGCGTACGAATGCATACGAAGTTGCTGGGATCGCTCCCCACATACGCTTAAATCATTTGCCTGCCTGAATATGTGTAGCCTAGTTGAAGTGGACGTCCAATCCCCACAGTGGGCGGAAAAAAAAGACACACGTTTCACATCAGAAGGTTGTGAGTGTTAAGCTCAAGCAAATATTGTTTTTTTTCCAATAAGTTGTGCATTTGCCATAAATGGGCGGCTCCGATTACTTAGCAAGGACCGCATATACCATTAACTCATTCACTCATTCACATGAGTTTATTATAATTTAATTATAATTAGTATTTAAATGGACAGCGTTTTTAATCTGAAATTTTGACAGATCATAGGTCCTAAGCACAAACTGTACAATTTTGAAGATCGGAGCATTACCAGATCGTGTAGCCCTCATCTGAAGAAGTATGAACTCTTGAATTATCCACTCATATACATACATAGCGTACATACAAAACAATGGACATTTATAGACGGAAGTTTATTACAGCGTATGTACAACCGAAGCAAACATTCTTTCACGTGTTGTTTTTATAAAGCAGAGCAATTTTTTTATTAACTTTTTATTCAGTTTAGCGACTTATAAATAATAAAGCAAATAACACCACGCGGATAATTCCTATTTGACACACATTTATGTGGCCGGTACGACAAAGTATAGTTCGGTTTGAATAGGGTCAGCCCTTCTGGGTGTGCTGTGGTAGCAGCAACCATGCGACATGAGTTGACCTAATTCCCGTAATTGTGTACAATTCATAGTAAAAAAGCTAGAGATGGTGGCGAAGGTGAACGAGTAGAATTTTACATAAATATTTCATAATGAACAAATTAAAGCAGCTTTCGGAAAATAGCAGTGCGAACACAAACACACACACACACACACAAGCAAATATTCGTATACACATGGAAAGAATAGCGCAAAAGTAGTTATAAATTAAAAACAATAATAGCAACAGCAGCCAGCAGCCAGCAGCAACAAAAACAAATTACAAAAACAATAACAAAACTAAGAAGAACAGTGAAAGAGCAGTGCTCTCTAGCGCCACAAGAGTCCAGTACAACCGGCGACTGTTAGCTGAATTTTATGTGCTCAAGCACAGATACTTTTTTTGCGATGCTCAACTTTAATGGGTTAAACGCACTTAGCTAATGCATTTGAACTCGTTTGTGCTGTTATTATTATTATTGTTATTGTTGTAGCATTTTTCAGCTTATGACTTAAGCGAAAAAATATAATAATAAAAATAATGGGCACAGGGCATAGAGAACAGTGGAGAAAAGTGTAATAAATAATTTACCACTGCGTTGCTGTTAGTGAGAGACCCAGTGGAGTTGGCCCAAAAAACTGTGATTTACTTTCAGTAGCTATATATGTATAGCTGGGTGTGTGTGAGTAATTGTTTTTCGTATGAAAAGTGTTCGCCAACATCAACAACAAATAAATATTTATGATGTGCTACACGACAACAACAGCAACAGTAACAGTAACAACAAAGAAAACAATAATTATTATGGAAATAAATATATTTTGTTGTTGCTGTTGTTGTTGCGTATATGTTTCATATGAAAATTTTGCTTTTGCTGACAATGCTCTCTCCAACCACGCACCCAACATTTTGCACTCAAATGGACACTCATCATCACTTCACGCTGGGACGCGGCATAAGTAAATGACACAAAAGAATGTTGCTGACAGCACAATCTTTAAGCAACAAAAATCTGCTGCTGAAATATTTGTCCAACTGCTGTTTGTCAGCTATAGACTTATAAATATAGACTTGTCTATAAATTATGTGAAAAACTTCATCGAAGTTCAATTTATATATGTCCTCGCAGGAACAACAAATCACTTCGTTATATGGAAAGTTCGTTATACCAAAATGGTGGGTGTGTAGTCGTTACACCTGCACACTTGAAATAAATTCGTAATAGGAAGAGCTTCATTATATAGAGGTCCCTTATAGGGAAGTTCGAGTGTATATGGCAAAAATATTGGCTTAAAATATGAAAGAAGGAACAAACTTAGCCATACACGCTAAAATGTCGAAAATTTATATCGCACTTGTCTTTCTGAATCAATTTAGCTATTTGGCCGCAAAGGTTATTGAACACATGATTGCCTTATATCTAGCACAAAGAATCAGTCTAGTAACACTACACATAGAGTCGTGCACTTTCTCAATAACACAATAGATTTAGATGACTAATACGTTTCTGCCTGGGACTCTCTACCCCCACTCTACTCATCGTAGTCTTAATCTGCATATTCAAATGTATACATAGCTGTTTGTAATTTTCGATTCACTAGTTCAAAAATAAAAGCAATATAAATATGAGACACTAAAAGGGGATTGCGACACAAAAAGGTCTTCCAAACATCTGTACCTTCTCACAAATTTTTTGGTTGCATAGAAAACGAAAAATTATCCCAATATAGGGTAGAGCCCTTTTACAAGTAATAACTAATTCTTCGGGTTTTCAAAAGGTTCACTAAAGCTGGGTGGGTAAAAAACGCATTAATAAAAATAGTAAAATAATTTGCAAATCCAAAGAAAAATTAAGCAGCTTAATTTAGACGTAGTGTTGTAAAATATTTAGTTAGTTATGCTCTATGCCTGTTTGCCTGTCGTTCACTGTCGTCAGCATGACACCACTGGACTATGCGTAGAAGAAATCAATGATTCTCGTCTTGGTCGCCACCAACAGCGATTGTACGTAGAATGGTTAGATGTAGATAACAATTCTGAGACTCTGCGCCTTTAAATCATTTTTTATCATAACAGGCATAAATAAGTCAAGTCATTATCATACCAAATAAAAAAATTTTACTAATGTGCTTAACTTGTGTCTGCTTTACTTATATGGTATGATATATAGCTAGATAAGTCATAGTCACATGAATAGATTTATTAATGTTTTCTTAATTTTTCACATGTCGAACTGTAAAGTCTAAATGGATGAAATTGATGAGGTGAGAATTATGTATGTTACTAGCATATCACACCTATATTATCACCTATGTTAATTAAGTGTTAGACTAACCCGCCCTTCCAAATGAATATCGAATGAGTCGATTTAAAAATTTGCATAAAACAAACTTAAGGAAATCATACGAAAACATTTGCTTATTTCCTTTAAAAATTTTATATTTTAACATAACTCAAGCAGTGGCATTTTTCAATCGAAAAGTACGCGTAAATGGAGAAAAAAGCATAGCATATAAAAGCGTAATGTGAGGCGACAATGAACGAATACGCAATGATGAATAATAATGCAGGCGAGCTCATATAGCACAAACTTTCCGTCTGCCAGTCTGTGTGTCTGTCTGTCTGTCCATTCATCAGTAAACATGACTCTTGAGTGATTTAGTGAGTTGTAGTAAGGGCATTCAAAACAATTTTTTTTAAATTTTTTTTTTTTAGAAATGGAACCAAGCGAAAAATTCAATTACGAACGAGTGTAGTATGCACACATTTATGTATGTACAAACGTGCACTAGAGGGTAGACAAAGTTTTTATGTCGATGACGACGATGACGACGATGACGATGACGACGACGACGACGACGATGAGCGTTAACAAAAGCAGCCGTTGCATTGCCAAGAGAAAAAGTACAGATACAAAAGCTCGACAATTTCAAATCACAATTTACATTTCAAGCGTAAAGACAATAAATAAGAACAAAGTATTTGAAAATTAGTAACGCATGTCGAAAAACTATTAACACTGCACAAATACACACATTCTTAGGTGTATACAATTAAACATTTGAATAACTGACTGAAATAATTGGAAACAGGTTTATGCTTTAAGCGATTACATAATATTCAACGACTGGATTTAATGACTAAGTGACTAACTGACTGAAGAATCTGATGAGCGACGTTAGGTGCTAAATTAAAGCCAAGCATTTACGTCGTGACGTAGCACACAGCACACAGCAATAATGGGTAAGATAGTTTTACAATTATTCGAAAATATATAGAAAGTGGCCTAATTGAGTTGCAACCAACTCCAAACTGTTATAACTTTCGAAACGCTGGCTACACTGAGTCCATAATTCAACAGTCGCTATACATATTAGACCGGAAAGTCGCAAATGATCAATGTTAATACCCTCGGAAACCTCAATATAAACAAACATTTCGTTTCCAGTTATATCATTTTACAATAGCACTGGTAGTATTTCAGAATGGTGTAGTGGTTGGAAAAAAGTAAATAAATGCTAGAAGTGGTTCGAAAACTGTAGTTAGATATTTTCGATGGAGTGGCAGAAAAATGCTTGCTCAAGCTAAAGCTGTACAATTTCCAAACAGCATATCTTAAAAAAAATTAGACTCGTTAAGGAGAAAGATCTGTTGCCATTTCAAGAATATGTTCAATTGCTGAATATAGTCTTCTCTTATGTAAGAAGGATTCAGCCTTCTATTACATTGCCTTTTCGGCGCAATTTGCATCGTTTTTAATTTAGTATAAGTCTAATTTTTTTTCACGTCATTATGTTTTTTCTAATCAAACAAATGTGTTATGCAGTTTACTGCGATAAATGTTATAATTTAATTATGAAAAAAAAAAATAGTTATGTATAAAACTTTTAATTTGAGCAAGTCATACAAAAATTTGGATAAGCGTTCGGCAACCCAAGTCTGTTAACTTGGGTAATCGCAACGACTGATGCCTGCGCGCTATTGGTGTTTGTGGACAGTAGCACCAAGATATGACAAATGTGTACCTTGGAAGGTTTATAGAAAGTGGATAACCTAACATTTTGAAGAGAGAGAGATTGGACGTCACAGAATGATTATAACGTCCAATAAAACACGCACTAATCAAGAATGTGGTTGCAAGAAAGAGTCGTCTGTACTATATAATGGCCAGAATAAAATCCGCATGACTTCTACGTACGGTGCAAGAGCATTTTGCAGACCAGATTGTGGATGCGCTCAAGAAAACCATTCTTTTTCTTCTTCATAAATGTAGAAAGTTACCCCACATTCACCGTCTGTCGACCGACTTAGGGCCATAGCTTGCTCTAAATAATGCAGATGTTAAAAATATAAAATTAATTTTTCTCTTGTATTCGAATCAAACTAAATTTCAAATTGCAGCTTGTACAATACATGTACTATACATACGCCAAATGTATAATTTTATTTCACTTCAAAATACGAAAATTACACAAAATGACGAACTGATTGAATATAACGTTAAAACGCAACTGTTCAGGCAAAAAGCACAACCCTTTCATTATGAATATTGATTAGAACAGACGACATGTAAATACGTTTCGATTTCTTGTAAATGTAAATGTAAATTCTTACCCATAATTTCCAATAATGGAACAAACTTTAAGGGGCGTCAGCAGCATTGCACGAGTAATGGAAATGGTCTTTTCATTTTGTTTATTAAATTTTTATTTTATTTTATTTATTCATTTCTTTTTTATTAGCTGTAGCAAAAATCAGTACTTCTCGTTGTATATAGTATTAAAATCAAGTTCAATATTAGTTCCGTAGGTCACTGACATCATGCCCGCCTCTTTTTACTGTTGCAGTCTCTGTAGGCAGACAAATATATTTTGGCGCCAGTTGAAGATAAAAATTTTAGCACACTCTAGACGGAAAAAGTCAAACATTAATCAATTAAAATGAATTAAGCGCGTGAACAATCAGAAACAAAGAGCAGCCAACAGTAAAATCAACAGTTGACGACCAAAGCTGTCAATTAAGACGGCCTCAACTCAAGCTGCTTGACGAAGACAAAGAAGCGCATTCAAGTGGAATAACATTTAATTATTACTTTTGTGCCCTTAAGGGTTCATTAACACGCTTAATTGAGAATGATGTGGAGCTGGAAACAACAGCGTTTCATAAGACGAACGAGTGCACAAATATTATTTCAACGTATCTTGCATGCCATCCTTGAAACCACCCATGCAGTCGACTAGCGCAAACGAACGCATGAATAATGACAATTTAAGTGAGAAAATGACTCAATGACAGACTGACAATGGCATTGCTACTCAGTTGATGTGATACTCTTTCCGAGAAAGACATGACGTGTCTTAATCGGGAATTGATATGATTCCCTGAAGACGCTATCGCCTGCCTCTTAAATGTAGCGCATGCACACTGAAAATGATTGAGAAAGGTCAAAAGAAGTCGACTACAATCTGTGACACAAGAAGTGGAAAATTAGAGCAAAGGCCTTACAACAGTACCAACACGAGCCTGCGGCATGAACAAATATAAACGATAGAATCGATAAAGAGAACAGGCGCCCCATTTACGAAATAATCAATTAAATGTAAATACTATAAATAAAACAATTTAGGATTAATTCTAAGCTACAATAAAAATAAAAAAAAAAAATAAATAAAATAAAACAATTTATTTACACAATCAACAATTTTCTTGGTCCGAATTTATGCCTAAAATTGGACTGGATGTACTCGTATACGTAAATTGTTTGTCACTGACCGTTGTTGACGAAGACGCTTAGAGAAAGAAAATATTCTAGAAGCGGCACTCAAGGCCACTTCAAATAAATTCTTTTTACAAAGAATAAACAAATACACACAATAAATTCTGCCTCAAATTCAAACCAGACTTACTGCGTATGTCGATTTATAGGCCCATAATTAGCTTGAACTGGAATTTTTTCTTAGAAAATTCTAAACTATTTACTAGAATAGTACTCAAACATCATTATCCTTACATATTCCATTTCTACCCAAGTACATTTTCGATGGTCTCAGAATAGTGTTTGTTAAGATCCCGGGAAAGTGTATTGATTTAAAATAATTTATCTAAGAGGACTTTATAATCAGAAATATTGAAAAAAATCGAGCTTGGAAAATAAATCATAAATACCGTCATAAAATGACCGCTCAAAAATTGTGTAATTAAAAATTTACTTCCTCGTGACTACTGCTCAGCCATGAGCAGACGGTATGTCCAACGACCCTTCCTCGATGCTATTCAACGCGTTTGCCACTCGCGTAAGCTTCTCATCCGCTTAAATAAATCTGCCGCTTCAGTGGCTAGGAGATCTACTGGAATTTGGATGTAAACTCTGATGCGTCCAAGTTTGTTATGTTATGTTGGAACAAATTATGTTTGGGTTGTTTAAGGTATTAATAGATACACCAGATTTCAGAAGCTCAAAGTAAAGCACACATTACTAATACCAATAATACAGTACATAGCCTTTCGGCTCTCTGATACAAAAACTGTGTGATTACTTTACATATATACAGGCAGATGATAGACTAAATCAATTCGTCTCCTCATGTTGTGGTCTCCGAATATCTCCTTCACTGTACTACAAGCAGTTTGACAAAGGCATAATACTACACGCCCAAATTGGAGCCTCGGAATTCAATAAAGAGTAAACAAGACTGGCTTCCCGAACTGGAACAGCAAATGTGATTAATTTATTTATTTATTCGTAATTTACGACAAAACAATCATTTTGAGGAAAATAACTTTACGCTTGTGATTTCACAACTGAGTAAGCAAACAGATGCGTGACTAACCAGGGCAATGGAGCGAAGAAATGACGAGCATTGGCTCGTTATTCAGTGAACTTTAACACCTTTTAGAAAATTCGATTTGACGCAACTCAAGCGCCTCAAACAGAGTTAATCAATTTTCGAAGTCAAAGAGCAAATTGCACAAAAATAGATAACTGAATTATCCAGCACGAAATAAACGCAAATCATTACGCAAGGCGACAAAGAGCGTTTGTTCTATAATTAGTGCATAGCTATAATTGAACGTCAATCGATGGGCCGTACTATACAATATATAAAATAGATACGCTTGGAACGCAATTTGTCTGAAGTGAAGTTAGAAGACAGAGGAAAAAAGAAAAACGCTACAAATGAGTAATGCGTCGAGCAATTTTCTCGCGTGCTCAGCAAATTTGTTCCACAACGTTGGATTTGCTTTGGTTTGCCCTGTTATAGATAACAGGTCATTTATAATGTGGCAGTTAATGCAGAAAAATAAAAATAAAAACAATGTAGCGTGTGTTCGTTATCTATATTATTTATATTAAGCGGCAAAGCAGCAACTGCCCTGCCATGCCGCCCCATTTGCGCAAGCAACCGCAACAAACTCAACCTCAGCGCAGTGGTTGTGGCATATTGGCGGCATTTGACAGAGCTAAGTGATGATGGTGGTGGTGGTGATTGCAAATATGGCCAACGTCAATGTCAACAACATTACTGCCCACTAAGAGCACATAGAAAACACGTTGACTTTCAAGGCGTTGCTTCCCATTAAAATTGCGCTCAAAAGCAGCTGCCTGCCTTTGCCGCGCTTGACTCTTGGTCAACTCAAAAGTCAAATTTATTGTTGGCTCATAAATAATCTTAGGCCACAACACAATTTATATTTTAATGCCTGGCTAAACAAAATTTCACTGCACACGCACAATCAACACCACTATAACTATCGAACCACGTAGAAAGCAAAGCATCAAATCATGAGTGGCAGCCAGTAGAGTGGCAAAAGTATCTACAACTAAGCTTTGTTTCAAAGCGCTTAAATAATCAAGCGTATTTTTTGTTTTGTTTGTCAACAAATAAGTCACACAAAAGTCACATTGCACGTACGAGTGAAGTTCATATCAGTCGCATAGTAATGTACATCAATATCAAGCATACGCCACCGTCTGAGCGACTGAGCTTTGCGGCGTCAAGTCGTCGTACTCGGATTTAAAATGTACGAAATTATTTTCTATTTGACTTTGACACTAAAAATAGTAACGAAAGTTTCAATTTCAATTCAGTATAGCAAAAACCACAAGGCCAGTGTCATTTACAAGGCAGTCAAACTCAATAGGAGATCCGAGAACGACGGTGACAATGAAGACAACGTTGAGATACAACTGCAATGAAAAATGAGCTGTGAGTCTGGCAACGCGTAATTTGGCCTCTCTTATTTACACTGGCGTCATTTGATGACATATGCATATATATAATATAATGGGACTTTATGATTTATGCAAATTCGGTGAAGACAATAAATTGTGTGTGTATCATATGGGTTTACATATCTTTATCTGCATATATGTCTATGTATATCTGTATAAGTCACGCGGCCAAGGCTCAGATTGAATTTTTATTTTTTTATTATTTATTATTTTATTTTATATTATTTTATTTATATTATTTTTCTCTTTGTATGCCGAAGTAAATGAGCCATGCAAGCTTAACTACTGCGCGCTGGCATTTGAGATTGAGATTAGTTGTTTTTGTTGCTGTTATTCTAAACCCACTGAAAGCCAGAAATAACGAAAATGACGACGTCGACATTATTACAAAAAACAAAAAAAAAAGGAAATAAGCAGCAATAGGCATTACTGTTGGGTCGCTTGTATGTCCGTCTCAGTTTGGATCGGAAAAAATAAATAAAATGTCATTCAGTCAGTCGCAATCGCAAGCAGCTTGCGCTATTCATGCATTCCATTTGTCCGTTCGCCCATCATTCAATCCGTCAATGAGCCGTCGACACAAAGCCAAAGTCTTGTGTAAATGAATGCAAAGCTTTCGGCTTTCGGCAAGAATTACATGCGCACTTACATACAAAATTTACGTAGCTACAAAATGGCATTTCAAGGCGAGCTATCGTAGACCTAAAAAAAAAAAAAACCATAAATATAGATGAGTAAATAAATGTGCTAAAGATACAACAGAGCAGCGAAGGAAGACGTCTGCATTGCACGCGCCTCAGAATGTTGGTCACTGTGGCGTCGGCTACGCAAGGCAGCCAAACGCGGCGTATGCGTTATTTCTGCGCCTCTACTTTTCACGGAATTCAACGTTGCAGTTTGTTTGTTTACTGCGCTGCTTTGTGCTAATTATGCCGCTTTGACCTACGCGCCAACTGACTAACTGACTGACAGACTCACTAAGTTTTGTTTATTCTCAATATATGCACACACACACACACGCGCACAAACATTGACCTAATCATGCAACGGAACAGAAGCATTCGGCTCAACTCTAGTCGACTCTCGTCTACTCATGTATTTGATTATTTGTCTTTTTATTGCAAATACAGCAGACGTGTGTACAATCAGCATTTAATTTGCTGAAATTTAATGTTCAATTTCATAGTTGAGCAAAGCGTGGCATGTAAACAAACGCCAATTTTTTATTGACACCAATAAATTTTACGATACCCAGCGCCGAGTTAAAAGAAATAAACAATTTCCTATACGTCTTTATTAGGAATTTATTAGGAAAATGCTTTGAAAATCGTAGCTAAAACCGACGAAAATTAATGTGAGTAATACTCGGTTATAACAAAGATTTAATATACTACTTGAAAAATAATAGATAATGTCAGAAAGCACAGCACCAAGCACGCCGCAGGATTGGAGTTATTCAAATACGAACATCTTATCATTCTACGCCTAAAAAAGGAAAAAGTGGTCCACGAGTTCAGATACGGAACTTCGCTTTTTGTGTTTTTAAATGTACATACATCTGTCAATTGTCAATTGATTCTTTCTAGTGCTATACGGCTTCAAACAGCGCAACTAAATTGCATATACCTCGCTTCCACAACTCAAGCTGAACCATAAACACGACCTTCTATATACTTGTAACCATTAGAATTTTCCCTACTATAAATTTTATTCATAAGAAATTAATTCTTTGGCGTACTGGATACATATGCCGCATGCCTTTCTTGCCCACAACTGAGTAAAACTGTTCTGTTCTGTTTCTTCTTTCTTTTTCTACGATCTTCGCTGTGTACACAATAACAATTTTTACTTCGCTGGTATGCGGTGTATTCTTTCGTTTTTTATTAAAACGTACGGAATCTTAAAAACAGAAAATTTTCAATGGGATCTACTCTTACGTTTCAACATAGGAGCTACTGTGTTCGGCAAAAATATCTTGACCTACACCTACACGCAGCGTTATTATTATCGAAAGAAATTAGCATACAAATTTCAGTGTGCTTAACTATTTAGTATGGCAGAGTATTCTAAGTTCCTGGATTTCAGTATAACCGAGTATAAAGGCGGAGTCATTATAATTATCCAAAAAAAAGGTCATAACAGTTTATGTCCGTAGCAACGCTCAAATGCCGAAAAATGCAATTATCATATTAAAAATCCAATTAGTGTTACAGCCAATAACGCCCGCGTCGCCGAACTAAGCCAAGTAGATTAAGCACAAAACAGTTAGAAAATTGCAGCAGCAGCAGCAAATAAAAATAGATTAAATAAAAACAAAAAATCAAAGCAGAGAAAATCAAATCGAAAATATGAAAAACTTTAATGGTGCCAAAGGAAACAAGGAACGCTTCTAATGAGATGTGGGTGGCAGAGCTGAGTGATCTAGCGGAAACGACCAGCAGAGGAAGTTGGCATTTGGTGCGCGTTAAAGTTTCGCCTAATTTAATTAATTCACTAGATGAGAAAAGTGAAGTGAAGAAAGATAAGTGCGTAAAAACTCCGCTGGCACATTTTCACGCTACAACTGTACAGAACGGATTTCTCATTAAAAGTTTGGTGTACATGCAATCTATGAAATGTATGCGGGCATCATTGGACGACTGAGTGTGTAAAACTTTTTACATAAAACCCTAAGCAAGTTTGAGTTGATCCATATTTCATATTTCATGTGGCTGAATGACTGACTTTGCACTTTGCATAAAAACGAGTGTGCGTAACTCCTGCTGCCATATGCGGCTGTGGTTGGCTGGCTGGTTGGCTGGATAAGAGAGACTGCTATCTAAGTGGTTTCGTATGTTAAAAGTACTCAAGTATAAAAAGTAACTTGTAGTTATAAGCAAGTTGAAATGTATTTTACCACAATGTGTGCTTATATTCATGTTGCCTCAGATACTCATATGCATGCACTTTTGCCATATGGTGACTGAGACAAGCCACGCTGAGCGTTGACATTCAACTGCAATGTTGCGTATTTGCGTATCTTGAATTTTATCTGTGACATGGTGGCGCATTGCGTTGATGACGCTGTCAGTGTCAGTTTGCTTTAATTGTGCTCTGTCCTCTTCACTCAATTGTTTTATTTATATTTGGTTTAATCTCTTTCAAGCGACAGCTGCTGAGTTGCCACGAACAGCATGAAAGGCTTTAAGTCAGCAGTCGGTGCAGTCATCATTTGCACATCAGTCATCCCGTTTGGCTGGTTGCACTGTGGAAATGCGTGGAAATAATTGCTTATGTTGATATTCCCTTCATTTTTTTCTCACTCTCTCTCTCTCTCTCTCCTTCTGTGGTATTTCATTTTCATGTTATTGCCAACATTTTCATTATATTTTATTAATTACTTTGTATGTTGGCAAGTTAAACGGTTTGTAGGTCGTTTTCTTTTCTATTCATTCTTGTGCTTTTCATACCCAAGAAAAAGATATATCTATGACTTTTCAGCTTTGCGGTTTTTATGTTTTCGTATTTGCTTTTGGCTGAAAACCGTTGCCAAAGCAATTTCCTTGCCCATACACAAAGCCAAACAGTAAAAGCAACAAAACGAAAGAACAATTTGAAATATTTATTCAGGGTCATTTTCTCTCAGATTAAATGTTAAACGTTTTTGCGTATTAAAATAATTTTCATCAGAGTTCTTCGATAAGAGTTCACATAAAGTCTGGTTTTGGGGTTACACGTTTCAAACTTGAACTGAGTTGACCCGTGCTTCTTCAAGGTTAGCTTGGCACTTTCCCATTCAGCATCGCTGATAACTTTGGGATTTCGAACAATTAAAATCAAGAAAGTTTTAAAAATATTCTTTTAAAAAGCTACATTTTTGTTGATAACTTTGCTGAGCAGCAACGCTGAACCATTCATAAAAAAATACTACAGATTACATGTACTCAGAATTAAAGAATATTTTAAAGCCTTTGTACAAAACTTCTATTATTAAATCGATTGCGATAAAAAACTGCTTTGAGAAATAAAATCATTATATGCAAAAAAAGTGCTTAACACTCACGAGCATCTGATGTGAAATGCGCGTCTCTTTTTCGACTCGCTGTGGGATTAAAAGTTGACCTCTGAGACGGCAGCCGTAGTGCAATACCATTAGACTACCGACTCGGCGTACACATTCAAGCAGGCAAATGATTTAACTGTAGTGACCGGAACGACTTTATATGCCTTCGTGCGTAAGCCGATCACTATGTTTGATTGTATGCGAGCGTTACGCTTGTAAAATTGTACCCCACTGAAACCAAAGATGTTTCACATCAAAAAACTATTCTTCACTAAAAGATACTTTCCCAATCGACAATCCATCCACATATATCCATCCACATGATCTTCATCTCATTCATAAATTTTATTTTCATGAAGTCATAAATTAAAAAAATCAAAACAAAAAAAAAATTGTTTTCATTGATTGTGGGCATTAATCATTTAGACAAGTTGGTCCACTGAGAGTTCGTGCTGACGCAGCGCAAAGAAGAAATGAAAATTGTTGAAAACTTTCGTATGGAAAAATTTTTCAAAAATCGATTCATAATTTTAAAATTTTTCAATTTTGTTTTCTTTAGAAATGTAAACTTTTCTTTTTTAAATAAAACATTTTTAAAAAAAATCCAAAATATATACCGACACATATAAACTGTAGATACTTTGGAATTGTTAAAAAAAATGTATAGACTTACTCCAGATTTATGTGTATAATGTGGCATTTTTTGAAAGAAACTTACCTGAAAAGAAAAGAAAAATAAATAAAATGATTAATTAAAAATATTTCAAATTCGTACTACGCAGTTTCGTTTCTACAAAAAACAAAAAAAAACTTGTTTAACATTCACTTATCTATAATGAATGCATTAATGCTCACACATTAGCGCACAAAAGCCATAAACTTGAAGATAAAATAAAAAGATTGTTAACATGCCATATTGAAATACTTTACAAAAAGTGCTGAATATCAATCATTGAAATGGCAACAGCCGAGGAATAAAGTCCGACTTTATCGTTGACGTTGGGAAAAGAGATACTGTGTATCCATGCAGATACAATTGATTGTCAGACAATCTGCACATTCGATAATTGGAAAATTACAGTGCCACCGAGAGACAATTTCCGAAGCCAGCGGGGCAGTGAACCGATAAAAATGCTTAAGGCACTAATTAAATTATTGCATGAACATGGTCAAAGACACCAAGCAAATAGTAACATCCTACGAATAGACACATATACAAATTAATGTTACAAAGCAATTGGCGGGGGCATTAGTTCGAGACTCGAGCAATGAGCAATAAGGACAAACGTGGGTGTTGGCGCCGAGGCAATAGAAAAGCGTTGCGGCGACCAGGGCGTAAAAGGCGACACTTACTGTGGCAGGCTATAAAAGCGATATTGCCACAAATAATAAATTAACTGCGAAAATAAATGCATGCGCCAAAAATTTCTACGCTTCAGAAGCAAACAATGCGACAAGAATTCGCAAATATATTTTCGTTGTATATTATGGCTGGCACGATGGACACCAGGCCAAGCAGATTTTTCTTTTTCAATTCCAACAACAGCTAAATGTACTCGCATATCTGTGTGTGAGTGTTTGTGTTTGTATATGCTCTCAAATAACACTTAGCCAAATACTTGCACAACAGCTACTTATACTCGTATTCGCACTCGTAGTCGTGGTCGTGGTTCGTACTCGTAGTACGCTCTTAACAGCTTTGTAGATACTTTCAACACAATCATATGTTTTTTTTCGCGTACGTGTTAAAAATACATTTTAGTTGCAGAATTCTTTATGCACAAATGCCATGCCATTGTTAGACTGCACCCCACCACTAGCGCCATCGTTGCCATTGTTATCCATTTGTAGCAGGTGGCAGCAGGTGGCAACAACGGAGTTTATCGCATGCAAGCGGATTCGCTTTACTGGCAGCAAACAAAGCATGCAAAATTTATGTTTACCAGATACGTTCGTGAATTTTGTAAAGCATTTTTTCATTTTTGGTGGGTTGGGGGATTACCAGCACTTACAACATTGATAATTTATTTAAAAAAAAAGTAGGTGGAAAACAGTCTTAACTAAGACGTTTCAGCTTAAGATTTCTTGTTCGGTTTAAGTCACTGTATCTCAACGAGTAAGTGAAAATACAACTTCACTCAACACTTGCATTGACGTCACAGCCGAGTGGGCGCCGCATAGCAAAAAGCTTTCAGTTTCAGCTCCACGCAACTCAAGTCAACTCAACTCAGTGTGTGCAGAATAGTGTGCACCTCATCTTACAGCTGTGTGACGTAAATTGTCACAGGATATTTTGCTTTGGCGTCACACGTTTCAACGGCTTCATATGCCACGCAAATGATTCAGCCATGCGTAAAAACGATAAACATTATTATCTGCTTATGTGGCCATAATTTTGATACAAATGAAAAATGAATGACTGACATAATCTGAGGTGAGGAAAGGCAAAAAAAAGGAGCACAAAAAAAAAAAGAAGAAAAAAATTTGAAAAAAGGAGAAAAATATATTAAATTATTTAAGGCAAAATCTATTGAAAAAGCACCAGAAGATTTTAATGACCACAAATAGAAATAAATAAATCAATAAATAAATAATCAAATGTTTAGTATAAATAATTATTCTATTATGTCGTTACTTTATAGTTGACTTCACACCTAATAATTGCGGAAGGTATTGTGCTATATTTCAGATAGGATTCCTAAAGAAATAAGGCATCATTCAATCAACTAATTCTTATTTAAAATCCATATGCCATTTTATTGTATGAGTAGTAAAGAAGAAAGATGAATGAAAAAAAGTTTCACTCTTGAATAGACTTCAGACGCGCATTTAGATTGATTTCTAAAATAAGCTGAGAAATTTTTAGAAAGTATCTTTCATTTGAGGGTAACAATACCTACCAAAGGAGGTAGTTTGATGTTTAGTTGTTCCCATACCATACATCTAAGTTTAATGACAAGTCTTATTATTGGGGACGAAATTCTACTATTGATTCGTATGCATTACTACTTATCTATTAGAATCTCAAAAATATCATATATGACTAAACTAAAAGATGAAATTATAGAGGGAAATAAACGCATAAAAATTAATAAAACTTCTAATCTGCCCATCTGATGGATGGTATACTAAAGAGTGGCTACTCAGAATGTTCGACATTTTTAAATAATATTTTTATCAATCAATAAAAGCCGATATAAAAAGAAAACGATAACGAAGTTGCTACAAACTTTACGTACCAACGAAGCAATGTCTTCCTACTGTCGACACAAAGATATTACATAATGTTTTTTACTTGGTTTAGGTAATAGACAGTCTTCAAATTTTAAGTTTAAGTATGAGGACCTAAAGCACAGTCTGTCAAAATTGAAGCTCGATACATAAAAAAAAAGTTATGATAATAATAAATTAAGAGTACGGTAACTATCCTAGTGCACTCCTCCAACTGATTCTCACAATTACACTGCAAAAAGTATTCCGATCTTTAGCTAAAAACTGAGGAGCTACTTTGTATAAATGCAAATAGATGAAACTGTCATCAAGCTGATCAGGAAACAATATACTTTATGGAGTCTCACTATGCTACAAACTTTATTACAAAGTAATAACATTCATCACAATGTGAGGAGTGTAATTAGTATTCATATGAGCAATTAATTCATTGAAGTAAGTCTTTAGATGCTATAGAATTTTGTATATACTTTGGACCACTACTTTCAAATATACTCCAGTAGTCAAAAATATAAAGTAGCTGGAAAGAAGGTCATATTCAAGCTTTTCTAGTTGTTAGTCAAGTATGGTTGTTAAAGATCTGGAATCGAAAAGGAAAATTTTTAGGAATATGTACTACAATAATTGCTGTGTAATCGCCACTTCAATGATATCCAATCATTTCATATTCTATCACAGAAAGTTAAGGAAAAAAAATAAAATTAATCGATTCAGTACCAAATTTACTACTGGTTTCACATCATTTTCGTTCCTTAATTGGGATCATACCACAACATTTTCAGTTTTGTACAAATTGAAGCAATTTGAAACAGTTCAGTGATGTAATAATTTCGCAATCAATGCGCAAAAAAAATTTATATATGAAAAAAAAAACTTCATGTCATGTGCAGCACCAAATGTGTACTTCTTTTTCATAATTTGTGGTTTGTGTAGAATTTTGGGCGGCATGTGACGCATGACAACGCTTGCGGATTCCGGTTCAGGTTGAATTGCTTTGGTTTAGCTTGGCTTAACTTGGCTTGCTTTGGTTTGGTTGGGTTTTGCAGCGATTTAGCTTTGAAAGGGACTGCAGCATGGGTTTGCCCAGTGGGTGTGGGACATGTCAAGCGAGCACTCAACCCATTTTCAAGTATAGCATATTATTGTTGTTGTTGTTGTTGTTGTTGTTGGTGTTCTTGTCGTCAGCGACAAATACAGATACAGATACAGATACAAATTCGGAGGCAGTGTTAGCGCGAGCCAAAAATCTCGACGCTCCAACGCAGAAACATATTTAAAATTCCCTATGGAAACTTTTATGGAGCACACAATGCATAAATCTATGCGGATCGTACGTGGGTGCGCCGCTGCTGAATTCCGGTTTCGTTTGCAGGGTTTTGCTTATTTTATCTTTCTTTTGCGGTTATTTTTTATTTTATATTTTCTCTCTCTTTTATCAAACTCTGGCGTTAGTGATTTTTTTCAAGTCGCTATGGTTTCACTTGAGTTTTTCAACCATTTCCCCGAGTATTTTGAAATGATTTTACTGGCTTGCCATCAGTGCAGCACAGCAGTTGCGTCGCGCTCACTAAACTGAACCAGTTTACTTTTTCACGTGCGAATTTTCAGCATGCATCTTTCAGGTACGCCACATTTTTCAGATACTATATACACATTTTCACAAGTAATTTGCTTTGCATATACGTTTTAATTGGTTGGGTATTTAAAATTCATGTTGAGCTCGCCATTTAAAGAAAACAGTTTAGCCAGCGTTTTCTGCCTCAAATGTTGGCGGCGTCAGCGTTGTTGCTTTGACGCTTTGGTGCTTTTTTAGAAAGAAAGCGTTTTGTATTTTCATAGAAAAAAATACTTTTGTTATCGCTCTTTTTGTTACAGTGAATGAAGAAAAAACCACAAGCGACCACAACACAGCAACGTAGAAAGCCAACACGCTTTGGAATAAGGTCACTCGCAACTGCAATTGGCAGGCAGATGGTGATGACGATGACGATGACGATGGCGTTGGCTTTGGTTTTGGTGGCTTTGAAAGTGGCAGCAGCTGAGTAAAAGCCCATTAAGCGCAATGACAGCATTTTGTGGTCTGACAGGCGGCTGTGTAGCTAACACACAATCTGCATGTCAGAATTTTAGCCTCTGTCCCTCTCTCTCTCTCTCTGTGTGTGTTTATGTATACTTCTGAATAAATCAAGTTTGAAGATGTTCATCAACAGTCTCTAGATAGATAGAGATATGTACATAAATTGCGGCGCATTTGACTTGATTGATATATCGATGTCGGTGCACATTTGCAAAGTAGGAATGCAATGCAAATATTGGCAGTGGCAGCGGCATCTTGAAATTGCCACGCATTACGCCTGCCAGGCAAACAAAATAAAGAAGAAAATAAATTCTTCGAGAAGGATAAAATTGATGCAAAAATCAAATATTTCACTTGCAAATAGAATCGCGAGAGTGTAAGAGAATTGCAATCTAAAATGCCGAAGAGCGAGCACTCCGCGAGGCATGATTTATATTTAAATTCAAAACGAAGGAGATGCGAATTCTTGAGCTATTCGAGTGTCTTTTATTTATAGCAAAATGAAATACTAAATATGCCGTTAATGAACAAAGTTCAAGGCGAAGCAAAGTATCTCAAATCGATTGGGCTTAAAAAAAAATAAAAATGAAATATAAAATAAAATAAAATTAAAAATCGTTAACTTCGAATACGCCGAAAATTTGAGCTTAAGCAACAGTGAGCTTACTTAACCGCTGTCCTACACTATCCTGCATAAAATGACTTAATATAGTGTATAGATATTTTCAGGGTTTATATGAATGTATGTAGCTCTCAAAACAGTATAAAAACAGTTCAACTTCAAATTTGCAAGACTAAGCAACGATAAAATGAAATCAAAGTCTAAAGTCGTAATTAGACACAAAGTCGATTATAATATACTATATTATAATTAGGAATTCCAAGCTCGAGTGAATGATTGCGCATATTTGGGCGCGTTTATTGTATGCTAACTAAAGAGATTGTCAGTCAGACAGGCAGGCAAGTTTCTTCCGTCTACGTTTCCATTTATCTGGCAAGTATCTACTCGTATCAGATACAACAACAACAAGCAAACTTTGCACACAAACAGCGAACTGCGCAATATACAAGCATGATTTATTTTTATAATTTATAATTAAATAAGAAATTTTGCACAAAGCAAAAGGTAGTGGCACAAAGAAAAGTTTGCTCATAGCGTGTGTACGGCAAAAGTCGAAATGATCATTAAACAAAATACGAGCATTATTAATGCAAATTGTTTATTGTTTTATTTCTCAATTTTTTTTTCTGACTGCATTTTCCAAAACTCATTTTAACTTTAGAAAAATATAAGTTCAGTTATAGCGAGGATTTTGGGCATTCCACATGAAAAATTCATTTCACTCTAGACCTACTAATCGTTTATGTTTTGAAGCTTAAACTGCATAGCCGAGATTCAAAACCACTGACCATCAACTTTTGCTCCATAATAGCAGCAATGTTAGCATAAGGAAATCTAAGTTCATTACCCATTTTAATGGTGGCAACACACCTATTCATATTCCTAGAAATTTCAAAACTCGTTCTTGACTTAACTCTGGCCTGTTCATACAAAAAAAAAATTGGTCCGCTTTACTTTTGAAAATTGCTTAAAATTGTTGTAGTCTAAGATAATCCCTTCCTATGAAGTCCACAGTTTGAAACGTCATTATATATCAGATCCTTGGGTGGACTCAAAGTTGAATTTGCTTTATTAAAAAAATCATAGCAAACGTTTTCTTTTATCCCTAAATGCCTGGAATGAATATGAGTCCATTTCCTCCATTTCTCAAAGACACAATTGGTGGATCTATAAATAAGTGAGCTAGAAAATGAGCTTATCAATAGTCGAGTGCCTTCTTGTATCTATTAAGCCCACTAGTGACTCGGTAGTCTGGTGCAAGTATACTACGACTGCCGTCCCAGGGTCGAGGGTTGAAACACCACGGTGGTTGGAAAAAATGTCCACTTCTTTCAATTCACCAGCGATCACGACATCTACCATCATCACGACACTACCATCAGACGACCCTCTTCAACTTTTGTGGAGGCATTGATCCTTGGCGGCGTCAGTCGACACTCCCAATACCCAGGACTAATAGCGGCAGGCTAAGCAACCAACCCATCAGACATACAATTAATTTTCGAAATCAAATCAAGCCTCGGATATCCAACAATATGGAAAAACCTTGTGGTGACCCTTTCCTCGCTCCCAAGGAAAGTGAATAAGGATGCCAAAAAAATAAAAATAATCGGCTAGTGGAGTTATAAATTTTTAAAGTTAATAAAAAGCTAGTTGAAGTATTACCAATCTCCATAGTGGATTCACCCACCCACTCTATAATTTAATCTAACATAACTTATTTGTTTCCCTTCCCTTACTTTCTTCCTTACACATAGAATCAAGTATATTGGATCGAATTGAGTAGTTTGATTTAAAAAAAAAATGATTTATAGTAGTTTTAAGAATTTCTTTATTTGTTTATTATTTTTTTATATATTTTTTTTATTTTTTATATATTTTTTTAATTTTTTATATATTTTTTAATTTTGTATATTTTTTAAATGTTTTAGTTTTTTATTTTATTTTTTTATATATTTTTGTAATATTTTATATTTTTTTTAATTTTGTATATTTTTTTAAGTTATGTTTTATTTTACTTTTTTATATATTTTTGTAATATTTTATATTTTTGTAATATTTTTTTTAATTTTGTATATTTTTTTAAGTTATTATGTTTTATTTTATTTTTGTTGCATTTTTTTAAACTTTTTTAAAATATATATTTTTTTATTTATTTATGCCACTTGCAGTGTGGAAGAAGCGTATAACACGAAAATTGCTTTTCATTAACATTTTCTAGTGAAATGAATGTAATTTTCTTATTAGAGAAACTCATATAAATTTAATTTCACTTTTTCAGTCATTTTATTTTTCCCCTTTTTGGTTTTTGAAGCAAAATTCACAAACAAAACCTGACGCTATTTTAGCCCGAAATCGAGTAAAAGCAATAAAAAAAACTTTATTTGCATTTATTTGCCACTCAGGAAGCCACAAAAGCCAGTTACTTTTAATGAACACTTTTCGAACATTTGTAAGAGTTCCTTTTGCTACGCTTGGCCAGTTACTACTGTCAGAGATATGTACAACACTTTTGTAGACACCCTTTCGTCACGCCACGTTGACCTCTGTCAATTTTAAGTTTTCATTGCTTTATGGCTTTTTAAATCAACGCTTAAAAATGCACTTCACCGAATTGACTGCGCTAGACGAGTTAACATTTCCTGAAGGACTTCCGTTTGTAGGGCTTCTTTTAATTACAATGAAAGTTTAGAGTAACTTATTCTTGAAACTTACAAGACTCGACGCCCAAGCACATTGTAACTTGACCAAGCAAACTAAAAAACTTGACCAAAAGCAAAAACAAAAAAAAGCGGTTAGAAGAAAGCGCATAAATCGACGCCCAGAGAAAAAAGCATTGCACGAAGCCAAAAATAATGTCGCCGCACGTCGAAGATACGAGCAATATAAGAACGCAGCACATACAGCATTGTAATGCAGCTAAGCTCACGCGTCATGCACTCTCAAGGCGTCGGTGCAAATCAGAGGCGTACCAAGTGACTACGATTGCCAAAGAACTTTGAACTGTAAACGGCGCCGTTGACGTTGACGGCGGACGACAACATCGAGTATCTTTTTTATTCTGACGTTGGCAACGTTTAAATTGGCAAATGTTTTGACGTGCACTTTATCAAAAGGCGACTTGGCTTGTAATTGCCAGTCGATGACGGCTTTGATTATAATAATAAAGATAACGAAAACAGCAACTACAACGAAAAATATATCAAATTTATTTTTATTGTGCTTTGTCGGTTTTTCTTTCCCCCGGGGCCACTTGCGTCGTGAAAGGGTAGGATAGCGCTAATCGTTTTCGAGTTCATAAATCGTGACAATTAGCATCTGAATAATTATAAAAAACATGTTATATAGAGTCGCCCATTAGATTGTTGTACCTTGTGTTGACGTCTATTTTAAATTTCATTACACTAATTTGATGTATTTTATTTACTATATATATTTTTTTTAATAAGGCTGCAACTGGCGGGCGCACACAAGTATCTTAGGCCGTAAAATTTGAATTTACACTAAACGTTGACGCCAAACAACACATCGTTTTTATAGTCCAACAAATGATACGTTTACCAGACGATGATGATGATGATAATAAGTATGTCAAAAGGCCATTTTCATTTGTAGGATACCTTGGCTTGAACTTGATCTGTGCTATGGCAGTGATATAAATATTTTATAGAATACACGCAAGATGACATTGTATGATAATATAGTGCAAGTGAATAAAGTGCATCTGACTCAAACCAGAAATTCAATTTGATTTAGCATAGTTTTCTTTTTTATGATTTTGTACTGCTACGAGAAAGTAACCTGATGGATGATCCTTTGTCATAATCATACAGTGGAATATGTAAATCACTGTGGATAGTTAAGACACCCAGAAGTCAATAATCAGTTGAATGATAACCAAACTAGTGAAAGTTATATTTTGTGTGCTATACCCTATACCATGAAGAAAAAGCTGCCTATGATCTGTTTTGGATAAAACATTAAAAAAAAAGACGAGTGAGTGCTAGTTTTGCTAGATTTCAGACGGCATAATATTTCTATCTCAATCGGTGTTGTCCGCTTAAGTAGTGCATTAGTAGCCAAAAATCAAACTAACTGAAATACATATTTGGTGAGGCAAGCACTTAGCTGCAACTGGCTTCTACTCTTTAGGCCGCACTGCGTTTATTGACTTCGCCGTATAACAACTCTGGATCATGTAAAGTTATTCTAAGCCAATAGTTCAACATTGACAAATCAAGTATTACTTTCTTGGCCGGACATTTGTTTATACTATAAGTCCTTGACCGGAATCAGAGATATTTCCTATCGATTTCAGAACCTGAAATACTTCTGCAATCTCAGTACTCAAATGTGCTATATATATATCTAGATGCCAATTTGAGGAGCGCGATAGCTCTAGTCTCGAATTATGTAAATTGTAGCACAAAGCGTTATAAGGAAATACTAACCGGAACAATTTTTTTTGGTGTATTATTGATGATGAGTATTTTCATAGGAATGTCTAGATGAATGTTCCTCGAAAATATTGAGGAAATGAACAGATTTGAAAATCAATAACAACAGTTGAAGGCAGGTATAAATATTTATCTCTTAGAGAGTGAAATTACCCGAAATCTGTTCAACCGAAGGGCTTTACAGATTCAAATATTACTACTGTAAATATTTTGGTTTGGACCTTGAAAAAACTCAATAGATGACCTGAGATCGTAGTAGCTTCATTTGAATCTAGAAATTTACTTGAAGGGGTTGTAATGCAATACACATTGCAGGGTTTTCCACCATTACAACAATAAAAATCTTTAAAATTTCAGTCACATTTTTTGTTTAAAAAAATTCAACAAAACACCAAAAATGAAATGAAATAAATTGTGTGGAAACCTCGCATATCAGGAACAAATATATTATTTTGTGTAACGTCAAAGTGCGGCATAAAATGGCAGTTTTTCCGGTTAAATATTTGTGAAGCGCTTTCAACACAAAAAGGCAAAGAAGGAAAAGCAATGCACGGCACAACTTTGTAAATACACGTTTTAATTAAATTTTCCGCAAACTATTGACAACTTTGCAGGATATGAAGAAATTTATATACGAGTATGTACTATATATAACAGCAACAAAGAAAAATGACCAAAGAATTGATAGAAAAACACATAGTTGGCATTTCCCATAGAAACCAAGCAGGAAAAATATAGCGGAAAAACCGCACACAAACGAAAAGAAAAAAGTTGACAAAACCAACAACAATAAAATAGAGAGAGGCAGACAGGCGATAGGCAGTAGGGCCAAGAGTTAGACGAACGGGTGGACTACTGAACAAAACTGAGGCATTCCAACATGACCAACTGACTTAAACAGGCCACAACTAAACACGCTAAACACGCTGAGAATTGCCTCTAATAAAATGGGTAAATGAAAGAAAAGCAATAAATAGAAATGGGAAGAATGTCGATGAAGTAGAGAAAAGGGGGCGATGCGAAAATATGAAACCAAAGAATAACACTCAGACGTAACCAACTAGTGTAGCGTTACCCGACAACTAAGCAAGCAACAAAGACGACGACAACAACGATGGCGGCGTTATTAGCTAATAACACTTGACGTCTGACGACGGTCAGATAGACAGAAGTATAGACATATAAGTACATACATGTAGTTAGACTAGACTTTAAGGCATGTACTCGTAAGCTGCTAGCAAATTATGGCAAGCACTGGAAGAAATGCCAAGGCGTATGATGAGACAAACAAACAAAGCAATTTCAAAGTGGCAACGACGCGGAAAACACAAAAGTTAGTTAATAAAAATGTTGCAACCACAAGTGGAACCGGATTTTGCTGTTATTACAACCAAAAGCATACAAGTTATTAGCGCGACACAGACCTTGGCTTGTTCAGAACCATTTTGGCGTTGGAAACAAGCCATTTGAAAAGGCTTGACAAAAAAAAAAGCCGAGGTCGCTACTGTCTGTAGACGGATATCAACCTCAATGGAAATTATAACGTGCTGAAAATATTCTTGGCGAATAGTGATGAACACTATCCTAGGTAGGACTTCTTTAGAATAGAATAGAAGAATAGAAACACCAGCAAAGGTTGTGGTTGTGGTCGCCACTATAAATAGAACTAAGCAAATGTTTGAGTGAGATATTTATGTCTTTTGGAAAGTGTGAACAAAAACAAGAAATAGATGAAATAGGTTTAAAATTCCGGTCAATAAGCCCAGAAATTAAGCAGTTGCTCATAAAAGGTTCTGCGGCTATTAACCTTGGGATCTCTTCTTAAGTTCTCAATCAGAAAAAAGCTGTGCAAACACATGCAGAGCAATAGGACCCAGAAAGTTTAGATCGAAAGTCAAAAAAAGTAACAATAAAAAAACAAAAAAAAATAATAATAATATTAAAAAAATAGAAAATAAATATATTAAAAAAATAAAAAAAATATTTAAAAAAATATTAAAAAATTATTAAAAAAGATATTAAAGAATTAAAATAATATTGAAAAAAATAGAAAAATATAATATTAAAAGAATAATAAAATTATATTATAAAAATTCAAAAATTAAAGTTGAAAAAGTAAAAAAAAAATGTAATAAAAATATTAAAATAAATTATAAAATAAATATTAAAACAAAATATTTAATAATAATCAAAATGGCCTCATACATATGTGATTGTATGAAAGGTACACGAAATACTAATCTGTGTATCATGGATTTTTTATATTTATTCAAATTTAAAATAGCACCGATTTCGTAGAGGATATTCCACCTAGAAGTTCTAGGAACTTGAAAGTTACTACTGAAACTTCAGTTCGATATTTTCATACAAGCACTTGAGGTTAACCCATATTCACAGCTTTTTTCTATCCTATCCTATCCAATGATACTAGGAAGCCACAGCCAAATTCGCCACAGCCAAGTTCGCTGCGAGCAAAAATTCAACACTTTATAAGAAAGAACTTGAATAATTGAACCTCAGAATGGGAATACTCCTTCCTCGAAGGAAGCCGTCGAATTGTGCCATAAGTGTAGTGTATGGTAAGGTCTGCGAAGTCTCCCCCTTACTTCAAGCGAAACAAATCTTAGTTGAAGCACTAAAGTGGTGAAGTAACATGAATCATAACGAGAAACTTTATTTAAAGATCTTATCGCGTGTTTGACTAATGACAAGAAAGCGGCAAAGACAACTTTAATAGCGCAAAATATAATTCAAAATAAAAACAGGGAAAATATCTTTTTGATGAAGTAATCATGAATGAAATGAAATGTAAACAAAAAACAAAAGCAAAAAAGATAACTTTGCACGAACAGCAAGTCAAAATGAGCTAGATTAAGTGGGCAACTGACAAACGGTAAGTTGACAACGATTTTAGACGTCATTAAAAAATAATAATAAGAACCATAACGTAAAGAACCATAATAAATAATGCCGACAAAACATTATAAATAAAACAGCAAAACGTATGTCAAATGCGGGCGAAATGGCGAAAGCGATTGCAGAAAAGCTTCTGAGAAGTAGCAACAAAAACAAAAAACATTAACAAAAAGTAATAATAAAAACCAGGGCAAGGTTAAAAGCCTGCAGGGCAAATGTAGCGGGCTGGCCTACGAGAGAAGACCGTTTTTTCGACCGGCAGAAACACTTATGCAACACACAAAAACAAACCACAAAGAACAAATTCACATTTACGTCTTTACGATGGCGCCTCTGACGCGGAGGTGCGAATGAATACATTTATTTTAATCATTTATTTACGAAATCATAAATGAATTCAAATGAAATTATTTGACTTGAGGCTTCTGGCAGAATGCCAAGGTGATTATGTAAACGGAAGGCTTGAAAATCACAACGTTTGCACTTTTAGGGCATACACAACACAACTGCAGCAAAGAGACGGCGTGCCAAGTCAAGAAGAGGCAACAACTAATGTTGAATAAGACGCAGCAACACTCAAGCATCGAGCAGCACAAAAAGCTATCAGACATCAATTTAGCAGCACTGTAGAAATGTCAACGACACATTTGACTTGCATACATGGCTCGGTTTTGTACGAGTGGGTTGCGTGTGGGCTTGGCATTCATTCAAGCGGCCGCTCGTATCACTTCTTGATTCAAGTCTTTTGCAGGAGTGATGAAATTCCATGTGTGTTGCAATTTGTTCTACAAATGTATGTAGGTGTTCTTAAGCTAGAGGTCAAGTGCATTCGATTATTGATTATTCAAATTATAATAATTTCGGAACAATAATAGAACCGTTAAAATTGATTACTTTAAATAAGCATGTGTGTGATTAGAGATGACAACAAAGATAATTTATATATTTATTTATTTGACTTGGATTTTTACAGTTATTCCCAAAAGTACTGCAAGCATTATACGTTAGGGCGGAAAGAAATAGATGTGTATGTATATGTATTACGGCGAGTTCCCGGAAACAATCCTCGAAACAAACAATACTTCTATTGTAGAACTGCAACTGAAACCGAACAGGTTGTTTCCTGAACTGATATACACTAGTTTCTTACTAGAGTAAAATGTATTAGTCTTATGTTTTTATCTAACTTAAACTTAACTAAATCGATCCCAACTTATAGTGGCTTGTGGAATACCACTGCAAGCGCTGTACACTGCACAAGCATATGCTTACTTTAAGTACGGCAGCTACCCACTGACCGCGACGTACGAGGAGAAATATTACCAATGGCATCTGAAGTATATATGATACGGTTCTTTGTATCACCAGTGCTGGCGAACTGATTCCATTAGAATTGGGCGAACTAACAGTCTCAATATTAAAATATTTTCCCTAAATTTATTGAAAAGGCATCGATCTTAGGAGAATAGCAATATGTGACGGTTCTTTCTTTCGCACCACTAAGGACAAACACCAGTCAATGTGTGGCTCTCAGATTAACCGATGCAAGTAACATATGTAACACACGTCTATTAGCATTTTAAACTGTTATGAGTGTAGCAGTGTCCAATATCTGATTAGCACTAGTTAGTCATTAAAAATAGATTAGTAGTAGAAATTTAGAATTTATTTATTCATTTTTTCTTTCTCGACTTTCGCGGTATACTAACACATCAGAGGACCACTCGACAGGCTATTCCAGTTTCTCCGAAAATTTCATCAAAATCGGTCCAGCGATTTCTGCGTCTATAGCGGACAGCCAGACAGACATTCAATTATATATATAGATAGATAGATATTTTATTTTTTTTACTACAAATGTGGAGATAAATAGGATTTTTAAACTAAGTCTTGGCTGAAGAATACCACGAGTCCTTCGTTCCTCGAATAAAATTCACAATTTTGAGCTTGGTTTTGAATTTCGAAGTTAAAATAAGCAATTCAAAATTAATCGATTTGCATTCAGTTGACAATGAGATCATCACTAATGAGAAATTTCAACGGATTTTCTACTAAAAAATCTATATATCGATTGAGTAGGTTTAGATTCAACTTATACTTGAAACATCAACATGGAAGGCTTTTTGTGGGTTGACAATGATATCTTATTTATGATTCGCGTAACTTTTGCGACCTACTCTTATTGACTATTCGTCATCCAATAAAATCGGAAGCCTCATTCATTTATAATTCATATGAATCACTATTATGATGAAGCCTTTAACAAGTTATATATTTTGTATAAGAATAAATCCTAATATAGATTAGATTCCATTTGTCGCGTTGTTAGTCGTTGAGTAGTTCATCGCTAAAGCGAACTCATGTGGCTGTACTATCGGATGGAAATACGACACTCGCTTTTCAACACGCGTTGGTGTACGAAATGTGGTACCATGGCAATTAATGCAGGCACCAAACGACAAAGTTCACACTTGGGTATTAAAATCAGTTTTAAAGCCATTATTAAGAAAAATGATAGAAGCGATGCTTTGTCAGTTTTTGCATTTTATTGTTATTGTCAATTATTCTAACGGAAAATCAACAAAATGAGAACTGAAAGCAAACTATTATAAAAGCTTAACAACACACAGAGATACACGTACTACAGCACACAGCCAATAAAAAACAACAGGGGTCTGATTTTTGGAAAAACTAAAATGGTTTCTGAATTTGTATTCACTGCAATGAACAAATTGTGCGTCGGTGAAAGTTTTTGGTAAACGTTTTTTCGGATTTCATAATAGCACAGCAATTTTTGGCAATTAGCTATTAAAAATTAAAAGAGTCGCAAAAAAGCCAACTGAAAACGTTTAGATTGCGGTCAATTGATAAGGAAAATGTTTACTCGGTTATACAATGTTTTTCTGATGACTGAAACTAAAAAGTTTCGAAGTTCTCACAGTCTTATTACAAGTGTTGAGATACTGACATTGACTGCATGCCATAACGGAGGCTGCATGCAACAGGCTGAGGCTAAAACTGTGTGATTCAACAAGTAGTTTTTCCCACTTCTATTTTCTTTATCTCAGTGTGTTGTTGAGGGCGGCGCATTTTAAGCGTGAGACTTGTGAGTTACTTTTTTCAAGTGCACACGCAAGATAACCACTTGAGTATTCCAAGTATCTCAAGTGGCTGAACTTAATAAAAGAGAAGCGTCGACGTCGTTCTCGTCAGCGCGATTATAGTCTTTGATGATGGTTTATCTAATCGGTGCGTTGATTTTATTAGCCGCCAGCTCTTGAGGTATCCGGCTTCCGGCAGCGTACCAAAAAACAAGCAAACCACTTTACAAGTGGTCTGAACTTTACACATAACACACAACACACACACACACGCATACTCGTGTATTTCGATGAGCGCATTTGTGTAGTCGCGTCTGTCTACCTGCGTACTTGACGTATTTTCATCACTTTGATTTTCGCTCTGCGCAATTTTAGAGCAACTGCAATGCAACAATAACAACAACCACAACGTCAACAAACGTGAATGGCAACGATGTTGTCGAATGCGGCGAGTACAGAAAGAGTCAGAAGCCGACGAAGAAGAAGAAGAAGAAGAAGAAGAAAAAGCCGTCCGAAAACATGCCAAATGCGAAAAGTTGTTTTACAGGTTTTCAGCGCTGCCTTTGCTTGCGTATGTATGTATGTAGGTGCTTATGTATAGCTCGCTGCGTACCTGCGTTTATGTGTGTGCCATTTGTATGTTTTACTTGAGTCACCCATTACAACAGCACGACTACAACATCACCAAAGCTGAGCTGCGCTTATTTCGAACAATTTTTTGGCCGCTTTCAAGCTATCAACTTGGCTATTGACTTGGCTTAACTCTTTTTTTCTTGTTTGTTAACTGCCTTTTACTTGACTTTGTTTCTTTTTTTAAACCTATTTTTATGCATTTCTTATTGGGTTCGTTGCGCTTCGTCTGAGCAAAAATTCCAATGCAAAAGTTCGCACACTCAACGCGGACTGAAATGCCGAAGTCACAGACGTCGTCGTCGTCGTCGTCGTCGATGTTGTCGTCATCGTTGCATTTGTTGTCGCTTTCTTCACCGTACCTACTCGTGTAACTTTAGTAGACTGCTCGCCTTTGGGATTCAATTCAAAGTTTGCTTTTTCCACTGGCTTTTTTTCGTTTGCTATTGTTGCAGAACAAAGTTAACCTTTTGGCGCATGCAGACACGAGAGCCAACGCTGTGGAGTCGTTACACCAAAAGGAACTTTATGTGTACTGTTTTTTTCTTTCATTTTTTTTCCTGCAGACTTTGGCGCATTTCATTGCATTCGATTGCAATCCCTGGCGGCGTTGCATGAGTCATCTGTGCAACACAGCAACGTCATCGATGAATGCGAATGCGACTGCGATTCCATGTTTCGAAGCATTTGGATTTTGGCATTCTTTGGTTTGCGTTAGTACGCAATCATTTCGTGAATTCAGGCAGTAGAAAAAAAAAACAAAAGCCAACAACAATGGCAACGAGAAAACTTTGAGCACTTCAAGTAAAAGTTGCTAGAAAATTTTTTACTCTTTTATAGCACTTCACATACCAATTAGAAAGACACCCAACAGCATCGATTTGAGATACTTTTTTGTTTGCTGATTTTTTTTAATGAATACATTTTTTTTTTTTTTAATTTAATTTTTGCAGAAAATATGCGTGATTGTTTAATTATGAACCATTGATTGATGATTGATTGATAAGTGAAATATCAGGCAGCGTTTAAATCGCATACGAAATCAAATTTGAAATTGTTTTTGATTACTACTCATCGTGGATAATGAGCAAGCGCTCACAACCACAATAATAATAATAACTATAACAACAACAATAAAGGCAGCATTAAATGTAATTGCAACCATAATGCATGACGCCACACATGAAAGCATACACATTTTACAGAGACAGAAATGTTGCAATGCAACTTTCGCGTTGTAATTGAATGAAATATTATTAACATGTCAACAACATCTGCGTTTTAATGCTTCTACAACAATTTTATAACAATTTTCGCAACAACAATAAAATCATTCATTCATTCATTTAATCAGTTTTTAAATTGTTGTAATTCAAAGAAACATTTCACTCAGTCGCAGTCAGTTGCAAGTCAGCACTCATACAATGTATCACAGTGCACAGGGTATCATATTCATATAACATAGCTAGGGAGCAGCTACAAGTCACCATTCCATACAGTGTAGGGTATCATATACATATAACGAGATCTATAACCCATATTATATATATACCACCAAGATGATAATTACACTTTTCAAATCAGAAGATATCTTAATGATGAAAATGAGGTGGAAGAATCAACTTCCCATAAAAAGCTCTAAGTTATGGTATTCCATAGCAAGGTATGTAAACTGGCAGTGGGACTACCTTCAACCAAAACCAACCAAAAATAACAACTACAGTAAGTCCAAGAGTAATATCGGTTTATAGCAGATATCGACGCTATCATCACTATAAAGCCAAAGTCATAATCTAAAGGCTAGAAGTTAAAGCCGACACTTCGCTTAATCCTTCTTTGAGATTGGCCAATTTAACGCAACAACTTCAAGTTTGTAATGTTCTCAAGGTCTTTGAGCAATAATAAGCGATAATTTTTCAATACATTACACATCAAAGAACATGTCCTACAGCTTTGGAATTAAATGTATGTCCGAAAACATTATAGCAAGTAGTATTCATTTATTGGATTATAGTACATTCGAGAAGCATTTCATCCCTCTGAGCACCTGTCCCATTTACTATGCATTGCGCACATACGCAGAGGCAACAATTTGTGGCCAAAACGAATCAAGTTGCACAGCTCTACACACAAACAAAAGCAAAGATACTCGTGAAAGCAATAAGCAACAAACAACAACAAATGCACTTCAAAGTGGTTTAGTAGCGTTCGCAACAGCTATCGAATAGCAATATAGAAAACGAGGTGTTTACCGTGCATGGCCAATACAAAGTGTGAGGGATTAGATACATTCACTGGCAATGTAAATGTATCTAAGCATGCACAACGAATGTGTTCTAGCACACAACAAAAATAGATAAATATTTCGACACATGTGCACAGAGGAGTGACGAGTACAGAAAAGTGCAACGAAAATTCCCATGCCATAAACGAATTCAGAATTTCAATGGATAGGTTTAAGTGGAAAAACAAATCACAAACAAATCGCGTTGCCAAGAAGGAAATCTGCAATAAGATACATTCTTTATGTACAATACAAGTATCTAAAGCGTTCCAATAAGCCCGCAGGTAAAAGAGATAATAAAACAAGGATGAAATAATAATAATAATAATAAAATAAAAAATAAATAAAAATAAATAAATAAAACAAAAAATCACGTCCAAAAATCGTTTGCACAAATCGTTGAACTTATAAAAATTAGGCGAATGTGGAACGCAAATCACTCGAGAGCAATCGTTAATTAAACGGGAGGTGAAGAAGAATTCTAAAATAACTGCAACCCACATTAAAGCGGAAATAAACATAGTCTGAGGTTAAACTAGTATTACTGAGAGATATGGGAATTGGATGTAAAAAAATTGATATCTACTACACTATTATATACAATTTATTATATGGAGTTGTATGTAACGC
Organism: Cacoxenus indagator; assembly: GCA_035041755.1. NCBI lineage: Eukaryota > Metazoa > Arthropoda > Insecta > Diptera > Drosophilidae > Cacoxenus > Cacoxenus indagator. Next base: position 987,423 of record JAWNKX010000884.1, read on the forward strand.
TTCTGCGCAAAATATACTGAACCGATGTTAATATATATATTTTTTTAACAAAACATTTGCGGTGCAGATAATACTGTAATATATACTTTTTTGATTTTTAAAAGGATAATATATTTTTTTAGGATTAAGTTTATGCAAAACCACTGTAAGACCAAGCAAAAAGCGTTTCGTAACTTTTTGCGTTGTTTATGCTTTGCTGCTTTTTGAATTTTCTCTTGTTGTTGTTATTGTAACTACGCACAAGAGTATTAAGCACTGCGTTCAAAGAATGTACATTCTTTTGTATACGATGGGTGACTGAAATTGAGGAAAGGGGGAGACAAAACTACGCACAACATTTTTGGATCGCTGCTTACGCTTTGCTGCTTTGTAGAAAAAAATAAAAAAAAAATTAAAAAAATAAGAAAAATATAAAAAAAGGTAAAAAAACAAAAAAAAATTAAAAATAAAAATTAAATAAAACAGATATCGTCGACGATGGTTAAGAATCTATTAAAACCGCTACAATATTCCCTATACCAAAAACATTATATACTGAATTTACCAATTGCATACGTCACTTTATGCACTGTATAGGAAGGCAGCCAGTCATTTAGAACTTGTCGCCGATCTGCGGCTCGCCGCACAAAGCTTGTTCGCCTATTTGCCATTATTTGCCATCATTTGCAAAATTAATGGGTATCTGATTACCAAATGACCAAGCTGCAAACATATTTCCGGTTAAATGCGAGCTGGTGTCCACGTACACGCACAAGAAACTCGATGCGAATGGATGGAAATCGCCAACGAATGCAATTCGCGTCGATTGGAGTCGAGCGATGTGGATCGTTCAAGAGCGATGTCATCGATTTGCACTACACAGAATTGGGTCATCGATGTGGTGTTGAGTCGAATCACCAACGCAATTGCCGTCTCAGTCGAAACGAGTTGTAGCCAAACGAGTAGTGTAAATCAGTGCTGCAATAAAAAGGCGGTGAGTCGCCCCGTGCCGTGCTGTGCTAAGAAATATAATATGATACCGGGTCCGGGTAGTAAGGCCTCAATTGCATATTTATTATTGCCACATTCATAAATCAATGTCAATCCAAATTTGTTGGCATTTACTCAAAACATTGGAAGCAGTGATATAGAGAAAGGGAGTGGGGGAGAGACCTGCACAAGAATTTCTACCAAATATTTCTACCATGTATGATTTATGCATGCAAACTCGTTCTGATGTGATGCTCTCACTGAATTTGCAGACGATCTCCCAACCCAACCACTTCGAGTCCAGATAGCCATGAGCCAGTCGTTTATTTGGCACAACCATGACTTTCAAGTGCACAAATTTTAGTAGCCAATTAACTTCTTAACCGAAATCAAGTGCGGCGGCTAATGAATATTTTGATGAGATACTCGGTATCTTTTTTGCAACTTTTTACGACTTTGTTTGTCGTCGTCTCCTTTTATGTGTAGGCGGTAATATTTTTCTATCTAATTTCGTGTTTCGTTTTCAAAGCACACAACGCCCGAAGTAGGGGGCTGAGAGAGAGAGAGAGAGAGAGAACAATCCTAACTCATAAAAATTCGTTGCTTTTTATTTTGGTCAAAAAAACAAACTGAAAGTACGAGTACTTTCGCTTTTCAAATTGAAATTCTTCGCTATTTTCGTTTTACATTCGCGAAAGTTGTAGCTCGTCTATTTTAGTCACACACCACACACCACACTCGGACCGACGGACCCAGTCGCCTATTGCCAACGTCGTCTTATCATGCAAAACAATCATGTGAAATTGCGTACCGAAAATAATTGTCGTCCGCCGCATACGGGGTCAAATGCAGGCGTCAATTTTCTTCAATAATGGCGCACGTTCAACAATATTTTCAAAAATGCTACGGAAAAATGAATTGATCGTTTTATACAATAATTGCGGTGATTGACCGTAGTAAAAACCGTGGATGAATATAACAAAATAAAAAAAAAAACAAAAAAAAAAAACAGAAAAACAGAAATAAATAATCATGAATGGCAGATAAGAGTTTGACGTACGAGTGAAAAAATACGAGTATAATCTAGACGTGTGTGTGGGTCTAATGGGTCATTCATCTGATATAACATCATGATTGTGGAGCTCACTGGCATACCCTAATTTCGTTTTAAAGAATTTTGAGAATGCAAGTGAACATTTTCTTCTATGTCATACGCCAGAACTTGATTGATCCGATCTATATATATATATATGGATGTTCGTTTGTATGCTATGATCTCCGACAGCGTTTGACCGAACACCGTGAAAATTGGTACATATATGGATGTCATGATGGAGAATGTTTGTATGTGAAGTTTGATGCGATAGTCTACCGATAAAGTCGGAAAGTCCCATCCAATTACAATAGCTTATGTTACAAAGCTTTGCAGTTTGTTATTTTGTATGAAATTTAGTTTTGTATGAAATTCGAAGGAATCATTTACAAAAGCCACTACAAAACACGAAGTATGAACAATGAACAGCATGGCATGTCGGTGACGCGAACCCATGACTAAAGAAAATTTCACTTGCCGTTTACATCTTCATTCTACAGAAGACCCGGGCAGCGCCGAGGCCCCTAATAGTTTTATATAAACAAAGGGTAAGCAAAAGGAAATAACTTCATTGATCGAGTTAAAAGTATAAAGCAAACCAAACTATTAAGCCATTACAGTCTTTTAGCAACCATCGTAGTTTAGATGACGTACAAGTATTACGAAGGCAGTGGGCGTGCTAACAACTAAGCAAAATCTCAGCACAGACAGACACAATTTTATCTCTATATGGCAGTGTTCAAAATCAAGCAGCTCAATTATCACACAATAGATACATAGCTAGTTTCGGTATTATTTACCCAACAAAATGTCTGAAAATCGGAAAAAAGGTATTCAAAGATAAAATTAAGCGGCAAGAACAGCAAAGAGCCAATACAGCCTCATGAGTTGGGTTGTACAATATTGCGATAACGGTAGCAATTTAATCACCATCAGCAAAATACTCGTTAACATGTTAATTATATCTACGTTCTAGATTACAAAATTTGATAGAAAAGCTACCAAAAATTAGTGGTAAACTTGCGAAGTGAATGCCGCGAACGGCGGCGCCTCTGTATGATTCCATGCATACGACTCCCGCAGGCCATAGATTAATTTTTTCTTTTGTTTACATTTTTAAACATTTTAATTATCTGTGCGTTTCACTTGGCGAGTTTGATTGGTTATCACAAAAAATACTTGACTATAAAGTAAATACTTGATATTGTGAAGTGTTTATTGGTACTTGCACTTCAGAATCATTATTATAGATAGGTACAATCAAATCCAAAATGGATAAATCAAATTTGATATTGTGCATTTGTTTCACTACATGATCTTGAATTTTTATAATTTATATCCATGGTTTCCGAGTAACGTTCAATTGCAACTCCATGAGGCAAACAACAAATACACGTACGCGAATGTTTCCTGTAGTAGACGGCCTAAGGTGCATAGGTGTATATTCTTTTTAGGACATTTTTCATTTCCAGTGTTGAGTAAAACCATATGATTTGAATTTGCATTCACTAACTGCTGACGATCTCAAAACATTTTTGAAAATGGAACAAATTGGTCATCTCTACGGGCTAACTCCAACGGATATTAACGCTGAGTTGGTGTGTAGTTCAAATCAAAGAACAAATAAAAAAATAGGATCACTTTAAAAATGGTTTCGGGAGCACACTGAAAAATGTACTTATTAAGAGATGCATCTTTGGGTAGCATCAAAGAATGTACGTAAGATTATAACCAAGGCTGACCAAGAGATAATCATTTTTATCACACCCTAAGTGGCGCATTACTTTTTATATGAAGTTCAAAAAATCCATACAAGCTCACGAAACCCCATTCGAAAGACTTGACGTATGTAAATTAAGAAAGATGTATGTACTTACAGTACTCCAGAGCAGCGTGTGCAGACAAATGAGCCAATGGTCATGTTCACATAGGTCGGACCCTTCTGACCGCAATCGAAGCACTGACGATTACCGCCGCCGGTGGTCACGAGTTCACGCAGGGCGAGGAGAAATTTGTCGTCCTGTTTTTTGCGTACAACTGCCATTTTAATTGTTGTTGTTTTTATTACTTCCGTTGTTGCTGTTGTCGACGTTGTCGTTGTTGTTGTTTTTATAGTGCTAGGGGCCGTTGTTGTTGTTGTTGTATCAATGCTACTTGTTGTGCCTTTGTTTGCCGCGGAAGTATGTATTAAAAGACGTGCTGGATCGCGAACCCCTTCTTCCCTGATGTCTTCACCACTGCCACTGCCGCTGCCGCTATCGATCTCTTCCAAACTCACATCCGCAAACTGTTCTGTATCCGAAGGCAGCTGCTCGTCGATGTTCCGCTGTTGCTTAGCTAACGCTTCGGCTGTGTGCGGTGCGTAGGGGGCGACCGCAGTGCGAAATGCCTCCGACCCGTTGTTCTTCGGTTTCGGCGTATTGTAAACGTAAACGAACTGAATTTTGATGGTTTTTCCTTCGAACGGGACCAATCGGTGATAATAATAAATAAAGGAATTATCGAAAATAGATTTTCGAAAAATTCGAGGTCGTTGATTTTGAACTCGAAAAAAGGTTTTTCGTTGTATTTCTTCTTTGGTAAAAATTCTGCACTTTTCCACTCTCTTTCTCTCTCTCTCAAGCACGATTTAAGGAACGCATTCCGAAACTCACATACAAAGAGACGCGATCACCAAACGCATACAAACAAACAAATAACAACACACACAAGTGCCGGAAGAACAGGGTAGACCAGAGCAGTGAAGAGAAGTGAGTAGGAGTACGTGTGTGCCGCCGCACTTGTTTTTCAAAATATTTTTCAAAAATTGTATTTAACCTTATTTACTTTTTTGTATTATTTCAAATTCTACCTCACCCTCTTTACGCCTGCTTATGTTATTTTCTTATCACTAATATTTTCTTTAACACTCACTTTACGCAACAAACAATTTTCCCACTAATTAAAATATAATTTTTGGCTTTAGCGCGGCCACTTCTTTTTTGTTATGAACAGAATTACTTGATTTCTTCTTTGTTTATTTATTTTTTCTTTTTTATAACAAACAGAAACGACAAACGGCGAAAATCGACGCGGCTATAAAAAAATTTCACACGACACGAGTTTTCCTCCTACCACTAATTTCCACCGATATACGTCCTCGCGCTAGAGAATTCGTGATGATAGTCATTTGGCTAAAAACAAATAATTTCTATGTTTGCTGTTGTTTGATGAATGGAAATGAAACATTTCCTAAATCGGATTATGTTGCTATAATAAGCCTTAAAACTTACATTTTTTCAATATTAAAACATGGACTTCCAACGAGTCAATATTGAAAATACTCAAGTTTTAGTATAATTGTATACCAACGTAAGTGAAACAAGTGTTTGGAAAATAACATGGTGAAACAGTGGATTTTGTTTCATACATAAAAATCAGCATCAAATGTTTTAAGTTGTAACGCAAAAACAGGTTAACGTACAGCAGTATAACACAAACATTAAAAATGCAGTAAACTTTTCATTGTACAACTTGGAATATGGAAATTTAACAGATTGTAATTAAATAACAAACATTTTTATGTTGCTTTACATAATTGTGGTGATATTCGTTATTACAATATTGTGTTCAATATTCGAACTTCTTAATTGTTCATTACTACGTGCTTGATCAAACTGATTTGATTCCAAATATGCTCTCGAAATTTAGCCTTGCAATTTTAATAATTTCCACAAAGCAACTTTTACAACATATGTACATATTTGTCTTAAGTCTGGAATGCTCATATATTTAAGTTATATAATTTTTCAACTCTGCGTGTTCGATTAAATCTAATCGGGTCTTTTCACTAATGAAGTTATTACATTTAATAGTTTAGCTTTATATAATATATATTCATTATTAATGACTATATGTTAACAAATAATTTTTATTTTATTTAAAGAATAAAATTTACGCAGTTGTCTGCACAACAAATATGTATAAATAAATGAGAAGTGGAATTAATTAAGATGTATACATAAAAGCATATGACATAAATTAAATTGTTTTAAATTATTATTATCGTTCTTCCGTTGTAAGAACATGATTCTTTTTCAACAGTCAATAACGTAATGAATCCCTGAAATTTATCTACTTTGTGGCTTTGAAATCGTGAATGAATATTATCGAACCGATTACTCTGTGTCGAAAAGAAGAAGCACCTGGTTGTTAGTTTTCAGTAATACACCAACGGAGAAGTAAACAAAACTACTCGAACCAAAAAGAAAATGAGTCAAGAAGAAAATACTGGATTTGATGCACAATTTGCAAAGGACATCAATGGTATAAAAACGGAATTTGTGTTCCAACGGTTCACCAACAGGTGGTTTCTGCTCATCACACAGTTCGGTCGCATACCGAACATGTATATGGTGCGTTTTGACATACCCAAGGAACAACGCATTTTGCCGACTGTCCACATCGACGATCCGGAATACCACACCTCTGTACCAGTGCAGATAAACTGCACGTTGGGCGTGGATAGTGATGAGATTCGCAGCGGTATTCAGTACTTAATCAACAAGACAGCACTCAAGCGTTGCCCAACGGAATTCAGCATTAGCTTGGCCCTGAAGGAAGTGAATAGTGAGAATCTGCGAGAGTTGGCCAAAGTGATTGATGGACTCCTCACCTAATACTCGAATACAAACTGATAGATTCACATTCTCATATAGTGTACTCATTTTATGCAAAAATCATTTATTTATAATTTGTACATTAAAATGTGTAAAAAACCCCAGATTAAAGTGGTCCTCAATGAGGTGGTGTTATTGGGACTAAAGTTCATTCCGTTCTGCATTCTTCGTTCGTCCATCCGTTTAGTCGAACAGACCGAAGCCCATATCGTCATCCGACTCCTCTGGTTCCTCCTCCTTTTTCTTCTCTTCCTTCTTGGCCTCAGCGGCAGGTGCATCACCAGCAGCAGCTGGAGCAGCCCCACCTGCGGGTGCAGCGCCAACACCGGATCCAATGTTCGTGATCAGATCCTTGATGTTGATGCCCTCGAGTGCCTTGGCGAAGAGGCCGGGCCAGTAGGGTTCAACCTCCACATTCGCTGCCTTTAGGATGGTCGAGATTTTTTCGCCCTGCAATAAGAGCGCAAACAATTTGAAAACAGTGACAACAAAAGCACTATGCGTTGCAAATATTAAATCATAACGGAAACTAACGCGTTAGCAAACGTAGTGATGGCTGTTTTATTTTTATTTGCTAATTGGAATTTCAGAACTCACAGTGACAGCGATATCGTCATCGACCAGGATGAGAGAGGCGTAGACGCAAGCGAGCTCGGCTTTTGTTGACATATTTTCGTTATTGGTATCAAAGTATTTTGTGCAAGTTGCCAAAATTTATTAATTTATTTCCTAAAATTTGGCCTTAGCTCAATTGAGAACAAGCACGCTTGATAAATCCTAAACCGGAAAGAAAGAGATGGTACAACAACGAAGTAAAGTTGGTTGCAGCGCACAGCTGAAGAGTGGCAATTCAACGCTGTGTTGTAAGACTGTTGGTTTTTGAAGTGAATGGCAAGATTTGTGAACAATAAACAAAACCGCGCGCCAAAATATGATGGATAACGAAGGGAGTGAAATCGACACAATAAAAACAGAATTTAATATTTCCAGGGCAGAAAAATTAGCTGGAAAGTCCGTATCCATTAAAATAGAAAATGAGGACGAGGTCGCGCTTGGTGACGTTAACAAAATTGTCTCACTCAAAACACTTGGCCCTTTTATAGCGTCACGCGATAATTCGCAGAACACGATATATTTAAGTGATGTACCGGATTTGTGTAAAACGCAACCATGCATGCTGGGTGTCGATGAGGCAGGTCGTGGGCCAGTGCTTGGGCCGATGGTCTACGGTATAGCCTACTGCCCACTGGAGAGCAAACAAACGCTGGTCGATCTCGGCTGCGCCGATTCCAAGTCACTGACGGAGGAGAAACGTGATGTCATCTTCAATGAATTGAACACACTTGACTATGCCACCGCCTGTCTGGGCTGGGCAGTGGAGTTGATCTCACCGAATGTGATCAGTACGAGTATGTATCGGCGCAGCAAATGTTCGCTCAACGAGGTCTCCATGAATTCGGCCATTGGACTCATACACCGCGCCGTCGATGCGGGCGTGAACATAGCAGAGGTTTATGTGGATACTGTGGGACCACCGGAAAAGTACCAAGAAAAATTACAGCACATATTTCCACAGTTTAAAATAACTGTTGCCAAAAAGGCTGATTCCACCTATCCCATTGTCTCGGCGGCTAGTATTTGTGCGAAGGTTACACGTGATCATGCACTCAAAGTCTGGCGTTTCCCAGAACAGCTGGAGGTGACCTCAAACGATTTCGGCAGCGGATATCCTGGTGATCCGGTAACGAAGCGTTTTCTCGCCGAAAATGTCGATTTGATGTTTGGCTTTCCCCGATTGGTGCGCTTCAGTTGGTCCACGGCGGAGAATGCTTTGGCGGACAAGGCATACGATGTAGAGTTTGATGAACCTGACTCGGAGAAACCAAAATATGCCGGTCCAAAGCTCACGAAGTTCTTCAAGGGCACTACTAAAACCGGCGAAGTGAAGCGAGAGCCGTGCAGATTCTTGAAGGAACGCTTCCTGGACAGCGTCGTCGAATTTTGAGCATCTAGTTTTAAATTGAGTGTTTGTCTTTTCTTCAGTAATAGAAAATAAAACGATCTATTGATTGTGCTCTTCTCATATGATCCGTAAAGTTCATCACCATGTTCTTCTACAAGTTAACAACTACAATTTAGTTCAAGATACTAGAGACCCCTCGACAAAAGGCAGCCAGTTGAGTAGAGTCCACAATGATTACCACAATTAAATTCAGTTACCGAATTTAAGAGTAGCCCGAACGGCGTTTATTACGAACATTTTGAGCTTTAATTACACTTTGCTTTTAGGCCTTATGGTTACACACTACACTTGGGTGCAGTTACATTGTATGAATGTAATTCTAAGCCGGATACTAAAGCCTACTGCAGAATATCTCACGTAAAAAAAAGCTTTTGACTTAATCGTAAATACACTTAGACCTAAACTCGTTAAATGTATTTGGGTAACAAAATGCAGAGCCACGTTCCTATATATATGTAAATATATATCGGTAGAGCGAGAGAACTTAGAAACATACAACTTAAGGCTAATTTAAAAGAAGAGTGGTATTTAGGCCGGCATGCGCCGGATTGCCCAACATCGTTTAAAGGTGACCGCCCCAATTGTGAAATGAGGTTGTGGTTGGGGTATGTGGTGCTTGGAGGGCGTGTAAGGAATTAAGCGTAAACTGACGATTGACATGTAAACGAACAAATTACACGGGAAAAATACGCGCACAAATCAAAAAATGAACTTCTAAAGGTCACCGCTGCTGACATTGGCTGAAGTTGTGACCGGATCGGATATTTGCGTGCCGACAGATGTCGATCAGAACTTTCGCAGATCGAGCACAAAGACGCTGCCATCGGAAGCGCTTGCACCGACCTTGGTGCCTTTTGAGTTCCAGCAAACCTCGAAGATGCCACCGGTGCCCTTGTAGCTGTGTACCAATTGTCCAGTTTGTGTGCTCCAGATATGCACGCACTTATCGAAACTGCCCGAGGCGAGGTGCTTGCCATCTGGACTGAAGGCAACCGAATAGACCGGTTCGGTGTGCTTGGTTAGCGTGTGTATACACGACCCACGTTCAACGTCCCAGAGACGTACGGTCGAGTCGAAGGAGGCCGAGGCGAGTATTAGATTAGTGTTGGGATTATTTGTACCGGGTCCAGTCGGTGACCATTTGATCGTATAAATTTCCTTGGAATGTGCCTGCAGATCGTGACAGCAACGATCGCGCGACATGCTCCAGATCTTCAGTGTCATGTCGTCAGAGCAGGAGGCGAGCAATTGACCTTGGGGACACCATTTGATGGCGTTTACCTCATTTGTGTGACCTTTGAAGGTCTTTATGGGCTCGTTACTGCCTAGCCGGCACACGTGTATGCGCTGATCTGTGCTGCATGATGCAAACGACACGTTTGATTGCCAGTCGACGTCCAGCGCAGGTGCATTGTGGAAGGAGAACTGCTGAGTGCACTGCCCCGTGGAGGCATCCCAGATGATGGTGGTCTTGTCCACACCGGCCGAAAGTATATAGTTGCCGCGCTTGTTCCACTTTAAGGCAAATATTGGACCTTTGTGCTGTCCCAGTGTTGAAGCCAAGCGGCCGTCTGTCTTCCAAATGCGCGCATATCCGTCGTAGCTGCCGGTGGCAAGCAGCGTACCATCGCACTGCAAAAAATGCAACTTTTAAGTTAGGCGAAAGAAAAAAATGTAACGTGTGTACATACATTCCAATCCAATGAAGTGACATCCTTATTGCTGGGCACTTCGGCACCACCCTTCTGTATGCAGTGGCGTAACACCAACTGATTCGGACTGGCGTTTGCATCGGACATGTCCCAGATGCGAGCTGTGCTGTCACCAGACCCACTTGCGAGGAGATCCCGGCTGGGATTCCAAGCGCAAATGAACACTTCACTCTCGTGGCCGCGCAAAACGGTCGCTTTAGATGCGGGTATCTCGATGTTTTGATCTATGTCCATAGGTTCTACGGTGCTCGAAGATGTAACCCCTGCAGCAGTGCCGCTGGGCGCAGCAGTTTGTGTAACTGTGGCACCCGACTGTGCATTACTGCTGGGGCCTCCAGAAGCTGGTGTTGCGGCAGTGCCACTGGTCACAACTGTAATGGATGCTGCGGCATTACTATTCGGTGTCGTTGAGTCTGTACTAGTGCCCGCGGGTGCACTTGTTGCGCCAACTAAGCCGGGAGTTGTCTCGTTAGCACTACTAGACGCATTGCTGCTACCATTATTGGACGTTGACGATGTTGCATCATCTGTGTTGGTAGTACTGGCAGTTACCGGTGCTGTGCTACTTTGTTCACTGGCGTTTGTCTTCTTTGTAGCTCCAGTCGCAGTCGCATCGCTACTCGAAGCATTTGTTACATTGGCCGCGCCAGGTGCTGTCGCATTAGCGCCTGCATTGGCAGCGTTGTTCGTGCCATTTGGCGTTGGATTGGCATTGGTGCCACTGTTGCCACTGGAGTCAACTTCGCTTGAATCACTGTTCGTTGTCGGTGTGCTTGTGCCTGTGGCACCGGCGCCCGAACCAGTTTTCGCCGATGCTGTGCCAGTGTTCGCCTCGACTTTTACATCAGTCTTTGAAATCGCAGTCGCAGTTGTGTTTCCCGCATTATTTGAAGCATCCGCTGAAGCTTTGCCAGGTTCTGTCTTCACAGTCGGCTTCAGTGTCTTTACCTCCGGCATAACAGCATCAATCAAGCTGAGACCCTCTATTGGACGTCCCACCTCGCCATCCTCTCCTACGCTCCACTCCACTTCCGTGTACATGAGCCCTTTTTGCAGAATTGTAAGTAGCGCAGCTGGTGGTACAAGGGCTCCATTTATATTGCTTTGCGAAATATGAGACTCGATACCGAACACAAACGCCGAATGTATAAAACCTGAAAAAATCATTCCGGTTAGTCATCCATTATCGAATTACGAATTTCGCGACGCAGTTTTGCGGATTCATTCACCTGACTCTTGCAAATATCGATAAACAAGAAAGTTCACCTCGTCGCTGGAAAAACTCATCTTAACGTACGATAAAACAGCAACCAAACCCTCACACCTTTCTCACTAATTTATTCCTATTGCTTTATTTTTCTCAACAATAATCAATTATAAAGAATCTTAACTACGACGGCGGAGGCGGCGAACAACAAAAAGTATGCGTGGTTTTTTTGCAGTTGAGCTCGGAGCGGCAACAATTCGTAAAATCCTTAGTTTAATTGGAAATTCACAATTTACGACTCTGCGTTTCATTTAAGTCTCTCGTCTAGTTAACAAAAACTAAGACATTTTACACACTTTCGTAGGAATTTATGAGCACTTCGATTTTGCGACAATATGGCGACCACCATAGCGATAACCGATTACCGAAATCCGCGAGTAATTGAGTAACGATTGAAATAGTGTCGTTTGTTTATACAAATTAAAAGATGAGTGAGTAATGAGAGATGGACGTTGTAGCACTGTTTTATAGAAGTTAGACTACCTTTATTTATTGCAATAGTTGTCGATCCACGATTGAGTTTGTACTTATGAGCTATTTTTACTTAATTGGAGATAATGCGAATCACTTTATGAAAATTGGGAGTCACTAACACACAAAATTTGCAACCGTGAGGTATTGTGGGAAAATCTTGAAAAATGCAATACCTTAGTGCACCCTGTAGCGTTCTTCGAGTAATCGTTTTTACATTACGGTTATCTAATAAAGTCGCCGCATCACAAATTCGCTGAAAAACAAGAAGAAAATAGAGGCAGAGACAGCGTAAGGAAAAATCAATAAAATTTTCTTATTCCGAGCGCTGCGTTAAGAAGTTGTGTTAAGAAGTTTATTAAATCGCAGGAAAATCAAATTGTTGTCATAGTTAGCTAGCAATAAGCGGAAAGTGATAGTAAATTCACTCGAATTACGACTAACAAAAAACGTAACGCCCCGAAAAAACGCGAAACGAGCAAAAAAAAGCTAAAGAAACTGTGTGTCGCCGCGGCACGGGTGAAAAAACAAAATTTGCAATTGACTACACATTGAAGAAATCTAAGAAAATTCATTTGTACCTTAATTTATAGTGAAGACCTCTTTTAATAGCAACAACAACTTTTTTAATATCACATTGTCCTGAGCCTGGTATAAATGTCCTTACAGAGAAAGTCCCCTCATTGGGACAGGTGTTTTCTGAGCAGGATTGCGAGACAGCAAAGTCTGTGCCAACTATGGCGTCGTCGTCATCGTAATTGCTGTCGCAGCAACGATGCCGATGACGTCGGCTGCGACGTGACATGACATGAAAGCGAAACAGCACACAAAACGAAGGAATGAAAAACAAAAGAAAGCAAAGAAGCCGGCTGAGCAATAAGAAATTCCTATAAATCATTGTAAATGAAAAAGTGAAGGAGAATCAATTTTTGCTTCGTTCCAATGAAATCTCTATCATTAGCATTGTTGCATTCTCATGATAAAATTAAATTTCCGCTAAGGTCAAAGCGTACTATTTATCAACTTTTATTTCGTCTTTGTGTGCTTGGCACAATGTGATTTTTGCTGTCGTTACTAAAATTAGAGCCGATAACAAAAATACAAATTGCAGTCGATAATAAAGAATACAAAAAACGAGAAAGCCAGTTTCTATACTCTTCATAAGGGACTATACAGTTAGCATTTATATAGACGGACAGACGGACATGGCGAAATAAACTCGTTGAGCTGATCAAGAATACATATACATACATATAAGTATTCTTTACGGAATAAACATATATTGTGACTATCGTCGAATTCACTTACACAGAATAATATTTACGAAAAACAAGGCGAAACAAATACCATGAAAATATTATCTCATTATCAAGCCAAAGGAGGCAAACCATTAAACGGCAGACAGACATATGTACCCACATATCAGCAGTGAAAGCAATTATGCGATGTGATCGATACGCCAAAAAGAACGATTCGGTTTTCAGTGTAATGTCATAAAGAGTGACGAAAACAAATTTAATAATATTTTCGGGTGTGACAGTCGGCGAATTATTTGGTCAAAGCCTATAATAGTACGTTTTATTTTAAGTAAAATAAAACATTACGACACGGTGAAAGTCTTGTTATATTTGGGAATTGTATGTCGGCTTGAGTTGTTGAAAATTTATGCTTTATGAAACTTAGTGTCAAAGTATCCGTGGTTAAATGGCTGCGGTGAATAACGGCACATCATTTTCATGGTATTTGGTTTGTATCGTGTTTCGTTAACATTATTCTGTGTAATTAGTAAAATAAAGTGATAATCACAATACATACTCAACGAATATATTTATGGGCTCTCTGTTAATATCTCCTTAACTGTATTACAAATTTATGAGAGAGTTATAACATTCAATGCGTGAGGTATAAATATTACAATTGATTCGATGAAATATCTTTCTTTGATGGTACTTTTCTACTATAGAAAGCAAATTTGGAATCAACTTTAAAACACAAATCTCTTCTGACGGGTGTTACATAAGGGGGCGTTTTTCCCTTTTTCATTCTGCTCAAATGCCAAATCGACCTAAAAGGTCAAAGTTGAAACCGTAAAAAAAATCAGCAGTTTTGTGTTGCGTTAATGAAATGCCAATAAAAGCCACAACTATTACGATCAACAGGTTCAATTCTTCGTAGAGAGTGAGAGTCCGCATGAGAGAGCGAAAGATAGCAGCGGCAAATATAATCATTGAAGTGTAGAGAGAGAAAGAGCGCGCGTGAACAAGCTTCATAATTGTGGTCTTTGTTTGGGAAATTTATTAAGTTCAAAGATAAATTTCCCAATTGATAAAAAGCAAGACAAGGAAAAAGAAAAGAAGAAACGCACAATCAACAAGGAAGAAGCGTTAGTATCCGAAAGGGCAACAAAGCAAGAGTACATATTAGGGCATCAACTACCGTAGAGCTTTCCTGATTGCTCGTAAGCCAAATAAGTAAAGCAAGCAACTAACATCGTCTGATAAAAGGCAGTGCAGCAGCGAAAAGCCGCAGTCTTCTTCGCCCCCCGAGTTACCATATTATCAACGAAAATTAATAAATTAACTACAATGGCACCGGTGCGGGGGGACGGCATGAGAGGCCTGGCGGTTTTTATATCGGATATAAGAAATTGTAAGTAACAAAGCTCAGAATAAAGAGCATCATACACAACTAATTCAATTTGAATCCCACAAATTCTAGGGGCGTTTAACCAATGATTATAATAACGACAATAACAATACTTGGAATAGTTTATTGTAAAAACTTGATTGAGTTTTGTATTGCTTGTTGTTGTTATTCTTGTTGCCATCTCCATTGTAGCTCTGTTTGTAGCTCTTTTGATATTCATTCAATTATCATAAATGGCATTGTTGTTGTTAATGTTCTTGTTGTTGGTATTGTATGTTGAGTGACGATCACAATTTTACTTACTCAGTCACTCATTCACTCAGTTCAATTCGCGTATATTTCTTCAGCGTAGTTGTTTTTGTTGCTATTATTAGTTTATCTCTCTTTCTCCCTCATTTCACTTAACTCACAAAGAGAGAGCGAAATCGGTGACTGGTACTAATTGGCGCCTTCATTATGGGTGACCAAGACGACAAGTGATTGACAAACAGTCGAATGGACCGACGAATAGCTTATGTTTTGTGCGGTTTCCGCTTTTGGAGGATCGAGAGCGTAGCACTAATATGCGATAAAGCGTCAACAACACTTCGAACGATGAATTCAGATGTCGCCATATATTTTAAATGAAGTGTGCGACGTGAGTGGTGGGATTGTAAGAGAGACGACAGACGGAGAAAAAAAGAAAGAAAAATAAACTTTATAAATTTGTCATAAAATGTGGTTGAATCTTGTTACATTAACCAAAAGGGCTGCAACTTTCATGTTTTATTTTACGGCTTGTCTTTGACCATTGGTTGTTCTATAGAAACATTATTCTCCCAACCATACTATCGCCCCAGCTTGATTCTTTAGACGATCAATTGTTCAAACGACAAAAAGTTGTTTCTACTTTGGTAAAATATCAACTAGCCTCCAAGAAAAAGACCACTGTCGAGGAAAAACTGGTGGCACTCGAAGACTTGGATGATGACTTGGATGTAGCGAATTAAAAATTTCCTTGTGTGAAAAACTTGAAATCGTTAAATGATGGTTGAGACTATTTTGGACAGCGAATGTTTGTCTGAATCAGTCTCTGGACCAAGACGAGATTGACGTAGGAATTGCACTCGTGTGCTATCCTTGCACTCGGACAACTGTGTTGCCTAATTCCCTGGAGGGAGTATCAATTTTATTTAATACACTAGGATCATCATCAAATTGAAGCCGGTCGATTTATCTTAATTGCTTTGTGTAGTAAGCCGCTTACAACATTTTTAGTGCCTATCTGAGATATCTTTATTCTCTAGCCTCCGCTCGTTCCACATTCAGATGAGGCTTCCGCCTTCGCCAAGCTTATTGGTTACTCTATTCATGATGTATGGAGACTAATTAAAATTATATGTAATATAAATAATGGACACATAATCTTAAAAAAATATAAAAATCAAGTTTTACGAGTGATTTTCTGTTCAAACCTCAGATTTGACTGTGCCAACTAATTGGAAACATGAAAATTATTAGCGAAAAACAAAAGAAAAACTTGACGAATTATTTAAGAAACGTTATTTTGGTTTATTTAACATGTCAATATTTAGTGGGAAAGCCTTAGTGTTTTAATACAGCGTCATATCGACGTTGCTTAGACATTATTAAATGCCTGCACCTTTCGACAGGTATTGCATACCAAGCTTCTTTAACTTTGTCAAATAGCATGTCGAAATTTGTTGTATTCTGTTGGCCAACGACTTTTTTATTATCGTCCCGTAAATACTCAATGGGATTCAGGTCTAGACTGCACGACGGCCATTTAAGAACGCTGACTTGGTTTTGTTCTATGAATTGTTTAGTTAGACGCGCTGTATGCTTAGGATCATTATCTCGCTGAAAAGTACAAATGACTGGCTTATTTTCATCCGCCCATGGTAGCAAGACTTCACGCAACAATATATCGACGTATTTCTCCTTGGTGAATATTTCTTTTGTGTGGTGTATTGGACCAACCCCATTCCAAGTAAAACATACCCAGACATTGATTAACCCACCGCCGTGCTTGACGACAGTTAAAGCATACCTCGGATTAAGCTCTGCCCGTTTGAGCCGTCTTTCACATTTTCACCATCTGGACCAAGGCGGTTGACCTACGATTCGTCTCTCCAGACCACATACTTCCATCTATTGAGCGACCAATCAGCATTGGTCTTAGCAAATTTTACGGGGCATTTTCTTGGCTTTAATGTCACCAATGGGTTCTTACGTGAAATTCGTCCATGGAGTCTAACCTCAACCAAACGACGAGCAATAGTTCGTTTTGATATTCGTACATCGTATTGACCGTTTATTTCCCGATGGATATCCACAGCATTCTTACAATGATCAAATTTTGCTTTGCTCACAATTGGGGTATCCATGTGTATAGATGTCTTATGTGGTCTTTTTTTGCTTGGAACATTTTCTATTGTGTTATACTTTCGGAAAAGGTCAAGTTCATCAAATACCATCTTTTTGGAACAATTTAGCTGAGTTGTAATCGCTTGATAAGTCATGCTGGGCCTTCGAAGCTCCACAATTGACTTGCGCAGTGCCGGCGTACAACTTTTGCCACTACCCATTTTTAAAGGTGTTCTGAGAAGCTAATTCCGTTAAACAGTGGTTAAACACTTACACGGAAAAAGAATAAAAAGCGCTTAAACTTTTTAAATATATGCGAAAAATTCAAAAATTTTACAATAAATGGAATTTGTTTCCAATTAGTTGCTACAGTCAAATCTGAGGTTTGGCCGAAAATCGCTCGTAAAACTTATTTAACTTAAGAAATTGAGCAAATTTCGTTATTTTTTTTAAGTTTATATATCCATTATTTATATTATGTATAATTTTAGTTAGTCTCCATAGAGAATTATGCCAGAAATACCAGATGAATAGCGCGACCAGTACCTTTGTTTCCAATTAGTTGTCAACAGCTGTATATAGAATTTTGTAATAGTGGCCAGAATCAATATAACCAGCCCCATCTTAAGCGGTTTCTTGTTAAAATTTACACATTAACTGAATTTAAGGCTAAGTAGATTAAGCACTCATATCAAAACGTTTCTAAAAATAACTCCACCGTCAAGACATCAATATCTACGAAATTACTCTCCCTTTTCTTATTCAGGTAAAAGTAAAGAAGCCGAAGTGAAGCGTATAAATAAAGAATTGGCCAACATACGAAGCAAATTTAAAGGTGATAAAACGCTCGACGGCTATCAGAAGAAGAAATATGTCTGCAAGTTATTATTCATATTCTTATTGGGTCACGACATTGACTTTGGCCACATGGAGGCGGTCAATTTGCTCTCATCGAACAAGTACTCGGAAAAGCAGATTGTAAGCATATCCAGAAGATTAGGAACTCTTTGCTTTATTTCAAGAATAATAAGATTCGATTTCTTGCATTTACAGGGTTATCTCTTCATATCCGTGCTGGTTAACACGAATAGCGATTTGATTCGATTGATCATACAGTCCATTAAGAATGATTTGCAGTCGCGCAATCCGGTACATGTCAATCTGGCGTTGCAGTGCATCGCAAACATTGGCAGTCGGGACATGGCCGAGTCGTTTTCGAATGAGATACCAAAACTATTGGTATCCGGCGACACCATGGATGTGGTGAAGCAGTCTGCGGCGTTGTGCTTACTGCGTTTGTTTCGTTCGTGTCCCGACATCATACCTGGCGGCGAGTGGACCTCGCGCATCATACATTTGCTCAACGATCAACACATGGGCGTAGTCACGGCGGCTACTTCGCTGATCGATGCGCTTGTCAAACGTAATCCGGATGAATATAAGGGTTGCGTCAACCTGGCTGTTTCACGGCTTTCACGCATTGTCACCGCCAGCTACACTGATCTGCAGGATTACACATATTATTTTGTGCCAGCACCGTGGCTATCGGTCAAACTGCTTCGCTTGCTTCAGAACTACAATCCGGTTACGGAGGAGCCTGGAGTACGTGCGCGTCTAAACGAAACGCTGGAGACTATTTTGAATAAAGCGCAGGAGCCACCGAAGAGCAAGAAGGTGCAGCACTCAAATGCTAAGAACGCAGTACTCTTCGAAGCCATTAATCTGATCATACACAGCGACAGTGAGCCTAATCTCTTGGTGCGTGCGTGTAATCAGTTGGGCCAGTTTCTCAGCAATCGCGAGACGAACTTGCGCTATTTGGCTTTGGAATCTATGTGCCATTTGGCTACATCTGAATTCTCACACGAAGAGGTTAAGAAACATCAGGAGGTAGTCATATTGTCGATGAAGATGGAAAAGGACGTGTCTGTGCGTCAAATGGCGGTGGATTTGCTCTATGCAATGTGTGATCGTGGCAATGCTGAGGAAATTGTACAGGAAATGCTGAACTATTTGGAGACCGCCGATTATTCAATACGCGAAGAAATGGTGCTCAAAGTGGCCATATTAGCTGAAAAATATGCCACCGACTATACTTGGTAAGGTTGCGTGTCATTTACATCAAGATCAAAACTTAGCTTTGTTTCAACGTCCAGGTACGTCGACGTTATACTCAACCTGATACGCATTGCTGGTGACTATGTCTCGGAGGAGGTGTGGTATCGTGTTATACAGATTGTCATTAACCGCGAGGAAGTACAGGGCTATGCTGCCAAAACTGTGTTCGAGGCCCTGCAAGCGCCCGCCTGCCATGAGAATATGGTTAAGGTGGGTGGCTACATACTCGGCGAGTTTGGCAATTTGATCGCAGGGGATTCACGTTCAGCACCATTGGTACAATTCAAACTGCTGCACTCCAAATATCATCTGTGCTCGCCAATGACGCGCGCCTTGCTGCTATCGACGTACATCAAATTTATTAATCTCTTCCCCGAGATACGCACCAACATTCAGGAAGTGTTCCGTCAGCACAGCAACTTACGTTCGGCCGATGCGGAGTTGCAGCAGCGTGCCAGTGAATATTTGCAACTGAGCATAGTGGCCTCCACTGACGTGCTGGCCACTGTGTTGGAGGAGATGCCATCATTCCCAGAGCGTGAGAGCTCCATATTGGCTGTCTTGAAGAAAAAGAAGCCTGGACGCGTGCCAGAGAATGAAATACGCGAATCGAAGAGTCCGGCACCAGCAGCAATCGTGCAGAACAACACGCATGTTAATCACAAGTGAGTTGTGCGACAAAATGGGAAAAAGTGTATATATTAATTAACTTTTTCCCACCTCACAGAATTAATAGTAATGCCAATGCAGATTTACTGGGCTTGAGCACACCACCCTCAAACGCGTTGAACAACAGCAATGCCAGCGGTACGCTAATCGATGTGCTCGGTGATATTTACGGCAACAATAATGGAGTCATTTCAAACACCAAGAAGTTCCTCTTCAAGAACAACGGTGTTCTTTTTGAAAACGAAATGCTCCAAATTGGCGTGAAGAGTGAGTTTCGTCAGAATCTGGGACGTTTAGGTTTATTTTATGGCAATAAGACACAGGTGCCATTGACGGTAAGATGAAGCAAATAATACAGTATTTGAGATTGCAATATATCAATTCATTATGTTGCTAGAATTTTTCACCGATCCTCCAATGGTCAACGGAAGATGCAATGCGACTCAATGTTCAAGTAAAGACCGTTGAGCCCACATTAGAGGCTGGCGCACAGATACAACAATTGCTCACAGCGGAATGCCTTCAAAACTATATCGATGCACCATCCATCGAAATTAACTTCCGTTACAATGGCGTACCACAAAAGTTCAATGTTAAACTGCCGCTGACGATGAACAAATTTTTTGAGCCCACGGAAATGAATGCGGAATCGTTCTTTGCGCGTTGGAAAAATCTTAGCGGGTGAGTAGATCTAATTCTTTTAGCTATATACACGGCGGAGCTGTTTTTTTAAATTCGCGGCATGGTGGGGTACATCTCTAGTAGAATTTCACTGCTAAGTCGTAACAATTTCTTTTCATTATTTGTACAACACTAAGTAAGCTCTTTGATCGAATCATTAGTCTTGGACTATCGTGACCGATTTTTTTATTTGTCACCAAGATTTAAATAAATGTCTTCTTCTTTTTTTTTTTTTGCTTGAAGTGTTGATGACTTGTCGTTTGTCTCAACAACATACGCACATAAAACATTAATTGTTATATGTAGCTATATAACAATATATATTATTATTGATTTGGATTAAGGATTAATTAATTTGTATATTTTTGATACGAACAGTGAACAACAAAGGACACAAAAGGTCTTTAAGGCTCAACAACCGCTTGATTTGCCCGGTGCTCGAAACAAGCTAATGGGCTTTGGTATGCAATTGTTGGATAACGTCGATCCAAATCCCGATAATATGGTCTGTGCGGGTATAGTACATACGGGGGCACAACAGGTGGGTGTTTTAATGCGATTGGAGCCAAATAAGCAGGCACAGGTAAGCATTGTTGTATATTATCACAAGAAGAAGAAGAAAAGAAGTTTGTTCGCTTTTCAGATGTTCCGACTGACAGTACGTGCGAGCAAGGAGCCGGTTACACGTGAAATATGCGAGCTACTCTCGGACCAATTTTAAATGCAAGCAATGAGTTTCGAGGCAATACCAATACCATACATACACACACACACACACACGCCCGCACGCACGCACGCATGCATGCGAAGATTTTTTCTACACATACCTAAACAAGCTTTCACTAACATTTAGCACAATCCTAGAGAAGCGAAGTAAAATTCAGGAAGAAGTGGCAAAGTGACAAAAGTAAAGAAATGACAAACATTGCAAAAGTTACAAATATAAAAAAAAAAAAAAAATAATTATTATAATCTGTGTAAAATTAAGCAAGAAGTTTAATAGAATTATTCTAATTTGTTTCCCTCGAAATTAAGCTAGCTAAAGTAATTACGGGTCACCTGAGCTGCACATTCCTACAGCTGATTTCTATACACCAATTTCTCTCTCTCTATCATTCTGTCTGTTTATCAACCAAGCAACCTCCCAAGCAATTAATCAACCAAACAAGCAAAGCTAAGCACGCACTCACCCACACATGAAACAGTTGAGCACATACAACAAGCAAAGGCTTACTCTTTACTCTCATTTTAAATTAATTTAGTTTGACAGCACTTGTTAATTTTTTATATAGATAAATAATTTATTGTAAAAACAAAAACGTAAAAAAGCAGGCATCGCAAGGCGAGATGATAATTCCAAAATTAATTGTTAGGTTTAATGTCTCCTTTTTCATGATTGTAAATTTTAAGCTCAAAGTTCATTGCGCGTTTCTGCTAAATATAATTTTTATTATTATTTTTTATTATATTTTTTGCTATTAAAAAATATCAAAGTTTAAATTGTTAAAGAAAATATTTCTCCTTTGAATAGAGCAAAGGCGGTTATTATGTAAACACACATACACAGAAGCATTCATTTGAATACATATATACTTAGTATATAGAAGTCGTTGTAGTAAAAGTAAAGTAAAATAATAAGTTTGTTTATTGAAAGAATAAAGTCGTGTTATGTTATTAACAAATGAGAAGATAAAAAATGGTAAAAAAATATATATATATATATATTACAATAAATAATGCAGACAATTTCATTAGAGGAGACTACTATCAGGAAAATCTCATTAATGCTAGACAAATAAATCAACCACTAAGGTGAACAAATATGTGAGTAACACATTAATATAAAATTTAAAAAGAAATAAATAAATAAATAAAAATACCTATTGTTGAATAAAGTTTTATCAAAACTATATTAAAAAAAAACCTAATCGAGTGATTATTTGTTTATGCAAAATTATTATTCTTTGTATTATTTTACAAACAAAATTATAAAAAAAACAATTTTTGTAACGCAGTTTGAAAAAAAAAATTGTATTAAATTTTAATTGATTGTAATTTTTGTGTCTTATCAGAAACAAACTATTTTTGGGGCGTTACAAACACAAGTATGCAGAGTGTCAAAATGGCAAATTGGCATATAAAATGTGTGAAATAGCAAAATTATGTTCTAAAAAATTAATACTTATCATCCGATATAAAAAATCTATAAAAATACAGAAAACAATAAAACATGTTTAAATATTTTTAGTTAATTTTTTAAACTACCCAAATTTCAAAACGGCTTTCAGAAATATATAAAGAAAATTATATTTAAAAAAAATTATATTAATTTTAAAGAATTTACAAATGTGCAAGCGTGACAACTATGAAAATGCAGGAATTTAGCGCGGTACCATAATTAATTAAATAAATAAATAATTATTAAAACATAAACTACATGCATATTTTGTAGTTTATTTCAATTCAATGCATTTTTATGTACAGTGCAAAACAAGCATACTAAGTAGTTAAAAATAAATAAATAAAACACCAACCAACCCCGCCAGTCCACGATGAACCTAGAACACGTTTCTGGGCTTGATAATTTAACGTATACTAGCCTCAAAATTGCATGTCATAAATAATCCAGATTTTTGTATCATTTTCTGTTTCATTTGAAAATCTTCTTTATTTTAGTTTCATAGCAAAATATTACAATTTTTATGTATACAAATTAATTATTAAAAAAAGTGTTAAAACAAAATTTATATAAAACCAACAAAATGATTGGCAAAATAATGGACCATGTGCGGGCATTATATTTACGACATTAGCGCCTATTGTTTTGCCAATGGATTGATTATAAGACAACTTGCTCGATTCAAAAAGTTTATGGATTTTCCATTAAAAAAAACAAAACAACAAATAAACAGAATAATAATAAAAAATACTATATTATTGTACATTTAATGCATATATTTAAAATAACTTGAAGAAATATATAATTAAAAGAAATCGGGGATTGGCTTTTGTAGAGATTTGTACTTCCAGTTACTTTTAGTATTGTATTATATCTTGTTGTTGAGTTATATAAAGCTGCCAGTTTATAAGTAAAAATGGGATTATTCTGCACAAAGGAGAGGCTCCTTAGATGGAATAGATTCTTAGAGTAGAAGTTAGGGGTATATTATCTGGTCGACGATAACGTAACAAAAAAGCTCCTAACTGGCTTCTGAATACGGATGTGTAGGTTTCGTATATAACACAATCTAACCTTTGTAAATAACGGAAAACTCTGATGATCTCTTAGCGTTCGAGCAAAAAGTTTTGAGGAGATTTGTTGATCTCCTAGTAACAACAAGCAAGATACTGAAGGCGTTAGAATCGCGAACTGCATGCGGTCTACCTTGAAAAAGACATTGTGATTAAGAAATAAAACTCTGTAGAATTCCGGGGTCGGGACTTAGTTGGTGCGAGCGCAGGGGAGCCGGTTCGTAAAACAATTTTTTCACAGATTTTATGGTAGAGGTGGTGTTAGGTGTTTAGTTTAGAAGGATGCCATTCGACATCGACTGCAATCGATGGGTATATTTGAACAAATTTATCGACGCTGATGACCATCGTACATCTCTTCTACTTGAATATTTTTGACATTCTTAGTATGCTTGGCTAAGAGGAATGTTCGGAGACGGGAAACAACTGTGAAAACACCGCGGTTATATTTATACAGTTTTTGCTATTTATTTCACAAAAGTAGCTTAGTCTACACATAATGATTGTCGCAACTCTTAAACTCTAAATAGTATTCAATTTAAAGCGCACATTAATGTTGACCGCACTCAGTTCGGTGACCAGGTATTTGAAGGCGAATGGAATTTCAATGTAACCAACGGTGCTGCTATCGCCGCACAAGCGACACGTGTCCGGTTTCGACGACAGTCCCTTGCCCGTGCGCGTTAAGACCTGTTCCAGGGGGGCCAGTATGCTGCCGCACTTGCTGCATGCGAGTGTGTGGCTCTTGTCGGAGTTATGGAAAAGCCGATCTTGCAAGAGATAAGCTGCGCCATGAGAAATCAGAGCATCACGTTCCATCTCACCAAAGCGTACACCACCGCCGCGTTTGCGACCTTTTATCGGTTGCTGTGTGACAGCATCGACGGGCCCTGTAGAACGCACTTGCCATTTATCGAAGACCATGTGACGCAGGCGCTGGTAATGCACAACGCCAAAGAAAATGTTGGCCGTCATTTCACGGCCATCGACACCCGAGTACAAACGCTCCGTGCCGTAGTAATTGTAACCGCCGGCCTCCAGCATTTTTCCAAAATAGTCGATCGCCGTGTTCTTCTCGGAGAATCGGAATGGCGTGGCGTCGTGCACGAGGCCATGCAGTGCTGCACTCTTGCCAGCCATTGTTTCGATCATCATGGCGATTGTCATACGCGAGGGGAAACCGTGCGGATTGAAGACAATATCGGGTATCAACCCGGACTCGCTGAAGGGCAGGTCCTCAGCAGGATACCTCTGAGAGCAGATACCTTTCTGTCCGGCACGTGAAGCGAACTTATCGCCAATTGTCGCTGGGCGTGGTATGCGCAATGTCAGACAAACGACGCGAGGCGCTGTTGGTTTAAAGTCACCACAATTACGGACACTGTCCACAATGCAATCCTCTTTTTCGTCTAGTTTACCCACTTTGTAGCGGGACTCATCTGTGTCGAAGTAGCTGAAATCATTACGGATCTATTATAAGAGGGGTTGAGGGCTAAGTAAAAGTCGCTTCCTTACCAGTACAAAGGACAACCAAAAGACAACTTTTGACCCGGATACGGTAGACCGTCTCCATCCAGATATTTGGTCAGTTCCGGTAGTAGAGGATTACGTGCGAAATAGTTTGTGCCACGCAGCTCGACAAACTTTGATTTGTAAATGGTGCCGTAGGCGAAGCCACGGTCGTGCGCTGCTTTGTTGATGATCATAGCATCTTCCATGTCATAGCCCGTGTAAGAGATGACAGCCACAATGGCATTGGTGCCCATGGCAAAGTCATCGAGTTGAACGTTATCGTGATGGACGGGCCGAAAGAGTGGCGTTGCTGGAGTTTGCAAGCGATACAATTTATTTGCCGCTTGTTTGTTCCAATTCAGGCAGGGTGTGCCCATCGTTTGCTTACCCATCTGACACTGGTACATATTTCTATAACGTCAAGACGATTAAGATGACAGTAAATTTCTTGCTTAATTGATTACTACCTTGGTGATTGATTGTAGTCTGGCATTGGTATCAAGTTAGCCAAATTACTCATAAAGTCCGTTTTGGACAGTTCTATATGCGTTGTAAAATTGGGATACGCCTCAGTTGTATCGATGGCAATATCCATATACACTTGCTCCAAAGAGCCTATGTACTCAATTTTATTCCATGTCAAATTCCGCACTGGTCGCATCAAACGCGCAGGACTGGTGGCCAGAAACAGACCAGGAAACTGTCCTTGTTTCTTGTAGGGTATAAAACCGATTTCCAACATTTCAGGCACTTCTCCTTCGATCTTTAGGTACCTTAAACGATCGACTATCTTGCCAGCATCGGCTTGTCTTATATGTCCAAGGTGCTTGCCATCAAGGAAGACAACAAATAATTTAGCACTTGATTCAAAGAGTACCGAATCCAAAGGTATCATGCCCATTTCTATTAGGTATTTTGGTATAGCCTGGAAGCCATATACACTGTATTATTGCTTAGAGAACCATTAACCACAATTACTTACCTCGACCAACCGCTTTTCTGGTGTACCCGAAATTTTGCACGTAACAGTCAAGTGATTGAGCAGACCGCACGGTGTGCCGTCAGGCGTGTGCACGGGACAGATGAAGCCCCACGCATCGGGCAACAATTGACGCGCCTCAGTTGTACGCATTGTGGTAAAGTAGGAACCACGGTGCACCGCACGAAAATGGGACATATAACGCATTCGATTGATATTTTCGGCCATGATGACCAAACCACTATTCTGCATGAGACCCAAGCCAGAGCGGGACAAAATATTGCCGGTAGCCAAGAAAGACTCGATTGTCCGTGTAATACCACCCGAAGCCTTAAGACTCTGGCTGAGTATGGAGGAATTAATCAACGAATGCGGTGACTCCAGTTTCTTTTGCATGTACTTCATGGCAAACAACAGCCACATGTCGATGCGATCGGCAAGAATTTTCTGGTATAAATGGCCAGGTAACAACACCTCCTGCATCATTACCGAGTCAACACTCTCGACTTTGTATTTACCCTGAGCGCATTGGAAGAGTTTTTGCACCATGAAAACAATCATATCGAATTTCTCCCGATTGGTTTCCAAATGCACCATGATGCGCTCACGCAATATGAACTCTGCAACTTCTACGTCGGGCTTCCAATCTGGTATTAAAGGAAACCTCGAGCGGAATATCTGACCCAAGTACGCTCTGCACTGCTGATTGGTATGCAGGCCCTCATTGTGCACATCGCGCAGCATAATCTGCACGCAGGTCAAGAAATACTTGTCGTCTTCGTAGCCGCGTGCCAAGCGCTTGTAGATCTCCATGTCTGTGTAGTCCGTTAGGCACTTGAGTATCAGGCAAACTGGTACGTACGACAAAAACTTATTTTGTGAAAACATAAATTTAGCGGTGCCATTATTGAGGTAGTGCAGTACGTTATTGTATGAGGTCTCATCGTCGCGAACTGTGCGCACAATTACGCCCAACTCTGTGAAGTTTTGGCCGCGATCTTTCCATGTGGAACGACTCAAAAATACCGGATAGTTACGCCTTATCATAAGCAACATGCGTATTAACTTCTCATTTCCTCTTATGATGAATATGCCGCCCCAATCCGTGTCGTGTTCACCCCTCTTCACCATCTGCTCTGGTGTAAGGTTGTGCAAATTGCAGGCACGCGAACGCACCATTATGGGTATTTCACCTAGATCCGCATTGACGGGTTGTTTACAAATGCCGTTTACACGCAAACCCACGCGCACGGAGCACATACCTACGTAGGATTTATGCAACTGACGTGCCTCCGTGGGATAGGTGTGGCGCTCCTTTACGTTTAACACGTCGTTTGGTATCTGAGGTCGCGCTATTGAAATATTCTGAATAAACACCTCGATATCCTCGCCTGCTGGTGATTTGAATTGGAATGGCACCATTCTTTTTACTATGTTCTCCAAGCCGTACGTTAGCATCTCATCAAAGGAGTCCACATGTGGAGCACCCAGATTTGCGAGGTGCTAAGGAAGGTCTTGTTATTAAAAAGTCTAAGTGTGTTCAAACATTCTTTCCAACTCACCTCATTCAGCTGTTTTGGAAATTGCTTAAATTCCGGTCTGGAATTTGTTAACGTCGGCACCAACTTCATCTTGAAGCCACTTTTACCCAATTTATGCCTGTAAACTTTTATTCAAAACAACAGACTGCCGGCACGTGTGGTACCAATAGTGTTACAAACCGAAAGATTACGATGAAGCAAATTAAGTAAAATGGAAAGGAACGCTCTTCTGTTATTATTGAATTGACTTATGCGTTTGTTCAAAAGGTTTTCTAATGTTAGTGCAAAAACTTTTTAGACCTTGAAGGCATACACTTTTATTCACAATTCTTGTACAATGTGAAAATCCACTATTCCCATATTTGGAGTTCTCAATTTTAAATGATAAAATATCAATCAGTTTTACATTCTTAATTGATGGAATGTTTTATATTGTTTGTGACTTATGATCTACGAATATACATTGAACATACAATAGTTCAACACATAACTTGAAGTACTATTAAGGGTGCTCTAAAGCGGTCATTAAATGGTCAAATTGCTGTGTACGTGTGTTTGATACAGCGACGCCTGACGTCTGCAGACGGCAATGTCAATGACAGATGAACATTTAATTGGCATTATGGCTAGAAATTGAAAAACTCTGAAAAAGAAACGAATGTGGATGAAAATGTGGCACAAAAAAATCAATTGACGCACTAAAATGTGTTGATTTATTTATTATAAATTGAAAATGTAAATGTACTTATTTTAAACGTAAATTGTACTAATAAACAAGACATAATTAATTAAATAGAAATAAGATAATGATCCAAAGAAATTTTCCACCTCTACTAGGAATCCCTCATTCGCTTCAATTCGCGTCTATAGCTTGTTCGCAGCACTTTTTTTTTATTACCCGACGGCAATTCATAATTATTTCACTCACGCAAACACGTCTGTACTGTGCAATCATTTCAGAAAAGTGAGTAGTTTTCTATATTCCTCTCTTTCATATGTACTTAACTAGTGCAGGCGTAAATGAGATAGCGATGCAAAAAGCAGCGGAGATAATGATCAAGAACAAGTCAAAGCGGAACGTTTGGAATGGGAAATATCTAATATTTCTTCAATCATCGTATGTGAGACTACCGCATATATATCTCATTAACACTATCATGCATGCAACATGTGAATACAGGACATTGTCTAGGCCGCTTAAGAGTTGAGTTGAAATCCACAGTTTTGACGTCACCACATTGGGACCAACACATGACCAATCAACAATTTCCGTCACAAATCCTTATGCCTTCAATTAAACGAGCAAATTCTAATATTTCACCGAGTTCACATTGAGGCAATCGTATTTCGTGGTTTTCAGCAACCGCTAGAAATAATTTCTTCCAAAGTCCGTTCAATGTTGACTCCTTAAGCTCTTTTAAAAATAAAATAGCCAATTCAAGGCAATCTCCAATAGAAAATGTATGCCAAGTACTTAAATCGATACAGTCAATTTTAGTTTTATACAAAATCCACCGTATAGTGCACCTGATATGGTATGTAAATTATAGTGTGTGTAAAATATAGTGGAAGTGTAAATTATACCCCGCAGAAGTGATGTTGTATTAGGTGGAAGACATTTTATTTTGACATTCGGAGGGCGTAAAATTTTTTTTATACAACATCCAAAGAGCTTCAAAGTGTAAATTCTTATCATTGAAAATAATTAATGGCTGCTTAAAGGCAGTTCCCCTTTAATGGGAATTTCGGTGTCTCGCAAGGAAAATTCTGCAGCTTGATAGTAAAGATTTATACATTTCCAAGAATTCAGAATCATAACAAAACGACTTTCAATCGTCCAACAGTCACTCACTCACCTAAGAACCACTCATCATATTCATAGCAAATGCTGTACAAAGGAAGTAAGCGAGTACATTGCACAATTCCAGTGGAGCTCTTCACTTATAATGAGATGGATGTATGATGTTGATTCGTTGTTGTTGCGCTACTGAGTATTGTAGCCATTGGTAGAACACTCATTACGATCAACAATGGAATAATCTTTACTTGTGTTGTTGCCCTTGTTGTTGCTGTTGATGTTTTGCCATTCTCATTCTCATTCTACTTCTTCGTTGTTAGCAAACGTGACAAGTAGCATCACACGCAACAATGAAACGTCGTTGTGCCTTGATTTAAATTAAGACAGTCAAAGGTGGCAAGACGCACGCAGCAAGGACATTTCAACCGACACTTAACCGAGTTGCTTGCCGAGGCATTCGTGCGTTTTGTGTGGTGTTTTGTACTCCTGTAGTTGCACTGCGTAGTTCTTGAATTTACCGGTGGCATAGAATAACAATAGCACTGCAGCTTATGCGGCGGAAACGAAGCTCAACCGGAAGTGTCAAGGTGTCGACTGCTAACGAAGTTTGTTGTTGGCTTACTTCACTACTTCACTTAGCCACAAAATACGCGCAAGTTTGTTGCATTATTTATGGACAAAAACGTTTTGAAGCTTTTTGACAGTGTTGAGAAATTAGTTTACTTAAAGTGTGACATTCACCGTTGACGCTGCTGCCACAAAATGGCTGCCAACGATGTTAAGAAAGTGTGTGCCATTAAATTATTTAAATTCTAAGCACTTTGATACTAATTAAAATAAAAGTATGAAAACAGAACAAAAACAAAAAAAATTTAATTAAATTAAAAAAATTAAAATTAATTTAAAAAATAGCGACAGAAAGCACTTAGTATTGAAATTTTGAAGTTAATCTTTATTTTACACCGTCCTTTTGATTTTGCCTTACATTTGGAGACGGACGTCTGTCATACCGCCATGAGATGTCTTGTCGGTCTGTATTTTCAGCCAATAATGTGTGGGTTCTAAGTTTTCAAGTACTTCATAGATGCAAGGACTAAATTCCGAGCGCCATTTTTTTTTAAGAATTTGCTGTGAAAAGATTCATAATTGCAACTGCTGAACCTTCAACTAAACATTGAATACCTTGTGTCATAGGCTTGGGTAATCTCATGCTCGGTGTTAATAATTTTCCGAGTCATTTGCTAGTAAGAAAATTACATATAAGTAGGCGACGAATAGTATACCTGCATGGCGTTATCATAAGTTGGCAGTACCACAAGCAAAGTACCACAGTGACCAGATGGACGTGCTCTTACTTCAAATTGTTTTTCGAATTTGTTTATAACAAGTCGTAAATTTTGGCTTCCATAAGTGTCGATTCTAGGCTCGACTTCATTTCTGAATACAATCTAAATACACTTTTGGACAAGGAGCACCAATTCATACTCAACTCTAGAGAGGAAGATTTCATTATGGATAAAAGAATTGATGATTATTAGTGAGTCCAATTCTCTTTCATTTCATCAAAGTTAATCAGAATAAAACGCCTAATTCAATATATTTTTTAGAAATTAATCAAACTGCTTAGCTAATTAAAGCCTAACATGTGTATATATAACCCTACGACATTTAATTTTGCTATAATCAATGGCAAACTTGGTCTCTTTGGTTAGTAAAGTCAACCAGAAATACTAAAAGAAATACAATTGGCAAGGCAAGCTTATGTGAGTGCCTCGGATAGACAGATAGTTGGCCCACTCTCAAACACGCACACACATTAACAAGGCGTATGTCTTGCGCCGTGCTCGGGTTTATTATTCCATTATAGTGAGCAATGCCACATTTTCTTCGGTGTTCACTGGCAATCTGTGCACATCAACTGAGAAGATGCAACAACTTTTGTTTCTTGCTGCAACTGCTTACTACGCCTTCCTCTTATTTTATTGCACCGTTTTATCTTTTCTGCGTTTTTTCTTTAATCTTGTTTTGTTTTCTTGTTTTCAAGAGGGCAAATGGCATTGTTAATTTTTATGCCTGGGCGTGGGTTACAGACAAAGCCAACTGCACATTGAAGTTGTTGGTCTGACGTTCGGGCGGTCCACAGGAAGGAAGCCAAAACAAAGCTGCGCATTGACTGTGTAAAGGCGCCCATTTGTTTATTTGCCAGTTTGGGGCATACGACGTATTTTACGCGGGCTGCGCGACATTGTGTGTAGCGTGCTTGGTTTTGGTCTCCATGCTGGAAAAACTCCGCTAAGTGGCATCGCATTCGCGCTCATTGCTGCGTGTTTCCTACTTCAAGAGCGTCACACAAACACAAACACATACACATAGATTGAATAAAAAAAAAAAACAAGAAAAAACAAGGGTCACAAAAAATGTTCGCAAAATTTTCACTACGAAAAATTGTTGTCTCTTGGCAAATGCATTTTCATTTAAAACTTTTTCATTTGCAATCTGCTGCAAAAAGAGAGACACTCCGAAAACTGCACTCCGCAAAAAATAAAAATAAAATAAAAATTAAAGTAACATAAAAATAAAAATAGCAGTCAGAACTAAAACTAAGCCAAGGCTTTATTTCTTGCAGTGCCTTTTTCCAAGTTGTTAATAAAATTTTGTCACTGTCAGCATGCACTTTTCTTACTTGGCTAATTTTCGTTGCGTTCATTGGGGAAAGAGTAAATGAAATTAGGTTGGGTCTTTTGGTTAGGAAATGCTATTGTTGTGGAGTTTATTTATTTTTGTTTTGTTGAAATTGGACAGTTTTAACGGACTTATTTTTGGTGCTGCCTTGTGTTATTTTGAGTTTGTTAAGCTGTAAGTGCTGAATAAATTGAGATGCATAAGTTTTCCACGCAGCATTTCTATTTACATATCCATCAATCTAAATGGTCACCGAAAGGTGCAGCTGCGTACAATTAATGAATTATAATCGAAGGAGAAATGACACAATAGGCTGTTGGCGGTAGCAGTGGCTAGTAGGAAATACCAGTAATGTCATCTAATCTACTCCTACCTAATCTAGTCTAACCTATTATCCTTATTTATGAAAAGAAAGGCTTATGTTGAAAATCATATTTCTGTTAGCAAGACTTACCCGATTATATATTGTTTTGGTGCATTTTGTCAGCTGTTGAGTTATTAGCAAGGTTTACTATATATGATTAAAAAAAGTGATACCAGCCAAAATTTTAGAGTAAATGGAACACGCTATCGATCTATGATTATTGAATTTTTTATCCCAAATAGGAAAAGGAAACGTGAATGAAATTGAGCATTGTGTGGTCTCATTCAATGAGACCTTCCTAATCACGAGACACAATTTGGTGTGAAGTATTATAAACAATTTAAATATTCAATTGATTTTTTTTGCCATAGACTAGCAATTACCACACACTGATCTCACATAGGGCAGGCTCAAGTGGAATCAAAATTCACCGTCACATAGTAGACCTTGCTCAGCTGGTCTTAATTGCAAATTTCTTTGGTGAACATGCATTGCCAAAGCTAATGTCTACGTACTACACATATGGCTACCGATATACAGCATAGGGTTTTTCAGACTTTAAATAAAACATCATCAAAAATCATCAAATTTATTGGTATAAAATACATACCACTAGTTCAGAGCTTAGACCATTTATTCATACACTTTTATGGCCTGCAGTATTGGCATCACTTCCTTCAATCATCGATCTGCCTCCTTCATTGAGGCTGTCATTAAAAAATTGGTCACAATTATAGCTTTATAAGATTTGTGATATATCATATAATGCTTAGATTATATTAATACAAATAAATTTTTTTTTTTAGCAGAGTTGTCCCGCAACTGCTTCATAATTTTGTCAGGGAGTACCCTATGTCACGGCTTCATGAGTCTAAATTAAATGGTTGTATACCGTTGTGCACTTAGTCGGTTATTAACCTTTTAGATATCCATAAACCCAGAGTATTTTGCCGTCCCAAGTCAAAGTCGAAACGAAACCATTTCGCGGTCACATGCACATCACACAGCGAGAAAGTGTTTAACGGAATTTATGCCATAAATGTGAGTGCACTGAACCTACGCGTATACTTTTTGATAGAGCGTAATTTGTTCTACGTCAATAAGGAAAGTGGCATAAAAGAGGCGAGAGCAAGAGAGAGATAGATTTAGAGAAATTGCAACAACAATATCAACAACAATAACAAAATTATATTAGAACTTTTGGCCACACAATTTTCCTTATTTGCTAATTGCTGTGCTCATTAAAATCGTAAGCAGAAAATATTTATTTCGCAAATTTTTGACAAATTCGGTTTTAGGTATTTTTGTTGTTGTTTGAGCAGATAATAAATACTAGACAATACAATTAATTATTAATTAATTTGTTGGCACACATTCGAAAGTGTGTGCTTTGAAGGCAATTAATTTAAATGGAGCATAGTTTATGACGTATTATTGTTGGGAATATATATATATATATCTAAACGTTGAATACACCACTTCGCAGTTGATTTGTTTTACATTTATTTATTTATTTATTTATTTATTTAAAGTGAATATTAAACACGTGTGCTCAATTATTTCAAATAACAACTTATTCGTTGTTATAAAAAGTTAAGATATCTGCCAAAAGCGACATACGAGGGTGTCTTGAGAACCTTTTCAAAATGTGTATAGTAGCAATGCACACTGAGCTTAGATGCGACAGTATATATACAGTATAATATAATACAAATTGTGATACCCATTACCAGGCGGAATTTTCGAGATCATCTGGTAACCTAAAATCCATTGATTACTGCAACCAGTACGAGTGCTGTTTTGTTGACCCACGAACTATATGAAATCCAAATGAGACGTAACTATAAAAACGTCACCTCATTTAAACTAATAAATGATTGCCATGATTGCACTAAAAGGCTGTGCTATGATCAGTTAAACAAATATTTATCTTCTGGGTTAAACCCATTCTTCTTTATGGAAGTGAGACAGGAACTTTTAGCAAAACAACGCTTAAAAAGTTGAAAACCTTCTAGCTTAATTGTATAATTGTATATATATATATATACTCTAGTATAACCCTCAAGTTAATTGCCAATCTGGACGATCAAAAAACAATTTGACACGCAGCAATGTCAATTGCAAATCATTAATTGCAGTCAATAGCTCCCTTACTAGGGGTAAGTGATGATGATTATATTAATCATCACACAATAGAAGTTTTTAAAGTAAAAGAGATGAGCTGCAATTTATTAATTAAGTATACTCGTAGACCTCATTATTTAATTCGTAATAACTTATTGATCAACCCTCGATCACATGACAGCATGCAAACTAAACTTGACGAACAACATTTGACAGTTCACATGACAGATGCATTTCTTATGCCGGCTGCAAATAAGACCACACATGACTAATGGATTCGTTCGTCTATTTGAGCAGTTCAAAGCACTGTGCACTATGAGCGCTGCGAGATGAGATCAGATCAGATGCGAACATGCAATGAGTTGTTATGTTCTTGTTTGCCGCTTTGACCGGCTGTCATGTGTTGTGTTTATTTCACTTTTCTCTTTGTTGTAATTGAGAAATTGCACTTGGCTTTGTTTTATTTTTTTGAATTTATATATATTTTTTTTTTGCTAAATTGCACTGCATTTCATCAGATTCTTTTTTCGTTCAAGTTTAAGTTTATTAAGACGAATGACTGAAAGGCAAGAATAAACTTGTCTGCAGATATGTGCCGTCAGCCGCGAGCAGATGAGTTTCACAAGTTTTTGGAATTTATTTTTGAATCTACGCATTGTTGCTTTCACTTTGTACAAACTCATCACACCTCAGCACATGCCATTCGACACCAGCACACCTCATCATTTATTAAAAGATTAAAATTTTCTTTCAATTTCTTTGAAACTTTTTTGATTAAATGTTTCGGCGTAGTAAATTTGTAATTGTTGTTTTATTTATTTATTTGTTGTTGTCGTAGTTGTTGTTATTGGTGTTGGCAGCTTCTTTATGTGTTTCTTCAACCAAGAAAAGTGCATTCGCTGTTGAAGAGCGACATCTCCAAGCGCTCATCATCAATGCCCGCAGTTGTGGTTGCTCTTGCCGAATTCGCTGGCAGTGACTAAGCACAAATAATATTTTTGTTATGCGAAGAATAAAATAAAATGACAATAAAAACAGGACTAAATATTTAATAAATGACGGAGTAGTCTTAAAATAGCGCAATGAATACCGGTTTCTTGGAAAAAATTAAAATCAAATTTATAGGCGCTCAAAATCAAAGAAGCTTAGCATTTTGAAATTTTGATTGCAGTCTTAAATTATGAGTTATTAGAAATTTGTTGTTATAACAGTTTAAGTAGCATGTTACAGAATGTCTTTAACGACAGTTTCAATAGCCACCATTTGTGGTTATGCTGGCCTTGGTCATGCAGTCGTCAAAAGCTTGAAGTTCCAGTCATTCGGCAATTTTTTTAATCGCGAGGAAATTTACAACGTTGTTTTCGCTAGAGACTCGGGAAATGGTCTGTGGACAATTTTTTGCTACATTAAACTGAAATTTTCTGATTGAATTCGGGAAACCATTCGTACTGTTTCGTCGCTAAACGATATATAATTTAGCCGAAGTTTACAGCTGGAAATGATTCAGTAAATTGATTGGCTTATGGCTGATGAATTAGTATGTAGTATAACAGTATGCACAACATTTTTATACATACGACGTAGGCTATTAAATACAATAAATAATTCTTCTAAAAAGTTTATAGGTTTATTGTTTATTTAAAAATTTCTTCCCATTTGAAAGATCGTTCCAGCTATTATAATTTGATTTTTGAGCTAGTAACCAATTTGTTCGATTTAAGAAGAATCGTTTTCTACCAAAAATCGACTTTAAGATAAGTCGGGGATAAGCAAGGAAGTCAACTCGTGAGCTCAACCAACTTTTTGTCGCAGAAACAATCTGCAAAAGCCAAGTATAAACGTGGCGACCATCATAATCGATCCGGCCAAAGTGTCAGAAGGCCAGCGGTGAAAGACGTCGAATGCTTGACAGCTCGAGAGTTTGCCGAATACTGTAATGTGGAGCATTCCATCAGCATTCGTCGTTTCAAAGAGCATGCGAATTGGCTAGATGGACTCCTCATGAACGTTACAACAACAATAATGTTAACTACATTACACCTCTATTCTCAGTATGTTACTGTCCTTTCCTATTAAAAAGCTAACCGAATACTTTTAATTGTTCTTTTCTGTTTTCTGCTTAACTTGCCTCTTTAATGAGTTTAGTGAAATTTCGTGTAAAAAAATAATTAGCCTAAATTTATTTTCAAGCCACGATCGCTTACTCGTTGCAAGATCAACGCAGAAAAGTAGTCGGTTCTTTGTTTGGAAACATTTTCAACACTAAAAACATCTGATTTTGAAGGAATTCACATAGAAAATAAAACACGCGCCACTGAGAAAAACATACACAGAGCGTGAAAGAGCGAAAAGCTTAAAAGAAAATTATACTCTAAGAAAATGAGCAGTGACGAGAACAAAGATCGCGAATGAGGAGAGTGAATGGTCTTTTAAAAATAGCACGATCTGTCAGGCAATCAGTTATTCACGAGTAGCGCAGGCGAAAAGTTGCAACAAAAAAGCTGAGGAAGATTTTTTAATTCTAAAAAAATCTCTGAAAATATCCAAATTTTTGCTTATAGACTAAGTAACTATTTTGGAAGAAATTGAGTGTGTAGGTGGAAAAAGCAACACAATTGGGAAATTTGTGAATTTATGTTTGTGAAAATTAGTGCAACCGAGTCGAGTACAAAGTGTCCTAGAGAAAACCAGTGTGAATACGTGATGATTTTTCCGTTCTGCTTTTGAAGTGTGTTACGAGTAGAAAAAATTTTCTATACCCCTGAAAAGTTGCTGAAAAATTGCGAAATCAAGCGTTGTAGAATAACCGAAGTAAATCTGAGACAGCAGCGGCAGCACTGCCTTTGTCTGCGACCGAACGAGTGAAGACATTTCGATTGCGCTTTGTCTGGCACGCAGTTCAACCCACTAAAAATAACGTAGAACGCAGTTTCGCGAACAATAGAGCGATATTAATCAATTGTAACTGCAGACTGCAACAGGCACGCCCACACCGAAGTGCGCCTAAATTCCCCACGCCTACATTGTGTGTTTCTGACCTTTGGGTGTTAAAGGGTGTGCCACTCGAAATGGGCAATTCCGAGTCGGATTTAACTTCGCGTGAAGTGGTCCAAACTGAGGCTAGTGGCGAGGACAACACTCGCACATACAACAACAATGGCGAGGCATTGCATGGACGACGACGTCATTTAAACTCGGCACGTTCGATTGCATCTGTGGATACAGGAGCGGACGTAGATCCCTGGTGGTGGGAAATCGAGAATGACGATTTGATTTTAGATAATGTGCCGACAAATGTCATGCCTGCTTATAGCGAGAGTGAAAGTGTGCCAGCGACCGAACGACTGGCTGGCGCAGACAATCGATTGACGAAAATCGACGAAAGTGACCGAGCGACGACATTGATCGGAAATCCGAGCGTTCGTGGCGGCGCAAGCGAACGCGGCGATGCCGATGGTGAGAGTGATGCTGTAGCAGAGCCCATGAAAGTCACCGTTGAAAGCGCAGCGGCGAGTGAAAGTGAAAAAACGCTTGAGGAGAAACGCGGCCAAACACTCGAAGAGTTCAAAGAGGAGCTGCGCGTAAAGCGTTTAGCACGTCAGACAGCAGTGCAGGACTTGCGTGAAGAGATTTCGACGCTGCGCAAACAGTTGGCCACTCAGCGTGAGATCACACGCAGTTTGAGTGAGCGTAAGAAGTCGATGCATATATCGGAGTCAACGGACACAGCGGACTTCAAGGAGCCAACGGAGTCGCCACAGACTTCAGTTGATGTTCCTGCTTCAGAGTGGCGCCTGCGTAAAGTGTCGAACGTTTCTTTGCTTAGAGCCAACGATGCCATTGATGAAGTCGCTGCTGCTAATTTACCAGATGCGGATGATAAAGATCCCGAAGCGCGTGGTCGTCATGCCAACATTGAGTTGGCCAACGCTCAGTTGGCACTGCAATTGGCCAATGCGGATAATATTTCACTACGCGCGGAGCTTGGTGTCGTGCAGAAGCAAGTTGTCACACTCAAGGAAGTCATCACGTGCTGCAAACAAATGTTGGCCGTCAAGGAGGAGCAATGCTCACAGGTGAGTTCACTTGGGTACTTCAAAATGATGAGATAGATAATTTGAATAAAAGTGTTGAAATGCTCTGTTGAATTGAATTAAAATCTACCGAAATTCATTTTCAAGTACATTGATGTGTAGTGTTTATTTTGGAAGGACCAAAAGGTCGTCATTTATTTAATTTGGGAAGGAAATTGTCTATCAAAGCCCAGAGTTTTAAAAAATTGAAGTTTGTTCTTGAACACAATATTATTTGCAAAAATATAACCGAGGCACTTTAAAAAATCTAGTAAATAATTTTGTCACAAAAACCTACAATGTCCGCCATAGGCCTGGAGAATAAGATAGTAATCTTATCTATCTTGTCTATCTATCTTTATTTGACCATTGTCCTAAGTATGCTCAGATAATCAAAGTACTTATTAGTTGTACAAATAAGTTTTTAGAGTTTTTTGGTGATTTTGAAGCTTTATTCCGAGGAACTGGTATAATGCATTTTATTCATAATGCTGTCCATCGTTAGCTACGACCTTTTCCCATCTTTCAGGCGGCATACGGCTCCGCGTTGGAAAAGTGCCTCGTCTTTTGAAGCTATCCAAAACTCGATCCATTTTTGGGCTTTCTAAAGAAGTGAAGTGCTGCCCTGCCCGCCCAAGCCAAAAGTCATCCATCATTAAATCGTCTAATACTTTTAAGAGTTCCAGCTTAACCATCTGCCATCTGTTTTCTCTCAATCTATACATTTTTTTAACTTTTTCTAATGTTTATAAAGAAAAATATGGGAACTGCTACTCTTTTCGTCTAACATTTTATCACAAATTTTATGATCAATTATGATCAAAAGTAGTAGAGAGCACTCTCTCCGTATGTGAGAAGGCGCGGGTTCAAGCCATATCATAAATAAATATATAGATTAATATATTAGTATGATAATTGTAATAAACAGTCGAAGGCCTCAGTTTCCTAATAGTAAAAATAACCATCATCCAGTTGCAGTGCTGAATAATCCGTCGTAATATATAACATACCCATATTAAAAACGATCACTCATGCGTCCAGTGGTAATGGCTCGCTTTGAGTTTTTACACAATTCGTAGATTTAGCGGGGTCTCCATGCAATAAGCCTTGCAATTCATTATCTTCGAAATTTTTGGGTCCGCCAGGTCTTTGTCATTAACGTCAAAATCACCACAAAACCAAATATTGGAATATGACAGAGCTGCGTCACCATCAGTTTCTAAAAGTATTTAATGGGCTTCGGCAGCAGATTTATTCATCAATGTAATTTTGAGCGTTCCATGATTAGCATCAATATACATTAAATAACTCAATAATATTAAATGGAAAGCTGCTATTTTTGTGTTGTGAAATATCAAAATCATCTAATTACACAGCTGTGTATTGCCAGCTATTAACACTGATACTTCGAATTTCAACCATTAGATGTCACTGACCAAAATTCATGCAAATTCCTAATATTAGGTACTTTAATGTGTAATACATAATTAAATGCTGATTGTAATACGGCGTAATATTGTATGTAACATATTAAAAACTGTTACTCATACGCTCAGTGTTAATATTTCGCTTTGAGTTCATTAATTGACAACAATAAATTATGAATAATAAATTTATTTCATTAATAACACACACATTACTGGTAGTGGAGCTGAGTGTTTCATAATTGCTATTAATTCAGGCTTGTAACAAACAAATTTTCTTTAATGAAACCAAAAACAAATTAAATTAAATCAAAAAAAAAAAATAAAAAAATAATTCCAATAACAAATTCGATACCACATTTATTAAAAGTCGCTGTAACATTGACTTATTTGTTGATGGTTTAATATGCAATTACGCTTTTATTTGTACTCCGCTTACAATATACTGCAATTTCTGCAATATGCGAACCAAAATTAATGCAAAACAATTCTGTGAAAAATCCGCACAGAATTTGCAATAAAAATGCCATTATTCATGATAATTTGACAATTGCTTTATTCCGTTGTTTTTATGGTTAGCACACACACGATTGACCACAAAATAATAATGAAAAAAGGAAAGAAACTTTTTCCGTACAAATTGGTTACAATTCAGCATAAAGCGTGGCCCAATGGCAGCAACCCCCAACTTCATACTCGTCATATTTCTTCATTGCTCGGTAAACTTTTTTCACGCGGATTTTTGGTTGCCACTGTCACCTCGACGCGCGACGCCTTGTTGCAGCACATTTGTCATGATCAATTTGCAAAGCAGTCGAATAAGTAAACAAAAAAATAAATAAATAAATATTGAATGAGGAGAGAGAAATGCATAAATTCGGCGAATATCTTTTTTAAACGAGCATAAATAAGTATCTACTGTATGTATCAATCAATGCATGTGCTGCGTGCAAACAAGCCAAAAATATTATGCAATAAAATTTAGCTGACGATAATCATATATATGTATGTATGTAAATGTAGGTATTAACAGCTGTGCGTCTGTCTATGCAGTTGTGATTTTGCATTTATGCTGATTTTGTGTCCGTTGCGTCTGTCGTTTAGTCGGTGCCTTTGGGGATTTCGTGGCATTGACATTTCAAATAAGCTAAAATTCAGTTCGGCGTGGTCGGTGTGACGCTTCAAGTCCTTGATTATTTTTGATAGTTTCATTTTTTGAAATCACCTTAAGATTGCTAAGTGTTAATTGATAGTTGATCTAGTTTTATTATAATAGAATTTGTACAGCTGCAAGTTACAAGTTTTTTTATTGTATTTATTTTTGGATATTTATACTTGAATCAAAAGATTAGTGATTGACACTTTATCTCATAGTTTATTAGCTCGATGATCCTAATTGAACGTTAGCCTTCTATAGAATTTGCACCAATGTATTGTGCTCCAACGTCTTCTCTTCGTATATGAATACGCACATTCTTTGAGGACGTCGTTGTCTGGTGTTGTTAACGAAATCTTTAAAATTAATAGATGGCCTAATAGATGGCCATTCTATCTGAGTCGACAATATGTTGTTAGATAGGCCAGGAAAAAAATAATAATAAAACCTACGTATATCAAATACTCCGATAGCAAAGTCTAACAATTTGGCTCTCAAAGCTTAAAATTCCTCCATTCCTCCCTCACGTTTCTAATTGGGTTTGCTGGGCATAGAAGTATCTCTCATAATAATATAGTAAATTTGAAGACAAATTGCTGAGAAAGATTCTAATGCTGCAATTTTGGTATACCCGCGCACTTTTTACTATTTTGGAGCTTCCAGGGGCACTGTCTCGGTAGAAGGAACAATATTCATTCCATTATTGATTAAATACTACTGAAACAGGCAAACAGGTTAGGAAACACTTGGCTCCTTCTCTAATCTATCTAATCTAAGTAGTATAATCTAATGTTGGTAAACTTCTTCTCAAACATTATTAGTGTGTCTGTATTTGCGTCTTAGGATTTCTTTACTGTCTTCATATCTCCGGTTCTCATGCTGACGTCTTCGAGGTTTCGATTATACAATAAATAGAATTAAACGTTTTTTTTATTATTGGTTTGGATTTGCCTACTCCCTTTTTTTTTTTTAATGAGAATAACAAGAATGATTCTTTCAAGCTGGCACGAACTGTTATTCTCATGCCGATGAAATGCTTATTAATATGCTTTTTTGATCATTTGCAGTTGAAAGCCAAACTACAGGAAATTGAAGTGTCATTCAGCGAGCGTGAAATGAAAATTATGTCCAACAATTTACGGCAGGAGTACGAACGGCAATTGGTCAATATTCAGCAACTGCGGAAGCTCTACGAGGAGCGACAGCGCGTCGCTGCTGCAGAATATGAGAATCTGCAAAGGCTTATCTCGATCAAAAAGGATGAATTAATTGCGGAACAGGAAAAGTAAGTATTCGGTAATCCACACGCTTTTGCATGTGAGTGCAGGCAGCAGGTGAGTGCACACTCGGCCGAATGCAATCCAAAAAAACAAAACAAAAAAATCTTTTTCAATTTCATTTTTGCTTTCATCACGGCATCATACGCGACTTTTTTTATTTTGTCAATTTGGTGTCTGAAAATAGAAATATGTTTTCCGGCTTATTATAGAAGATATCAAACTTCTACGCACGTGTTTTTTAATGCAGCCATTTCGGTTGTTGTTGTTGCTGTTGCTGGAGGCATATGCTGAGCACTGAATAAATCACTGGTCATGTGTATGTATTCTACAATTAGAACAAGAATACGTTGAAATTCTGTACACTTAGTTCCGTGAGCGCTTCATGGGTTATTTTGGCCATATTTAAAATTGTGTATGGATACAAATTAGCAGCTGCGCATTTCTTTGTAAGTTGTTTGTGTACAAATTCGGTGTTATATGAAAATTTTATTTATAAACTTCATGGAATCTTCACATTGTGCCTTAAAGTGAAACCATTAAGATACTTTTATCGTGTATTGGAATTTTAAGAAAAAATATGTTTGAGCAGCGGCAAAGAATTTTGCTAAAAATTTTGTTTAGATATTAACTTGACTGTTGATCAGTTGGCCTCTTCAGTTGGAAGTTAGTTAGTTGATTTCAACATGATTTCAGCTCCAAAAGATGATATATAATAGATGCAACAGAAAAGTGAAGTACTAATTTTATTAAAATTAAACTAGCAGAGACCCGGCGCGTTGCTTCCTTCGTGTGAGTCTTGCTCTTCGGATCCTACAGCAGCTCTACGCTCTGTTTACTGCTGCGATTTTCGCGTTAATCTTCCAGTATTTGACTTTTGGAGTGGCATTTCGTAGTCTTCACATTTTTGATTTTTTTTTTTTCATTCGAATATTTGGACATTTCCACTTTGTACATCGGAATTGATAGTAGTAGTAGTAGATAGTAGTATAGTAGGATAAC
The DNA here is from genome assembly GCA_035041755.1 of Cacoxenus indagator. NCBI lineage: Eukaryota > Metazoa > Arthropoda > Insecta > Diptera > Drosophilidae > Cacoxenus > Cacoxenus indagator. The sequence continues at coordinate 1,031,281 of JAWNKX010000884.1, forward strand.
ATAAACTGGAAAAAAAACACTACCATCTCAGGCTACGATCAGAAACTTCGAACATGACCGCAGACTTGTTGCATACGTTAGGGTCTCAGGTTTGTTCAGATATATTCCATTGATAACTACAATAAAACTGTTCTTAATTTTACTCAACTTTTCTGTAACAAAGAAGTTGTTATCGCGGATGATATAAAGTATCAAAAGTTGTGTCCAACGATGAAAATATGTCAAAACCGTGGCAATGCCTTCACTCAATTGTGGCATGGTCATCAGCTTTGATAATAGCCTATAGTTGGATGCAGAATTTAATTAGTTAAAAGTTTTATACATAAGACCCAAGACATCTAAGCTAGTGTTCTTGTTTCTGTTCTGTTCTGTTCGGACATTCATATTTCTCCCTTTGCTGATCCAATTGCAAGCTCAGTATGCATTTTCGGGCAAGCATATTTAACTACATATTGTTCAGATATTTGATTTATGTTAATTTAACTAGCTTATTTATTTCTTTCCGCCTTTTGAGAACTTTTCATTCATTGTGCGTAAAAACTTTTCATAAAAGTTGAGGGAAATTTGCTTACATTCAACTCGAATTTGATTAAAGGAGAGTTCTCTGAATTTACACTGGCACACATATACGCATCATACACACATCAATTTTTTAGCAATGAAAACTGGTATTTGAGCTACTTTTATTTGGTTTTTGCATTACTCTTCTTGCAGAACGAGAAACTTTGAAGAACGCAATCAAACATTGGTGAAGGAAGTCGAAGCGGCAAACAATGAGTTGGCAGCACTGCGCGATGAATGCCGTGAACACAAATACGAGAAGAGCGTGTTGAAGGAGGAAATGGGCGCAGTGAATACGGTAAGAAAACAATGCAGTGGGCTTCGGCAGAGAAGCTGGTGAGGAATGCACTTCCTATCAATGAGCACGAAAGTGAAGTGGAAATGCAGCGAAGAAAGTAAGCCAGCAGGGACGGATGAACGAAATAAAGAAGGAAAGAACGGCAACTTTGCTGTTTTTGGCAACAGTTTTCAAGTGAAAAGTAAACTTGAAGCTTGTTTGACAAACACAAATTCAATGGACAAACAAATACAAGCACAAATGAACATGCACGCAACGGCAAATCTGCAGCTGATCAGCATCAGCTCAATGAACGAGGCAAAGAATCGTGTAATCCTAAAAATTGCATATACCCAGTGTTGTGCCTTCGAAGGCAAATGCGTAGGGAAAAAATTGAATTGTTTACAATAAAAATGAACTGGAATTGTTAACCGAAATTAAAAATAATGTTAGTTGCAATAACGCGAAGCAATTTAATTTCGCTTGCGCTTTTCTAGCTCTCAGCTATTAAAACACTCAGAGTATGGCACAAAAACCTTCTTTGCTTTCTCTTTCGCCTGCAGCTCTTCAGTCAAATGGTTATGGGCTTTAATGGTAAAAACAATTTGGACATCGATCGTCTGACCCAAATGCTCGAAGAGAATCGCCAGCTACTCAACGAGATGACACAACGTGAGGGTCCATGCTCCGATGGCGCTACGCTGCCAAAGTTGCTGTTCGAACTGGTCGAGCAAGCGGCCATCGCCGAGGCGGCCAAGAGTCGCAGTACAACGCCAACTTCGGATGATGATGAAGCGTTAACGGTGCTAAGTGATGAGGAAACGAAACAAAGCGAACCAACAGCGTTGCTTACTGATGCTACTGTTGATGCCGTAGCTGTTGCTGAAGAGGCATTAATTCCACCTGGCTGTGATGGCACAAATGCTGCTAAAGAGTTGGCTGCCACAGCCAGTAATTGTGTGGTGCCAGCTAAACAGCAGAACAGCACTAACACTAAGCGACTCAGAAAACGTACGGGTAGTGGTGCCGGTGCCGGTGCCGGTGCCGGTGCTGGTGGTGCATCTGCGGTTTCGTTAAAATGCCATGAACCCGAAATTATGGGCAAAGTTGCTTCGGCACAAGAAATCATTGGCAACTTGCCAAAAGTTTGGAAAGTGTTGATGGAACTCTTGAGTCACCACAAAAACGAACAAGTTAAATTTGAGGCGCATACCGAGGATTGCTACAAAGCGGTTGAGGCGGCGACGGACGGCGCGAAGACGGAGCTCAGCGTTAGCAAAACCTACATCAAACTGAAGGTGAGTGGGCGACAAATGTCTACGACGGGGGTTAGGGAGCACGCACTCTGTTCTGGGTGCTACTGCTGTAGACAATCGGGCTTGTTAGTCACCGTATCCGGTTTGTTGATGAAGTGCAACGGTTCAAATTGTTGTTGATGTCGGTGGTGGCGATAGTGGCGATAGTGGCGAGTGGTGGTGTCGGTAATATGGGTGGGATTATTGTTGCACGCTCTTTGCTAGTTCGTACTCGCAAATGTTAAGTTAACGCTAGACAGAAAGAAAAAGAGGGAGTATGAAAGAGAATGAAAGCAGGAAAGGACTCACAGAGGCAGCAACAACGAGAGATAGAAAGAACTACCAACTTCCTTTCGACAGAGCACGTAAAGAGGTGATGGGCACTATGCCATAAACAGCCTGTGAGGGTTAGAGAGTTATAGAAGGGGAGAGAGAGAGAAAGAGACAGGGTGGTCCGGTTGCAAAGTTTTGCATTATTCACTTAAGCGTTTTATTTAGTGAGCTTCATTATTTCTGTCGTATGTTGTTAGCTTACGGCGTTGGGCAAGCCAGTCTGACCCGATGGCCTCGGCCGTATAGGGGCGGCTGTCGGGCGTATTGTGGGCACTGCATTTGGCTCTAAGTGAAATGGCTTTAAATCAACAATGAAAGCGTAACTTTTTGTTTTACGTTCTTTTGTTTTATTCAATTTTTGTGCCTTTTTTGTGTTCTCGATGTTTGTTAGTGCTCTACAACACTGCATGCCTGTTTAGCGTTGGTGTGCCATCGGGTAATTGAATTTATCGGCTTTGTTGCGTCGAAGACTTCGCTTAGCGCAGTGCAGTTCAGCCCCGCCCTACTCTACAATGGGTAAATACTGCTTAGTTAAATTGACTCGACTTGACAAAGGCTTTGGGCATTTGCTGAGGGCTAAAGTTACTGCCAACTGCAGCTGATGACGTCATTTGACAATTATGCTGGCCGATAATTGTAATTGCTTTGGGTATTAGGTCATGGGCACAGGGAAAGCAAGAGGGAAAAATATTTGGATGTCAAATTTTTTTGTGGTCTAGGTAACTGCGTTGTGTCTCGTAGTATTACTAGACTTGAATGTGTTTGAAGTTAGCTTAATTTCGATTACGATATAAAATTTCTTTTTTATAAGAAAGTGGGAAATCACACAAAACCACCTGCTCTACATCATGTAATAATTTGAGGTAATGAAATGACTGCCATGTCTAGCCTAGTAATTTATGGGGTACAAACAGGAACTTCCTTCAGCGAACCTTTGCCAAATTAAAAAGAATAACATCTTAGATAAGATTAAATTCTTCAGAGTGAAGTACAGAGACGGGTAGCTGTTTCGTAGCCAATTAGCCGATTGTTAGTACTTGCTTAGAAGAAGTGCTGTTGCAGTTTTAGTAAACGAGATACTTTTCAGCATATCTAAAGTAGGCGTACGTCTTTGGCAATAATTATAATGGCATTATTAGGTAGATACGCATTGGAGTAATCAGCATATGATGATGGTGGGTTATTTCATGTAACCAGCCCCATCTTAAACTCTGTATGAACCTCTGATATATATTACTGTGTGAGGAAGATAATTGCTAACTAAGTCCGCCTTAAGATTACTTAGGAAGTATGATATAAAAAGTAGAACTTGGGCTATAGTACGCCAGAGTCACCTGTGTACTATGGAGATCACAGAATAGAATTTTTTATTTCAGAATTAAATTCTGCAGTTATTAGAATTGTTTAACTTACTTCGCCTATAAAGTGTCGAATAACACTTGTCTTAGTTAGTTGCAGAGGACCTTGAAATATAAGATTTGCTGACAACAGAATTGTGTTGCAATAATTCAAAGTGAGCACATTTTCCATAATATTTTTCAATAGTACTATACTCGTAATGGCCTAGTTTCACCCAGTTTATTGGTCCATCAACATTTTAGAAATTCTGCACATTCGATGTACGAGTACTTCACTCTACTGACATTATTTCCGTCTGTGAGTGTGGCATAAATAAATTTCCGATTTACAGCTGCCGTAATGTTCGCTTTAGTAGAAATTTGCATAATTTTATGGTTGTATATGCATTCAATAACTTGAAATTTATGGCCCTCTGAGCTATTAACTGCTTACTAACTTATGAATTCCTTCTCTGTCTACTTACACGTTTGCTTTGTACATATGAACGGACCTCTACACATGTGGAACCAAAACCAAACTGAAACCAAACGCTGCCAACTTGATGATGATTTATACGGCGACTCATGCCAACAACAAAGGACCTGATATTGGAGAAAAAAGCGCTGGTGAAGGAGACTAATCGGTTAAAGACATTGAACAGTCATCTTGACTATCGGCTCAACGAGCAGGAGAAACGTTTGAGTGCCGTTAGCTTGGAGCTGACAAAGACTTGGCATTTGGTTGGCAAAATGCAGCGTCAACACCGCCAGTTGCATACTCAGGAGCAAATTTTGCGCTACCAGCTGCAGCAGAAGCGACGCCTGCTCAGCGAGCTGAAGGATGAGCTCGAGTACTGCCGTCGTAAGTGGGCGGCGGCACGTGCCAAGAACGACGAAAGTCAAGTGCAATGCGATGATTTACGACGAGAGTTCGCAAGACGCAAACTGGAGGATGCCAACCATTCGGCTGAGAGTGGCTACAGTGACTCAGGGCCACAGACGGACGACGAGGAGCAGCGTGCTGGCATCGTTGAGATCGCTGGCAATGTCGACATTGTTGATGCTGGCGTTGTTGTTGGCTCTGACAGTAACGTTACTACCGCCGCTGGGGCTGCACTCTTTGATGATGTGGCAGGGCCTTCGAAAGCTGCTGCAACTGGTATTCGTCGACGGAAGCACTTGAAGGAGTCGTTCGAGCATACGCGCAAGATAAAACGCATGCAGAGCACATCGCCAGGACGTGCATTTGTGGCCGACAAGGACGAGGAAATTGTCTTGCGTTGGAACAGCGCACCGCCGACATGTGGTTGGCGCGACGGAGATGACGATGCCTATAATGATGACGACGATGATGATGAGAATGATGATGATGATGATGAGGTTAGTGAGAATGTAACGGATGATGTTGCGTTGGCTTCTCCGTTTACCAACGTCAACACTCATATTACTTCCCTCCAGCGCGGTGCACACAGCTCACGAAGCAAACAGCGCGTTGGTGCTGGCAGACCGAGCAGCTTTAAGGCTAAAGCAGTCAGTGTGGATTTGCCACGCGTTGCTGGTGGTGACGACGAACAACGTGAGGAGCGTGCCACAAGAATACAAAAACTTGAGGAGCAGTGCAAGTCGTTGATACAACAAGTGTTGGAAACTTCGGGCAACCGCGAACGACTCGAGATACAACTGTGTCGCTTCCAAGATGAGATAGCACCAGTACAGTACGCCGTGCCGCTAGAGGAGTTCATCAACCGCAGACGCCTAGAGCGTATGACACGTGCCAGCTCAGCACCAGCAACGGGCACGTTGACACCGCGCGAGGAGGAATATACGCGCAAACGTTCGGAGCGGTTGGGTCGACTTGAAGAGGAGTCACGTCAGTTAATTTCTCGTATACGACGCACAGCAGATCGTGGCCACTATTTGCGCTGCTCCTTGGATCGCCGCATACGCCAGGCGCCAAGTCGTGAAGGCAGCTTTGAGAGTAACACTGAGGAAGAATCGAGCGTAGCGGCTGCTAACAAGAGTGACGAAGTGACTTCAGTCGAAAGCGACGTTGAGAAACCGGCTGCAAGCAAAAGTGTGCTGACCGCCGAGGAAGAGGCATACACTGCACGCAGATCAGCGCGATTGCAACGTTTGGAGCAGGAGAGCAAGCAACTCCTGACGCGGCTTTCGCGCAACACACAACGTGGCCAGACCTTGGACAACAAGCTAAATGCGCTGCATGAGCGATACAGCAGCGAGGGAGGATCTGCAGAAAGCGCGGAAATTGCAGCACCAACTGCAGCTCTGGAGAACCAAAGGGAAGCAATTGAAAATCCACTTCCCACTACCAGCGCTACGGCACCACTTAGTGTGGAGCAAAGACTCGAAGATATCGAAAAAGTGAGCGCCAATCGGCAGGCACGCCTGCGCATACTAGAACAAGAGGGACGTGACCTGCTGGAGCGACTGACAAACACCGCCGAACGTGGTGAGGAAATGGTGCACCGAATTCGGCGCCGCGAAGCCATCACTCAGGCGCGCAGTGATCTCGAAGCAGCGGAGATGGTCGAAGTCGAGTTGAGTGGTCCCACGCTAAATAATGTTGCCTGCAGCAGCATTGTAGACGAGGAGTTAACTGCTTGTGTCGCCGTCACCACCACACCCAGTCAATTGGCCAAGGAGCAAGGCGCTGTACCAAAGACGAAGCCGCAGGCTGAGCTTTGCGCCGCTCAGCGTCAACAGCGAGCAGCGGAGAAACAAATCCTCAGGGAAACAAAGCTAGAGTGTGAGAGAGCACAAGATCAGTCCTCTGGTGCCGCGCAAACCGCAGGTGAATCCTTAGAAGATATGGTCAGACGTTTGCGCTCACTACCTTTTCCCAGTGCTGCCAGTGCGGGCTCGTCGGATATGACAGACAGTTCCGAATTGTCATCAGAACAGCGTCAGACAGTAGAAAAGGTAGCCGATCAAGAAGAGGAATCAGAGCGCACACACCAGAATTAAATTATAACAAAGACTTTTCTCACGACGTGTTCAAGTTTATCAATAACGAATGTTCATATTTAATTGTATCTTAACTTTTATAGAGTTTCTCGCATTGCTGAATTTATATTCATATTCTATACACTCGTAAATATAATACAAATAACTCCTTTCAATGTGCAAAGGTAAGCTTGATTTGTAGTTGGGAATAAAGTTATTTATCTTCTGAATAGAATAGAAGTCTTATCGTAATGTAGCATAGTTATGCCAAGTATAAAAATGAAAATACTTGACGAGAGTAGCGGATGAGGAGACCAGTTTGCAACAAAATTCGCTCACTTTGGCTAGAGCTTCTACAATCTAGAGATGATGCTTTGGGATGATAATGAATCAGAACTATATGTGATGACACTTGGTTTTCTAGGCTACTCGTATTTTGAAAAATTCTCTGGTTGTAAATGTTGTAATAAGTTATGTGCAATGCCCAATTAACGAAAGAAGAAGGCTTTCGCTTTAAAAGATCTAAACTTATGGTAAAATTGGGTAAAAGGTAGTTCTTTAAAAGTCTTGACTATAACCCTATGCGACATGAGGTATTTACATAGTTATTCTGGCTCGCTATGAAATCCATTTAAATTATCAGTATGTAATTGAGGTAAGTTCTAATTCTTCGAGAATCTGGCTCTATATAATCCAGTAAATTACGAATTCATAAAATAATTGGCACTAATTAATCTTATCAAGGTATTGCAAGGATATATTCTTACGTGTCTACATTTCATAGCACATGAGTATCTGGTGCTTAGTAGTCCAATTAAAGAATTCTCATCAATGTCATATTTAGAGATTGAGTTTCTCAAATTAGCAAAATCATGAATTTCATTATCTGTTGTATCTATGATATCTATGTGGGTATGTATGGTCCCTATACACTGCGTAACCGCTGAACCGATTTGAATGAAATTTTCAGGGGAATTCTAGAACAGGCTGAAGAGTATTCAAATGAAGTTTAATGAGAAAGTCTAACGGGAAAGTAGGGAAATTCCACAAAATTTCAATAGCTTATGTCACAATACAATGCTTTTGTATTAAATATATTTTTGTATTAAATATGCAGTAATCATATGGTGTATATGGGTGCTAAAAAACACGAAGATGAAATAAATAAAAAGAACTAGACAATAACATGTCGATGACGCGAACGCATAAGATTTCGCCTTAACAAAAATTGGTCAAACCAACTAAAGAAGTTTTCACTTGCTGTTTATCATACATCATGAACCCATATAATCTAATCTATTCCAAATATATAATTTGAAGATACGAATAAACAGCTTCATTTTAGGAGATCGTTGTAAACCTTGAACATATAGGATAGGTTTTCCTTGTCGCCGCGTTCCTGAATTGATTTAAACCATTCTGACGATTAGAAGAGCTTCAGTATGCTGTCTAGTGACTTATCCGGGGATAAGTATAAAAAACTCCTAGCATTCTAGTAATTATAGTAGCAACATTGTCCCGAGATTACAAACAACAGAGCATAAAATGTCGCTTTGTTATGGCGAATTAGTTTAGCCTACATCGGTCGAAGGTCTCAATTTTTCGTAGTGGAATATCAGAGTTTTGATTGTCATTTTGCCCTCTGACCATATACCGGTTCTTGACTCTGTTGGAGATGTAGAGAGTCGACGATCTGAAAGACATTGCATTCGTTCGGGAATCTTAATGCGTAGTGCGAACATTTTCTTCGATTTAATTGGTCAGCTAAATATTGCTAATACTTTAAACTATTTCGAACAATTTATACAAAAACTGTAATCGCATAAAATTCTACTTCGAACGTACCATTCAGTTTTAGTTTCTCCACTCCTCGCATTACGCTCGCTTAATTTGCTAATGCAGCCATTTCTATCGATTTAAAAGCCAGGACAGAATGCAGAATCCTCGCGTATATTTTGTTGTATTGGCGTCGAATTGAATTTAAACATAGAAAAAAAAGCAACAAACACACTGCAGCGGTATTAAATGATGCAAGGACACACATGGACAAACACATATTTTCATTTTGCGAACGCTTTCAAAGTGGATAAAGGTGCCGTTAGCTGCAGCAGCTTCAAGCGACTGGTAGCTCAGTGTGTATGCGTGTGACACAAGAATTTCATTTTGATGTTTCAAAGGGCAACATTGCTCTACCCCGCCTGACACGCTTGATAAACCGTTTTCACTTGCTCGGATGTATGTGTGGCGCGCCAAACATGCCAATCCGGCTTCAGCGTACAATACGAGCGCTCGAAATTCGAATTGAAAATGAAATTGAATAAATAAATGCAATTTCTGTTGCGTGCGCCCGACTGTCACAACATGTAATAATAACAACAATAACAATAACAGTAAAAAAAATCTTTGAAAAAAAAATAAAAATAAAAATAAAGTGATTATACGTTTATGGCATTATTTTGCTATAGCGGACTTTTCGCTCCGCCCATTTGTGGAATGTGAGAATGCTGACACAACTTTCTTATGCTTACTGTGTGTGTGTGTGAGTATGTGTTACGCTAAATATTTTTTATAAGCATTTTGCATGCATTCTACTACAGTTTATTATAACTCCTCAATCCTCGAAATGCCACCACGACATGGACCACAAATACTCACGCACACAATAACAAACTTATTACGGCTTTCTCAAAGCAAAACAGCGCAAAATTACATAAAAATTTCAGAAATTTCATTGCACCACAAATGCAAACAAACACAAACACAAGCAAACAACAAGCGAGTAAAGCTTCTTCTTCTTCTTGTACTTCCTTTGTGGCTTTGTTCATGGCAAAATATGAAAATGCACAATTTGCACATTTCACTTTAATCTATGTAAATTGTTTGCTTTCCATATGCTCCTCTGCATTCTGCATATCTGTCTGTCTCTGTGTCTGTCTGTCTGTCTGTCTGTCTGTCGCAGTGTTTGTCCATCTATCTGTTCGCCTGTCTGTTAGCGTGTCCTTTTGCTCGGCTTGGTCTGCCTATCTTAGCCTTTTGCATTTGCGTAACCGCAAAAAGGAAGCGTCTCAGTGTGCTAAATTGCTTTTTGCATATGAGATTTGCTGTTTTTGACCATGAACTCAACCCATGGAATGCGCTCGATTTGTCGGTTTTCTCTTCTTCTTTCTTTGCTTGCTTTATTTACGATTCTGTTAAGATTTTTATTGTTGTCATGGTGCATCATTTTTCTTTTATTTTCTTAAATATTACAATACCATACAGCCTTACAAGAATTACCCATACCTATAGCCGTGTGGCACTGGATATTTTTACTTGACTTAATGAATGCAATGCGCAAGAGAGTAAGGGAATTCAAAGTAAAGGAAACTGTATAAGAGGAGTATTAGTCATTCATCGGAGCGAAAAATATTTGAATTATTCAAATTTAATTGATTGCTTTTTTATATTCGTATGACTATGCTCCTTACGACAATTCAGCAAGTAAATCCGGTATCATAAGGCTTTTAATCTCCTTCTGAATCTATAAAATACTAGCAGTCAGAAAATAAAGTTGTGCGTATGAGATTTTCCTTCTTCATGGCATATTAGTCGAAATTTGACAATTAAATAGAAAAACAATAAACAAAATGAAAATAAATAGTCACATTGTTTTCAAACGCAGAGGCTACTCTTATAAAAAGCCTCAAAATCGGTTTGATAAATAAAAAACGAACTATCCTGTTATAGAATGGGCACCCAAGCATATATATTGCAAAATTTCATTGAATTCAGTTGGGTTTATTTTGAGTCAAATGAAAAAATTAAAAAAAAGTGGTAAAAACTGCGTGTATTGTCATAACCACGCTACTTACCAGATCCAAATGTCAATCCAAACAATCGAGGGATCCACCCAAACACACACAACAAATTTAGTCAAAATCGTTCCAGCCGTTTAGGAGCAGTATAGTCACAAAAGATCCGTACAGCAGAACTTATAGATAAAGATTTAATAAAAATAAAACTAAAAAAAATGTTGTCAACTTAATCTTTGATATATATCCAGTTATAAGTAATTTTCTTTCTTTCTAAATATTTTTTTCCAATAAACACTACAGTAAAGACAACTTGTTGCATTAACCTTTCAAACCGCTGTGGCTGCTGCTAAAGCAAATGCGTCCGACGCTGTACAACGACGCTGTTGGCCTTAGATAATTTTGTGATATGGTTGCATTGATATAATTACATAATTAAGCCAAATCGACGCTCTATGAGTTTTCAACAATTTTGACTAAAACTTTTTTTTCTTCTACGGATCATAGTTATATAACTGTATATTGGTTTTACTTGTCAACTGCCGAATGGATGCACATTCCTTTACCTACACCAAGGGCTGAAGATGAACATAAGACTGCCCGGTCGAGACCAGTCAGTGGTAAAGCCTGAGATTCTGTTAATAAACGAAATCGTCTAAAAGGCTGATTCGGATCAGATGATATGATCAGTGGTGGTAAGACGAGAAGCTTATATGGAAAAAGAGTTTAAAGTAGCTGTGGGGTAGTACCTGCAGTCTACTTCTAGAGTATGTAATTAGCTATACTAATTAGGTGATGGAACAAAGAATCTGCACTCTTAACTTAAGGTCGGTATAGGTTAAGGTCGAAATTGCTGATGCCAATGGAATGGCTAGAGCGCTCTTTATTTAATCATCGATAAATGAGTTGTTGTTTGCCGATATCCACAAACCCACAAAGTTCCTGTAGTGTGTAAGAATGGAAATTGATTCCTTTTTCAAATGCATTACTATTATTGTTTAATTTCACTCATGAGAAAATTCAATTTTTGTTTAATATTTTTGTGCGCCCAATTTAAATGCGTACTTCAACCACTGCAAGCTACTTTTTTGTATTGAATTGTAATTTTTTTGTATTAAATTTTGTTTGCAGACCAGATAATTTTGTATTTTATTTTGGTGTTGCGGTCAAGTTTGCAAAAAAGCCGCCATGGGCGTTTTTCCTACTGAAAACAAATAAATAAAAATGCATCACACATATTTACACAATACATAAAGCAATTGTGTATGCATGTGTGTGTGTGCATTGTTAAAAGCACATATATAAAGAAAACCTCAAAAATAAATTGTCATTGTCGGTAGAAACTTTATTGTTAAAAAGCATAAAATTAAAAATAAAAGCTGCCTTAAAATATCAACATATGAAATATGAAATTCATAACTGCACTTTACGTTTGCACTTCATAAATTAGAGTTTATAATTGACTTTTTTTTGGCAAGTTGGCTGAAAAAGTTCTTTAAACAATTTATTTAAATTTTTTCTTGTTAAATAAACAAAAATAAAATCGAGTCAATCTACAAAACTTTTTTGGCATAGGATTTTATTACCATTAATTAAAATCAGCAAATAAAGGCAACATTATTGGACTATTATTCTAATAGAGTAATAACTCAAGATTTTATAAATAAAAAATTAACTCATTTAAATTTTAGTTTTTGCACTCAAACTTTCCTTTAGGGCAATATCACGTTACCAACAAAATCACTTCGTTATACGGAAAATTGTGTGTATTTGAAATAATAATTCTATGTACTTGATAAAGCTGTGTACTCGAAATTAATTCCTAATAGACAGATCATTGTTGTATAAAAGTTCGTTATAGGGAAGTTTGCCTGGACCTTCAAATGAAACGAATAGTAAAACATAACAACTGGTTTTGTTTATAATAATTGGCAGTCGGCTAGTTGATATAAAAAAATAAGCAAGCAACAAGTACTCATATGCACAGCTTATTTGAAACAGACACGCAAAGGGAATAAAGGCTGGTAGCCGTATGTACCGAGTCTGTACTGCTCGATTTAACCAGTGCAGCAATAGTGAATCAACTAGCGCTTCGGTAAAAATGACTAACTTTACGGCACACAGTGTACGTTTGGAAGTCGAATCTCTTAATTAATGCACTCTGCTTTACACGTCGCTAGCCAAAGAGCAAGTTACTTAATTGTTTCATTAGTGAAGAGAGCCTATCTCTCCTTCTTGCTTCCTTGCCAATAAATATTATATTGTATATGCCTAATTATAATGTATAGACTATACTGTATATGAAAAGGAAACATATTTTCTTATGAAATAATAAATTGAATTGAGTGCAATACTGCAGCAGAAAGGTTCATTTGACCTTGGTTGGAGTGCTGCACAGTGAACGAATACAATTTTATATTCTTCGAAGAGTATATCTTTGTATGAAAGATATTGATGAAATATACGAAGAAGAGTAAATATAAAAATATCGTAAATTCGTATAAGTGGAGGAATAAGACAAACAACAACTTTTGTAAGTTAAGTGTGTTTAACAAAAATTGTATTTCCTCTTAAATCAACTTCAGTCAAGTGTGCAGATACAAATTTTGGGTGGAAATGGCCGTAGACTGCAATAAAAGCAATAACAACAAGGATAGTTGAAACACTAACGAACAACAACAACAACAATAACAGTTCAAACAAACAGCAATGGCAGACGATTGTAATGCACTTGAAAACAACGTAACATAATACAGCTATTTACGTATAAACGTAAGTGGAGCATAGAGTAAGTTGAATATGCATGCAAAGTGCATTGAATGTTGAACGGCATTCAGCGTGCACAAGCGCGCACACACGCACACGAACACACATCACTGAGCACAAATGGCAAGAGTGAAGGAGTGAGTGAGAAAACGAGAAACAAACACTCAGTTATTAAGCGAGGGCGAAAAAATAAGCGAGACATACAAATCCAGAGCATATAGTATTTATGCGCGCAATAAAATGTTATTGATCTATGTATCAACATAGATGCGACAGAGTATTTTGCATTAGTGTTTCTGGCATACATGCAGGTGGCTCGAATAGAAACGTTGCAGTGCTGTAAAGGTGAAACGATGAAACGATTGTGAAATGGTGAAACGTCGATAACAATAGAATAATAACAGCAACAACAATGTTAGTAATGCACAACAAGAACTTCAACTAGTATATTATAACACGGTGTACATAAGTGTGTGTGTGCGCTAATGCCATTTGCGCTTGGCGTGGCCTTCCATTACGGCATGAAGCTACCGAAGCACTTGAACGGTTTCTATTTTGATACAATAAGTTGTTAATGATGTGGTACTTACTCGTAGATAGTTTGTGCACACTAGTATTGGCAGATGAAGATTACTTGATGCATGTATGTAATCGGATTGACTTAATTGCGGTTTTTATTCAGCTCAGCATCCAAATAAGCACCCGTTCAAATATGTGCACATATATAAGGCTTAATGACTCAATACATGTGCGTTGCATTCTGAATTTATACGCGAATTAATATCTTAATCAGTCGCTATTCCGATTTTACTGGCACATGCAATTCAAGGTTTCTGAATTAAAATTTGATTTTGCTAAAATTTGGTATGGCATAATTTTGTGTGCAGTTTATTGGTAATGCAATTCTAAGAAGGCTTATTATTTCAGTTTGATTTATTAAGCTGGCAAATTTAGGCAAAGTTATGGAGATAGCCCATTTTAGAATACCTTCAAAACTTACAATCAGATGCTCTTCACATTTTTATACTATGGATATGTTTTATGTTTAGCTTCTTAATGTTATTTACAGTTTCTAGGACTTAAATTGGAAACTTTCACAACGCCATAAGCTGCATTTCTTTTACGATTATTCTGTAATATTTTTTTTTTTTAAATTTTATTTTATTTTTTTTTGGGAATCATATTCTTTGGTACGGGCTGGATTTTATAATAAAATTTTTTAGTTCTATTGGTCAGTATGGAAATTTTTACTCTGGAGTGATTGAATTGCCTTTGTAGTATACACTTTGGTAGCTTTGAGTTAATGACAGTAATTTAGGGATAATGTAATTTAGGATATGTTCTTAAAAAAAAAAAGTTGGAGGCTTGAGGAGGCCCTTTGCCTCTAACTAGAGGACCGAACAAGGAAAATAAAAATTCTGTAAAATAAATACTGAAACGAATTACAGTTGTTTCTTTCCCCCAAATTGAATCCATTTCAAAATTACCGTATTTAATTGTCTTATTTAATAATACTAATTAATTAATTGATTTCGACAATTTCTTATTATAATTTATACAATAAAGTCAATATTGATTTCTGGAACTAGTGAACAAAGAAGCATGGAAATGATATTAATTGATTCATTTAAAGACAATGGCCACATAAAGAAAAGTAAATACGAAACTTACGTTGGAAAAATGTTGGAGTTAATATGGAGTAAAATAAGGAAAATTACAATGAATATAAGCTGCACAACATTCTGCACTTAATAAGTGGAGACGTACATACACCCATATGCATACACATATGTGCATATGTGGGTGTATGAAAGTATCCGCAGCATTTTAAACCCACTTGGTGCATTCGTTTTTTTTTTGTTTGCATGCGTGCCTGTGGATGCATGACATGGAGCCGGGAACGGCAACAACAACAACAAAAATGATGACAATGATGCCCCGGCATTTTACATATGTATGCAGTAGCAGTGAAAGCATCAGCAGCAACAACAACAACAAAAATTTCAACGTTTTATGCAAATTTTCTTAAATGTCACATGACTGCGGGACATCGCAGCAACAGAACAACAGAAAGATGAAATAATAATAAAGAAAAAGAGAGCAAACGCGACGCAACGACGAAAGACAAAAGGGAGTGCAGCGAAAAAAGTGTACGAAGTACGAAAAGATAAATTTGCGCGAAAAAAAAGAAAATATAAAATTGAGAAAATAAAATGGAGCAAAGAAGAGCAGTGAAGTAACAATTGTTGATGCTTTTAAAATGAACAGAGATTCTACATTAACTTATCCCAGACCTTTGTGTGTGTGTGTGTGTGTGTGGCTTTAACAGCAAACTGTTTAAACATGAAATGTGTGTTGACACACTTTATTTTAATGCTGACTATTAGAGTGCAAAAGATAAGCGTAGCGCAGCTAGCAAATAACTCAACTTACAAAGTGCGCGCATATTAAAAAGCGACCGCCTGAGAGTATGCTATAATTTAATTGAAAATGCAGCCATTTGCCATTTTATTTACTTTGTGTAGTTCCAACCCTACGAATACACTTCGAATGACTGCGCTTCTCATCAAAAATTGTCTAACAATTGTCTCCAAAAATATGAGAAAACTAAATTTGAATACCAAACAATATGGTGGTGGCGCATATGTTGAAGTTATATATACCATAACGACCCATTTGCCTTTTCTTGTCTCGCTGTGTTGTATTGTTGCACTCGTTGGCATTACATGACCCTCCTGATCCCCATCCAAAGAGACGTGCTTTCACTTTGGACACTTGCACAGTCGCACGCTTCCTTAGTCGGAGATTGTCACACTTCCTTTACTGCATACATAAAATCTTTGTGCCACTTAAATTTATCCCTTGACTGTTTGATGGCGTTGGTGTTGACGATGTGCTTCACCATTGTTTGTACTTTTATGACCATAAAAAATTATATTTTTTTAAATGTGAATTATTTTGTTTACAATTGATTGTTGAAGTTTCTAGAAACTTTCTACGTTAATACGAGTATAAGGTGCAATCTTCGGGAATTCTTCACGAGTTAGAAACACATTTCTGCATGTAAATTCTAAGGACCTGAGTTTGTTTTGTCATGTGTACTCGTATGAGAGACAAATCCCAATAAAGAAATTTCTGAAAAATATAAGGCGCAGGAAGCATTGATCGGGCAAGTGGGTCAAAAGCCGTTGTGTAGACGCAGTTGACTATGATTTAAATTAAAAATGAATATGAAGTCAAAGCAAAGTAACAGTTGGTTGCTAGACGAGCAACTGTGAAGGAGCCCTTAACTACATTGGTTATAAAATCTTGTTAAAAAAATATATATATATATTATATATATAAAATAGGAGCCCAAATATATATTTATGCAGTTTAAACTCTATTATTATAAAATTAGCTTATTGTCTAAAGACATGAGCAAAATAAAATTACGGAAAACAATTTTTTTGTTTTACATCCTTTCTGGTGTTCTCTAGAGGCTGTCGGAATTATTGGACCATTTATATTACAATTGATAAATATAAATTTTTCGCCTGCTTTAATTTATTGTCAGTAATGGGGGCCTAAACATGTTGTTCTACATAATTGGAAAAGTGAGTGGTGTTTTTGCCTGTTCTTCATTCAAGGCTCTCTGCTATACTCGAATTACTAATGGCATAAAGTAAACTTTCAAATAAGCCAATATAATGACTAACATAAAGATTTTTATAACTTTTTAGCTCTTAAAGTTGTGCACCTCTAAAACTAAACCCTTTTCACAACAAAAAAATAAGATTTCCGTTTCTAAAAGTTTGACGTAAATGCTTGCAAATTGGCGCCTGATGAAAAGCACTCAAAACATTTTGTTGTATAAAATATTGAAAAACAGCTAGTGGCAATAGAAATTATAGTATAACTCTAAGTCTTACTATATTTTGGTGAGTATTATATTGCAAACTTAAAACAGTTCTTTCTTTTAATGAATATTTTAGAACCAATTTTCTCCTCAATTGTTCAAGCAAGATTTCTGCTATTATTCAAGCCAAACAAAATCTCTAAAAGACTATAAAATAATTAGGCATTATAATTTTAAGCAATATGTTACTTCAATAGAAATCAGTAAATAGTTTAATTATCAAAAAATATTTATAATTGTATGACAATTTTTAAAGAGACTGCGAATGCTGCATTGTAGTATGTCGTTTTGCACCATCCTCATCAAACGCTGTTGTAGCTCTGTAAATCAGTACCTCACAAGTTAACAGTCCAAAATTGTAAAGCAGAATGAACACTTCCAGTCACAACCAACTTTTATGCATGTTTGAGCCTGAATCCTTGCAACACTCCGCTGTTGTTTGATGCTATGTTATTTTATGTTATAATAACATTTGCAAATTTTATGCAAAAGGCAGCGTTCTGACATTAACAGAGCTGTGAAAATGTGTATAAGAGTTTGCTCGTGTGCTAAAAGTAGGCTAAAGCAGTTCATCATTCATTTTGAAGATAATAAAGCAGCACTTGAAAGCAGTTGCAATCAAATATATGCGACACTGAGAATACAGATATATTCTTTATATAATAATGTGTTGATTACTTAAAATACATTCGAATCTTACGCTTACCAGGGTCCACACTGTATCCACTAAAACTATATTCTACTATATTCATTACAACTTGATAAGCATCATATTTCTGTTCCGTTAAGTAGGTCGACTTCCCTCATGTACCGGACAATAACGTTAAAGTGCTGAGTATTCTTCCATTGAAGCATCATAATTTTTCGGTGACACGATTATGACAGTCGTTTTAACAGACGGAACGAGTTATTCCACAGTCTATGGCGCTGATCCGAAATGAGGCAGCGTGTAGTAGTGCCTCAGAATCTAATCAAAAATGTTCGCTTAATGTTAATTCTGCCTTACTGCAACCCCATTTATTATCTTAATTATCTTGAAGGAAGTTGATAGGCGTAAGAGCATTTTGTTCGGCTGTGGTGGTAGCTCTGTATTTTTGTAAAGGAGGAAAGACAGCCACTTCTTTGGGAGTCACACCATTTTCTCACTGGTGTTAAGTGCCTCTCAAGCCTCTTATTTGCATGTGGGGAAATCAAATTGAAGCTTATGTAAGCTGTCCTTTCCGGCTGCTGTCGTTATTAAAGTGAGCTTTTGCTGGCTTTGGTAGTGGAGCAAGTCAAAACAGTTTGTAAGCTTTAAGCTTTTTAAATGTCATTTGGATAGGAGGAGCTGTTTGGAAAGGTGCGTGAATTAGATAGGGGTGCTGATATTAGAATCGAAGCATGATAAATACTCTCAAAGTGCCTCGTAGACTTTAGTGACAACAATTGGTCTAGTTCAAAATCCTTTCTAAAAAAATCTGAGTTAGATTGATCTATTCTCCTTTTATACTATTATTCAAGGATCCTTTATATGATATTTCTAGTGTGTCCGAATAAAGCTTCATTAAGAGAAATTATAGTGCAATAATAATTCAAAATAATTGTTGCCAGAAAACAGTTACCGAATTTTCTCAGTTTGGGCGTTTCTTCAGGAACTTATATCTGAATTTACAGATACCAGCTGTAAGTATTAATACAAATTTACAGGGAGGGAAAATATTTTTAATATGCGAGGTAGATAGATACATAGATATATGACCTGGAAAACAGCAGGCAATAGCGACGTCTGAAAAAGCTACACTCACTTGATCACCCATTCCAAATCATGGATGAGTAATCAGTCAAGCAATGTTATTATTATTCATGTGGCTTTTGATCTCTAAGAAAAATTGCTGAAAAAAAAACTCTTGCAGCCCTTAGTGTAAGAAAATAGATAGGGCACTTCCTATCATGCTCAAAATTCAGTATATCAACACAATTGAGCAGTGAGAGTGCCGAAACAATACACCCAGAGGTGGGCCCTTTTCACAAGGTATAAAATTATAAGCTATGGTACCCATTAATGGAACGCATCCTCGAGGAGAGTTCAATTCGAGAACTTTTGACTATGTTTACAGATTATGAAAAAGAACAATGTCAGACTAAATGTTGAGAGTCTTACTCTCAACTTCCTTGACCTTGACAACACACTGGAACCAGGAAATTGTTTTGATTTTAGTTTGGCACAATATTGCTTTAATATATTTTATTGTGCACTTGAACAAAAAAAGTTACCACTGGTTGACTGCCATAGGTGTCAAGCCAATAAATGGCAAAATACGAAACAGAAATTAATATCGGTGTTTATGTAAAAAACGCAGCTGCGTGGGCTTTGTCAAAGGCGAAGTGGCGCTTGACTTATGCCAATGGACGCCTACAATGAGAAAATGCTAAAGAGTTATGAGACATGTTCTGCAGCATGGAGTGGTGTTGTGTGAGTCGTGTGCGAGCAAGTACTGCTTTCGGAAGTGCTTGCTGAGCGGTTGCTGTTGCTGCAGCAGGTAAGAGCGACACGGCGCTGCATGGCGTCTTTATTAATTTAATGCACAGCGGGTGGGCGCAATTAAACCAATCAGAGTTGCAAGCTGCAACAGACTGGCGAGGGACGAAATTACCAACGATATTGACGGATTGTGTATTTGGGTTAATTAAGTGAAGTGATAATAAGAGTTAATGTCACAAAGCCAATCAGTTAATATGAATGTGAATAGCGAAAAAGTTATTGCTGTAAAAAGTTTATGAAATTCAAAATTTTGTTTTGTTTAAAATGTTGCACTATTTAACAAAGTATCTGCCTAACCGGCGACCGCTCGCTGCGAAAAAACAATCTTTTGTGTTTTTATGACGCTTGAAAGCTAACTAATTTATCGATGCTAAAAGATTTATATTACGCGGGTACTCCTTGGCAATGCCAGCAAGCGCCGCTTGACCCGTAGGGCATAATAATCTAATTTATTAAAAAGTGGCGAAGAAGGAGTGCGCAAGGGTGCTGGCCTCGTTTGGGTTTTGATTTACACAGATATAAATTAAAATATCATAAAAAAGGAAATTAAAATTCTCGCTTCATGTGGCAGTCGGCAAGCAGCACAACACAGCACAACACAGCACAGCACAGCGCAACGCAGTTTGATGGAGGCCTTTTTGACTTCGATTTGGTCTGCGTGTGCGCCTCCATTTGAGGCTTCAGCTTCAACTGCGCCTTTGACTGCTTCGATAGCTACGACTGGACACATCGGCAGTTTTGCCGCGTTGCTTGTCTTTTAACTAATTTTTAAACAAGTAAAAATGCAAATAAATATTTTAATGTGTGATTTACGACAATTAACCGCAGCAGGCGCTGCCGCGCTCTGCGAATCAGTTGCAACAACACAACTCTAACGAGTGAATTGTGGGGCATCATCATCATCATCATCATTGTTGCGCATGACGATGCTTGGCTTAGCTTTTGTTAACTGGCTTTTTGTCTGTCTGTCTGTCAATATGGTTTGTCGGTCTGGCACCTTGTTAAGATCATAAAATGTTGCAGTAGTAGGCCAGTCTCGTTCGTTTGTGCGGCATTTAAATTGGATTTGTGCGCTCCTGGTGCTTAGAGGCATATCTTTACTCCGTGGGGACCCCCTGTGCTGTTCGAGAAGGAAGTCACAGAAATAAAATACAGTTTAAGCATCTTTAATGAACTGCTTACATACAAAATATTATAACTCGGCTCGTTTCATTTGAGAGTGGAAATTTTTAATTTGGCAAATTTACACTTGCGCTTACTTTAAAGCACCAGCCCTTTTGGTACACTCATGGAACTTTATAATCATAAGAAAAGTCACTGTTTTGGTTCCAGGTTTGTGGAATATTTTTTTCTTGCAGCCAATTAATTTGTAAGTTAAAGTGCAGCCACATTTGCAGGTAATAAAGGCAGATAAAGTAGTCAGAGCAAAAGACAAATGTGCCAAAAAAAAAAAAAATATTCGTAAAATCGTATTAATTATAATAGTTGTGATCTAAGTGCTTTTATAGTCGTTTTATATTTGTTGTTGTTGTTTTTTTTAACTTTCTTTTTTAAAGATTTTATATACAGCTTGCGGACTACTGTGTCTTCGTGGGAGATGTTTTTAACAGTATTATTCAGCTAAAGATCAAAGTTTAAGTATATATATTTATCAGAGAAAATTTATCTTCTAAGAGAAATACTCATGAATATCCTTGCATTATATATGGGTCTATGCATTTTATGCCTTTTTTAATTACTCTTACAGTTATAAACTAATAAACCCACCCGAGCCAGTTGTATTTATACTATTATATAAAAATGATTATATGGAAATTGTATGTAACGCTTTGGCGCAATATAGACTGAACCAATTTCAATATTTTTCTTTTTTAAACGACTCACTTGCGCTATAGAAGACACTGGTATTCTTACTTTTTAGATTTTTTTTGAAAGGAAAACATGTTTTTGTCAAACCACTGCAAGACCAATCATACTATGTTACTATGAGAAAGTAAATAAAAGCCGGGCAACATTTGGTAAAAAAAAATTTTGCTTTCGAAAGTATCATAAGAGCTATTTTTTCCTGGAGCAAGTTTTCCGGAAATTCTCTATCCGAAAAATCGAAATTACGAACTCATAAAAGAGAAGTAAGTGGGTAGAAATAAAATTTCTGCTGACATAATTTGGCTGTTGTCTAGCTATCAGCACACGCCAATTCATACACAGCCTCCTTACCCTCATGGCCAGTTCACTAGGTTGCCAGCAGACATTAACCTTTTTGAGTAGACTTTAACTATAGGACATCAAAGTATTGTGAGTGCCATGTTTGCTATTTGATGTAGACCAAATTGAAGAGTAAATATCCGGACAAAATTAAAACCAGACAAAAACAAAAAAAAAAGAAAAATTGGTTCAGTATCGAAAAATAGATCACGATCTGGATCTCGATAGCAAGTTACTGGGTCCAAATGTGTCCTATCAAAGCTGGAAAGATAGCGCAGAGTCCCTTTTGCTTATCTTCTTCTAGCCTCGATATTCCAATTGCAATTGATTTACAGCTTGATTTACAATGTGGAAAATTGCCACATGAAATTTCCCCATGTATCATGTATATAATTTTAAAGAAGACTTCTTTTTATCTTTCCATTTCTCTCTTCCTCTTACGTAAACTATCGGCGACTTGAAAGACATTTCTCACGTATTTTGCGGCCTGCTTTATAATGTGTTCATTTATAGATGTGACAACTCTGGCAGCGTTCGAAATCAATAAAAGTCGCAATAACAGTTAACGGTTGCGCATTCGCTAAGCACTTACCGCTAATTACTGGCTAATTCACTTGGCGCGGTGCGACACATGTTGAAAACGTAGAATGAAACATTTATCAGATTGAAATTGTCACAAAACAATGCAGAAAATTTAATAAGGCAGAAGTAAATCTGACAACTGCAACAATAACAACAACAACAACATCAGCGACAGCGACAGCAATTATAAGCTGAAATGACGATTTGCGGCGCGAGTGGTTCTGTGATGTCTTCATCGTGACATCGTCAGCACAGAGTGAAACAACAAGAATGAAAGTCAAAGCTTGGCAGTGGCAGCATCAGCTGCAGTTGAATACGTAGCCGTATTTCAGCGTGATCTCTTAAAAGAGGAAGAACGTAGTCAGCCACGTTAGTTGCGTTCGCATTTTTATGTGTACCCTGACATTCACAGAGCGACAAAGTGGCCAAAGGACGAAGTAAGCATCTTTCATTTATAATAATTGAGCGATAAAAAACGAAATCTCACTAATTTGCCATTTAGGTGAGTATTTGTGGCATTCGTAAAAATTCCTTCAAATTCCGTCTCTTTTTTTTAGGGAACTTATTTATTTGGTTTAGGTCAAAAGATCAATTCTTTGCGTAATTACTTAAATGATCATTCTGCCTATCTAATCGATTTTGTGGAGCTTCCATCGAATGCAAATAATATTTACGAAATTCAGCCAAAAGCCAATCATAACGCAATTGAAAACGTGCAAAGGCTTTAAATAACCAAAAGTGTCGATGTGCTGGGGCGCCAGGATGGTTGGTAAAGGCAGGCGATCGATTGCGGCAAAATCGAAAATTTTAATTTGCAACACGTAGAACTCGAACTCACGCGCCAATAGCAGCAGCAAGAGCAATAAGAGCCAATGCCATGCACAACGACAATCAGCAGCTGAACACGAAATGTTGCAAATGGCCAAGATCACAAGAACGAATCGCGTGGGTTGCAACGAAAGTAAGTCAGCGGCATCAGCATCATCTACAACTTCTCTTTAAACTCCTGGTTGAGTAATGCGGTGTAATAATGAGTTCTCTAGAGGTACATGATAAACCCGAGTGGTAGATATAACTATTTGGTATGGATATATTTGGCGAGTTTAATAAAGGGTAAGGTCTACATTGAAATGTCAAAGTTGGGAACCGTCTCGTTTTAGTTCACAAAGGTTTTATGAATACTTTCTTAGAAAGATAAGATATGATATGATCTGCTAAGAGCAGGAAATGTTCATATGACGTGCGTAGCGAGAATAGTTGTTGTCGAACTTTTTAGACGAGACAACTGTATCAATAACTATATCAATGCCTCCCAGCGTATTTGACAATTAAAAAAAAGTTAAATAAATAAATACATCAAAAAACTTAGTGCATCGAGAAGTTCTCTCCATGGTATATTATCCAGTACAGCAAGTTTATTGCCAGTACACAGTAAATTCGGGCTATAGCGAGTTTACTTTTTAGGCACCCAACTCATTTTTTGATGTGAAACATCTTTGGTTTCAGTAGGCTAAAAGTTTGAATAGCGTAACTCTCGCATACAATCAAATATCTTCATCGGTGCACGCACTAAGCCATACGAAGTCGTTTGGGTCGCTTCCCGTATATCTGAGAAGGTCCTCTTTTGGTATAGATTTCAAATAATTGATATTCGCTAATAATCATTCCTAATGTTTATTGAGCGCTTTGAATTCGCTGTCAATTATGATAGCATTTTTCATTGATTGTATGGATCCATCAATATGTTGTAAATCGAATATTGGGTTTTTCTTTGCTATTTTTTTTTCTTTCTTTAAATTGTGACTCAATTTCGTCACTACTTTTTCCTACAAACAATCGAGAATCTACAACCCTTTTTGCAAGTCCTGTGTCTGTGTATTTAAATTTGAAAAAAGTCTACATGGAAAGCAATGAACTTTGTCTTGAGATATGAAGTAATCCAACCATCTATGATGTTGTGTGTCACCGTTACTATATTTTCGAGTAAAATTAAATTTGGAATATTCCTTATATATGCGTCTTAGGTATATGCGTGTTTCATCAGATTTCTCTAGGTTTTGATCGGGACCTATTTAAATCTGGAAACACCCATTTGTTCTTGATTTTCTGAATAGCAAATATTATCACTTTCTAACTCTCCATTGGATTCAGAAACTTTGAACACAGTTGAATCATCCAATTCTGAAATTCTGTCAGGATTTCTTCAATTTTGAAACTGATTATGTTTTAGAAACTAAAGAAACTTGAAAAGTAACTGGAGTAACTTACCAAAGGAGCAGGTACAGGTTTCTTAAGGAAATGTAAAGAAAAAATTTACCAGCGGTCTGAGCCCCATGGTGAGCGGGAAAAAAGAAAGACACGTTTTTCAAATCAGAAGCTCGTGAGTGCTAAGCACACTCACATATATATTTTTTGTGCCCTAAGGATTAAAGTCGAGGAAATTTCTTGTGTTATCCTCAGAAGTTCATCACAGAACATGCCATTGATACGAGTATGTTCAATATCGTATATAAATCTCGAAATCCAGAAATCGTTTACAATGATGCAGGAGAAGTCCAACACTGCAGAATCAATTAGATCAGTAAATGGCTTTGCAATTATTGCAGCTCCAATTCTTCCTATTTAGATATTCGATGAGTCCATTAACTTTAGCCTTGATGTGCGCCTTGTGCTTGATGTATGGCGTCTCACATGGCATATGCTTTATACTCAATTCACGGCAGGTATGAAGTTTGACTTGAAAGACTTTATTGTAGTCTGCTTGTCCAATAACAGTTTCCAAATGTTTTGATATTTTTATTTGTTGTTATGGCACAATTTTTTACCTTGCACTTCTCAAACGACCCATGCTTGGTGAGCACTGTACTCGTAAATCGCAACAAAACCCCAAAACTCAATTGTATCGGAACTCGCAAATAATTTAAGAAAAAGTTATTAAGCTTTGTTTGTTTTCATCATTTTCGTCATGTTTCATCGTAGACGAACGACGACCGCGAATCACAATGAATTCCAACCATTATCGGTGGAAAACTTGTGTAAATCGAATTATTGGTAATTTATGGTGTGGCAGTTATGGATAAATGGATGTTATTACCAAACCATCCGGCAAACAGGCAACACCATCAACAACAACATTTGCAACTGCATAAAAGAGTTAAACCAATAAACATTAAGCGAGGTCGAAGAAACGCCTGCGCCACCATACTCCACAGCACCAGTTTGAATGCAACCACCACCGGCACCGGCACCGCCAACACCAGCGCCTGTGTTTCGGTCGACAGCTTTCTATACAATAATTCTTCTGCATATCGGTGCAGATGATGAAGAGCTAGTGGAGTTAAGGGGCCAGCGTTGAGCAGATTGTAAGCCCAGCTCGTTTATTGTCTCTCGTCGCAATTTGAAGTCAATTTGCGGTTGTGGTCTTTGACTTCGGCTTTGCCCTCTTTCGACAACTTTTCTTTTAAACTGGTTCAAAAAAAAAACGAAATCAGTTTTCAATTATTGGCAAAGCTCCGCTCCGCATTCTTCCATCTTTTCGTTAATTTTCTAGCAAAGTTGATTCACAGTTTCGATTCACCACCTGCCCGGCAAAGCTGTTAAAATTTAATGACTACCAATGTCAAACTCGAAGACCATTGTTGGGATTCGTTTAAACCCGTCCTCATCTTGAATAGCTCGAGTAGGTTCAACTGAACTTGCTGTTGATGGCGGCGATTACATAATTTTCTGCCTAATCATCTGATATGTGCTCGGATTTCAGGCGAGGATAGCAAGGAACGGTCGTTTCGAGATTTGTTGGTTAAAAGGAAAAAGTCTCTAAAGCAAAACACCTTGGAACGTCGTTAGATATCTGCAGGCCACAGTTGGTTGACATAGTGTCATTAGCTTGGTGCAGATAATACCAAAGAATAAAATTGCTTTCGCTTTTTTGTCCTTCACCACTTATGGCTGGCCTTGAGCAAATTGGCGTGCGCCCCTTTTCTAATGTTAGCTGTAGGCCGATCCGTACCCATGGGTAATAATTCAATCACAATATTTGAAAGCTATGCACCACAACACCAAAGCGCTGTAAAATATAACAGCTACATAGGATCAGATCGCGAGTAATATGTAGCACGACCTAACTGATACGCGTACGTAATTGCCAAAGTATGATAAACCTCAGTTTCTACGAAAAACTTATTTATTGCAATGCAAACCATACAACGAGCTTACCTATGGTCAAGTATTTGCATAGCGTCAGATAAATTTGTTTTCGTCAAAGTCATAGCGGTTTGGATGGCATCGGCTATTTACTCCGAGCTCAGGTTCCATGAGTTCTCCGCCAAGCGCCACTGCTAAATAGTGCTCTTGTCAGTCATTGCTCAATCACTCCAAGCACTGGTTCCATTAGAGCAGCCACGCAAGCCTTCGAAATAGCCACAGCACTGGGAATTCGGAGTTAACGGAGATTATGTAGCCCAAGTTGTAGGCATCAAACCGTTGGGTAAATACACATATCATGTTGTTTTATTGGGATAATTAGAACTATGTTGGAGACGAGTATTAGACCATTGTCAAACCATTGCCATTTGGTCAAAGTCGATGTCTCTCTCAACCAGTTACTGTATATATATGACTTGTATATATATGACTACTACAGCTATATATAAATGATAGTTAACAGAACTATATAGAAGTCGTAACAGCCCTTTCATCAAAAAGTGTTGCACTGATCAAGAAGACCGCCAGCGTATGTGTGCCATTAACGAGGTTCACTCTGATTAGAAAATATATTTTCCTGAAACTCCCTCAATTGCCTCGTATGGGCACTGTGTGAAATGGAGCATTGTTTTATGTGATTGAACTTAAATATATCGACTTAACCGATCACATATCAGATTCTGGGTAGGCACATCTACTATACAACATTCGAACTGCTTCATTGTTCATTTATAAATGTAGCATCAAAGAGCAAACCAGTTCTCAGCATTGCACAACAACACAACAAAAATATTTCATTTCATATTTTGCCCCAATTAGGTTTTTATTTTTTTGACAATTACAAAACTAAATTTGCAAACGAAATTTATTAATCCATTTTTCCATATTTAGTTGTCCGGCAGCGAACGGATAATATCCGAATCACCTGGATCCGTAATAGACATGGTGCACACGCGGAAATATTTACCGCAGGCAGTACCCAATTCTATGTTAGTTCCGCTGTAGTGTTGTACTTCGGTCTTGGCCAACATGGCGTAGTACTCGATCTCAGACTTTCTGTAAGTTCATTTTGATTAGTGAGGAACTGATTAGTTTAGGTAATTTAGAAATCGATATACAATACAAATCAGATTAAAAAGCAAAAAGGTTAACGGCGGCTATGCCGAAGTTGCTACACTATTCATGCTCAAAAAATTAACAATATTTTGAATTTTAATGCCTATGACTCCATAAAAGCCCTTCCTTTAATAACAGATTGACACAGTAGAACTAGATTGGACATGAGGATTTACTCGGGGCTATGAAACCCAACAGCCCTAAGTTATTAAACCCGTAGGCCTTGTGTGTGTTTACTTATACAGCATGCTTGAATTCCAACGCGATTCGTTTTTTTCTAATAAGAATTTAAATTTGTATCTGTGGCTTGTATTGAAGGTACCTCCTATGGCCGATTCAGGCTTTAAACAAACTTGAACACGGACGTGGCTAAATCAACTCGTCTCGTTGTATGATTTCCTATTCTCACTCGCTAAGTTACAAACATCATTACAAACTTATAATGCCACTCAATGCATGAACAATATAAAAACGCAAGGGCAGACTGAAGTTCTTCTTCTTACCGGTTCAATGAAAGTGTGCGCAGTGTAATTTGTTGATGGAACCATTTGGCAATCCGTGCAGTACTTCATAGCTCATTCCTCGAAATTGCTACTCCATAGTTTCCATCACAATTTAACTGAGGAACATACTTCTTAGTCTCTTCTGGACTCCATATGGTTCCGACAGCAAATTAACACTTCTTTCAATGGAAAACTACTTCTCAGCAGCAAAAAATAACTCACCTCAAAGCGGGCGTATTGCTGGCGATGAGGACCAGTTTAGCTTTGCCTTGACGCAGAGTCTTGAGTGTCTGCTTGTGACCCAGACAGTACTTGCCTGACTTCATCACTAAAGCCAAACGGGCATTGGTGCTTTCCAAAGCCTTTTTCTGAGAAAAAAAAATAAGAAAAATATATGAATACAGGAACCGCGATGAGTATTTATCGTTTTGTTTACCTGTTTCTTAACCGCAACCATTGTGTTGAGTTGAAATTAACGTTAGTTACTTCTGAAATAATAAATGTTGAAATTTAATACAACAATTACGCTCGTTTTATGGGCGGCAAACCTACCCTAGTTGAAAGACGCAAGCAAAAAGAAACAGCGTGTGTTCTGACCGGACGTAACCAAAGTGTGTCGCACTTCTAAGTGTTGTAAAATGTCTGGATTTTTCTGTTTTACAAAACTGTTTGTAAAATTGTTATCGAAGAGATTATTAAAGACAATTGGAATTAAAATAAAAAGCTTTAAGAAAAAAAATATAAAAGGAAAAAAATTAGGACAGTTGTCTATCTCATATAGCGATGGCGTTTTATGTAAGACTTGGAGCAACATGGAAGCTATGCATTTCGTATGTTTCACTATTGTAGTGATTTACGTTACAGCTCAGTGTTGTTTAAACAAGTAATAAAGTGACTTAAGCAACAGTGAAGTTTTAGTAAACATGGAGCATGAATAACTTTTAAGTAATTATTGATTTGTATGACATATATTTTCCAATATGAACGTAAATACGCAAACTAAATTCGCCTATGGGAAGGGCGAAGTATATTTAACGTAGATTTTTTAATGCTCTAAAATCAATTGAAATAACTTAAGTGGCAGATCATTGCCACTTTAGTGAACAATTAATTAAATTGACTGACTGTGTCTTTCTAGAAAACATGAAACATAGGTTTTATTTGGCGTCAAACTCTTGATATTGATGATATCTATAGATACATAAATAAGAGCTGATAAATTAACCACTGGCATCAGAAAAAGATCTTTTGCAAATTTTAAAATCACGAGCTATTAAGCTGGGAGACTACTTAGTATTCTATCAAATTTTTCGTAGCGTAATTTTTCTAGCAAATCAAAATAAACCAAGGGTTTGTATAGAACCTTCAACAACAGATAAAGTCCCAAGCGATTCTCTCCGAAATCTACTGCCCAACGGGACGTTCAGTAGTCAGTTGTTCTTGTCTAAGTTTGGTGACTTACTGAACTTCTGACAATTAATAAATAATGAAACGAAGGTCGAGCGACGGGTAAAAAAGTGTATAATGAAGCATAACACAAATCATTTTAGAAGTGTGTGCGGCGCTCAAGTTCGGCGTTTGAGTCTTTTGTTTTTGGTACCATAAGAACGACAATAGCGAAGAGCACCGGGACAAAAGTGAAAAGCAACGTAAAAAAAATGTGAATAAAAAATAAGATTAAAAAAAAACAAAACAAATTAACTAATTAACTTTGACACTCGATTTCATGTTAAGGCGCTCATTACCATTCCTGTTGACATTTTTATCTGCTGTGTATCTTTGAAATCGCAGCTTATTATGTTGAAAGTGTATTAAAAGAAAAGAGAAAAAAAAAACAATAGCAGCAACAATATGAATCGAGCACATAACTTGTTTTCTGAGTTGACTCTACGCATATGAATATCGCGATATGATACGCGTTTTAATGAAATTAACGACTGAATGAATGAATGGGTGACTGAATTAAGGCGTAAACGAGTACTGTGAGTACAAGGGGCTCATGCTGATTAACGAAACATGCTTCGTGTAATTCAAATTAGATTATGTTTTAAAATTAAAGCAATGAAAAAAAATATTTAAATTAGAATATTTTGAATTAATTTAAATTGGATTTATATAGATTGACCAGATAGCTGTTACCCAATTCATATGCATATCTGGTGAAGGAGAACGAGAGCGATATTTTACTTCTTATGAAAGCTAATCTAAGCTACTACACTAAATCAATATTATTTTCGCTGCCAAAGCCATTATGTTCGTTGTACTGTTTTCAAAAGGAATGATCTGTGCTTGAAGAAGAAAAATAACTGTGTCAATGGCTAGAAATTTTAACACTTCAGTTTCACTGTTAATTATAGACTATGTAGTCCTTCGATCGTCATATCTCTCATGTCAATGAGTACCATTGTTGAGTTCATGGGCCTGCAGTTTGACAAGAGTCTCACCTGACAGTATCATATAAAGACTAGCGGAAGGCTCCTCAGGCCATTCGGCATGGGCCTACGGTTGTGGCATAGCTTCCATTCCAAATTTGGAAATTCATTAAATGGATTAACCGGAGCTCTCTCAGTTATCGAAGTTTGCAGAACAATCTTTCAAAACATTCAAATCTGCTTGAAAGTTTGGATCGGAGCGTTTCTGCAGATCATTCCATCTTCGTTTTGTCATCTGATTAAGCCAGTATTTGATGACAATAGTCCCACTCATCAACATAACAGAATTTAGTATTGTTAGATTGTCAATGCGAGAGAAGTCACGCTAAGCTATCATCATGGAAAATATTGTTTGGTCTGTGGAGCACTACGGCTAGATTATGTGGTGTTAACTTAATTGGAATGAATTCAAAATAGATATTAAACCTTTTGTCATAGATAATTTTGAATGCACGAAAATATGAGATACTTTTTCATAAATAATTTATTTGCGGACAAAGAGCACACTGTTCTCATAATTAAAATCAAATGTTTATTTTTTAATGTCTAAGTTCGATTTATTATTATTTTTCATATGCGGGACATAGCACGAGGTTGGCGGAGCTCCCGCTGCGTGTTGAAGCAACGGCGACGCCATGCGGCGTAGCCGAAAACTTTAACTTGTTGCAGCTGATTTTGGTGCAACTGTAAAGACAAAAAAATAAGTAAATAAAATCAAATGGAAATAAATAAGAGAAACGAAATAAAAATTTAAGTGGCACATTTGTAGTTGCTCCAACTAAAGTTGCTAGTGGGGCAGCTGCTTTTTTTTGTAATGCTTTGCGTCTTTTGTTTCACACGTTCTGCGAGTGCCACGGAAACAACGGTTTAATTAAATTGTACAATTAATTTTAAGATAAATACAATTTCGCGCTGTTCTCAAATACAACCATTTCCAGCAACACTCAAGTGTACTTTAATAAAAAATAAAAAAATAGCATTAAAAAAAAAATGTATCTCAAGCCACGTTTTAAATTCATGCCTCCGATCGCTCGCTCGCTAGCTCACTCGCCGATCGCGAAATTACGCGCTTAATGACGATCATTTCTTTAATGGATTTTCATGTTTTCGTAATTGAATTTATTTTAATTTAAACGAAATTGCGCGCTTACTCGTACACTCCGCATCCAAAGGATAATGGGCTACAGGCCAAACCACAGCCAAAGTCTGAGCCGGAGCCGCCACTGTCGAGCGGCTGCTGGCCTTCGCCTGATCTCACTCGCTTGTGGGCTTGACTCCATGAAGGTGTGTAATTTTATGCGCTCACGCGGTCACTAATTGATTATAATTCTGTCAGATCCGGTCGAATCGACACTGCCGTCAGAGTCACTCAGTCATCATCGCTGCTGCTGCTGCTGCTGCTGTTGTTGTCGTTGCCATTGTTATGGCATGTTTGATGCTCAATTTTTCACAGCTTTGATGTGCATTGTGGATGGAGAGTGCCCTCTTTTTGGCATACACTTGCTCGCGGCCAATACCACTGCCCACGTACGCAGGCTTTTCCATGAGCTTTCTTTCTGCACTGCACTTGGCTGAGGTGTGCAGACATATTATTTTCGCGCTCGTTAACTTGACGCGATTTTCTGCGCTTCATGTTCAACTTATGAGCAGGTGTTTGCTGCTCAGCCGTGCTTAGTCACTTCATAGCTGCCGCTGGCCGTTAATAAATATTTTGACTGCAAAGGTCTCTCTAAATTGTTGATGAATTTTATAATGGCATGCTCCGCTGTTGCTGTTGTTATTGTTGTTGTTGTTTTTATTGCAATGTGTAAGTGAAGTTTTGTCGTATAATTTTCTTTTTATGAATGTCAATGGGTTTTTAATTAATTATATGCAATTTGCTTAGGCTTTTGCTCATTACAAAAGTTGCTTGCGTGTTGCGTTGCTGTTTATTCCAATATTGGGTGGCATTGCGTACCATTGCCTATGGCATTAGTGCAAACGCTTCGCAATAAACACCAGAAACCAGTTCACGCCCACATCCCCGAAACGCCTCGGCTATAAATTCTAATCAGTTGGCCGCAGCTGTGCGCCATCTGCATCCCCCGCTTAGTTGCAGCTTATCTGGCCAACTCAAACACCTACTTTAATCAGCGCTTTAATTTATTTACACGTCGCCAAATTAATTTCGTATTGTCTTTCTAATGAATGTGTGGGCTATGCAAATCCAATGCTATCGTGCCCATCTGTGCTGCCTCCTCGTGATAATCAAGATAAGCTAAAGAGACGTATAAGCTGAACATCGGATTTTATGTTGATTTAATTAGCGTTTAAATAATACTTCGCTTTTATATTCGGCAAAGTTGAAAGAGGCAGACGTTTCATAATTTATGGTATTTCATCATGGAAATTATAAATTCAATGATGCGTCCTCGTTCTGCGTTCGTCTATGGTCAGTTGGTCGATTGTGTCTTTGGCATAGAGTATTTCGAATAGAATATTACCGCCCGTTGTGCTTGAATGCAGTGCAGTGCAGTGCAGTGCAGTGCAGTTTGAATTATCGGCATATGAATACTTTGTGTAGATCTATTAAAGCAAATGATGTTTAGATTTAAATAAAATAAATATGACATTGACTGGCTCGGTAGCTTAGCGTAAGTGTACTACACTGGACGCATGATACACATATTTCCCATTCTCCTTAATTCGTAATTCTCTGTTAAAAAAAATCCCGCCCCACACCATACTCCAATCACCTGTGGTGACGCTGTTCCTTGGCGGCGTCAGTTGGCGTGGTAGCGGCAGACTAATCACACGCCCTATCTGACAAACTTTTTTATTAAAGTATTTAACGAAGTCTTGGATATTCAGAAAAATGAAATAAGCTTGTGGAGGTCCTATGATTGCTAGAGCAGTGAATATGGAAAAAATTCTGTCTCAATGTTCTGCTAATATTCATTTTCTTAACACTGTGACATAACATACTCACACACTCAGTAATGATATTGAAATTCAAATTGAAGAAAAGAAAAAAAAAGAAAAAAAAAAGGATTCACGAATTTCTTAGCGAAGATTGGAAACCTTTCGAGTACGCACTGCCCAAGCCCGTTCGTCTAAGACTGATGTCACAGTGATATTTCGCGCTGAGTTTGGTAATGAAGAAGATCGAGCTAAAATAGAGATAACAACTAATAGGGTTTTGAAGAGTAAATTCATGTCAACGCCTCAAAAATACGCATCAGTGTGACACATGAATAGGTTCATCGCTTCAACCTCGGCGCGAAATAAAAGTTTCACTCTGACATGAGCCTAGAACTATGACGAATGATATATTAATCGGCTCAATTTTACAAATCGGCTGATCTAGTTCACCTAATTTCAATATAGTTTTCGATTACATTATTCACAACGTGGCTTTGTGAGGAGTTATGTAATGAAATAGAGTAGGTCTTGTCCAAAGCAAGTACCTATTAAAATATTTATTTTCCAAATAAACAGTACCGATTGTGAGCCCAAACTAATAAATAGAGTCTAAGTCATTTATAGAGAAAAGACAACAGAATTTGTCTTTCAGAAAAGTAGCCCACGTTCTCTTTGTCGTCCGTGTACCCAAAGGTTTGAAGGTGCTTCAGCTATGCCAAAGCATATGCTAGCTCGTTGACTTAAGACCTCAGACGGTCATTATAGCGGCTTGCAAGGCGGTTGATCTGCTTACGACCGAGAGGATTCGGAATTTCTGGGAGTATTGCGTACGTACCAAGGTGGGTTAACATGATCTGACGAATGGCAGAGTTATGCATCTTCTGGATGAGATAGAATGACTTTGGACAATTTTGCGCCTCACTTATTGTTCCACCTTATGGTGGAAATGTTAAAAAATAATCCAATATTTTTCTTGATTTGTTCTACATTCCAGTATTGCTTTGAGTTTCAATGAGTATCGATCTTCTCCATATAGTCAAATTCGCAACTCGCTAGTTTGATTAGAGTCTATCGATCGATATTTCATCGAGTGAGTGACTTGCGTGAGTTGCGTTTCACGTGGCGCTGTGCGTGTCTGCAAACTTTTGTCGAACACAAGACTCGTGCTGAACGAATGCAACAGCAGCAAAGGCAGCGGAACAGAAGCTGCCACCGCATGCAGTCGTTGATCATTGTGACCAACCGGAAAAGGCAAAAAGCCAGGCATTTGTCAGGCATTCAGGCAGGCCGTATGGCTACCTTAACGTCGTCGTTGTCGTCGTCGTCGTCACTTCTGACACGTCGATAAGGATCAATGTTTAGTTTACTACGTTTTAATAATGTATATGCATACTAAGTTATATAAGTATGTGTGTGTGCGTGCGGTGTTGCATGTTTCGAGGCGGCGTTGTCTATGGCACGCCATGCAAAGTCTGACTTCTCGTTGGTTGCACTTGGTGCATTAATTTGTCTCCTGTAGATATTTTATTTGGTTGTGAGGTGTTGATGGATGGTGAAACCTTTGTGTGTACTTTGTGTGTGAAAGAAGTGGTTGTAGAAGTGCATAATAAAGGCGAGCGTGTGTAATACCGCGAAACAGTAGCTAGCACATATAGAAAAGGCGTAGTTAAAATACAACTTTTTAATTTTATTATTGTCTCATGACAAAAAATAAAATAAAATGAAATAATAAAAATGTAAAAAATAAAAAAATGGACACCGAATTACCATGCCTACAGCTACACTACTTCAAATAATACACTCAGTTACGTTGCCACTGCGCGCGCACCGGCTCAGATTCAAATTGAGCAGATGAGTCATTTTATTATTTGGGTGTTCGAGTGCTTTGACTTTTGCTTGTCAAAGCGCATACGACTTTGATAAACTAATTGCTTCGGCGCCGAATGGCTCATCATAAAAAGCGCATGCAGCATGGGCGCGTGTGTGTGTGTGTGCGTGTGTGAGTAAGCGCTTAACGCTGCTTGAATGAGTGAGATAGCGAGAGCGAGAGCGCGTGCAAAGTGTGAATGCCTGCCTGTGAGTGTGTAACGAATCTGAGAGATCGTCGATGCTTGCGATCGACGGCAAATATAAACTGAGCCGTTTAATTGAGGGATTTCGAATGTATCTTTAGCACTGCTTCTTCTTCTTCTTCTTCGTTTTCTGCCTCTGCTTCTGCGCTACGCTTTTACCATGGCAAATTGCAAATTGCATTTAATAAAGTGCAATCTAATTGCATATGCTGTATGTACTCACTACTTCGTTGCCACAACATGTGAATGTATATACTCGTAAGCCCCGCTTATACTCGTTTATATGTGTAGCTACAGCCACATACAGCTGCCAAAGCTGCTCAAGGACTAAAAGGGTACAATTGCAATGGCGTTGATGTTGGCAATGGCGACGACGACTGCTTTAATTATTTATGGAGAAATATTTCGTTGACTGCACAAAACAAAAAAGGAGTGCAACTTTTTAGTTGCTTGTTGTTGTTGTTGCTGCTTCAATTAAGCAACGATTGACGTGCAACAACAGCAAGAACAACAACACAATGCAACACAAACACAGAAGCTGAATTGTTAAAATGAGCAATTATGGAAACAAGTTAATTACCGCCTCAGCGTGTAGCCACAGACACAGACACAAATACAAGACATACGCACAGCTACAGTTACAATTGCAGAGGACTATCGCAGCATCAATTCGAATTCGAATAACGAAAATTGCTGCAAATGCTGGCGTTTGCAAAAAAATTGCATTAAAATGCTGCAACGTAGCACGCTTCATGCGTCTTTTGGTGTTAATTTAATTTATGCAACTCAGCGCAGATTCCAACAAAAACTAATAAAGGAAAAAAAATCCAATTTTGGCCACTTGATAGTCTCTTCCTTTGGCGAACTCGTGCTGGAAGTGTGTCTGCATTAATTCACTTGTTCTCTCTCGAGAAATACAATTCCTCGACTTATTTCATTACCATATACAAGTGGCAAGGAAGGCAAGCAACACAATGCGAGCAAAGCGTACAAAAATCCATGCAGCCGCAATGGAAATGCTCAATTATTTAGCCATATCCGTTCGGCAACATCTTCATCATCATCGTTATCAATATTGGCATCATCATCAACATCATCATCTTTGTCTGCTGCAATCGAGCATGATGTTCGCGTGCGTAGTAATGAAGCCTGTTTCTGTAATGACATCTCGTGTTCGCTGTAATTCAATTTGGATAATAAGCAGTGAAATTAGCTTAGACCAGTTTATAAAATAGGTTAGCCACTCGTCTATATACAAGTATTTCCAAGCAACTCAAATAGAAAGAAGGTGGTGATGTCTTCATTTGGAAATCATGTTTAGACGGGCAGCGTCCAACTTTTGGCAAACTTTGCATGTTTTGTTGTTACAATATGAATGCCGTTAGCTTTAAGTCAACTTTAATATGATCTACTGTGTAATATTTATTTAAAATTATATATAGTTCAGAAATTTAATTTTTCCAAACCAATAAACTTAATTCGCACTGAAAAATTTCTAGAAGAAAGCAATTCGATAGGCTTATGTAAAACTGTATAGTAGGGTATTAGAGTAAGCAATTAATGCGTTGATAATGGAAAAAATATTTTTTTTTTATCCGAGATGTATTTATTATATATGATATTATATATGTATGTGATGTATTTATAAAAAACTGGCCTGTGTTTTTAATCATCAATTTGACTTATGTTTAATCGTACCACCCAATTCTGTACAGACGATTGTCTGTGGAGCAAGTAATTGCTTACAGAGTACTGACTATACATTATGTGCGAGTCCTGCAAAACAAGACGCTACGATTTATGACTGACAGACGACAGACTGCTGTTACACTCAAACCGCTTAGCCAGACTCCTGGTTGAAGTCTCACCCATTCAGCGCTTTAAAAGGCTCAAAGGAGCAAAAGTCGTCTTAGACAGAGAAGACGCTGACCTGATCTTCGAATTGAAATGTAAATAATCCTAAAGGTAACAAATAATTAATGTGTACAGTTTGTAACAATTGTAAATAGTTGTTCAAACCAGGCGATCAATTATGACATAGAAGCAAAGCACATTATAGAGCACAATGAGCCCTATTTAGTGCATAATAAATAGAATCTAAAAAAAATAGGCTTTCTTTCCAGAACCTTCAGCAGTCTTTGATTTAGAACTTCAAAATTTAGGCCCTCTGTTGAAAGCCTTAACTGTGCTTAGAACCCCATA
The DNA here is from genome assembly GCA_035041755.1 of Cacoxenus indagator. Classification (NCBI taxonomy): domain Eukaryota; kingdom Metazoa; phylum Arthropoda; class Insecta; order Diptera; family Drosophilidae; genus Cacoxenus; species Cacoxenus indagator. Next base: position 1,069,240 of record JAWNKX010000884.1, read on the forward strand.
AATAGTCACCCTGTTGGTTGCTCTAAATGAAATCCAAGCTTTTCTTTTTTTCCATATAAATATTTCTGAAATTGCCGACGGCGATACACATGCTGCATGAGTTAGGCAGCTCAAATGGCGGCCTCAAACAATATCTAATACTCTACTCTCTTCATTTCTGTGGTAGTATCGAATGTAGGTTTAGGTTTATATTTTAATTTATGAAAAGGTTTAATGAAAAGAATGCATTCTGTAATACTAATATAATGAGATATTGTTAAAATAATGGGACTTAAAATAAATAAATAAATAAACTACAAACTGATATTAAATATCTTCCTTTATAATAACTCGTATTAACTGATATAGGGTGGCACAGTTTAACTGCCGGAAGACAGCTCAAATTGTATTTATCTCAACACCTGATTAAAATGAGTTATCAGAACACTTCACAACTTTTGCCGTTTAAAATAGAATTTAAAAAAAATAAAGAATAAAAAAAAAAAATAAAAAATTAAAAAGAAAAACACAAAAAATTAAATACATTCTCAGATTTCCGGCGACGTCTGCTCGAATGTCTGAATGTAGCTCAAAGATACAAACGATGATGTTGCGCATTTGCATAAAGCTATCGTATACAAACATGAATTCGGACATTATCGCAGTGCTGATATCGTGGTCAATGTGTTTGTTGTTGCTCACACATGTATTCACTTTATTTATTAATTAAAAATATGTGTTCGCTGTTGGTGTTGTTGTTGCTGTTTTTGTTTGACTGCTTGTGTTTTATTCGTAACAAGAGGGAAATATGACAAATTAACATTTGCTAATGAAGTAGCTGTACCGTTGCGAGCTATAATATGAATTTGTATTTTGAATTGTACTAGTGAAATTTAGCTATTTATTTTTTAAGAGTGAAAAAAGTATACAATGCCATTAAAATACCAAGCAGTTCGTTGCTGCAGTCTTTTGTTTGACTTCTGCGAAAAAACACACGCGAGTCGAAAATATTTCTTCTACTCTTTTTTATAGGCGAAATCATTGCTGCTAAAATACAGTTGCTTAGAAAAGCATAGCGTGTTTGTTTTTCTTGTAGTTTTTCTTGTACTTGTTGTTGTTGTTGTTGTTGTTGCCATTGTAAATTATTCATTTCAATGACTCGCCATTTGCGGTTGTGCGTTGCGTTGCGTTTTGATTTTTTAATCAAACTGGCGCTAATTAGTTTAAGTCGTTGGATAATTGCAAATTAAACGCGAACTTAATTGCCCCGACTCACGGAAACGTGCACACACACACACACACACACACACACACACATAAGTTGACGTAAATATTTTCAGCAGCTAAACGACTTGCTTGCAGATACTCGTACATTTGTTTGCTAGACAGACAATTGAGCTGCGCTGTGCTGAATTGAATTAAATTATACTAAATCGAATGTTTGTGTAAATTAGACAGCAAAAATTCAAATAGCAAAGCTGCTTGTGCTTGAAGAAGCGTGAAAGGGAGTTGTAAAAGTGGCATAATAAAAAAGCTGGAAAATATTATTTACACGTAGCACGCTGTCAGCGCTAATTAGTCAAATCAATTAATGATTGTTAATGTGTATTGTGTTATTATGCTAATTAATTAGACACGTTGTAGTCAAGCAAAGTGAAATGAGTTGAAAACGCGCACGAAAAAATTGGCTGCCTTTCGGTTTTTGGCAACTTTGTTGACCCAAATCGGTGCCTGTTTAATATGCAAGTGCTGGCCTTGCGCAGCAAATTACATGGCGTGCACTCTTTAAGGAAAGAAAAGTCATAATGACGTAGAAAACGGGAACATATTTCAGATTGTACGATCTGACAAACCATTCATCGATCGATCGATGGATCGGTCGTTCGCTCAAGCGCAACTTGATAAAGGCATAAAAGGCACTGTGGTACTGGCTAAAAATGATTATCACAGCTCCACCTTGCCGTTAATTTAAGGTTGCACTGCTTTCGAGTCCACGAAACGCTCAGGGCTTTGCGCAAGTTTTAACGAGTGCTTCTCAACGAGTGGTACTTCGCCAGCGACAAATGTGTTAAAAATCGATTGGCCGCATACTAATAACTGTACTTAAGCTGGAAATCGCAGTCAAAACACAAAAACAACTACTGAATTGTATCATTTCATAAATTGCCGTGCTGCGTTAGTTCACGAGCAACCCTAATTTGCTGTCTAATTTGCATATTTAATTTTCATAATTTTTTTTTTTAAATAAATTTCTTTCCTTGCCTCTCATTCCTTTTGTTTTTAGTGTGCGGCTCTGTGCGCGGCTCTGATTTATGACGCTCGCTTTGATTAATGACTCAGCTCGGCTCGGTTTGCTACGGGCAGGCGTTGCTCGCTTTAGTGCTACTTAGCGGTTTTCTAGTTAAAGTTGCTAAGCATGAAAAATGTTTTTTGTTTTTTTTCTAATGACAGTTGTCTTCAGTTCTATTCTTTAAGTGCTGTTTAATTTTTATTTTTAATAAATATTTTTTATTTGTATTTTACAATTACATAAATTACAGACATATGTATACTAATTATTATATCATTGAAAATGCTACTATTTAGAGACTATTAAAAAACGCTTAACCTCTTTAATTAAAAATCGTATACAATTTTTTTATTTTTTATTTTAAATTATAACGCACTAAAAACAACTACGACAATATAAAATTTCCATAGTATTATTGTTAATGAGGACTCGAAATGATCTGATTTTCGCTCAGCATATGTTTTAAAATGTTGATAGAAAATTTTAATCCGGGCTTGCAATCACTTTTGAACGCTCATTCTACACAATTATTTGGAAACAAAATAATAAATTAGTAAGTAAATAAAAATAAATAAGTTGAAAGTTCTGTCATCTGTTCCATATTTTATTTATTTATTTTTCTGATTGTTTGATGAAATCAACTAATTTTTCCCAATTAAAAAAACTAGTTTATGTGTCATGTCATATCTCATTAATTGGTCGCTAAAAAAAAAAATATCAACATCGGTTTAGTATTGGAAATTCGATCTCGATCTGGATTTCGACAACAGCTCTAGCTACTGGGTCTAAAACTATGCTGTCTTTTCTGCGTAACATTCCCAAAATGTCAATGAAATCGATGCGTGGTTTCGGAGCTTTGTGTAGACAAATACGATTTTTATATACAACTAGTTGATCTCGTCCTGTTTCGCCATGTAAATTTGAATAAAATTAAAACATATTGCCTTCTGTAGCATCTTGTGTTCGTTTTCTTCTTCTGATGAAGACTACTATTTTCTTGGCCTCATTCTCAAAACAAAAATTTAAATCAATTTTAATTATTACCAAATAGGTTATTTCTAAAAAAAAAAAAAATATAAAAAAAAACGCGTGCCCTTCCTCTTTTTGTTGTTTTCATTAGACTTTATTTGTTTAAAAAGAACGATAATGCAACAACGCGATGACGCTCTGACGTTACTTTAAAATTTCACTCTACCGAAACCAAAGATGTTTCACATCAATAATTAAATTTTTACAATCGAAAAATTCAATAATATACTTTTTTTAAAAATGTTTTTGGAATTTTTTTGCCTCTCCCCTTCGTACTGTAATTATTTATATTAAACCAAAAAAGAAACTAAATTGGTTCAAAATTACGCTCAGCAGAGGAAAACAAACTCTTTTTCCAACTTTTTTTATATATATTAGGAAGATACAAAAAGACAACAATTATTCAATCTTCAGGAATATCCATCGTAATTGTTATGCTTTCCTCTCTGGATTCACACGTCGACTTTAGGCTTGCCTTTTTTGTCATGTAATATAATCATTTTTTAACTTCCTTTGTGTTATTGTCTATTGTATTATTAACATTTTTTCATAAAAGGAGGTGTGTTAACTCTTGACCAAAAGAAAATCGTTTGTATTTGGGTCTCGTCGCTAAACACATATTTCTTGGAGTTGAAAATTTGATTGATTTGATTTCGAGTTGTCTATTCAACAAAAAAACAAAAAAGAAAAAAAATTCACAGGTCTTTTCTTATTTTTTAATATTTATATTTCCAGAATGATTGCCGATTGCCAAAGAAAATTTAGAAATATTGATTTCCGTTTCAAGATCCCGTTCCAATATTTAAAGGTTCCTAGTGTCATGTTTTCGATGTCGTTTTATTACTCCGGTATCTAAATTATTTCTGTGATGGCTTCTTCCAAATAATTTCTTATATTTGAGCAGTTTTGCTGAGCTAGTCGCTGATTAAAATATAAGTCAATAAATCAATCAGCCTTATAAAAAAATCAGTTCCTTCCGTAGATCCCCAAAGAAATTGCTATAAAAAAGTGTACTTTTCTTACGTTTTGCACTGGTTTCATTTACATTGGAATTGACTACAAACTAGATGAAAATACGAATTGGCCCCGATTGAGCGCACCACTAGCTGAGCACGTCGCTGTGTCCATTCTGACGCAGCAACTCCAATTTGAGTTCGTGTTCGCGTGCTTTTAGGCGTAGTGCTGCAATGGAAGATGTGCGTCGATCCTCGGGTGGTGTTGCGGGACACGTTGGTGGCGCTGAGTGCTGCGTTCCATGATGCGCAACATGCTGCGGCGAGTGTGTGAGCGACATAGCAACGGTCTGAACGTTACTGGATGTTGGCGGCGCCGCGGAAACGGAGGCACCGCTGCTGGGCGGCCGTTGTGGTGGCACGATTTGATGCGCCATCGGTATGCCAACCATTTGTGGCGATAATTGTTGTGCCTGACTGGAAGCTAACGCTGCTGCTGACGATGCTGGCTGAGAGGCTACTGAGGAGGGTGAATTGGGTGGCGATGCAATCAAATGGTTTGGTGAATGCAAGTCCGGTGAGCCAATCAGCATTGGCGGTTTGGCGGCGACGACGGACATGGGCGGCGCACGCGGCACGCCTGTCATATTGGCCAGTAGCGATTGAAAAGACGTCGAGGGCGAATACATGGTAGCCATGCCTGGGGGCAGCATGTGCGGCGGCGCGCTGTGCATGTGATTTATGCTAATGGGCGAGAGAAGTTGAAAATTCCTGCCTGTCTGGTATGTGGAGACCTTAGACGAAGCGTTACTCACCGTTGGAATTGATTGAAGTAGCCCGTGGGCAGCATTGGTGCGCCCGACAGGTGCGGATAGCGAAAGGCGGCCAGATTAGCGGGCGTATCGAAGGGTTTGCGCAAATTGAAGCCGAGGTGCGTGAATGGATTCGGTGGCAGTGCGGCGCCAACCACGGTCTGCATTGCTGCGGCGCCGCTGGGCAGGTATGGGTTGTACGGATGCGACTGGGGGCCGACCTTCTCCTGTTTGCGCCACTTTGCTCGTCGATTCTGGAACCAGACCTGTGGAAGAGCAAGGCGGACACGGTGCTTGATTTATTTGACATAAATTTTTGTCGTGCAGATTGGCTGCAACTAGAAACGCGTTTTGTGAGTTGTACTCGTATTCGGGCAAGCCTTGTTTGCACAGACGTGGTTCTGTGGTTATCTCGGCTTCAGTTGTAGGGCGTTGCCATTAAACACGCCTTCTTAATTAGTTTTGCAAATAACAATATGCACAAGCATGTGTGACTCGACTCTGGACTTTAATGCTTCGTTAAGTCAGCTTTGCTTGAGCTGTTTGTAATGAATGCCTAAAATGTTTGTTAACAAATTCACGGTGTTCAAACGAACGCTGATTGGAAATGGGGATGTGGGCTTTCAACCTTTATGCAGATACTGGTATTTATAAATGGGAAAGATATGATTAGATATATGTTGTACATACAATAGAAGTTGTGAGTCAATTTGTAAAGTTGTCAGAAAGAAAGAAAATTTGATTCATTGCATTAACATGATAGATGTATTTGAAGGTATTACTTTAATAATAACATATTATGTAGTAAACCACTAGCTAAGGGGTTATTAAAGGAAAAATTCCTTAGAATAATGGCCAGAACCACCAAGGGTGGTACGTCTTAAAGAAGAGATAATTTAAGAAGTGAAAAAGGAATTTCAAATTGACTAATGAATTTCTATAAAGTATTCGAATACAGATGGTTATGATTTAAAGAAAAGTACTGGACGCTCTACCGATCCGAAGTACTGTTCTTTAAACTTCAGATTTATAGCATTATATGTGCTGCAATATAAGTATATGTAAACAAGATCCCTCACTCCTGGCTTTATCGTGTCATGAAACAGATGACAGAATAAGTAAACACCTCTCTTAAATTGACAAGAAGCTTTCTAGCAGAAAGGCGATAACATACAATGTGAAGCAGTATCAATATTGGTCCTGATTAAAAATTGGATTTGTATGCCTCGGTCGTTTAGTGTAAGTGGTAGGAGTTCAAACTTTACTGGATGCATGATCCATACCTCAAACCTGCGGTGTTAGCGCTTTTCCTTTGTGGCGTCAGATGGCAGTTCCATTATTAAGGACTGGTAGCAGCAGGCTATTCACACATCCTATTAGACAAAACCATTCGACTAACGCAACTCACACAACTCTTCGATATTCAAAAAAATAAATTTATAGAAATAAGTAAATGTATAAATATAAAATTGGAAGTATGTCTGTCTGTCCGCTATAGACGCCGAAACCACTCGAGCGATTTTGATGAAATTTTCAGAAAGTTCTAGAATAGCCTGTCGGATAATTCTGTGAAGTTTGGTGCGTTAGTATACCGCGAAAGTCGGGGAAAAAAATGTTATTATTTATATAAAGTCAAATTTGCTTCATCAGTTTGCCGCTGAAAAGTATGTCAATTTCGAAATCGAAAGTCTGTCAAATCAGTCTCACAAAGTCAGTCTCTTTTTATTGTTCTGGCGCCTGATAACGAAACGAAATATGTCGTATATAACAAATTGCTTCATTGCAGAAAATCAACCAATGCAGCAAAATGCATAGCTTCAATAAAGCAAATTTCTTGCTGATACGCCATATAAATACTTGATTTGTGTACTTTTATTGAATTTTTATTTTCTTCGCTAATACTGGAAAGGGCAGAATAACGTCTGGCGGGCTACTCTAGTAAATAATAAGGCTCGAGTCTTGAATAAAAAAATTAAAGATAATATATATTAACTTAATGTTCTCTGAAGAGAAAACAAGCTAGAACTCGTTGTTTTTTTACCGAAGTTATAAGGTAATCATAGGTGTAATTATATCTATGACAAATGCTTAGGCTTAGGCTAATAATAATTTAATCATTACCTCTTCATATAAAAACCAATGAATGTGGCACAGTTATATAATTTTATTACCTCATGCACAGAACATTCAGGTATTTAGAGCCTGCTGTAAGCACTCTAATTTGTTCACTGTAATTGTGCCGGCCCACAACAACACGCGATGAAGAGCATTAATGGAGGTTTTTAGAGTGGGGAAAGGTATAAAAGATACAAGTATTTAACTATAAATAAAGAGATATCCGGCTAAAACAGATGTCTGCTTCTTAAGCCGTCACATTCTGATCACCCTACAACTTAGATTAATAACGCTCTAATTACTTTGAAGCGGATTATAGATTTTCCAACTACATTAAAGCCTCAAGTTAATTAGCTGCCATTTAATTTTTAAGCACGTCAGGCCTCATAGAACTTTAATTAATATTTCAAACGTCGGCTAATCCAAATTGTGCTAACGCGATTTTCTTACCTGTATTCGTGCCTCGGTTAGACCAATTTTCATCGCCAGCTCTTCACTGAAAAACGAGAAGAAGGGGGAAAAAATCAAAATTGAAATTGAAATCGATCCAATTAAAATGCAAAATTAAGCAAAAAAGTCCACGAGCTTTTAATTAATTGTAATGTTAACTTAATTATGCACAAAGCGCGCTGATTTATGCACTTAATTAAGTGACTGCATTTAACTGCAATGACAACAACAACAACAATGCACAAATAAATAAAAAATCAATAGAAAAAAACAATAACAACAACCACAAGTGCCGCTAATTGAGCCATTTTTTATCTTTCAGAAAAGTTGCAACAACAACACATAAAACAACTTGACTTAATTGTTGTTATTATTTTTTTTTACTCTTTTTTTTGTTATTGTTGTCATTTAATTTATTGCACTTTTTTACTGTACGAGCAATACTCTTTTCGTCCACTCGTCCCCTTACTATTTCACTATGCCGCATGCTAATCGCTGCGCTCTCAAAGCGTGCACTCCCAAGCTGATTCGAGCCATTGAGCCCGACTTGGCTCAACTAATGCGAGCATTCTAAGTTGTGCGGTCGGTAGTTTGCTTTGTACTCGCAAATTGTTTAGCACCAGTTAACGATGTGGGAAAAGTTCAAGGCGTCTATTTTAGACGCATTTGTGAAATTATTATTGAGAGATTTGTGCGCTAAATCTGGCCAAGACGGCGGCCGGGCGAGCGTGTCAGTAAGCGGAGCTAAGCAGGATGTGAACTAGTTTGGGCGACCGTTTAACTTACCCAGAGCCATGAAATTGCAAAAATTGTGTTAATCGAGTTGACAGTTGAACGTTAAGTAGCTTTTAATGATTATGCAAAGGTTTATGCATTTTAATACTGCTCGAGGTAAGTGTAATGAGTTCTTTGACAGGAAATATTTAGATTTGAATAACAAGTGAGAAATATGTTGATATTTCAGGATAGTTTAAAACATTTTTAATAGTGAGACTATGTGTACTTGTCTCTGGATAGCAGCTTCGAGATTTTGAGTATGAAAATTGGAACTTGAGAAATTTTTGTCATACAAAATTGAGTAGAAATGAAGAAGGCGTGAAATGTAAAGATAACTTATGGCATAATTTGGAAAATAATAATATAAGAAAAGACTTAATATTTTGATCTCTGTAACAGCAGTAAATAATTAAGTTCTTAATGCAGCCTTCTAACGGACAATGAATGGAATCATTCCATAGCTTAGGTGTTCGAACTCTTTATTATTTGGTACAATTATTATTGATTATTACATTATTATTACTTTTGCTAGAAAATCACTTTGTTCTCTCTAGGCTCACATTCTATAGTTGTTGTCCTAAACCGCAAGAGCTGATCATCAAGGCAATTCAGGCATCGTGATATAGTATGTAAAGTAAAGAAAGTCGCCGCAAAAGAAGGCTAGTTGGCTACATCTTGTAGTAAGAGCCAAAACCACGGCTCAGTCTGCTTCAAGCTTTTTCGATTAATATCTATTGTCTATCTTGAGCGTACATGACAGGACGTAGGATCATAGAAGTAATAATTCAAAGCCTAGCATAATTCGCAGTTTAGGAAACATCTGTTCGTCCATATATAGTAAGGAGTGGGAACTACTAGAAAATTATGTAATGCATATTTACTGGTATGGGCGAGATATTCATTATGTCTGTCCTGCCAGGACTCAGAAAAGTTTCATTTTATTAAAGAAGCAACTGGATAAAATCTATATAGCTATATAAAACACAGCGGCAAAGAGCGTTTGTTTCCCTCTGCTGCCCGTAATTTTTAAACAATTTTTCAAGGTACGAAATTAATAAAAAAAAAAAAAAATTCAGAAACATTTTAAATAATAATAGTTTACAAAAACTAAAAAATACACGATTTTGCTATTAAAACCGAACTAAAAACTAAATTAGTTTAGACGCTAACAAAATTAGTCATTTTCATTTAATGCTGTTAATCCTGGTTTATAGGTTCATAGGTCATAGTAAGAAAGTTGTCAAAGTAATTTATTGTCATCGGTACTTGATAGGTGTGCAAAGTTTCAGTTTAATCTGACGTTTTGAAGTGGGTGAAAATCTCGTTAAAAAATACAGGTGAAGCTTATATAGAGCGAGGGAAAGGAGCAAATATTACGCTCACGCTTAGGTATGAGCAAGAGAGAAAGTATAATTATTAATTTGGAGAATTGTGCGAAGAAAATTTAGTCTTACTCAACAATCTACTAATGCCAGGAGGCAAGCTGCTGCCAGAGAAGAAGATAGTGACGTGCAGCGCACGTACTGTGAACGCAAAATGTTTTAATTTTATTCAAATTGTTGGAAAACGTTTTTTCAGAGTCCTATTACATTGCTTCATAGGCACTAACTATTGAATAATTTGCTTTCAACTCTATGTGCTAATAAGTGAAAATATTGTTTGATTTAATTGACTACAAAATAGCCTACTTATGCAATTAGTTACTTGTTGTTATTAGTTATTAGTTGTGTTACACTTAATAATGAAGTAATCTGAGAACTCACCGTGTGAACACATCGGGATAGTGAGTACGCGAGAATGCCTTCTCGAGTTCTTCCAATTGAAAACTAGTGAATGTCGTCCTGTAACGACGTTGTTTCCGTTTCGGCGTATAGTCATCAGTCTCACAATCGCTGTTCGCATCTGAGATGGGGCTATTTGTGCCACCGCTGGCACTCATGTGAACGCCACCGGTAACAGAGACAATGCATGAGGCCGAACGGTCATCAGGCACAACATCCTGATGTGCTAATTTCGCTTCTTGCGGTAGTTCCTCCAGCTTGACTTCCTCGGATATGCCCATAATCTAATGCTATGCGCCACGGTACTCCACGTCTGCTTCTCTTTTCTTTATTTATTTTTTTTTTGCTATGTTTCACCTTATGCTCTGAGCTAAACTGAAATTTCATTAAAAAAAGGAAGCGATTAGTATGTGTTTCTTTCTCTGTTGCTCTTGTGATTTCATTGCGTTTTTATTGTTGGCTAATTAAATTGAAATAAAGTCAGTTTGGCGTTGCCTGATGCCAAATCCATAAAGTTAACACGCTGACTGACGCCGTTGCACGCAAACTTGCTCAGCCCGCAGTTGAGTTGACTTGGACTTGGCATGACTCGATTTCGTTTGTTTTGGTTTCGGAATCAAAGCGCACAAAACCATTGAGGCGTTTGGCCATTAGAATCGCGTAATTTAATAAACGCGAAACATACAATTATCGTGCACTTTATTATTGCAATTTGCAATTTACAACTTGCCATCAAAGGAAAAAACTAAAAAATAAACAAAAAATTTGAGTCGTTAGAAATCGTCGAATGTGCGCATGAGCAGGTCTTGAGGTTAGTTGCGGCTAACTATACATCGATATGAACACATTCGTTTGAGGTTATTTCCACCACTAAAAATACTCATGTGTTGTTAGTTACTTCTAATTGGCAACAGTAAAATTCTAATTGGCCAACAGACATTAATAAAACGCCTGACTTGATAGATTTTTTCATAACAAAGAACCTGGATATTCGGAAATGTAAAATCTTATCACGATTCGAACTCTCGTCAGAGCACAACCCTATAGAATTAATATATGACTCGCACGTCACGCATACACATGCAAACAGACTTCTGTACAACAACAGAACTGACTGGCATACTTATAAGGAATACATTGACATTAATTTAATGACCGACATCCCTCTTAAATCATATGAGGACATCGAGTCAGCGATAGTATTCCTGAATGACACCATTATGAAAGCAGTCATACAATCGACACCAAAAAAGAAGCAGCAAAATTAAATAAAAAATGTAAACTACGGAAAACCTGGTCAACCACAAGATCTTCTGACACAAAAAGACAGTATGTTGTACTGGCAAAAAACAAACAATTAACATCATATCTCAAGAGCTTAACACCCACGAGTCAAACGGACTACTCTTTATGGAAAGCTACTAAAGGATGGACAAATAAAAGTAATCATCAGGCTCCTCTAAAAATGGAAAACGGGTTATGGGCCAAGACGAACTTGGATAAAGCTAAAGTATTAGCGGACTATTCCGAAAGGGTTTTTTCAGAAGTCGCCACCCACTCAGATGATCCACAGCTGAACACAGATATTAGCAGAGGTTCAGAACATATAAATCATGAAAAGACCACCATAGGGGAAATAAGAAAATGCATTAATAATGACATAAAGGAAAATAAGTCCCCTGGATATGACAAAATAAATGGGAAACTCCTGAGAGAACTAGCTGTAAAAGCTATAGAATATCTAAGAAACATCTTTAACGCTATGTTCAGACTGAACTATTTTCCGAGAGTCTGGAAAGTAGCTGAGATTATTGCCATCCCGAAACCAGGCAAAGACGCATCAAAAGCAGAGTCTTATAGACCAATCAGTCTACTCCCTGTAATCTCAAAAATCTTCGAAAAGATTTTAAGAAGTAGACTATTGCCAATAATAGAACGCAGGCACATCATTCCAAATCACCAATTTGGTTTCCGAAGAAGTCACTCAACGATACAACAAGTGCACAGAGTTACGCACAAAATTCTAAATGACATTGAGGATAATAAATTTTGTATTGGACTCTATCTATTAACATCATATATCACAGGTAGATACTTCTTAGTTAAATACTCAGACGAATATTCAACCCTTAGAGAAATAAATTCAGGAGTTCCACAGGGAAGTGTGCTAGGACCTTTATTATATACCCTATACACAGCAGACATACCATGTCCCACTCACAATTCGTCGATGATTGCAACTTTCGCCGATGACACAATACACCTAAGTGCTCACAAAAACATAAATACTGCAACATCCATGTTGCAAGTAGACTTTAATAAAACACTTGACTGGCTTAGAAAGTGGCATATTAAAATAAACAAAAACAACACAGTACAAGTTATATACACTACTAAGACTAGATTCACACCAATCCATATAAATATTGACGCAGACGACGTAACCATTCAGAAAGAAGCCAAGTACTTAGGATTATATATTGACAATAAACTAAACTGGAAACACCATATACCAAAAAAGCGTGATCAAATCAAAATGAAAGTAAGACAACTGCACTGGCTGCTTAAACCAAATACAAACATTTCACTTGAAAACAAGCTCCTAATCTATAAGACAATTATTAAACCAATTTGGACATATGGAGCCGAAATATGGGGAGTTGCCAAAAAATCAAATATAAAGCTAATCCAGAGGCAACAATCAAAAATTTGTCGCACCATCACAAAAGCCCAATGGTATATCACCAACACGGTCCTTAATCGAGATCTAAGAATTGCGACAGTAGATGAGAAAATAATCAATTTAAGCAGAAAATACCAAACCAAACTTTCCCAGCATTCGAACGATGGTGTGAATACATTACCATTAGATGAACTAACTCGGCAACGTAGGCTAAAAAGGGTGAGACCAGTGGACCTCACATAACACATTACTTCATTACACTACTTACTCATTGTTAATTGGTGTTATCTTTAATTGTTTATTTATTGTTAAAATACATGTATTGTTAAATTCCAGTCACAACACGACTTTACAAACTGATTGTAAAATTAAAATTCACCCACTTGCCCTAAATATTAATCTGTACAATAGTCGATTTATTTTTCTATAATAGACAATGTACTCTTCTTTTGGGAAAATAAAAAAAAAAAAATTATATTTTTTATTACTATTAGCACTGAGACTGCACTTGGCATATTTAAGTATCGCGGGTTCTACACACTGCAAGTCTGCAGTTTTGTTCGTTTCATCAAAGAACCTCTTCAGATTTGTAGTTTTATAATTTTGTACTATTTTTTAGTATTTCGTTTTATTCATATTTTTCTCATCACAAATTTATTCTTCAGCTCTCTTTGCAACACCAAAAGCTTTGATTCGACTCTCCTCAGCCAGCGTCCAGCATTGGCGACGGTGGAGTTCGCTTGGAATTTTAATTAAATTGGGCGTTAACTTAATTTCCATCAGTTCGACTACGTTGATGACGACGTCGTGTAAATTGTATGCTCGGCGTCGTATATCTCTATCGGATCAAGTTAATATCAACTGGTGGCAAGAACGTCAGCAACTCGAGCCGTGCCAGAACTACGCCGTTGCCTGGTATGGAGTTTTTGAAATTCGTGTTGACTCTGCATCCACTCAAGTCTTTCTGGGCGTATTCTTCATAAAATTTATGAAAATATAAACAACAACAACAAATAGTGATTGCGTTACAATTTAACCTCGTTGCTAATTAATATAGCGGTTAATTGCAATTATGCACTTAGCGCTTGCCTTCTTTGGTACTTTGTGGGTTTTCGAGTTAAGATGCCCGAGAAACCAGCTCTGTGCTGCTATTCTTTTTACTACGGTTGCGGATAAATGTGATTGATTTGTGTGGAAGTACAAACACTTTATTTTTGTAGTAAGTGTAATCGCTGGTAATCACAGAATTTTAGTGTATACCATAGGCCGTACTAGTCCTCGGCACACTTAACAATTTTCCACCAGGAACATCTTTAGTTTCAGTAGGGTAAAATTTTACAAGCGTAACGCTCGTATGCAATCAAACATCGTTGGGGTAGTTTCCCATAGTGAGTTATACCATTTGGCTGTCTGAATATGTGCATCGACTCGGTAGCCTAGTAGGTTGAAGTACAATCGCCATTACGGGCGGAAATAAGAAAATTTCAATATAAATTTCATAAGCCGCAAACAACTGTCTTTAATATTGAGGTTTAATTCGACTGGCTTTGGTATTACTAGAAACCTTGAAAATATGAAAATTCATAGTTCTGATCCAGTAAATGCAGAATTACCAATTATTTGTAGTATCAAGGTTATTTGGATTTTTGTAGGCATGGAAATTTCACGGTTTTATTGTAGAATCTAATAATGATTAGGGCAATACCATACTTCATCTAATATGCAAACTCGTTTGCTCTATTGCAAGTTCTAGTATCCTCTGTAACATGGCCAGGTTGAACATAGACAGACTATGAAGCTCTTGAATTACTTAGGTTGAACCAGCATCACCTAAATATGTCAAATAACTCAATCGTCACATTCTAACACAATCTAGACCTACCCTTGCTGATTAATTAGACTGATTAGTTAAGTTTGGTTACTCTTAGTCTGTTCTCCTTTTCGCTTATAAATGATATAAAGCTCATCTGTAGCATGAATAAGCAATTACTGTAGGACTAAAATAACTGATAACTAATTTTGAACGTTATTTCGATTAGCCCCTCCCGAAATTACTACCGAACCGGGTTATCGAAATAATTCATTTCAATAGCGATTAGAATCATGAAGCGAACCTTCAATCTCGAATCTCAACCTACGAAACAAGCTTTAACTGAACAAGGCTATACTGAAACCATTATGGACTTTGGGGCACTGCATCCAATTCAAACCTTCTTTCAATCCTTTTCAATCCAAGTTACTGCGGAGCATCGTAGGTGCACAGTGGAACTCTGTTATCTTTCGAGGCTTTAAGAAACCAACGATCAAAGAAGAAATTGTCAACCACTGCAACAGACAACAGACACCACATTTGATTGGAGGACCATGTCAAGCACCTAGCAATCAACTTGAAAAGGCTAGATACCCTAGATCTCCTATTCGGCATAATGGATGAGTGCTTAGTCCTACTACCCATTTATTGTACATGTGACTTAAATGTAATTTTGACGTTAGAGAGAAACGTAGTAGTGATCAGAAGATAATTCTTTTTAATGTGTTTTATAAGAGCTTAGGATAACGAATTTGACATTACCACACTTTGGGTTGATGACAACTCGCTTGGAGGTAATTTCATGAAGTCCGTTGCTTTTTTAAGCATTTTTGCTATTGTTATTGTTTAAGAAACAAGCGATGCTCTTTGATTACTGAATTATTTTAAAACAGCGCTTAAAAATTGTTAATATGTTGCTACGAATCAGAACGGCAACAAATATTTTGAAGTCAATGTCTTCGTAGCTTGGCTTCCTTAGCCCTTTTGCGGGTATTCTCGTCAAACATTTTCCATTCCCAGGCTCAGGCCCATGCCCATGCCCAGGACGAGCGAAAGTTTTTCTTGTCGTTCGGGTCTGTTTTAGTTACTGGACTTTTTTGTGTTTCAACTGATTGATGGATTGCTATAGTCTGTGGCCTGTGTGTGTACGTTGTCATGTTGCTGATGTCATTTGAACATCGCGTTGACATTTCGCTGGCTCGCTGAATATTTCAAAATTGTCCAAATGCCTTGTTAAATGGCAAATTAGTGTTCATGATTGATTTTTGCTCGTTGCCGGTGTCGGTCGCAGTCACATTATGTGCTTGTGCTTGTGCTTGTGCTTGTTCCGCCGTCCACTTGTCTGTTGGAGTGACTAGGTTCTTATGTTGCTGCTGCTCACAATTGAGTTGCAAGTGGCAATCAGTGATGGTTGGCAACACACTCAACATCATCATTATCGTCTGGCATTGATTGTGATGCTGATTGTTTCTTCATTCGTGCGTCGCTCTATCACTCTGTCTGTCTGACGGTTTGTTTGTCTTTATGTTTGCTGCATTGCTGGCTCACTCGTCTGATTTTCGTGCTGCGCAGACAACTCCAACGTTGGTGTACTCAGTTCATAACTCATTGTCATCATTAATAATTTTGTTATGATTTGTGCTGTCAGTTTTTAATGTTGTTAACAAATTCCGCGCATGCGCAGCTGACAATCTCAATTTGGTTGCAAATTATTCGCCTTCTCGCAAATTAAATTCATTTATTAAATCATTTTCATTACTCGTAGCAGTTGCTTGGCTCAACATTTTTCGGGCGCATTTTCAACCTGCTTAACTGCAACGCGCTCGAATCGCTCTCTTTTCTTCTTCTCTTGGCCAACGCGCAACATTCTCCCATGCGTCTTTAATTAAATCGCATGCGAAATAAGTGCAATGGCGCTGGCATCTGGAAAATCTGCCAAGTGCCGCCGCATTCGCGCTTTGTTGTAGAGCCGCCATATAATTTTTATGCGATTGTCTTTTTTTTGTTTTGTTTTTAGTTAATTTTTTATTTATTTATTTACGTTTTGTATTACTTATTTCTTTTTTATATAATTATCAACAGCAAATTAACACACAAGATTGTCAAACGCTCAAGAATGCGCATCGGAAATCAGTGACAGCTCCGGCTTCAGTCCAGCTCCAGCTCTAATTCCAACTCCAAGTCCATCTATAAAAGCCATAAACGTTGTCAACGTCTTGGCAAAGACCACTGCGCTGCTCGCTTTGGCTGCAATTAAAAAATTTTGCAGTCAAACTGTCAGTTTCGTCTGACAGTTTTCATTGCTTCATTTGCTGCGCGTTTGATTTGCCATAAACAGCGGCGTAGGCTGCAACCTGAAGTCGCAGTCAGACTCTGATTTTGAATTGAAGTTTGTGCTGCTTGCATTCAAACTAATCAAGTTAGCGAAAACATTCAAAGAAGTCGATCGAGTGGCTTGTTTAAGTTGGAACACAAATTCTGCACTCAATCGCTGGGGACTAGCGTAATGGCGATGACCAATTGGGGAGCTACAATTGATTCTCCAAGGTATAACATACGAATGGGTATTACTTTAGTTAACTAATTGTTGATGTTCCAGTTGTTTTCACAACATATAATATGTCGAGAGCAGCTTTGTTTGAGCTTAGTAAGACTTACATAAGCTGCACTAGAACATTTATTTAAATGCCTGTCTGTCATGGTTAGGGAATAAATTGTGCAGTGCACTGAGCATTAGAGTGCCTCTTCCAATTCCGCTTTTACTGCATTGTATATTATAAAGAGGTAACGGAATACACTCAAATATCTAATATCCACCATAAATACACAGAGGCGCATTTGCAGCCTTGGCCCCCTAGGTCTAGATCAATTTCTCAGCTCCCGTCACATAGGTTCTACATATGAATTTATTTTCTTGCCAACTTTAAGAAATTTAGTTATATCGTGATAAAATAACACATAAGTAGGAGGAGCTAATCGTAGGCTAGCTAGTTGTCTGTTTAAGTCGCTCTTATTCTGGGACTTAGTTTTCATTTTTGCTCAACTAACTGACTCTGTCATATAAATTTCCTATGCTGGTATTTATACACTCTAGCAAGGCTCATTATATATGAAGCCCTTGTATGACATCTAAAAGTTGTTGAATTTTTTTTATTAAATTTGTATCATCTGGTTGAACCAAGACACCTTCACATATGATTATGACTCGTTGGTGCCGTGAAGAGTCTGTATTAGCAACCTACATATCTCATTCTAATTCTGCTCTAGCTTCCCCATAATCTCGCATTCATCTTAAGTAACATGGGTGTCAGACTATTCTCTCTCTCAGAAATAAATTCCTAATTATAATTCTGCTAATTGTTTCTTCCAGCCATCATGTCGTAGGCGTCATTCTTCATTATTCGCTTATCCTTCTCCAAGTGTTTGAATAGTATTCTATGTCATGTTTTTCCCTTAAAGACTAAATAATTGTGTCCCCAAGTGGTGGACAAGCAATGATAGATGCTAGGAGAAAATAATTCACCACTCTCAGACCAAAGAAGGAGACGAGACAAGTTATTTAAAAATATGTTGGAACAAGCTTAGCAATTTTCGGATAGAAATAACATTAATAATTAATCTGTAGGAACATAGATTAAATGTCACTCAACGTTGGGAAGACGAATTCCTATTTGGAGAAGTTGTAAAAATAGAAGCTAAAATCGTGGGCATTGGTGAATTGAATTATTTCCCGAACAGTGGTTGAATGTTCTTACGAAGTGTTTTCTAGAAGGGTTCTTGCAAGGGGGTGATCACCTTAATT
Organism: Cacoxenus indagator; assembly: GCA_035041755.1. Classification (NCBI taxonomy): domain Eukaryota; kingdom Metazoa; phylum Arthropoda; class Insecta; order Diptera; family Drosophilidae; genus Cacoxenus; species Cacoxenus indagator. Next base: position 1,087,721 of record JAWNKX010000884.1, read on the forward strand.
CGCGTCTAAAAAGATTACACATTGATGAGTGCCTACAAAGGGCCTAGAATCATTGGATCATTGGAAAGAAGTGCCGCATTGAAAGCAGAAGACTAAAATCGCATACCAAGTGATATAGCTTTAAATCATGTCTAGACTGTCTAAGCTATATGTTAATAAATATGAAATTTGTGTAAAAACTGACAGAGAGCACGAAACGCCAACTTATTTAAGAACGTCGTGCTAAACAAACCAAGCGCCACAGCGCAGAAATGCAGATGCTGGCGAAGGTTCTGTGGTTTTGGTTCTGGTAAAGAGTGAAGAAGCTGAGTGTCGCTCTTTCTCTGTGTGTCTTATGTTTGTTTGTCTCGTTGGCTATTTTGCTGGCTGGCTGGCTGACTGGCTGGCCACAGTTGCTTGTTTCGTTTAGCGATAAGCTCCATTAGTGTCTGGAAATTAGTTAATGGGCACAAGTGGCATCAACGGCGCACGGCGTGGCAACGAGCAAACCAGGCGTAGACACGAACGCAATGAACCGCAGTTCAATTCGCAAACTTAATGTTTTGGTGGTGGCCCTAAAAACCTCAGGTTTTTGTGTAGGATTTGTGGTTGGGATAAGCTCAGGTTATGCACGCGTCTTGCGTTGGAATTGTGATTGTAGCAACTCATTCGCGCACTAAACTGCAACAAATTTTTATGATCTCAATGTGCTGCTGACTGACTGACTGACTGACTGACTAAGATCTCTCTGTTGCTGTTGTGCGTAAAATTGCAATTAATATGCGCCAACCTTAGTGAACCACAGCATCAAGTGAGATGCTGAGCGAATCTCAACTGCAGGTAAAAGCTATAGGAGCAACAACATTTGCAGTAGCTGACTGACTAACAGCAATTTCCGCACTCAGCAGTTTGTGCACTTTGCCTGTGGGGCTTGGCTGCTTTTGGCGTTGCCTGCACACAGCACGAAGCGCTCGGACTGCGACTAAGACGTAGTTGGGGACGCTAAGCAAGACTACAAGCGCAGGCTCCACGTCGAATGTCGACAGCAACGTCACTTCTGACATGTCGATAAGAATCAATGTTTCGTGTTTGTTGTTGTTGTTTTCTGTTTTTTCTTTTTGCTTGCTCATTCACTCACTCAGTCAGTCATCCATGCCAAGTCAGTCGACTCGCCTTTACTCAACAAGATTGGACTCCGTTTGCACTTCATTTTTTGCCCTTCCTACCAGGGCTCGACCGCTCGCTTGCTCGGCGTGGCAAACACCATGTGGCGATTCTCAATGCACTCGCTACATGTATCTGGGTGTCGTTTTCATGGTTGCACTTTTGTGTAAGCGCTGTCCGATCGGGATATTTTATTTTATTTTATTTTATTTCATGCCAAACAAAATGTGCGCCTCCTGGCTGGCAGTCAATCCGAAACAGTTCAGTTGTTGTTGGCTGTGTTGACCAAAAAACAGAAGCATTTCTCGGATTTTGTTAATGCGTTCGAAGCGCGTTTGTTGTTTGTGTTTTTGCCTTCTTTTTTTGCGTATAGGATTTATGACTTTACATTAGGCTAAACCAATTTGGTCACACTTTAGTGATCATGACTGCAATTCTTGTGATAATACGATTTTAGAGGTGATGTCATGATGGGCTTGAGCTTTGGGTTCTGTAGTATTTTCTGTGGATCGAGTTAAAATATAATATAATACTTTTTGGGTGGCATCGAAGTAAACAAACTAAAAATAAGATTGAGTTGTCAGCAGCCTCAGGTGAGTCTAAGCAAAAGAAAATAAAGGAAGAAAGATGTGGCATGCGTAGAAATGCCGTTGATGCTTTCAACGAATTCATCACTTGTCAAACGTTGCGTGTGGCCAATGGCCAAGAAACAAATTAAGTATAAACTTGTTAACAACTCTAGTCAAAGTTAGACCCAAAGTTATAAACAGCATCGAAGTCAGCGTCAAGGTAGGTTGAAGGTAGAAGTAGAGCCAGAAGCGGAGGCAGCGACAGCGTTGTAGACAAACTTAATGAAATGATTGATTATGCTTGATGAGCTCAGCAGTATATTCGAATTAACAGCAAAAAACTGACACACACACACACATACAACATGCAGATGCAACATACACGCGTACAATCAATGCATTTTGTTATGTCGTGTATCTAAGCATGCTTTTCTGACGCTGCATAGGAGAGACAGACAGAGTCCATTATCATTTAGCCAACTTTAATAGGTTTACAAACTAAGCGCATTGATAAAGCCAATTATTAATTTATTAGCGCACGCCGCATGCGACGGAGCGCCAACACACCAGCTCAGTTCAGCTTAGCTCAGCTCAGCTCAGCTCAACACGAGACAGCAAAAGTGAGTCACAATGCTAAGGTATCCAAAGAATGAATTGAAAAGATATCAACGCATTGGCGCCCAAAGAAAACGCTCCAAAACACCTGAGTTTGCTGCTGTCTGCATTTGCGTCCGCGTCCGCGTCCGTGTCTGTCGATTTGGGCTTGTTAGCAGCAGCGCCGAAGACGGCGTCCATAGCAGCGACAGCGACAAAGGCGCCTTCGTCGTCTTCGCTCTTTGATAAAGCCAAAGTATTTTGACAATGTGTGGCGCCTGATCTTTTAGCGTATTGACTCGATTATGCCTTGTTTTGGCTGCGAGGTGCGTCTCTCGCAGCGGAGCGCCTTAAAAATTCGAAAATTTAAAGCGACGATTTTTTCAATTCCAGACCATTTGAACTTTGAATAGGTCAAGCCCATAACGGTTTTAGTTATTATTTGAAGAAAATTTGAAAAATTTCATTTCCTACGACTACAACTAAGTACTCGTTAGACAAGTGTAAATGTCAGGCACTAGTGAAGCGTTTAAAGAGCAGTGCCCACAGCTGTTATCAAGAACCTTAATAAAATCACAGTGGCCAAAACAAAGGCGAAACACTTTATTGAGCACCAGAAAAAATTTTAGTGTTACACCTATATACCTACATATATACATGTATAAAAATAATGGACAACTATTGACACACATGGATAGCTGACAAATAAGGCATACAACAAAGGCTGTGCTAAAATCAAAAGAAAGAGACAAGTTGTAGGCTTTCGCCACGAACTGCTGTATCGACAGAAGCAATGTATGTACTTGGTTGTATGTGGTGGTTTAGCCATTTCACCGCTTCAAGTATCAGAAGGAGCAAGTGAAAGCAAAGCGAAAAGGCTTGTTGGTGGAAACTTCTGAAGGCCATACAAGAAACTATTATACAACACTTGATTTAGACTCAATCATGAATAAGGTTAATGATGTTTTTAGCGAGTCAGATCAGTCAGGAAGAGCAACAAACTTAATCAAGTAATCTGTGTACTGAAATATTGTGAAAGAAGTTGTCATACTAGAAGAAGCTATATATAGAGGAACGCAATAATGGCGTGGCGTACAATGTGCGCCTAAAAATGCAAGGAAATTGTATGAAGTATATGCTATGAATGTATTCGAAATTTAATATTGATTTCCTTGGACTACACATAGATAGACAGCTTAAAATTTGACTATGGACGCTTATTTTTAATTATTGTGGAAATATTTGTTGGGCTACATACACTAATTCCCAGCAAACTATGAACATTTTTAGTAATTTTTTTACGCGTCATATATGTGCTGTTCCCCAAAAAAGGTTTGAATTAAAACTCCTGTTAGAGTAATTTCTGGGCACACGCGGAACATATTTTACTGTTATCATTAAATATGAGTTGTTAGAGATTGAACCCCGCATCCTGGGTTTCGTAGCTTGATTGAGTAAACATTATTTCACGGCTCGCTACATAGGCCATAATCAGCGGCCTTTATATTAAACTGTTCAAATTCGATTTTAATATTATATTACAGTGAAATCGAAATCGAAAGTCTGTCAAAGAAATGTAATAAAAAAAAGTTCAACTGAAATCGAAATTTAGTGCGTTTTTGTTGGTGATCATACCAATTTGGTGTGTTCCAAATCGCAGTAGCTCAGGGACCCTTGCTAATAAAGAATATATTTACTGTCAGCTATGTTGTTTAAATGCGATATACTCGGCCATACGGCGTTCAATACTGTATTTATCGACATTCCTACAAGTAGTACTTACCATAGAAATTTCCCATAATCCATAAAGATTGGATAATACCTAAGCACGCAGTAAATGATAAGAGGAACAGTGACGTATCTTAAGCCCTGTGCGATTTAGCAAACCAGTGCTTCGCAATACCCCTTCCGTTCCGATTTTTATTACGAAGGTGATGAGGAGAGTATGCTCACAAGTGCATTGCAAAGGTTCGACATTAGAATGGCTGACCAAGACGCAGTCTTTCTTTAAGTTTCTTAGCAACTTCTACCCAAAAACATAAAAATAAAAATTCAAAATAATTGTTTATGGCTTCATCTTCTTTTATTATAAATATTATTCGCATTTAAAATTATTAATTTATATTACTGTTACTTTTATATACATGTTTTTTCATATTTTAAGTCTACGATGGAAACATAACCAGAGCGGCGCCCATGTGCTCCAACCGAGTAGGTGCTGGTCTTGCTAATTTTGCTCAGATTCGCATGAGTCGTTTTCGGAAGTTTTATTCTCATCGTCGTCGTCATCGTCCTCATCATCAATATCATCATCATTATACGGTCGGTTTGGATTTGGCATCAAGAGATCATCGGAATCGTCGCTGTACACCTCCTCTTGAGTGACTTTCTTAGCGAAGCAATCTGGCCAAATGCCCGCATTTTGGTACTCCTTGATATGGTCCGAGTCAAGTACTTTGCAGATTTCGGCCTTGACCTTTCGGCCCTTCTCGATACGCTCGACTAGTAAGAAGTTGCCGCGCTTAATCCACATGGTCTTCCTGAACTTGCATGGCATTGACACTAAGAAGTGCTCGGGTTCTGTGGCGCTGCCGGTTTCGACTTCATGCAAATTGCCACCGGGGCTTCGAATTACGCGGACGATTTGTTGTTGCCTTTTAGGCAGCTCGAAGTAATTCTGCATTTCCTTCAGGAGGTGCTTGCGACGCATTTTGCTAGTCATTGTGATATGTTGTGATGATATTGCGTTCACTTGTGTAAGTATTCAAAAATACTAATTTTTAGTCTTAGGCGTTGGACAGGAATGCTGATGTAGGTAGCAATGGCAGTTATATCGGCAGCGAATATATGTAAGACACGATGTGTTTCGCTTGAGTGCTTTATTTCAACTGATTCTCGTCCCGGATAGTGCTGCTTTTTATATCTTCAGGCGCTTAATTACAGGATCACAGCGACATGTTTGATCAGGCAGATAAATAATTAGGCACTCAGGTCGTAAGGCTTATCGATTACTACAGTTTCCTGATCTTCGAAATTTAAAGATAATCCCTTGAAGTTACTGGTGAGGGTTGTTCCATGTGCAGGCCGTAAACGTACAATGCAGAGCTGGTACTGAATTTGTAACCGACTTGGTATAGGCGAACAGAGAGCCTTGAAAAGGATTTAAATGTTCCCAAAATTGGAGATGTCATTAAACCACAAGCTGCGGCATATTTAGAGCGGCTCAAACATCATCCAAATCGTCTAGCAAAACGCCTTCTCAGGACGCGTAGAAGAAGTTGTCACCAGAGACTGTATCCTGTTGACCTTGCGGACAGATCTTTGTAATTATGTTAACCAATCAATTAATCAGCAATCCAACTTAGATAAGTTCACTCTTCACTAAGTTGTTATGCACTTTTTGGTTTCCTTTAAGTTTAATTTAAGTAATATTTATTTAATTTTATTTTATTTAAGTTAAAATGTATGTCCATATTAAAGAAAGAAAAAAATTAATACATAAATAAATGAATTAGTGCATTATTGGTGGTGATAACACCAATTTAGTGTGTTTCAAATCCCGAACAGTGCCGCGGTTCTTGCTACATATATAAAAATTAATGTCTATCTGTCTGTTTGTAGCCCATGGACTCCGACACCGTTTCATCGAATACCATGCAAATTGGTACATATATGGATGTCATTGTGGCGCATGTTTTTATGTGAAGCTTGATGCGATGGTCGGGAAAATTCAACCAATTTGATGGTATGAATTTGCGCCACAATAATGGTAGTATGATAACATATTCTTATAATTATTCTTATATTACCCTATTCCTTATTTACATACATATGTGTGCAGTACAATGAGTGAATGCGCGAATTGTGGATTCACTGCTCGACTATACAATAATATGATTCCGAGTTTTATATATTTGAATTTTTTTTTTTTTTTTGAGTAGTTATTGGTTCAACCCACTGACAAGTTTTGGCCACTCCCCGCTTCTTTGTCTACACGCGCTATTCATTTTTCATATGCCGAATGCAATCTTAATTCAATTTGGTTATTATCAGCGTAGCGTTGTGCCTTCGCAGCGTAGTCTCAGTCTCAGTCCCAGACTCAGATACTGTACATTCATTCACTCACACGCTAACTGAGTCAGTCAGTCACACAGCTACGCGTAGCCACTCAGTACGGCAGAGCGAGTGTCTTGTTTTATGGCTTGTTGAGCAACATGCCACCCGAATGCATACACACACACGAACCCACAGCGACTAACACATGTGCGCTTAGTCAGTAGCCACATTGGCATTTTTTTTATTACTTTTTAGCTCAAAGTGAGACTCACAATTTGGCGTTGTCCGTGATTCTTCTTGTTCTTCCTTTTGCTGCACTTTTTTCATGAATATTATTGTTGTTGTTGTTGTTGTTGTTGTTGTTGTTGTTGCCGTGTGGTGCAAGGAACTTTGCTTGACTTGACTAAATTACTCATAAAACCTATGTTTACAAATACAAATACACAACAGCTCCGCATACCCCTTCCTATGACGCTCTCTCGTACTCGTAGTACTCTTGTACGTACTGCTTTGGCTTGACGCTGATTTCGTTTGTCTTCGCTTCAGCCAACTGTTGCTTTCTGTTTGGGGCTGCCTGATTTCTCGCGCCAACTGTCTGTCTGTCGGTCCGTCTGTCTGTCTACCCTTTGTCATTGTCTTGTTCGCTTGATAAGACTCCTGGGTACTTTTGCTGCTTCTTAGCTTTTTTTCCGGGTTTCTTTGGGTTATTTGCAAAATTAATGAAATATTATTTTTCGTCTGAGCGCATCCTTCATCGTCATCGTCATCGTCATCGTCATCATCATCATCGTTGTCGCCCTCGTCTTGGCTCTCGTCGTCGCCAACATTGTTGCGCTCGACTGCATCATCGCTGTTGTTGTTGTTCTTGTTGTTGTTGTTGTTGTTGTCATCGTCAGCAGGCGTTTCGACCTCATCTCAAGTTGGCTTTATGCGTATTTTGGCGCCATCGCTTATCTCGCCAAATGAATGTAAAAGTTTAGTGTTGCGTTCTCTTGCTCTTGCCATCACTTCATTGCTCTACCTTTTCTTGTGCTTTTGTTCAGACTGAGTGAGTAGGTTAAAAATCTCAACAACAACAACAACAACAAATTTCTTCTTGTGCATTTTGTAAATGAAGAAGAAAGGGAAAAATAAACTTCGTTACAACGCTGAAATTGTTGATTAATGGATTGATAGCGGCCACTCATATAACACCTGTATTGGGCCACATCGGAACGATCGCCTTTGGTGGGTGTTTCCGTGTATGTTTAATGATTCGACACGTTCTTAATGACAGTTATTTTGCACAGGGATGGCCAGAAACCTGGCAACACTCAACGCAGCGGCTGCTTGAAATATTCGAAGAACTCTGCCTCACTCAGCAAGCTGTATTCATTTTTGGCTAAGAACACATGTTAGCCACTTCAAAAGGCAGCGAAGACATGGCAACTCTAATTGAGAAATGTCAAACAAGTCGGCGGTAAGAAAGAGATAACATCTTTTTGGTTGGCAAGCATACTACCCAATTTTGATAAGTTCCAAAAATATCACATAGATACCAATAAATTGGAACGAGTTGCTTAACAAGCACTAATTGTTTGTAGACGTAATTAAATTGGGTCACATTGCAATAAGTTGATTTGTGGGCGTGGCTTTGACAAACTGCGTACTTGTGATATATTTTAATTTTTGTTAGACCATAATGATCAGAAATATAGATTTTTCTTGAAATTAGTTGACCTATTTGCGTCATTAAATTTTACGCAAGTTATGAAATCTCAGCACCAATGACTGTTGATCGTTGATAGACTATCAGAAACCGCCAAAGTAAACGTCATATGAAAAATTAATTAAATAAATATGACGTACACTTTGACCAGATCGATGGTAATCTAAACCTAATAAAAAGCATGAAACTGCGACTACGGTGAAGTTTTAATACGCTGCATGCTCATAGGATTAGATAATCAACTTAAGGTTTGCATGGAAACTATACAATTCAGCTGCATTGGAAGTCAACATCTCAGTAAGCGAAAAAAGTTCAATTAAAACGTCTTGATACATAAAAATCAGGAACTTGCATTTGACCAATGAACTTAATATATTATTGTAGAGCCCAGTTACCATATTCCCCGTAATTCTAATTTCAGCATTCGAATTTCGGCATTCGGTATTTACATTTATAAAGGTTCGTATGAATGGTCTTGAAATAAGTTATGTCAAAATTAACTTCGAGCGGTAAAACAAAGTTTTCCATATAATGTTGATATATTTATATAGACTATACAATTTAGACCTCTCGCGAACGTCTGACAAACATCCGAGAGTAAAACTTTCATGAATGAGCTTCTCAATTAGCCGTTTGGACTCGGCGTAAAATTGTAGATCCCTTCCATTCGTCCCAAAAATTGAAAACCCACACAAAGCGAATGGTTGCGAGAAGCTAGGCCTTGGGTCCCATAGACCTGTCGCGCCAAAATATTATTATTATTATTATACAATTTAGACTAGGACTCAAGATTGTATGCTATACAAAGTTTTTCATATAACCACTTGAAAATGACTCATGACTTTAATGGGAGTTATAGGTTGCAATAGCCACAGGACTAGAAATAGGGTCTATTCAAATTTCAGCGTGTTGTCTTAGGGTTATACGAGGCAGTAAGCCTTGGAAGTAAAAATTTTACAGGCTTACATGTATGTTTCTTAAATAAAGTATTTCAAAATTCAAGTCGAAACGGCAACACAAATGTTCTATGTTAAAAATTTATATATGGGTAGTATACGATTTAGTTTTCGGGTTTATGTCTGTTAAAAGTTAGATCCATAATACAAAAAACAAATCATAAAGGAAAAAAAAAATAAAATAAATTGGATCCTTGGTTTTTGATCCGTGGCTAGTGATCGGAACTGAGAACGGTATGATAGAATTCGTTCAAAATGTTAGCGCTCTGGCTCATAATTTGTGGAGCCAGATCTATTTCATAAATATGTATCTATGAAATTTCTAATGTCTTCTTAACAGTGTTACAAACTTTATGCGAAAGTTATAATGCTTCATTTATTTACAGCGTTAATAGTATAGAAGGAGTCGCGCCCAGTGCTGAATGAATGGGCCACCATTGTGGCGTTGATATGACATGAATTCAATATCTAATTCGGCTAATCACAACTAACACGCTGAAGTACCAACTAAACATAAAATCGTGCTACTGTAGAAAAGTGTATGAAATCAGGAAGGGTCTACTTCAACGGTTATCACACGGTTATCACGTTTCGTCGAACACATCGTGTCGAAGCTCGAAAAACAACGCCGGCGGCGGTCTGCGCAGTTTACTTGTGACGTTGATTATCGTAGCGGATAAGTTTAAATTTAATTTTATTTCATTTACTTATTATTATTATTTTTTTTTATTACCAGTGGCCATTGATTACTTTATTAATAAACAATTGAAAACATCACTGTGACAAACTGTTATTTATTTGCTTTGGCATTGCTTCTTCCCATTGTTGTTTTTGGCGTTGAACAATGAGCGTCGTCGTTGAACAATGATCTTATTAATGTTTAATTAAAATTAAGCACTGCTAATTTCAAAATTTCATCATTATACTGATATACTCGTGGCTTTGATTGTGAATTAATTCAATGTTGAAATTGGTTGTGGCATAATCAAATTTATTGATAATTAATTGCGATATTTCGTTTCGTTTAACGGGTGAGCACTGAAAACATTTAATGTGTACTAGTTACCCCTTTAGATTGGATACACTTGAAATGCGAACAAAATTTACGCAATATTTTACGCCTGTACCCGGTTTGAAGTTTGATTGATTCGATTTGATTAGAAATGAGTATATGTTGGTGATTCTCAACAATAAGTACTTCCGTTCTACAGAGATTTTCTTGGTTAAATAGTAGTCAATAGTCATTAAGTGCAGACATTCCAGTCCATAATGCAACGCTTTAGCAACTGATTCGGAACTCCTTGAGTCAAGGCTCTCAGAATATATCATTTATTCATGTTTATATGTAGTTTATATTACATTTTCTAAGCCTTAGAAGGAATATGTTCTAGAGGCTTCGAGCTTATTAAACATGAGTACTCTCTATTGGGGTTAATATATATATGTACGAGGTCTGTTAAACAAAAGGCGCCCTTAATTTTTTCGGTTTACGTGTTACCGATTTTCGAATTTTTCATTTTGTTATGTTGGTACACATGTCCCTAACATAAGTTGCCATTGTCAGCCATTTTGCTTTTTCAGTTTGTTTTTGGAAGACATAAAGTGACACGTGTTTTTGTGTTGTTGGCGATTCGTTGCAATCTAAAAAAATTAATTAATGAATCGTGATTTTTTGGGCAAAAACAAAACCGTAATCATGCCTCAGCCACCGTTTTTAATGGACTTGTCCCTACTGTTCCCAAAATAAAAGTAATCTTGAAAGAATGGGAGTTTGCACAATTGATGAAATGAAGACCGCATCGCTAGAAGACCCAAAGGTCATATAAAAAAGCGCATATCAGAAGTGCTTCGAGGATTGAAAAACGCGCTGCTACAAGTGAAATATATCTGGGGGGAAATAAAATAAAATGTCACTTTATTTTTTGAACACAAGAGAGTTTATGAAGTTTACACTGAGAAGGACGACAGTAAGACCCAATAAAGGTGATTTAATAAATATGATGTACTCTTATATCAAAAAAATAAAACCTCGAAAGCAGAGTACATGGTGGGTGCTATTCTATAATTATCTGAGGTTTCAAGTTTCAAATTCCAAGTATGCCAAGTGGCTAGTCCGCTTTTCTGGGTAATTTTTCTTGTTCATACAAAATATAACATTTTTAGATGCCATTTCGCTTCTGTTGAAATATGTAAATAGCTACAGTCTAAGATTATAAAAAAAGATGAGTTGGTACGTTAGATGGGTGAGGGCGTAATCTTCCTATTTCAGCGCTATAATATCATTTCATAATTTTCACCCATTTGTTTGTTATGAACATGTTCAACGACACAGTGAAGGGGACATCTAAGACTAAATAATTTCTATATAGTCTGAACCAGATTGACGGTGCGAATGTATCTATAACAGCTATCTAGAGCGAGAAGCATTGATCTAGCTATGTCCAATGTCAGTCTGTACAAAATATATGAAAATCAGTTTCTCAACCTCATTCACCTTGTTAGTGGTCATAAGGGTAGGTATACTCTATACATAGAACTGAGTTTAGTTTAAGTTCTGAATGACTTTTGGAGCTGAAATTGGGGCACAATAGGCACGTAGAAATAAATACTGCCCCATTTTATATATATACAAACTTAGAACTTTATATATATACAAAGTCGACTCCATTTCGAGCGTGAAGAGTACAACAATTTTAGTATAATATAACTAGCACTTGAAGAGAGTGCGAAAATAGATGTGCATAATCGCACATTCTTTATAGCTAGAGATAGGACAGAATATCTATATATAAAGTTGTATATAGGTTGCTTTGGAGAGTTCCAAAATTTTGAGAACTTACCTATGAATTTTATATATTTATGTATAATGCGGGAATCCCGGAATTGTAGCTTTTTCTTGACGACTGAAGTCGTTTTTGGATGTAATTCTCAATGAATTTCGAAAATTCCATTTGCCGTCGGATTTTCGGGTATCGGTCAAATGTGAGGCACATACGATGTAAATGATTTACGTATACGCAATAAATTTTTGTTGTTGCATATTTTAAAACTGTTATAAATTGGCGTATAACACTTTGTGGTTGATGGATGGAGGACGTTTAACTGGACTGTGGCGAAGGTAACAGTCAAATTTGAACACAGCACTGGGTTTTAGCGTTGGGAAGTATTTATTTCTTATTTTTCTTCTTTTTATATATATGTTGAGTAATTAGTTGAAGAGTTTCCTGCTGATTTTCGGTTAAATATTTGTGCACAATATTGATACATAAACTAATTAGCGAAACAAACAACGAAAGCGAACACTCGCGCACATGCACAGCAAAAGAACGCGCGATACAGCCAAGTGAAACGTGCGACCGAGCAGCGCCAGTGCCGCAAACAAACTACAAACAATGAAACGCGCACTGAGAGGTGTGAGTCTCGGTTGAGGTGCCGGTGAAAATTCAGGTGGGTCCAAGTCGAACCGGTTCCAACAAGAATACAAACAAACTCGTTTCAGTGTGTTGTGAGCAGTGCTGCATGAGTGGGACGGCGACAGCGATAGTGATAGTGTGAGCACGATCATTGAAGCTGTAGCAGCTGCGGTGGCGATGACAGCGGTGGCCAGCGATCGAGCACAGGTGTCAGTGCGTGTGTGTGTGTGTGTGTGTGTGTGTGTGAACATTGGCGCAGACAAGTTGGGTTGGTTCGTTTACTCCGCCTTCATAAATGAGTAGCACTGAGTGAGTTTATTGCACCCTTGACTGTGTTAGTAATGGCGACAGCCTATTGGGACGGCACTTTGTGCTGTTTGTGCGTTGTAATGGCGGCTGTGGCGAAATTGTGTGGGCGAGAGAAGTGAAACTGTGTAATTTATAGCATTTGCTTTTTCGCTCTGATTCTCTGCTTGTCTGCTTCTTTGCTTCTCTGCTTTTACATATTATGGCAACGCTTTGGATTCTTGGCTTATTTCACGTTGTAATTTTTGCACGCGAGCTGAGTTTTTTCTTGCCCTTTGCTGATGTTTTGTATATACGTATGTATATGTGCGTGTGTGTGTATGTGCATAAACGTAATTGAATAAGTTTTTCATAAAGTGCAATAAATTTGATTAGCAAAATGGAAATTTATAATGCGTGCATTGTCTGTATGATTGTCCGTACCCACATCTGTCTGATTGTTCTTTTATTTTTATTTCGTATTTTGTATTGTTGTTTTGTTTGTTTTTCATGCGTTTTTATTGGCTCTTGTTACTTTTAGCCTTCTAGGTGTTCGTGCGTCTTTATGTGTGTCATTGTTGTTGTTGTCGTGCCTCGAGCCGCTTTGCTCATAAATTAAATAATTTAGCCATTCGAATGTGGCGAACGCGTTCTCGGCTGCTTCGATATGTTTACAGTGATGTGGTTACCTTTGTGAGAGGCTCTAATGACTTGGTAGTTTATGGTTATAGAAGCGAACTTCTCGTAGACATTGTTATTGTCGATTTTGATGTTGTTGTTATACTCGACGCGCGTCATTTAATTGATTACAGTTTGTTGTTTAACTTAGCAAATTCGCTTATTCCTTACGCAGTAAAGAGCCTTTAAGTTTTGTGTTTTTATTTTAGAAAGGTATAGATGAATTAGGAAAGTTACAATTAAATTAACATGTATACGCGAAAAAGATACTTAAGTTACTACAGAATAAGTCCAAAAGTTTGGTTGAGACAATTTAAGAAAATGGGGAGCTGAAATACCGCAGAGCTGCATCAATTTTGTAACTCTAGGCAGCTGAGTGCAAATTGAAATAAAGCTGCCCTTTGCGCCCCACAATAAATGCCTCTATACGGTTTGATATATGACGGCTCTGCGGCGTTGCGCAGGCGTAACGAAAACGAGCTAAACAGAAAAGGTCGTTGTCGAAGTGCACTCGCCTGACTCTCATATAATTTGCTTTATTGACGGTTTTCCGCTTTGTATCGAAAACATGTTGGCTGCAGCGGCAAATGAAGTGTTAATGGCAATTTTACAATTAGTCTACACCACCAGCTCGAATTGTTCGAGTTCTTCCCACTACACAAAAAAAAAAAAAAAAAGAAGACGAAGAAGAAGTAGAACACAACAAAAACAAACATTTCCTGCTGCTGTTGATGGTAGTTCGCGCTCGACTTTCGGGCCAATTTCGCGCTTCATTGCGCTTCCGACCGAAAGGCAAACAAATAATGCAACGCAGCGAATTTCGTGGCTGACAGTTTTGGGCCGAAAGGGTCAATGAACAAAGCCAGGCACAAAGGTTATGCAAATACGTCTGCCAACACCGACAACGTCGCCAGGGACGTCACCGTAAGACCCCAACAAACGCCGGCGGCAGCGTCATGTCAATCAGCTCTGAACGCAAGGTGTGTGCAACAGAGCGAATGAGTGAGCGAATGAGTGAGTGAGTGAGTGAGTGAGTAAATGAGAAAGGTGACCCTTCTATGTTGGCTTAGTTGTTTTCATTCTCAGTTGTTTCATTTTGTACGTTTACCTAGCCCATTTAACTTCACTTACACACACAGCTGCTTACACACTCGTACTCGTCCTTTGTCTGCCTTTTAAGTTTGTTTTTGTTTGTTTTTTTTGTTTCATGTGGCATTCGTTGCCATTTCGATGCGCGTCTGTCTGCACATGCGCGCGCGCACGTCCTAATGCAATTATTATCTCAACAATTGAATTTCCGGTGTCGTTGCAACATTGCGCAACGCATTGCCCATTGACCATCGACAGATGTCGCGCGAAAACGTTACAAATGCGCACTTAATTGCGCAATTAAATAATTTTACTTTTTAGTTGCTATTAGTGGCCCCATCAAAGATACGAGAAAAAAAAAATTTATATAAAAATAAACAAGCTCAAAGGTGCTTCTTAAGTGCTCCTCACTTTGTTCACACGACAAGCGTCAAGAGGCTGACTTTATTTTGCTTAGTACGTTTCTTTTTGCTATATTAATTTACCTGTGTTCTTTAATCGGCATACTTTAATATCAATGCATTATTTGTATTGCTATAAATTTATTATGCTGACTAAAGTTCTCACTTGGATCTGATTAGTTAAATTTAGTGATTGACACACATTTATCTGAAGTGCTTCTGTCTTTGATTGGGAGCCTTGATTTCACCAATTCAAGCTGATTTTCAATTTCCGTTCGTGTGTCGAAATTGGATGAATCTAATCAGATTAATGACAATAATTTTTAAGTTTTAACTAAATTGAATCAACTTGAAGAACCGCTACATATGTAGTTATCAGGGCCTTCACTTCAATAATAAAGCTGATTGTAGACAAAAATTGGAAATAAAAAAATACAAAAATAACGAAATTTAAAAATAAATAAAATTTTATAAAGAATAATAGTTTTCATTAGTTAGGCACCAAGTTCAGCTGTTGTTAAATTCTTCGACTACAACATCCTGACATTTCGTGACTTCAAGTACTCTACTTCCTACTACTATAAACCCCAGACTATAGACAGCTCTTCAATGTTAATCACTTGTTCAGAGAGGTTCTGTATATCGAAAACATGAAAAGCCTATGTGGAATAGTGCCGCTTACTAATCTAGCCATATCTAACCTGCTTTTGAAGCTGAGAGCCAAATGTATGCGAAATATATCAGCCTAAAACTATATAATCTGAAGTTAGTCAATACATTCCTCTATATAAATATATTCGTATAAAAATGTTGCATGTAATTTGTTACGCCGTTGCTCTTCCTTTTTTACTTATTCTAACATGTTTTAGCAAAGCTAGTAGAATATTATATTCTTTTCAGTCCAGATTAATGCAATGCTCACGCATCCAAAAGGTACACCAAGACGTGAAGGGCGCGATACAGGGACAGCTACAGACTAAGCGATACACCGAAATATTATTTTTCTAAATCGGGCTAACCGTGGATTACCCAATGCTTGTTTTTCCGGCCGCTGTAGGATTACATACCAGTAATATTTCAAGATTCTATAAATTAAAGGCGCAAGTTCCCGCGAAGATCTTGTTCGAGTAAAACACACAGCAAACGCAGGATAGGATTCAAGTACCGTTACACAAAATATGAAACTTAACCTATGTTAAGTAGTTTGTTGATCTTAACTAAAAGATGGAATAGTTAGAACTGATTATATTAGGTTTTACATAGTAAACGCCCATTATTGAAGTATCTGATGAGTTCCTTATTCGGTCATACTATTTAATCTATTTTCTTTCTGGACTTTCGTCTTCAAATCTTATTCTCACATGGATAATAAACACCTTTTCTTTGCAACTGTCAGTCTGATTTTTGCCTTTTGTCAATACAAATCATAAAATGACATAATGCAAACAGACAGACACTGGTTTTCTCACCCAAACTACGCTCAATTGAAGACTCACCCCTCATGCCACATGTAACTGTAAATGATACCAAATTATATTTAATTACCAGCAATTAGTTAAGCTTACTGCAGACTACCGATGAAATTGTTCAGATAAGCGGGCATGAGTCGGGCGCTCTCACTCTCTGCTGGCATTGTTGTTGTTGGGGGCGCACATTAATTCGATTATTGTACAAATGGCCGACTCTGGTAACGACAATAATACGAGTAAGTGCAGGCGACTAGAAGAAAATGGCCAAATAGGTGAGCGTGTGACATAATCAACTCGTACCACAACAACAATAACAACAACAAGAACTATTTCGTAATTTGATACGATTTTTCTTGGACTCCTTACCACCGCACTCGCATGCGCTTTCCCAAATTCATTTCTTCGCTGCCGTTTTGTTTTTCCGGCCTCGTTTTCACTCAATTTTCGTTTGACAAATTCGACGTCGGCACTCAGCCAAGGGCAAACTGGCTTAAACGGAAACGCGTTATTAACTGGTTTATGCAACAAATCGAGATGCCTGGCGAGCGATAAGCCGCCAAAATTGGGCGTGCGAGCAACCCAAACTGAAGTAATGAGGCAACAATTAAAACGAAAACGTTGGAATTTCATTTATTCATAAATCCTCTCCTCTAATTGTGATTGCTTTCGACTGCGGCTCCGTTCGATTTCGGTTGCGCTTTTTCGCGTTTTCGTGCAGAAGCGGAAACTGGAAAAGGGAAAAACAAAAATGAAAAATAAGGATTTTTTTGTTGTTGTTGTTGTTAGTTAATTACTACATAATTAGTGCGTACATTTTGTTTGGCATTAAATGTAATTGTTGGTTAATTCACTCAGCTGTGGTTTTCATTTCTTCCTAATGGTTTGCCGTAATTTGAGTTTAATACGCGACAATTATATTTGTTGAAATTATTAAAAAAAAAAATTAAATAATTAAAAAAAAATCACAACATTTTAATAGAGAAATTTTCTAAGCGCAATCATTTTCATTGCATTAAGAGATCTCATCAAATAATATTAGCTGCATATAGCAATCTCTGCTCGCAGTCTCAATTGCTTGGGGTGGATGTCGTCATTTATAATACAGTTACAAATAAGTTATTGCAAACATTTTCTGTGATAATTTTTATTTCAATATTATTGAATATTGCATTTTTTAAAATAATGACCAGAATTCATGCAAGCACCTACTACAAATAATCCAGTTTGCAAATAAGTTTTTGTTTAGCAATGCCGACCGTTTATGTAACTAATCTCCGATGCGTTATAAACGCCTCACGTCTCTATTCTTTTAAAATCATAACACTGTTTTATGAAATCTTCAAACTGAAAGAAATAGCTTTAGCTCTTTTGCTCAAAGTCAGTGGTGGATTTGCCCTAAGGCCCAGAAGGGGCCTTCTATCTGCATGATATTTATCTGTCTATCTACATAATAGACAAAAAAATCTCTCAAGCTTTAAATAACTTTAGTACTCGAAATCATATATCTCACATAACGTGTTGATCGGTACTTCACAAGCAAATTTAAATATTAGCCTCTCTAAGTACCGACTTTATAGTTCTAGTCCCTAGGTTAAGTTGTATAAATCTTATGTAAGGTTGTTTCAGATTTTCCTTATAATCATTAAATATTGCACATAGCTATAATATTAGTTTAAATAAATTCTTCTTTCTTAATAGTAAAGGTTCGTTATAAATTATTCTCTTTATAAAGATGTACAAACTATACGTAATATGAAATCAAGGTTAATAAAATTGAAAATAACATTAATTTATACTCTATATTTGGGCGTGGTAATTGTAACTTGTATATCGACGACAAACTCTTAGGTACACTGGGCTGTGTTGAGAATGGGACTGAAACGATTGTCATTTCATATGAATTTTAATGTATTCATATGGAATAACAGTCAGATACACTCTAATGATGCAGTCTGTTGTACAGTCACAATGTACGGCAAACGTTAGCAATAAGCAAGAGATTTAATTTCTGAATATATCTCGATAAATGTTTGCAAGAAAGTGAATTCATATGTAGTATCTATATGATAAAGGCTGAGTAAGGGATCTAAGCCTAGGATGGCCTAGGCTTAAAAACCGCCACTGCTCAAAGTCTCGGCAATAGCAGAGCATATGATTCTAATACATTTATTATACTCCTCGAACTTCAATGAAGAAGAAACCGGAGACCCCATGAAGTAAAGGTGCCATGTCAATGGCTGTCTGGAAACCAGTCCATTAGTTTTTAATCAGTTGTTTTTACCATGCAAATTATTCGAAAATCCCTTCGTTTCCTACCCATAGGATTAGAAATTTCCTTAAGCTGTTCATTAATTTATTAGCGTTGTGTAGTTTCCGAAGACTCCTTACAAACTTCATGACAAGCTATATGACAAGTTGCCTAAACGAATAAAAACCGTCTTCATAACTTATACAATAAATGAGAAAAATACGTTACTCAAACCCTTTTTAAACCCATAATTGACAATTCAATTCTGAAGTCTCATTTTAACATTACTGCTCACTCTACCCTCACGTAAGCGAAGAGCACAATTTTGTATATGATGACTTGCAAGAGAAATTTCATAAGAAATCCACAGTAAAACGACCTCACACGTAATTCGCTTCCGTAATGAAAACTAATTTGTATTTTATGACGCCGCACGCCTTGTCTCTTGCCGGCGACCACTCGAATACGCCGCTAGCGCCATGTCAAGCGGCAATTTGTACGTCCTACCCGGACCACAACGTCGACAACATTTGATTATCCGCTTGTTCGATTACCGGACACACACACACGGAGAGAGGGACCCAAATAAAAACACAAAAACAAACTTATACAAAGAGATATAAAAGTCACATACGGCAAACTACCGACGATGAGCAACATGCAAGGAGCCTATTAAATCCAACCGAAAACATTGGCGTTTGCGCAGGCGCAGTCAATTATGAAGACAAAACTCGAGCCTGAATAATAATAAAAATAAAAAAATAAAAAATAACAGAAAACACTCGCTTCTTGATCCTATTGCGCAGCGTACCGCGTATCGCGACCGCCTAACGGCAGCAGTCAAAGGCAGCAACACATCCCGTCGTCGTGCTCGTCCTCGTCCTCGTCCTCTTGGTCCTAGTGCCGTCGCTTGTACGTTTGATAGTTTGTTTTTAATTTATTAATTAAAGGTCGGCGTTTGTTTGTTCTTGGGTGCGGCCCGCAGACGAGCAGCGCCTGTAATTGGCCTGCGGCATGTGTTATCCTTATCAAACTCATGTTGCCGGACTGCATCCATCGCCGGCACCTCGCTTGCTCATAAATAAATTGTTTCGTTTGTTGATTGCTGGTAATTAGCTCTGAAAATTGATTTGACTACTGCCGCGGCCACGATACCCTTGTGTTAATCGCCTATGGCAGTCGTCGCAGTCTGTCATATTTTATGCGGCTGCAAATTGCTTTTTGTCTTCGTTGCGGAAGTAAATACACTATTATCGGCTAATAAAAATGTGCCACAAAATATTTACTATTCTAAGATTTATTCATCAGAGAACAGTTTGAAAAGATGGAAATTGTAGAGACTTGTAGAGACTTGTAATTCGGTATCTTTTGTGCATATACTATATTGCTTGTGAGCCTCCGAGTATAGGGGGCTGCCTAATGAATCTGCAATATATGTTTAAAGGATCTATGTTATCGGACAGCTACACTGAGTAGTTAGGGTTTGAGCACAACGGATGGCGCACATAATCAAAAACAATTTTTAAGTTGAAAGCTTCCAGAGTTCAATGAGATATTGCATACTGCTCTGGTGACATAGTTGAGTGTCCAAACGCATTGTTTGGGGATGCCTTCCGATGTATTCCGTTCATGGTTCAACAAATGGAATCATGATTTGTAAGCCGAGAAGAAGTTCAGTTTAAATCCTAATGCTTTCGTAATGAGCTGTGTGTTCCTTGTAAACGTTCTATGCGAAACATGGAGAAGAGATATCAGGACCATACATCTATACTATTATATAAAATTAATTATATGAGAACTGTATGTGACGCTTTGGCGCAAAATATACCGAACGTATTTTAATAATTTCTTTTTATTAAACAGCTTATTTACGCTATAAAAGGCACGTGCACACTTACTTTTTTGATTTTTTAAAGGAAAATGTATTTATTTTAAGTTTTTGCAAAACCACTGCAAAACCAAGCATACTATGGTACTCTGAGAAAATAAATGTAAGCCGGACAATAAAACACTGCCGCCTAGCAAACTTATAGTACATCTCCTAATCAATCCAATCAACAGTTCATAATCAATAAATTCGATTCACGCCAAGTGAAAATTCATTATGCAAAATTTATTATGATCGTCAAACAGTCTGACCGCCAAGTTGCCCGAGGAAAAACTTACTGCCGCCTGAGTCGCCCAATCGTTTTTCACATATCACTTTCACAATTATGGAGAGATGACTTTGCTTCGTACCGTCTTCTTAAGCGGAAACTGATGAGAAATACGTAAAAGCTGATTACAATTCATAATTAGTGAGAAAAAGAAGGAAAGAAAACGGAGAAGCGAAATGAGGAATTTTACAACATTGGCCATCAGCTACTGTATTTACAAGCGGCTGCCACGTTACAAAATTAATTGCAAAGTAATAAATGTAAATTTAATACGCTCTTAGTGTCAGCAGCGACCTACCATCAGACCGAACCGCAACCAGGGTACGAGTTAAAAGCATCAAAAGGCAACGAGAGGTGAAGGCGCTGCCAGGGCCTCGAATCTTGGGCAGCGCCCGCTTGGCAAATTTTATTTTGCGCTTGCCACGCCGCACTTTGATGGTGGTCTGGAACCTATGACTAACAATGGTCCTTAGTGGTTGTAGGCTAGTGTTTTATCTCTTTGCATGCTCATTACCAGCGTAATCAACATTGTTGTAATGCTGCCACCGACGGTCGTCATTATGTACTTCGTGTTGGTTACTGATGGATGGCAGCGTTGAATATTATAAATTGTGCAATTTATACCTCGTCGCCGTTCGACTTTGGGCGGTCGGCGCAACTGGTCCTCTACAATGACTTGGCGGTTAAATATAATTTGTGAACAGGTTCGTCGTCAAAACGATCTTGTTGTAGGTCAGCACAGATCAGGGGCGGCTGACACTCGGCTGCTCATGATGCGCTCGGAGCGATCGGACATTGAAGAATGGCGTCATTAGTTTGACTTGAATTTCCGCAGTTTAATTAAAAAAAGAGCGTTGCATATTTAAATGGTTTAATTAATTTCCACTTGGCTGCGATATTTGTAAAATATTTCACAAGGCTTCGAGCATAAATTTGGCTTAAGTTGATAAACTCATTTATCAACTGGCCAGCAGAAATTTCTCCTTGTGTGAATTCTCGGAAAAATCAATTTATTAAATAAAATAATTTTTTTACATACAATATGAGCTTTTGAGAGTGCGAAAGAAGCAGATTATATGACGAAGGTGAGGAATTAAATCGGAAGATTTAAATATGTACATATATCAATCAGGCTGATATGGAGAGTGTTAGTTTTAGAGCAGCTATGTCTATGTAAGTTGCGAAATTAACACAAGGTTAGATGCACTAAGAACTGCCCATGAAATAAAAAAGAATCCTCTTCCCACTAGTTCAAGACATTTGCACTGTAGATGTTGTAATACAATTATATTAAGCCCATAATTAAATATTGTAACTAATCATTAAACAATAGCGTTCCACCAACTTCTTTATTGGTTTACTAAACCATTTATGGAATGTAATACCCAAAACGTACCAATTAAGAAACGCTTTAAACCTCATAACGCAACAAATGCCAGTCGCGCCACTAAAGCAAACCGCAGCAAATTGGATCTACTGAAGGAAAAATTTCCCAATTTCATAGCCAGTTAAGCGAGCTAATGCGGCTTTAACGAGCCCTAATGAAGTGGCAGCCCACTTGTGGATGCGCATTACCGCCACTTTCACCAAATTAAGCCGAGCAGTTGAAAAATATGAGCATCAATCTTCAGCTGCTCGCATTGGCCAAGCTGAGAACGACTGCGCGTAGAGAAGACGGCGACAGCGAATTAGCGCGTCCGCTTCAATTAATCAGATACAACGAAATAAATCAAAAGTCAAAGCAACCACACAGCGGGGGGTTTTAGGTCACGAACTCTGTTTAAGTGTGTCTGTGTATGCAAGGAGAAGAAAAGGTTCGGTTGCATATGAATATGAAATTATTGTAGAATTAGTCGAAATTTAATTAGAAACAAATTAAGAATGCAAATAAAGACAAAGTCTTGTAGCATCCTGCTTCTTTCCATCTTTCGCCGCTGATCAGCGTTTATTAATTTGAGTGTTTAATTAACGACAAAGCGCATATAGATAATAGATAAGATATTTAATAAGCCGTGTTCAATACGTGCGACGTTGTATTTTTATTAGTTGGTTATAATTGGTAATTTTTGAATGCCACTCGGAAATTAACGCAGTTCAGATTTTCATGCCGATACGACAATTTTCACCCGTAACACTTTAACTCGAAGATAGCCGCTTCTTCGCAATCACTATTATTCTGTCTCGCTGTCTCTTTCATACACATTCCACTTCTAGCTGATCACAATGTTGACCTCTGCGTCGTGTTCATAGCGCGTGCTGCTCGCGTCGTTTACAAGATTGCGCTGCCACGACTTTAACATGCTCACCCAACTGCCCTCTTATCGGCTTGCCAGCTAACTCAGCCAGCACATTTCATCTGATTTTCTGTTTGTGTGCTCTTTGATTGCTCAACACAGCGAGAACACATAAACCACAACACAACATGAGCACTTTTGTTGTTGGACTCGTTATTGCTGCTGCTGCTGCTGTTGTTTTTGTTGTTGTTGTCGAAAATTTCGATATGTCTCCATTACAAAGCCCACAGTGATTTTATCAGCGACAAGTGCGGCGGCTGTAGAACACTTGAACTGCAACTTGGGTCGATCGACCAAACTTGTAGTTGTGGTTGTTTTTGTTGTCATTGTTGTTATTGTAATTCCATTAAATTGAATGATTTCCTGAGTTAAGAGCTTAGAAGTTCTAGAAGTGTTTGAGTTTGTTTCGAATATCATAAAAATAATTTGCAGCAGCAGAATTTTCTCGCCTTGATGGATTTTCAGGTGTTAAAGTTATTGTATTTCGACAATTTATCACTCGTTACTAGTAATTACTAATTGACTTTGGCATGATCTTTCTAATAAATAATATATAAAAATGTTTGTAGCCTATGGACTCCAACACTGTTTAACCGAACGCTATGAAAATTGGTTTTGCTTTTAATTTCCAACAATAAGTCTTATCAGCTTATATTATGTTTAGAGTTTTAAAATAATTGTTAACATATTGTATTGCTACGGGCAGTATACAGACAGATAAGTGTTGTTTTTCTGCAAACAATTTCTCTGATAATGGTGGCATATTGCTTGAGCCGAAGTCTCAAGCCTACTTTTGATACATAAGCGGTCGAAAGATAAGTTAAATTTTGTATATAAATGCGGGTAACACTGCGATTGAAAGATGACTCAGAATTCCATCAAAAATGAGAGACTTGGTTATTCTTCATCAGCTACACCAAACAATGTGCCAAAACCATAGCCGCCCATTCCCTTGATAATCCAATGATAATTATCATCTTTTCGATTTTCATTACTACGGCGATGAGGAGAGTATGCTCACAAGTGCATTGCAAAGGTTCGACATAAGAATGGCTGACCAAGACGCAGTCTTTCTTTAAGTTTCTTAGCAACTTCTACCCAAAAACATAAAAATAAAAATTCCAAATAATTTTTTGGTTTTATCTTCTTTTATTATAAATATTATTCGCATTTAAAATTATTAATTTATATTACTGTTACTTTTATATACATATTTTTTCATATATTAAGTCTACGATGGAAACATAACTAGAGCGGCGCCCATGTGCTCCAATCGAGTAGGTGCTGGTCTTGCTAATTTTGCTCAGATTCGCATGAGTCGTTTTCGGAAGTTTTATTCTCATCGTAGTCATCATCATCATCATCATCAATATCATCATCATCACTATACGGTCGGTTTGGATTTGGCATCAAGAGATCATCGGAATCGTCGCTGGACACTTCCTCTTGAGTGACTTTCTTAGCGAAGCAATCTGGCCAAATGCCCGCCTTTTGGTACTCCTTGATATGGTCCGAGTGAAGTACTTTGCAGATTTCGGCCTTGACCTTTCGGCCCTTCTCGATACGCTCGACTAGTAAGAAGTTGCCGCGTTTAATCCACATGGTCTTCCTGAACTTGCATGGCATTGACACTAAGAAGTGCTCCGGTTCTGTGGCGCTGCCGGTTTCGACTTCATGCAAATTGCCACCGGGGCTTCGAATTACGCGGACGATTTGTTGTTGCCTTTTAGGCAGCTCGAAGTAATTCTGCATTTCTTTCAGGAGGTGCTTGCGACGCATTTTGCTAGTCATTGTGATATGTTGTGATGATATTGCGTTCACTTGTGTAAGTATTCAAAAATAATATTTGTCCTTCTTAGGCGTTGAACAGGAATGATGATGTAGGTAGCAATGGCAGTTATATCGGCAGCGAATATATGTAAGACACGATGTGTTTCGCTTGAGTGCTTTATTTCAACTGATTCTCGTCCCGGATAGTGCTGCTTTTTATATCTTCAGGCGCTTAATTACAGGACCACAGCGACATGTTTGATCAGGCAGATAAATAATTAGGCACTCAGGTCGTAAGGCTTATCGATTACTACAGTTTCCTGATCTTCGAAATTTAAAGATAATCCCTTGAAGTTACTGGTGAGGGTTGTTCCATGTGCAGGCCGTAAACGTACAATGCAAAGCAGGTACCGAATCTGCACAAGTATCCTTGATTGAAAAATAAATCAATTTTATTGCGCCGAACAGTACACAGACAGATAAGGGTTGATCTGGTTAGATTAATGATTAGTAATTAAATAAATTTTACAGAGTATAGTTGCACAATAACTTAACAACTATAATAAAATATTAAAATTACGAGTACAGAGTATATGTATAGTGAAATAATGACACATGGCTAGGGAAAATAGGAAGACAAAAACAAACTTACAACTACTAATTAGCTACTAGGCTTGGCATACTAACCCTTAGACTAGCCTAAGAGTTAGTATGATAAGTAATAACAAAGGCAATATTATTAATACATTGTGTGTTACAGTACTGCGATTTTTATATTTAGTGATTGATAGCTCAATTTTTTCGCGCACAGTTTGCATGGGCTTTTTTATGTAGAAGTACTGTAGAAAAATAAAAGGGTAAATTAAGGAGTAATTTAAGAAGTTTGTTTTGGGCAATTTGCAGACGCCTGCTGTGTATGTGGGCAGAGTCACCCCAAACTTGAGATCCATATAGGGCGAAATAGGGCGAAATATAGATTTAAAAATAATCAATTTGTTTTTTTTTTATTATTTTTTTTTAATTTAAAATAATTATTAACTAGTTTTCTACTACCTTCAGTGGCAGCCTAACATAATTGTATATAAACGAAAAAGAAAAAATAATGTAAACCTATGACTTACAAACAACTTATAAAGAATAATACCTATTTACATATTTAAATAAAGAAAATTTACTAAATTTGACAAGGGAAACTTATGAAACAAACCTCGTAGGAAGATCCTGTGGGTGACACCTTTTGAGTCTTCTTTTTCTGGCTCTCGAAGTTAGCCGTCTCGCGAATGCATTTGGGTGAGAACCAAGGCGCTGTAGATATTTTCCCGCTTGTGCCTGGATAACATCGCCGACTTTAGGAACCCTTAGATCCTTTTCGATATCCCTTGTACGCATGTACCAGGGAGCATTGCAAATTTTTCTAAGCGTTTTAGCTTAGATGGTCATTCTATCTAGATGGTCATTAGGGTGGGGTCTCCTCACGGCAATAGTGCGGGCCTTTGCCAGATGAGATTGCAGCCTCTGGTGATAACGGCTGCAATTTTGATGGATTTTCTCTAGCACATCCAATCTAGCATATTCAATTCTCTGTGTAGGTTGGTTCAGATTTTATTCATATGCGACTTAGCAGCTTGCCGTATACTTGCAGTGCGTACTTCTACATGGGGCTTAAAATTGTCTTGTATAGTGTTGTCTTGTTATCCAAGGACAGCTTGCTCTTGGGGCACAACAGCCACGACATTTTTTCAGCTTTTCCCAGCACGGACCGCTGAACCATTGTTACATGTCTTTGAAATGTAAGTCTCCTGTCCAGTATGACTCCAAGGTATTTATGCGCAGGCTTGTGCTTCAGAATAGAGCCTAGCAACGTATGCCGTGTGGCATACGTAACACAGGTACATTTGATGGCATTAATGCCTATGTTCCAGTCTAGAGCCCACTTCTCAAAGCCACACAGGTATTGCTGCAAATACTCCGTGGCAATTTTTATACTTGGACTTCTGGTTAGCACTGCAGTGTCGTCCGCGTAAGTTGCTATGAGTGCGTTTTCCTCATCCACTCGTGTGACTACACTCGTTTTATGCTTGTCTGCTATATAAATCGTATACAGCGAGGATAGAGGATACAAATGGTTTTGTTGATTTCGTCTATGGCTTTTGGTTTTGGCAATGTAAATTTTGAATGTAAGTTTGCTGTGCAATAAAGAGCCTTATCATCAGTAAAGATGCATGTGTTACAGTTATCCAGTACAGGCAGATCATGAGTATATAAATTATACAAAATGGGGCCCAAGACCAAACCCTGAGGTACACCAGCACTGATACGCAGGACACTCGATTGAACATCTTGCAGATTAAGATTTTTTTCTCGGTTGGTAAGGAAGCTCTGTATATTTTTAATTAAGGAGACTGGAGTGTTTGAGTAATAATCCATCATGCCACTGTGTCAAAACCCGCTTGTATATCTAGGCTGACAGTCCTGCTGCAGCTCATTTTTTTCTGTTCAATAAAATTTTCTTAAGGAGTTGCCAATTACACTTAGAGTAAATCGGAAAAGTTTTACTGTGTATATTGGTATTAAATGCTAACTTAGTAACTATAGGCAGGTGATCAGATTACAGATCGTTATGAATCGTAGGATCTGTTAACAAATTAACATTTATGACGAACATGTCCAAAGGAGAGGGTTTAGCTTTATAATTAGCTGGAATGTATGCAGGGTGCTTAGGCTATACTATCGTAAACTTGTTAATAAATGCGAGGTCGTGCAGAATGTTACCCCAGCAGGTAGCTCTACTGCAGTTCCACAGTCTATAATTCTATAATTGAGGTCACCACCTAACACAAAGTGACGATTAATACGTGATAATTTGAGAGGGTCTGTTTTGAAGAACCTTTTAAGTTGACTTTTATCGTTAGTTAGATTGCAAGACCTGTCTAAACATTTGGCCGATGGTCCTGGAAAGTAATCAGAAAAATTTTTTAGGGTATTATGTGGATCTAAACTGACTTCTACTACAATGTTTTCTATAATCAGTAGTAAAAAGATCCTTCGATGCTTGTTGAGTTGATGAGTTCATTAGTACCTCTTTGTAGTTAAGCATATTAGCAGCCTTATTGCTAGTAGATGGAGTGTTGTCGTTGAGAAGACGAGCAATAACGTGTTGAGTTCCTACTCAACTGTGACGGGAGCCATCTTTTCTTAACGTTGATAAATCAGAATTATAGTTAGCGATAGTATAACCCTCAACTTTGTACTTGGATTCGTTATGATGTTTAATGGTGTGGATATTACTAGACATCCTTCTACGAATAAGATATTGATACGAAGCGCGGCATGGGCAAATAGGATCTGTATAACGGTGATGACCATTACAGTTAGCACAAAGCATTGTGGTAGTCGCTGTACAGGGAGACGTGTGATGTGGACCAGCACAATTGGCACAGGAAGATTTGATACTGCAGTGACTAGAGCCATGTCCAAATAGTTGGCAATTGTAACATTGAGTAAGCTGGTTAATGATTTTAGTTTTATATTCCCATCTGACCCTGATATGATTGATCGAATTCAAGGTTTGCCTCATTTGCTTGAGAGTCACGGATCTACTTACGAAGTATATTATATATAACAGTTTTTTCACTCCAGATTGTTTTAGCTTGTGAAAAGTTTTGACTTCAATACATTTGAAACCTAATTGAGTTTGGAAATGCTTAACTTCTTCATTGCTAGGGAAGTCCAAAACAGAGAGCACAGCTTTGTATGGTTTAGTATGTTTAGTATCCTATCAATAAAATTCGTAATTACGAGATTTCAATTCATTGCAAATGTTCAAATAACGATTAGCGGAATTTAGGGAAACTTTTATACCAATCGATATATTTGTGATCGAGCAAATGATCAGCAATGAGCATTGAATTCAGCATGTCTTGAATATATTTAGCATCCTTTTTAAGAACAGTTATTGGCGCAACTATACTGAGAATAAGAAGAATTTTCCGTAATTTTAATTTTCTTTTTATATTACTTCACTTATTTGGCATTAAACTCAATTCACGTTATATAAAAAAAAGACCGAAGTCTCAAGCCTACTTTCAATACATAAGAGGTCCAAAGATAATTTAAATTTTGTATATAAATGCGGGTAACACTGCGATTAAAAGATGCTTCAAAATATCATCAAAAAGAGAGACTTAGTTATTCTTGATCAGCTATTGTTTGCGCCATAACCATAGCCGCCCATTCCCTTTAAGTTCCTTATTTCAGTTTCTACCCAAAAACATAAAAATAAAAATTCCAAATAATTTTTTATGGTTCCATCTTCTTTTATTATAAATATTATTCGCATTTAAAATTATTAATTTATATTATTATTACTTCTATATACATATTTTTTCATATTTTAAGTCTACGATGGAAACATAACTAGAGCGGCGCCCATGTGCTCCAATCGAGTAGGTGCCGGTCTTGCTAATTTTTCTCAGATTCGCATTAGTGGTTTTCGGAAGTTTTATTCTCATCGTAGTCGTCATCGTCCTCATCGTCCTCATCATCAATATCATCATCACTATACGGCCGGTTTGGATTTGGCATCAAGAGATCATCGGAATCGTCGCTGGACACTTCCTCTTGAGTGACTTTCTTAGCGAAGCAATCTGGCCAAATGCCCGCCTTTTGGTACTCCTTGATATGGTCCGAGTGAAGTACTTTGCAGATTTCGGCCTTGACCTTTCGGCCCTTCTCGATACGCTCGACTAGTAAGAAGTTGCCGCGTTTAATCCACATGGTCTTCCTGAACTTGCATGGCATTGACACTAAGAAGTGCTCCGGTTCTGTGGCGCTGCCGGTTTCGACTTCATGCAAATTGCCACCGGGGCTTCGAATTACCCGGACGATTTGTTGTTGCCTTTTAGGCAGCTCGAAGTAATTCTGCATTTCCTTCAGGAGGTGCTTGCGACGCATTTTGCTAGTCATTGTGATATGTTGTGATGATATTGCGTTCACTTGTGTAAGTATTCAAAAATACTAATTTTTAGTCTTAGGCGTTGGACAGGAATGCTGATGTAGGTAGCAATGGCAGTTATATCGGCAGCGAATATATGTAAGACACGATGTGTTCCGCTTGAGTGCTTTATTTCAACTGATTCTCGTCCCGGATAGTGCTGCTTTTTATATCTTCAGGCGCTTAATTACAGGACCACAGCGACATGTTTGATCAGGCAAATAAATAATTAGGCACTCAGGTCGTAAGGCTTATCGATTACTACAGTTTCCTGAAATCATTAGCAGCATTTTTATGACATGCAATAATTCGAAAGATAATCCCTTGAGGTTACTGGTGAGGGTTGTGCCATGTGCAGGCCGTAAATGTACAATACAAAGATGGTACCGAATCTGTAACCGTTGAAACCTCGTTAAAGTAGTGTGCATAAGTATTTTTTATTTTCGTTTTCATTTCAATTTCACACAGACCGCAATTGTTTTGTCTGAGTCCAATTAAAGAAACATTCTGCTCATTTACGCCCACCGATAAGCCAAGGCGCCGCCAGCCCGACCCACTACGGATTCGACCATTCAAGACTCAGAAGCTATAAATAAACGGAAGCTAAATCATAAACAAGATAAATGCTGAAAAATATTTAGTTAATTAAAAGCGCTGGCGAATGGATTGGTATCGATGCACCTGAGTCAGAAGGAGTAACCCTCTTGGCAAGATATTGCAATCGGCGGGCGGAAGTGGGCGTGTGACTTGGTTATTGCGCTTTAATTCCTAAACAAACTTTAAATTTCATTAATTAAAAATCAAACAATTTCAATGAGGAAATTGCTGCGGACTCTGCACACAAATCAATTGTAAAGTCACAGAGTCGGGGTGTACAGTGAGCGCCACGACAAGGGACGCCGATCTATAAGTAAATATGAGCGTGTTCGCCACTAAGCAGCTTATACTGCACTCAGCTCATGGCCACATTCCAACACAAAAGACTGACTAACTGGTCAGGTAGCTCTTAGGTGGGTTGGTTTGTTTAATTAAAAACGTAAACGTAAATATTACGCGATTCTGAGGCGACACCCGCGATACTTGTTGCGATTGCCATCGAAGCCATACACAAATACTCAAGCGCATACACACACATGACAGCGACATGCCAGTGGTGTCTGTATCTGGCGCAATTAGTGCCACTGCAGTTTGTTTAATCTAGCTCAGTCAGGCTAACCTCTTATTAACGCTATTATATTTGGAAATTGAGAATATGTCCGAAAATATAATTTTCATTTATTTTAGATAAAGTCGAAAGCCGCACGATCGCGCGATTAATTCTCTTTGGCTTTTTCAATTGCAGCTCGAAAATAATTACGAAAATTGTGTTTTTCTTCTCAGTTGATAATGATCGCCTAATCGCATTTATTGACCTCAATATGTTTATTATCTTTATGTAATGATTTGAAGAGGCAAAAAAAAAATTATTTGGGTTATTTGTTTAAATTAAGTGAATTAAACATGCGTGCAATACTATGAATGATAAAGGCTATAAAATAGTTTAATGAGAACGACTAGTGAAAATTATTATACTTCCTAAATGAAAATGGGTACAATGCCCATGAATCTATGCTTCGATGTGATTCACCATTTTCTCAAAGAAAATGTTTTTCAAGAGCTAGGTAACTCAGTCAGTTCACTAGTATTATTATATAATAACTAACTAGCAGTCCCTCAAGAAGTAAAGTTGTACGTGTCAGATTTTCCTTGCTCGCGGTATTTTAAGTAAATTTTTACACAGCATAATTAAATAAAAATTAAAATAGTCAAATTGATTAGAAACTCACAGGCTACTTTTAAAAAAGTGCATCTTGAAATCGGTTCACTACATAAAAACATGTCTCGATCCCGGCAACAGTGTCATCTATTATATTCAAAACTATCCTCTTATGGAATAGGGAGCCCCACGTATACATGCCCGAAATTTCATTGAAATCGGTTGGGTATATTTTGTGCCATATGATAAAATTTAAAAGAACACTTAAAACCAGGCATGTATCTTGACAACCAAACTCCACGCCGAACGCACTATGTCGATAATGTTTCAAATGTACAAATTTCCAGAAAATATTAATGCGAAGTACCTTTTTCTGTATTTATAAAATCGATGTTTCTTTGGTTGTTTGTATGTATGTCCGTCCGCTATAGATGCCGAAACCGTTGGACCGATTTTGATGAAATTTTCAGGGTAACTCTAGAATAGCCTGTCGAATAATCCTGTGAAGTTTGATGCTTAGTAGAGCGAGAAAGTCGAGGAGAAAAAATTAATAAATTGGAGTATTTGTTTGAATTCAATATTGCCGTTGAATCATCATCAGTTTGCCGTTGAAAAGTATGTCAAATTCGAAATTGAAAGTTTGTCAAAGAAAAATAATATAAAAAAAAGTTTAACTCAAAAACCGCTCTGTGTTCTTGCGCCTGAAAACGAAACGAAAAATCCCACAGAATCCACCCATGCAACAAAAATACATAACTTCAATAAAGCAAATTTCTTGCTAGTACGCCATTGAAATACTTGTCTTTTGTACTTTTATTGATTTTTTATTTTCTTAGCTAATACCGAAAAAGGCAGAACAGCGTCCGGCGAGTTAAGCTAGTAATAAATAATTTTCTCATTTAAACTTTTGCTTTTTACTACTACTGTAATTG
Organism: Cacoxenus indagator; assembly: GCA_035041755.1. Classification (NCBI taxonomy): domain Eukaryota; kingdom Metazoa; phylum Arthropoda; class Insecta; order Diptera; family Drosophilidae; genus Cacoxenus; species Cacoxenus indagator. The sequence continues at coordinate 1,120,231 of JAWNKX010000884.1, forward strand.
GATTAAGGTAAAGTTGTTAAAGCTACGACTTAAACCATTGATATTTAGTATGGTAGCACAGCACGCTTATCACTGTTATGCTGCTGATAACGTTCCAAAGATTCCGTATAAAAATTTAGATTTTATAGAGCACTCAAAGCCAGACAAGACAGATCATCAAAAGATTTAATAATTTTGTAGTGATTAACCTCTTACTTTCACAATAAATTTAATCTCGCTATCGATGTCTTTCTCTACTAGATGAAAGTTTGGAATAAACACGGCTCTCTTGTATTTACTCTTTCCTATGCAGTTTTCTAAGATTCAGTTGGACTGACTGAAAAACAAAAAACAAAATTTTTGTGTGGAAATCTGTATATGTGAAAATCACGTGGTGGATGTTCGAACGAGCTCATCTCCGAAACTAGTTTAGTTTAGTTTGTCCAAAAAATGTTTTTAAATAAATTTTAAAAAAGAAGTAGAAGAAGCTTCTAGTTTTAATAATAATAATAATAATAATAATTGTAAATAATGATATAAAAATACTTTAGTCTAATCTAATCTATTCTAATGTGTAATCGGGAAGTCATACCCCTATTTAGTTACTTGATTTGTTATTTCCCAATGCTAGACATTCTACATCTCGCAGCAAACTTTCTATTCAATAAACTGAAAATAGATTTTTAACTTGTAATTTCATTAGAATTCCTCACTTAGCTTGGGACTAATGCAAGTGGCAATTGCCGTGATATATCAGTTTCTCATGTCTTCATTTGTCAATCTAGTGGAATGCATGGAATCACTTTGTTTAGCATCAGTTATTCTACGAAAAGCCAACAGCCAACTGCATTATCTGTGTGCACTTTCCAATGAATAAGTGAATAGTGTCATGGCCGAACGACGAGGGAGGCAATACGCTGAAGCGTACATTTGATTGCTGCTGCATCGAAGGCATCGAGCGAGGTACAACTTAATTAAGACGTGGAGGCTGCGACTGTGCAACTCATAGTCCAAAAGGTATCAAACAATTTGTATGCAGGCAACACGCCGCAACAAGTCATTTCACACTTTGGTCACGATGAGCAACGAGCCAACTGAGTGGCAAACGAAGTAGCAACACTAACAACAACAGCAACAACAACAACAACAACAATAACATTGCCAATAGTTGAGATGTGCGAAGCCCAAAAAAATAAAAATAAATAAAAGAAAGAAGAAAATTTTAAATCGTAAAATTCAACGCAACACAAAAGTCCCAATAAGGACTCCGTGTCAGAGTCTGACTCCGAGCCAAAAGCAACGTGGCTAAACGCTGTCTTCAGCCAACAGCAGTGTGAGACACCCGGCGAGGGGCGCTGTTGTTGCAGTAAGAGCAAAGATGCATGTATCGTAAACATGTCTGGAATGCAGCATAGGCAATGAGCTTGTCGGGTACAGTCCGTGCATATATTAAATTAGCGCAGCGTCGTCGTTGCCAGCGTTGCCGGTTTGCCAACGTTGCAGCCTGCACCAACGCCTATACAACCGCTGCAGCAACCACTCCCGCGCCGTGCTGTGCTGCTAGTAATTAACTTGTTTCAATAATTGCGTATGCGCATTTGCCGCATGTTTCTACGACTGTCATCCGTTGAACGCTGCGACGCCTGCCAATCGATGGGGTTAGCCCGTAAGTTAGCCGGTTAGTTAGGCCGGCAGTCAAACAGTCGGTCGTTCGGTCGTTTGGTCGTTCGGTCGTTGTGTCTGTACCATGTGGTCAGGCTTTGTTTGTTGTACATGCGTAATTGTTGCAACAAGATTTTTGCATTGCGTGCGCAACAAATTAACAAAAATGAAAAATTCTTAAGGCTGTTGCGCGCTCTCTCTGTCAATCTCTCTCTTTCTCTTTTTTGTAGCCGCTTTGGCAGTTTTCAGTGTTTTTTTGTAGGCACCACACGCATAAATTTCCTGAAATTTATACAACAGACGAACCTATTTAAACGCAGAAAGAGTGACAGCGGCATCACTTAATTAAGGCAGCAACCGCTCGAAAATGTTTCGAAAATCGTTTTCTGCTGTCCGAGTTCACCGTGAGTTCAGTCGTGGCGAGCGGTGCTGGCATCCTCCTACTCGTTTTCTTTGTTTTTGTCATTTTCGGTGTAAATTGAGTTATTATGCAGACAGACAAAGAAAAAAGGCATTGACCACACGTTGGCATTCGTTGTGCATCGAAACAAATTTTTATTGAACAAAATCGACAAACAGAAAAAGCAACAATGGGGCGACGTTCGAAGCAACTACAACAATTTTTAACTGAAAGATAATCTAAAGAGAAGGCATATTCACATTTACGAATTCAAAGATTCCATTTCATCAAAGCCATCCATGTCGGACATGCCAGTCAAGCCGCCCATGGCGCCCATTCCGCCTAAACCACCCATGCCACCCATACCGCCCATACCGCCCATACCGCCCATGCCACCCATGCCAGCCATGCCAGCCATACCAGCACCAGCGAGATTGCTCAACAATTCGGCGCCACGTGTATCGGTGATAACCACTTCAGTGGTACTCAGCAGTGAGGCGACGCCCGCAGCATCCGAGATAGCAGTGCGCAATACTTTAGTCGGATCGATGATGCCCTTAGCAATCATATCGCCATATTCGTTGTTCATGGCATCGTAGCCATAGTCACCGCTGCCGTTCATGACTTTGGCCACCACCTCGTCACCATCGACGCCGGCATTCTGTGCAATGGTATAGCAGGGCATACGCAATGCTCTGCATATGATCTCAATGCCAATCTTCTGGTCAGCATCAACCGATTCGAGTACCTCCAGTTTGGGTATGCAACGCAGAAAGGCAGTTCCGCCGCCAGCGACAATGCCTTCGGCCACTGCGGCGCGTGTTGCATTTAAGGCATCGTTTACGCGATCCTTCTTCTCGTTCATCTCAACCTCGCTGCTGCCGCCAATGTGCAGCACCGCAATGCCCGAGGTTAGGCGCGACAAACGCTCACGCAGGCGACTCTTGTCGGAGTCGTTATCACACTCGGCCAGTTCCTCCTTCAAGAGTTGTACCCGTTTGTCGAGGTTCTCGCGTTTGGCATTGCCGCGCATCAACATCGTGTAGTCCTTTGTAATCACCGCCTCGCCAACTTCGCCGAAGTCCGTGTCTTTGATGTCTTCCAAACGGCAGAAGTTGCCATCGTCACCAAAGATAACGGCGCCGGTGGCCAATGCAATGTCACTCAGCATGTTCTTGCGATAGTCGCCGAAACTAGGCGCCTTCACAGCGGCGACTTGCAAGCCCAACTTCAACTTATTCACCACCAGTGTATTGAGCGCTTCGCCTGAGATATCATCGGCTATGATGACCAGCGGCTTACGCTTATTATAGGCCAACTCTAGGGCAATGATTATCTGCGAGACTTTTGTGATTTTCTGTAGCGAGATTAGGATAAGTGCATTGTTGAACTCCACCCGGGCACCTTTGGCCGTGTTGACAAAGAACGGCGACACGTAACCCTTGTCGAATCGAATGCCTTCGATGATCTCCAGTTTGTCCTTCAGCGTCTTGGCATCCTTGACCATGATTGTGCCCTCAACACCCACGCGGTTGGTTGCATCAGTGATGAGCTTGCCTATCTCCTTGTCCCCATTGGCCGAAAGTGTTGCCACCTTTGCGATATCCTCCGCGTTGAGCACTGGGCGTGACATCTCCTTCAGCGCTTTCTTAACCTCTTCGATGGCCATCATAACACCGCAGCGCATCTGCACTGGATTGGCACCGCGCGAAATGTGACTGAAGCCTTCCTTGGCAATGGCACGCGCCAATACGGTTGCAGTGGTTGTGCCATCGCCCGCCTCATCGTTCGTATTGGCAGCCACACCCTGCACCAGCTTGGCGCCAAGATTCTGATATTTATTCTTGAGCGTGATCGACTTGGCCACCGTTACGCCATCCTTTGTTATCTTCGGTGAGTTCCAGCCCCGCTCCAAAATAACGCTGCGTCCCTTCGGACCCATTGTCACTGCGACGGTATTCGCGAGTATATCAACGCCCTGAATCATCTCGGCACGCACTCCCGCGCCAAATCTGATCTCCTTTGTAGCATTAAATATGTGGCGCGCACCCAACGGCCGAATATATGCCTTCACTGTCCAACGCAACATTTTCTTCGCACGAAGTTCTATTTTTAGCTTTTTAGCTTACACGAATTTACGGTTAACGAAATTTTTAAATAACTTTTCTCGGTAAATAGGAAAATATTTTATCCGTAACAATTTAAACAACTCTTAATCAGATCGAATTTCCTTATGTTGAATTTGACTAAAGACACTAAGCTCTACAACTCCTCAGCACGCAGTTCAAAGCAACGCCTAGTACTCGGAATTTCTCATTTAAAAATTGGCAGTCCCCTTACGCCAACTTGGACATCTAATAGTTTTACCGATTTCCAATTAATACCGACTGCGCCTGCCTACGAAACACGTGTTCCAATCTTCAAAAGGTAGCGAAAACATAAAATCCATAATTAAGAAATGTCAAACAAACGCAACCAGGCCATCGGCACTATTGTGTTCCAGTTACTTTGCGCGCCGCACACACCGAACCACTCGGCTATCATTCGCTCACGGCACATTCCAATGTCACCCAATTTGATGTCATGCTACGAGTCTCGCTTCTCCAGTAACAACTAACAGATCGTAATTGATTGTCTTGGTAATTGAATTGCTTCTTATCAGCGGCTAGAACACGCCGACAACAAAATCTAGATATATATTTCAATGAAACCTTTGGTACAGATTTCGGGGGATCTGTTTATTGTCGTGTTTCTTTATCGATGCTTCTATTTTATCAGATGAATATCACGCCAGAGCCGAACTTTTCAATTCCTCTAGTGTGGCATATTAAATTAGGTTTCGTAATTCGAGGGAAAAAGAGATGAAAGTAACGAATTTCCAGAGGCCTGAATGCCTTATATATGATGATATATTTGTAACATAAGTGTATATATAGTCTGTCTATGTGGTAAGTGAAAATGTTTTGATGCTCGTGTTTTGGTACATACCCAATTAGTTCAGCTGGGATAGACAGTCAATTGTATTGCATTGAATGTTTTTCTATACGAACACTAGACGACTGTTCCTTCTCTTATCGAAATTATAATTGTTATTGTGGAGTACCAATTCTAACAAATTTACAAATTACAAATCTGGTCTTTCATTCTCTAGTTAACAGATTCAACGGAAAATTCTTCCTGGCAAAGTTAAAAATTAAAAAAGAAAAAGATAGCTTCTGACCATCATTCAAAGAAAAGTCCAAAATTACCTGGTTGACTTTCTATTACTAAATTTTAATAAACAAATATTTGCGTGATTTTTTTTTTTTAATATAAACATATAGAATAACTTAAAGAATAACTTAAACTAAACTTAAAGGAAAAAAAGAAAAGAATAAAAACTTAGTGAAGATTGAACTAGACTAAGTTGGACTGGTGATTAATTCATGGGTTAACATAATTACAATTACAAAGATCTTTCATCAATGCCATGGACTTGCATTCCATAACGCCATGCAGGTGTAAAGATGATTGTGCAGACTACTTTAACGAGGTATCAACGGTTACAGATTCGGTACCAGCTTTGCATTGCACGTTTCCGGCCTGCACATGGCACAATCCTCACCAGTAACCTCAAGGGATTATCTTTCGAATTATTGCATGTCATAAAAATGCTGCTAATGATTTCAGGAAACTGTAGTAATCGATAAGCCTTACGACCTGAGTGCCTAATTATTTATATGCCTGATCAAACATGTCGCTGTGGTCCAGTAATTAAGCGCCTGAAGATATAAAAAGCAGCACTATCCGGGACGAGAATCAGTTGAAATAAAGCACTCAAGCGAAACACATCGTGTCTTACATATATTCGCTGCCGATATAACTGCCATTGCTACCTACATCAGCATTCCTGTTCAACGCCTAAGACTAAAAATTAGTATTTTTGAATACTTACACAAGTGAACGCAATATCATCACAACATATCACAATGACTAGCAAAATGCGTCGCAAGCACCTCCTGAAGGAAATGCAGAATTACTTCGAGCTGCCTAAAAGGCAACAACAAATCGTCCGCGTAATTCGAAGCCCCGGTGGCAATTTGCATGAAGTCGAAACCGGCAGGGCCACAGAACCGGAGCACTTCTTAGTGTCAATGCCATGCAAGTTCAGGAAGACCATGTGGATTAAACGCGGCAACTTCTTACTAGTCGAGCGTATCGAGAAGGGCCGAAAGATCAAGGCCGAAATCTGCAAAGTACTTTACTCGGACCATATCAAGGAGTACCAAAAGGCGGGCATTTGGCCAGATTGCTTCGCTAAGAAAGTCACTCAAGAGGAAGTGTCCAGCGACGATTCCGATGATCTCTTGATGCCAAATCCAAACCGACCGTATAGTGATGATGATATTGATGATGATGATGGTAAGGACGATGACGACGACAATGATGATGACGACTACGATGAGAATAAAACTTCCGAAAACGACTCATGCGAATCTGAGCAAAATTAGCAAGACCGGCACCTACTCGATTGGAGCACATGGGCGCCGCTCTAGTTATGTTTCCATCGTAGACTTAATATATGAAAAAACATGTATATAAAAGTAACAGTAATATAAATTAATAATTTTAAATGCGAATAATATTTATAATAAAAGAAGATAAAACCAAAAAATTATTTGGAAGTTTTATTTTTATGTTTTTGGGTAGAAGTTGCTAAGAAACTTAAAGAAAGACTGCGTCTTGGTCAGCCATCTAATGTCGAACCTTTGCAATGCACTTGTGAGCATACTCTCCTCATCGCCGTAGTAATAAAAATCTCCTGGAAATCGACAAGATGATAATTATCATTGGATTATCAAGGGAATGGGCGGCTATGGATATGGCACATTGTTTGGTGTAGCTGATGAAGAATAACCAAGTCTCTCATTTTTGATGGAATTCTGAGTCATCTTTCAATCGCAGTGTTACCCGCATTTATATACAAAATTTAACTTATCTTTCGACCACTTATGTATCAAAAGTAGGCTTGAGACTTCGGCCTAAGCAATATGCCACCATTATCACAGAAATTGTTTGCAGAGAAACAACACTTATCTGTCTGTATACTGCCCGTAGCAATACAATATGTTAACAATTATTTTAAAACTCTAAACATAATATAAGCTGGTAAGACTTATTGTAGGAAATTAGAAGCAATAACCTTTACCATGTATTAAAGTCGACTGAGTAGTTATAGTCGCAACCAAAGGGGTTCTCTGAAGAACACAGTCCTTAAGAGACATCACTGCCCATTTTATCGTTTACTGCGTGCTTATCCAATATTTATCAATTCGAGAATATGGGGAGAGAAATTGCTTACTACTTGTGACAATGACAACAAACACAAGATTGTAGGCCTTCGAATAGATTATGGCTAACTATAAACACCATAGCTGACAACAAATATATTCTTTGCTAGCAAGGGTCCCTGAGATATTTGCGTTAATATTTTCTTGTTTTTGCCGTCAGAAGATATTTCACTCTAACTATCTTCTAAAGGAAAAGGTTGTCATCTAGTTGAAAGTACGCTGCTATGCAATCGAGCCCACATGACTATTCATTTAACATCACAAAAGTGTTTTATGCTATTTTGCGACATTATTATTATAAAAATTAAAGTAAAAAAAGGACAACTAATTATAATTATAGCTAGAAAATTAATAAAGGGTCTAGGAAGTACGAATTTATTTACAGAAATTCTAGCCAATCTCACTGGGTTGAAAAATGTTTGAGATATGGAAAATGCTCTTGTAACTACAAGCTGCGTCTGATAAATGCTGATATTCTTAGTCTTGCAAAGCCTACCATATGCAGAGAAAATGGTTAATGATTTTTTGTTCGCTGGCGTCTTCCCTCACCCATATCTCAACAAGGCGTAGACTGAAGAGGCTACACTCGCATGAGCTGCACCAAAGAAGGAATCAGCCTTCTCTGTTTGACTTACCGGCGCAATTAGCATCATAAATGTCCAATGGTCTCTTCCTTACAGCTTTGGCCTTACCTACTATAGAGGATACCCAATTTCTGGGCATAGATATCAAGTTTCTGTGAAAGTAGTAGATAGCAGATAAAATAACTTTTCTGATCACTCTTGGTAGACTATGTATTTCTAATACGTTGCATTTGCCGAAGTTCGAGAGTTTCATTCACGGCGATTACTACCTGGTATGGATTATAACGATTAACGGATTATAACTATATAATAAGCAGAAAACTCATTCAGACTTAGCTATAAGTCGGTACAACTAATAATCACAAGCATATGAGTAGTCAAAAAGATTCTAAATCTCAAGCCAATAAAAAAATGTTTGGTAATTACGGTATAAAATTAAAAGGATCTATTTATGAGCTTTGAATACCTATTGATTAATTTTACAGCAAATCCATTTGCATTCTTCTGATTTCATTTTATGAACAAAAGTAGCTACAAATCAATTAAAAATGCATTCAAATCCAACGTTGCGCCTTTGTGCATAGAACTAGAAGACACATAAATCAATGAATCATTTTCTTGAACAATGACTCATCAAGTAAGGCCAACGGCAACTCTTCCTGAACTCCAAATAAATGTGAACTGTTTATATCACTTCTTGAAATTTATGGCTTTGCTAGAGTCATCGAAATTGATTTATTTCAACTTGACTTCGTATTTGTGTGGCGTTGGCGCATTCGGCTTATTTTATTACACAAAGCCTCAATTTGAAGTTATCGTAGCGACTTCCGCCATTTTGGTCGAGCGCAGCGCAGCGCTCACTTAGTGACAACGCATCAATGAAGAAAATCGCTCATAAAAATATTCGCTGCCAACTCTGCGCTGACTGGGACTTGGTTGCTAGCTGAAATGACAGTTGGTTATTGCGGCAGCTGTAGCTGTAGCTGTCAGTCGAGTTCGAGCTGATGGCTTTCCCAGCGCTGGGATTGGCATCGTTCAACGACGACCATCAAATCAAACCATGATTTTGCAGCCTTTCGCGGAGTTGCATGCGTGCGTGTCTCGCATTATCTGTGAGTTGATGAAGTTGTTAAGGCTGCTGGAGTTGATTGTTTCGCCTCGGTCTTCTTAGCACTGCACGCAATTGGCTGCAATTATAAACTCGAACTCCTTAATGCTGCTCCATTATGACGACGCTGTCGAGCTGTCACTCTAATTATGCCCAAAGTTTTGAAACTGGAAATCGCCAGAGAGAAAAATAGAATGCACCACTTGCCGAGCTTTTGTGATTTCTGATAATTCATTCTTTTGAGTAGGCAATTTTCAGTAAGTATTTCCGCATTGAATTTGCCAGAGACGTGAAAAGATTTTTCCTTTCAAAACGTAAAACTTGCCCACCGTAATCCAAAAATATTGGCGCCAAAATCCGTGAATAGTCTCATTTATATTGCCAATTGACTGTCGCATTCAGACATATTTTCACAGCCGATTTCTGTAGAGTCTGGTTTGTGCAGCAATGCAAACGCCCATTTAGGCCCGATCGACTCAGTTCCAGTTTCGGTTGTGGCATTTCAACTGATCGACTCTATTCCCACTTGACTTAGTCTCGAGTCTGAGACTCGAATTGTCGCGCTCACGCAACTCAGACGAATGCATTTGCGTTTGCGTTTGCGTTAATTGAATTTTTTACTTCAATCGACTGCACTTGTTGCGAAACATCAAAATGTTTATGGCCATAAATGTTAATTCGATTTTGAATGATACTTAATACGTACGACGTATGCAATTCAATTGAAATTGTCTTCGTGGTCCAAGTGATGCCCATAACGACGAGAGAACACCAAAAATGATTTAATAGAAGCTATACTTCTAGACTACTCTATGTGAAGAATGTAATCAGGTTTTGCAGGTTATATGGATCAGATGAATTTAGTACACGGTGCAATGGACTTGGTAAGCTGATCCGCTTTGGCAATCAGCTAAACCCGTCGTATTTGATAATGGATTATTTTGAATGCATTCAAATGTTCTTAACTGAAAGTTGGACCTGTGCCCTAAAAAAAAAAAAGATTATTTAAATATCTTGGCCTACTTCATTGTTAGCCTTACTATACATTTCACAGTCCGAGATGAATGCATTTAAGAGTTTCCACAAGAGACTCTAGATGCCGTTTGGAGTATAAACTTGTGAACCGACTATGCGGCTCCCCTAGTTCTCTACAGTCTACTTGTATCTTGTAGTTTGAAATTGTATATTTTAAAACCGTTTAGGTGAGCGTTTCTTTAGTGTTGCAATTAAGGTCAGAATCCTGCACTTTAAAAGTGAACCTTTAACAAAACACTACTATCTCGCTAATCTGCGGTCTCGATAATCGGACAACGACGGTAATCCGCCGTTTTTATGAGTCGACACTAATCTCCCATCAAATCCGCCGTCATTGAAAATCTTCCGGTCGATAATCCAACGTCCTCCCTATTTTTCACACATATGACATACACATTTCTACAAATCGCCATACCGTCATAAGCAATCACTCGCCTCCGACAACCTGGAAAGCTCATCATCAGACGAAGCGGTCATATCCCATGTAGGTTGCAACGTCACATCCGATGATGCTCTAGACGGCGTAGATATTTATATCAAATGGACTAAAGAAAAGGGAGTGTCATGTGACATGTTTACAAATTTATGTCAAACGTGTGATCAAGTTATTAAGAATATATATTTTTGTAAAAAAAGAGAGCCAAATGAGAGCACTTTTTTCGAAACCTGAGTAATTTAAGTTTACCGATTTTTAAACACAAATACATAATTAGCCGTAAATATCGTTGTTTCATTCAATGTGTTGTTCTTATAAACTATAACCCGTTGTTTCCACTAATCCGCCGCTGGTCAGATATTTTGTGGCGGCAGATTAGCTAGAGAGTACTGTTATTGAATCTTGTTAATTGCCGATTTAGTCGAAAAACTCAAGGGTATCGCATTACGAGGAGAGCTGAAGAACTTTGCCTTTTTTCAGAGATGGTTTGCTTACTTCAAGAGTTGTTTGGTCTCTTGGATCTTGTTTTAAACTTTCTTAAAAAATTACCTATTCTCGATTTTTAACGGGATATCTGGTAAATCATTAATAATACAATTTTGAATTATAAATGCTCCCAACTCCTTATATAAATGTCATAAAAGCAAAATTAAAATAAGTATGTGTCCATAAGTATGTCTATACCATAACAAATTTTGGCGTACTTTGCAACTACACTAGAATTTTTAGACATAGAGTGTTCAATTCAGTCAAGAATTTTGCTATTCTGGAACCACAAAAGGCGCGTTGACTATGTAGATGTCTTTTTCCAACTATAGCTTTTCCGGTGAGCCACATGTCTGGCTAGTTGCTAATGTTAAAAAGCAGAGCAACCACATCGGAGCTCTCATCAATAAACCATGAGAACTGTTATAAAAAAAAAAATTCAATGAAAAACAAATAAAATAAACAAATAATAAATTAAAAGGCTCAATCTTGTGTAATTTTCATCGACTAATCGCTTCAATTGACTTTGTATAGCCTTACAGCGCTCTTAAGAGAAACCTATTTCCACAGACTCCACTTGCTTTCTTTTTACTTCTTGGCTTAGCTAGTTCATAATGGCCGCGACGGCGAATAGCTTGGAACTGTCATTTATGCTTATATTGGCCTATTGTGCTATCGTGTAACGTCTTTATTTCTTCTTTACAGTATTTATTGATAAAATAATTTAACACTATTAAGTATATATTTACAAAAAATACCATTGAAAACCCGTCGGCAATACCATTCTAACATCTGAAACCATCTTGAAATAGTAATGACAGCAATAATAATTATGAAATTGTAAACAAATCATTGAACAATCCAACAAAAAAGTCTTCCGAAATTAGCACAAACCGTTCAAAAATAAAACTGTTATACAGTAAATAAAGCAGCGCCAACGAACTTACAGCCGCAACTGTACTCATTTGCTGCGCTCTTTCGCCGCAATACTCTCGCACAGAGTGCAGAAAGACACGCCCCGTTGGCATGCGTGCGTGCAGTGTGAGTGCAGCCAATCGCAAACAACGAAGCGCACAGAAAACGAACAACAGAAGATGGCGTTGTTGTGGGTAAGCAATACAAATACACTCGAAAAGTTTATTTGATAGTAAACAAAACTTGAAGTTGGCGACAATGACTAACAAATTTATGACAAAGCGCTAGAGAAGGAGAGAGAGAGCGGTAGCGGTTGCGGGAGCGGTAAGCACTAAAGCGACTCAATTCAATTCGCCGCTGTTTGTTTTAGTTGCTGTAATTGGCAGTAGTGTGAGAGCGAGTGCAAGTGAGCGAATAGTGAGCAAATGAAAGTGAGTGCATTGTTGCAAAACTATGGTGTCGCATGCGGCCTCTCAATGCTTCACCACTTATATATACCCTACTCGTAGGTGTAGACGGCGTTAAGTTTTGATGATTGTTTTTTAAATTGTTTCTACACGCGAGGCATGTTTGGCGGCTTTATTAGTATGGTTGTGGTTGTTGTTGTTGTTGTTATTGTTAGTGTCGTTGTTGCCATAATTCAATTTGTATGCAGTCGCAGCCAAAATTGGTATAATTGAATAAACTCATTTTGTTGTTATTGTTGTTGCTATGCTCCTATAAATTATAAGCTGTTGTAAGGTGGCGGTGGGACGGGCGTAGCTTGCCAGTATATGAAGCTGCTGCTGTCAAAGTGCATGTTCGACTTAATTTAATTTCATTTATTTTGGCACTTTCATTGCGATTACTCGTATGATAAAAAATTGTAGTACTTGACATGTAAATTTTTCATTTTATAACTGTACTGTTCGATGCAACGATATTTTCACCCCTCCGCTGAGCTTCTACTTGCATTCAAACCTTACCGTTGTAATGGCGTCAATTTTGGCGCTTCGTGCTGCAATCAACTTTCAACTCGAGCAATTTTCAGCTTTGCAATAAAAACCATTTCTCACATCTGACCTCAACTTCTGAGCGCCACACGAGTCTTATTAACTGCAAAAGTCGATTGCTTTTCAAGGTGCAAAATGTCGCAAGAGTGTTGGTGAAGAGTGTCTGGGGAATTCATATAATGAGTGCTAATAATTTAAGAAAAAGTTACTTAGCCGTTGTTTGTTTATGACGATCTCGAGTAATACGTATGATTCGATTTACGCGTAAATGGTTTAGCGCATACGATTTCGTTCGTTCGTTCGTTTGCTCGTTGGTTGGTTAGTTGGAAGTCGATGCGATCCATTGTGTTGGCACAAATTGAAATGAGCCAATTTTTGCAATTGACCAAATGAAATTCGTTTCTCACTGCGTTTACAGTTTGTAGAATATTTCCGTTGAGGCTAACCGGAATAATAACAAAACAAAAAAAAATCACTAATTTCACGCAATTTGCGGCTGAAACGGCAAGACGGCGCAGCATGGCGGGCGCAGCGCGAAATCGATTCGCTTTTTATAAATGTCTTTGGCGATTTTGGGCTAAATTGGCTTTATGGCTTATAAAAATGGTTATGCTTAACAAAAAATAAAAGGAAGACAGCGATAATTTGCACAGGCGCACGTTTCACTCGGCGGCTAATATGATTAAGACCTTTCATTTTGCGCCTTTTTTGGGCGAAGACGAGTTTCCCATGCCGCGCGATTAGCCTAATTCGATTCTGGCATTTCATATTTTGCTCCTTCAATTACTAACGCTAAATTGTGGCAATATTTTTTATTTTCTTTTTTAAGCATCGTCAATGAACTTCATAAATAAAAACTTCATAAAAAAATTTAAAAAAGGTGGATAAAAGAATCAAACAATTTGAAGGCGTGACCGCTACAGCCGCTCATTAATGCCAATGAGTGTATTAATTAAAACACTAAATTCACAAAAGTAACAATATAATATAAAAAAATTAATACAAAAACAATCACTCCACGAATTAGTCACGGCAGCATTAAAATTCCAGTTCTTTTTGCCGCACACCTCATTAAAAAATCGCGAATTCTTATTTTCGTTAATCATTGGCAAAAATTGAAAATATTTTTTCATAAATCATTCAAACGCGTTTCGTTGCGGCATTTTCTGCTACCTTAATTAATTTGATTAACATGTTTTAATTTACGCGGAAACAATAATTAATTTAATGCGCCAGTCTTGTTTTTAGCTTTGGCTCTGAACTTGAGAATTTGTTTAGTTTTTTTTGCGAATCTATTTCTCTCGTTATTATTTTGTGCTAACAACAATTTCAGATATTTGTTTTAAATGAGTTATTTTATATATAAATATATTTCAGAAATCTCTTTGAATAGATACGAGCATATTAAAAAGTTGAGTCTTCTCAAGTCTGCTGCAGTTCGTTGAAGTAAACTGAATCTGTAAAGCATTTTAGCTGCCTTGGCGCTTTTATCTAAGTACAGTTTTTGGAATAAGTAATACAATTCAACGGTTGCCAACGAATAGTTTTTGTATAAATCTGCAGGTGTAGTTGCAATTATATTTTGGTATGTGAAAAAGTGTATATTTTTCAATCGAGCGTATTCCCGTTGGCGTTATCGTTTTGATGTCGCTTCGTTCTTAAATTCGTATTTCTGTTCTACATTAAAACGACGAAGAAAATTCATCGAAAACTACAATAAAAACAAATAACACTTGGCCGACTAGAACCACTAAGCATAAGACAATATTGCAGTGATGGAACACTAAAATTATTGAATGGTTCCAGATATGACAATCACAAGAATATTTGATAAATTATCTCATTCGTGTTCTTTTTGCTATTGAGAATTATTGGTGCCCGAATAAATCAAGAAAACAATATAATAAAAAAACAAATAAATATAAAAAAAAGAGTGTAGGTGTCGTGGGACACACGGGCAAAGCCTGATATTTAATTAAACAATTATCAAGGACACTTGTATAATATTTTTGTAACAAGATTAACGACCAACTTAATGGTTATTGATCGATTGACCGCGGGTTCGAAAGCGCACTAGGATTGGCAGCCACACTCTATGTCCACTATGCTATTGAGGGAGAACGAGATTTCTTTGCTTAAATACAAGTGGCTTCAATTTAAAGGGAAAATCTGTCCTCTTTTTAGCGTGATGATTTTTGTGATTTCGCATGCCGCAACGCGCATAAATAGCTACGCTCTGAAATTAAAAAAACAACAAGCAATCTATATTATTGATGCACAGACTGTTCGCTTTTAAATTTCATTTGACTCTAGTTACACTAAAATGAAACCCTAGAATATCAGATCTATTTTGGGTTGTTTCCTTTTTAAATTGGCAAAAGCACAACAATTGTTAAGCCGATTCCATAAAATATTTACTATAATTTTATCGATGCTATGAGTAATGATTAAATCAGATCGAGCAAAATCGAATTATATTAACCTTCGACTATGTTATAGCTACCATAACTCTATAGAATTGAGCTCAGCAACAATAAAACAGGCCTATGGTAGAATGCTAGTGCAACAGATTCGAGTTCGTTGCTTAAGTCTTTTGTTTTGCTATATAACTGTAATCAGTTTTGGCACTCCTAACATTCTTAATACAATTTAATTGATTAAACTGTCTTGTAGCCACTTTTATTTGCATAAAATGATTGGGCTTCCATGTTCTGTATGTGAGTGTTTTTTGCTCTATTATTATTTTGCTTCTGATTCTGGGAAACTTAGTCATAACTATACATATCTACTAATATATTTATGTACAATATGACCTACAAATTTCTACCACTGCGGGCGGCACATAACCGACCAACTGTGACGCAGGCTCGTTACTCGTTAAACTCACTTCTTTTCGGGGCGATTGCACATGTTACCAAATTAAATTTCTATAGGCCATGTGCCCCACGCACACCTGTCGAGTGGCGTTGACTTACACGGTCTAGAAAACCTAACATTATTGAACGCTTAATTTTTGAATTACACAGCGTCGGCAAACGAGGAGAGTCTACAGAGTGTCATTCGCCTGTGAGCTTTTTGTCTGAGCTAGTGTAGTATTCAATGTTCGTGAAATTATAGCGTGCCAGAACAAATGTTTGCACAAGCGACTGTAATGACGACAGCTCAAATTAGCTACTAATTTTCACGGCCGAAACAGGACCTCACACAGCTGGCTGACTACACTCAAGTCGAGTTAAGTGGCCATACTCGGGAGAGAGACAAAGCGAAAGCCGGAAGTTTCTACCTTAATTTCCAATGATAGCCAAGCAGTAGTTGAGTAGACTTAGCGCAATGAAGCGATGATCCTGATCATGACGATGAAGAAGACGAAGAAGAAGACCAACAACAAATTATACGGCTTCGCGACTAATTATATCAAGACTGATGAGGGTCGTTCACGTCGTTGGCCCGTTAGCCGGTCGCATTGCCTTAGACGAGTGGAGTGTTAGTTTGGCTAATTTGTTAATTGGAAGTCGGCGTTCATTCTCTTGGGCAAAGCATCAATTGAGAATTGTGTAGCGCAAACAAAAAAATAAAAATAAATGAATCAAAATTGAGAGACAAGAAATTGTTGCAAATCGAAATGCAAATTTCATGCGCATCCAACAAAACGAACCTGCAAGCGCAACTGCATGCTGCATTAATCTTCACGTTGAGGCCAGCACTCACGCAGTCACATTGGGCCACTGTCAGAGCACATCATCGATGACAAGCACAACTGCGTCGTACTCTAGAGTCGTCCGAGTGGTGAGAACCGTTTAAGTGCAGTAATGCTTGGTTGAAATACAGATTGTGCTGTAACGGAGTACGCGGCCGCTTGCTGATCCACCACTTCGGGTGGCCGACGCCAGTCACTCACGTTGATGTCTCGCAAATGAGAAATCCGCGCAACTACAGCCGCCCAACTTCGAGAAGTTGTTGGATTTTTAATTAACCATGGCCGCATAACAATGCACTCGAGGCGATCGCGAGAACAGGTCTCGTTAGTAAATTTTTAATTTGAGCTCTTCTGACAGCTCGCTGTCATATAAATTTAATTGAATTTACATTTTTATTAATTGCTACTCGGAGCGCGTAACCAACCAACCAACCGATCGAGCGAGAGATACAACCAACCATCTGACAGTCAGTCAGTCAGCCACTCAGTCAGTCAACCGTTCAACCGCTCAGGTGTCTGAAGGAGCGTGAGCGTTGTTTTGGCTCATGGACCACGACGCTGCGACGCTCAGACAAAACGTCATCAGCATCGCGGTCGTCGTCGTCGTCGTCATCGTCATCGTCATCGTCAGCTTTGGCTGCCTCAGCCTCTGCTTTCCGTTTAACTTTTTTGAATGAATTTAATTTGAGATGATTTGTTGATGGTCTCGTTGCGGTGATTTCTTGCTGACTAATTTAATGTGATTTTTGAATTGCCTCAGTCTTGGCCGAGTGTGTGGCCAGTACCTGACACGGCACACCAATCGAGCTAACTTTGTTGCGGTAGTTTGGTTGAGGGCAGCAAATGCTTGTTGAGATTGATTATCGGTCATACATTAGCCTCAGTCAACTCATGTTGGGATTTTAATGAGCGTCACGCCTCGTTGTGAGCGCTTGAAACGAGCTGAAGTTCTTCAAGTGATGTGCTCCTTTATTTTTAGCTTAAGTGACTTTACGCATGCATTGATTACGTAATTCAATAAAGCAAATTTATAGAACTTTAGCATGAGGAAGAATTGCCAGCCAATGACAGGGACAAACAAAAGGCATATCACTTGCTTAGCTTGCCTAGCAACTGAACTCAACAGCTCAGCAAAATACGACGCCCCGTCCCACTAGGTTGCTTGAGCAAGAGTAGGGGCTTTATTGGAGTGTCTTAAAAATAATACAAGCATAAATGATCAACTCGTCATCGAGCTATGTAGCATATACTGCCTTTTGATCTGGCTCGTGACCAACATAGATCCCTATCAGGACTCAGATTCTCAAGCAGAGTCTAGCAAGTTTCTTAGAAGAATGGTAAACCACATAAACCGTGACCATAGCATTCCAAGCATTAAAGCAAAGGATAAAAGTTAGCAATACACATAAATTCGTATATAAGTACACGTAGTAAAACCGATACGAGTATTATTATAATTTTGGACCTGAC
The DNA here is from genome assembly GCA_035041755.1 of Cacoxenus indagator. Taxonomy (NCBI): domain Eukaryota; kingdom Metazoa; phylum Arthropoda; class Insecta; order Diptera; family Drosophilidae; genus Cacoxenus; species Cacoxenus indagator. The sequence continues at coordinate 1,138,325 of JAWNKX010000884.1, forward strand.
TTAAGATAGCTTGACCAGTGGACTTAGTACAACTTCGATGAAAGCCTACCACACATATGACAGCCAGCACACATATGACAGTCTAGTCTAACCGACTGACAATCTCATGGCATTAAGACCTTTATGACTTCCGCGCTTAGTTCTTCTATAGAACAGCGAATAACACATCCGTGAAGAGTATACGAGTATAAAAATAATTCTCGCTACGCAAACTTAATTCAAAAATCAAACAGCCGCAGGGTAAAGGAGAAATTCCATACCTAAATTGACGACGCGCGTGCCCGGAGCTTGCTTGCATAAATGAATTAAAAACAAATTTATGAAACCAAAATGCGCCAAGCCGGTCGGCGAAACAGAGTTGAGAGTTGTAAGAGTCCGAGGTGAATGCAAATCCAATTAAAAATTTCCAATTACTGTGGAAAGAGGAACCCTTGCGGAGGGGCCATGTCGCGTCGAATATTTGCTGGGGATCTGATCAGCGCGATGGCGCTAAGTCGTAAAGCAGTTGGGTTGTTGTGAGTTAGCGCGCTGCAGGGCAGACCTTTTGATTAAATACAAATTGAGAAGACTCAACACGATGAGGTCCAACTACCGACATTATATAAAAAAAGGGAACAAAAAATTAAAATAAAAAAAAAACACGGAAAGGAAAAAAGGAAAAATTGCTTATTTTATATAAAATGCAGATTCTGTATATGCAACTCGCTAACAAGTATCAATAAAGTAAATCAACACTTTCAAAGCTTACCTAAGGCACGCTTGTGTTACTTTAAGCTTTCACAAACTGTGCGGTTATGAGTACAGTAAACTAAGCATTAACTAAGACGTGTCACGTGACATGTTGGGCTTGATGGCGTCCATGTCGAAACATCTGCAGGAGCACGAAGAAACTGGGCACTCGGAATATTGTCTGTGAATAAATGGATTGGATTGGATTGAATAGCTTATGCTTTTGCTTGAGTGAACTCACTTGAACCACTGTATGATGTGCTCGGTGTGACCGCCGTGACGACAAGTCTGACACCAGGAGAACCACTTGGCGAATGGCTTCGGTTGCCAGCCAATATTCTCCGGTGAATTTTCACTCGTTTTGCTGTTGAGCGATGTGCCAATGTGTAGCATGCAGAGTGCGCAGCGTGGCAAGGGTTTGCGGCAGCTAGGGCACGAGGACAGCTTGTTCGTGTTGGTGGATGTGGTGCGATTTCGTACTTCTTCCTGTAGAGCAGTCGCAACGGATTTGCCGCAAAAATGACAAGACAGATAAACGCTGCGGGAATTGCGTGATGTGGGGCGTATGGACTCAATTTTGATATCCAGTTCGGCTCGCTTCTCCCAGAGACGCCAGCTGTCCAGCAAATCGAGATAGCTGGGACAGGTTAAAAAGGGATCATTTTTTAAGAATAAATCAACAGCTTAGTAAATATAATTAGGCACCTGGTAATCCAGCGTTGTATGCGGTAGTCGGTGAAGAGCTCACGATTCAAAAAGTTAATGGCGATGAGCGCGACCGTTTGCACATCGAAAGTGGCATCCATGTAGGCCTGCAGTATGTTGATGCCATCAAGTGATTCACCGGTAAGCAACAAACCATTCAGATCGCCTCTTTCGATGGCCTTCTGAATCTGCTGTTTAACATAGTCCGACAGTTTCGATTCTGATAAATATTTGCAAGCGAAGGCAACACGATCCGCCAGAGATATTTCATCTTCATTCTGCAGCGAATGAGTATGAGAAATATTTTGGTTGAATATTTTGGCTCGTTGGCATCAACGAGCGCACTTACCAGGACTGCGTCGAAATTATCATTCTCCATCGTGAGAAACGAGAAGATCGCACGCAAATGAGGATCTTGAATCTGCATGTTTGCATTTGAGCGATGATTGCGCCACGTGGAGCTGCAACGATCGGCATTAAAGCTGGAGAGCGCAATGGCCGTGATTCGATACATGCTTGGATCGCGCGAATTGTCGACGGCGTTCGTCAAAATATTGCAGGCGTTCAGTATTTTTAGATGGAACACACAAATCATAGCGGCACGACTGAACTCTTTGTTCACGCGCAGCTCTTCGATGAAGCGATCAAGTTCGTGTTCAAAGGACCAACCACACAATTGTAGCGCTTTGTCTCGTTGTTCGCTTCTGCGTTGGAGGAGAGATAATCTTTGATTGTTGCCTCTAATTATTTACTTCTTCGACAAGCTCACCGATAACAGATGAGTTGACTGGAATTGTTGATGCACTCCGGCCATTGCAGCACATGGGATTCGATGCGTGAAGTCGCCATTAACGCCTCCGAGGTGTGTCCGAGATTTATGCCAAGCATTGATTTCAAGCCCGTCAAACGTTTATCGCGATAAACCTTGGTGAGCGTGAGCCATACGTTACGCAAGTATGGATTCAGATGAAGTTCGGCAAAACGTTTAAGATCCGGGTCCAAGCCATAATCAGCGAGTGCACGTTTTCGCGTCTCATCCACCAAATCGAGCTTGAATAGTTCCGGCTCTAGGTAGTCGCAGTTGACGGCAGAATCGATAGAGATAAAGTCCAGTGAGCTGCTGCCGCTGTTGGTGCTGCAGCTACTCGTGGGCTGGCTAACTGATGAGCTACCAGACGCTGAGAGCTGACGCTGCACCAGAAGTGGCAGCTTGCAGCGGTTGCTGTGTGCAGTGTGCAGGCTAGCCGGCAGGCGGAAATCGATTATGTTTGTGGCATCTGCCAATATAATGGCACGCTCGAACTCACGCGGGTGCCACGACAGATAGGACACCGTTGAGCCCTTTGCCGCGTACTGATACTTTGCCGGAAATGGCATAATCTGTCTTTTAATATGGTACACCTCACGGCTATTTTCCACATCAACAGCGCGTATGTCGTACAGTGTCACATAGGGCGATTCACGTTGCAGTGAGGATAACATGCTGGACCTGTTGTTGTTGGCATTAGAAAATGGTATAAAGAGTGATTTCGGAACGCCAAACTAACCTCGTTGGACACCAGCCGATTTGCAGATGGTTACGTGACGATTGTATTTGTTTTAGAGGTCGCACGGTGGAACGCATATCCCAGATCATGATGACGGAATCTACGTAGCTGCAGAGGTAGTCATCATTTGGCGACACCGAGACACCGTGCACTGACTTTGTTGGTATGGATTGGCAAGAAGCGTTGGTTTCTGACATTTGGAATAAAATTAATTCCGACCTTAGAGTAGGCCATGGTGTGGTTCATAACCCGGTCGAACTGTGGTGGTTTAAATCTCTTTAACTTTGGATTTCAGATCAAGAGTTCAAAATATTGAAAATAAATTTTTCTCCACCAACATTCCTCGTTATGGGTATCGAACCGCCACCATAGCCAACATAATTGACGTACGTCTTAGATCAAAGATTTTGATATGCTTCTGACTCATGCCCGCAATCAGCACACGGTATTCCTTGTCCCAACACAACGAGTGAGCCGACTCCGAGAGTCCGAAAAAGTTTGCTGTATCCTTTGGCAGTCCACGTTCGATATCCCAAATGGTGATGCATGAGTCCGACCGATGTTTGTCATGACCGATGGCAAGTATATTGGTATCGATCTCGTTCCACGCAAGGCTCAGGCACATACGTTGTTGTCGTGGCGCTTTAAATCAGACGAATCAGTGATTAGCTAAGCCTAAGGTTGTAATCATGACATATGGTACTCACTGTATTCCCAGCTGCTGTCGTAGGTGTCGCGGAAATTGCAAATGCCCACTTTGCCATCGGGTAGACCAACCTGAAATATGTGGCCAAAATGCAAACTAAGAGAACTCCTTTTTGTGCGTCCTTGCCCCCACTGGGCACCAACTCACCGCTACAATCGTCGCTGTGGGCGCGCCATGGTAGGAGGGTGCAACGCAACGGGCGTATTGGTAACGGGTTTCATTTGCCAGATAATTGACCGGTATGTAAGGCAAACGACCTGTGGGAGCGTATGTTGGTGAATTGAGAAAAGACAAACGCTACATATGGTTTCCAACTCACTTTTCTGTTGATTGTTATCTTCTTTACTGCGCACTTCATATAAAGTAATCTCCTGACCCCAAGTGACAAATTTATCGGAAAAATTTGGAAACCAACTTAGTCCGTGAATGTTACCGCTCATACCTAGTTGTTAATGACAGTTTTTACTGAAACTTTACTGATATTATTCTAATGCGTCTTAAATGCAGCCGAAATATTGTGTTTTGTCTTATCAGTAGCAAACAACAACAGCTGACCGGCGTTTTATAGCGAAAGGTAATGGTCTAAATACAAGGGATGGAGCTAAATTAAGAGTAGAGGAATTCAAGTTGCAGTTCTTATGACAATGTATATTGTATATGTATTTGGAATTTATATATTGGAAGGATTTCTTTTTCTGATTATAATTTAAAACTGAGGAAGAACACCAACTTCGTTTATGCTAATACTTATTACGTTGCACCAGCACTTCAGCCAATCGGGATATACGATTCTAGGAAACATAAAGCACCGCTTTTACGCCCTCAGCAAGTATAATAACAGCAAGCCACGATTTGAAGGTTTATACAGTGTAAAGAATAAATCGTATAGCAAAAACATTTCTTAAATTGTATCTTGTATGGTGAGGATAGCATGGCGCTTTATTTATTAATGCTCCAGCCCTTGCCTTCAAATATTATATACGCAGCTGTTTCGCTGTTTTTACAGCCTTATTAGAGTGACCATTTTAAGTAGTAAAAAACAGATATAACGTATATGTTTTCCCTGAACAGAAAATAATTCTATTTCATACTACAAATGAATGTCAAATTTGAAATTTAACTTAAATTAAAAAATTCTGTTCAGTTATATTTATATTATTATATAATTCATTTAAATTTATTGTTTTGCGGTCATATATAAAATTATTTTATGGTATTTTTAGTGTTTTATTTCTCAGAAGCATAATGTAACCTTAGAGATTTTCTTAACTGTGTAAGTGGAACTCATGTTTTTCTTCGATTTTGTAAAGAGTAATTCTTATTTAATTTGTTTTTGTAATGTTGCCTAAAACACCGAAACCAGCACTTTGGAAGTTCATAAAAAGAAGTGCTAAAACGTTATTCGTGCTGGAAGCCATTGGATTTGCGGCCTGCTACGGTGTCTACTATCGCATGAACACTCAGCGAGGCGAGTTTACATAATTTTTGATTATTAAGTTTTTTGGCAGCTTTCGTTAGTTAGAAAAGAAGTTTAAAAGTCTTCACAATAAATGATTTCCCCCTCGACATGAATTTTGTCAAATCTGTTTATACGAACACCTTTCTGCAACAGCTGCGTTTGGTCAAGGGCGGTGCGCCGCTACCGCTAAGCTGCTTGAGGAGAAGTGTGGCGGCGGGTAACTGATGACTCACAACCGGCTCAATTTGGGTTTGTTGCCAGTTTCTAATTGATTTTTTATATCTTATTTTCAGATTTTCGTCTATACATTAACGAGAATTACCCCTTTGTGCTTGATTATTACTACAAAGTGGGCGAGATATTGGGCGACAGCAAAGCACGTCAACTGGATAAAACGTACTGGAGTGTTGCCAAGAAAGAGAATTAAACAAAAACCAACAAACCAAAAGTAACGACAAATTTTATTAGCAAAGAAACAATTTTCCTTATTTCGGTACTCTTGCTTTTAGTTTCGTCATTATAATCCTTAATTTTGAGAAAAAAAAATAATATAAAAAACCGACACATTTCTAAAATTTCTAAACCAAACCAAACACTACTACTAGATGGCTGGCAATATTTATGTAACTTCACTAATCTGGTTAGTCTCACTAGGCGGCGTTGGATACGGCCTCCTGCTACTTACTACACCATCAGCAGAGAAGATCGCACAGATCAAAGCGCCTACTTCGAAGCAACACTATACCGAGGAGGAGATAAAGAAGGCGTTGTTTCTAAAACGTCTACAAGAAGCTGCTGGAAGCAAGAAGGATAATTAAGAATAGTCATTAAAATAAAGTTAGCAATGGAGCAGCAGCCAAGTAAAACGGAATTGGACGCCAAGCGTGAGAATATATTCGATCGCATTAACAAGCGACACAAGGAGCACAAAAACTATTGGGAACTGCAGCAGGATCAGCGCAGCAAGAACACAGCATTGGAGGAAGGATGTGATTACTTTGACAAAAGTTTCAGTCAACGTACGCGCGAAATCGAAGAGCGCATTCGTAATATCTGCTCTCCTAAGAAGGCAGCTGGTGGCGACATCGAACCCACTGATCTAACCAAACAGTTTGCCGACATTATGCAGCAAATACAAGAGCTACAGGGCTACCTCACCTCATCGACCATATTTTTGGCCGATGCCAAAATCAAGCGTTGTCAACGCACCCTGAACGAACTGATCAGCAGCTGTGAGGAGTCACGTCAGAAGTTGTTGCCAAAGAAAAAGTTCGGCTTCTCCGGCAAAAAAGTGGTGCAGCGTCTGAAGTTAGTCGAGGATGCAGCAGACAAAGTTGATGCGCCGGAAAAGAAGGCTCAAATATTCAACTGGACCATCGAAAATCGCACGAACGCTCACATTTGTCTACGTGGCGATGAAGTTAACGGCAAGGATATCACCATCTCTAATTTGCAGCATTGCTTTGTCGAGCTGCAGGGCCACGCGGGCTCAGTGCAGATTAAGAACGCCATCGATTGTACATTCCTATGTGGTCCAGTTTCGCGTTCGCTCTTCGCTGAGCAGTGCGTACGCAACACCATTGCGATCGCCTGTCAGCAACTGCGGCTGCATATGTCCACACAGGTGCGCATCTATCTGCATGTCACCTGTCGCGCCATCATCGAGGATTGCAGTCAAATTGAAGTGGCTGCCTACAACTACGACTATGCCGACATCGAGGTGGACTATGCACGTGCCGGACTGGACAAGTCGCAGAATAACTACACCGATGTGGCTGACTTCAATTGGCTATCGCCGGACGTTCATTCACCCAACTGGGCGGTGCTCAAGGACCATGCCGAGCCCAATTGGAGCGAATTGCGTCGCAACTTTAACGCTAAGACGGTGGATAATTCGGTGTTATAGTGCCGGCCGAGATCTTCACTCGTGTTCACACTCGCCTTCCTTCTCACTGTGTTTTTGTGTCTCCTGTTTAAGGCGCTCGAAGCGTCAGCAGTAGCAATTTTCTTCTAATAATTAGTCACATTTTGTATATAACTTTAAGCATTAATAAATCACAATTGGTGACCAGTTACCATTGGCCCATTGCTCACAATGAAATATTAACGTTGGCATTTCGTCAGTCAATCAGACAGCCAAAAAAAGCTACATTAACATTTTGATGTCCATTACTATTGAGTTTCAAGAAATGATGATTGCTGCTCCAGCACGACAGACAAATTACATATCAGACAACGTCCTGTTCATCTGCCCGCATCCGCCGTCGCTGACAAGACAAATCCAGACTGTTCGCTGTCAAAATAATTAACGTCTGCTTGTTACACGCTTGTCTTACAATTTGTAGCTACGATGTCTGCCTGTGTGTGGGTGTATGTGTATCTATGTAGTGTTGTAGTTATGTCATGTTGTGTTGTGTCGGGTTTATTGAACTGTAAATGCGACTCGCATCATCACATGAATAAGTGAGCTCATGTAATGAGCTGTCACTAGTATTTCGGCTGTCCAAATGTGCAATTTATGTTCGCCAATGCCCGTTAAAGTCCTTTTGGGAGTCAGGTTAAGAAGGTAGACTTTTTATTATTTTATTTTCTTTAAGCTGCACAATTTTCGTTGTACGCAATTTAAAAATTCACAGCAAAAACGGGATATTCAAAAGAAGGTCGTCTTCCACTCAAGTCAAAAGTTTGATTGTTACCTGTGTTTGTGTATCTTGTATAGCAATCAACCTTTAGTATAGAATCCTTGTCTCTGATGACGGGAATATAAATGTTTGCGTAATTTAGCAAAATAAAATTATTTCTGGCACAACTGGCATACATTGCCATAGACAAGGAAAACAAACGACAGAGCACCTTTTCAGCTATCGTCCAGCTGAGTGTCCACCGTTGTGTTCTTACGAAATATTGGGTACGGTTGCTGATTGCATGTTTTTGCATCTTGGATTCCTTGACAACGAGACGAGCCAAACACATTTTAAATTCTCTGCAATTATCAGCAGTTGTTGTTATTGTCATTGTTATTGATGTTGTTGTTGTTGTCACATCAACTGAGTTGCAGATACACAGTTGCTTAGCGTGGAGTATCTGCAACTATTTATATGTATAGAGGTAGTTATGCCGTAGGGATATGCAATTTGTGTAGTTGTTTTTTTTTTGTTTCTGTTTTAAAAATTTGAATTAACTGAACAGATTGATGCAACTTGTGAGGCGTCCATAATGCAAATGTTGTAATTTAAATGATTTTAGATTTATTTTTGAGATATTAGCCAAGGGAACGATATTAATTTTGCTTACATACTAATAGCCAAACTTAAAGTTAAAACAAGAAAAACTAAGATTGTAAACTTAACTTTGGTCTTGTTTTCAGCGTTCATTTCTAAGGTCTTTCGAAAATTTGCAAGAACTCACATTGGACTGAAGGATTTGTTTGCAGACTATATATTACAGTAGTTTTTATATATAAACTTTTAACTGTGTGTATGCGTAATAATGAAATGTGGTGTCTAATTTTAGCTCGATACCTAAAAAAAAAAGTTTTCCATACAAGAACTTGAATTTGTTTCGGGGTGTTCGTATGTGAGTTATGGCTCCTAGTGATGCCGTGCAATAGCAAAAACTCTGCGGCTAACTCCAGAAGAGTTCAGCTCAAGAATATATTATATATAACTCTAGATGCCAGTGGGGTTTGAAACGCTGGGCTCTGCGGCACTCGAAAAAGTCACGAAATCGACAAGTTTTAAGATTTTGCTCTACGCAGTCAACGGAAAATTATCGGTGGGTCCAAAAACTGAGTGTCATTTATGAATAGGCGGATATAATAAGTAGCTATCGCCTTGATCAGCGATATAAATACTAAGTTCTCCGATGTCTTCTATATTGTTTTAAGAGAATATTTATGGACATTTACGAGTTTATATAAGCACAGTTGACCTAATTAAAGATCGTATAGCCACTTTTTAAGTCCATGTTACATATTAGCTCTAACATATCAAGCTGATATTACAGACGAAATTATACAACAAATTATTAAAATTCTGTATTGTTTGAAGCTTATTGCCAGTCATTCAAGTCTCAAAATATACAACCTACAAATTTAATGAAACATGTCAAATATCGATGTCATTAACATGCTGCAAATGCCAATTAATATGAGAGCAAATTGAAAGCGGTCAAAGTCCTTTGAGTGTTTAAATTTCCAGCTTTCAGTTGCAGCATTACGTGGTCGACAACAAATTGGAAACGCCTTTTGTGGCAGTAAACGTAAAAGCAATTCCTGCCACTTGAGAAAATCCTTTACTGCAACTGACGAATAATAAGAAATTGCGATGAATACTTGCTTGCCAAGGTTTGAGTGCGGTTAATGCATGTCGTAATTACAAGCTGCAACGTCAGTCGTTCAGAGTCAGTCAAAGGCTCCGTCGCTATGTTAGTCGAAATTCGAGCAGTCGAAATGCCTTAGTTACGCTGGTTAAATGCACTTCGAAACTAATTTTGTGTTATCGCCTCGACAGGTCAAATAAATTTTCGGCAATATTTCGCGCGCTAATGAGCAAAACTTCAATTACACTCACTCAAGCCCAAAGCCAAGTTCATCCCCACTACAGCACCTGTCGCCCGTAAAGACTTCTTCGACTTGCTGCAACGGCTGACCATACGCTCGGCTACAAACTGAGCTGAACTGATTGACTTACGCATTTGTAATTTCAGCGTAGTCGGAACCGGCCACATCCTGCGTATTTGGCTTACGGCTGAGCGAACTACATTGACACACACAGCGGTGACGGCGTTGGCTAACATTAATTAATCCCTCAAGTTACACAAGAAATGTGGCGATGGAGATACCAGACGACGAAGGCCGTTCACACTATGCTATCGAAGTCGAACTGTTCGCATGAGTCGAACGAGCGGACGGACTGCAAACCGGTAGCGGTGGCGCTGTCGGTTTCATTGTCGTGACAACAAGTAGCAATATTTTGAGGTAGTGGAGTATGGCGTTTGGCGATAGGCCGCGATACGATGGCATATGATTATGGCCAACACTACCAACACTGCTCGCGTTCATCTCTTGCATGAGCGATGAGCCCATGTCAATTGAGCAGGTGTGTTTGTACCTCGACGCCTCGTACTCAAAATCTATATGCTTCTTGCTCATGCTACAATATGGCGACGACAATGGCTTTAAAAATGGCGTCGTCGGACATTCATTACGTTACGCTTGATTGGACTTACGGCAACATTGGCATCGTTGCTCAGGCATTTGCTTCGAATATGTGAAGGATGCATTAAATGAGCGGCGTTTGTGGTCGTTCATTTTCATTATGGCAACGTTAATTATCATGCTTTTTTTCTTCTTCTTCTTCTTTTTTTTGAACTATGGGCTCTCGCAATTTACTGCTGCGACATAAATTTTTCGCTTCATTCAACCATCGATCAATGATGATCGCATGTCCTTGATAAAGTGCCACTTTCCACCTTACTGATTGTCCATCTGTCTTGGGCAGCTAATTTCTAATTTTCCGTTATTCAAATTAGTGTTGATTAACTATCGAATTTAATTGCTTTAGCACTTACAATACACATAGCCCATTTGTGGGCGTGGTTGCCTATGTTGTGTATTTAGATGTAAACACTTTGGCAAAGATGTCGTGGCGTCTGCCGTGGCCGGTTCATGTGGCCACAATTAGTTTTCTCATTATCGAAGATAATATTCGTAGTATTTGAGATAAGCACAAACGCACACGCACACGAATAAACATAACAAACGCATTAAAGCGTAGTTGAATGCGTTGTCAGAATATATTCTCGTATAACGGCGTATCTGTGTGCCGGTCGTAATGAGCGTGTTGCAACACAGCCATTCGTAAATGGCGTCGACGCCAGGTAAGCTGCTTCAATTACCGTGCAGGGCAGCTCTATTGAAATTGGTTTTCATTTGAATGCGTGTTTCTGCGAAAGCTAGTTTGGGTAATTAAAATGTTAAATTTGCTTCTATAATATATGATTTAGTAATGAACGAGCAAATGCTAATTAAAATGCTATGATTGCCTGTTTTTTGCTGGTACTATACTCGTATATTGCTGTTGCATATGAACGATCGATTTTGTACTCCTACTTCAATATTGTAGTACTCAATGGGCTTCCATTATGGCATTTTATTAAAGTGTCCTTTTTGTAAGTAGTGTAAGTGTTACTGCTTCAAAATGGGAATTCTATAATGAAAGTTGAATTTAAAGTGGGTACGTCAGACAGCTGATTATCGAGCTGAAGATTTTCAATGACGGCGGATTATAGAGTTCGACAAAGATTACCGTCATTGTCGAATTATTGAGATCGCGCACTAGCGAGATAGTACTGTATTAGGCTGTCTTGTAATAAACTTCATATTAAAAGGACTCGAAATTAACTAACGGATGAGGTGGAAGTTGTACATTGCCGTTGGCATTTTGATGATATATGTACTTAAGATTACATCTGGGGTCATACTCTATATGCTATTTTCCACATTGGATACATTGGATATAGGCTTGGTATGAGGGCTGCTGTAATATCAGTTCGAAAGAAAGGTTTTTTCAAAAATGGGAAGTTTTGGGCTCACATACGGGCTATGCGATATAATAATCTTGGGATCGTTTGCATATAATACTGAAAAAAACTAAAACGCGCTTGAATACCATTTAATGATAGAATGAATTTAGCTACGAATTTAAACGGCTCTTTAGCGCTTTTTTGCTTATGCAAATTTCGGCAGATTGAGACCAGAAAAAGACAATTGATTAATTATGCGAATTATGTATTCATGTACAAATACAATTAAACACCCTCTGGGTTCAGTCCGATTGTTTTATGCCTCTGCACCACATACAACCCACGCGGGATTATCCTTCTTTAGGACTTTATTGATAGCTGGACGAGACACTGGAAAATTTGTCGCTTTGCGTTTTCGCACGATGCCGATGAACTATATATAAAGCCGAACGTTCAAATTGTAATTAATTATCTACATTAAAAAAAAACCAAAAAAATGAAGAAACAACAAAAACGAAAAGAGTAACCAAAAATTAAAGACAACAAGTCCCGGCGTTACATTTATGCAGGCGCGTTACTTCAGTCTTCGCCTGAGGTCCTTGCCTGCTGCCAATTCTTGTGTTTTTCTTTCATTTTATGGCAATTTTCGCTGGTATGAGTTCTCATATCAGTAGGCAAGTAGCTCCGGCGCAGGATCAAACTGCGTGAGTTCGCTGCACGCGCTGTAAACGAATGAAAAGGAGCCTGAACTCTTGCCTTCAATGGCGTTTTCAGCATTCATTTTCGAAATGAAAAATTATGATTACATCCACAATAAACGAAACGCTTACAACAACCTCACGCAGCACGTCTCTCTTACTGTGCGCCACACCAAGTTAATTTTTTTTTTCATTTTGCGTGCGTTCGATTTTTGGCGCTTTAATGGTTTTTCATGGCGGCGTCAGTTTTTGTTGTTTGCTTTTTCACATCTCCTTTCGGGCCTTGCATGACTTGCAACGCTTTATTTCTGGCGTAAGCGAAATCGGTGGACAACGGGGCATGGCTGTGAGTTGGTGCGCAAATCGTTTCGTCGTGGTGTAGTGTGCTGTGTAAAGTGGTTAAGCAGTTTGGCGTCGAGTCTTTTTTCCATCGCCAAGCTGTATTTCTGTTAAAAGAATCTACACCCAAAACATGCACACATACACACACACACACATACCAACTGATACACACACTCACAGCCATTTGAACTTCCTGTTATGCTGTTTTTTGTCCTGTGTTTTTTGCTTTGTCGCTTATTTTTGTTTTTGTCAGTTTTCTTTTCTGGCGCACAATGTCAAAACTGTGCAAAACGGAGCCCAAAGGATGCACTACTGCACTTCGTCGTCCTTTACTGCTCTTGTTTCGGACTTGCTTCGATTTTTCGCCAATTTTTGTTTGCATAAATCAGCGAAAAATGAATGCCTTTCGGCATCGGCTTGTCTCGTTACGTTTGAATGCCTTTGCCAACAATAACAACAACAACAATAACAACAGCAACTACTCAATCCTGCCACATTTTCATAGTTTTTCTTGTACTTTTATGAAGCCATCTTCACTTCACAAGTTTATTTATTGCTTGTTCACTATGCTTTTCTTTGTGGGTCCCCATTTTTTTTTAATTCTCTGATGGCTTCTTTGTCTACTTTGTGTTTTTCATGCTTTAAGGTTGACAAATACTTGACAAAAATAACAAAAATAACTTCAGAACTTATTTGAGAGGAATTGAAAATCGGTAATTTTTATGTAAAGCCCATAGACACTTCCGAAAACATAGCTTCAATAAGTCAAGCGAAAGTACGACCTAAAGAAATTGTAGCTCGATAGATTAAGAAGCAAAAAATGTAATATTTTTTATTTTCAAGTGTGAATATATGAAGACTACCAATAATCCTTGGATCATGAAATTTTCAGAGTTCATTGGAATAGACTCTAAAAAATGACTACCCAGTGTTCGTTTGTCTACTTCGCTTCTTCGTTTGTATACAGAGCGAGCGATATAGCGTGGGTGGCGCTAACGTCCAACAGGTGGCGCTAAATTTAAAAGTAAGGTTTTCATATTTTTATAATCTATGTTTATGACAAAAAGTAGCCTATGTGGTTCCCCAAGGTCTCATCTATCCTTGTACCAAAATTCATAAGAATTGCTTCAGCTGTTTAGGAGTGAAAAGGTAATAGACAGACAGACAGACAGACACACAGACAGAGTTGCTCTCGAATTTATAATATTAGTAAGAATAGTAAGGATTTGGTCTTCATTGCCTCCTTTACAGTGTTACAAATTTGATGAAAAAGTTAGAATACTTTTCAGAGAATGTGAAGTGTATCAAAAGATATAAAAATACATATTGATGACTAATAGCCATAAACTAATAAAATTTGATAATTTTATGCTCAAATAACTCCAATTTATTTGGACTTGATGTGCGATGAGTTTAACTGGTCAAATTTGTTATTGACATTCCACAAATTTTGTCCTGTTCACGTTTCCTTGACCTGCATGATTTATGAAGCTTCCGCCTACCCATGTCAAATTCGGCACAGCTCTTAGTTTTTGCCAAATTACTTTTGTTTATCTAAAGTTCGATAAGAACGCAATAAAATTAAATAATTTTAGTTAAACTCACTCACCTTAAACGTCGGCTAAAGTGACTATACGAGCGTTAATAGCATACGCCGACGAAGGGTAAACTTTTTTTATGGCCGTAATTATAAATCTGTAAACTAAAATTAAATTAAATGCGTTCATCCATTGAAGGTGCATTGTTATACGAGTATAATCATTGATCTTTTAATCAATTCCAGGCTAATAAAAATAAACTTGAAACTCGTAAAACATTTAAACTTTGGCTTGGCTTGGCTTGACTTGGCTTGGGTCTAAGACAGCGACGAAGATGTCGGCGGAGCTGGGGTAGTCACTTACAAGGCCCCACGTCGATTAGGTGAACTTTTAAATACTTTAATGTGCTTTTTATGTTAAGGTAAAAAGAGGAAAAAAAAAACAGATTGTATGTAAGGATAAGCATAAGGACAACGAACAGTTTCGCGTTGCACATGGCGTATGAGTATATGAGTAACGCCGAAGGAAGCTGTGTCTGCGACTCATTGATTCTTAATGCTTTTTTTGCTTGCGGAACTTGAAATTTTATAAAAAGTCTATGCGACCCTAATTACAACGAAAAGGTCAACTTCTTACATCCGTTGCTGTGGTGACGCTGTCAAGTCTGCTGTTGGAAGCGGTAAAAAAAATTTAAAAAAAAAAAGAAGAAAAGAGGAACTAACAAAACTGTGATCCGTGACTGCTGTGAAAACTTTGCGCTGTCCTTGTGTCACATGCGCGATAAGACAGCCGAAAGGGTCAACAGTGCAAGGCTTGCGAGCGCACTGCAATACGAATACCCCAACGCGAGTCGCGCAATTCGAGTTTTGACACAAGCCCGTTGGGTTCAAACGCTTTCGTTTGTCATTAGTAAGAATGTAAAAAAACCAAAAAAAAATGTTCTTAAATTATAAAAAAAAAAATTGGTAGAAATGCTAAAAATGACTACCAACATAACCGAATTGTGTAAGAGAAAGGCTACTTCATTTTGTTCAGTGAACACTCATTGTATCTTGGCATATTTTTCATTTTATCGCGATGCCACCCAGTGTAGCTTGCACCTTGCTTGGTGCTACTTGAATAATTTGCGGCGTGTCTTTTTGGTGGCCTACCCCGCACCAAACTACCAAAGGCAGGAATTGTATTTCTGTGCAAAAGTTGAAGTGAAAAAGTTAAGCAATTAACAAGATGATAACTTTTATTTTATTTTATTTCAACTTTGTTTGTATTTCTGTCTCTATCGCTGCTTCTAACACTCATAACACCCACTCTTTATTCTGTTGTTTTGGGTGGGTCGTTTTTGCAACCCATTTTTTGTCCCCCCTGCTTTTGTTTGGGTTATTATTCTTGTTGCTATAATTATTATATTTATTGTTGTTCTCGTTGTTGTTGTTGTTGTGAGTTGTATAACGCATAACCTAAGCTAAGCTAAGCAGAGCTGCACGGACTCTTTGAACCCCCTAAAAATGGCAACTTCAACTTGGCCTAAGAGTTTTATTGCAATTCGTTTGCTCATACGAAATTATAACATTCAAGGATGCTTGTGCCACTCTCGTTGTTCCTGTGGCATTGCCATTCGCAGTACTTTGCCTGAAACAGAAGGTCGCTCCTCTCCGACCAAATGCCCTGGAAATGGTTATTTTATGAACGCAATTTTGCAAATGCATGTCGTCAGCGGACGACGCCACTTGAGAAAAGCCACTTTCAGGTTATAATTGTCACAAACAGGAAGTAATTAGCCATGCTTGGGTATAGCACCGTAGAGACAGGCGTCAATATTCATGGCTGAGTCAATGAACAAAAGCAATTTGGATTTAATAAAACTTTGGTCCGCAGCAAGTGCTTAAAGTATCAAATAAAACCGCAGAGACACAACTTCGCAACGCTTGAGTATTAAATGCAAACGACAGTTGTGGCGTCGGGCGCATTTTATGAAATATAGCACGAGTATATACTTATTTGTTTCGGTGTATTCAAATAGAATGGAATGTTGAGTTGCAGGAATAATTTTGCAAGCTTAGACATCTTTTTGTTAGAACAATCTTGCTGTGAGTTCAGCCTTTGGTTTTTCGTCTATAAGTCGAATTTTCTGGATTAGTAAGTAATTTTTTGGAGATGAAATTGTTGACAAACTAGGCTCTCAACAGCGGCTAAAATAATTATTATTGTAAATTCTTATTGATTTAATAATTTCCACGTTTTCATCGCAATTTTCGACCACCAGTCTACCTGTACGAAGTACATCTGTCAAGTCGAAACTTCCGGAAGGGAAACGTCGTAGCAAAAATCCACTTATATAATTAAACGGCAAACACATTTTCGAGTTCCATTACCTGCCCAAATCACTGACTCGATATTTATAAAAACAAAATACCAATTGAAAGGTATTCTTCGTTAGATGTGCACAATTAAAATTTTATCAAAATCGGCCCAGTGATTTAGGTTAGAAAATATGTTAAAGATAACCGCGCCACAACAACAGTATCAACACACAGCGGTTCATAATGCACGCGTAGTAGAATGGGAGAATAGGGAGGTTTGTATGCCTCTCTCTTTTGTTCCAAAGGAAGCCATGGTTATTGTGGTTGTTCCATTATTGTTTAATCCATAACGTGGGAGATATGGATTTTGTGTGTTTGTGTTCTCTCTGCTATCATTTATGTATCATATATGTTTTTTCTAGAATGCGGACGATTTTGTCGTAAGTCGGTTCCCCTCGTTTAGTTTAAATGACCAAAAAAGAATGGATTTCTTTTTTCCCAATCTACAATATTAGAATATTAAGTTCTTAGGTTACGCACTGATTAAAACTACCTAGGAATTACGAGAGAGGCGTTAGATTTCACGATATAGGATGATTAATATGTACCTCCATAGATTGGCTTCACATATTGCTACGTATTCTAAGCCACCAAGTTAGCCGTGATGGGTAGACAGACTGTCAGCGAAGTCACTATACGTTCTCAAATTGAACACGATCTGATAGATAGCTCGAGCTCTAGATTCATATTTGAGTTTACTGTGATAGTAACTGACTATCGAAAATTGTTCAAATCGTAACTGTGCTTGCAATGTCTCAATAAAGCACGACAGCCAAGCTAAAGAAAGCAATCTGGCAAATGCGAGTGCTCATCGACATGCGATAGATTTTTCAATTCGAAGCGCAAGCAATCGGAACACGTCTCAGCTACTCGAAACGCATTTGCCGAAATGTCGCTAATGGAAAGGAGTCGAGTGCGATTTTGCATGTGCCGTGAGAAAAAAGGCTATAGACGCGTGCGTCATATGGCTGGGGGGTGTGCGTGCGTGTGTGTGTGTGTGTGTGTGTTGAGCGAACGGCAAAATCGCTGCTCGAAGTTATCGTCGAAGGCAACGTTGTAATATCATTCGTAGAAATGTCAGCATAGGTGAAATGCATAGAAAAAAAAGCAAACAAACTGCACTGAGAAAGTGCGATGTGAAGCATAGAACCAATGGCTGTGGGCGATTGGCGTTGAACTGTGGGGAGCACAGCTAAAAAATCCGTTGAAAAATGAAGGGACACACACTTGTCTGTTGCATGTTGCACGGCGAAAAAAAAGTGTAGTTTCGCCTGATGCAAAATTGAAAAAGGGAAGAAAAAAATGGGAAAAGTTAAGCGATTTTACAATTTCCCTTTGTGACTTTTACGTGGCAGCGAAATTTTCGCGATAAAGGCGTGGAAAGTCATGACAAAAAAAAGGGTTTCGCAGTGGCGAGAACTATCAGCGACGGAGCGAATTTAAGCCAACACAAGCGAAGGCGGTTTCGACAGCTTTTATGTTGCGGCACTACATTTGCATTGCTCGGCGATGGCGAGGGGGAATGTAACTAAACATTTTTGGGAGCGGGTTGAGCGGCCACAACTTTTTGTTGTGCGTTGACGTGTGACAATTGCAAATTTCTGCTGCGTTTTATATCGCTTGATGTGATAGTGTGTACATGCACACTATTTACCGTATATAAAACTGTTTAAGAGCACATTTCAACTTGTAGACTTGACTTTAAGTGTTTAGTCTTTTTTCGCTTTTGTTGCAATTTTCTTGCTTGGCTCCGCTTCTCTGTGGTACGTGTCGCTTCAAGTTTACTCAAAGTATATATGAAAAGTTAAAGTAATTGTCAGTGTGTGCGTTAGCTTTGCTGTTCACTTTGTGAAATAGTCTTTGAATTTTATCGTTTATTATTTTATTTCAAAGCACATTTTTTGTAGATCCTTTTTTTCTGTTTGGCTTTTTCAATTGTCATTCAATGCTCCACTGTCTGCAATCTTGCAGTTCTTGGTTGCAGATACAACATGAATTCGGTCTTCTTTCGTTTTATTGGGCTTGTTTTAGAATAATGTTGGCATATTTAGCTTCTTCCCAACTTTTTGGCGTTGATGTTCGCTTTGCTTTTATTGGGTGCGAATCATTTTTCTATTACCATATGATATAGCTCTCTCTGTAAAGTGAGTATGAAACGAGTTGGGGGAATTTTAATAAGTTAGTTGTTTTGTAGGAAGTATATAACTTCAACCATGGAGTCATAGTTTTTTTTAAATAAATTCTTTATTTCCTTGTTCGCTATATCTCTATATCCCTCTAGGAATTATAGGGACTTCACAAGTCTCTTCGCTTTATTATTATTATTTTTGAATATCCATGACTTGTGGTGTTTACATAAATAGAATGATTTTTTTTCTGATAGAGTGGGTGTTTAGCCTACCGCTACCTTTGTAATGAGAGTGTCATCCGGCGTTGCCAAGAAGCAATGCCAACCTATCGGAGATTGGTTTTATTGAGACCACGGTCTTGGTCATGGAAATTCTGCCTTCAGTGAGTTTCGAACCCCTACAACTGGGGCGGCAACCTTGGTAAACTTACACCAAGCTACCGAGGCACTCAAAACAAAACAAAAAATAGTTAGTTCAATAAAAGTATTCTTCTGGCGGTTGTGATGGCACTATGTATAGTAATAATTCGTATTGCGTTGGAACATTGCCAATTATTCTTTGAAATCGCCACACTGCTGCGCCATTGGACGAATGTGAACACTTATAGATTTTTCATGTCTGAAAATGCATGTAAAAAATGTTTGAAAAAATATAATCTACCCCCCAGTTGAGAGGGATACCGCCTCAACCACTTCACGCACTTTTATTCTCCAATCGTCCAATGTCAGTGCTGGAATTGTACCAACGACTGCTGCCGTGAAAAACTCTTTTGAGCGACTTTAATGTACGGTACGACACCAACGGAATTCAGTAAACCACAGCTTAACCATTGAAATTGATTAAGCATTTTCTTGGTTTCGGTGATTGGTTTTTTATGCAAAAAGTTATGTTTGATTAAATGAAATAAAACATTTTCCACTTTCCTTGAAATTCAAGGGGTTGCCTGCTTTCAATGGCTATCAAGCAAAAAATAATTGACGCAGCATATTCAAAATTTGACAGTAGTCTTGTAACAGATAGTCTTATATTATCGAACAACTATTGTGATTGCCTAAGGATTGATCAAATTTTAGGCTACAATGTGTATAGTTAAAATGTTATTCATTCTATAAAGTAATTTCTCTGGCTGGAGTCGTGAGACTTAATTAAGAGCGGAAGAAAAATGTTGCATTTAACTTCTTTATAGTTTGCTCACAAAATGTCATATCATGTCTTGTCATGTCACATCATGTCATGTCGGGTTGTTAACTGTTATGATAATCTTTAAGTAAAATTAAAAGCTTGCAATTTAATTACCGAGGTATGAACTATTTCAAGCCATTGGCGTTGCTTGTGGCCGGAAGTCTTTGAGAAGAGTCAAGGTAATGCAAAATATGAGTGCGGCACCAGTACGGACGAACGCACACAACGTGCAAACTTTAAGACAACAAAAAGTTATATGTTTTCACTATAACTTCAAATTTGTGCACCTCTGCGGCGCAGGCTGTGTGCATCGGCATATAACGAATTCTCATGTTTACCTGCAAAGCGCTGAGATGAAAATTTAATTGCCAAAGCAAAGCTGCCGTCTGACAACGCAGGCACATTTTTCATTTCCTTTCCTTCCATTTCATATAAGTAGTAGCTCTTCATTCGACTAAATTTACGTTTTTCAACTTTTACAATCATTCCTGGTTTATAAATTATATCATTTTTTTTCTTCATTCATATTTGCCGTTTTTAGAGCGCGGCAGCGCAACGAGTGAAGCAAGTATTTAGTAACATTTCGCTTGGAAACCGAGCGTCAACTTTCCATCTTTGCTGGTAATAAAAAGCAAACTTTTTAATTGTGCACCCCTCTGCTTAACAGATGCACGCACGCATATGGGTGCATACATTCGGTGACGGTGCGCAGTGCAATTTGATGCACAAATATGAAAATTGCCTGTCAGCAAGTGTGTGGGTGTAAAGGGGAGTCAAATAACTGAAAGTGGAAATTGCAACAACCAAATGAGTTGAAAGGCTTGCAAGAGCAGGCAGCGCCACTATGCTACCTCTTTACCTTTCATAGCAGCTGCATTGAAAGTACTGACATGAAGTCAGGTACACAGCGTTGAATGTATCTGCGACTATGTATATGAAAAATAGTTGGCAGTGCAGTGCAATAAGCTTGTGCCCAATAAAATTTAAATATTTTCGCAGATAGTTGCGTAAGGCCTCTACCATATGCTGTCGTTTGTGTGTATCCGATGATGTATTGGGACGTAGTGCTACAAATGTCAGTTGTTTCTAAATTATGGTACGGGGAATGAGTTTGTGTAAGATCAGGAAGTATTTTTAATAAAGACTAGCATTCTCATAAGAAGCATATTGTTTGAGTTTCAATTCTGTACTTGGGCGGGCACGTTTGCCAAGAAAAGCTTTGATTGGCTTGTATTAAGTGATAGCAGGCCACATGACAGTTCCACACGCCTATTGTTTTGGCTTGGCATGTATTGTAAATACAATATGTCTTTCTGTACAATATCTACAAGTTATGCAAAATTTTTTTGAAAATTGTATCATTCAGTGAACTTCATAGACCGGGTAAACTAAATTGCTAAAAAAAACATTTTTCAGGGAAATTTATTTAGTTAATTGAGGCTACCTAATTAATACGATTATAATTGTTTACTCACAGATCTATGAAAGAAGTGGTCGGAAGATTGGTGTTCCAGATCACCAAAAATCTATAAGCGTGAAATGAATAGATATTTCGCGGGTACTTAACCTAATATAATATTAATCTGTACCCTACTCATATTTCACTTAGGATTTTCTTAGCTGACTATTATTTATTTCAAAACACTTCCTTTAAAATAAATGATTTTTATAATATAAGTAGCTGCTACCCGGCTGATTTTAATTCACTCTCATTGATAGACAGTAAAGTGAAAAAGATGTAATTTAAAACTCTTGAGAATCTTCATCAAAATGTGTTTGGAATCAGTTGAGTCGTTTGAAGGCTACGACAACAACGGCTCAGGTGGTGGATTAAATATCAGGAATTTCATTTACTCAATTGCGAAACGCAGTGTGCACACAGCTTATACAATGTCCACCTATTTTCACTTTGATCCAAACTACTCCTCTCCTGATTTGAAGCACTTTCACTGTTTCTCTGCTTTGTGTTTCTTTATACGTGCTGCACTGGTAGATCTATTAAGTGACGAACCTCTTTGTTAACCAATTAAAACGATATAGGTTTGAAATCCGAATTAGCGCTTGTTTCAATCAGCATCTAAAATGAAATATAATCCACCCCACCTTCTGTAAATTAATTCTACTATGCATATTTTATTCGCAATAAGTTGACAAAGTTTTATCGCAATGGAATGACGGGTCCGGTATGGCAGCCTATAATATCCGTACAAACAAACAAACAAATATGAATTTTTGTATATATAGATACCTATACATTTGTTGGTTTACTCTTAGAAGAAAAGCCACTTTAACAACTTTTTTGCCGACAATAAAATTTTTAATTTTGCATTAGTTCAGATTGTGATCGCTTAAGCTAATCATAGGCTTTTTGTGTTGCCGTAAAACGGAGTCAGCCCTCTCGCACAAAGCCAACTAAAGTGAATTACACCGAGTTGTTGAGCTCCACCCTCCACAGAGATCTGGTCATGGACACTTCAGTTGAACGATGGTCTCATTCTTCTCCTCATCTTCATAGTGCCTGCAGAAATCATTTGCTACCACGCTGAGCCTGGCAGCGCGACTTTCGAATAGACAGTGACCTCTCTTGAGGCCCACTATATTTGTTAAGGTCAACATATATAAAACATCTAGGGCTAAGCATTTTTTGCTATAGATGGTTCAGAGGCAGTGATACACAGTGTCGGTCGTCCACCAATTTTTTGCTTTCTCTGCGATGCATTTATTGCTATCTCTCTGTGAGAACTTATGCGCTTGTGTAATTCATCTGCCATACAGTTTCCTGTGAAGTCTCTGTGACGCGGTATCCAGATTAAACGGATGCAGTGCTGCCTTGACATCTCATTAAGAGACATCAGCTCAGAGCGTTCCTAGATTTGAAAATCTTTGAATTGAGAAACTTTATTCCCGTCTGACTATCTGAGTAATTACGTTCAGTGAATGTTTATCTTAAATAATATTTCTCAGAGTTTTAGAAGTAACCTTTGACATTTCGCAAAGGCGGTTCACATTGTAATTAATTAGAGCTTTTCAAAGAGCTGCCGAGCTTTCAAAAGTAATCACACTCGTCTTTATGAAGTAGAACATCTGATAAGTGTCAACTAATTTGAGCTAACTGCACTGAGTTGTGCACCGCATGAATGCAATGGAAAATCCATGTACACTGAAGATTTATCAATGTCGCTTTTGTGAGCGTAGCTTTTGACTAGTTGCAATGTCAGCATGCAGTGATGAAGACTACAACAGCAGCAGATAATAGATGCGAACACATGAAAATACGTACAGCTGCAGATGCATGCACAGAGAGTGTGAATGCAGATAATCCCGTGTACAAAAGGTAGCGTTCAGAAAAATAACAGAAAAAAAAATGGGAAAATGAGAAAAATAAAATAAGAGAACAGAGCAGAAAAAATTAACATTAGCTATGCAGGGCATAAGTAAAAATGACAGTCATACATCACACAGCGTTCCTACACGACTCGACTCGACTCGATTCAACTCAACTCAACCCGAGTCGACTTAACTCGTGTGCTGTCTGGCACATGCATATGTAAAGCGCATTTGGTGTTGCCACTTCATAATGATGCATCTCGCAGCTACTCTCATATAAAGATGCACACACAGACACACACACACATTTATATATTCGACATGTGATACGCTCTTGTTATCCTGTGAATTACATTTGCAATGTAATCGCAACATGACAAGGTAAATGAGCTTCAGAAACTGCTCGACGCTACTTTTTACTACGGCTTGCTCAGTTGCAGCTATTCTTCATTTTTGACTATGACTATGCGGACGAGAAGGCTGGCGACGTTGTTGACAATGACGATATCTACACATTTTGCCATCGACCACACAACCAACTACACAACCAACCAGTCCATGATTCTACTTAAAGAGAGCCAGGATTTGAGTCAGCTTGGTAACTTTTCTTATTGCTGTTGTTGTTTTTGACTATCTTATCGTTGTTTTTGTTGTCGTTGTTGCTACTTAGCGCATCGGCACTCGAGCTGCACGGCAGCCGTGTAGATCGACGTTGCTGCTGCTGCTTTTGCTGCCTCTGATGCTGCTAAGTGTGCAATCTACAAAAGTAAGAAAATGTAAAAAGTGTCGGTTAAATCATAGCAAAAGTATCTGGCAAGTTGATAAGTATCTCACTTCATTTTTGCACTTTCGCTAAAGTCCTTTCGCAATTTTATTGCTACTCTGTGATGTCGACAACGACAACTACAACGACAACGACAACGATGAATGGGAGTTGAGTGTGCTCCTTTGGCTCATCCAAAGCTGCAGCTGCATTTCTTTACCTCTGCGACTTCGACAACACTTAAACCGAGTCTGAGATTTCTTTTCGATTTTATTTCAACTTGCTGGGTTTCGCAACCACTCAGGTGTGTATAAATATTCAGTCCGTGCAACTTTCAAGGCGAGAAATACGATTTAAAGTTCTTACGTTAACAATCCTTTCGTACCTCGCCCGCTCCGTCAGTCAATCCGTTAGGTACATGCATTATGCTCGGACGTTGCTTGCCTGTCGGCAAGGAAGTTATTCTATTCGCTGTCGCTTTGTGCGAGTAGAGAAACTGACACGTCTGCCATTTCGACTTTATGCCGGCATTCAAACAGAATCCAATTCCTCAATAAAAGCAATTCAAGGGAGCTGCAATAAAACGTTGCACAGCTTTTCTATTATACACATAGCCAGGGAGAAGATGTTCGTGTGGTTATGCAATAATTTAATGTATCTAAGCTGATTAAGTCGATTGCCTTGTAGTGAATCTGTTTACTTGGATACCTGATAATCCTTATGAAACAGACCGACAACAGATTTTTAGTATTTCTATTACTACTACTGGTGCAAGGGGTGAACCTTGTGGAAGTAGCTTAGTTCTAACTACACAGCGAAACATGCGAAACTAGCATAAGGAACCAAGTATACAATGGTGAAGGAAATCGGACTCTGATGCCAGCAGAGATCTATTGTGCTCTGTATGCTACTCTGACAATAGAACCTACAGGGTTTTGATGAAAGAGAGAAGATACAGAATCCACAAACACTTGATGAGAAGATGACATACGAATGTCCTTGCAGAATATTTAAATTAAGCTGGATATTCTACTGTTATGTGAGTCGAACAATAAGTCCTTATAAAACGAAAAAAAAACAATTTTTTGGTTGTTGTTTTATTTTTATTTTTCAATATAATTTCCTTCTAGCTCTACACACATTTCCAATCTTTTTTAAACCATCCAAATAGCAGGAGTTCGGAATTCCTCCTTCAACGTAAAACGCCGAACACCGAGCCATCTTCTAACGACCATAGAAACTTTCAGATAATAAACTCTTCTCTAAAGCCTTCTTCATTTCACTTCGATTTTTGTGCTTTAGTCTTGTCTAAATAGTCTTGTCTAAAAAACAAGAATCAAATTTAATAATTTAATTTAAATTGGCAGTTGAGCTAGACAGTCTCTTATTTAATACACTCGTACTTCACCATTGTGCTGCAAGTTTCTACTCCTAATCAAAGCAAATTCAAAAGATGAGTAGATAAATGATGAAATATTTTGCTGCGTTTAAGGGGAGTAAGAAAAGCGCAAAAAAAAAAAAATAAAAGTTGTAATCTTTCATAAAGAGTTATAGCGAATA
The DNA here is from genome assembly GCA_035041755.1 of Cacoxenus indagator. Taxonomy (NCBI): domain Eukaryota; kingdom Metazoa; phylum Arthropoda; class Insecta; order Diptera; family Drosophilidae; genus Cacoxenus; species Cacoxenus indagator. The sequence continues at coordinate 1,163,895 of JAWNKX010000884.1, forward strand.
GCTCAGGTCGAAAGGGAGCCAACTTGAAAAATGGCAACACTCACAATGGTCTACTCAGACAGCAAGAGGGTGAAACGAATGAAGAAAAAAGCATAGACAAAGCAAAATATTTTACTCTGCCTGGATTTTGAAGTATGTTAGTCTCAAGACATGACAGGCCTCCTGGCACGCCCGCCCTGCGCCCCCACCAAACATACACTTCAAGATTTATGACGTGCATCAATTGCCTCATTCGTTACTCATTTTGCTTGTGAATGTGTGTGCTTGCCTAAGAGTACTAAGACCCACTGCGACTGCCACCTTGCTAGGCCGATGATGATGCTGATGATGCAGATGATGATAATGAAGAGGCATTCAGCCATTGAATGAATTTATCTGCGATTTTAATGTAAGGTAATTTATAAATGAAGTATGCCGTTGCCAGCTTGCGGGGCCAGGCAAGCGGAAAAAAGCTCGTCTCGAGCAGCTTGCGTGGGCGAAGTGCTCAGCTTGAAGTGTTTTTGCCAACAAGTTGTGAACTGCTAAAATGTGTCATTGAGCAATGAATGAAGGGGGCTGCCGTTAAGCAGTAACTGCTCCACTTCAATGGCGACTTACTTGTGCCGCTTCTAATCGCAGTCGAGTGTCTTTGCTTTACGCGTGTTTTTACGAGAGATGAGAACAGCAACAGGCGCGTTTTTTGTGGGCGGCGCACAGGGCGTATGTGTGTGGTTCTTGTAATTATAATTTTTGCCATTGGAAATTTATTTATAAAACTGAAATTGGTATTATCGGTGCTTAGTGCTATTTGGGGCATAAGCAAGATTAAGTCAATTAAACTTTCTCAGAAATGCGGAGTGTGTCTTTCAAGTGGGCGTGTACTTAAATTGATTAAATTGTGCATAAAACATATTTCAGTTTGGAATTTATATCTTTTACATGACGGAAACACATGTTTTTCGCATGTACACACAAACCTTCTCAAAGCTCGGTGTTTCTAGGACATTCCCTCACGCGGCCAGTTGAACTCTATAAGGTCGCCATGAAATAAATTCAGCTTTGCCATTTTGCTAAGCCTTCCGTGGTGACATTTCATGTTTTTAATTAACATAAAAATCTAATTTAACATTTGACTTTGATATTTTTATTGCCAACACGTTTTTCGTGCTTTTATTGCCGTGATCCGTTTTGCTGCTGTTGCGTAATGTGTAGTGTCCTATGCTGGCTTTGCTAGCTTTGTTTGCTTACTCGCATATCAGACGACAGCATGCGACATAAGGTCTCTAACGGTTTTATAAGGGCACTGAAATCGTATTTGTGTATATAGAAATGTGCACATTAGCGCTATGTACACGTAGACTTTTGAGTGACGTGTCGACTCGTCTCATCTATGCCTGCTTCATAACGCTTGTTTCACCAGCAACTGCCTTCTACACGGTTGCTTTCATTGTCACTCGTTCACTCGGTATGAGTCAGTCAGTCAGTCTGCCTGTCAGTCAAGTCAGTCATAATCATTTTCATTTTGCAGCATGTGCCACACACCTGACAAAAGTATTAAAATGACTTTGACATTGCTGCTACTGTCATTAGGCCTTGTGAGCTGGCAAGAGGCAAAGTTCGGGAGAGGGGCTATGTTGTTGTTGGCATAGCAGGTGATTACATTACATAATTAGACGCTACTTGAGCACTTTTTTTAATGTGTTTCTATTTTTTATAATATACAAGCTTTTATTTATTTTATATATGGCAGAGGAGCGCTTGCGTTACTCCGTTTAAGCTCTAAACTTTTAAGTCCTTTGTTAATTAAAAACGAAGACTTTCGTATTTTTATCTACAAATGTAATTAAAAAAATAAAAAAGAACAAAAAATACACACAATTGAGAGAAAGAACAAAAGTAATTGAACTTGAGATATGAAAGATCTTTAAATGCTTATATACCCAACGAAAGGGTATGTAATAAAATTTGAAATTTCATTTTTAAACACACCCAAAGTGAGATATGCTAGAATGATAAAGCATTTATATTTATAGAAGAGGGAGATAGATAATAATAAGCTGCATAAACAGGTGTTATGGATTGGGCGAAAAAGGCAACAGAAAGAGACCATAATACACGGTACAGAATAGACGTGCTTGGCAGGCATTGCACTGGTCACCGCGTCAACAATCAATTTACATTTCCCTGCTCGACAAGCCCAACATAGCTTTGATTGTTAGGTTTTCGGTATATACAAGTCATGACGATAACGTTTGATGAACATCTAAAAATAGGAGTTACGATTTAATATAAAATATTGATTGCCATTTCGCACGACTTACCTAGGGTCTCCACATATTTATGCAATAAATATTTCATACTACATCGCCCAGCGACTACTTGCGTGAGTCAAGCACACCTGAACAAAGTCAATTATATTACACTAGTTAAATGTCTTTAAATTTTTCTCGCAAATTTGGCGCTTAAAAGTTAAATTTTGGTGCAAAGAATATGGAAGACATAGACTGAACAATTCTCTCTCAGCGACGGTCGCTGCTAGTAATTTATTTTCTATATATATATATATAGAAATATAATAAGAAGGAACAGAAAATATTTTGTTGTTGCAATTTAGCTTTTCTTAAAAGTCTTTTTTTACATGTTTAGACACAACAAATAAATTATTTTGTTCACATTCACACCACTATAGTTTTTCATTGATGTATGTTTCATATCAAAACGTTGCGTCTATAGAATTGGCAGCCAACTAAAAACTAGTCTATGAATCGGTCTGAAATTGAATTTAATTTACTTTTAGTTTGCCTCACGTAAATGAAAAGCATGGATTTTATTTTTAACTGAGTGGTTTGGTATTAGCTTTTTAATGTAAAAAGGCTTACTTAACGGTTTACTTTTCTCTTAATTATACTCCATTCAAGTTTGCACTAATACTTTTTCATTATTTCGACATGAATACCCGGTTAAAATAAAACCTCCATACTCGAAATCAATCTCAGAAATCACACATTTCTGGTTTCCCAACATAACAACCCATTCAAATCCTTTGCTAGTCTCGCCTCTCAGTGTTAGTCAACTGCAGCATTGAGTTTCGCAATGTTCGACTTTGGCCAACATTTACAAAAGCACACAATTTCCGTTTTATGTGCTAATCGTAAAGCCACAACAAAATGAAAATGCCTAAAACCAAAAACAGAAAGTTGAAAATTTAGTTAGTTAACAGAGCAACATGCAATAGAACAACATGCAACTTTGAGTAACGAAATCTCGATTCTGTCGCCATCAGCAATCTAAAGTGACAACAACAATAACAACGACTAGAATAACAACTGCTATGGCAATAACTAGAACAACAGCAACAACAATAATAACGATGTACAATCTTTCTGGTCAGCAATAACAACAACAACAAATAATGACCACTTTTCGTTGGCAAACATTGAATGAGTTAGTGAGTGGTGTGTTGTTAGGTCGGAAGGGGGGAGGAGGTAATTGGTAAAATGAGCGTGTTGAAAATGCATGCAAATTTAGTCATTTAACCACAGACACAGACACACAGTTATGCACATACAGAGAGCCACTCAACGCGACTTCAAGTGCAACGCACACACATAGCCCATTCCAAAAAAAAAAAGGAAACATATGGCCACACATACACACACACACACACATAGATGCGCAAATATTCTAAACCTTATTTACATTTAAAACTCATTAGTTTTTAATGGCCGCCAACGTGGCATGAGTAAACGAGTTGACGAGCTGACTAGTGTTTGAATGTGTGTGTGTGTGTGTTTGTGTGGTTTAGTGAATGAGCGCGCGCATTTCATTTCATGTGCGATTTCCGGCGGAAACAGTTGATATTCACATTTGTAGCTGATATTGCCATCACACCACTGCCGCCCATTTAGCCGCAGCTCGCAGCAAATTTGACGCTGCCGTTTACACTTGAACATGTTCAAAGCGATTTACTGTTGTTGTTGTTGTTGTTGTTGTTGCACTTGTTCCTGCATTTGTTGCTTGACAAACGCATTTTCGACCACAAAACGCGTTTTTAATGCGCTGCGGTGACACTTAACACGCTCGAAAATCCAGCGCGCCATCCTCATCAGCCGCAAGCAAATTTTGCTGGTCAACGCAAACCACGCCTTGCCCGTTGTGATTTTAATTTTCGCACTTGTTTAATATTATATTTAATAAATAAATTGCAATTCGCTCTTTGCTGCTCTCCATTATTTTTATTATGACCAATTTTTTCAACTGCACTTGACATTAAATGACTTTTGTTCATTTCAGATACTTTTTGTTTTGTTTTTATTGTGTGTCGAGCTCGACTTTTTAGTGGCTTTTCATATTAACTAGTCATGCTCTGTTGTAGTTTTAGTTGCTATATTTCTGTTTATTTATTTATTTTTTTTATTATTATTAGTATTTTTTTGTATTGTTTTGAGCTCCAATTTTGTGAACTGCTTTTGACAATTTCATAATTTACAAGCTTTCGTTGAAGTGCATTGATTTTTTATGCTTTTTACATTTTTGCTGTTCATAAAATCTGGTGAATAATAAATATTAAATAACGAATTCCGCATTTAGATTTGATTGAAATTTTTGTTGGCTGTTCAGTTAATAGTATTTAAATATGATACTTGTGTGGAAATAAATAGCTTATTGCTTTTGAGTAAGTCACTAAGGACTTTGAAGCCAATGTGCTCCAATGCCATAGATAGATAAATAATTAATTATATATATATATCTATATATATAAAAGTAGTATAATATATATATTGCATTATACTATATATATATATGTTTGTTTGTTGTTTGTTTGTATGTCCGTCATGGACGCCAAAACCGCTGTACCGATTTTAAAGAAATTTTCAGGGAATCTCTATAGATGGTTACTTTGAATTTTGGTGAAAAAAAGTCGTCGAATTCACAAAATATAAACACAAATTTAATGTCCAGATGCTTCTCAAACTGTATGGATAGAAATAAAACACAAAAACAAAGTAGGCTTTGAGAATTGAGCTTCCCGCAGTGCTGCTCAAACTGTACAAAGTCCAAATATTCGATTGAAAATAAACATTCCAAAAATGAGGAGTACGAAAAAAGTCAAACACTGGAAGATCAACGAGAAAATCGCAGCAGTAGACAGAGCGCAGAAGGCTGCAACGCGCCGTAGCCCAGCTAGTATTATATATATTATCATATTATATATATCATTATCATTATATTTATGTGAAGTGAGAAGTATCGTAATCAGTGATTAAAATGCCATAGAGCGAATCAGTCCTCATTGACAGACTTGCCTGTGTATCTGATCTGTTGACGGTCAGGACAACTCACAAGCAGTAGTTATAATAACCCTGCTATATTATAATGCATTCTATAAGAACTAAGTAATTCGATAAAATTAATGATTTAGTTGCGCTTAATAGATTCACAATTTTGTATGCACGTCATAAATAAACAAAGTTGAAATGAGCATTGGAAAGCAATCCTTATTTAATAGATCGTCATTCCACCTGACAATACGGCACTTTATTGCATTATGCAACATTTTCCAACCATTCAACAATCCTCAAATTCAAATTTTTTGTTTTGTTCATTTAAATTGTGTCATGTCCGTTTACCATCATATAAAATGTCTGAATCGATTGAAGAAGTCTCTAAAAACTTTCGAATTAACAATATTAATTTAATTGTCTCAAACACATAATTTGAGAAAACCATCCAAAATCCAATTTCTATACCAAACAAACTATTGTATTATGAAATATAATTAGGCATTTAAAGGTTCCCGGTTACGGGTTCCTGCTCCACCTGCTCCTCCTGCACAGCCTGATCCTCCTGATCACCATACTCCTTGGGTGTTGTCTGCTCTACCTGCTCACCACAATCCATAGGTCCCACCTGTTCCAGCTTCTCCTTCTGCTTCTCCTGCTCCCAACGTTCAGGTTCCTCCTGCTCACTGTACGCACCATGCTCCTGCTCATCCCACCACTCGTTTATTTCTTGTTTACACTGCTCATCTGGATCACTGTACTCATTGGGTATTGCCTGTTTCGACTGCTCCGTCTGTCTTTCCTGTTCATCATACTCCTTTGGAGTCTGCTGCTCCACCTGCTCACAATATTCCAATGTTGTCTTCTCGTCCTTCTCCATTTGTTCCACTTTCTCATTATCCACGTCATAACCACCCGCGTTTATATAAGTGGAAAGAACTTCTTCTTCAACTTTTACCGTGGTGGGATAGAATTCTTCTAGAATGAAAGCATCTACAATGGAATCTGACAAATCCCGCATCATAACCGATTCGTTATCAGATAGAGCGGCCTGACTAGGCACTTTGTTTGTTGTGGGAACTGGTTCATATTTTTTGACTATATTTGGTTTTGGTGTGGTAGCTTTACGCTTTATGAGAGCTTTAGATTTTGGTGCGGGTCGCCGCTTTGCGTTGAGCCTTTTCAATTCTTTCGGAAGTATAACATTCGGAGCTAGACTGGTTGGTGTGGGCCTGTTTGATGTACTTGGTTTTTCTCCATCGTCTGACATGCCAATCAGGCGTTTGCCGGCACACCTCTTTTTAACCACTTTTTTTCCATTATTGAATTTGATCGCCTTAAACTTTCGTTTAATGACCTTTGATGACGATGATATCCTCAATGGGACCCAAGCCGCGCAATGCTTGCAGTAGCCAGCAAATATTTTCATTTTTTTTGTTTTTTTGGTTTATTTTGAGTTTTCACTTTTTTATGATTAATAGTTGAAAAATATATAACAAACTCACTATTCTCAAGTTTCTATTACAATGACTAAAATAAAATGAGAGTTTCAAGTTACAGTTTCATAGGTGACTTTGTTAATTTAAATTTGAAAAAAGTTTATAAATTGCAAAGATTTGGATGGGCGTTACTCTTTGTTGGGCGCTTTATGAAATTATAGATGTCAATATGCCATCAATTATAATGTCTGTAGATCAAAGAAATACATAATTTCTCACGGCTTATTTATTAAGTAGTGTCCCAAAATGAACGCAAGACTTGAATTTGCCAGCATTTTTTGCAGTTAAGCGTTGGCAATTTTATTAAAAAAATCATTTGACAGCTGATGGTGGAGCGTTACACGATAGAACAATGTATTTTCATTAATTTCAAAAATAATGAAATTCTGGCGGCCACAGTGCCATACTGTCACTGCCACTGTCTCTCTGCCAGTCTATCTGTCTGAATCCTATTGACTCCGACACCGTTTGACTGAACACCATGAAAATTAGTGCGTATATGTCATCATGGAGAATGTTTGTGGCTAAATTTGATGTGTTAGTACACCGCGAAAGCCGAGAAATTCCATTCAATTTTTTGTATGAAATTAATATTGCTTCATGGCTAACAGTTTTTACTAATGCGAAGCTTTCTTCAACGACGAACCTTCTCTGTGGCGGTAAGAGACAAAATTTCCACCTTCAGGCACATGAGAGCCGGTGTCCCGCAGGGGAGTGTCTTAGCTCCGGTCCTCTACTCCTTATATACCTCTGATATGCCTACAACTAGAGATGAGCATTCGATTATTGCTACTTACGCGGACGATACGGCAGTTATTTTCAACTCTGCCTCTCTGAACGAAGCTGCGGAGAAATTGTCCAGCTACCTGGATAGATTCCACTCATGGGCCAGGCGTTGGAATATAGCCATAAACTCTGAGAAATCAGCTCACTGTACCTTCACATTAAGGCAAGGCGTCTGTCCGGTTGTGACTTACAACACAAGAATCATTCCGCAAATGGAGCAAATCCGGTATCTCGGTTTGATCCTGGATAAGCGTCTTACCTGGCGTGCACACATTAAGGTAGTTACAGCGCGCTGCTATCAAAAGCTCAAGAAACTGGAGTGGCTCCTCCGCCCATCGAATAAGTTATCTTTAACTAATAAAAGGCTCATCTATCTGCAAGTAGTGGCACCTGCTTGGCGCTACGCCATACAAATTTGGGGCACTACTGCTGCCTACAACATCAGAAGAGTGCAGGCGTGTCAGAGCAAGGCTCTCAGAAGATTTATGGGCGCCCCTTGGTACGTCCGCAACTCCACGCTGCATAGGGATCTTGCCGTGCCAACTGTTATGGAGGTGATTAATTCTCACAGCTGCCGCTATCACTACAGACTTTTGTCGCACCCAAATCCTCTAGCTTTCTCCCTCACCCGTATCTCAACAAGGCGTAGACTGAAGAGGCTGCACCCACATGATCTCCCTCTAAGAAGGATACAGGCTTCTATAATTAATTAAGTTAGTATAAGTCTAATTTTTTATTTTTATTGTCACGTCATTATTCTTTAAATCCGACAAATGTGTTATGCAGTTTACTGCGTTTAATGTTATAATTTAATTTAAAAAAAAAAAAAAAAGCTTCATGGGTTTGCCGTTGATATGTATGTCAATTTCGAAATCGGTAGTCTGGAAGGAAACATTTTAAATAAAATCGAAAAAATAAATTTAGTGTGTTCCAATTTTCGTGTGTGTGTGCCGTTGAAATCAAACACCGTCGTAGAGTCAATGAGACTGAGGAACAGCGTACTTGAGGAGAAGAAAGGCCAAATTACCACAAGAAAAGGAGTAGTAAAAATTGTATAAAATATGTTCATTTATATATATAAACGCAACCAAAGAACACGAGGAAGGCCAGCGAATGAGCACAAAAGGAATAAAGAAGAGCATGTCGGTGACGCGAACTCATAGGATTTTGCCGTAATCGTTCAACGTGACTAATAAATTTGCCGTTTACATCTTAATTCTACACACAGTCCGAGCTTCACCGGGATCTATATACATATATATAAAATTTTTATAATTATACAAATTTGTTATGCAGTTTCAGGCAGTTTTAATGTTATTCATTAAATATAGAAAAAAACAAAAAGTCATGGAAAGTGGGTAAGGTACATAACATAATGCATTCTTTTACTCTCCTTTATTCTTTCTCTTTGACTATTAGTTAAGAGTAATAATTTTTAAATTCTTCATTTATTTACAATAATAAAAAAGGGAAATCGACGACAGTGCCAATCTGAGTTGGCTGATTGCAGGTTAAGTGCAGCACAGACCACACTCAATCAAGAGCATCACGCATACGGTGTGTGTGGCGCTACCCACTGCGCGCACTATGCCAACCAAGCCACTACGAAAGGACGGACTTTTCAATAAACATGGCAACGACTTAATTGTTCATAATTTTCATTTACGTTTATCGCATCGCATCCACAAATTATGTATAATGACAACGACTTCAAACGTTGCGTTTATCAACTTCCACATCGGCGGTAATTCAACTGAATTTCCTTTTGTCCTTTCTACTCCTGCTGGCTGTCTCTATGTTCGTGTACGCGTTTGTGTTGCTGTATCGTTTAGCCTGATTGAATTCCACTGATTGTTGCCTCACAATATGCCAATATACATCAAAAGCCGCAACAATGGCTTCATTCTATGCCTCAGCGTTATTGTTGTTGTTGCTGTTGCTGTTGTTGTTGTACTTATTCAAATATTTATCTGCGTAATTTATTGCACACAATTAAGATAATCGCTCGCAAAGTCGTCAGTTACACAAAATGTATGATATTCCATACAATAAATCGAATTGAAGCTGTGCGTTCAACGCAAATTACGCTTTCGCTCTTTGTGAGCAGCACCTGGCTTAATTAGCACGATTAAAAGCAGGCCGCTTTCCCAGGTCCCGAAAATTTCAGTTGCTCTTAAAATGACTACAAATTTAAATTCTATTGAAATCCCTACTGTATCAACTCGTGAACATTTTTCGCACGTTTCGATGAGCCGCAGTAGTCCAAAAATCCAAGCAAAAAAACGGACGCCGCATTGTTTTTGCACTACGGCCAAAACGTGTTCAATAATTTTGTCAATAAAATGTCAGCAAACAATGTCCGATTGTGGTGGCATTTCAAAAATCGTGTTTACCTGGCCCTGTTGACAAAACTCTGGTTTGGTCACCGGAATCTGACTAAAGCCAACCACGAAGCGGACAAGCACAGTAGGCTGATGTTGTTTTTCACTTGGCGAAATTATGAAACGCATTACTTTGGTTGGATCCGTTAAACTCAGTAAATCTGAGACTACGAGGAAATGAGCTTCAAGTTCCAGCTCGAGTTACACATAATCACTCTCTAAGACTTCAAGGCACTTGGCCGTAATTAGTTGCTATGTATACTTGATGTGGAAATGCGTCTTAAATTTAGGTTATTGGCTAACAGCGATGTAGCCTCTAACAACAACTAGTTTAATTAAAGTTGTCTATTATAATAACAGAAAAATTAAAATCTAAGAACAACTTCATATCAATATCCCACACAAATTCGATTGGTTCAGTTTGTTACCAAAATTTAGTTTATAAAAAGTAGATAACATAGTCCTACCTAAACGCCTTCAGGATATTGCTAAAATTGCTTAGACAAACTGATAAAATTGGCTACTAAGGTTTGCCAGTAATAAAACTTGTCTCACTTGATTTTTGGAAATCCACTGCAAGACCACGTCATTACTTATAATCCTACTGCGATAATGTAACTATTTAACTCTAAATCTCACCGATATATAGGAATTTTATAATTAAAATAAAATATTTCGTCAATTAGACAAGCTTTGGACGGGGCACTGATACCCACTTAAACGCGACGCGCGCTGCCAGCAGATTAGTTTCACACTGGGCGCATATTGCCAGGATCATTGCAAACGCGGTTGTTTATTTTTTAGAACCGCGGAAGGAGGTCGGATGATCATAACCATGCACTATACGATCGTGTGTGATAAAATGGTCTGCGGTCAATGAAATGTACGAAACAGCCGTGTTGCCGATAGCCAATGCGTCGTTGAACGCCAGTGTGAAGACTACCGATTGTGCTAGTGTTATGACAAAATATTTATATGCTATGCAATACTTTTCTCTCTTTAACCGCCTTATTTAAGTCATCATTTAATGCTAGCCATGACCAACTCAAAGTCGGTTTCATCAACGGTTTTAAAGAAGTTGCAAAGAGCCAAACCAGAGTGCTACTAGGAAGTGTTCCAGAACAACTTCTATTTTCTAAGTCCACGCTCTCTGCATTACATTTCTTTAAATACGAGACTAGCATTTAATTTTTTTATATTTCCAATATCAATTGCCACTTGAAACTTTGCTGAGTTCCTGACTTGCTTCATTTCCCATCATATTTCGACCACTGTCATCCACAAAACTGCACATTCAACAAAGTCACGCTGCGCTTTGAACGCATAAAAAGCTGATGGAGCTGTTTGGCGCGCTTAGTGCGGGGCGGACCGCGTCTGCCATTCATGGTCGCATTAAAATCATTGTGTTTATGGCATAAATTTACATGTTTTCCACGTAAATTTTCAATTTTCAATGGTTTACGGTGCGCTACGAGTATTTTTACCAGCCACAACTTTTCAATGGATTTTCACTGTTTTCATCTTTCCTTTTTTTCTTTGTTTTTTTTTTGGCGTTCAGTTTAGTTGTTGTTGTTGTGTGTTCGTTGCCTTTTTGTTGTGGGAAAAACAAATCGATTGAGTGACTATGAGTGATTCAACTTTTCGCTGGCTAAACGTGGGCGTGGCACAACGCAACTTTAAATGTGGCGAGCCATGACCGTGGACGATTGCGTCTGAAAAGTTTTAAAAGCGCTTAGCGCTCCATTATGCCGTATAATATTTTCAAAGTATTTTCCTATTAAAAAATTCTTAAATTATAAAAAAAAATAAATAAAAATAAAATTAAATGCCAAGCAAAGTGTTTTCAAGCAATTTAACAAAATTCTCAGCTGAGTCGTTGCATTTCGCTGGCCAGCAGCTCGGTGACTCCAGTTTGTGTTTCTCGCTCTGTGTACGTGTGCGCTTGTGTATGGCAAAGTGTCAAAGGCGTGCATGCCCCATTTGAGCGCAAATACACCTGCAGCCATCAATTATGCAAAGGACAACTCTGTAACTAACAAGCTGCCTAAAACACACACACACACGGCGCTGCATAAACATTGGCAGCGACGGCAGAGAAAGTATGTATGTGTATTTTCATCTGTGTGTGTTTGTGTTTATCGTAATGTAGCCAAATTAATTTATTGGCCTTCTCAAACACAGACATACACATACATGGCTGTGGATGCAGTTTACATAATCATGCCAAAATACACATACCGATTTATAAAATATTTATTTGAACTACAATGCAGCTCGGCAATATTTGTAGTTCTGCAAAACCAGAGGCGTAGACAGGATAATTCGCTCTATTAAAAATTACTCAGGTTTTCGGAGTTGCTTATAAATGACATTAATAGGCACTTGCAGCACGGATCATGGATTTGGTGTAACTTAGTGTCGTCAAATTTATTCATGTACTGCTCAACACTTCAATTGGCCTCACATCATGTTGAATATAAATGTTCAGGCACTTTTACTTTTGACTATGAATGCATAAAGTCTTGGCAGTAGTAATCAATGCTATAAAAATGCTACGCAATAAAAAACACAACAGAAAGTCTGTACTATTAATGGAAGAAGTATCGCACAATCAAACTCAATTCATAATAAAAAGATATAAGTAAACTTCCAATAATTTGCCTGTTTTTTTTTTGTCTTGGTGCACTGATTAGTATGGTGAACTAGGTGCCGTATATGTGATGTTCAAACCTTGTGCCACGACCACTTGGCTCACGGAGTATTATTTGATCAAGAAATAACTCATAAACAGTTTATTCGGAGTCGGTATTAAGCTGTGTGCGCCCATGAGTAGTCGAAGAGAGATAGCCATACTTTAATCCGCATACTTATTTAAGTACTTTTTTGTTTTTGATAATGTTCAGCAGTCTGAGGAATAAATCCGGTAAGATGAATGGTAGACGCTGTTACTAAACGTATTACTGCTTAAAATTAGAAAACGCTAAATAATTTTAAATTATAACTTTATTATAATGAATTTTTGATAACACTAAGACTTTTGCGCCTTAAGTGTCTCAACTTTTCTGTTGTTCACCTAAACTACCAGATAGTTTGAAATAAAAGACAATTTATTTTTAACCTCTGTTGGCAAGGAGATCGTGTCCCATGCTGTTTAATCGCTGCCTAGTATCACCAAACATGAGGCAACCCTTCTTCATCTCTTATTCTGTTATTGCTGTTATTTGTTCTACCATAAATCGGAATTTTCATCACCTGCATCTGTACGCTTTAGAAATTGGATCGATGAGGTCCTGTTTTAACAACGACGCGCTGGCACGATGTGGCACCAAATATCGAGTTCGTTGGCATATGCGATTAAATTCGCTAGATAACGTCCGATGATAGTAGCAACTGAAAATTGTAGAGAAAAAAAAAAAACAACAAGAATCTCAGTAAAATTTTCATCACTGACCAGCTAAGATGTTAAACAGAGACGGTTCTTTGACAGTTATACCAAGTAAAAATGCACTGATGAAGAAATATATTTTGCCCCACTTCATTTTATTGGCGACTCGTTAAAGCTAACAAGTGCGCTCAAAAGTATACAACATTTAATTAAATCTGCAAGCGCAGTTGGTCTGTACTGTAGGGAGTTCCCACATTTCAGCATATTTTCAGCAATATTTTTAAGGATCTTTTTAGTATCGTAGTACAAAAAGGTTGAGGAGTTTTTAATTAGAAGTGTGAATTGGCTAATACTCAACAAACGAGTACCATGAGTTAAACGAACATTTCTTTCTGTGAGTAAGAAAAATAACATTATCATATGCCCACCTAAACGATAGATATGTGTTCCTGTATATAACTATTTAACTTCGAACAAATATTTTTAAGAGCTTCTCAATAGAAATAGGTGGAATTTGGGCTTAATTAAAACCCTCAAAAGTTCTGTGGCTAAGACTAACATTTCTTAGAAGGAGTTTATTGAACTATTGAACTTTATTTGACTTCCTATTAACGAACTAATCAATGAAGCATATTTTATGCGACTACTCCACTGGTCGCTGGCTAATTTTGTTGTCTGTCCAATTATTGTTTAGGCGTTGTTATTGACCTTACAATGATATTTTCAAATGAAAGTCAATTTATTTGGAAACGATAACAGCAATCCGTTCCCTCTTTTCATCATTTGTCGTCTGCTTCACACATGAGCCACAGCACCTTCACTGAATGTTGTCCTCTTACTGGGCCATGACATTAGTTCGTGTTTGCTAAGCATTTCCTAATTGTTCGTTGTAACTTTTCGTTGAGCCCTTTGTAAATATTTAAAACTGTTAATTGTCAATAATGACATAGGCAGTGCTCATCGATTATGCATAGTAAAGTGACACTGCCCCGTAGTTCGATAAGCAATTATTAAGCTACAAATTGAAAATAAGTTACCTTGTGTTTCCAATGAAAGTCTGCATAGAAACGGTGTGTTGTTCAGATTGAATTTCATTATACAGTTTAAGGTTGACCGATATGCTGCCGAAATTTTTGAGTTCCGATTATCCCGTGGAACGGCACTTTTTCTTGGTGCCGAAGTTCGCACTCTGCTTGATCGGTTTATATCCGGAGACGAAGCAGACACTAGGCTTGCGGCTGTGGCTGTTTTTCAACTTCTGCATACTGACTACCTGCAGCTGTGGTCAGGCATACTACGGCATCTCCTACATACCAGTCAACGCGGTTACGGCTTTAGATGCTCTTTGCCCAGTGGCCTCGGCCATACTCTCACTAGTGAAGATGCTCTGCATTTGGAAGCATCGCGACGAGTTGAAAGCGCTGATTGAGCGCATGCGCTGGCTGATGGAGCAGCAACGCTCCGAGCGGAAGATGAGGCACAAACGGCATCTCTACACGCTTGTAACGCGATTGACGACGATGGTTTTTTTCTTTGGTACATGTACTAGCACATCATACTCCATACGTCAGCTGCTGGATAGTTTTATGAATTACCTGCAGGGCAAGGATATTGTTTACGAGACGCCGTTTAAGATGACGTGAGTACTGGTGGACTGATGCATATCGGTAGAGACTGATAAATCAACTCTCATTGACAGAGTACCAGCACCGTTTGTCTCTATGCCACTTTACCCATTAACCTTTTTGCTGGTGCATTGGTATGGCTACATCACGGTGATCTGTTTTGTTGGTGGGGACGGCTTTTTTCTGGGTTTCTGCCTCTATCTGGCGGTGCTGGTCAAATCATTGCAGTTTGATGTGTCCGATGTGCTTGAGATTCCTTCGACAAAGGACGGTGACAATGACCGAGTGCGACGCAGTGAGGCTCAAGTCTGTGCTGAACTGAGTGCGCTAATTGATCGACACAATGAAATTGCCGAGCTAACCAGACGCGTGACCAACGTTATGGCCGTCATTACCCTTAGTCATTTTGTTGCCTCCAGTCTGATTATTGGATCGAGCGTTATTGATATGTTGATGGTTCGTTAGGCTTTTAATAATTGTTGCTCGCACATTGACTTAAGAGGAATCGAATTGTGATGCTTTCAGTTTTCCGGCTACGGCAGTCTTCTTTACATCGTGCACACCTGCGCTGTGGGAAGTGAACTTTTCCTTTACTGCCTTGGCGGTACTTACGTCATGGAAACGGTAATTAAATTTAGCCTGTCATTGACGGTTCTCAAACTTATTTCTCTTTTGGGTTTCGGCAGTGCAACGAACTGGCCAACAGCGCCTTCGGCAGTCACTGGTATGAGCACAATGTACGGGTTCAGAAGATGATGCTGATGCTAATCATACGGGCTCAACGCGTGCTTGTGGTCAAGGTGCCATTCTTCTCGCCCTCAATGGAGACGCTCACTTCGGTAAATTAATGAGGTTCAGCATTTTTGTGGTAAACTTCATTTGTCTCTTTCCCCTATACTTTTCATTCACAGATTATGCGTTTCACGGGCTCCTTGATTGCGTTGGCCAAATCGATATTGTAATCTCGTTGAGAGAGACGTACACATAGGCACGCACACACATACCACTACACACACATTTTTGAATGTATATGTTGCCACTTTTGCGTCCATAATGAGAATACAACGAAAAAGCACAAATTAAAAACCAAGTCTCACAAGAAGATATTCGAATGCAAATTGGTTTCTTTAGCTGCACGAAATGCACCGGGGCGTGTATTATGCGAGCATTTGCGCCCACCCACGCTCAGCTGCCGCATGCTCGGCCAACAATGTGCAGGGCGTGGCAAATATCGCATTCATGCGTTGCATATGATGCACTTCGCCACGTTAATGATATCCTGGCCTGCTACACATCGGCTTGAATGCATACTGATGTCTCTGGCATTGTATATCTGGGTTTATCTGTCTATGCGCGTGTGGGTGCATGTTTCTCTGATCCATGTGTGTTTCTGTGTGTGTGTTGATGCGTGTAAATGTGGGGACGACAGGTGTGCCTTTCTCGTTGGGTTGGGTGTTTGTTTGAATGTGCACGCGTACAGCTCAAAAGGCACTTTTACCTTTTCCATTGTTCACCCACATTTTTTAATGGCTTAGTCCTTGAAATCCTTTTCTTCGTTTTTCTTCGTATGCCGTTGTTGGCGCCTCCTTTTGTGAAGTGCTTTTGCTTGTAAAATGTGCTGATGCCATTTCATTTCATACTCGGCTTTTCACTGTTGTTTTGTTTGGTTCTGTTTGGTTCTGTCCTCTTGTCCTTTCGTCCTCTTGACGCCTTTTCAGCCTTCCTCTCGTTTTGCATGCGCTGGAATTCATTCTGCTCACTTATTTGGCCATTCTGATGCTATGAACTCTTCTACAAATGTATTCATTCAAGTTGCTGTGTGTTTCGCTCTCTCCGCGTGTGTGCATGTGTGCGTGTGTGTGTGCGCACTCAAGTTTACCTACTTTTATGGTAAACATCAAGGTTGCTTGTTTATTTTAGCAAAAATGTATTTAGGTGTCCTGTTTGGTCTACATGTGTGTGTGTGTTCAATGCTTTAGCTACGCCTTGGCTTGTTGGCTGCCTGACTGAGTACTTCGGACAGGCATTACGAGTGTATGCACCCATAAGCAAGTTAAATAAATACATTTTGCAATATTCAATATTGATTTATTTATAACTGTTCAATCAACCTGACTATTACGGAATGGTGGTTTTTCAAAGTGGCAACAGCTTTATTTATTGTTTATTCCCCTTCGTCTAAGTGGGTACACCAACACTGCTTAATTGACGCCTTTCCGGCTTTGTTTGTCGTCAGTGCTTATACGATTGTGTAACAGATGACAAATAAAATTACTTGGCCTTTACTGTTGACTTCGAAAATGTGTTCTCAGCTCAATCAGAACAAGCAAACAATTTAATTATAAAGAAATTAATGGTTAGATGTCGCAAAAGCTAAGAGGGATCAGCGAATTGAAATGAGTCAAGCTCTGAGCCTTCGAATTTGGAAAGATAAAACGATATCACATGTATATACGGAACTAATATAATGTACAGTGCTTGCTCACAGACCAGTGTGCACACTCTAGCGTGCTTATTCACTCTAGCGTATGGCTTATGTTGTTAGTACTGTAAAGAGTATGTTTGTGGTGTTTGAACGAGTAAAAAAAAAATAATAAATAAAAGCAATGGCATGGTAATTCAGCTCGAACCGCGACAGATTATTATCAACACTTGTAAACTAGAACAAATTCGACTATAATGGATAACCTATCCGGCGGAGTCCTGAATGGCAGATCCAGCGCAGCAAATGAATAGCTAAGCGTTGATGTGGTCTGCCAGGTTCGATGAATCAATCAAGAAATTTTAGGATGATTTTGTATGAATAATCAAGACGACGAAACCAATTTCCAATGAAGAGCCATTGCGTCCCTACTCTTTGTTGTGGAGCCATGATGTTTTGCGAGCAACACTTCAAAATGTCGTAAAACGAGTACATTAGTGCGTCAACTTGGGATCCATTTAAGTCATATAATTTTCTCAAATTAATGTCCGTAATTTTACACCTTCAAATACACTTTTCATGAAAACGGAGCTATTTTTTTCATCTTTAATAAAATGGTAGCCAATTCACATTATGACATTACTATTGCGCCACCTTTTATAAAAAGAGCTTTATAAATTTGAAACAGACGGGATTGGGTTCCAAAATTTGAAATGCGGACCAAACAATTCGCTCTTGGTGCATTGAAGCTTTGAAAGGCTGCAATTACGTGGTAAATTACTTCTCTAGTGGAAATATCTGCTAGTCAGGCAATTCCGGAACTGAAGGATGAAACCGGCTCGGCCTTAATAATAGGGGTATTTTATATATTAAGATTACATACCATATGACGTGACTTTTAATAAACATATCTCATGCATAACACACTTATTACATTCTATATTGGAACGCTGAAAATGGTGCTACGGAATAGGATTGCTGAATTAATGGTCTGATTGACTTAGTGATTTTTTATTTAAAATAATCATTCCATCTAGCTTCAAATGTAGAAGTAAAATGTATCTTTAAATGCATTCTACTAACGCTCTAATTAGGAAGCCGGTCAGACTAAGTTTGGTCTGATTGCATACTATCCTCATGTGATGAATATAGTTCATTACTACAGGTTAGTGTCCTTTTTATAATCGGACTAAATACCTGGAAAATATTGATGTGTTATGGGTATGAATGAATATTGCAGTTGCCAACATCTACGGTAGTGGCACTTATGGTGACGTTATTGCTATAAATATGTTAATTATAAATATCAACTTCTTGCTTGGCCGATTTTTTTCAATATATTTGCCCAATTTCAGCAAGGCCATCTTATTTTAACAAAAAAAAACCATCAAAAAAAAAAAATGAAATTCACACGAATGCACATCGCACTCCCTTAACAAAATTACCAACGTACCAATGAAGAGCATAAATAACAGAAATCAACACATTTGCGAGTAAATTAAATTAAATCACTCAACACATGGAATACCGCGGAAAATATAAATAAGCGCAGCTCGCGTGTTTAACGGAGCGAATGCACCGCGAGCAAATTTTCGAGTGCGCCAAATAAAAAGTGAGCATAATTAAATTCCATCATAAGCAGTGAAAAAAGTGCCTTCACATAAAAAAAAAATAAGTAAATTTAAAAATAAAAATTATAACCGAAAAAACAGAAAACACGAAAACGAAATGAGACGTGACGAGTTGCGTCGAGTGTGGAATGTAGTGCAGAGTGAGAAAGAAAAACAGCTTAAGGATGAGGACTAGAACGAGAAAGATGAATGCGACTAATTACATTTTATTTGGCGCAGTCGACATGAAAATAAATACGAAATGCGCATTAAAACGGGTATAAAAATTAACAAGAGGCAAATGCGCTAGGATGTGAAGCGAGTGCCGCACAGGCACAGCGTTTGTTAGGCGAGAGTGTGCACAGGACATGAGCGAAATTTTAAGCAGTCCAACGCAACTCGCGTTTAACTAATAAAATTCAACGTGGCGTATGAGCCAAGTGCAAACAAGGAAGCTAAAAAGGCCATTGAAATTCAGCGACGGCGGCATTGTACTTGTTTTCGAAACCAGAAATCCGCTTTCCGAAGGTCGTTGTTGTTGAAGAAGACCAAAAGCGTAGTATAGACAAATGCATGTGATTCCTTATGTACAAACAAATGTACGCCTTGTTGTTATTGTTGTAGTTGTTTGTTGTCTTTATTCATTTGAAAAGCATTGAAATTCAGTACGTAACGCGTGTGCAGCAAATAAAAATAAAAATAAATAAATAAATAAAAAAAACGATATTAAATTTAAAAAAAAAACACCGAAGGAGGCAGTTCAAAAAACAGAATGGAAGTCAGGAAACGTGTCAAAAAACCATCGAATGCTAGAATTGCTGTCGAATATTCCTATCGTCTCGTTTAAATTGTTATAAAGCAATCTACTTAAGGCAAATCGTATGCCGGAAATGCACAGCCTAATTGCCAGCTGTGTTTATTGTTTGGCAAAGTGAGTGAGAAAATCACGCATACGCCGTATTGCATTTTAGCGGAAAATAATATCAACAACACGAAGTATAAAACGTTTTGTCTCCATTTAGCGAAACACAAGGTTTACAATCGAATAAGAACACACACATTTGGCATACAAATGTTTCCATTAGACTAATCGACACTTATTTGTTAAGGTGAGTGTCGACTGAATATTCTGTCTACACGCTACAGAGGCTACAGAGGAGCCACGACGGCGACTTGCTAAAGCGAATTCAAGTTCCTTAAAAGAACATACACTAGCGGAAGCGTGGTGCTGAGTGTAAGCAAAACGTTTATACTGCGACATAACAAGGCTTAAAATTACAAGCGACACTTTCGTTTCAACAAAATGGCGTAAGTCTGAGCGGCACAGTAATGGCGGCAGAGACAATAAAACGTTGAGTAGCAGCAGCGGCCGGCGTGAAGTAATGTTCAAATTTCGTATGCAAATTCAATTTGAATATCGAAGTGTTTTCCTTTTCAAAAAGGTTAGCAAATAAAATTTTATCATTTCTGTAGTGTTCTAGTTCAAAATTCAGTTGAGTTCAACTAAATTTTGTTTGGTACAACAACGCTTGCTCGTCGCAGGATATGCTGGCTTAATAAACTGAGTAGCAGCTGTGAGGCATAAATATGCGCGACTGTAGCTCTATTTAGGTGTACGCAGGGATTTTTTTATTTTCTTTACACATGAAATTTGCTAAATCAATTGCGAAAATGTGCGCAGCAATGCGTATGTCACTGAGAATTCGATCACGGCAACGCGACCAATGCTTCAACGAATGGTGACATTTGCTTTGTACCTGCCAGAGATATTGTCAGACAAACATGCGTTTCGACGCGTGATGATATACGACTGTGCGTGTGTCTAAACACAAGCACACAAACACGCAGTCTATTCCAAGTCCCTGGTACTTCGCTAACTTTCGAAAACTTTGTCAACAGAATGTTGGTAAACGAAGCAAAGTGGTAGCCGGTCGCGCACTTCGTGACTTTAGTTCTGTGCGAACTCCAACGACTGAAGCGGTAACGAGGCGAGGTTTTATTTATATATAGCTACCCGCCATGTATTAGTCATAAGTTAACATAGACACACATACTGACTTAGACGAAGAACGTGTGCAAATTTACCAGTACGCCAATCTAAATGGATTTCATAGGTGCAGAAATTCGCCTACGCCTGATATGCTGACTTCAATTGCATTACTTGGCATTCTCAAGCCTTTAGTGATTTTGCGTGCTTACACATTATATATTTGCGTCATGTGTAGCAGCCAGTTTACCTTAATGGTTTCGTATCACTTCGAATTTACTTAAACATCGTTTGGGGAGCCATTTTTGCATATCCGCTACCGTTGCTTGGCGCCCTAACAGCATCTCTCTCGTATCTGCTTCAAACGCTCACTTAAATGAAAATTGTTGCACTGTTGAGACAATCACGACTCTACTAAACACAATTGTTGGCACACGTCTAAATATGATTCATTTCCACTATTGGCCTAATAACTTGCACAAATTACCAATTTGTGTCGCACACTCACGGCACGGGCCATAAATTTTTGTTGCTATTAGCCTAATAGCTTCAATGGATTTTAAATATGTTTATGCAAAATGGATAAGCTAAACTTTCAACGCAATTGAAATGTGATAAAAACGTATTTTGCCAAAAATTTATCAAACGCCGAGACAGGCACAG
The DNA here is from genome assembly GCA_035041755.1 of Cacoxenus indagator. Lineage (NCBI taxonomy): Eukaryota > Metazoa > Arthropoda > Insecta > Diptera > Drosophilidae > Cacoxenus > Cacoxenus indagator. The sequence continues at coordinate 1,185,514 of JAWNKX010000884.1, forward strand.
ATACACCCATATACATATATAGAATGCTCACTCCAATTTTTGTGTGAATTATAATACCCAGAATGTTCGCGCACAGCCGAATACGTGCGTAAATCTCATTCTGCCGGATCCGGTTTCGTTTGTGCGAATCTCGTTTTATTTATTTGTTTTTTCGTATTTTGCTCGTTGTTAGCAGCCTCGTCACGCCCATTTTGCAATTGCAACGAAAGCAGCGCAATTTGATATAACAACTGATATATACAATTTCAGTCGGCGTAGACTAATTTTAAATGATAGCGCGGATTATGCAATTAAGTCGGCGCGCCAGCGGGAATCCAATTTCACATTTTTCATCTCACCTCAGCGCCTTAGAGGCTCGTAAATATTGCTTTGTGTGGAGTTTGAGGCAAATTTAATCATTAAAAGGGATTTTGAGTTAGGAGCATTAGAGAGGATTTTTCGTTGTTGTATTCAAAATGGAAAAAGTAAATGTTAGACGAAGATGAATATTAAGGGTATCTTTTGTAATTCGTTTCTTGCAATACATATATATGATGGGAAAAATATTTGTTGTTCTTCACTCACTCATAAGCAACACAACACTAGTACATTAATGACAGCAAAGAGAGTGCATAGACACAAAATTGAACTCTCTCCACATTGCGTATGAAACGAAAATGGAACAATAAAAACAATACGGCTTCAAAAGCCGATAGCACAGTAGAGAGAGGCACACGAACCTCTCTGTTCACCCATGTGTGTGTTGTTATTGTTGTTGTAACGCGGTTATCTTGAACATTTTTTCTAATCTAAACCAGTGGAGCAATTTTCATAATGATTTAATTATGCACATCTAGCAAATTGGTATATTTTTTTATCAAAATCGGTTCAGTGGTTTAAGCAGGAAAGGTAACACAAAAAATGTGTTTGTCTTTTAATTATATAGACACAGTGTGATTCAACGGAACTATCCAATAGCTGGCACTACTGCGTATATATTTTATGTAATGATGGCTGATTTCCTTGTTAAATGTCTGAGAGAAGAATTTTGGGTTCTACGTAGCCGGAAAGTCATAGGCGACTATAGCATTATGACATTGTAGTCATATTAAAAAGTGTATCAGCAGTCATCGTTAAGCAATTTTCGATGGAGTGGCGTGAATAGCGTGTATGCAAAATGCTCAAGATCTCAGTTTAGTGAGACTTGCTACTAATTTATGCACCGATTTAATTGCTTTCGAACATTTTCCTCTTATGGTCCAATTAAATAGGGTCGCCTTATTCTAAATACTGGCAATTCAATGGGAATACTCTAAAATGAATGCCACAACAGCTTTGTGTAAAATAAATAGGTAGTCAATCAGCCTACGGCGGATTTAGTTCTTTCATAAAAAAAGCTTTTCCCTCATGAACGATTTGTTCAACATAAGAGTTGCTGCCATGGAAATGTGGTTTTGAAGATGGAAATGCACTGATATAGTAAATAAAATATATTAAAATGCTGTCATTACCGCAGTTGAGCAATCACATGTGTATCTTGTTAGTAGACAAGTGCAATTAGCATGTTGAAGCAGTTTTATAGTCAGCAGTCAATAACAACTCCGCTTAAAGCCAAACGTGTCCTGAATTTGTTTTTATTTTAATTTTTTTTTTTTAAATTTTGTTTAATCTTTTTATTTTATTATATTTTATTTCGCCCAGTTTTAAATTGCCGGAAAAATGTGCATTTTCATTGCTTTACTACAACGCAAAAAAGTATGCAACATATTTTGCGAACAAGTGCGCTTAAAGCCTTCGCCAACAAGAGCGGCAACAAAAATGGCGCAACCAACGACAGCCGGAATTTGGTGGCACAGTACACCGGAAGCGTGCAATAAACTACAACAAATTATGACACAAGAGCGTCAATGTATGAGTGTTGGGTGACGGAAACACTCGCACACACAAACACACACTTATGCACATACACACGCCAACATTTTACATACACATGAGCATGCGGCATGGCCATAAACGCTTTTTAAATCTGATAATTCCAATTACGCAAAAATTTTACATTAATAAATTAATTTTTGAACAGCGCATGTAAGTCGTTGCGCGCTTTGGCCATTTATTACGCCAACATACCACGTCGCCCATTCCCACATATGTCGCCTTGCTGAACGAACGCCTTCGCACGCGAGTACGCAAAATGCCAGCTACGCTGTCATCGGCGACGCCTGCGCGGCCATAAAGAATTTTTAACACATTCGATTATTGTTATTATTATTTTTTGCTCTCTGAATTTCTTGTCACTTATGCAGCGCACCCAGGCGAAAATAAATTTAAAGCGTGTATTTTTTTATCGAAACTCTACTTTGTAATTTCAATGATCACAGAGTGGGGAGTACATAGTTTTTTCATTCTCGTTGTCTGATTGTGCAACGTGCAACGTGCATTTAACTGCTCACGCATGCTCGTCACGACAGTTGATAAGGTTGTGCAGTAGCCATTTTCTGCAGTCATGTTTGGCACATTAACTCATCAAAAATGCAGTGGAAGAAGCAGCCGCTGAAGAGATAACTGACATTCTTATTGTCACGATGCCGTCAAGTGATCAGTCATGAGTGCAGTCAGTCTGTTCGAAGTACTTCACTTTTTGCGCGAGTGTGTTTTCTTAAAATCCGTTGTTATTCTTATTGCTGTCGTCCTTGTTGTTGTTGGGGTTGTTCTTTTTTTTCTGCTGCGCTGCTCCGCTCGTTTGTTGCTTTGCGGTTTTGCCACCAACAAATCTTTCGTTGTGAGTTCAACTCCATTGTCGTTGTTGGCGTCATCCATGTTATTGTTCACAGCGTCCGCGTCGACTTCATTGTTCTCACCATCAGCACTCGCGGCGTTGCTGTTCTCACACTTTTCCGCTCTCCACTCACTTGCCTGCATCTTTATGCAGCGTGTTCACTTCACCATTGGAGCTGATATTACGTTAAATATTTTATGAGCCATTAAAAGTTTGTAAATTTTATGGTTGCTTTGCATATATATATTTGTTTGTTTGTTTGTTTTTTTCTTCCTGTTCTTGCAACTCACTTCTCATAGCCAGTTGGCTGTCGTCTACTCGTATGCTCCTTATGTATGTTTTCCTGTTTGTTTTTCGCTTTGGTTTCAGCATTTGTCCTCAAAGTCATTGTCAACGCCATTGAATTCGTAAGCTTCGACGTTGCCTGACTAACGTACAAACGTTCTTCAATACGTAGCAACACGCCTCCAATTGCTCGTGGTTAAGCTCTTCGAGTGTGTCGAGTGCCTGCACGAAATCAGTTCAAAATGTATCCGTTGTTATTTTCGGTTCTAAATTCCAGTTATAAACTTGCTACGTTCAAGTTGGCAGCGTTGAGCATAACGCACAGCATCGCCATAAAATAGTCACAGACTCCGCATGTTTTCGCTGTGGACGCCATTTTGAGTGCGGAAGCTGGCAGCCATTTTGCAGTATGCGGCGTCTCACAACTGTGGCTATTTGCGACGGCTGTTGATATTGATATAGTAATATTATTTTATGCACTTCTTAACGCATGCACTAATATCATCTTATCTTTTTTACTTGAATTCATAAAACTGGTGAGCTGAAAAATATCCTTCTTGATGTTTCGGCAACTTTTGCTTCACATTTCTTAAATTTTATTAAAGCTAAAAATTGAAAGAAGAATGCGCACACCATTACTCAATTTAACTATGACTTTATTGAAGCATTTATATATTTTTAAGTATGCTTCCAATTCAAATGCTTTTTATCAGTAGCCACTTTCTGATGCGAAGCCCTCGGAGCCAGGCAAATGAAACTCTTTGCAAGCCCTACAAATGATACAACAAATGGTAAAAATTCTCCGACTGGTTTTATAAAAGAAACACAACCGCAGAAAGCCTTTTTCGCGACTTTGACTGAATACTGTATTGAAAGAACCTATTTGTACTTGAACGAGTGCTGAGACTCACGAACGTTTCAACAAGGGTGATGATTATCTGATGGCTAAGGTATGTATGATATTCATAACCTTTGATCACGAGAAAAATTAGACACAATTGGGAAGTCTGAAATAACTTAATATTTACGCACAATTAGAGGTTCGTTTAGTAAATTGTCCCTCAATAGCAAGAGGACAATCTAATAGTGAACAAATAGTGAACCCATTTTGGAATTATGGAATACAAATCTGGGGCATTGCTTCAAAAAGATTCAAGACTGCTAAAACAAGAGCTATGCTGCATAAATGAGGCTCCCTGGTTTGTCCGCAACACCACCCTACAAGAGGCCTAAGTATGCCAACTGTGCTAGAGGAAATCCGTGAAAACATCGGTTGCTATCACAAGAGGCTGCAATCTCATCCAAACGGCTGAAGAGACTCCACCTTCTAGACACCATAGTATGTGAATCCATTGCGGTAGAACCACTTTATATCACACTAATGTTTTACTATTTAAATCAGCAACAACAAAAAAATCACATATGGGTTATATAATATTTTATAATAACTCAGGCACCAGGATTACTGACTTCAGATTGTTTTATTGTAGGTTTCGATAATTTATAGGTTTTGTTCAGTATGCCGTACCTCTACGGTCTCGCCGACACAAAGTTTGTGAAGAATAAAAAGGTAATCAAGCGCAAAGATGCGCCACCTACGAAGTTCCGTCAAGTTGAGTATCTGGCTGGAAAGAGTTACTACGATCGCAAAGATGTACCGCTGATATTTAAGACGACACCTGCCACTCTAGTCGAGTTGTGCGTCAATGTGATCGATAAATTTCCTATACCCTCGGTGTACGACTGGGGCGAGATGGAGCTGATGCATTGGCTTGGCCGCTACGGCTATCCGCAGTACCGTAACACCTTTCGCGTGAACTTTGTCAATGGCCGCAAACTATTGCTGGCCGATGCATCTGCACTAACAGCTATGAACATCAAGGACTTTGAACACATACGCCACTTGAGGGAAGGCATACGTGAGTTGTATAAATATGAGCTGGCCAGGGCGCAGTTTGAGTTGTTCAAAATGTTTCGCACCCGTACTGGCATAAACTACGACAAACTGCGTCGCTCCGACCTATGGCGCGTCATGCAGCTTATTCCCGAGAAGCCAGTCAATCTGCAGCACTGGGAGCTGCTCGAGCTTTGGCTACAACGCGAGCCGATGCGCAAGTACGTTGAATTGATTGGGCTTGCGCCACGCTTCAAGTTATACTATTGTGCACGGCCACGTGAAGAATTGGACGAACCGGAAATTACAGAGCCGGCTATATGCACATATTGCATACCGCCGTGCGATTGCAATTGGACTGAGCGCGATGTACGCCTGCCATGGCGATTCAGTTGCCTCGGTCAATCACTCAACTCCGTGCGCAGCAAATGGGCGGTTAACGAAGGCAAGTGCATGGGCTGCATACCGCCATGCGAATGCCGCTGGCCATCGCGTTATTATCTAAACGGCACTGTACTCAAGTGTCTGCAAGAGAGTTTCCCTGAAAAGTTCAGCCCAATATTCGATGAGCGAATCAAGGCCATCGTGCGGCCGAGTCTCATCGACCGCTGGACTCGTTTCTCATTCTAACTGCCTCAATCCAAGTGCAATTCAAGTCAAAGATGCTTGCTTGCCTTCGAAGACGTTGCAATTCTGTGTTATTCAAATTAAACTGTAAGAAGAGAAAAATAAAAATAAATATTCAAGAAAATCAAGGAAATTACAGCGAAACACTGAGAATGTGCTTTGTTGATTGAATCTCATCAACAACTTCAAATAATTTAATTTCTAAAGAGTTTTTCTGCGACGTCAAGGTTACACAACTTTCCAAAACAAACTTCGTCTTGCCGTAACTCATGTGATAAATACGAATGCCCGGAATTATACGAACAACTTTGCTGATGGCCGTAAATACAAATACACGTCAAAATAGTTACGTATGCAGATGCGGCTGACTTTTCTACAGCGCTAACTTATTGCGCGATGACTTTTCTTATGTATGCCAGCAGGGCATGGGTGTGTTTGCTGCATGTTGGGGAGGCTGGCTCACTGTAAAAGTTGTTAGTTGTGAAGAACTTTTAATTAACAAAATTAATGTTATGGCAACGCAAATGCACACACCCACACATGCACACATAGATAAACTACTCATACACCGACACGCCTACACATAAACAAGCTAAACGTACACAGACACGTGCGCGTTGACGCGCCACGAATTATGCTGCGTGAAGAATTTAGTTGGCAGAACGTGTCGTTAAAATATATCAAACGCATCAGTGGCAAGAGCAGCGTTACACCATCGGCATTGGCAACGAAATCGGCTGTGTGAGTGGTGAATGTAGGGCGTATGAGTTCTGCGCCAACTCACCTGCGCCAACTATTATATCAGCGACTGCAACAGAGCGTTGCTCATTTACTTTATACGAGTATATGCCGCTGGCGAAAATGTTACATTCAGTTTCTTAAAAGCAGCAGGGGGGTGACGTGAATAAAATCATTTCATATTTTCACCCCTAACAAAAACGCGCATATTTAATGAATGCATAATGTGCACAACTCATTTCATGGCTTGCTGTGCATGTCATGTTGTCGTGGCGCTCCTCTCGAAGCGGCTGCAGCTTCATTTGTAGGAATTGCAGTGTGTGGAGCGTGTTTGGGCGACATCAAACTGCACATGAAGTTGTAAGCTCAGTTACGTTAATCATTATAATTTTCTTGTACGACGTCAATTACAAGAGTCGATACATTTAGACCCTCGAAGCTTAGCTACAGCATTCGATCAATCTTTATTTAAGGCATCAGCATCTTTGGCATGAATATCACTTTCACTGCGTCATCTCGCATAAATTTAACTGACAAAATGGCTGAAATGTAATTTTAATGAGGTCTTGCTTAATTGAAATTTCAATGAGTTGGCAGCGGTATGCTGCTCTTGCCTAAGAAACGCATCATGAAATAGATCTACTGGTGTCGAGCCCACAATAAATTGTTCCTTCTTCGATTTATTAATCAATTATGCCATCAATTACCTGCCGGAATTATTTCGCTCCCTGAAAGTGGCGCACTTTCACCTGCTCACACGTTCGACTTCATGCTATTTACTGCAAACAGCGCAAGTGCTTCATGAACTTAACCTTATTTATTCGATTATCATTTTACGACAATGCCAGAATGCAGCTGGAATTCAAGTATTAATTTGCATTTCAATGCTGCGCGCATTGTGTGCCACTTCCAGTCATTAAAATTGTAAAAGTTAATGTAAAACGCTGCATTAATCAAACTCTCCGCACGCGTGCCGCTCGCCAGTTGACTCGCCTCGACGACGTCATCCCTTGTTTGCGGGGGAGTATAACATTTCAATTAAGAGTTCAACGAATTTCGATTGCACTTTTGGGTCGTGCAATCAATCGCAGTGCAAGCGTTGATATCTTATGCTCGCTCCTTCAGCTGAAGTACGCGTTCGACTACAATGCGAATAATCAGCGAAAGCTCAAATGTGTTTTCCCTTCGTTGCATCTCACTTCACGAAAAGTATGAATTACAGTTGAATTACAACTGAATCGAAAATAAGTTCTGATTTAAAATGTAAGCACTGCGAAGCATGGGATTTCACTTTAAGAGTGGCGCATTAAGACGAGTTGTGTTGTGTTTGATATAATAAGAATTGTGTCTGTTTAAGGATATAACAATTAAAGCTATACCAAGCCAGTTTTTTTAACACACAACCGGGCTACAAACCTAACTAACCTTAGACTAACCCTTGCCAACAGTTGCTACTTTAGGCTCAGTAGGCAGCTGATAGTAGAGCACTCTCTCGACAGACGAAAACTACTCTTTTATATGGTGCGGAGGCCTGGACAGTAACACAATCAGATGTGGCCGCTCTTGGAGTGTTCGAGAGAAAAGTTCTTCGGAAGCTCTTTGGTCCTATTTGCGTTGAGTGCAAGTACCGTATTCAATGGAACGAGATGCTGTATGAGGTATTCGAAGACATTGATGTGGTCAGACGAACGAACGGTCAGCAACTTCGCTGGCTGGGTCATCTGGTACGTATGGATGCGGAAATTCCAGCTCTTATGGTATTCGAGACGGCAGCTGGTGGTCAACCAACGAGAGGAAGACCACGACTACGTTTAAAGGACCAGATGACTGAGGCACTGTCAAATCTTGGCGAAGGCGTGTTCAAAGCAGGGGGCCTGGCGCCGAATTTTGCATCAGGTTAAGACCTAAGAGAGTTGTTATGGCCAAATAAGAAGAAGGAGAATACAGGCTGATATATTGATTTTTATTTGATACTCGTTTAAAAAAATACCAGGAAAAGGATGCTCGAGGAGTCATTTTGAAGCAGTACTTCTTTTAAGCCCTCATATTTCTTTCATGCTTCTTATGCCTTCATAAGTAGATTGTAAGTTTTTCAAAGTCCTTATAAATACGAGTGTATTACCTTTACAATTAGAAATTAGAATATACAGATTAAAATGCATACAATTTCCAACATGAGAATAAACGAATTTAATGAAAATTGGTTGTGATACTTTGCTATTTCTTCAATGCTACATTTTCGCGGCACTATTGTGTTAATATTAGGTTTGACTCGGAGTCAATTGATGATACTCAAAAGTTAAAAATTCGAGAAAAATCACTAATTGGACCTAGAAATTTTATTGCACTGATTTCAATATTTTCATAGCGCAAAGATATATATGCATTATTCATTTAAACTGTGGCTCTAGCTTAATCAAAACTGAACAGACCTGACCACACCAGAATTATAGCCAGACTGACCATGTTATAGTGAATTGCAGCTGTTGCGACAATTGCAGTAGAGCCTTTTGCAAAGTGTTGTTGTACAGCTTTGCTTATAGCAGACGCCTATATGACATACGGTGTCGATTGCCTGGTGTGTGGTGGCTTGGTGGTTTGGTTAGTCGCTCTGGCCGAAGCTTGTTATTAAAATACATAAATAATAAGACAGCGGCTTTTTGTGTCGCACCATGCAAATTATAAGCTGCTTTATTTTTTGTTGGCGCCACGCCATGCAGAACTGCTACTATTGTTGCCTCTACTATGAGCTGCAAATACCGCTCAACATAGGCATCACCAAGGCTGGCAATGGTCTATTTTCATTATTGTTCGCCTGTTCATTTGAGCACCACTTTGCTATGAGGTCTGTTTTATTTTCGCCGGCTTATATTCTTATTTTTATTTTTGCTGTTGTTATTTTTGCTGCCTTTATTGTGTTATCTGTTTTACATTTTCATTTGTGGCACGTTTCTCGTTTGTTTGCGATGCGTGAGAGATTTTTAATTTTTGCCCAGCACTCGCGAGTTCTCGTAATTTTTTTCCTCAACATTTGCTGTTGCTCATTTTGTTTTACTATTGGGTTGGCCAATAAAGCGCGTGTATAATGTTATAAGCCCGTTAGCTTGCGACTGCCGACGTCATTTTTATGAGTGTGAGATTCCAATTGGCCACAGCTTAAAAAAAAGGAAGAACAAAATCCTGTGAAAAATTGAGTTGGCCATGGGCTCGCCACCTCGCTTTTTTCGAACACCTCTCGCTGAGCCGCGTTTGCGAAGCGAAAATCCATTTAAATTTCTGGCTGCGAAATTGTTTTCGCTGTGCACTTTTAACAGCCTTTTTCGTCGCTGGATGCCTGGCACTGTGGCGCACTGAAGTCACATTTTTATTTAATAATTATTGAATTCGAATCCACATTGAAAGTACACCAGTGTAAGTATGCACTCGGAGTAAGCGCTTTTGTGGTCCGTGGCGGGCGTTAATTCCCTTTTAATTTACGCGCGTTCCGTTGTATGAATTTTTATGCGTGTTTTATTAAGCGTTTGTGTCATTCGAAATAATTCGACGTCGTCAGCACATAATCGACATTAACGGGAAATTTATGTCAAAACAGTTAAAAATAATACATAAGCCGAGCAGCACATTAAAGCGGCTTAAAATCGCAGCGAATAAATTTAATCAAATGGCCGAAGTCCTTGTCGTGTGCACTCACTTATTCCTTCTTACCGCCACAAACCACTTACTCGGCTGCTTAATGACCACATTTATAACAACACAAATACACATAACCAAACGAAGACAGACGGAGGCGGTCGGGTTATAATATTTAAAGTCAAATTAAGGCGAACGGTCACAAAGTGTGATTTAAATGCACTTCCGGCGACACTTTAAGATGCTCAATTGCTCGCTTAATTGACGCTCATAAAAAGATTGCGTTGTGTGACAAACTCTAGCACTCTAGCACTCTAGCACTCCTTCTACAACTGACTGCCACTCACTATATCTTTGGTTAAACGGTAGTAATAATATGTGTGAGGCGTAGTTTCAAGTGTTGTGCGGGGATGACACTCTTACGTGAGCGCACAATTGTCGCCTAAGTCACGTCTAACCCATAAACTGGACATCAGCCGTGCTAGGCTGCGGCTTCTTTACCCTTAACACTATTTCTGGATGTGGTGTGAGCCAGCGGGTAAAGTGGTGTGGAGTTGTGCGCTTGTTCGCTGTCATAGTTGCAAAATCAGGCTCACGATTTCCTGGCCAAGGCATTTGACTTGTAAGGATTTAACTTAATCTGCTCTTAGTCTGTTTTCTGTCATCTTTGGCGTCATCTTTGAGTGTTTCAGAAGTTTGTTCGAAGAAGTTCGCGTAGCTTGACGTTTACATGGCTTAATGGGCTCTTTTGAGTTGCTTTATCACTTGAATTAATGCCATTTTAAATTGTCATAACTATGTTAGGGATTCAATTCAATTTGCTTGAGTTGACTTTCAACTCTATGAAAGAGTGTCAGATTGTCCTATAAAAGAAATCGGCTTAAAATTTTGCGTAATGTGATTTGTTTTCTTATTATCTAAAATCTTTTCAATTCCTATAATTCAAATAAACTAGGCACACAAAAAACAGATAAATAACAAATCGCTTGTTTATATCACTCGTGTATGATATGTCCAAAAATACGCTTTTTTGTATAATTCCTCTGATACCTCTTAATTTATATATAAATAGACCAAGATATTCTCTTTCGCGACACTTTACGCCTAAACTCTCTAACCGATTTTTACAAAAAATATATCATTCGAAAAGTTTTCATTTGCAGAACTGAATCATATACTATTTAATAAAATTAGTTAGGTATTGTGGGCGTAAAAATCATTAATAGTTGTTACACACACAACTACATGACACACGTTTGCATATTGACACAACTACCTTAACGCATGTGCATGTGTATGACGATAGTAGTTGAATTTCAGTCGCTGAGCGAACTTCTAGTAAAAATAAAACAGGCATAATGATAACTTCTGATATGCTGAAGTTATAATAATTTTCACACTAAAAATACATAACGACGGGGTGGCCTGAAATGTACACCGTCTAGCAAAGACAGCGTGTGCAATATATAACAATTATGGTTGTTGAAATGTTTATAGATATTACCGGTTGCAGTAGTTCAGTCTGTTTAAATGGCAAAGAATGAAAATATTTTGTTTTAACTCAAACAACGCACAAAATTTAATCAGTACTCTCATTATCGACACAAAATACACAGAACTTTAATCCACCAAAAATATTCCTAAAACTTTTTGTTCTTAAGAATTTTGTTAACTTAATATATCGCTAATCTTACACAGAGTAAGAATTGCCGACGAGGTTCTTACTGCAGCTGTTGTTGGATAATATATTCATGTAAAAAGCACTTATCAGCTGAGTACCTATTTAAGAATTTGGTATGAATTAATGTTGAATTTATTTATTTGTTTGAAAAAATATTTTCTGTTTTTTTAAAATTTTAAAGAAATCGGCAAAGAATTTTCAGAGATTTGCCATTTGGAGCAAACGAACATAACATTTTTATAGAGAGAAAGATTTATATAATCTTTTTCTCTTATCTATATATTAATGCGGAGAAAAGATTTTTGTGGTACCATTTTACCCTACTTGACATCAATTTATTTTAATGAAAATTATTTACAAAAAAAATTTAAAAAATAGTGCTTGTAAAGGTATTGTTCTAAGGCTGTGCGTACGATATTTTAAATGCCAATATATTGATGTTAAATCAACAGGAAAAATTTCTAACCCTGGGAGATACTAGTATCGACTATGAAGCCTGTTTAACATGTTTAACAGATAAAACGTAATGGTAAAGTTTTGCAATACCTGCTATTACCTGGAACTACTTAAATGAACACGTCTATGCGTATTTATTATCTGCTCTATAAGTAATCATTAGGCTTTTTGACTATTACACATTTTAATCAATAATATTCAGGACTTAAATTCTGTGAGCGGTCTTGAAAATTGGCTGCCGTATGCATCTACCTAAAATAGCTGGGCTCTTTCCCCTGGATTCTCTTTAAAAATAAACTTCAATGTTCAGAGAAAGAGCTCATGGTAATTAAGTCATATCGAACGATTTAATAGCATCTGCTAAGCATTCAATTCACACTAATTGGGAAAACATGAAATTTTCGACTAAAATTTATTTCTCATGTTGACCGCAGACTCATTGAGAAACCACAAAAATCCCACAAACTCAAATGTTTGTAGACAAAGGAAGCGAGTAGACACCTAAGAGTAAATTTTCTTCGCACTAACTTAAGTAAATCTAATTCGAAATTAATCTTCGGGTAGCTCAAAAACTCAATTAGGACGTGTAGCCGAAATTACGACAATGAAATTACCGACAAATGTTCAGAGTTCATTACATCGATAACATTTTAAGTATTTTGTTTTTGCATTTGGGAAATCACGCACAGCTTTGCTTGATGTGTGTGTGTGTGACTATGAGTGCGAATGACCATATTTTTGAATATTTTGCTTGCGTTCATAGCATGTGTTTATGCGAGTGCTAGTATCTCGAAGGAATGAATTACCACCCAGTGGTAATTGCACAATTCGAAATCGGTTAACACATACACATACACACACGACACACTCATAGTGCCTGGAAAAGTCAGTTAAATCGTTTGGAGCCAACTACAGCAGCAATGGCACCGTTGTTGCTGCGAAGCAAGTTGCAGTTTGGAGTAGCGAACAACCGCATTTCATTGCTAAATTAATGGCTTTTCATTTGTAGTACTCCAAGGCAATGTCAGCATGAATGCCCGACGCTCTAGCTAGCCTCTTCCCAACGCTTTCCTGAACCTACTCGTAAGACGCATTGCAGTCGCCGTCGACGTCACCGTCGCTGTCGACGTAGTTGTTGAATCAAAGCGCTTGCATTGGCTGATTGTTTGACTGTCGTTTATGTCTGCCGGTAGTCGGACAATAAAACTCTCGCTTTGTCTCCGAGTCTTGTGCGTTTGTCGGCGGTGTATGGCGTGCTGCGGTGCTGCGATTTGCTGCTCGACTGGTGTTGCCACCATGCTTCGGAAGACGCCACCCCAACCACGCGAGTTGCACGTTTGCACGCGTTCCTTTCTAAATTATCTGCTTCAAATGGATTCCAGTGTTTGGTAGTGTTTTGAACAGAAGCGCCAAAGGACAAGTGAAGTGTGGTGCAATCGAGCGCGGCGTGGTGCGCAGTTCGCGTGTTTTATTGCAGCACATGCACAGCGTGTTCCTTTGTCGCCATATTTGTTTTATTGCCAAATGCTACAAATGTTTATTGTTGTTGTTGTTGCTGTTATTGTTCTTGTCCTATTCATTTTGTACTCGTTCGTCCGCCATGTCGCACAACGCCCGCTAACGCCTTCTTTAAGCTGCTTTGGCTGCCTGCCACACTCATGTCACTTGATTATGCACCTTCCGATCGCCCGTTCTCATGGCACTGTCCATGATGTACGCTCGAATGATTTGAAATCCGAAAATCTTACTTTCCTTCTTTTGTTTGTGCTTATTTTTCCTTTCGTTTTCCATTCGAACGAGTTTATTCACTTGGCAGCACGGCATCCTGTAAATGCATCATGGACGCCTGACAAAGCAGTTGCTGCAGTAGGCGTGGCACCACTGACTTACTGCTGCTTACTCGGCAGCTGCCAGGCATAAGTTCGAGACGCATCGTACGACCCGGCAAACGAGTGAGTGAGCGAGCCAGCGAGCGATTATTCAAATGCAATATGAATTTATTATTCGCATAAAATTTTATGAGCGCATATGAAAATGTCAGCGACGTTGATGTGTACAAATGAAAAATGGCGTCTGCAAATAGTTTTGGCATTCGATTTGGGATTTTATGATTTGCGCAAATCCGTCTACTTCTTCTACTCTTTATTGTTAGCAGAGCGAAGAAAATGCAAATTGATATTAACGCAACCAAGTCAGTAAGTATTTTTTGACACTCGTGGCATGAAATGAGGTATTGTTCACTCATTAGGAAGTTATTAGATGCAGCATATAAAAATGTTTATTGCTGAAAACAGGCGATTCATGCTGACAAGTCCAATGAATAGTGTAAAAGTTTTGTAATGAAGTTTATAAGATCAATAAATCTTAATCAACACGACAAGACGTCTGTGTTTCTGCTGGCAAAATATTTTCTCAGTTTTTGCCAGAAGACTTCCTTCTATCTTTTATCTCTCACACGCTGCACATTTGTTGGGGTGCTTTGATCTTCTTTTTTAATATATCAAGCTGAAACAAAGAGAGATTGTACCTTATTAGATTAAACAGAAGGAGACTCTACAATTACTTGCTCGTATAGCTTTAATAAAAATTCTTGGACCTCAGTGTTGCACTGCAGCATTTACATTAAACACTTCTTAAGCATACCTACATGAAATCATTAATATATTAATTTAGAATGGTCTTTCTCATAATCTGTATGCCAGTGGACCGTATGACCGATAACTCACGTCGTGTTAGCAGCTTATTAACATTGTGCTTCTTCAAGCACTCATCAACACGACTTCCCCCTCAATTTGCTGTCTTTTGGTGAATTGCATTTTGTACATCAAATAAAATCGAAAGGAAATTTAAATATTTTAATTTATTTATAAATTTTTTTCCACAGTTGCATCATTGATTATGACAGCAATTTGACACGGGCAATAAATTGAGGCTGAAAAAACGCGAACACGCTTTATTATTTGAGCGAGTGAAAAAGTCGGAAATGCATAAAATTTAATTCATAATTAAGCGTGAGCATTGTCAGAAGGCCGCTAGTGATTTGCGCTTTTCCAGCTCATTAAAAAGGCATAATTTGTTAAATATGTACAACGCTATTAATTTAACCGATATCGGCGGCATCAGTAGCAGTGTCAACAGTGGCGTCAACCACTTCCGGTGTTGCTGTCTGACAACGCAGCCATTTTGTAGCGACGCAGTTTTAGGTTTATTTTTCGTTTTTGTTTACATTTTCCCTGTTTCCTGCAACGCCAACCTATCCGGCAGCATTCAAGGCGAAGTCCATCCCGCCATCATTCACCGCTAATATCATTATCGACAATTAATGTTTGGAGGGGCGAAAGAAATGAAGTTGAAGAAGATAGTACAAAAGGTGGTACAAAAATGATTAGGATAGGCAGGGGGTTCCGGGTAGCAGATAGCGGGCAGTGTGTGCACTAACGGTGTTATGATTACCGTTATAAGCGACGCTTCCGACTCGCATTATCATTATCTCTGGAAAATGCTTACCTTGTCGTTGTTCCATGCTTGTTCCTTTGCTTGCTTGATGGTACACCGCTTCACTGGGTGTTGGATTATTATTTATTTTGCTTTGATGCTGCCACTGAATGGACGACGACCACGGCTATGTCTCAGCTACGAGAAAGTTCACACTACGCGCCAATAAATTATGTAAACGGCTTAGCAGCGTCTTCGCATTGCCTCGCGAATAGACCGCGTCGCTGTTAGTGTGGCTACCTGGGTGCTCGCGATGTGCTCAGATGAGCGCCTTTGCTTGCTTGAAAGTTTCTTGCCTCGGCTGGGGCACGCAGCAAGTCTCGCTTTTATATAGCCGCATAAATTAGGCTCATAACTCGCCAACTACGGTTAGGTCGTTGGCGTCGTGGTTGTCGTCGTAGTCTTCGTCAGTTCATTGCTCATTAAGTGATGCTGCATTAACGCGCTGAGTTATGCAGTGCATTAAAAACTGAATTTGTGTGAATTAGATTTGCGTTTATTTTATTTAGATTTATTTATGCACTTCTCGCACTACAGCTCGGCGAAATTGTATTTTGTCGTTAGTTATGGATACGCTTCTTTGCACACATTTTGGCTCGTACATCAAAAGGGTTCGCGAATTGTGGCAACACTTGACAGCTAGAATTTTAACGTACTCGCAGTAATATTTCTGTCATTATGTTTAATTATTTGGTTCCTGAGTAATCCTTCAACGTTAAAATTGTGAAGTGGCAGGCAGCTCCTTGCCGCACCACACTCTCACTGTTAATACCGCAACGGTTATTTGGCCAGAAATCCATGCCATGCAATGCCAAGCCAAGCCATGCCAAACTATTACAATACTTGACCCCGGCCTAAACTATGCCGTGCCGTGGACAGGGCGTGTTGCCCTCACCCCTTTGACGACCAAGTATTGCGTGCTTTCCACTGCGCGCTATCGCAACCGCAATGCTTTTCGACCTTCTTCCACCACTTGGCCAAGTTTTCATATTAGAAGCAAAACGTTGCGCCATATTTTTTAATGGAAACGTCAACGCTTCGGACACTTGAACGCTGCGGTAAAAAACTTATGAATTTCCGCAACGCAGCGCATTCGCCTTTTCCGGCGCTTTGTCGTTCCTTTGTTTAATGAATTTATATGCGATTTTAGAATTTTTGAATGTTAGAATCTTAATAGTTTTTGCTGCGAGCGTTGACATTTTACAAATTGCCGCATGACCCCAGCATATTTTGTTCGAATGCTGTTCTCGAGCCCCTAAAAATTCCTGTAATACAAGAAGAAATTGCCGGTTCAGTGCTTTGTTTGCTTTTCCTTGCTGGCAGTTCATTTTCATTTGGTTAGGTTTGCCGTTTAATTGTAATCGCACATGAAAATGTGTTGACCGAGGTGAACTGACATGCGATCACTCATCTAACGCAGGCAGCCGCACAATCCAACTCAACTCAGCTCAGCTCAGCTCCGGTCAGCCACTGCTGTGTAGCGAAGGCGGCGACGCGTTCTGATTGCGATTTTTATGCACGACTCGTCTCAGGTCTGAATGCGGTAAATAATTTTCAACTGAGTGGGGTTATAAAGTACACACACACAGCTTGCAAAGTGCTTAATTTGACCGTGTGTACGTTTTTAAAAACTTCCTTTCACTGGGTGTGCTTACCATTAATTAAGCGCATAATTGCATGTCTTTTACACTATTTCAACTTGATTGTTAATTTATTTATTTTCTTGTTTTTGTTTGTTTGTTGGTTTTAGTTGGCTGGTATAATGTTTGTATAACTTTTGGCGCCACTTTGTCTTTGATTGTTTTGAGCTTCAAGTGTTTAAAATTAATTACAGTATTTGCTGTCTAAAGAGCAATTGTTTGCATTTTTCAACTGATTTCACTGTTCTTTCAGGCACAATTATTATTATAAAACCCACCTCTGAATTAAAGAATTTTTATTGAAGAACCTAATGGAACTCAAAGAATTTAGTAAGAAGTTCTTACTAAGAACATTGAAAAAATTTCAAATTTCTGGTCACAACAACCCAATCAGAAGGCGGCCTTGGCTTAGTTCCAAGTTCAGAGATCCGGTTATAATAAAAGCCGAATCATAGTGAGCTTATGACATAAGATTGGATGTTCCCACGGAAATAAAGCATTTACATTAGACCAATTGTTGGAGCTGAAGCTCAATATGAGCTCAATGGTATAAATAATAATGCAATCTAATAAAATTAATAAATAAATAAGCTGTATCCGTCCTCTATAATAAACAATTTGTAATTCAGTATTTTTCTTATTCTTTCTCTAATTATCCACGCTGCTAATGATTTGCCTTTCGTTAAAGTATAAAATAGACATAACTGTCTATAACTTTTTCACTTCTATTCTCAAAAAACACAATGTCTTTGCTTACTTTGACATATGCCTGAGTATCTCTTCGATAAGATTCTTTCATCTATTAATCTATATATCGTTCGATAGGTCTATAGATCTATCTATTTATCTATCTACACATGTTTTAAGCATTCATATAGCCTCCATTTGAGTGCCATAGATAAACAAACCTAATGTTCCATCACAAATAAAGTCAGCAATATCTGATTAGAAGAGACCTTAGAAGACTCTGTAGTTTGAATGGGTCGTCAACCAAATGTTTTAAAATTTAATATAAGATGATTTCAAGCGAGTATGAGCGGTGAGGAACAGTAAAATTGAAGCTTAATTTAATGGTTTTATTTGCTTCTCAATATTACTAAGCCTCATTAGTTCCGTGTCAATCACATGCTAAGTCTTCCTGAGAGTGTCCACTGTAATGAGTTGTGCGCTAGATACTCGTACAATAAAAGAACAATTATGCAATCAATTGGTAGGCTTTCAATAATATTTAATGATGCGTAAACCAATGACGAACAAGGCATAATTGCCACATCAATATTTGATATTATTTTAACACATATGCAGCAGCGATTTACCATTTATTTTCCCCATTTGATTCATTTCCAGCGTGGACGTGGTAATTTACACATTTCAAGTGCCCAACTGAAGTGTTTTACGGTTTATTTCACTGGCAGAATTAAATCACGGAATTAAAAGGATACTGACAAAGTCGCATAGACGAGGACACAAACACATAAATCTCGGATGCTTAATAGTTGACTGCATAATTTAGCAGATAAACACCAAAACACCACCAAATGAAACGAAGCGTAATGAAATGCAGCGAGTGTGGACGAGGATAAGCGCTCGGCAAGCAGAGAAAAGCAAGAAAATTCGATGAAAAATAGAATGAAAACGAGCTGAAAAGCTAATTGCCAAGTAGTAAATTACCAATTCAGTAAAAGGCAAAGTAAACAAACGACCGACTGTGTGAATGGAAAGGACCTGGACCAACTGCTGCTAAGACACACGGCCGGTTGGCAAGAAGAAGCCGACGACGAGATGAAGTGAAAATGCGCACATGTGCTGTAAACAAGGGGAAAAGGATGATGATATGGTTGACGACGATGACGACGACAAGGACTTCGATGATTTTGCTGGCCAAGCAGAAAAAGTGCACGAAATGCTCGAAAAATTAGTAGGAAAAATGCTCACAGCACCAAATCATAAGCAATCGAAGCTATTTTTGTCATTTCCTGGCAGAAGAGCATTTCGAGTGTCCATTGCTAGAGTCAATGCAGGGCATGCGCTGGGCGGGAAACAACTTTGGCTATCCGTTAGGCAACAACTAACGGAAACGATAAGACGTTGACAATAAAAATAAAATAAAAAAATGGCTGCCAATAATGTCGACGGAGTTGCATTGCTCAAAAATAGTTTATGCCATTGAAAATACTAAG
This sequence comes from Cacoxenus indagator, assembly GCA_035041755.1. Taxonomy (NCBI): domain Eukaryota; kingdom Metazoa; phylum Arthropoda; class Insecta; order Diptera; family Drosophilidae; genus Cacoxenus; species Cacoxenus indagator. The sequence goes on from JAWNKX010000884.1 coordinate 1,204,895, forward strand.
CCATGAGCGAGCACTCAACAGAAGTGTGGCGCTTAAACTTGAACGCTGCTGACTTCTTGCGAGGCGCTCGCACAGACAGATACACTCAAATAAACACACTAAATAATAGATAAAATGTGAGTTGTACGATGGATGATGAGCAGCAGTGGCAGTAGCAGCAGCAGAAGCACTAAGGAGACAGCTGCTCATTTCCGCACTAAATAGGAGGTAGTAACTTAGTTGCACCCCTTTGTATGCTCAACTTGTAAGCGCAGATGTTGGCAGCAGTCAAGCCAACAGGCGTACCAGCAGCAGGATCAGTTTGATGTCGTATCGCATTGCATTGAATTGCATTGCAGTATGTCGTGCGTCACTGCGCAACTCCCATTCAACTGCAGATTATGGCCAAATGCGAAGGATTAAAGGTTGTGCCAAAGGTGAAGGGGCTTAGAGTGGCATTTCGACACTTCTTACACTTTCGCTCATACGACTACTGCCGAACATTGAAGAAGATGAAGATGACGACGCTGAAAGACACTTTAAACTTTTCGTGTTCGTAAGGAAGCACATATTGTGACTTTTGCACAATCATGTAAGTATATTTTTGCTGTTCAAAGATGAGTTTTTTTTTTTTTTTCAATTATTATTATTATTTTGTTTTATTTTTTTAACTCTACTCTTTGAGTTTTTCCACTGCAGCTCAGAGCTTACTTTTCGTCGACTTTTCTCAACTTTACAGGTGCAGAACTTTTTGACTACTTTTGGCTTACGTGTGTGTGTGTGTGTATTTGTGTGTGCATATGCATGTGAAAACTTTCTTGACACGAAAATGCTTTGAATGAGTGTTATGCTCGAACATTTCTATTTGGCAACAGCAGCTGGCAACCACGCCACTGTAGACAGTTTAATTGACATTAAGTGTGCATGATTTTTCGTTGCCTCGGAGACTAACAATATTTCTGCCTCCAATAACCATTCAACTTATGTTATTATAGCTATACCAGAATCGTTCTCCTCACAGGCAGGTGTTGAAATTGCTTTCGTCGGAAATTGTTTAGCTTTTGGTTTCCGCCAACCACTCGACTTAACTTGACTCTGTCTACTCTCTACGCTCTACTACAATCAACTCCACGCCACTATACCACCACTCCACTCAACATCAGCGTTCAAAATAGAAAAGCAAACGGCATTCATTGCATATTTTGCTGTTGTTCCAGCTCATTCGATGCCGCTGCAGTTACTCGCCGTATCTAAGCACGCGCACTCATCGGCTTTGATTGCCAATGGAACTTTGCATCCAGCCAGCATTGCTGTTGACTGTCCGAAATTTGCTGAAATGCATTCGTAGTGCTGGCAAGCAGGTGTTAGCTCAACACGCTGTTGTTTTGTGCTCTAAGAAGGCATTATACGTTGCTGCTGCGTTTGAGCTCGTGCTCTTAGTACGATGCGCAGCATTGCATTCGATGGCAGATACGTGCGGCGCTCAAGCATACGATATTTACCGGAGGCTTCGATTTGAAATGCCACGTTAATTACAGGCAACAGCTTATGGACCAAGAGCTTTGGTTTAGCTCAACGAACGGTTGTACGAGCACACGGGTTTTGTTCAACTTGGCCCTTCTGTAGTCGTGCATTTGTCAAGGCGATTGTAGAGTATTGTGTGGCGGCCTTTTCAATTGCACAATGAATTGAATCGACTCATATATCATGAGTATATCAGTTTCGTATACGAGATACTAGCACGCTCAAGGCATGCGTTGTTTTAATGAAACTTGCCAGGGCAGTAGTTATGTGTTAAGTGCAACAACAGGTATATATGTATAGTAGCCCTTAGAGAAATCAGCGGTATAACTGAAACCTATTATTAGAATTTTTTGGAGCGAAGCACTTTAAGGAGAAGCCACCAAAGAAATATAGATGCCTCAACACCCCAGTACGTGGGTTTTTTATGACTAAACGATTTGTCAATTTTTTCATTCCCATCTCATTTATTTACTAGCGTAGCTCGGCAGACGTTGTTGTGCGCTTTCTGGTATTTACAAACAAAATAAAAACTCGGCAAATTTCACGGTAACCATTTAAGGTCTATTCTAGAGGTTCTCTGAAAATTTCATCAAAATCGATCCAGCGGTTTCGACGTTCATAACGGACAAACAAACAAACTTCCAATTTTAGATAGATTTATACTTGTTTTTGTAAATCACCTGAATTTTTTTAATAACTTCCATTTAGAGTTATATATTTACTATTTATTTACCAAAATTTAAAATAATTCCAATCACAAATTACTAATGTCCTTGAAATTTGTTTATTCTCATCAAATACCTTCGCTAGCAATGTGTGTGTCCCATGACACTCCTAATTTCTTTTTTGTGACGTAGCGAGCTGTTCAGTTTTCAGCAAGAACATTTACATGGCCAAAAGCATAAGCTCCTCTGATTACTGCTTTTCCATACACTCCACTCCTTTCAATTAATTGCAATTATCTGGAGTATGAATTGTGATTTTATTGATTTCAATTTCATCATAGACAAGATTAACTTTCTATCTTGTTTCAACCAAATGACACTTTTACTTACTCCACTGCTACTGTGACTTGACAATTACTGAGAAAAGTTGAGCAAATCCTTAATGGCTTCTTGTATTTACACTTTCGATTTCTTTAAAGAAGCAATTTTCAGGGTAGACAACACAACACCCTCCCGAGTTGAAGTTTCTGCACGTTCAATGTCACATTACATTAAATCAGTACATGGCACACTTCAAAGTTCAGCGCCACAACATGCCAAGACCCAGCAGCTGTTGAGGTGTCAACGTGAAGGTGTCAGCTTCACCTGACCTCGATTCAACAACAAAACAATTTGTATGTTCTACACGTGCGAACTAACCTCAACAAAAAAATAAATAAATAAATAATTTAAAAAAAAGAGGGAATCGGAAAAATTGCGAGCTAACTGGAAACCAGTTAAAACGACCTGCAGCGCAAGAAGTTCAGGTCAGTTCGGTTGAGTTACTAAACTACGTCGAAAGTGAGTGCAGCACATAAATTCCGAACGAAGCCGTAATAATTTTGCATCAGATTTTGTTAAATTAAGCATTTCCGTGGAGCAGCGGCGCAATGCAAGAAGGTGTGGCAGCAGCTCTGCATTTGTGACAAAATTGACTTGTCGGAAGTACGCAGATCATGCCGCACATCAACGCAGCTCGATTTGACGTGTACGCCGCTCGCTGCAATACGATAAAGCGTTCCATCAATGCGACATTTTTATTTTTACAACGGAGCCCAAAAAATCCCATAGCGTCGGCAAACTCTGTGACAGACGCAAAGTGTGATATATCGATTGTCTGTGTGGCGGCGGGTTGGTGCACTGGATTCAGGCTTAGCAGTCAAGTCACACCGCAGTCGTTTCAACAATGCAAAATCATAAATATTATCGACATTATCGAGTCTGAGTCGACAGGTGTGTGGGCGCAGTTGGGCTGCCGGTATGCCGTACGGCGTTGCTTGCGAAGCACGTTTTCTTCGCCGTTGTTGCGCTGCTGCAATCGCACACTTCCGGCCATTAGTCAAAACTGAGACTACAAAAGCCGGGCAAACAAACAAATGACTCTACTCTGGGCAGCAGAGAAAAGTCAATGTCGTTCAGATCATTGGCATACGAGAAGACATTGCTAAAAAGAGTTTATATCAGCATTTTTCCATTCTCTCGACTTTGACTCGACCTCAGCTTCGTCTGAGTGCGCTGCCTGCACTCATGCCACAGTGTCAGCGCAGGCCATTAGACGTGCTCCACACATGAATTTATTGAACTTTACTTTGCGCATTTTCAATATAGCGGAACTATTAAGCTGTTGCATGATAAATTATACTACAATAAGCACGAACAAAGTAAATCTTTTGTAGCTCAAAATTGAATGAAGCCGCTCAGTGCTCAGCTCCTTGCTTCGGAGAGCTTTGCCTTTATAATGACGCGCTTCCGTCTGTTGCGTTCACTACGCCAATAACATCTCTTCATATGTATAAGTATCTATAGCTACATCTGTTTGTATCTGTCTGTCTCTCAGTCAGTTCAGTTTTGATAACAAAAGGCAGCAACTACATACGTCGACGAGTGTATGGAATCAGCCTCAACGGGCGGCTGACTCAATTGCGAATTTTATTGCTCATCAATCGTCTTCGTCCAAGCCGTCGCCGCAAGCCGTTAACTTTTATTGATTTCAATAGCTTGGATTCAACTGTGATTGTCCTGCCACGCCGCTTGCTGCTAACGTGTCTTAGCGCTGCTAGGTGGCGGTCTACTCGTAGTAAAGTGCGTTCTGCCGCCAAGCTGATACTCCCACACTCCCTTACAAACACATATACAACAACACACAAACACATTGACCTACAGGAAGTCACTTGCTTTTCGCTACTTTTATTGCCACTACTCTATCCAACATGGTCATTAAGCCAAGCTCCAGCCATAAATTACGCAGCATTGGATTTACGCTTTGATTCGCTTCCAATGCCTTTGTATTTTTTCAATGCGCCTGCCAGGTGAGTTCAGTCTGTCGACAAGTCCTTCTATCTGTGCGTTTGTCATTGTAAGTGTCTGTTGGTATTTCAACGCATTTTTGTGGTATCTGTTGATATGTCAGGTGCATTTTAAGCGCAACTTAGTGACTAAATAATCGTTCAATAAAGTTAGCAATTGATTAAAAAAAAATTCATTTAATTGCAACATACATCAAATAAATATTGAATTCAGTTTCAAATGTGGTTAGCATTTCTTTTAATCTTTGAAGCAATTGAAAAAAGGCGGCTATGACGAACTTAGAAATACTCTCTTTCACACAACTCCAAAAAAGTGTCTGCCTTCTGAGCAATGTTTGAGCATATAACGTTATTACAATATTAATTTGACTCATGTTTAATGAGCATGTATTGTACATACTGCAATTCAGCATTGAGACGAGCTGGTATGGACTTAATGGTAAAATCTGTTCAAATTTCAGCTCGATAAGTCAACAAAAGGAAAATATAATTCCAGTAATAAATATTGATTTGTATGTAGGGTACATTCACTAGTAAACGCATACGATTGGTACCGACAAATTTATTACACAGTAGACTATATAGGGACTTCAAAATACCAGAAGCTCGGGATGACTACCTTAGCAGGTGTCCTACTCTCTAAACCCCTAAATACGCATAGCTAGGCTAGCCAACAGTTTTGTTAAGAAAAGCTAAAATATGTTCCTGGAATATCGCTCATAACTATCTAGTATTTCACTCCGCTTCTACATCCAACAAGACAGAGAAAAAGCTATACATTTAGGATTCATGAATTTGGCAGTCTATATGTTCTGTACATTTTGAGCAGTTTTATTTCAATATATTAAAATAAGCAATGGAAACAGTATTTCAATATTTTGATTTTAGCATATAAGGATCGAAGCACTCCTTGGACATATTACATTATTAAAAGCTACGAAACGGCTACCTCATGTCCGTCATAAATTTAATTTCATTAGTTCCATGGGTTTGTAGCTCTAATATAATACGGGTATTGTGATACAAATGAACAGAAAATATTAATTCTTACGCGTTACTAGCTTCTATTTATATTACGACAGTGCCAGATACAATATATCCCAGTTGGCTACGCTGCGCCACAGGTTCACTAGGTTGGCCTGCAACTGTCTGAGGCCTCAAGATACTTTCGTAGAGTCTCCTACCCACAAGCAGTTCCACATAATCGGACTCGTTGAATGTCGGGTCGGCTAAATGCAGTGATTGCAGATATTGAAATCGATCTATGCTCACAGTCCGCGAGGGTACTCGACGATGGATGTCAGCTATTTTCGCCTGTAAGTGGATGGAGTCACCCACGTCCAGCCAACTACGAATGGTTATAGCGCACTCTCCTGACGTAACCGACAGCTGAAGACGATTCACCAATTCTCTGCTGATCACGTTTTCTTCCTGATATCGAATCAGCTGAATTCTGATCTCATGCCACTGAGTTGGGCCCAATAGTAGAACCCTTGCGGTGAGGGGCAATACTACCAAAGTTGTTACGTTGGTTATAGGAGGTAGGCTAGGGGAATCGGGTTGACTCTCTTGAGTTGTAATTGGTTGGTTGGTTGGTTGTGAATCGTCATGTGGTGATGGTGCTATCAGATCACGACGTAGACGAATTATTCCAAAATTGTTTGATTCCGCACGTTGACTTCTAAAGACTTCTGGGGATTCCATATTGCGTTGACGCCTCTCCGCTGTTGGACTATCAACGTGGATCAGAGTATGATGTGCGGAATTACACTTTTGGCATCGGTGCCGGATTGAACAGTCTATTGTTCTGTGCGTACAGTCTAAGCAATTTTTGCAGAGCTGCAGCTCTGCGACAATGCGCAGTCGCCCTCCTAGGTTTTCTTCTCGGAATACTGGACACGATCTGACGCAGTGATGGGCATTGCAAATTGGACATATCCTCACCATATCACTTTTATCGCAGTATAGTAAGTGGGTGAGACGGCACCACTGTGGAAGTGCCTTGTTCGCGTGTTAATGTGATACGTGGCGTCGCGACTTTAGCGAATATCTACCAAACGTCATTAAAATATTTACCGATTTTTTTAAACTAGCACAATAACATTTCCTTTACAAATTCACTTTAATTCTCCTCGAGACAACAAAATAGCAAACTTGCCTACAACGTGAACAGCTGATTCAGTACTAGTGATGTGCAAAGCGACATTACTGTTCGATATCGATTTTTTCAGACATTCTTGCAAGAGCAGTGTTTTGTAGCAGCGACCTTGTGTCAGCTAAATTCAAAAATCAACAATCAGGATCAGCTGAGTGTTGGCTAACTTTTGATTTTACATGTCGAAATATGAAAGAAAAATAATTAATTAATAGATAACAGTATTAATTAATGAAAATTGAGCAAATTATTTTTATTTTATTATTACAATTTTTTATGGCTGCTTGTCAATGTCCCGCCTGTTAAATGTGGATTAAGTATTTTTCATTTTACTTTTTCCACGCATACACAACACTATATTTGTCTCTGTAGTAATTAATGTTGAAAATGTGCAGGAAAACAAACAATAAATAAATTAAAGTATAAATTCATTATGAAATTATTTGATGAAAAAAATTCAAGTCACCAAGTGATACATACATAGTTAATACAGAGAGGAAGTCGAGTTGATGAGTAGTTGATTGTGCACAATGTTTATAAGCTGCAACTACACCGAGAATTCTCCAATGTGCAGCTCACTGTCACACATACATAGGCTCTAAAAAAAACACTATTCAAAAACGATTATTCTATTTACGTGTCTAGATGTCCAGGACTACATCTACCATTACTTAATAATAATAACTGCAACGGACTTCACAATTACACGATTTATTTAGCTCGGGAAATTTTAGCTCCAAACACATTCACATCACGCCTCAGGAAGGGAACACCGCAGTTGAACAGTATGCAATAAAAATATCTCCCACATTCATAACACACTTTCTCTGCTAACTAAATCTGATGAACGCATTGTTATCCGATGAGGTTGGTGGCCGTATGTAATAGTCGGCTTTTGATAGCGGAGGAAATAAATAAATATGAGAATGAGGCCAGGGCCTTCCTGGGTTCAATTGTTTTCACCTTGTGACTTCGGCAGTTGCTGCTACTCACATCTCACTTACCATTCAAGTTCCATAAATCATACGCCATTTAACTAATTCCAAGCACATCATTGGCTATATTCCGCAATAGAAATAACAACAACAACAACAACAACATCAATAAAACACGAACAACACAAAGGCGCAAAGGACAAATCTCGGAAGTCTGGCGGTGAGAACAACATAAAGTAGTTTGTCGCTAAATCACTGCCGCTGCTAATACCCTACAATGAACTGCAAATACGTTTTCATAGAGCCGAAAATGCCGAAGCGTTTCCACAACAGCCGCCGCCAAGCGAAAAATTCTCTGAGGACAATAACAAAGCAGAAAAAGAAGGGAGGAACGATGAGCAAAAACGCTGAATGAGCAGCATAAGCAATGGGGTCGTCAGCGGCGGCAGCGCAGTTGACAGTCACAGTTGAGCGCCACTTGTTGTAGTCGCTGTCGCTATCGAGTGCGGGTATAGCTATGTGTGTTAGGGTGTGTGTGTGTGTGTATCCGCCCGCGTGTTTGAGCGAACGCGTTTGATTGCAGAGATTTACGACATGACAATTTATGGAAGGACGAAATGATTTCCTGTGTTCTTACGTTATGTCAACATTTTGTATGCACAACAGAAGGAAATGGCGAAAAGCTTTGGATGAGTGGCCGTTGAATGGGGCCACGTTCGCAGCGTTGGTGTAGAATATGGCTCAAATCTCGAATCACGCCTATGCAATATCATTTCAATCAATTTCAAGTCAAGGATTTCTCGCCAACATTTAAAGGCCACTGTCAATTGATGTCAACTTGGGTATGGGGCGCTCGCTATTGAAGGCGGCAATGGACTAACGAAAACGATGCTGGATCAAAATTAAAACGTCAGCATATATTTTTGTGAGCATGTATGTGTGTGTGTGTGTAAGTCAAAAGATATGAAAACTGGGTTTTGGCATAATGATATACAAGCCACGTATCTAACGTCAGCGAGGCCATGCTCGTTTGAGATAGGCCGATGGTGTGCACAGTTACATATACATACATAGTGCAAAGTGTGCGTAAGGGGATGTGTTGCATAACTGAGAAGCGAGTGATGCGCAAAATGACTATACAACAGCGGAAGTTCAATCGAATTTCGTCGGAAATTGCCGGCATTTCATGAGGTGTGAAATGATTTTATTACGTCATTACGTGCCACAGTAGCAGCAGCAGTAGAAGCAGCATTAACCTCGTCATTCCGCACTAGATTCGTGCCACACACAATTCAGCCGCCAAAGTTGTCTTTGGTATGTTGGCATGTAATTGTTCCCTTTCGTCATGATGCCGACACCAGCCAACAACCTTCGCCCGCACGCTTGGCAAACACTTCGCTCCACCGTTGGCGTTGCAGTTTTTAATTTCTGCACTCAATCAAGTTGATTGGGCGCGCGTTCATGTTTCGCTTGGCTTTTTGGCGCACCTTCAATTGCACTGTGGCTTTGCATGCTTGAAACGGTGAAAACATACACACACTCTAACACAGGTACAGTACATAACACGAACACCAACGCCGCTGCTGTGGCTCACTTCATTTCAACCGTTGACATTATTCACATTTTCGCAGACGCGACCGCAGCAGCCACTTTCGCAATTAGAGCGAAATTATTTAATAAACCATATATGAAAATTCGTGTACGCGTCACCGAATGAGTGAGCGAACTAGTCAATGACTCAATGAGCTGAGGTGCAATTGAACGATTGAATGAATTGAATTGCATTGCATTGAATTCGCTTGCATTGAACTCAATTGATTCTGGGATGTTTGCTTGTAGCTCGATTATTTGATTAATTGAATTCTGCTGCGCTGCCAGCGGCTCATGACTCGCGATGTTTGCTCATTTATGAAACTGAAGTTTCACGTGTTTGTTTTGGTTTGGAGAATACAATTAAGATACGCTATGAGTAGCGATAAGCTGAGCTTGGACTTATTTATTTCCGATTCAAATCGCATGTCGAAGTGGCAGCTCAATTGAAAATTAGTAGTGGAAATTGCTTTGCAAAAATATAGTTTTAACCGATATCCGTAAGAAGATAATTTATTTTATTGTCCTTTTATTATAGCGATAGAATAAATTACATAAAAATAAAGTCAATTTAAATTCTCAAGTAATGGCAGCTCTGCTCTTAGTCAACCGGAAATCATCAGATATCTGGGATCCAACGTGGTAAGGCGTAGTATCATTCAACGAAAATTAATTATTTCAAGCCTTCGTCGCCTAGGACCACCATGGTGTGCTAGAAGCAGAGGCAACTTCAACAGTATGTTGATATTCAGCACTAATGGCTAGTCTTAAGCAGCTGGCTTTTCGCTCCCTTTGCTACTACAATAATTGCTCTAGTCGGAGCTGATTTTCTTTCGCCGTAGTTCAACGAAAACAGCTTGCATATTCTTCTCCTAAGAAATCTATCTATCAAAGTCTGTCTATATCAAAGTCTGGTTAGTTACACCACTTATAACTCAAGAACGGCTGGACCAATTTTAATGATCTCCGATTTATTGGATTCGCCACACCGCGCATAGCAGCATAACTAAAATATAGAAAAAATATAGAGAAAAATGCCGCGAAAGTCAGAAAATTCCATTCAATTTTTGCTATGAAATCAATATTGCTTCATCAGTTTGCAGTTGAAAAGTATGTCAAATGCGAATTCGAAAGTCTGTCAAAGAAAAATTATAAAAAAATTTTAAGTCAAATCAAAAGTTTCTAGCGCAATATTCGTCGCTCCTTGAACACGTTTTTTTTTTTTGTCAATGCAACGGAACGGGTTTGGTGATAAGAAAACTAATGTTCAATCTGGTTTCTGCGATGATACACAAAGGAAAATTCAAAGCTGACGAAGTTCTCATTCTCATAGCTTCAATAAAGCAAATTTCTTGCTAACGCACCAATGAAATACTTGATTTTTATACTTATATTGAATTTTTATTTTCTTTGTTAATACCAGGATTGGCAGAACAGTATGATTCATAAAAGGAAAAAAGTTGCATTTAAAATTCATGTCGTTATATTAAGGGAATTGTTTTATAAGTTTAGTTATGGTCAATAAGTATTTGAACCACAAATATAGCAGACTGAAACACTATGAATTCAAGCTTTTCCAGAACAGCTACTGAATTCGAAAGCCGCATTGTCTTCATCTTACATCTCTTGGATGTTTTACCTCTTTAACCAAGGATAAATAGGTTCAAAGTGTTCTTGCAGGAGAGTTACGGCTCGGTCACTATCGTCATTAAGAGGGCAGTGTCAATTGCGTGAATTTCTCGTCAGTAATAATGTGGAGGTTAGTAACTAAAATTGCAACTAGACAGACAAAATACATTTATTTTTATAGGGTAAATTGAAAATATAAATATTTATATATATATATATATATATATATATATATATAAATTGATACCAAAGGAATGTCTCCGTATTAATATATAGATAATGCTAATATATAATAAAAATAATATTTTTGTTTTACTTTTTACAACAGAACACCCACATTGTTTTTTACTCGTTGTGCTCTTTCTGTTCCGCAGATGGATCAAATCCCATTTCTCGATCTGAACCTGAACAAACATTTTACATGGCGTGCACACACAAGTAGTGAAAGCGCACTGCTACCAAAAGCTAAAGCATCAGAAGAGTGAAGAAGGCGGGCGCGTGCACGAAGAGAAATAATATTTATGGCTAATCGAAAGCGTCGTTGAAGGATCTACGAAAATAGGGTATATTGTAACTGTAACCTTATCTTTTCAAATGGGTTTTAAGAATTCTACTTTAAAACGTATTGAAGAACTACGCTGACCAGATTGTTGTCAAGTGTGTTGTCAAAAAGCTGTCCGCTTCACAGTAGTTCCGACGAGTGCGATAATCCTTAATGTTTTTAAAAAGCTGTCAATGCTGTTGGCTTCGTTGTATCTGAATCTGATGATGTCGTTGGCATTAATGTTGGGAACGTGTTTAATTGGTATTTTGCATTTCGGTTTTCATTCGTGCAAAATTATGATTGCGACCAACAACAATTTTGTCAAATGTGTTCTTGCCACTCGTGCTTGTTGGATTGTTGCTAAGCATTGTTGTTGCTGTTGTAGATTTTGTGGTTGCATGATTTGTTGCAATGATTTTCAGAATTTACTAGTACTCGCATGTTGTTGGCGAAAATTACACAATGTCGAAGGCCGTGAGAGAATATTGCACATACGTCATGTTGAACAAAGCACATACTCTGTTAAACACTGTTGGCACCGCTGGCACAGCCGCTGTAGCTGCCACTGCCACTGCCACTGCCACTGCCACTGCCACTGTCACACATGTTAAAGTTTTCTTCCGCCTTTTTTTTTGCTTACTTCTTCTTAATTTTTTTTGTTTTTTGTTCTTGTTTGCTTATGCTACTTTAGTAACTACTTAACAGCCGCATGCATTATTCAAGAGCTGCCAGTTGCTACGAAGAACACTACCAACACGTAAGTATGCACATTCATTCATTCAGTTATTCAGTCAGTCAGTCAGTTAGTCTTTTGACGCTGCTTGCTCGAAAGTGTTATCGACGCGCGCATTCATTATAGCCGTGCACTGAGCAGCAGAGTGGCGTGTCCTTGTCGTTTCAGGCGAACATGAAAGTAAAGGACATGAAAGCAAAATTAAATTAAAATAAAATAAAAGCCAAGGCAGGCAATGTCGCTACGACGCGAGTGTCGAGTCCATTCACAACCGGCTGAATGAATGGTGTGCATGTGTGTGTGTGTATGCATGTGCAACTCAAGTTGCCGCCAAGTTGTCAAAAGTGTGGCAGCCACTTGGTTGCGCTTCCGTTGGCCGCAAGTACCTCGTGCACGCTGCAGCAATTCAAGTTTGCGATTGAGTATGCTGGCATCCCCAACTGTGAGTGTTACTATGCATATACATATTAATGTGTTTGCGTGGGTGTGTGTGTGTGTGTGTGTTTAAAAGCTTTAAATATGCAATTAAATGTACATGCAACTAGTCCCGTCGCACGCTGTTCCTTTGCTCACACACAAACCGCGTCGTCTGCATGCATATCGTTTATTGTAATTATGCAATCAATGGCGCAATTATAATATCCTTACACAATTAAAAGTACAAATACACATATTCATGACATCACACATACACACACACAAATACAGTCACACAACCATGACTCTTTCAGGCGTAATTTGAGCTTGCTTAGTTGTCTCCGTCTATTTTTGCGAAATATCATTTGCCATTTTGGGATTATGTTGCCAGTGTACTCAGTAAATAATTTGAATTGATTAACCTTGTAAAAGGAGTTTCTTTTTACTAGTGCTCTTCAACTACAGAATCGACATGCACTGGAAGACACAGAAGTCAGATGACACAGAAGTCAGATGCTACTAAGTTCGAGTGCTAGAAGTGAAACTTCAATAGGCCTGAGTGAGACACAGTATATTGATAAGTTTAGGGAAATAATGTGATATTGGCGCATTTTCCGTACACATTTCCAACTGTCCATGTTCTACTACTTGGTGTTTGTATCAAAATAAAGCGCTACATAAAGCAAGACAAGGCTTATGTATAAGGATGCATTTTGTTACTAAATGTAGGTAACATACAACAAATCAACATGACTATTCAATGGCTTTGTTCAAGGAGTTCGTTCGCTTGGCTGCGCTCACTTCGGATCTGATTTGCTCTCTCGGCTCTCTCATTGTTTCACACAAATATTAAAAAAAAATGTGTACGTATGCGGTGTATTACTTCTCTGTTTCACTTAAGAATTTTTCTTTCATCTCTGTCATAGAACAGACGACGCTGCGTCCCGGCGTTGAAATATTGCAAATTTTTACTAGGCGCATTGCCTTTAGAAGCTTCACTTAAAAAAAATAAAGAAACAGCTCGTGGTGTCGAGCTCTCCTATAACGAAATTCTATACAACGATGCTCCCCCTCTATTACAAATTGATTTTAAGTACACAGCTTATTCGAGTACACATCAATTCTGTATAACACATTTTTCGTATAACGAAGTGATTTCTAGTCCGTGAGGATTCGCTATAGCGAAGTTAGACTGTAGTACATCCAAACGCAGCTCAGCTCATTCTTCAGAGTCGCTGTGGCTGTGGGTATAGGCATCGAAAGCAATAAAAGGACAGTCTGTCTTGTGCATTTGAATGCTCTATGTACATATACTAGTAATTATAACCGCGCTATCAGCCATAGCTACCCTCTAGATAATATTAGACCAGGTTAGCTACTTGAAATTGCTCAAAACTCACAAGGAACTGATATACACGGTTTAAATCCTTAAGAATTTCAATTTTAATTAACTTTTCATAAAAATTCTTCGCAAACGCTCAACTCCACTTTGGCATGCCTTAACCATAAATTGGCCGACAAAAGCGCAAGTTCCTCATAAGTGTTTTATAAAGCACTCAAGTGCCATCCATCACTTTAGTCTGTGATTTTTGATCTTTCGTAAATTATGAACGACTTCAATGAAATGGCATGCAAATTTAGTGCGGCAAAAGTTTACGAGTGCAGCGACAAGACCATTTGGATTAACAATGGAGACGACAGAAAGTCGCGACGGCGGCTTTTCTTTACGCGATTTGCATTTCTTTTCTTACACAATTTAGAGTGCAATGCCTTCAGAGTTGTCGGTGATATTGAACTATGACGTTTGCGTACTTCACTTAAGGCTTATATCTGAATGAAAACGCCCACTGTTGTCGTCTGTGGTAAACGCCTCACCAAGCCTCAGACTTAGTGCGCATTTGTGGTTCGTTGGGCCAAAAGTTGTTTGAAAATGTGCTCTAATCGATTTGCGAAATTGTGTGAAGAATTGGGAAGAGGAAAAGCACTATTAAAGTAATAATTTATAGTGTGACATTTAAAAATGCCTTTTTTTGTGCTATGCAAATGCTAAAAGGGTTTCCACGACTGCATAGTTTCGCCTTGCCAATGTGTCAATATCAAACTGCGTAGAAATGTGTAGCCACTCCCCCATCGAAGATTGAAATCGGAGGGAAAATTCAATTTGATGTCATCAAGGCCGTTCGTTAATATTGTTTTTATTATCTTCCCCCCACTGAAATAAACGCACCCTTCAAGCGATTTGCGCTCTAAATGGAATAACCAATTTTGCAGGCACTTGAGAACCGCAGCGCGCAGCTGAGCTCATCGTCGGCAGCGTTCTCATCCACATTGTCATCGTCGTCAACTCATCATCATCATCATCATCATCAGTCCTCGAGTCTTTGATGTGTGACCGGCTGAGTATGACTTTGTAGTCTTCGTATCGAAATTACAAAAGCCGCGTGTGTTGCTCGTTGTACGTGCTCAGTGCCTTCTGAGAGGGTTGGTAGATCAAGTGGCCTATATGAGCACACACCCTTTGCTTGTATTCTAGTGGGTTACCACAAAACTCGCATCTTTTTATGTCAAATCCCATAAATTTCAAGTATGCGCAATAATCTAATAATTTCTTCTCATATATCGCATTCAGCTGGGACGACGACGATGTTACGGTGGCTGCTGCTGCCGCTGCGGCTCCTGCGTTGTGAAAAATCTTTCTGCGGTTGCATTCTCGAGTGGAATTGCGCCCTGATTTCGCTTGATTTGCAACATTTCGTTCCACATTTGCCAACGAGAGAAAAGATGCCCTTTATTATTATTATTTCATTTCTTTCTATTTTTTTATCGTCCTACATAAAATTTTATGAAATGTTCTCCCAATTCGCTTTGCGTATGTTTAAATGTCGTTGATGAGATTTTTATATCTCGACAATTCCGTGCATGCGAGTTTTATATTTTAATTTACATTTTTGCATTTCGCATTAAACCCAACAACAATAAAATAATGTAGCTCTTTGAATATACAACTGCAGCGTAATTGAAAGATTCTTGCAATTGTGTTTACAAGCAAAGATTGCAAATGAAGTGGAACTCTGATTTGGGAACCATTATAATATTATTTCATACAACTTTTCTAGTAGATTAAATAAAGTATGACAAGGAGTTTGTAATGCAGTGAAAGCGACATTGGGCACTCTGCAAACTTCACATTTAATTACCTCAACGAGTTTGGTCCACTTTCCACATACGCCGACACTTCTCGGAACCGACCAGATCCCACCACTTGAAACGCCGGAACAGCTGCATAGGGTTGTGAACCTCATTGTTGACGAGTATCAGACTAAGGAGGCCTACCTTGTTATAAGGTAGGCGTTTGACGGAGTGTGGCATGATAGCCAACTCCATAAGCTCAAAGGTATTCTACCGCCACAGTTGTTCTCCTTAGTCTGAGAATATTTGGCTGATAGGACCTTCTCCGCAATCAGCAGTTAAAACAATTAAAGCTGGGGTACCACAAGGAAGCGTACTTCTTGCGCTCTACACGCTTTTCACCAGTGCCACGCTCACAGCTTCCTCTATTTCTATGGACGACCCGAAGGACATCATAATCGCTAATTTTGCTGACGATACTGCTATCCTGGCGCAGGACAAGCTTTCCGGTATAGCCGGACTCCGTTTTGAATCCATATCTTTTTCGGCATCCAATTGAAATTGGACGGAGTTATATACAAAAACCCTAAGCATTTGAATGCCATGGGTTTAACTGGATCGTATTCAAATACGTGGTCTCAGTGTTGAATGATACTATGTACAGTGAGCATTCCCTAAATAGAAGATGTCTACTTAATAGACGCAGGACATTTTTTTATTTTATTTTTATGTGCACATTATGTATAATAAGTACCCGGAATTTTGAAATAGAACTCATGACTTATTCATTTATTTTGCCGTTTTCAAAGTAGGCTCCATCAAAAGCAATGCGCATACGGCAACGTTTCTCCTAGTCTTCAAAACACTTCAGTTCTTTCTGTGAATTTTCTTTTATGGCCTCCATCGTCACAAAACGGAAATAAGCGGAAATAAGAAAAAGTCACAGGTCTCGTAAATCTAATGTTGTTGTTCTTGGTCAATTGGGGAGTTGGTAGTCTTTGAAGGATATTAACTCCGGGAGGTGGACTCTTTTTTCGTCACTTTTCACTCGTTGCATCATTGCATCAATTATCTCTTTTTCCAGGTTCCATTGCTTCGCTGATTCGTTCGTTCATTTCAGATGCTAGTTGTTCCCTGTGAGTTGCGTTCCCTATTCTGCCTTTGAAATTTATGCGGTACAGACTCCGTGCATGTTTGTAGATGTGGTTTGTGTGAATGGAAGAGGCGAAGTTAACGCTCCCTAATTGTTTTCTGTAATACTAAACCGAAATGGCCAACATTTGAATTTTTCCATCTAAATAAATATCAGTTGATTATAAAAACCTTTGTACTTAATTTTATTGTCCTACGAAATGTTTCAATTTTTATCAAAGGTCCTAAAATCGTTTATGGCACAGAATTTGCATTTTTTATTGACCACTTTAGATGCTTGAGGAATTTTTCAATTTTGACCGGCTCATAAATCCGAAAATGCACTTTCGTCTGCTTTGCAAGCCAAAATTTATAGAAAACGATTTACTTTGCAACTTAGAGGGCCAAATTTACAATGTCATTCCGCTTTATTGCGAGTACACTTGAATATTAAATCTGAGGGACATCATTAATGGCGGCATATCGGAGTAATATTTTTGGCAGTTGGCAAGGAATGAGAGAAATAAATGAAAATTTCGAAAAGTGCTCACCGCAAATGCATTTGTGTAAAAATAAAATAGCAAATCGAAAATTGCAATTGAATTTTCCAAAATTGGCCAATTGCGCGTTTGTCGAGTTCATTTGGTGAGCGTCGGTTGTGTTTAATTAATTGGAATTCTCTGTCGCCGATGTCGCTGGCACTGCGTGCGTGGCCTTGCTTTGCTTTGTTTTTGAACTTTATAATGACATTTTTCGTGGCAGTTTAAATGCAAATCGACAGTGCGCCTCGTTGAGTGGTGGGGAGCGATGAGTAGAAAGCGTGCCCTTTGGCAAATTTTATTCGCTTTGTTCGACTAACTCAGTTTGCAGTGAATGCATTTGCAACGCTCCGTTGATGTAAGTGCGTGTATGCTTGTATGTATGTTTGTGCGCTTTGATTGTTTATTTTGTTGCTCGAAGCGAAGCAACAATTTCGAGTATAAGTGTAATTACCTGATTTGCGAAAACTCATTTTCGTGCTGATTTTGTGCAATTATCGCGAAAGAGTTTTAAATTATGAAAAGCGTACGTCGCAATAGTTTCCAAAAACGTTGCCGCAATTGCCTTTGGCACACAGTTGAACGGCGGCGCGGAAAGGAAAGATGCCACGTTGCGTTGTGTTGTGTATGTGTTATCACAAATGAGATGGGAAATAAATATTTCAATTATTGTCCGCAAACACTAGACGAGAACTCGGCAAAGAGCACAATTTTCAATTATCGTTTTGATGATGAAAATTGCAATTGCCGTTGTAACATTACACAGACGGCAGTGGCAGCTATTACAATAACAATAACAAAAATAACAACAGCAACAATAACGAGTTGGCTGCTTCAATAACAAAACACCAATCGCCGCGTTATAAAATTTTGAATATTACAATAATTGCAAAAATGTGTTGCATACGCTTCAGGCGCTTGGGACAAATTTTTAATACAATTAAGTTAATTGCATAACCCCATATAATCCTATTTATAAATTCATATTTCCACTATTATGGAGTTTGCTTATTTGGCTTAAAAAGATATTTCGGCTTCAAGCTGATTTGATTTTTCGTTAACATAATTTGAGAGGGAAGTTCGAAAAGTTATAACGGTTATACTTAAAACTGTTTTAGGAGATTACAATGTAAATTCATATAATTTTAGTATTCTTGAATTCGAATTGTTTGAAATATGCGAAAAATTTAATTTAAATGAAATTTGGCATTTGATTTTAAAGCGTTCCAAATGTTCTTGACTCCCTATTCATATTAAAAATACACCAAAAAATATTAAGATTATCTTAGCAGACTTCAAAAAAGTCTGTGGCGTAGTAAATAAATAGACTTGGGAAACCAGACATAATCTCTCTGCCAAAGCGTAAAGATCAAGTGTCAAGCATTGGTCCTACTATTTTTTTCTTTTTTCTACTCACTTCAGCGATAGAAAATAAATAAGAAAATATTTAATCACCAATCATCAGAGCACGTTCTGTTCACTTTGTGTACGTTATATAAAGTTTGACTTCAATAGGTATTTTAAGTTATCTCCCTTTCCTACGCCTTACTCTTTAATTCAGATGAAGAGGTTCTAAATATGTCTTCTAGCGGAAGCAAAGTATGTTTACTTATGTACAACATTTTTCATATACGCCTTTACTTCATGCATAAAACTCAGCGTGTGTTCCTATTAGACAGTGTCCTATGGTGACACGTACCAACTAAGAGCTGATTGACCTAAGTAAATTGCTCAGTGTCAATGAACTTTTTTATTCAATTTTAGCAAAATTATACTAGCATTTGACTTTATCGGCGTCTAACTGACTGAATAAATAATGATGTTGCTATTCGGAGGGTTAATAACCTGTATTTAATTATATTCATTCAATATATACGAAGCCAAAAATTTCTTAAAGTATTTTTTTAAAGTAAGAACTATAAAAAGCCCCATCTAATCATGCACGCGTAAGTATGAAAGATCTTCAAGTCTTCAGATGCAGCCTAACTCTATAGCTCAAAGACTGAAGAACCAGTTTGCATATAGTATACAATACACACATAGATATATCTATGCTATGATATGTCTCTATATTTATAAAATAAAGTGGCAAAAAGCATTTGTTTACCTTGAACCGTACGAAATTGATAGACAAAAAAAAGCATTCAAAAGAGGGAAAAAATTACGCTAACGCTTATGTGTGAGCAAGAGATAAAATAAAACACATTTAATAAAAAAAAACCAAAGAGAAATTTGTTTTCACACAGCTAACACACACAAGATGCTTGACAACGAAGTATGTTTTAATTTTTTGTAATTGTTGGAAAAAGTTTTTTTTTGCCTGGCGAAGCGGGTGGGGGTTCAGCATACATATATAGTTTTGATGTATCCTTTATAGTATTACGAGCTCTCCGACAAAGAATAGTCTCACAGAATGACAATGACAAAAGGCATCATTTGGGCTGCCAAGATCTTCTTTTCGGTCATCAAAATGCTTAACAAGTTTTTATTTGACTGCCTACCAACGTATTACTTACACTTCCCCAGTTTGTTAAGAGTTCAACGGTGCATTTTTGGTCTACACCTCTCAACTAGTTTTTTTATAAGCCACTTTCTGCAACAGAATAGATAAAATTTCGTTTGAAATTTTGGGCTATGCAATGAGAATTTGTATAAATCGCAAGAATAAAGTTTTCGATTAGCCTTCGCTAAGTGATGGCATCTTGCGCTAAGATATTTGTAATACATTTGGCAGATGAAATTGAATAACCATCGAACTCAAAGGCGAACAGCAGCGCAGCATCAACGCTTTCAATAGGCTGAACCTCACGGAATGACGGCCATATATGTAAACAGGCTACCAGTTGAGTAGAGAGAAATCGGCGCTCAAGGCTTTCAGCGCAGTCGAAGTTTCAGCTGCTAAATCCTTTGGAGGCTTTTGTTGCGCTGGACGTTCTTGGCGTGTGTGCGCCAGTTGCTTGCAAGCAATTTGTTTGATTAATTCTGGGGATAACAAGACCTTCATTATGTAAATTGTATTAGAAATTTAAATAATCATCTGCAATTTAAATGCGCAACGATGCGCTGCTGCGGACAGCGGATAGCAGACAGCATACGGCTAATAGGAAATGGCAAATGGCGAACGGTTACGATTCCATACTGAAAGAGTTGCGGCAATTAATCGCGTCGATGGCAGGGTGTAGTTAACAATGTCGTGAAATATGCCAAGCGCTCATTTTTCATTTTTGTTTGAGCATCTAAATTTTTAAGCACTTCGCGTTGTTGCGTTGTCTGCTGCCAAATTAACTGCCTACATTCATCTGTAGCTCACTGGAGACGCTTTCACCAACGCTTTTACCAAGGGGTGAACTCGTGATTGCTTGGATGCATATGGTGGCGCTATAAATAATTATTCATATTTGTATAAAACATAGACACACACACATATACATAGACAATAAAAATTTAATTAAAATTGTTGCTTGCAAGTCGTGCCGCTTCAACCTCAAAAGTGAAGTGAGCACGAAGCCGAAGACAAATCCGCAAAAAGAACTTTGCCCCTGATGTTGTTCTTGTTGCTCGACGTCGTCGTTATTTTTGTTTGTATTTCCAGTAAATTGTTCTGCATATCCTTTGTATGGCACATCCTGTCTTGGCCTCCGGTATTCATAATGAAATTAAACGAAGTAAGACATAATAAAAACCGTTCAGGTCCTTATGGAAAATGCTTTTTAATTTCACATTCATTCAATGGATGCATGGAGTAGCGAATGAACCGAAAAGTGTTCGACGCAGAAGAGACAGCAGCAGCAACCCTTAAATGTTCTGCCATTTGCTTGGATTTGTCCCTGTCGCGTTCGACGCATTTTTGCCTTTGACGATGTTGAGCTTTTGGACAAACATAAACGGCAGTGCAATTTTGTAGAAGTTTTGGAAAATGCGCATCTGCCTGTGCATAATGAAGTCGCCTCAGTGAAATCGAAGAGCGTCACAAGCTAACTCACATGTTTCCAAATATAAGCAAAGTCACTCACCTAATTACAATAGATAGACACATTCTAACTTGGTGTCATCACTTGAACCGGAAGTTGTTCGTTGTCGTCGTCGTCGTCATTCTGATCAGCGCTAAATCTTTTCACTTCAGAAGTAATTTTTGGCTGTATATAATTTTTTAATTATATTTGGATTATTTATTTTTATTTAAATTTTTTTAATGTCTTCTCACCTCCCATCTCAAGACTTAGTAAAAGCAATATGAGCTGCAGTTTCATTAGACAAAAAGTTGCATGAATTATTCTATATACAAACACCACAGTTATCCTAATAATTAAAAGCCTGCTGATTGACATATACGATACTGCATGCTTATCAACATCTAGTTGCTCTCCAAGTGTCCCTGTTTTTGGCAACAGCTTACCACGTTTGTGTCTTGGTTTAGCATAGGCATCAAAAATCAGCCCAGGCAATTTTCATTCTCAAGCAACTAAATATGAAATACCAAACAGGGACTTAACCTCAGCAAAGTCCTTCACTAAGTACTATGAGGTTAACGGCCCTATTCTCAGCAACCTAACAGCAAATAGATAGAATGTTACTACCAGAAACATGTTAGCGAAAGCTCTTCACCTATTTACTTCCTGTCAAAAAGATTTTTTGGCAGGTTTCTGACAGGTTTCTGACAGCTCCTCGGTAGGCCATCTCAAGATAAATGTTAAAATCGCATTTTTTTACGGGTTTTCGCCAATAGGGCCTTAAAAGTGAACAAGAAGCTTAATGGGCATATGTCGACGTTCTATAATAATAAAAATCTTCACGCCCTTGATGAGCTTATCAAAGATTTTTATTAAAGTAAAAGCTCCAGCTATTTCAGCTCAATAGGGCAAAGAAGAAAGGTGACCCGTGAGTTTTATTTTATTTTTTCAATTCACCTGCATTTTAATGGCCACGTCACCATAATCGGGCGACCCTCTCCAATTTCTCTACCAAGGGCTGGTAGAGGCAGACTAATCATCCACCATGTAATCTATTTGCGAAACCAAAGCAAGACGAGCCTTGAAATTTTGTAACTATGGATCTGAAATTAGGACAGTTTTAATTTTAGCTCAATAAATTAAAAAACACAAACGTTTTATTTATAAGTAATACTTAAAGTTGACCTACGAACTTAAAACTTATACGATGAATACTGTTCCCTAGAGAATCTCTATGAAATGTTGCTTCCTTATATTTTTTATTTTTTTTTATTTGAGTATGTGGTTAGGGGGTTGCGTAGTACTCGTAAACGAACTTATTCAGTTGACATTAATCTATATTTAATTTGTGATAAGTTGTTTCCCATCTTCCCATCAAAGTAACTGCAAAGTCCTGCATAAAGCAACAATCTAAAAATCAAAGTTTGGTAGTTTCTCTTTGTCAACAACGTTTCCAAAAGTTGTTCTGCAAACTCTTAATTCGTATGGATTCGCAGACTAAACCATAGAACAACTATTCGGAAGAGTACTCAACTCATATTTAATCCTAAGCACTCGAAATCTTGTCATGTCTGAGCGCACCCTCCCAATGCTGTGTCATCTTTCGACGGACTCTTTATTTGTCCAATTAAGCAACCAAATACTTTCAACTGTCAGTCGCACTCGTGTCGGCCGAACGAAATCAACACAGAAATCTATTTAACCGAAATCGAATGAAAAAATAAATAACGCATTTTGCTCAAAAATGGAAATTTCATTATTCAGGGAGCTCAAAATATCAGACAAACACCACGCCCGCTAGGGGGGACGGGAGCGCATAGCGAGCGCGGACCGAACTCAAATGCAAACAAATGAATCAAGAAGCTTTTAGCTGCGCAGCGGTAAGCAAACGAGATTGTTGCAATTACGCCGAATTGAGCAGGAACAAAGCCAGTCGACGCCGCCGTAGGACTGGGAAGGAAGGCTGTCACCGGAATTTCCATAAACACCGGACGCACTCAACTGTGGGGGTAGAAAAAGAGCCAAGAGACTCGCTCAGTGAAGCCGAAAATGGTAGTGGTAGAAGAAGAAAGCAGATGGAAGCCGTGCAAAGCAATGGGCGGAGCAGAAGGGTGCATACATTTGTGAGATTTACCAGTTGCCTTCGGTCAGACCGAAAGGCTCAGCCAGGCAGATAAAGACGAAATGTTGTCAACGCAATCGGCAGTTGTTGAGTGATTGTGGGTGAGTAACCTGAAGAATGAATGGTCGTACGTAGTGGTGGACAGTTGAGCGGATGCATACGACAATGTTTGGATGATGATTTCGTTTTGCGCTGCTGTGCAGAAAAAGTCACCACACGTGACTCTTTACACTCCCTGTGTTGCTGCCCTGCGCCAGTTGTCATGTCAATAAAGTCACAATGAATGACAGAATTACAAACAGGATACAAGTGGAATCATGATGGATGCGTACATTAAATACGAAAAACATCCCGCCATTCTAGTTTGTTGTAGTTATGGACTGTACTGTGGACTGTGCTGTGGACTGTGCTGTGTGGGTGCGTGTGTGCAGCGGCGTGTGTCCTGTTTAAATTGCATGAAATATACATTTTGGCAGCGGCTGGCTTTGATAATTTCGTTTTGATGGATTTGATTGGAGTGCCGTTGCCACGGTGAATTCGCATTACTTACCTGCTGTAGCAAAGCGAATAACAAAAAATGCGCACCGGGCGGTAATCTAAAGGCCATTCGAGGAGGCCGTGTGTGCAACCACAAACGAAGGACGTGGGTTGATTTATTAGTGGGTTGCTGTGTTGATACTCGTTCGAGTGTCTATGTGAATACTCCCGTGTTAGTTGCCATAAAATGTATACGAGAATAGTTATTTTGAATCAGAATTTAAAACTATGGGGTTTCGGTGTTGAATATTTAACCATCACAACTAAAACTAGAGCAATTCGTGTAACGCTTGACGGAGTTACCGTTATATGAGTTGACAACAAATTAAATTGCAAACACCACATACAGAAGAAGTTCTAACAAATAAATCTAAAGACTAGACGTTTATCTTGGCTGCCTAAGCCAAAACTCAAACTATCGCTTGAAAGCAAGCTATTGATATACAAAGTTATAATTAAACCAATCTGGACATATAATTCAAGGACAGCAGTCAAGAATCATTCGAATAATCACCAAAACCGAATGATACATCATAAACGCCGATTTACATTGGCACTCAAACATCCCTAAAGTGTAAGAGGAAATTACGGAGATATGCCGGATATACCAAACAAAGCTATCCCAACAACAGAACTTCGGCGTCAGCTTACTCCCACTAAAGAACTACAGCGCAGACAACGACTTCAAAGGTCAAGGCCGGTTGTTCTGGTAGCCTCAATATACCATATAGTGAATATTTTCATACTTCCTACATCTTAATTAAAAAATATTTTTCTGATAGAAGCTTATTACAACCTAATAGAGTACCAGTAGTTTCAAGTGGAAGGTAAGTATGTACTGATGTGAAACATATTTAGTATGTAACTGAATGAATACGTATGTTTATAAATATATAAATAACAACAATGAGTGTCCTTCCTCTTGCTATTGTTTTCGGTCAAACTATTGTTCTATCCGTATCTACACATGCCTTTGCTGTTCAAACGTCTTTTCTCTCAGTAACAACACAGAGTTTTGACAGAGTATAATTTTTGTTTTCGTTTCTCAGCTTCAATCAAACGATTGCGCTCTCAACAAAAAGTGCTTGTTGTTGGTTTCATAGCTAACGACTTCGTTTTCGTTTCACAACTTCGGCTCAACGCTCGAATGCTACACGAAGAAGAATGACGCGATGATGTGATGATGCGGCGATGCGTTGACCAAAATTTCACTCTACGAAAACCACAAAAATATATATATATGTGCAGAAATATAAAATACGCAGATATTGTTTGAAGAGAAAAACCCGTGAAATACTAATCCTTAATATACTTTCTAGACCAGCTACAGTAAGAAACGAGTTGCTGAAAAAACTGAAGAACTTTTTATTTACGTAGTGCCGCATCATATTATAACTCATTAAACGAGCATATGTGCAAGGTGGTCTACTCCTTAACACGAGCAATCTACAATCGACTTTATTATGCCGACATGCTATTTCTTGCTTCATCATGCAGAACCGCGTGAGCTTAAGTTCAAATTGCTTAGCTTTAGTCATGTCATTTGTTTATATTCCACGTTATTCGCTTGTCAAGATGAATACTAAGGAATTTCATGCTTTCAGTTTGAGGTATTTGCTGTGTGACAGGTGAACAATGTATATTAACATTAATGAATTGAGAATTAATCAATATTGATTTGAACTCGCCAACACTACACTCGAGAAGAACTTGTGCTAATTAAGACCCTCTCAGTCTACTGAAGTCTTGTTTCTCTTTCTGCTACATAGTGCACTATATTATGTACATATTATAAGGAGTCTGTACATCTTAGATTAATTATTTGTACTGTATTATATATTAGTATGCCAAGTAAGAAATCCTATGCTCCACTGTAACTCCACTAAAAGGTGAAATATAAGCGATGAAAGCATTGCTGGTACTCAGTCATAAAAATTGACTGATTAGTCGCTTTAGCTGAAATGGAGTATAGTTTATTGTCACATGTAACTATACTCATTTTTATGAATTCAGAGTTTTCAACATTTCTTTTTGAGATAAAATTTAGTGTTTCCCAAGTAGTATTCCAATTTCTATGATCCCCTGCTAAAGCACACTAACTTTGACATCCATAACAGACATTTGCAGACCATAAAGTCGATGTAAGTTTGTTTAGACGATAAACTTCTGTGGATGAGTAACAATACTTCACGCTTTGACGAGCAATGTGAGTTGTCATTTTTATAAACTCATCGGCAATAAAATTTCATTGTGCGCCACGCAATCAATGACAATGCCAGTGAACCCTGTGCAACTGAATCGACGAATCCTTTGACTTTGGCTACGTACAAAAGTTATTGGCGCTGCACAAGGACTCGCTAATTTTATGCGGAATGCCAAAAATTTGCATTGCGTGCCAAATGTTTTGCGTGGCTACTCACCTCGCACCTTGCAGCGGCCCTGCCTGGCCTGGCGGAGGCAACGCGCCAACGTCTGCGCTACGCCATTGTCAACTTTATTGCTGTGTGGCAACTTCCTGCGTTCTCGTTCGTTTGTGTGTGTCAGTTTGTTTTTGCTTTATTTATAACGAAATTGAAAGGAAATGAAATTTGCAATGAGCAAAACGCATGCTGAATGCAAGAGTACGAGCCATAGAAACAAAACATCCTTGCTCCAGTTTCGCATCTTGGCAGTTTGACTGCTCAGCACTGGTCTTCCTACACCGCTCGGCTCTGATCTGCTTTGTCTTTGAAATAAAAATTTTATAGTTTGCAATATCATAAGCAACTTTCGCCCATCGACCGAACAACTTCATTTCATTTTGTGTTGTTGAGATGAGTCAGAGCGACCAAAGCGAAGCCGATGATGTTGGCGAAGACGATGTGTTCCGGCAGCAACTTTGTCTGACTTGGCTTCCTTTGTCGACGACTGACATGGCTGGCGTATACACAACTTTGTTTTGCCATCTGCCAACGTAGACCATTTTAGACAACAATGTGCGAGCGAAAATATGCAATTCATTATTCGCTGCATAACACACAAACACATAAGAAATGGAAAGAAATATATAAAAAAATGCAACAAAAAAAAAAATTAAATAAATAAATAAATAAATAAACAAAATACAAGCAATTGACAAAGTCACGTCATGTCACATATAAATCTCAAAGGCAGCGAAAAAAATTCTAAAAAATCAGCAAACAAAAGACTAGACAAAATAGTCATGCAAAAAATACATCCAACGCCGTCCGGGAGTTGTTGTTGTTTGGTTAGACTCTACGCCGCTCAGTCGCACGCTCGCCCGCTTGATTTATAATTCATTTTGAGTTTATTTGACAATTTTTACAACAGTTTTGTGCATATTTCATGCATGACGCCGTCGCCAGCCAACGTGGATTTGTTACAGAATTTGCAGCACTTCGTTTGCCCATTTGAATTTGGCTGCGGCCACGTATACGGCTACGGCTAAGAGAGTTGGCGGCGCTTGGCCCACGCCGCTGTAGCACGGTGTCAGTTGCAGTGAATGCCACTAAATGCGGCATGAATAATGCACGAACCACACAATCAGCTTCGTTTCTGCGCCACCGCCACAGGCGAGGTCACCGCTTCAGTGGTGTTGCCTGTGTCGTTCGCGTTGCCAACATACTCGTAGATAATAATTTTGTCATATTTTTCTTCCTCCTTTTTTTCTATTTTGAATTCTTCTTCTTTTTTTCGTCTCTGATTGACTCTATTTTGATGACTTTGTGTTATTGCCGAACGCATTAGTTCGATTTTTTTATGAGCGCATGACATCGATTGATGGCGCTTTTATGTTCTGCCTAATTTGGGACTTGGGCTTACGTAAATCTTTTTGTTGATTTCCTAAATCGAAATGTTAAGTCATTGCGTAAGTTATTTTTTATATATTTATTTATTTTTTTTTTGGGTTAATATAAACATATATTTTAATTTTACTGTTGTTGAAGAACAAACTTAAATTAAACTTAAAGGAAACGAAGAAAAGAATAACAACTTAGTGAAGAGTGAACTAGACTAAGCTGGATTGGTGATTGATTCATTGGTTAACATAATTACAATAACAAAGATCTATCCAGAGCCTTCTCCTTCTACGCCTCCTAAGAAGATGCTAGACGATTTGAATGATGTTGTAGCCGCTCCAAATACGCCGCAGCTTGCTGGTTAAGGCCATCACCAATTTGAAGAACATTTAAATCGCTTTCAAGGTTCTCTGTTCGCATATACCAGAGAGTTTTCGGTGGACCTTCGTTTGAAGTACTCTGATCTTAGCAAGGTGCGTCGTAGCAGCAATGTCATAGACTTGCATTCCATAGCGCCATGCAGCTGCAATTATTGCATTGTAAATGCTAATCTTGTTCTGTAGCGACAGCTTCTTTCTGCCGTTGAGTAGCCAGCCCAGTTTGGCAATCCTGCCGCTAAGAGATTTAACCGTCCTATTTATAAAGTAAGTTCTAATTGCAAAACGATGTTGAATGACAAAAACTATATGCAATTATTATATTATTGTAAGTCTTATTCAAAGAAGATTTTGGATTGACCTATTAGTATTTATTAAGTTTACAACCTACAAATCTATAATACATAACTCCATTGAGAAGACACTTTTCAACTATTAGAAGGACACACATCTAAGCTCAAAAAGTTTTAGGGGAGGAACGAAAACCGATTAAGTAACAACAATTGAAATTATATGACTGATCTGAATAAAGAAAGGTGGTAACTAAAGGATAACATTTACCGCAGTATACTGCAGAACACATTAGTGGGATTATAAATAGTGATAGTGTAAAAAAATGAGACTTAGACTAAGGTGATTATGGTGAAAGTTGCGCCGTAAAGGCGATGACAGAGAAGGCTGATTCCTTCTTAGGAGGAGATCATGCAAGTGTAGCCTCTCCAGTCAACGCCTTGTTGTGATATGGGTGAGGGAGGACGCCAGCGGATTGGGCTATAGCGGCTGCTGCTAGAATTAATCACCGCCATAATAGTTGGCACGGAGAAATCCCTGCGCAGGGTGGTGTGGCGGACTTACTAAGGGGCGCCGGTAAAACTTCTGAAACTCTTGTTCTGACAAGCCTGCACTCTTCTGATGTTGTACGCGGCATTAGTGCCTCAAATTTGTATGGCGTAATGCCAAGCAGGTGCCGTTATTGACATGAAACTTTGCTTACACACAAGTCTATGGAAACTGAATTTCCTAGAACAAGTGTTGAAATTTCATAATTTCAATTGGCCATCAATTATAAATTTCTCTATTTGGTATTCTGCAGAAAATAAAAATCACTTAATGGCAGGATTTCTCTTCTTACAAATATGTCATGCAGTTTACTGTGATTAATGTATTTTTTTATATGTCAAAAATATAAAACAAAGTAATACTCGTATTATAGATGGAGCAGAAGCAATCAATAGAAATAAAAAATGTGAGTTTTCCTAGCACTCACGAGGCACTGTTGTGAATCATTTTGACAATAAATAAATGTTTTAAAGAAAACATTAAAGATGGCGTTAAGCCAATTCTGACCGTGCTCCAGATCATTTGAATACATATGCATTTTTAGAAACGTCATATATTGATATTGCTTTTATAGTGAGCTCAGACCTCCAATCTGAATTATTGTACGTGGTGCTTGACGCTGCGGCCGATGGCGATGTTTGATTGTACGCGAGCGTGACAATATGCAAATTTTACTTTACCAAAAACAAAGATGTTTCACATCAGAAATGGTCGATAAGGCAGAGACTAGGTAAGTAAATAATATAATACTTTGCCCGTGATATGAATGACTACTACTATGACCACGAACATAACGTGTTATGGCATATTGAAGCCAGCTTGGCTCATGTGATTTTGTAGTCAACTAAGTTTGTAGTGTGTTGGGCTACTAAGCGAGGGGCTCAGGTTCGAATCCCGAGAGGGCCAAATTACATCTTAAGGTTTTTCTCCACTGCGCCACCTCTCGCGAACGTCTGACAAACATCCGAGAGTAAAACTGTCATGAATGAGCTTCTCAATTAGCCGTTTGGACTCGGCGTAAAATTGTAGATCCCTTCCATTCGTCCCAAAAATTGAAAAACCCACACAAAGCGAATGGTTGCGAGAAGCTAGGCCTTGGGTCCCATAGACCTGTCGCGCCAAAATATTATTATTATTAAGTTTGTAAAAAAATTTTATGCTTGAGGCTATATCAGGCCTCACATGTGTTAGGCCGTAGATGTGATTATGAAATTGTATAATAAATTTTATGTTTTCTTTGTACTCTAATGTGTCACTCAATCATACGTAAACGACTTTTCATCAATTTTTTTTAAGTGACCTGAAGAAATGATGCAAATTTCCACTTAATATAGTAGTATGATTTACCAATTTACCTTCAGACCCGTATTCGTACGAATACAGTATCACATCCACCAGTTAAATTCAATTTCCAAAAGACTCGATGAGATCTATGTAGATCAGAAGATTATGACATGCACATGATATTTTTTTGGAGAGGAAACAGTAAACAGGCTAAATTTCTCAACTTCGGAGGAGCATTGATTGTTGATGGTTGTTGACTTCGTAGAATGGCCGGCCATGTTGTACATCTTTTATTTAAATGCTTAACCGGCCGATACATAAAGTTTACTATGAAGTAATGAACCCTTTATTTTCGAATTGATTGCTCAAACTCGCGTGTCTAGACTCTCAGAATGCTGCACTAAGTTCTTTAGTTCAAAACAGTCGTAAAAATTGACTCCTAGTCTTTGTTAAATACACACGAGTTGTGGCTAGAAGATCACACTGCTGTCTATTGTGAAGCAAGAGGCAAGCTCATAACTTCAACAGCCACTGCTGAGTACTTAAATATCAAGCAATTAACAATAAAAAAGACTGATAGATAAACTGAATGAATGCTTTGGCAAGTAGCGCACGAATGATGTATCTATAAAAACACGAAATGGGAGTTAAGCGCTTTCATTGTTGCCAATGCAGTCACAATGAAGCTGAGCACAAGAAAAGGCAGCGGCAGTCGAAACCAATGTGTAATTTATGTCGAACTCGCACATACGAGCAACGCACACGGATGGAATCATTCAAACAAAAACGCACACATGTAACAGTGTTGACGTAGTTGTGTCCTTAAGCAGACAATGTAAGTAAAGCACACAACGAGAATGTACCAAACTCAAATCGAACACAGAAACAGCAATAGGAGCAGCAGCCTTAAGTGGGTAGTGGCAGCGGGGACTAAGATTACGGCAATGGTGAGCAAGTACAACGACAACGAATGATTTGTCAAATCCCCTCATTCCAAGTAAAACAAAGACGGGCAAACACGCATGCACTGCCAATCACACACAATCGAACAAAAGGCACGTTTATACTCAGTCAGTGCGAACAATGCAGCGGCAGTTTAAACAGGAGTTTTATGAGGAAGCATAAAAGGAAGTGACTGCAACCGCAGGCTGCAAGTGACTTCGACAAGGACGACAGATGCGCGAGCAGAGCTGCAGCAGCTAGATGAAGGGGTGCCAAGAAGAGAAGCAGCTTTTGTAACTGAAACTGGAGTGTAATGTAATTTAGCCAAGGGGCGAGTGATGGGCGAAGGTGCTGTTGCTGTTCTTGCTGCCGCTGACTGATATCAAAGCCGAAGCGAACGCGTTGACTGCTGTTGTTGCTGCTGTCGCTTCGGCTGCGGCCATTGATGATTCCGCTGCTGCTGATACTGCTGAGTAGCTACGTGCAACTTCGATTGCAAACTCCGGTTGCAAGTGACAGTAATTGTTTTATTGACATTGATTGACGTAGCCAGCTATGGGCGAAGCGGAATTTTGCTAGTCGTAGCCGCCACGGCAACGGCGTTGCTCACGGCAAGAAAGGATACATTTCTGTGTGTGTGGGTGTGTGGGCAGAGTTTGGTGTTTATATTGCGGTAGAATTCATACACAGACACACACTCATACACACGTTTGCCCTTAGCTAAAATCCGCATTCATTTATTGTCCGTGTCCTAGCTTCTGTTGGCTTCCTCATCTCCGTACTCGACGCATTCGTTGTCGATTTGTACCGCTCTTTCGTTTCGGACAAAACGAAAACTCAGAAATGAGCAGAAGATTTCAATTCAATTTTGATGGATCGCATTCCGGTTCAGGCACACAATGTCAGTCAATTTGGTAGTGAAGCACAGGTTTATACCTTTACCCATAAATACACTGAGAAAATATTTGACTAAAAATTTTTATTTTTTTTATTTGAATAGAAGAAGAAGGGAAACGAATTAAACAATGTTATGAACTAAGAAGTGCAAGTTTTACAACCAGAGATTTCTTAGTTTAAGCTGGCCATACACGACGAATTTATTCGTGTGATTTACACGTGTCCGAGTGCATATTCGCCGTGGATGGCACTGTTGACGAGCCGATCCTCTGCTCGTTAAAAATTTCCAATATTGTTGTTCTAGGATATTCTCTCACTCGAGTTGAGCTTTCATCGTGCGCACACCGTCTGAATTGCATAAATGCACGTTTCTTCAGCGCATATTTACTTGACGACGAAACTGTGGAAATGATGTGTGGCGAGTTTGTTCGCGGTTGTCGTCAACCGACTGCGACCGAATGACACGAACATATTCGCCGTGGATGGCTAGCTTTAGAGAACCTCGATGCCGGCGGTGATTGACGAATTTTTATAGTATGGTTAATAGCAAATTGCTTTATTTAAATTGCCTTTTTTATATTTATCAATACTAACAATGAGCGCTTAAAAATGTTTCGTGTTTATCCTTCGCTCTCAAATCCAGTGTTGATCACTGCTTATCTCCCTAAGGTGGCAACAATGCGATTTCAAAATGTAACGTAAACTATCTTGATTTATGACGGCAACAAACCTTATCAATGTATTGTAAGTTTTAAATGAATTAATACGATTTCTCAGGTTCTCAGGTTCAAGCTCAGACTCGAATCATTCTTGAAGAACTCGCTTGCTGCCAGACACCCAGTCCAAGCCAAAATTTGATACACTTTATTGCCAGAATTTCTTTTTAAACCGCTACTTTAGTAAATTTTACTATACTTTTCACTGCAGGTAATTTCTTTTTCAGTGTCTCCCATACGACCAGCAAACTGCAATCCTTCAATATTCATCCTTGTAAGCTTCTGATTAAACCATGCAGCTTTGTGTCTCTGCCGCTCAGTCGGCAATGCCATCAACAAAAACAATATCAATAACAATAACAATAACAGCAGTGAAAACAACAATGTTGCTGCCTTACTATTGTAGTAGAGACAATTGTTTGATTTTTAATATGTTGCTCCGTATATCCTTTTCACGGTGCAAGGATTCTTGCTGCTTCGTTTTCGTGCGGTGTTATTCTGTTCATTTCCTCTTCGACTCAGTAATGTTGCAACTTGCTTCATTCAATTTTTTGATGGTTTTTGCCGTTCTTATTATTTTTTTTTTGTTAACATTGCTTTTTGTTGTTGCCCCACTGATTAGTGGTTGTGTAATATGAATCAATCCGTGAGCAGAGCACTCACTTACTGCACATGACTTCCATGGACAGCCAGCATATATTCAGCTGCAACTAAGGTTACACATTCGTTTCACTTCACTCAACTTTTTCGTAAATTTTTCGTCGTTTCTCGCTGACTTTCGAGCTCCACAGCAACCCCACCGGATTGTACGAGTATTCCGGATGTAGGTGGCTGTAGTTGTCTGAATTTATCTCCGTCATTTTTGTTGCTGTAATTGGCTTTATTAATTATGAAAGCTCGTTGGCAAACGAAATTTATTTGGATTAAATTTCGATTTCGATTTCGGTTCATATAATTTGCTCATTGCCAATGCTTCGTGTGTCTCTTTTTTATTTATTTACTATAGCCAAGCCAAAGAAAGAAGCAACACAAATGAAATGTAATAATTGATTAGTTCTTCACATATGGATTGATGAAATTCTATTCTTAGAAACACTAAAGTTTAATTATATTTCAGCTACGAATTGTAGTCCCTCAACGTATACCCACGACGCATTGAGTT
This sequence comes from Cacoxenus indagator, assembly GCA_035041755.1. NCBI lineage: Eukaryota > Metazoa > Arthropoda > Insecta > Diptera > Drosophilidae > Cacoxenus > Cacoxenus indagator. The sequence continues at coordinate 1,238,837 of JAWNKX010000884.1, forward strand.
TTTTGCGACTTATTCGCGTAGAAGTTCAATGAAACACAAACATTTGAAATGGGGAAATGCAAAAAATACAAACTCCGTGCAAAACGAACGTGGAGTCCGGAACTTGTGCAGCATATGGGAGTACGCAAAAACTTCGTACATGCCTCGAGGCGATAAAGTTGCAGTTAGCAACACTTTGAATTCAGTGGGTGGCCACAGTCTTGAATACGCTGCATGCAATGCGAATACCTTCGTGGCACAACACCTTCCCACTCAGGCATGAAATATCCCTGCAACATTGTCTGCGTCCGGGTCTGGAACTGAGTATGAGCTGCAGTCGTACGTAGTCATCGTCGACGGCGACAGCAGTTTGCTATAAATCTTTCGTCGGCAAAGGTGACATCTTTGGTGACTAAAAGTAGTTGCTGCATAATAAATTGCGAATGTCCTGTTATAAATATTCTACAATGCCAACGTGTACAGGACATTGCAGCTGATAAGTATCTCGCACAACAATTTCGCACATGACCACTGCGAACAAGATTATAAAATAAACGCTGACACAGTTATGCAGCACTGCCTCAGCCCATAGTCACACGAACTACGGCCCATAGTGTCATTTCATATTAGGCTTTGCTGTGGATGGAGGCTAAGGTTGTCTGCTGCAAACGGTCGTTGAGCTTTGAGGCGGCAACAGCAGTTAACGGTACTTAGAAGACTGGCAGCTCAGACGAGCCCTAATGTGTTTTTTCTTTTGTACCGAAAATTCCATGAGTTTTCACGTGTTCTGAATGTGCATTTGATAACCCGTACAATTACACTGCAAGAAGCTTGTCTTAATAAGAATATAGTTTGGTTATTGATATGGGAACAGAACAGTAGAATTGTCTAGTCGTCACTCTCTAAAGAACTTGAGTTCGCTTCCCAATAAAACGAACAATTTCAAGATTGGATTGTAGAGACCTTCACCTGATCATCAACTGATACAGACCATTTTTTAAAAATTGACATTTTTTAATACTAATAATACATTTTTTAATTACCATAGTCAGTATCTGCTATGTGGTGATATGTATTGGAAATATCCAACGACTTCCTGCTCTACAGTTTAACACATTAACCATACAGATAGAAAATGTATTTTAAGTAGTTAAAATGTGTGTCCCAAAAGGCCATACATAACTCTTTGTCTTTATGAATATCTTCTGTTTTGTGCTTACATTAAATACACGTTTAATTTAACACCATAAAAGTTCTATTGTATCTTTTATATATACATAAATGAGTGTTTATCTGTTTGTCTGTTTGTAGCCTATGAACTCAGATACAGTTGTACCGAACACCATGAAAATTGGTACATATTTGAATGTTATCATGGAGAAGTTTTGTATATGAAATTTGATAGACTATCAGGAAATTCGGGAATTTCCATCCATTTCCTTTATTATTTTATCGATAGAAATAGAGTAATTGCTTTGATCTATCTTGAAGAGATTGGCAAATGTATAGCTTAATGGGAGTCTTCAATAGTTAAGGATATCTGTTGTTCCCAAAGGTGACTCTTGGCAGAAATATGGAAAAAGTTATAGCTAATAATGAGAGTATTAAAATATTTTGGGTTTTCAAAAAATCTGTTTTTGGTATGGCACGCTTTTCCCAAGGTTTCTCAAACTTTTTGAAACCTTCTAGAAGAAGTAGTAATCTGACGTTGCTGCAATTTTGAAATTGTAATGTTTAGTGGTCTGTCGTATGGTCAAGTTTTAGTCGCCTCATAACTAACTGGATAACTCATGTTATCCAGGAAATTAATGCCTGTCCATCTCTTAAAATAATCTAAAAATTGAGGCTTATGACGCTTAACACTAAAAGGACTTGTCAAAGGGTTTGTATGGCAATCACACAATCCAGCAACGTCAGAATCATGAATAATACATATTTCACAATATTTCATTGGTCTGACTTAAGTTTGTGGATATATGATTCAGTAATTCTATTACTAATAATTTTAAAAACTTAGGTCCGACAACAAAGAACTTCAAATTGAGATTCAGAACAATTGCCCAGAACAATTTTGGAGTGTACTCATTGCATAGGTGTTGTTGTTAAACCGCAACGATGACTTTGTTGCACTACACGTACAAGTGCTGTAGGCGAGCAGTCAAAGTAGTCGTACTCGTGTGTGTAATTGTGAGTGGAGTGCTACTGTTCCGTTTTGAAGAGCGTTTATTTCGGTATTGCTGACAAGCCCATTAAATATATTCCTTGGTGGCTGGCTAGCATTCGGCTTGGGCCCAAATGACGACGTTCACAGAAATTCCGACGAAATATGCGGCGACAATAAATTAATGCGATTTATTGCCGTGATAAGTTTTGTGTGCGAGCGCGTTACAAACGAGCGTCAACGTCGCCAATACGGGATACACGATACCGGATAAACGAGGAAGGTATAGGTGAGAGTGTGGGTGTGGTCAGCAAAATGACAAAAGGATACTTTTTCCCTTGAGTACAAAGTCTGTGTATGTGCGGTTGTAACTTGTCACTCACTCACTCACTCACTGAGTCACGACGCCAGTCACTCAGTTAATCTGTCCGTTCACATGTCTGTCACTCAAACGTGTTTTGTCGAAATTGTTGTTGTTCAACAGACGCAGCCCTACCAATCACTAGGAGACATCAACTACAGTTTGGCCTGTCAGTGCCTAATTTAGATAAGAAATGGGTTCGTTTAACCCACTGTGCTCATATTGAACTTTCTACGTCGAACGAGTAGGAGTGACATGCCGCAAACGACTACTTCTTATATATTGTAACACATAATTAAAAGGCGTTTCATTTTCTCCTACTCTCGGCTGCTGCTTCGCTTTCAGTATTTTTTATTTTATTTTATTATTTTTTATTGTGTACCCTCAGGAAAGAATTAATTAAAATTCTTGCTTCGTGTCTAAAGACGTCTGAGTCTGAGTTTGAGTCTGATTGAGCCGCGTTAATAATCGCAACAATAAACAAAGCTTCGAAGTGGCCCAAATCAGAAGGCGGAAGTATTAAAAGCAAAGAGGGTTGACAACACCAAAGCAGCCAAATTTATTTCGTTGTTCCTTTTTTAATGCAACCCTCCCCCCACCCCCCAACTGCCGCAGTTAGTGCAATAAAAAGAAGTACAAAGCAATTCGCTGGAAGCGTGTGGGTTGAGTTTGAGAGAAAGCAATACGAGATAAAGGAATCAGTGGAAAATGCAAACTTTGAAAATTTGTTGAGCGTGCAAAGTGTCTGCGAAAGTCGGCTATAATTGCAGATATACCAAAAAATTGCTGAGTTCGGAAAATCCCTTTTAAATACCCAAAATCCTCGTTTGTCGGTTGGCGCATGCAAGTAGATGCTGCGCGATAGCAGCGGACGACAATAAGTGTCTGTGGGTGCGCGAGGGGTTGCTTCGTATGCACGTGGTGGATGGCGTCCACATAATAAGCGTTTATCCTTTACGTCACTAAATCACAACCGAAATCCGTTGTTAAAATACCAGCCCAAGCGGTTGGCACGAAATTGTTGAGAGTTGTGCGCTGTTGGGCTAGACGGCTGTCGACTGCTGCCACTGCCACTGCCACTGCTGCCCGCGTTGGTGGTTGCTGCGCGACGACGACGACGACGACGATGACGAAGGCGTTGGTGTCAGTAAGGTTGTTGGTGTCGGCAGCGGTGACTGGTTGCTGCCGCCGGTCATGGAAAGCAACACTTGATGATTGCAAGCAGAGTCACGGGACACGTGCAGGTTGCCTCTGCATTTTGTGCTAAAACTCAACCGAACCGTACACAACCAAGCAAAGCCGAAATACAAAAACACTAACACTGCCAATGGCATTTTCGTCATCGTCGTTGTTGTTGTTAATATTTAATGGTTTCAACAGGGTGGCAAATGACATTTTACTCATGTGTCAGACACTGAAATTATTTCACGCCTCGACACCAAGTCTCACAACTACTGAAATTAAACAAGGCTTTTATTAAAATCGAAGGCTTTGATTAAATTATTAGGCAGCATGGGGTATCGTAATAAATGTATGGAGCGCCGTGCAGCATACACAAGTGTGTTATAAGTGTTTGGCAGATACGAAAGGGGTACGTGAAATATAATCTGCTTACTCTATTCGAACACATTGCCGTCCGTTTAGATATTAAAGGCTTCAAACATTTTTCAGCTTTCTAATAGTTAGTAGGCTCCCCTATTATACATTATATTTTTATTATTATTATAATTATTATTATATTATTATTGTACTAGCAGAGACTCGGTACGTTGCAGCCATAGCGTGCGTCCCTCTCTTCAGTAGTTTCAGCAGCTCTGCGATCTGTTAACTGCCGAGATCTTCTCGTTAATCTTTTATTTAGTATTCTTCCCTTATTTGATTTACTTTTTCATTGGAATATTTGATATTTATTTTCACGTCATTATTTTTTAAATCCGACAAATGTGTTATGCAGTTTACCGCGTTAAATGTTATAATTTAATTATAAAAAAAAAAAGGAATATTTGAACATGTCGACTTTGTATAGTTTGAGCAGCACTGCCGGAAAATTCATTTCTCAGATGTTGCTTTGTTTTTGTGTTTTATTTGTATCTGTACATTTTGTGAAGCATCTGAAAATTTCGTTTGTCTTAATATTTAGCGAATTCGAAAAAACTTCTAAACTTCTAAAACTTCTAAAGGCTATTCCAGAGGTTCCCTGAAAATTTCATCAAAATCGGTCCAGCGATTTGGGCGTCCACAACGGACGAACAAACAAACACAGTTGCAATTTTATATAATTATAATATCATAATTATCCATAATTATCTCAATACATTGTAGAACGTCCACTTCGAAGTAAACATGGACATTTTTTGCAATGTGGACTTTAGTTTAGCCACAAGACGCCAGTGACGTCAGCTGACCATACTCAATATATCAAATTACCGAATGGGCACAGAGTGGAAAAATATGCTTATCATTAGAAAAGAGCACAACCATAGAGAAGCAACTATTCTTTGGCTGACTCATTAATATAAATGATAAGACCTATTACAAAGCCAGATGTTGATTTAATATATGAAATAGATTTTCCTTAAGTGTAGCTGTAGTTGAGCTCTGTTAGACTGCTTATACTGTTAGTTAGGACGTAGTAGCAAGGCTGCGTGAATGGTACGTGTATCTCTGGAAGCGTGCACTAGTGTGCTTGTCTATGAATGAGCTGTCTAACGGTGGCTAAGTGTGTCTGTGTATTGTGACTGACGGCTACAGATCTCAGTGTATGGTACTCATAGTATTGTCTCTCATTTTTGCCTCTCTTACGCCCTTGCTACCCACAGAATTCCACTGCAGCTTCAGTACCAGTGCACGTAGTTACACCGTTTCACATCTACTTAAAATTTTAAATTAGACGTAAACACAAATCCATTTTTAAATAATACGTTTAATATATCGATCGAGTTATATATATAAACACTATAGTTATTATAATGATAATTACAGTTCTGATATTTTGTTTGTTAACGAAATACTTCCATGTTCGTCCTCCTCATAGAGTGGATCGTTCATACTGTCACGATTGCCGGAGTTTCTCATTCTGCCTCTGAATAGCGAGAACTTTTCCCCGGCATTGAACTTGAGGCGATGCGTGAAGCGAGCAGCAACGCCGCCATTCTCGTACTGCGGCGGTCCGGCGTTCGTGAGTAAACCGATGATGTTGGTCTTCCAGCGGTACGCAGCTGAGGCGGTGCATATCGCGAAGACGATGATCAGCAGCAACACGAACATGGATCTGCTGCTATCGGGAGTGGTGTCACCGGCTCGGCCTTCCAAATCGGTTTCAGTAACTTTCCATGTGATTTTGTTGAATGGTTTTGGTGTTTCTATGGCTGCGATCGGAGAGATTGGAATTAATGAGTTGCGGCGCCCGGAGAGGTCAGATTATAGTGAACAACTTACGGACGATTTCATGTGGTATTGTTGGATAGCTCTTTCTTGTTGTTCTTGTTGTCGTTGTTGTGGCTGTAGTCGTTGTGATTGAGTTTGGTGTCGTTGTCGTCTGTTTTGTTGTTGTTGCTTTTGGTGTTGTTGTTGTCGGTTTTCTTGTTGTTGTTGTTGGTTTTGTAGTTGTCGTTGTTGTTGGTTTTCGTGTTGTTGTTGTTGTTGTTGTGGTTAGTTTTCGTGTTGTTGTTGTGGGTTTCATCGTTGCTTTTGTTGCTTTTGCAGTTGTTGTTGTTTGTTTTGTTGTCGTTGTTGGTTTCGTGGTTGTTGTCGTCGGCTGCGGAGTGGTTGGTTTTCGTGTTGTTGTTGTTGTTGTCGTTGGTTTCGTAGTTGTCGTTGGTTTTGGCGTTGTCGTAGGCTTGGGTGTTGTGGTCGTCGTCGTTGTTGTTGTTGTTGTTGTTGTTGTTGTAGGAGTAATGGTCGTCGTACGTTTTGTTGTTGTTGTTGGCTTTAATGTCGTTAGAAGTTTTGTTGTCGGTGTTGTAGTACCGTCAGCTACCGTTGACTCTGAAATCTCTGGAACCCAGTAAAAAAAAAAGTTTCAATCACTGTCGAATAACCTAATCTCCTCACAATTCACTCACCCAACTCCCCGCAAACTGTCGTGTAATCCGGACAGCAACTGTCATTGTCCACGCACTCCGTATGGCAATTGCAATAGCCAAACAATTTGCCTTCCCTGCGTTTTATCAACATGTCCGTTGACTCTCCACAGCGCCCGACACATGTGAGCGTATCGAAGAAGGCTGCCACCGTCTCCTCGCTCACTGTTGCCAGTGTTGTGCTCGAGTACTGCGAGGGGCAATCGCTGCCCGTCATCAGCTGCACGTCGTCGATGGCAATGTCGCCCAAGTGGCTGCTCGTGTCGCTCGTAGTGAACACGATGTTGAAATCCTCTTGCAGCTCATCAATGAAAATAAGATGCTCGTTCCAGTTGTTGTTCTGATTACCTTTCAAATGTAATTTGACGTACTGATTCCGATCCGCCCACATGCTCTCCAAGCTCACCGTGTGTGGCTTCACAAACACGTACAATCTGCCCACACCTGCGCCATACATGAAATAGTGAAACCGAAAGCAGCACGCGGTCTTCAGGCTCAACTCGTGATCGTACGTCGGCGAGATCAGATGCTGCGGCAGATAGGAGACACCCATGCTCTCCATCAGCATATAGTGACCGTTGTCTGTCGACTTCGTTGTGTGATCGTGCCGTGGCCCCGTGCGGAATGTCGTGAAGATGTTTGTGGCCATCACACGCTTCCATTGTAGGCTAAAAAATAACTGATCCGTGGTCCAGCCGCACAAGTCTTCCGTTTCGAAATCACAGAAGTGGTTGTGGGTCTCATTACGCTCTACAAGTCAGTGGCACTAATTACATTAAAGGCGCTTCACTTCATTTCTAAACATACCACGACAAGTGCCAAGCGGGCGATCCCAATCCTTGCCGTCGCAATAGGCGAAATGATTGCCGGCGATTATGAAGTTTTCGGAGCACGTTAGAATTGCTTTGAAAGCACGCTCAAGTTCAACATAGCCATGCTCGGGCTCTTCCGGTAGCGTATCACAGCCGCGCTCTGTCAAAAAAATAAATAAATAAATAAAAAAAAATATATAAATTCTTAGATTTTGTCTTGCTGTAAACAATGCCCACAAAACAGAACTTCCGCTTTTGGTTCGGTTTTGTTTATACGCTTCACCGTATTTTTTGGAAGCAGATGAAATGAGATAAGATCGGTGATGGAATTGATTTATTGAATACAATTGGTAGCAAATTTTAGTTCCAAATCGAAAAACTAACCACTTCTTTTAACAGTCGACGCCTTTCCTAAATAGATTTGCCTGGCAAGATGCCATGGAGCAAGTGATAATTTGAATAGGTGCTCTCTAAGCATCTTATAGTGTTTTCAAATAAAAAAATTAGGGACAAATCTATGCAAAATAGGACAAAAAAGTCAATGGGCAATATAAATCTTTAATAGATCAACTCAATCAAAAGTAGAGGGTATAATTACGGATGGAGTCCATTGTGCAGACATTATGGGAGTCTAAATTTGACAGAAATTACTTCTACAATAGATGTATGGTTCAAGTGCTGCATTCTCCATATGCTTTGTGCATGCACTGCTTTCTATCTCTAGGAGTAGAAATCAAAATGTAATCAATGTAATTATAAATACAACAAAACATTTTTTGAAATCAACCTAACGCTATTATAGACACCAATTATTAGCATGAAATATACATCAATGGAAAGCTATAATTGTGTAGATGTGCACAAAATTGTTTAATCGTTAAAAAGTTGGGTCTAAACACGTTGAAAAGTGAAATTACAACAACAACATACATGCGCTGGCAATATAACATCGTGAACATACAGAAGAGAGTGTGAGTACCGAAGAGTGAAGGTGATGGAGAGTATGAGTAAGGGAGAGTGATTATATTAGGGCTGGGCGTAACTCGCTTTCTCAATAAAACAGCTCTGTGTGTAACATTATTTTCTGTTTTTATTTCATATATTTTAGTCCTATGCTGATGGCGATTTTAATGTATAACGTCAGCAAAAGGTTCCACAATTAGCTCTCCGTGTGGTCGAATTAGGAAAAACTAATATATACATATATAATACGATATATTTAGTATCGTGTAACACTTCAGCGTTATGCATTTAAGAAAATTTATTTCAAAAAAGGCTACTTGTTTCTTCATGATCCTGAGAAATCACAATTGAGTGGATATTGGCTTAAGTGGGTCGGTAGGCCACTGCGGTCAGTCGTTGCAAACTAAACTAAACTTATTCCTAGTGGCATTTCAATAGAGCTTGACATGAATTTTAATAAAGAATTCGTATTGTCTGCATTTCTTGGCTTTCGCCTTGCACTTAGGCGCGACTAACTGGTGATCAACCAATGTTCACACTAAACCCTACTCCACTTCAGTCCGCCACGGTCGCATTCGACTAATTGCTACTACCAGCAAGACCTGTAGCAATCAACGCAGGCTTACTGCAATGCATACCATTTTAGCGTCCTATGTACATAAGTTTTAAAGATTTATAAAACGTTTACTTCTTATAAATTAATCACTTTAACGGTAATGTATAGGTAGGTATACAACTTAAGCGCCATCCAGTTTAAGGGCTACATGTCATAAAATAGTATATGAGTGTACTCTTTATAGAAATTCTCTGCTACAATATATTATTGTATATTGGAAAACTACGGAGCCTGCAAAAATAATAGAGGGACCAACAATTACTGTCGTATTTTTTTATTTTATTTTTTTAATTTATCACCTGACCATAGAGAAAAAATGTGCTTGACGTTTTCCAGCGCATTGTTTACTTGAATGTGGTGCCAAAGACTACTTAAAATTATACTAGCTTGTTTGATTGCAGCTAATTAAATCTTAATATTTTTTCACTATCGAAGTATGTCTTTGTATACATATGTAACATATCTCACTCGCATATAAGTGCGGCTCAGTGTATTATAAGGTATAGACTCCAATTCAAGCACATGATCTAATGTTATGTGATCACATGGTAGCGCTTGTCTCTCTGACAATCTCATTTAAATAACTCACTCTGATCTGTTAATGGAATGAAGGCGTTTGACGCGCTTGGAGGATAATTGCAATATTGTAGTACGCACTTCATATTTTATCTATTATAATTCACACAGTCAAAGTAGCTTGTTTTGCTGAAAGTGATTTGCGCACTTATTTGTTCATTTATTTATAGCAATTATGTACTGTTTACTCGTATTTTTATGTATTTATGCAGTCAACAAAACAAGCCACCGTATTTCACAATCACCACAAAATATTACAGCTCTATGACGCATTAGCATAAGAGCGGCCTCAAACACTTTTGAGCATAAATCAGCGACGGCGTTAAAAGTGCGCCAACTGTAGTCGCCTAAAGGATACACCAATGCATACGCGCGTATACTCACTCGCGCAAACAGGACGTTCGCCCTTGAATCTGCCGTTTTGGCATAGTATCAACGATGGTCCCTGCAGATGGTAGCCTCTGTTGCAACTGAAGCGTACAAATATTCTACGCATGCGGTAAGTGCCGTGCGGTATTGGATCAGGACGATCACAACGCTCGGAGCTTTCGTAGCCCAACGCGAACTGAAGTTGAATGTCAATTAAGACTAGAAGCGGCCACAAGAACATTTTCAAATGTCGTTGCGTGTACATTTTAGTTTAGTGCCGATATTCGTCGATCTTACTAAGCCCTCTTTCCGTTGCCGACTGAGGCGTGTGCGCGTTCTATCAAAACGCTTGCGGTTTGCGACGCCATGAGATATAAGCAAACACAAGTGAAAAAGAAACAGGCAACGCTGATACGACGAGCAGATGTCGCCGGGTTTCTGCGCAAGGAATTCTGATGGCGATAAATTCGATGTCTCGAGAACGCTTATCAGCTAAAGTGTTTCGATCGCTCTCTCGCTACGGCGTTATGAGCATAGAGACAAGAGTGGGCATGGCGCCGTTTGGGCGTGAGTTGCAGATAAATTTGTGCGTTACAGAATTTTTGATGCTGGTCATTGTTGTGGGCGCGACGCGTCGTCTATATAGAAATCGGGAATTTCACAGAGTCGGTCGGATGCTATTGAAAGTGACGTCGTCGAACAACAAAACTACGACTTCCTTGCCAAAAATCACGTAAATTCGGCTTAGTGCAAAATAATTGCAAAGCTTTTATTGGGGCGATTCAAACTGAGGGTGCTGCCACTGGGGACGTGGGTTAGAATTGTTAAGAGCAGCATTGAAGTGATTTATGCTAACTTCCGTTGCTGGCATGTTCGTACGCCCGTAACGAATCTCTGCTTGCTTTTTTGAGATTGTTTACTTTACGCATTCTCACTGAATCGTGCCATTGCTTGCGGACGCAATCCTCGTTCGCCATCCGGACGCTCATTCGACCTCACCACGCAATACGCTGGTGCCCAGATAATCAGTCAATATTGACAACTACTTATTGGCACTTCCGTCGCCAACGTTGCAATCTCTACAACGCCTTTATGTACCCCCCGGCCATGGCAAGCGCCCTTATGCTTAAGTCAGTCGGTCCAGTGACACGTGCCCCAATGTTACGGCACGTGTACGCTGGCGCTCCATTTCCTGTTACCCATAGCAATCCGCTAATATCTCCAGCGAAGATCCTTATTGCTACTGCATCATCCACGTTTTGTGTCTACAATTTCTCATGCGCTTCCTGTCTGCCACTCCTGCTGCTGCTGCTTCTGTTACACATTCAAATTCAAATTCAAATTTCACTCATAATTTGGTTCTTTTGTGATTAAGCAGGCACGCCCATTGCCCACGGCAAATATTTTATCTCACAGGGTTGGTTGCTTAATTCAACGCAAATTTATAAATTTTGGTTTTGCCTTGCACCCTCGGCTGCAACAGCGGCTAGAGTTTCACCCCGTGGCCGTGTGGGGGGCGCCTGGCCGTGTCGCTGTTTAGCGGCAATGCAAATGTTTCGCTTGCCTCGCATTCGTTGTTGTTGTTGTTGTTGACTTGCTTAAATATTTGCTCATTATTAGCGAAAGTCGTTGAAATACAATATTTAAAATAGTGCGCAACGCCCCACGGGACATGAACCCGGCAAGTGACGCTCGCACGCGCTGCAAATGATGTGAGCACTGACAAGTTGAGCATCAAATTACACCACTTCACTGCTGACTTTACGGCCGGCTGCTGTACTCATTCAACCGCTTTAACTAATCAAAGTATCCGTGTTGCAGCCTGAAACTGATGACGCCGCAGGTGCAACCGAAACAGGCGTGTGACGTGAAAAAATTGTTGTGCTCAACGATGAACGGCGCCAGAAACAAGTTAATTGTCCTGCGCCCAGTTGTTGGTTGCCTGGGCTGCAGTTGGCGCTACTCCATCATTTCGCCAATGTCGTAAATAAATGCTGCACAGCAACTTAATCAGGCGCACATTGTTTAGGCACACAATTTGGCTGCAGCCGGAAAACAGCAAACTCAACATTTCAATCAACCCCCACATGCAATCTTCTTAGTCCACGAGCGGCTTGATGCGTGCTGCGTGGTTGGTTGAGTTAGCGAGCGCAACGGTTAGTAATAAAGCAGTCAAAAAGTACGAAATGATTGCGTGCGCGCATAATTTTCGCAAATCAACAAAAACTTTTTTCACCTCAACCTCTTTGGCAGCAGCAAATTTGCAAAGTTCTCAAAATTAGGCTGCAACGAATTCGTATCCATTTTAATTTCGGCGTGTTTGTTCAAGTCGCTGCTGTTGAGTGCTGCCGACAGCTCGCGCAGTCAGCAAACTCGGCAACCCTTTGCAAATAGCCCCGGCGTGCTGGCAATGGTGAAGGCGTGGGCGAAGGCAAGTGGCGCAATCACAATTTCATTTTCGAATTAGGTCTGAGCACAAAAGTATGCAATATGAAGTAAACATGTCCATGAGCCAAAGTGCATTTTCTAAAGTCTTCTCTCAGTAAGCCGTACAGCGTGTGCTTGGCAGGCAGAGTCTGTGGCATACATAGGAAAGTATCAGAATAGCGTAATAGCTGATTGTTGCACCAATGCAACGAGCTACGAGTGGGCTTGTTATATGTTTCGAGTATCAAATATTTCTTTTAATAGAAATCAGTGCTCATGGCTGAGTAAATGAGCAATGCTGGATTTTGTTCGTTTTAAGCAGGTTTGAAAAAATTACATTTTGAGCTATGGAGTCTCAGGTTTATTTTTTTCTCTAAAGTCTAATATGCTACTATCGACAAACACTAACCAGCGCAAAATAAATAAGTATTACTTAATCACTTGTTGGTGATGAGGAATGAGAATTCTGGGGGTGTAGCCTTTTCAGCTTTAAATGACATTACTTTATAACATTATCGTATGAAGGGCGTAGAAGAAAGCAATTAAGTAATTTTTGTTTGCTATATGCATTACTCAAATAAGTCGTCCATATACGACGAACATGCTCTTGTGGTTCACTCGAGAAAATCAAAAAAGCTGGCCATCTACCACGAGCATGCCCTCAAACATGAGTAAATCACACGAGCAGCCAGCTTTAGGTAATATCAAGGAAGTGTGTTGTCTACTGTTGATAGGAATGTAGTTCATTAAACTAACTGCATTATCTTGTGCTCGCCTTAAATATTCTGCTTTGGGCACTAAAGTTAGGTTCTGGGAAAGCCTTAAAAGAAAGCCCTTCTGTTGTTTCTTCGTCTTCATTACAAAACCTACATATGCTTTACGCTAAGAGTTCCATTACAATTCAGACCGAAGGGGCAGTGGCTTCTTTCGAAGACAATATTGTTGTGTTATTATGAGCACTTCTAGACTAACTGACTTTCTAGTTCATACTCTAAGGTTATACTTACTGTGTTCTTCGATTATTGTGGTGTTGCAGATTCGGAATTCCTTTCAGATGAACAGACAGACAGAATATTATGTGAGCGTCATAAGAAACTTCCGTGAAAATATTAGCCGAAAACGGCCAGTTCTGTGGAAAAAAGCAATTCTGTTAACTTTCATCACGATAATGCTCCGTCGCACACATCAATCTTGGTACGCGAACAAGCCAACAAATGTGATCAAACAAACTCCGTATTCACGATATATGGTCCCCTTTGAATATTTCTTATTTTCGAAATATAATATAATATGGTTAGGCGTTTTGAGTCATTAGGGGTCATAAAAGAAAATGTGCAGGAGGGCTGAAAATGCTACCTTCTGCAGCGTTTGAAAAGTGTTTGAGAATGGGAGTAGCATTGCTTCCGATGGGGCCTACTATAAAGGCGACAAAATAAGCTTCGATGAGTTTTATTGACGAATCCCGGGTACTTATTTTACATGTTATGTAGAGTTTAATGTTTCTTTTCCATAGTCTTACAATGCACCCGTACCCCACCACGGAATACTTATATTTGCTTATTTCTTTTTCCTAGTTATGACTCCAAATGAGGCTGTATCAGTCCTTTGTGTAAAGCGTGTAATTATTGGTATGTCAAACATAAAGGACTAAAGAAGGCCGCAATTTTTATAGGGAATTTTTTTTATGGTTCCATTCGTTTGAATGAAAACGGAACCATTATAGGATCACACGTGTGTCTGTCTGTCCAATTTCTTTTTATTCTGAAAGGAAAAACTTTGTGTACTCGGGATTCTCTGGTTCAGGTTCAAATCGATTTTTGTTATAAATATGAATTTATTAGAGCTTTTTATATGAGCATGTTTGCAATAACTGATCACTACAAACACTCCAGTTTACTTAACTAAAATTATACAGAGCTTCCTTACCAACCGCAAATTCTTTATTGAAAACTTCTTTGTTCTACCTTGAACTCTATTACAAAAAGTAGAAAATTAAACTGAACGCTGAAAAGTCCTCTGCTATTTTCTTCACTAGGAGAAGATGGAACATTCATTTATCTAATGCTAATCTGAAAGTGAAGAACAAGGAAATACCCTGGACCAATAATCTTAGATATCTTGGGCTGCAATTAGACAGCAAACTTACATTCAAAATTTACATTGCCAAAACCAAAAGCCATAGACAAAATCAACAAAACCATTTGTATCCTCTATCCGCGCTGTATACGATTTATATAGCAGACAAGCATAAAACAAGTGTAGTCACACGAGTGGATGAGGAAAACGCACTCATAGCAACTTACGCGGACGACGCTGCAGTGCTAACCAGAAGTCCAAGTATAGAAATTGCCACGGAGTCTTTGCAGCAATACCTGTGTGGCTTTGAGAAGTGGGCTCTAGACTGGAACATAGGCATCAATGCCAGCAAATGTACCTGTGTTACGTATGCCACACGGCCATTGTCTTACCCTGGCATATCGTTGCTAGGCTCTATTCTGAAGCACAAGCCTGCGCATAAATACCTTGGAGTCATACTGGACAGGAGACTTACATTTCAAAGACATGTAACAATGGTTCAGCGGTCCGTGCTGGGAAAAGCTGAAAAAAGGTCGTGGCTGTTGTGCCCCAAGAGCAAGCTGTCCTTGGATAACAAGACAACACTATACAAGACAATTTTAAGCCCCATGTGGAAGTACGCACTGCAAGTATACGGCAAGCTGCTAAGTCGCATATGAATAAAATCAGAATTGTTCAAGCTAAAACGCTTAGAAAAATTTGCAATGCTCCCTGGTACATGCGTACAAGGGATATCGAAAAGGATCTTAGGGTTCCTAAAGTCGGCGACGTTATCCAGGCACAAGCGGGAAAATATCTAGAGCGCCTTGGTTCTCACCCAAATGCATTCGCGAGACGGCTAACTTCGAGAGCCAGAAAAAGAGGATTCAAAAGGTGTCAACCACAGGATCTCCCTACGAGGGTCCTTTCATAAGTTTCTTCTGTCAAATTTAGTAAATTTTCTTTATTTAAATATGTAAGTTGTTTGTAAGTCATAGGTTTACATTATTTTTTCTTTTTCGTTTATATACAATTATGTTAGGCTGCCACTGAAGGTAGTAGAAAACTAGTTAATAATTATTTTAAATTTAAAAAAAATAAAAAAAAACAAATTGATTATTTTTAAATCTATATTTCGCCCTATTTCGCCCTATTTCGCCCTATTTCGCCCTATATGGATCTCAAGTTTGGGGTGACTCTGCCCACATACACAGCAGGCGTCTGCAAATTGCCCAAAACAAACTTCTTAAATTACTCCTTAATTTACCCTTTTATTTTTCTACAGTACTTCTACATAAAAAAGCCCATGCAAACTGTGCGCGAAAAAATTGAGCTATCAATCACTAAATATAAAAATCGCAGTACTGTAACACACAATGTATTAATAATATTGCCTTTGTTATTACTTATCATACTAACTCTTAGGCTAGTCTAAGGGTTAGTATGCCAAGCCTAGTAGCTAATTAGTAGTTGTAAGTTTGTTTTTGTCTTCCTATTTTCCCTAGCCATGTATCATTATTTCACTATACATATACTCCGTACTCGTAATTTTAATATTTTATTATAGTTGTTAAGTTATTGTGCAACTATACTCTGTAAAATTTATTTAATTACTAATCATTAATCTAACAAGATCAACCCTTATCTGTCTGTATACTGTTCGGCGCAATAAAATTGATTTATTTTTCATTCAAGGATACTTGTGCAGATTCGGTACCTGCGTTGCATTGTACGTTTACGGCCTGCACATGGCCAACCCTCACCAGTAACTTCAAGGGATTATCTTTAAATTTCGAAGATCAGGAAACTGTAGTAATCGATAAGCCTTACGACCTGAGTGCCTAATTATTTATCTGCCTGATCAAACATGTCGCTGTGGTCCTGTAATTAAGCGCCTGAAGATATAAAAAGCAGCACTATCCGGGACGAGAATCAGTTGAAATAAAGCACTCAAGCGGAACACATCGTGTCTTACATATATTCGCTGCCGATATAACTGCCATTGCTACCTACATCAGCATTCCTGTCCAACGCCTAAGACTAAAAAATAGTATTTTTGAATACTAACACAAGTGAACGCAATATCATCACAACATATCACAATGACTAGCAAAATGCGTCGCAAGCACCTCCTGAAGGAAATGCAGAATTACTTCGAGCTGCCTAAAAGGCAACAACAAATCGTCCGGGTAATTCGAAGCCCCGGTGGCAATTTGCATGAAGTCGAAACCGGCAGCGCCACAGAACCGGAGCACTTCTTAGTGTCAATGCCATGCAAGTTCAGGAAGACCATGTGGATTAAACGCGGCAACTTCTTACTAGTCGAGCGTATCGAGAAGGGCCGAAAGGTCAAGGCCGAAATCTGCAAAGTACTTCACTCAGACCATATCAAGGAGTACCAAAAGGCGGGCATTTGGCCAGATTGCTTCGCTAAGAAAGTCACTCAAGAGGAGGTGTCCAGCGACGATTCCGATGATCTCTTGATGCCAAATCCAAACCGGCCGTATAGTGATGATGATATTGATGATGATGATGAGGACGATGACGACGACAATGATGATGATTATGATGATGACGACTACGATGAGAATAAAACTTCCGAAAACGACTCATGCGAATCTGAGCAAAATTAGCAAGACCAGCACCTACTAGATTAGAGCACATGGGCGCCGCTCTAGTTATGTTTCCATCGTAGACTTAAAATATGAAAAAATATGTATATAGAAGTAATAATAATATAAATTAATAATTTTAAATGCGAATAATATTTATAATAAAAGAAGATGGAACCTTAAAAAATTATTTGGAATTTTTATTTTTATGTTTTTGGGTAGAAACTGAAATAAGGAACTTAAAGGGAATGGGCGGCTATGGTTATGGCGCAAACAATAGCTGATCAAGAATAACTAAGTCTCTCTTTTTGATGATATTTTGCGGCATATTTCAATCGCAGTGTTACCCGCATTTATATACAAAATTTAAATTATCTTTGGACCTCTTATGTATTGAAAGTAGGCTTGAGACTTCGGTCTTTTTTTTATATAACGTGAATTGAGTTTTATGCCAAATAAGTGAAGTAATATAAAAAGAAAATAAAAATTACGGAAAATTCTTCTTATTCTCAGTATAGTTGCGCAAATAACTGTTCTTAAAAAGGATGCTAAATATATTCAAGACATGCTGAATTCAATGCTCATTGCTGATCATTTGCTCGATCACAAATATATCGATTGGTATAAAAGTTTCCTAAATTCCGCTAATCGTTATTTGAACATTTGCAATGAATTGAAGTCTCGTAATTACGAATTTTATTGATAGGATACTAAACATACGAAACCATACAAAGCTGTGCTCTCTGTTTTGGACAGCCCTAGCAATGAAGAAGTTAAGCATTTCCAAACTCAATTAGGTTTCAAATGTATTGAAGTCAAAACTTTTCACAAGCTAAAACAATCTGGAGTGAAAATACTGTTATATATAATATACTTCGTAAGTAGATCCGTGACTCTCAAGCAAATGAGGCAAACCTTGAATTCGATCAATCATATCAGGGTCAGATGGGAATATAAAACTAAAATCATTAACCAGCTTACTCAATGTTACAATTGCCAACTATTTGGACATGGCTCTAGTCACTGCAGTATCAAATCTTCCTGTGCCAATTGTGCTGGTCCACATCACACGTCTCTCTGTACAGCGACTACCACAATGCTTTGTGCTAACTGTAATGGTCATCACCGTTATACAGATCCTATTTGCCCATGCCGCGCTTCGTATCAATATCTTATTCGTAGAAGGATGTCTAGTAATATCCACACCATTAAACATCATAACGAATCCAAGTACAAAGTTGAGGGTTATACTATCGCTAACTATAATTCTGATTTATCAACGTTAAGGAAAGATGGCTCCCGTCACAGTTGGGTAGGAACTCAAAACGTTCCTGCTCGTATTCTCAACGACAACACTCCATCTACTAGCAATAAGGCTGCTAATATGCTTAACTACAGAGGTACTAATGAACTCATCAACTCAACAAGCATCGAAGGATCTTTTTACTACTGATTATAGAAAACATTGTAGTAGAAGTCAGTTTAGATCCACATAATACCCTAAAAAAAATTTCTGATTACTTTCCAGGACCATCGGCCAAATGTTTAGACAGGTCTTGCAATCTAACTAACGATAAAAGTCAACTTAAAAGGTTCTTCAAAACAGACCCTCTCAAATTATCACGTATTAATCGTCACTTTGTGTTAGGTGGTGACCTCAATTATAGAATTATAGACTGTGGAACTGCAGTAGAGCTACCTGCTGGGGTAACATTCTGCACGACCTCGCATTTATTAACAAGTTTACGATAGTATAGCCTAAGCACCCTGCATACATTCCAGCTAATTATAAAGCTAAACCCTCTACTTTGGACATGTTCGTCATAAATGTTAATTTGTTAACAGATCCTATGATTCATAACGATCTGTCATCTGATCACCTGCCTATAGTTACTAAGTTAGCATTTAATACCAATATACACAGTAAAACTTTTCCGATTTACTCTAAGTGTAATTGGCAACTCCTTAAGAAAATTTTATTGAACAGAAAAAAATGAGCTGCAGCAGGGCTTGTAACCCTAGATATATAAGCGGGTTTTGACACAGTGGCATGATGGATTATTACACAAACACTCCAGTCTCCTTAGATAAAAATATACAGAGCTTCCTTACCAACCGAGAAAAAAATCTTAATCTGCAAGATGTTCAATCGAGTGTCCTGCGTATCAGTGCTGGTGTACCTCAGGGTTTGGTCTTGGGCCCCATTTTGTATAATTTATATACTCATGATCTGCCTGTACTGGATAACTGTAACACATGCATCTTTACTGATGATAAGGCTCTTTATTGCACAGCAAACTTACATTCAAAATTTACATTGCCAAAACCAAAAGCCATAGACAAAATCAACAAAACCATTTGTATCCTCTATCCTCGCTGTATACGATTTATATAGCAGACAAGCATAAAACAAGTGTAGTCACACGAGTGGATGAGGAAAACGCACTCATAGCAACTTACGCGGACGACACTGCAGTGCTAACCAGAAGTCCAAGTATAAAAATTGCCACGGAGTCTTTGCAGCAATACCTGTGTGGCTTTGAGAAGTGGGCTCTAGACTGGAACATAGGCATTAATGCCATCAAATGTACCTGTGTTACGTATGCCACACGGCCATTGTCTTACCCTGGCATATCGTTGCTAGGCTCTATTCTGAAGCACAAGCCTGCGCATAAATACCTTGGAGTCATACTGGACAGGAGACTTACATTTCAAAGACATGTAACAATGGTTCAGCGGTCCGTGCTGGCAAAAGCTGGAAAAATGTCGTGGCTGTTGTGCCCCAAGAGCAAGCTGTCCTTGGATAACAAGACAACACTATACAAGACAATTTTAAGCCCCATGTGGAAGTATGCACTGCAAGTATACGGCATAGCTGCTAAGTCGCATATGAATAAAATCAGAATTGTTCAAGCTAAAACGCTTAGAAAAATTTGCAATGCTCCCTGGTACATGCGTACAAGGGATATCGAAAAGGATCTTAGGGTTCCTAAAGTCGGCGATGTTATCCAGGCACAAGCGGGAAAATATTTAGAGCGCCTTGGTTCTCACCCAAATGCATTCGCGAGACAGCTAACTTCGAGAGCCAGAAAAAGAAGACTCAAAAGGTGTCACCCACAGGATCTTCCTACGAGGGTCCTTTCATAAGTTTCCCTTGTCAAATTTAGTAAATTTTCTTTATTTAAATATGTAAATAGGTATTATTCTTTATAAGTTGTTTGTAAGTCATAGGTTTACATTATTTTTTCTTTTTCGTTTATATACAATTATGTTAGGCTGCCACTGAAGGTAGTAGAAAACTAGTTAATAATTATTTTAAATTAAAAAAAAAATAATAAAAAAAACAAATTGATTATTTTTAAATCTATATTTCGCCCTATTTCGCCCTATATGGATCTCAAGTTTGGGGTGACTCTGCCCACATACACAGCAGGCGTCTGCAAATTGCCCAAAACAAACTTCTTAAATTACTCCTTAATTTACCCTTTTATTTTTCTACAGTACTTCTACATAAAAAAGCCCATGCAAACTGTGCGCGAAAAAATTGAGCTATCAATCACTAAATATAAAAATCGCAGTACTGTAACACACAATGTATTAATAATATTGCCTTTGTTATTACTTATCATACTAACTCTTAGGCTAGTCTAAGGGTTAGTATGCCAAGCCTAGTAGCTAATTAGTAGTTGTAAGTTTGTTTTTGTCTTCCTATTTTCCCTAGCCATGTGTCATTATTTCACTATACATATACTCTGTACTCGTAATTTTAATATTTTATTATAGTTGTTAAGTTATTGTGCAACTATACTCTGTAAAATTTATTTAATTACTAATCATTAATCTAACAAGATCAACCCTTATCTGTCTGTATACTGTTCGGCGCAATAAAATTGATTTATTTTTCATTCAAGGATACTTGTGCAGATTCGGTACCTGCGTTGCATTGTACATTTACGGCCTGCACATGGCACAACCCTCACCAGTAACTTCAAGGGATTATCTTTAAATTTCGAAGATCAGGAAACTGTAGTAATCGATAAGCCTTACGACCTGAGTGCCTAATTATTTATCTGCCTGATCAAACATGTCGCTGTGGTCCTGTAATTAAGCGCCTGAAGATATAAAAAGCAGCACTATCCGGGACGAGAATTAGTTGAAATAAAGCACTCAAGCGGAACACATCGTGTCTTACATATATTCGCTGCCGATATAACTGCCATTGCTACCTACATCAGCATTCCTGTCCAACGCCTAAGACTAAAAAATAGTATTTTTGAATACTAACACAAGTGAACGCAATATCATCACAACATATCACAATGACTAGCAAAATGCGTCGCAAGCACCTCCTGAAGGAAATGCAGAATTACTTCGAGCTGCCTAAAAGGCAACAACAAATCGTCCGGGTAATTCGAAGCCCCGGTGGCAATTTGCATGAAGTCGAAACCGGCAGCGCCACAGAACCGGAGCACTTCTTAGTGTCAATGCCATGCAAGTTCAGGAAGACCATGTGGATTAAACGCGGCAACTTCTTACTAGTCGAGCGTATCGAGAAGGGCCGAAAGGTCAAGGCCGAAATCTGCAAAGTACTTCACTCAGACCATATCAAGGAGTACCAAAAGGCGGGCATTTGGCCAGATTGCTTCGCTAAGAAAGTCACTCAAGAGGAAGTGTCCAGCGACGATTCCGATGATCTCTTGATGCCAAATCCAAACCGGCCGTATAGTGATGATGATATTGATGATGATGATGAGGACGATGACGACGACAATGATGATGACGACTACGATGAGAATAAAACTTCCGAAAACGACTCATGCGAATCTGAGCAAAATTAGCAAGACCAGCACCTACTCGATTGGAGCACATGGGCGCCGCTCTAGTTATGTTTCCATCGTAGACTTAAAATATGAAAAAATATGTATATAGAAGTAATAATAATATAAATTAATAATTTTAAATGCGAATAATATTTATAATAAAAGAAGATGGAACCTTAAAAAATTATTTGGAATTTTTATTTTTATGTTTTTGGGTAGAAACTGAAATAAGGAACTTAAAGGGAATGGGCGGCTATGGTTATGGCGCAAACAATAGCTGATCAAGAATAACTAAGTCTCTCTTTTTGATGATATTTTGCGGCATATTTCAATCGCAGTGTTACCCGCATTTATATACAAAATTTAAATTATCTTTGGACCTCTTATGTATTGAAAGTAGGCTTGAGACTTCGGTCTTT
The DNA here is from genome assembly GCA_035041755.1 of Cacoxenus indagator. Lineage (NCBI taxonomy): Eukaryota > Metazoa > Arthropoda > Insecta > Diptera > Drosophilidae > Cacoxenus > Cacoxenus indagator. The sequence goes on from JAWNKX010000884.1 coordinate 1,261,089, forward strand.
TTTTATATAACGTGAATTGAGTTTTATGCCAAATAAGTGAAGTAATATAAAAAGAAAATAAAAATTACGGAAAATTCTTCTTATTCTCAGTATAGTTGCGCCAATAACTGTTCTTAAAAAGGATGCTAAATATATTCAAGACATGCTGAATTCAATGCTCATTGCTGATCATTTGCTCGATCACAAATATATCGATTGGTATAAAAGTTTCCCTAAATTCCGCTAATCGTTATTTGAACATTTGCAATGAATTGAAGTCTCGTAATTACGAATTTTATTGATAGGATACTAAACATACTAAACCATACAAAGCTGTGCTCTCTGTTTTGGACAGCCCTAGCAATGAAGAAGTTAAGCATTTCCAAACTCAATTAGGTTTCAAATGTATTGAAGTCAAAACTTTTCACAAGCTAAAACAATCTGGAGTGAAAATACTGTTATATATAATATACTTCGTAAGTAGATCCGTGACTCTCAAGCAAATGAGGCAAACCTTGAATTCGATCAATCATATCAGGGTCAGATGGGAATATAAAACTAAAATCATTAACCAGCTTACTCAATGTTACAATTGCCAACTATTTGGACATGGCTCTAGTCACTGCAGTATCAAATCTTCCTGTGCCAATTGTGCTGGTCCACATCACACGTCTCTCTGTACAGCGACTACCACAATGCTTTGTGCTAACTGTAATGGTCATCACCGTTATACAGATCCTATTTGCCCATGCCGCGCTTCGTATCAATATCTTATTCGTAGAAGGATGTCTAGTAATATCCACACCATTAAACATCATAACGAATCCAAGTACAAAGTTGAGGGTTATACTATCGCTAACTATAATTCTGATTTATCAACGTTAAGGAAAGATGGCTCCCGTCACAGTTGGGTAGGAACTCAAAACGTTCCTGCTCGTATTCTCAACGACAACACTCCATCTACTAGCAATAAGGCTGCTAATATGCTTAACTACAGAGGTACTAATGAACTCATCAACTCAACAAGCATCGAAGGATCTTTTTACTACTGATTATAGAAAACATTGTAGTAGAAGTCAGTTTAGATCCACATAATACCCTAAAAAAAATTTCTGATTACTTTCCAGGACCATCGGCCAAATGTTTAGACAGGTCTTGCAATCTAACTAACGATAAAAGTCAACTTAAAAGGTTCATCAAAACAGACACTCTCAAATTATCACGTATTAATCGTCACTTTGTGTTAGGTGGTGACCTCAATTATAGAATTATAGACTGTGAAACTGCAGTAGAGCTACCTGCTGGGGTAACATTCTGCACGACCTCGCATTTATTAACAAGTTTACGATAGTATAGCCTAAGCACCCTGCATACATTCCAGCTAATTATAAAGCTAAACCCTCTACTTTGGACATGTTCGTCATAAATGTTAATTTGTTAACAGATCCTACGATTCATAACGATCTGTCATCTGATCACCTGCCTATAGTTACTAAGTTAGCATTTAATACCAATATACACAGTAAAACTTTTCCGATTTACTCTAAGTGTAATTGGCAACTCCTTAAGAAAATTTTATTGAACAGAAAAAAATGAGCTGCAGCAGGGCTTGTAACCCTAGATATATAAGCGGGTTTTGACACAGTGGCATGATGGATTATTACACAAACACTCCAGTCTCCTTAGATAAAAATATACAGAGCTTCCTTACCAACCGAGAAAAAAATCTTAATCTGCAAGATGTTCAATCGAGTGTCCTGCGTATCAGTGCTGGTGTACCTCAGGGTTTGGTCTTGGGCCGTATTTTGTATAATTTATATACTCATGATCTGCCTGTACTGGATAACTGTAACACATGCATCTTTACTGATGATAAGGCTCTTTATTGCACAGCAAACTTACATTCAAAATTTACATTGCCAAAACCAAAAGCCATAGACGAAATCAACAAAACCATTTGTATCCTCTATCCTCGCTGTATACGATTTATATAGCAGACAAGCATAAAACCAGTGTAGTCACACGAGTGGATGAGGAAAACGCACTCATAGCAACTTACGCGGACGACGCTGCAGTGCTAACCAGAAGTCCAAGTATAGAAATTGCCACGGAGTCTTTGCAGCAATACCTGTGTGGCTTTGAGAAGTGGGCTCTAGACTGGAACATAGGCATCAATGCCAGCAAATGTACCTGTGTTACGTATGCCACACGGCCATTGTCTTACCCTGGCATATCGTTGCTAGGCTCTATTCTGAAGCACAAGCCTGCGCATAAATACCTTGGAATCATACTGGACAGGAGACTTACATTTCAAAGACATGTAACAATGGTTCAGCGGTCCGTGCTGGCAAAAGCTGGAAAAATGTCGTGGCTGTTGTGCCCCAAGAGCAAGCTGTCCTTGGATAACAAGACAACACTATACAAGACAACTTTAAGCCCCATGTGGAAGTACGCACTGCAAGTATACGGCATAGCTGCTAAGTCGCATATGAATAAAATCAGAATTGTTCAAGCTAAAACGCTTAGAAAAATTTGCAATGCTTCCTGGTACATGCGTACAAGGGATATCGAAAAGGATCTTAGGGTTCCTAAAGTCGGCGATGTTATCCAGGCACAAGCGGGAAAATATTTAGAGCGCCTTGGTTCTCACCCAAATGCATTCGCGAGACAGCTAACTTCGAGAGCCAGAAAAAGAAGACTCAAAAGGTGTCACCCACAGGATCTTCCTACGAGGGTCCTTTCATAAGTTTCCCTGTCAAATTTAGTAAATTTTCTTTATTTAAATATGTAAATAGGTATTATTCTTTATAAGTTGTTTGTAAGTCATAGGTTTACATTATTTTTTCTTTTTCGTTTATATACAATTATGTTAGGCTGCCACTGAAGGTAGTAGAAAACTAGTTAATAATTATTTTAAATTAAAAAAAAAATAATAAAAAAAACAAATTGATTATTTTTAAATCTATATTTCGCATTATTTCGCCCTATATGGATCTCAAGTTTGGGGTGACTCTGCCCACATACACATCAGGCGTCTGCAAATTGCCCAAAACAAACTTCTTAAATTACTCCTTAATTTACCCTTTTATTTTTCTACAGTACTTCTACATAAAAAAGCCCATGCAAACTGTGCGCGAAAAAATTGAGCTATCAATCACTAAATATAAAAATCGCAGTACTGTAACACACAATGTATTAATAATATTGCCTTTGTTATTACTTATCATACTAACTCTTAGGCTAGTCTAAGGGTTAGTATGCCAAGCCTAGTAGCTAATTAGTAGTTGTAAGTTTGTTTTTGTCTTCCTATTTTCCCTAGCCATGTGTCATTATTTCACTATACATATACTCTGTACTCGTAATTTTAATATTTTATTATAGTTGTTAAGTTATTGTGCAACTATACTCTGTAAAATTTATTTAATTACTAATCATTAATCTAACAAGATCAACCCTTATCTGTCTGTATACTGTTCGGCGCAATAAAATTGATTTATTTTTCATTCAAGGATACTTGTGCAGATTCGGTACCTGCGTTGCATTGTACATTTACGGCCTGCACATGGCACAACCCTCACCAGTAACTTCAAGGGATTATCTTTAAATTTCGAAGATCAGGAAACTGTAGTAATCGATAAGCCTTACGACCTGAGTGCCTAATTATTTATCTGCCTGATCAAACATGTCGCTGTGGTCCTGTAATTAAGCGCCTGAAGATATAAAAAGCAGCACTATCCGGGACGAGAATCAGTTGAAATAAAGCACTCAAGCGGAACACATCGTGTCTTACATATATTCGCTGCCGATATAACTGCCATTGCTACCTACATCAGCATTCCTGTCCAACGCCTAAGACTAAAAAATAGTATTTTTGAATACTAACACAAGTGAACGCAATATCATCACAACATATCACAATGACTAGCAAAATGCGTCGCAAGCACCTCCTGAAGGAAATGCAGAATTACTTCGAGCTGCCTAAAAGGCAACAACAAATCGTCCGGGTAATTCGAAGCCCCGGTGGCAATTTGCATGAAGTCGAAACCGGCAGCGCCACAGAACCGGAGCACTTCTTAGTGTCAATGCCATGCAAGTTCAGGAAGACCATGTGGATTAAACGCGGCAACTTCTTACTAGTCGAGCGTATCGAGAAGGGCCGAAAGGTCAAGGCCGAAATCTGCAAAGTACTTCACTCGGACCATATCAAGGAGTACCAAAAGGCGGGCATTTGGCCAGATTGCTTCGCTAAGAAAGTCACTCAAGAGGAAGTGTCCAGCGACGATTCCGATGATCTCTTGATGCCAAATCCAAACCGACCGTATAGTGATGATGATATTGATGATGATGATGAGGACGATGACGACGACAATGATGATGACGACTACGATGAGAATAAAACTTCCGAAAACGACTCATACGAATCTGAGCAAAATTAGCAAGACCAGCACCTACTCGATTGGAGCACATGGGCGCCGCTCTAGTTATGTTTCCATCGTAGACTTAAAATATGAAAAAATATGTATATAGAAGTAATAATAATATAAATTAATAATTTTAAATGCGAATAATATTTATAATAAAAGAAGATGGAACCTTAAAAAATTATTTGGAATTTTTATTTTTATGTTTTTGGGTAGAAACTGAAATAAGGAACTTAAAGGGAATGGGCGGCTATGGTTATGGCGCAAACAATAGCTGATCAAGAATAACTAAGTCTCTCTTTTTGATGATATTTTGCGGCATCTTTCAATCGCAGTGTTACCCGCATTTATATACAAAATTTAAATTATCTTTGGACCTCTTATGTATTGAAAGTAGGCTTGAGACTTCGGTCTTTTTTTTATATAACGTGAATTGAGTTTTATGCCAAATAAGTGAAGTAATATAAAAAGAAAATAAAAATTACGGAAAATTCTTCTTATTCTCAGTATAGTTGCGCCAATAACTGTTCTTAAAAAGGATGCTAAATATATTCAAGACATGCTGAATTCAATGCTCATTGCTGATCATTTGCTCGATCACAAATATATCGATTGGTATAAAAGTTTCCCTAAATTCCGCTAATCGTTATTTGAACATTTGCAATGAATTGAAGTCTCGTAATTACGAATTTTATTGATAGGATACTAAACATACTAAACCATACAAAGCTGTGCTCTCTGTTTTGGACAGCCCTAGCAATGAAGAAGTTAAGCATTTCCAAACTCAATTAGGTTTCAAATGTATTGAAGTCAAAACTTTTCACAAGCTAAAACAATCTGGAGTGAAAATACTGTTATATATAATATACTTCGTAAGTAGATCCGTGACTCTCAAGCAAATGAGGCAAACCTTGAATTCGATCAATCATATCAGGGTCAGATGGGAATATAAAACTAAAATCATTAACCAGCTTACTCAATGTTACAATTGCCAACTATTTGGACATGGCTCTAGTCACTGCAGTATCAAATCTTCCTGTGCCAATTGTGCTGGTCCACATCACACGTCTCTCTGTACAGCGACTACCACAATGCTTTGTGCTAACTGTAATGGTCATCACCGTTATACAGATCCTATTTGCCCATGCCGCGCTTCGTATCAATATCTTATTCGTAGAAGGATGTCTAGTAATATCCACACCATTAAACATCATAACGAATCCAAGTACAAAGTTGAGGGTTATACTATCGCTAACTATAATTCTGATTTATCAACGTTAAGGAAAGATGGCTCCCGTCACAGTTGGGTAGGAACTCAAAACGTTCCTGCTCGTATTCTCAACGACAACACTCCATCTACTAGCAATAAGGCTGCTAATATGCTTAACTACAGAGGTACTAATGAACTCATCAACTCAACAAGCATCGAAGGATCTTTTTACTACTGATTATAGAAAACATTGTAGTAGAAGTCAGTTTAGATCCACATAATACCCTAAAAAAAATTTCTGATTACTTTCCAGGACCATCGGCCAAATGTTTAGACAGGTCTTGCAATCTAACTAACGATAAAAGTCAACTTAAAAGGTTCTTCAAAACAGACCCTCTCAAATTATCACGTATTAATCGTCACTTTGTGTTAGGTGGTGACCTCAATTATAGAATTATAGACTGTGGAACTGCAGTAGAGCTACCTGCTGGGGTAACATTCTGCACGACCTCGCATTTATTAACAAGTTTACGATAGTATAGCCTAAGCACCCTGCATACATTCCAGCTAATTATAAAGCTAAACCCTCTACTTTGGACATGTTCGTCATAAATGTTAATTTGTTAACAGATCCTACGATTCATAACGATCTGTCATCTGATCACCTGCCTATAGTTACTAAGTTAGCATTTAATACCAATATACACAGTAAAACTTTTCCGATTTACTCTAAGTGTAATTGGCAACTCCTTAAGAAAATTTTATTGAACAGAAAAAAATGAGCTGCAGCAGGACTGTCAGCCTAGATATACAAGCGGGTTTTGACACAGTGGCATGATGGATTATTACACAAACACTCCAGTCTCCTTAGATAAAAATATACAGAGCTTCCTTACCAACCGAGAAAAAAATCTTAATCTGCAAGATGTTCAATCGAGTGTCCTGCGTATCAGTGCTGGTGTACCTCAGGGTTTGGTCTTGGGCCCCATTTTGTATAATTTATATACTCATGATCTGCCTGTACTGGATAACTGTAACACATGCATCTTTACTGATGATAAGGCTCTTTATTGCACAGCAAACTTACATTCAAAATTTACATTGCCAAAACCAAAAGCCATAGACAAAATCAACAAAACCATTTGTATCCTCTATCCTCGCTGTATACGATTTATATAGCAGACAAGCATAAAACAAGTGTAGTCACACGAGTGGATGAGGAAAACGCACTCATAGCAACTTACGCGGACGACGCTGCAGTGCTAACCAGAAGTCCAAGTATAGAAATTGCCACGGAGTCTTTGCAGCAATACCTGTGTGGCTTTGAGAAGTGGGCTCTAGACTGGAACATAGGCATCAATGCCATCAAATGTACCTGTGTTACGTATGCCACACGGCCATTGTCTTACCCTGGCATATCGTTGCTAGGCTCTATTCTGAAGCACAAGCCTGCGCATAAATACCTTGGAGTCATACTGGACAGGAGACTTACATTTCAAAGACATGTAACAATGGTTCAGCGGTCCGTGCTGGCAAAAGCTGGAAAAATGTCGTGGCTGTTGTGCCCCAAGAGCAAGCTGTCCTTGGATAACAAGACAACACTATACAAGACAATTTTAAGCCCCATGTGGAAGTATGCACTGCAAGTATACGGCATAGCTGCTAAGTCGCATATGAATAAAATCAGAATTGTTCAAGCTAAAACGCTTAGAAAAATTTGCAATGCTCCCTGGTACATGCGTACAAGGGATATCGAAAAGGATCTTAGGGTTCCTAAAGTCGGCGATGTTATCCAGGCACAAGCGGGAAAATATTTAGAGCGCCTTGGTTCTCACCCAAATGCATTCGCGAGACAGCTAACTTCGAGAGCCAGAAAAAGAAGACTCAAAAGGTGTCACCCACAGGATCTTCCTACGAGGGTCCTTTCATAAGTTTCCCTTGTCAAATTTAGTAAATTTTCTTTATTTAAATATGTAAATAGGTATTATTCTTTATAAGTTGTTTGTAAGTCATAGGTTTACATTATTTTTTCTTTTTCGTTTATATACAATTATGTTAGGCTGCCACTGAAGGTAGTAGAAAACTAGTTAATAATTATTTTAAATTAAAAAAAAAATAATAAAAAAAACAAATTGATTATTTTTAAATCTATATTTCGCCCTATTTCGCCCTATATGGATCTCAAGTTTGGGGTGACTCTGCCCACATACACAGCAGGCGTCTGCAAATTGCCCAAAACAAACTTCTTAAATTACTCCTTAATTTACCCTTTTATTTTTCTACAGTACTTCTACATAAAAAAGCCCATGCAAACTGTGCGCGAAAAAATTGAGCTATCAATCACTAAATATAAAAATCGCAGTACTGTAACACACAATGTATTAATAATATTGCCTTTGTTATTACTTATCATACTAACTCTTAGGCTAGTCTAAGGGTTAGTATGCCAAGCCTAGTAGCTAATTAGTAGTTGTAAGTTTGTTTTTGTCTTCCTATTTTCCCTAGCCATGTGCCATTATTTCACTATACATATACTCTGTACTCGTAATTTTAATATTTTATTATAGTTGTTAAGTTATTGTGTAACTATACTCTGTAAAATTTATTTAATTACTAATCATTAATCTAACAAGATCAACCCTTATCTGTCTGTATACTGTCCGGCGCAATAAAATTGATTTATTTTTCATTCAAGGATACTTGTGCAGATTCGGTACCTGCTTTGCATTGTACGTTTACGGCCTGCACATGGCACAACCCTCACCAGTAACTTCAAGGGATTATCTTTAAATTTCGAAGATCAGGAAACTGTAGTAATCGATAAGCCTTACGACCTGAGTGCCTAATTATTTATCTGCCTGATCAAACATGTCGCTGTGGTCCTGTAATTAAGCGCCTGAAGATATAAAAAGCAGCACTATCCGGGACGAGAATTAGTTGAAATAAAGCACTCAAGCGGAACACATCGTGTCTTACATATATTCGCTGCCGATATAACTGCCATTGCTACCTACATCAGCATTCCTGTCCAACGCCTAAGACTAAAAAATAGTATTTTTGAATACTTACACAAGTGAACGCAATATCATCACAACATATCACAATGACTAGCAAAATGCGTCGCAAGCACCTCCTGAAGGAAATGCAGAATTACTTCGAGCTGCCTAAAAGGCAACAACAAATCGTCCGGGTAATTCGAAGCCCCGGTGGCAATTTGCATGAAGTCGAAACCGGCAGCGCCACAGAACCGGAGCACTTCTTAGTGTCAATGCCATGCAAGTTCAGGAAGACCATGTGGATTAAACGTGGCAACTTCTTACTAGTCGAGCGTATCGAGAAGGGCCGAAAGGTCAAGGCCGAAATCTGCAAAGTACTTGACTCGGACCATATCAAGGAGTACCAAAAGGCGGGCATTTGGCCAGATTGCTTCGCTAAGAAAGTCACTCAAGAGGAAGTGTCCAGCGACGATTCCGATGATCTCTTGATGCCAAATCCAAACCGACCGTATAGTGATGATGATATTGATGATGATGATGAGGACGATGACGACGACAATGATGATGACGACTACGATGAGAATAAAACTTCCGAAAACGACTCATACGAATCTGAGCAAAATTAGCAAGACCAGCACCTACTCGATTGGAGCACATGGGCGCCGCTCTAGTTATGTTTCCATCGTAGACTTAAAATATGAAAAAATATGTATATAGAAGTAATAATAATATAAATTAATAATTTTAAATGCGAATAATATTTATAATAAAAGAAGATGGAACCTTAAAAAATTATTTGGAATTTTTATTTTTATGTTTTTGGGTAGAAACTGAAATAAGGAACTTAAAGGGAATGGGCGGCTATGGTTATGGCGCAAACAATAGCTGATCAAGAATAACTAAGTCTCTCTTTTTGATGATATTTTGCGGCATCTTTCAATCGCAGTGTTACCCGCATTTATATACAAAATTTAAATTATCTTTGGACCTCTTATGTATTGAAAGTAGGCTTGAGACTTCGGTCTTTTTTTTTATATAACGTGAATTGAGTTTTATGCCAAATAAGTGAAGTAATATAAAAAGAAAATAAAAATTACGGAAAATTCTTCTTATTCTCAGTATAGTTGCGCCAATAACTGTTCTTAAAAAGGATGCTAAATATATTCAAGACATGCTGAATTCAATGCTCATTGCTGATCATTTGCTCGATCACAAATATATCGATTGGTATACAAGTTTCCCTAAATTCCGCTAATCGTTATTTGAACATTTGCAATGAATTGAAATCTCGTAATTACGAATTTTATTGATAGGATACTAAACATACTAAACCATACAAAGCTGTGCTCTCTGTTTTGGACTTCCCTAGCAATGAAGAAGTTAAGCATTTCCAAACTCAATTAGGTTTCAAATGTATTGAAGTCAAAACTTTTCACAAGCTAAAACAATCTGGAGTGAAAATACTGTTATATATAATATACTTCGTAAGTAGATCCGTGACTCTCAAGCAAATGAGGCAAACCTTGAATTCGATCAATCATATCAGGGTCAGATGGGAATATAAAACTAAAATCATTAACCAGCTTACTCAATGTTACAATTGCCAACTATTTGGACATGGCTCTAGTCACTGCAGTATCAAATCTTCCTGTGCCAATTGTGCTGGTCCACATCACACGTCTCTCTGTACAGCGACTACCACAATGCTTTGTGCTAACTGTAATGGTCATCACCGTTATACAGATCCTATTTGCCCATGCCGCGCTTCGTATCAATATCTTATTCGTAGAAGGATGTCTAGTAATATCCACACCATTAAACATCATAACGAATCCAAGTACAAAGTTGAGGGTTATACTATCGCTAACTATAATTCTGATTTATCAACGTTAAGGAAAGATGGCTCCCGTCACAGTTGGGTAGGAACTCAAAACGTTCCTGCTCGTATTCTCAACGACAACACTCCATCTACTAGCAATAAGGCTGCTAATATGCTTAACTACAGAGGTACTAATGAACTCATCAACTCAACAAGCATCGAAGGATCTTTTTACTACTGATTATAGAAAACATTGTTGTAGAAGTCAGTTTAGATCCACATAATACCCTAAAAAAAATTTCTGATTACTTTCCAGGACCATCGGCCAAATATTTAGACAGGTCTTGCAATCTAACTAACGATAAAAGTCAACTTAAAAGGTTCTTCAAAACAGACCCTCTCAAATTATCACGTATTAATCGTCACTTTGTGTTAGGTGGTGACCTCAATTATAGAATTATAGACTGTGGAACTGCAGTAGAGCTACCTGCTGGGGTAACATTCTGCACGACCTCGCATTTATTAACAAGTTTACGATAGTATAGCCTAAGCACCCTGCATACATTCCAGCTAATTATAAAGCTAAACCCTCTACTTTGGACATGTTCGTCATAAATGTTAATTTGTTAACAGATCCTACGATTCATAACGATCTGTCATCTGATCATCCTGCCTATAGTTACTAAGTTAGCATTTAATACCAATATACACAGTAAAACTTATCCGATTTACTCTAAGTGTAATTGGCAACTCCTTAAGAAAATTTTATTGAACAGAAAAAAATGAGCTGCAGCAGGACTGTCAGCCTAGATATACAAGCGGGTTTTGACACAGTGGCATGATGGATTATTACACAAACACTCCAGTCTCCTTAGATAAAAATATACAGAGCTTCCTTACCAACCGAGAAAAAAATCTTAATCTGCAAGATGTTCAATCGAGTGTCCTGCGTATCAGTGCTGGTGTACCTCAGGGTTTGGTCTTGGGCCCCATTTTGTATAATTTATATACTCATGATCTGCCTGTACTGGATAACTGTAACACATGCATCTTTACTGATGATAAGGCTCTTTATTGCACAGCAAACTTACATTCAAAATTTACATTGCCAAAACCAAAAGCCATAGACAAAATCAACAAAACCATTTGTATCCTCTATCCTCGCTGTATACGATTTATATAGCAGACAAGCATAAAACAAGTGTAGTCACACGAGTGGATGAGGAAAACGCACTCATAGCAACTTACGCGGACGACACTGCAGTGCTAACCAGAAGTCCAAGTATAGAAATTGCCACGGAGTCTTTGCAGCAATACATGTGTGGCTTTGAGAAGTGGGCTCTAGATTAGAACATAGGCATTAATGCCATCAAATGTACCTGTGTTACGTATGCCACACGGCGATTGTCTTACCCTGGCATATCGTTGCTAGGCTCTATTCTGAAGCACAAGCCTGCGCATAAATACCTTGGAGTCATACTGGACAGGAGACTTACATTTCAAAGACATGTAACAATGGTTCAGCGGTCCGTGCTGGCAAAAGCTGGAAAAATGTCGTGGCTGTTGTGCCCCAAGAGCAAGCTGTCCTTGGATAACAAGACAACACTATACAAGACAATTTTAAGCCCCATGTGGAAGTACGCACTGCAAGTATACGGCATAGCTGCTAAGTCGCATATGAATAAAATCAGAATTGTTCAAGCTAAAACGCTTAGAAAAATTTGCAATGCTCCCTGGTACATGCGTACAAGGGATATCGAAAAGGATCTTAGGGTTCCTAAAGTCGGCGATGTTATCCAGGCACAAGCGGGAAAATATTTAGAGCGCCTTGGTTCTCACCCAAATGCATTCGCGAGACAGCTAACTTCGAGAGCCAGAAAAAGAAGACTCAAAAGGTGTCACCCACAGGATCTTCCTACGAGGGTCCTTTCATAAGTTTCCCTTGTCAAATTTAGTAAATTTTCTTTATTTAAATATGTAAATAGGTATTATTCTTTATAAGTTGTTTGTAAGTCATAGGTTTACATTATTTTTTCTTTTTCGTTTATATACAATTAGGTTAGGCTGCCACTGAAGGTAGTAGAAAACTAGTTAATAATTATTTTAAATTAAAAAAAAAAATAATAAAAAAAACAAATTGATTATTTTTAAATCTATATTTCGCCCTATTTCGCCCTATTTCGCCCTATATGGATCTCAAGTTTGGGGTGACTCTGCCCACATACACAGCAGGCGTCTGCAAATTGCCCAAAACAAACTTCTTAAATTACTCCTTAATTTACCCTTTTATTTTTCTACAGTACTTCTACATAAAAAAGCCCATGCAAACTGTGCGCGAAAAAATTGAGCTATCAATCACTAAATATAAAAATCGCAGTACTGTAACACACAATGTATTAATAATATTGCCTTTGTTATTACTTATCATACTAACTCTTAGGCTAGTCTAAGGGTTAGTATGCCAAGCCTAGTAGCTAATTAGTAGTTGTAAGTTTGTTTTTGTCTTCCTATTTTCCCTAGCCATGTGCCATTATTTCACTATACATATACTCTGTACTCGTAATTTTAATATTTTATTATAGTTGTTAAGTTATTGTGTAACTATACTCTGTAAAATTTATTTAATTACTAATCATTAATCTAACAAGATCAACCCTTATCTGTCTGTATACTGTCCGGCGCAATAAAATTGATTTATTTTTCATTCAAGGATACTTGTGCAGATTCGGTACCTGCTTTGCATTGTACGTTTACGGCCTGCACATGGCACAACCCTCACCAGTAACTTCAAGGGATTATCTTTAAATTTCGAAGATCAGGAAACTGTAGTAATCGATAAGCCTTACGACCTGAGTGCCTAATTATTTATCTGCCTGATCAAACATGTCGCTGTGGTCCTGTAATTAAGCGCCTGAAGATATAAAAAGCAGCACTATCCGGGACGAGAATTAGTTGAAATAAAGCACTCAAGCGGAACACATCGTGTCTTACATATATTCGCTGCCGATATAACTGCCATTGCTACCTACATCAGCATTCCTGTCCAACGCCTAAGACTAAAAAATAGTATTTTTGAATACTTACACAAGTGAACGCAATATCATCACAACATATCACAATGACTAGCAAAATGCGTCGCAAGCACCTCCTGAAGGAAATGCAGAATTTCTTCGAGCTGCCTAAAAGGCAACAACAAATCGTCCGGGTAATTCGAAGCCCCGGTGGCAATTTGCATGAAGTCGAAACCGGCAGCGCCACAGAACCGGAGCACTTCTTAGTGTCAATGCCATGCAAGTTCAGGAAGACCATGTGGATTAAACGTGGCAACTTCTTACTAGTCGAGCGTATCGAGAAGGGCCGAAAGGTCAAGGCCGAAATCTGCAAAGTACTTGACTCGGACCATATCAAGGAGTACCAAAAGGCGGGCATTTGGCCAGATTGCTTCGCTAAGAAAGTCACTCAAGAGGAAGTGTCCAGCGACGATTCCGATGATCTCTTGATGCCAAATCCAAACCGACCGTATAGTGATGATGACATTGATGATGATGATGAGGACGACTACGATGAGAATAAAACTTCCGAAAACGACTCATACGAATCTGAGCAAAATTAGCAAGACCAGCACCTACTCGATTGGAGCACATGGGCGCCGCTCTAGTTATGTTTCCATCGTAGACTTAAAATATGAAAAAATATGTATATAGAAGTAATAATAATATAAATTAATAATTTTAAATGCGAATAATATTTATAATAAAAGAAGATGGAACCATAAAAAATTATTTGGAATTTTTATTTTTATGTTTTTGGGTAGAAACTGAAATAAGGAACTTAAAGGGAATGGGCGGCTATGGTTATGGCGCAAACAATAGCTGATCAAGAATAACTAAGTCTCTCTTTTTGATGATATTTTGCGGCATCTTTCAATCGCAGTGTTACCCGCATTTATATACAAAATTTAAATTATCTTTGGACCTCTTATGTATTGAAAGTAGGCTTGAGACTTCGGTCTTTTTTTTATATAACGTGAATTGAGTTTTATGCCAAATAAGTGAAGTAATATAAAAAGAAAATAAAAATTACGGAAAATTCTTCTTATTCTCAGTATAGTTGCGCCAATAACTGTTCTTAAAAAGGATGCTAAATATATTCAAGACATGCTGAATTCAATGCTCATTGCTGATCATTTGCTCGATCACAAATATATCGATTGGTATAAAAGTTTCCCTAAATTCCGCTAATCGTTATTTGAACATTTGCAATGAATTGAAATCTCGTAATTACGAATTTTATTGATAGGATACTAAACATACTAAACCATACAAAGCTGTGCTCTCTGTTTTGGACTACCCTAGCAATGAAGAAGTTAAGCATTTCCAAACTCAATTAGGTTTCAAATGTATTGAAGTCAAAACTTTTCACAAGCTAAAACAATCTGGAGTGAAAATACTGTTATATATAATATACTTCGTAAGTAGATCCGTGACTCTCAAGCAAATGAGGCAAACCTTGAATTCGATCAATCATATCAGGGTCAGATGGGAATATAAAACTAAAATCATTAACCAGCTTACTCAATGTTACAATTGCCAACTATTTGGACATGGCTCTAGTCACTGCAGTATCAAATCTTCCTGTGCCAATTGTGCTGGTCCACATCACAAGTCTCTCTGTACAGCGACTACCACAATGCTTTGTGCTAACTGTAATGGTCATCACCGTTATACAGATCCTATTTGCCCATGCCGCGCTTCGTATCAATATCTTATTCGTAGAAGGATGTCTAGTAATATCCACACCATTAAACATCATAACGAATCCAAGTACAAAGTTGAGGGTTATACTATCGCTAACTATAATTCTGATTTATCAACGTTAAGGAAAGATGGCTCCCGTCACAGTTGGGTAGGAACTCAAAACGTTCCTGCTCGTATTCTCAACGACAACACTCCATCTACTAGCAATAAGGCTGCTAATATGCTTAACTACAAAGAGGTACTAATGAACTCATCAACTCAACAAGCATCGAAGGATCTTTTTACTACTGATTATAGAAAACATTGTAGTAGAAGTCAGTTTAGATCCACATAATACCCTAAAAAATATTTCTGATTACTTTCCAGGACCATCGGCCAAATGTTTAGACAGGTCTTGCAATCTAACTAACGATAAAAGTCAACTTAAAAGGTTCATCAAAACAGACCCTCTCAATTTATCACGTATAAATCGTCACTTTGTGTTAGGTGGTGACCTCAATTATAGAATTATAGACTGTGGAACTGCAGTAGAGCTACCTGCTGGGGTAACATTCTGCACGACCTCGCATTTATTAACAAGTTTACGATGGTATAGCCTAAGCACCCTGCATACATTCCAGCTAATTATAAAGCTAAACCCTCTACTTTGGACATGTTCGTCATAAATGTTAATTTGTTAACAGATCCTACGATTCATAACGATCTGTCATCTGATCAATGCCTATAGTTACTAAGTTAGCATTTAATACCAATATACACAGTAAAACTTTTCCGATTTACTCTAAGTGTAATTGGCAACTCTTTAAGAAAATTTTATTGAACAGAAAAAAATGAGCTGCAGCAGGACTGTCAGCCTAGATATACAAGCGGGTTTTGACACAGTGTGGCATGATGGATTATTACTCAAACACTCCAGTCCCCTTAATTAAAAATATACAGAGCTTCCTTACCAACCACGAATTCTTTATTGAACTGCAAGATGTTTAATCGAGTGTCCTGCGTATCAGTGCTGGTGTACCTCAGGGTTTGGTCTTGGGCCCCATTTTGTATAATTTATATACTCATGATCTGCCTGTACTGGATAACTGTAACACATGCATCTTTACTGATGATAAGGCTCTTTATTGCACAGCAAACTTACATTCAAAATTTACATTGCCAAAACCAAAAGCCATAGACAAAATCAACAAAACCATTTGTATCCTCTATCCTCGCTGTATACGATTTATATAGCAGACAAGCATAAAACAAGTGTAGTCACACGAGTGGATGAGGAAAACGCACTCATAGCAACTTACGCGGACGACGCTGCAGTGCTAACCAGAAGTCCAAGTATAGAAATTGCCACGGAGTCTTTGCAGCAATACATGTGTGGCTTTGAGAAGTGGGCTCTAGACTGGAACATAGGCATCAATGCCAGCAAATGTACCTGTGTTACGTATGCCACACGGCCATTGTCTCACCCTGGCATATCGTTGCTAGGCTCTATTCTGAAGCACAAGCCTGCGCATAAATACCTTGGCGTCATACTGGACAGGAGACTTACATTTCAAAGACATGTAACAATGGTTCAGCGGTCCGTGCTGGCAAAAGCTGGAAAAATGTCGTGGCTGTTGTGCCCCAAGAGCAAGCTGTCCTTGGATAACAAGACAACACTATACAAGACAATTTTAAGCCCCATGTGGAAGTACGCACTGCAAGTACACGGCAAGCTGCTAACTCGCATATGAATAAAATCAGAATTGTTCAAGCTAAAACGCTTAGAAAAATTTGCAATGCTCCCTGGTACATGCGTACAAGGGATATCGAAAAGGATCTTAGGGTTCCTAAAGTCGGCGATGTTATCCAGGCACAAGCGGGAAAATATTTAGAGCGCCTTGGTTCTCACCCAAATGCATTCGCGAGACGGCTAACTTCGAGAGCCAGAAAAAGAAGACTCAAAAGGTGTCACCCACAGGATCTTCCTACGAGGGTCCTTTCATAAGTTTCCCTTGTCAAATTTAGTAAATTTTCTTTATTTAAATATGTAAATAGGTATTATTCTTTATAAGTTGTTTGTAAGTCATAGGTTTACATTATTTTTTCTTTTTCATTTATATACAATTAGGTTAGGCTGCCACTGAAGGTAGTAGAAAACTAGTTAATAATTATTTTAAATTAAAAAAAAAATAATAAAAAAAACAAATTGATTATTTTTAAATCTATATTTCGCCCTATTTCGCCCTATTTCGCCCTATATGGATCTCAAGTTTGGGGTGACTCTGCCCACATACACAGCAGGCGTCTGCAAATTGCCCAAAACAAACTTCTTAAATTACTCCTTAATTTACCCTTTTATTTTTCTACAGTACTTCTACATAAAAAAGCCCATGCAAACTGTGCGCGAAAAAATTGAGCTATCAATCACTAAATATAAAAATCGCAGTACTGTAACACACAATGTATTAATAATATTGCCTTTGTTATTACTTATCATACTAACTCTTAGGCTAGTCTAAGGGTTAGTATGCCAAGCCTAGTGGCTAATTAGTAGTTGTAAGTTTGTTTTTGTCTTCCTATTTTCCCTAGCCATGTGCCATTATTTCACTATACATATACTCTGTACTCGTAATTTTAATATTTTATTGTAGTTGTTAAGTTATTGTGTAACTATACTCTGTAAAATTTATTTAATTACTAATCATTAATCTAACCAGATCAACCCTTATCTGTCTGTATACTGTCCGGCGCAATAAAATTGATTTATTTTTCATTCAAGGATACTTGTGCAGATTCGGTACCTGCTTTGCATTGTACGTTTACGGCCTGCACATGGAACAACCCTCACCAGTAACTTCAAGGGATTATCTTTAAATTTCGAAGATCAGGAAACTGTAGTAATCGATAAGCCTTACGACCTGAGTGCCTAATTATTTATCTGCCTGATCAAACATGTCGCTGTGGTCCTGTAATTAAGCGCCTGAAGATATAAAAAGCAGCACTATCCGGGACGAGAATCAGTTGAAATAAAGCACTCAAGCGGAACACATCGTGTCTTACATATATTCGCTGCCGATATAACTGCCATTGCTACCTACATCAGCATTCCTGTCCAACGCCTAAGACTAAAAATTAGTATTTTTGAATACTTACACAAGTGAACGCAATATCATCACAACATATCACAATGACTAGCAAAATGCGTCGCAAGCACCTCCTGAAGGAAATGCAGAATTACTTCGAGCTGCCTAAAAGGCAACAACAAATCGTCCGGGTAATTCGAAGCCCCGGTGGCAATTTGCATGAAGTCGAAACCGGCAGCGCCACAGAACCGGAGCACTTCTTAGTGTCAATGCCATGCAAGTTCAGGAAGACCATGTGGATTAAACGTGGCAACTTCTTACTAGTCGAGCGTATCGAGAAGGGCCGAAAGGTCAAGGCCGAAATCTGCAAAGTACTTGACTCGGACCATATCAAGGAGTACCAAAAGGCGGGCATTTGGCCAGATTGCTTCGCTAAGAAAGTCACTCAAGAGGAAGTGTCCAGCGACGATTCCGATGATCTCTTGATGCCAAATCCAAACCGGCCGTATAGTGATGATGATATTGATGATGATGATGAGGATGATGACGACGACAATGATGATGACGACTACGATGAGAATAAAACTTCCGAAAACGACTCATGCGAATCTGAGCAAAATTAGCAAGACCAGCACCTACTCGATTGGAGCACATGGGCGCCGCTCTAGTTATGTTTCCATCGTAGACTTAAAATATGAAAAAATATGTATATAGAAGTAATAATAATATAAATTAATAATTTTGAATGCGAATAATATTTATAATAAAAGAAGATGGAACCATAAAAAATTATTTGGAATTTTTATTTTTATGTTTTTGGGTAGAAACTGAAATAAGGAACGTAAAGGGAATGGGCGGCTATGGTTATGGCGCAAACAATAGCTGATCAAGAATAACTAAGTCTCTCTTTTTGATGATATTTTGCAGCATCTTTCAATCGCAGTGTTACCCGCATTTATATACAAAATTTAAATTATCTTTGGACCTCTTATGTATTGAAAGTAGGCTTGAGACTTCGGTCTTTTTTTTATATAACGTGAATTGAGTTTTATGCCAAATAAGTGAAGTAATATAAAAAGAAAATAAAAATTACGGAAAATTCTTCTTATTCTCAGTATAGTTGCGCCAATAACTGTTCTTAAAAAGGATGCTAAATATATTCAAGACATGCTGAATTCAATGCTCATTGCTGATCATTTGCTCGATCAAAAATATATCGATTGGTATAAAAGTTTCCTAAATTCCGCTAATCGTTATTTGAACATTTGCAATGAATTGAAATCTCGTAATTACGAATTTTATTGATAGGATACTAAACATACTAAACCATACAAAGCTGTGCTCTCTGTTTTGGACTTCCCTAGCAATGAAGAAGTTAAGCATTTCCAAACTCAATTAGGTTTCAAATGTATTGAAGTCAAAACTTTTCACAAGCTAAAACAATCTGGAGTGAAAATACTGTTATATATAATATACTTCGTAAGTAGATCCGTGACTCTCAAGCAAATGAGGCAAACCTTGAATTCGATCAATCATATCAGGGTCAGATGGGAATATAAAACTAAAATCATTAACCAGCTTACTCAATGTTACAATTGCCAACTATTTGGACATGGCTCTAGTCACTGCAGTATCAAATCTTCCTGTGCCAATTGTGCTGGTCCACATCACACGTCTCTCTGTACAGCGACTACCACAATGCTTTGTGCTAACTGTAATGGTCATCACCGTTATACAGATCCTATTTGCCCATGCCGCGCTTCGTATCAATATCTTATTCGTAGAAGGATGTCTAGTAATATCCACACCATTAAACATCATAACGAATCCAAGTACAAAGTTGAGGGTTATACTATCGCTAACTATAATTCTGATTTATCAACGTTAAGAAAAGATGGCTCCCGTCACAGTTGGGTAGGAACTCAAAACGTTCCTGCTCGTATTCTCAACGACAACACTCCATCTACTAGCAATAAGGCTGCTAATATGCTTAACTACAGAGGTACTAATGAACTCATCAACTCAACAAGCATCGAAGGATCTTTTTACTACTGATTATAGAAAACATTGTAGTAGAAGTCAGTTTAGATCCACATAATACCCTAAAAAATATTTCTGATTACTTTCCAGGACCATCGGCCAAATGTTTAGACAGGTCTTGCAATCTAACTAACGATAAAAGTCAACTTAAAAGGTTCTTCAAAACAGACCCTCTCAAATTATCACGTATTAATCGTCACTTTGTGTTAGGTGGTGACCTCAATTATAGAATTATAGACTGTGGAACTGCAGTAGAGCTACCTGCTGGGGTAACATTCTGCACGACCTCGCATTTATTAACAAGTTTACGATGGTATAGCCTAAGCACCCTGCATACATTCCAGCTAATTATAAAGCTAAACCCTCTACTTTGGACATGTTCGTCATAAATGTTAATTTGTTAACAGATCCTACGATTCATAACGATCTGTCATCTGATCACCTGCCTATAGTTACTAAGTTAGCATTTAATACCAATATACACAGTAAAACTTTTCCGATTTACTCTAAGTGTAATTGGCAACTCTTTAAGAAAATTTTATTGAACAGAAAAAAATGAGCTGCAGCAGGACTGTCAGCCTAGATATACAAGCGGGTTTTGACACAGTGGCATGATGGATTATTACACAAACACTCCAGTCTCCTTAGATAAAAATATACAGAGCTTCCTTACCAACCGAGAATACATTCTTGAATCTGCAAGATGTTCAATCGAGTGTCCTGCGTATCAGTGCTGGTGTACCTCAGGGTTTGGTCTTGGGCCCCATTTTGTATAATTTATATACTCATGATCTGCCTGTACTGGATAACTGTAACACATGCACTCTTTACTGATGATAAGGCTCTTTATTGCACAGCAAACTTACATTCAAAATTTACATTGCCAAAACCAAAAGCCATAGACGAAATCAACAAAACCATTTGTATCCTCTATCCTCGCTGTATACGATTTATATAGCAGACAAGCATAAAACAAGTGTAGTCACACGAGTGGATGAGGAAAACGCACTCATAGCAACTTACGCGGACGACACTGCAGTGCTAACCAGAAGTCCAAGTATAAAAATTGCCACGGAGTCTTTGCAGCAATACATGTGTGGCTTTGAGAAGTGGGCTCTAGACTGGAACATAGGCATCAATGCCAACAAATGTACCTGTGTTACGTATGCCACACGGCCATTGTCTTACCCTGGCATATCGTTGCTAGGCTCTATTCTGAAGCACAAGCCTGCGCATAAATACCTTGGAGTCATACTGGACAGGAGACTTACATTTCAAAGACATGTAACAATGGTTCAGCGGTCCGTGCTGGCAAAAGCTGGAAAAATGTCGTGGCTGTTGTGCCCCAAGAGCAAGCTGTCCTTGGATAACAAGACAACACTATACAAGACAATTTTAAGCCCCATGTGGAAGTACGCACTGCAAGTATACGGCATAGCTGCTAAGTCGCATATGAATAAAATCAGAATTGTTCAAGCTAAAACGCTTAGAAAAATTTGCAATGCTCCCTGGTACATGCGTACAAGGGATATCGAAAAGGATCTTAGGGTTCCTAAAGTCGGCGATGTTATCCAGGCACAAGCGGGAAAATATCTACAGCGCCTTGGTTCTCACCCAAATGCATTCGCGAGACGGCTAACTTCGAGAGCCAGAAAAAGAAGACTCAAAAGGTGTCACCCACAGGATCTTCCTACGAGGGTCCTTTCATAAGTTTCCCTTGTCAAATTTAGTAAATTTTCTTTATTTAAATATGTAAATAGGTATTATTCTTTATAAGTTGTTTGTAAGTCATAGGTTTACATTATTTTTTCTTTTTATTTTATATACAATTAGGTTAGGCTGCCACTGAAGGTAGTAGAAAACTAGTTAATAATTATTTTAAATTAAAAAAAAAATAATAAAAAAAACAAATTGATTATTTTTAAATCTATATTTCGCCCTATTTCGCCCTATATGGATCTCAAGTTTGGGGTGACTCTGCCCACATACACAGCAGGCGTCTGCAAATTGCCCAAAACAAACTTCTTAAATTACTCCTTAATTTACCCTTTTATTTTTCTACAGTACTTCTACATAAAAAAGCCCATGCAAACTGTGCGCGAAAAAATTGAGCTATCAATCACTAAATATAAAAATCGCAGTACTGTAACACACAATGTATTAATAATATTGCCTTTGTTATTACTTATCATACTAACTCTTAGGCTAGTCTAAGGGTTAGTATGCCAAGCCTAGTAGCTAATTAGTAGTTGTAAGTTTGTTTTTGTCTTCCTATTTTCCCTAGCCATGTGTCATTATTTCAGTATACATATACTCTGTACTCGTAATTTTAATATTTTATTATAGTTGTTAAGTTATTGTGTAACTATACTCTGTAAAATTTATTTAATTACTAATCATTAATCTAACAAGATCAACCCTTATCTGTCTGTATACTGTCCGGCGCAATAAAATTGATTTATTTTTCAATCAAGGATACTTGTGCAGATTCGGTACCTGCTTTGCATTGTACGTTTACGGCCTGCACATGGCACAACCCTCACCAGTAACTTCAAGGGATTATCTTTAAATTTCGAAGATCAGGAAACTGTAGTAATCGATAAGCCTTACGACCTGAGTGCCTAATTATTTATCTGCCTGATCAAACATGTCGCTGTGGTCCTGTAATTAAGCGCCTGAAGATATAAAAAGCAGCACTATCCGGGACGAGAATCAGTTGAAATAAAGCACTCAAGCGGAACACATCGTGTCTTACATATACTCGCTGCCGATATAACTGCCATTGCTACCTACATCAGCATTCCTGTCCAACGCCTAAGACTAAAAATTAGTATTTTTGAATACTTACACAAGTGAACGCAATATCATCACAACATATCACAATGACTAGCAAAATGCGTCGCAAGCACCTCCTGAAGGAAATGCAGAATTTCTTCGAGCTGCCTAAAAGGCAACAACAAATCGTCCGGGTAATTCGAAGCCCCGGTGGCAATTTGCATGAAGTCGAAACCGGCAGCGCCACAGAACCGGAGCACTTCTTAGTGTCAATGCCATGCAAGTTCAGGAAGACCATGTGGATTAAACGTGGCAACTTCTTACTAGTCGAGCGTATCGAGAAGGGCCGAAAGGTCAAGGCCGAAATCTGCAAAGTACTTGACTCGGACCATATCAAGGAGTACCAAAAGGCGGGCATTTGGCCAGATTGCTTCGCTAAGAAAGTCACTCAAGAGGAAGTGTCCAGCGACGATTCCGATGATCTCTTGATGCCAAATCCAAACCGACCGTATAGTGATGATGACATTGATGATGATGATGAGGACGACTACGATGAGAATAAAACTTCCGAAAACGACTCATACGAATCTGAGCAAAATTAGCAAGACCAGCACCTACTCGATTGGAGCACATGGGCGCCGCTCTAGTTATGTTTCCATCGTAGACTTAAAATATGAAAAAATATGTATATAGAAGTAATAATAATATAAATTAATAATTTTAAATGCGAATAATATTTATAATAAAAGAAGATGGAACCATAAAAAATTATTTGGAATTTTTATTTTTATGTTTTTGGGTAGAAACTGAAATAAGGAACTTAAAGGGAATGGGCGGCTATGGTTATGGCGCAAACAATAGCTGATCAAGAATAACTAAGTCTCTCTTTTTGATGATATTTTGCGGCATCTTTCAATCGCAGTGTTACCCGCATTTATATACAAAATTTAAATTATCTTTGGACCTCTTATGTATCGAAAGTAGGCTTGAGACTTCGGTCTTTTTTTTTATATAACGTGAATTGAGTTTTATGCCAAATAAGTGAAGTAATATAAAAAGAAAATAAAAATTACGGAAAATTCTTCTTATTCTCAGTATAGTTGCGCCAATAACTGTTCTTAAAAAGGATGCTAAATATATTCAAGACATGCTGAATTCAATGCTCATTGCTGATCATTTGCTCGATCACAAATATATCGATTGGTATACAAGTTTCCCTAAATTCCGCTAATCGTTATTTGAACATTTGCAATGAATTGAAATCTCGTAATTACGAATTTTATTGATAGGATACTAAACATACTAAACCATACAAAGCTGTGCTCTCTGTTTTGGACTTCCCTAGCAATGAAGAAGTTAAGCATTTCCAAACTCAATTAGGTTTCAAATGTATTGAATTCAAAATTTTTCACAAGCTAAAACAATCTTGGGTGAAAATACTGTTATATATAATATACTTCGTAAGTAGATCCGTGACTCTCAAGCAAATGAGGCAAACCTTGAATTCGATCAATCATATCAGGGTCAGATGGGAATATAAAACTAAAATCATTAACCAGCTTACTCAATGTTACAATTGCCAACTATTTGGACATGGCTCTAGTCACTGCAGTATCATATCTTCCTGTGCCAATTGTGCTGGTCCACATCACACGTCTCTCTGTACAGCGACTACCACAATGCTTTGTGCTAACTGTAATGGTCATCACCGTTATACAGATCCTATTTGCCCATGCCGCGCTTCGTATCAATATCTTATTCGTAGAAGGATGTCTAGTAATATCCACACCATTAAACATCATAACGAATCCAAGTACAAAGTTGAGGGTTATACTATCGCTAACTATAATTCTGATTTATCAACGTTAAGGAAAGATGGCTCCCGTCACAGTTGGGTAGGAACTCAAAACGTTCCTGCTCGTATTCTCAACGACAACACTCCATCTACTAGCAATAAGGCTGCTAATATGCTTAACTACAGAGGTACTAATGAACTCATCAACTCAACAAGCATCGAAGGATCTTTTTACTACTGATTATAGAAAACATTGTAGTAGAAGTCAGTTTAGATCCACATAATACCCTAAAAAAAATTTCTGATTACTTTCCAGGACCATCGGCCAAATATTTAGACAGGTCTTGCAATCTAACTAACGATAAAAGTCAACTTAAAAGGTTCTTCAAAACAGACCCTCTCAAATTATCACGTATTAATCGTCACTTTGTGTTAGGTGGTGACCTCAATTATAGAATTATAGACTGTGGAACTGCAGTAGAGCTACCTGCTGGGGTAACATTCTGCACGACCTCGCATTTATTAACAAGTTTACGATAGTATAGCCTAAGCACCCTGCATACATTCCAGCTAATTATAAAGCTAAACCCTCTACTTTGGACATGTTCGTCATAAATGTTAATTTGTTAACAGATCCTACGATTCATAACGATCTGTCATCTGATCACCTGCCTATAGTTACTAAGTTAGCATTTAATACCAATATACACAGTAAAACTTTTCCGATTTACTCTAAGTGTAATTGGCAACTCCTTAAGAAAATTTTATTGAACAGAAAAAAATGAGCTGCAGCAGGACTGTCAGCCTAGATATACAAGCGGGTTTTGACACAGTGGCATGATGGATTATTACACAAACACTCCAGTCTCCTTAGATAAAAATATACAGAGCTTCCTTACCAACCGAGAAAAAAATCTTAATCTGCAAGATGTTCAATCGAGTGTCCTGCGTATCAGTGCTGGTGTACCTCAGGGTTTGGTCTTGGGCCCCATTTTGTATAATTTATATACTCATGATCTGCCTGTACTGGATAACTGTAACACATGCATCTTTACTGATGATAAGGCTCTTTATTGCACAGCAAACTTACATTCAAAATTTACATTGCCAAAACCAAAAGCCATAGACAAAGTCAACAAAACCATTTGTATCCTCTATCCTCGCTGTATACGATTTATATAGCAGACAAGCATAAAACAAGTGTAGTCACACGAGTGGATGAGGAAAACGCACTCATAGCAACTTACGCGGACGACACTGCAGTGCTAACCAGAAGTCCAAGTATAAAAATTGCCACGGAGTCTTTGCAGCAATACATGTGTGGCTTTGAGAAGTGGGCTCTAGACTGGAACATAGGCATTAATGCCATCAAATGTACCTGTGTTACGTATGCCACACGGCCATTGTCTTACCCTGGCATATCGTTGCTAGGCTCTATTCTGAAGCACAAGCCTGCGCATAAATACCTTGGAGTCATACTGGACAGGAGACTTACATTTCAAAGACATGTAACAATGGTTCAGCGGTCCGTGCTGGCAAAAGCTGGAAAAATGTCGTGGCTGTTGTGCCCCAAGAGCAAGCTGTCCTTGGATAACAAGACAACACTATACAAGACAATTTTAAGCCCCATGTGGAAGTACGCACTGCAAGTATACGGCATAGCTGCTAAGTCGCATATGAATAAAATCAGAATTGTTCAAGCTAAAACGCTTAGAAAAATTTGCAATGCTCCCTGGTACATGCGTACAAGGGATATCGAAAAGGATCTTAGGGTTCCTAAAGTCGGCGATGTTATCCAGGCACAAGCGGGAAAATATTTAGAGCGCCTTGGTTCTCACCCAAATGCATTCGCGAGACAGCTAACTTCGAGAGCCAGAAAAAGAAGACTCAAAAGGTGTCACCCACAGGATCTTCCTACGAGGGTCCTTTCATAAGTTTCCCTTGTCAAATTTAGTAAATTTTCTTTATTTAAATATGTAAATAGGTATTATTCTTTATAAGTTGTTTGTAAGTCATAGGTTTACATTATTTTTTCTTTTTATTTTATATACAATTAGGTTAGGCTGCCACTGAAGGTAGTAGAAAACTAGTTAATAATTATTTTAAATTAAAAAAAAAATAATAAAAAAAACAAATTGATTATTTTTAAATCTATATTTCGCCCTATTTCGCCCTATATGGATCTCAAGTTTGGGGTGACTCTGCCCACATACACAGCAGGCGTCTGCAAATTGCCCAAAACAAACTTCTTAAATTACTCCTTAATTTACCCTTTTATTTTTCTACAGTACTTCTACATAAAAAAGCCCATGCAAACTGTGCGCGAAAAAATTGAGCTATCAATCACTAAATATAAAAATCGCAGTACTGTAACACACAATGTATTAATAATATTGCCTTTGTTATTACTTATCATACTAACTCTTAGGCTAGTCTAAGGGTTAGTATGCCAAGCCTAGTAGCTAATTAGTAGTTGTAAGTTTGTTTTTGTCTTCCTATTTTCCCTAGCCATGTGCCATTATTTCACTATACATATACTCTGTACTCGTAATTTTAATATTTTATTATAGTTGTTAAGTTATTGTGTAACTATACTCTGTAAAATTTATTTAATTACTAATCATTAATCTAACAAGATCAACCCTTATCTGTCTGTATACTGTCCGGCGCAATAAAATTGATTTATTTTTCATTCAAGGATACTTGTGCAGATTCGGTACCTGCTTTGCATTGTACGTTTACGGCCTGCACATGGCACAACCCTCACCAGTAACTTCAAGGGATTATCTTTAAATTTCGAAGATCAGGAAACTGTAGTAATCGATAAGCCTTACGACCTGAGTGCCTAATTATTTATCTGCCTGATCAAACATGTCGCTGTGGTCCTGTAATTAAGCGCCTGAAGATATAAAAAGCAGCACTATCCGGGACGAGAATTAGTTGAAATAAAGCACTCAAGCGGAACACATCGTGTCTTACATATATTCGCTGCCGATATAACTGCCATTGCTACCTACATCAGCATTCCTGTCCAACGCCTAAGACTAAAAATTAGTATTTTTGAATACTTACACAAGTGAACGCAATATCATCACAACATATCACAATGACTAGCAAAATGCGTCGCAAGCACCTCCTGAAGGAAATGCAGAATTTCTTCGAGCTGCCTAAAAGGCAACAACAAATCGTCCGGGTAATTCGAAGCCCCGGTGGCAATTTGCATGAAGTCGAAACCGGCAGCGCCACAGAACCGGAGCACTTCTTAGTGTCAATGCCATGCAAGTTCAGGAAGACCATGTGGATTAAACGTGGCAACTTCTTACTAGTCGAGCGTATCGAGAAGGGCCGAAAGGTCAAGGCCGAAATCTGCAAAGTACTTGACTCGGACCATATCAAGGAGTACCAAAAGGCGGGCATTTGGCCAGATTGCTTCGCTAAGAAAGTCACTCAAGAGGAAGTGTCCAGCGACGATTCCGATGATCTCTTGATGCCAAATCCAAACCGACCGTATAGTGATGATGACATTGATGATGATGATGAGGACGACTACGATGAGAATAAAACTTCCGAAAACGACTCATACGAATCTGAGCAAAATTAGCAAGACCAGCACCTACTCGATTGGAGCACATGGGCGCCGCTCTAGTTATGTTTCCATCGTAGACTTAAAATATGAAAAAATATGTATATAGAAGTAATAATAATATAAATTAATAATTTTAAATGCGAATAATATTTATAATAAAAGAAGATGGAACCATAAAAAATTATTTGGAATTTTTATTTTTATGTTTTTGGGTAGAAACTGAAATAAGGAACTTAAAGGGAATGGGCGGCTATGGTTATGGCGCAAACAATAGCTGATCAAGAATAACTAAGTCTCTCTTTTTGATGATATTTTGCGGCATCTTTCAATCGCAGTGTTACCCGCATTTATATACAAAATTTAAATTATCTTTGGACCTCTTATGTATCGAAAGTAGGCTTGAGACTTCGGTCTTTTTTTTTATATAACGTGAATTGAGTTTTATGCCAAATAAGTGAAGTAATATAAAAAGAAAATAAAAATTACGGAAAATTCTTCTTATTCTCAGTATAGTTGCGCCAATAACTGTTCTTAAAAAGGATGCTAAATATATTCAAGACATGCTGAATTCAATGCTCATTGCTGATCATTTGCTCGATCACAAATATATCGATTGGTATAAAAGTTTCCCTAAATTCCGCTAATCGTTATTTGAACATTTGCAATGAATTGAAATCTCGTAATTACGAATTTTATTGATAGGATACTAAACATACTAAACCATACAAAGCTGTGCTCTCTGTTTTGGACTTCCCTAGCAATGAAGAAGTTAAGCATTTCCAAACTCAATTAGGTTTCAAATGTATTGAAGTCAAAACTTTTCACAAGCTAAAACAATCTGGAGTGAAAATACTGTTATATATAATATACTTCGTAAGTAGATCCGTGACTCTCAAGCAAATGAGGCAAACCTTGAATTCGATCAATCATATCAGGGTCAGATGGGAATATAAAA